>CAXIVR010000001.1:115210073-117610073 GCA_964035755.1 Teleogryllus oceanicus | reverse complement strand
GTCGAGCGAGCCGGCGAGAGAGTAATTCTGTAAGAGGGTGCGGAACAGAAGATACGGGGCCAGGGGGGAGAAAAGAGGGGTAGAAAAGATTCTTACTTCCCGCAGCCAATCCTGAAGCTTTCTAATAAAATTGCATTTTCAGACTTCTCCCCCCGACCCCTCCTTCGTCCTCTCTTCTGCTCTGCCCTTCTCCCCCGCACTTCGCCCCAGCACTCCTTGCCCTTTTATATCAGTCTTTTGGAAGGAGTCCTTTCCTCCTTCTTTCTCTTTGAAATTCTCGCGCCCTCTTTCGCGTTTCATTTTCCAAGGCACGCCCTTCTTAAGTCGTGTGCCGGCGGCGGCTGCGCGGCCGCCGCGTCCCCGCCCTCTACCCCGGGCCCCTTCTCCGTCCGTACGCCCCCGCCCCTCCCCGCTCGCTACCCCGCCTCCGCCGCCGCCCTCCGCGCTCTCACTCCCGCTTCGTCCCAGGCGGCCGCTATAGTTAATTCCATCAACCTTCATCTTTGTACTTCTTCACTAATGTGCTTTTTCCTCTTTGTCGCTCTCTTTTGTGGACATTAATTTTACATCTCTCCTTTTCTTATTTTCCGCCGTCTCGATGTATTGTGAAGCCTGCGGAGGAGAACCATGCCTGCGGCGTGCACAATCCTTGCTTTTTGCTTGAACGCAGGGGCTGGCCTAGGCCTCACGGACTACTCGGCACAATGCAAAGGAGATTATTAGAATAAAAATACACGGGCTTATAGCGGCAACTTTACTTGGAGTCGATCTTCGGAACAATTCGGTGGTCGAAAATTGTGCGATGGATTATCTGGAGTTTGCTAATTGTCAACATTTCAATACATCCTAGAAAATATCCCTTCTGTATTGAGATATATTGGGACATATTGGGATTATTTGATCTGTAGAATGTCATTGATGCCCGTCCCTGAAGTTTGCTTCGTAATTGCCAGGAGACAGATTTCAAAAGACACGCGGTCATTATTTCTTCAAAAAAAGAAGCTGTGTCTTTTGTAAAAAAATATATATTTCCTTTTCTCCAGTTGTGAGTGTTTGTTCACCTAGCTTTTAGATGTCAACTGCAGTAAATGTCCATACTCTACCAGCTGTAACTCCATTAATTCCAATTTCAATAATTCCAAGGTATTACAAAATGTCTCAAAGGTGCCGGTGTGATGGAAAGGTAACTCAGCATTAATTAGTTCTTGAAGTTATGTTTCGTGCAATAATACATAAGTTGAATCTCAATATGTCCACAAATGATGATCTCAATACTTCTGAAATTTTAGTTTACTTTGTCTTTCAGATTTCCTTCTGTGTGCCTTACTTAGACTTACTGGTTTCCTTCCTCTAGCAAATTTTATGTCAAAAAGTAGATTTATTATATTTATTATAGATGTATCATGTATTTAGAATGCCCGAAGAAAGAATAGTCAAGGTTGCTTTGAATTACAACCCAAAAGGCAGAAGAAGTGAAGGAAGACCATTGAGAACATGGAGTGAACAGTTTTCAGGAGCCGGAACAGACTGAACAAGTCTAATCCTTGCAGTTGATGATGATGATAGATGTATTGTTCTTGAACATTCATTAACAATTGCTTTCCCCAAGGAACGTGTTCTACGGAATTAATGCAATCAAACTGCAAAATAATGTTTACAAAACTGTTTAATGTGCTTCTTGAAATTCTTAAGATAGCGATTAATTTACGTGGTTAAAAAAATATGTGAGGTAAAATTGTGTGTGCAATGAACGGGATCCAATATGTAAATCGTTCTAGTAACGTAGATTTTTCTGTGTGGAAGTCATTAGTGTTTCATTTTAGTTCAAATGTCACTAGTAGTTTTTAAAGAAGTGAAATAATCTGATTAATTTATTCCTTCAATTTACGTTTATTGCCCTGGATAAAAATAACTTAGTGTGAAAATAATTTATAAGATACACAGGTGCAATTTATCCTGTAAATATTTCAATGTCACACGCATTGCAGTAAATATAAAACATCATGCTGCCCCAACATAATACATAATAATAAAACATAATACGTCTCTCGTCTCCATATTCCTTGACCTCCAGTGCTTCTGCAAATGAAGAAATTGGAACGGAAATAGATTTCCGCAAGATTTCCTTCCAAACTCCCAAAATTGTATAATAATATCTTTAATCATGTATAACAATTTGAGAAACAGAAACATTCCATCATTAAGAGCCTTCGCTATGTGAAATATTATCTTATTTCATTTCAAACAACATACTACTAATAAAAATTCATGGGTATCCGAATTACTAAATTGGTTTTTGAAAACTGTGGTGGCATTTATGTAAGCATAGTCCTACATTAAACTTACGAAACAATAATACTGAAATCAGCATTTTGAACAACTGTTTGTTTTAACGGTATGCAGGGCACAATAATGCTAATTATTTTATTTGCATTTATGGTAATTCTGTTTCATTTTTGTGCCGTTTATTTCTTTAACGCGAAATGGTATACACACAGAGGTCTGAGAGTTGAAGAAATCGAGGACAGAAATGTCAAATATATATTTTATCTTTATTATGTTAATATTTTAATTAATGGGAATGTTGGCTCCACTTAATTGCTTTCACAATACCAATTAACTTACAATTTTAAAACAGATGACATTAATTTGGCATGTGGTCTGCGGAACTTTTATTTGTTTTCATCCGTACGCCCGTACAAAATGAAAGTTGTGTCATCGTCTCCATGTGAACTGAACAGCAGAGCGCGCACCCAATGTATATGGAAATCAGTGGTATTGCCGTAGATTTCTTTGGCAATAAGACACGTGGATTCTCACTCATTCTTTACATAACTTGCGCTGTTGGCTCTTAGTAGCTATACCTCGCATATTCTCTGCTACAAATACTCCTCCAACGGATAACGGATCTCGCATGGAATACTGTCCAAGACGGCGGTGCCCTGCGAGACGATCGTGGCCGGTCGCTCGGCGAAGACGAAGACGGCGACTGCGGGGCGTGGGCGGGGTTGAGGCGAGGCGGGGTGGGGCAGGGTGGGGCGTGGCGGGGACGCAGCGCGTCGCAGCAGCGCGGGCGCCGGTGGCGGGCCGAGTGCGGCGAGGCGGGGAGGTCGCGGTGGGAGGGCGGGGCGGGGCGGCCTGGCGGGTGGCGCGTGGGAGGGGCGAGGCGAGGCCTCGGAGCGTGCGCGTTGCGGGCGGCCGCCTCGCGGCTGGCGCCCGGGGCCGCCGGCCTGGCCGCGAAAGGCGCTTCTCGGCCCGCGCCGCCTCCGACCCTCCCCTTCCAGCCCCGCCCCCACCCCACCCCGTCGCCCCGCTCCGCCCGGTCCCACCCCGCCGCCCGTGCGCCGCCGCCACCGCGCCCGCTGGGAGTGGCGGTTCTCTCGCTTGCTGAATTCCAGTTGGCCCGAGTTTTAGCTTTCTTTTTTTCTCCGGCCTTTTTTCCCTTTTTTCTACAAAAAGAACACTTTTTATAAAACTGTGTAAAACGCAAAGTGCGAGCCGGGCTCGCACGAGAGTCGGCGAGGAAAGAAACTCTGCGCGTTCTGCTCCGGTTGCCCCGCTGATCCCGGCGTATGCTGCAACTTGTGTGTGCAGCGGAAAGAGAAAGATACGTATACAGGTCACACCCCCTGTAGAATGAGGGAAGCTGCTTACCGAGCCAATCGCGCGACATCCACGAGTGTGTCACCCTTTGTCGAAGCACATGGGGAGGCGCGCTCCTTTGCAGCTTCCGCTGAGCGTGGCGCGGAGGGTGAGGGGGAAGACGGAACGCGCGGAGGAGGGGGAGCAAGGAGCGAACTGGCCGGTTTCTTCAGCGCGCGCGCGCGCCCGATCCCCTGCTCACTGGGCGCGTCATTCCATTACGCCGTTTCCAGCGCCCCGCGGACGCGCGCGCGGGCACAGGCGCGGACACGAACGCGTGCCGAGATCAAAGCCACCTGGCCGCCGCGCCCCCTACCCCCCCCCGGCTGGAGACGTTCGGAGGGGGACGTGGGTGGGCGTTGGCGTACAGGCGACTGCCTCGGAGACGGTGCTGCGGCGGGGCTGGCTATCAACTCGGCGGCATCGGAAGCGGAGTGGACACAAACGCTCGGGGAGATTGCTTTGCTTGTAGGATATCTGCAGCAGTCAGCAGTTTAATGGAAGAGAAAGGTGGTTAAAAGAATAGAATTTGCTGGCCAGAATAATCGTTTCCAATCAAGAAAAATATTGCAAACGCTGGCAGACAGTACAAACTCTTTCAAGAATTGGCAATTGTTCATGAATCACAATAATACACAAGATTTAGTGAATGTCAATTTAATAATTCATTGCTACGGTTTAGAGGTCGTCATTGACTTTTTCGTAGACAGACGAGGAGATCTTTAGAGTCTCAAATTGAATGACTAGTTTTAGATTGTTGAAATAAAAGGCTGGTAGCAAGCAATGGCTGATTACAAGTATGTACACAACAAGTATATGTAAATGTCAATTGCTTGAGCAAGGAAAGCGAAATCATGGCGATGACTTAAACTGGAGAAATAAACTCCAGAAAAAGAGAATGTGATTCACAAAATCAAATTGTCCAAATTGCGAATTCAGCTTGAGACGTGGAGGGCTAAGATGAAGATTAACACACAGTTAAAGATAGTATGTTCTCGCGACGTGGCGCATGTCGCGGGTTTGGAAGGACCACTTGCAAACGAGGCAGAAAGGCTTTCCTCAGCGACTGGTGTCGCTTGAAGTGTGGGAACAAGTGCGGTGCAGCGGAGCAGCGAGGAAGCTGAGACGCAGAGCGCGCGCCGACTCAATGTGTGCCCCTCTTGTGCAGCCGCCGCGGCCGCGCCACACGCCCTTCGGCTTGTCCTGCCCCTCCACCCCCTTCCCATTCACCTCTCGCCCCCCCTCCCCATTCCCCTCGTGCCTCCCCCCGTCCCGCGGCCAGGAGCACGAGCCGCTCCGCCACGTCACGCTCGCGGCCGGCTTGCGACCTTTCGGCGGCAGCGGCACGCGCCCGCGCCTGGCTCATCGCGCCACCACGCCACGGGCGCGCTTGCTTTGAATGCCGCCGCACGACACGCCGCCAAGCACTGGAACGGAACCTCTGGGCCATGGGGAGGGACTATTCTTGGAGCAGTTTTTTACCTGCTGTCTCAGTTGAGCGTGACAGTTCCTAAAATGATATTTCGTTTATTTAATATATTTAGTTTGTTGAGTTTGTTTATTTAGTTCATTTACTATCAATTCCTTCGAAATTGCACTTTATAAGTACAGAGACACTACACTAGAGGAGCATAAACGATGTCTAGCTTCTTGAGGGTTTATATGCGGTGAGATGGTGAAAGTACAGCAAACGAAACGTGTCAAACTTCATTACAGTGTTTATAAAATTACCTACTTGAAGTTTAGGTTAACAAATAATCCTTATTTTGATAATTAGAATTTAAACTCTGAATAAAATGGACTATTCCGTAATTAAAGTATAGGAGTAATAATTAGAAATAAAAATAAATAATATATTATTATTATGATAATAATGAAATATACACTACAAATATTGTAAATGTAGTTTAATCAACCATTCTTTTTGTCTTACATCCTCTGAATGCTGTTTATGTCACCTGTAGCAGCCACCTCAGAGTTAACATGTGTTAACTCACACTTGTTGGTCACGGCAACAAACCCACTCTTACTCTTCTTGTATTAAAGAAAGCCAATTGATATCCTAATGAATACGTCCCTCTTATATTCATAATATATCAAGACCCACGTATCATGGTTACCGGCTACCAGATAACGTCTTTCCATCTCAACTTTGAATGTAGTGCATTTATTATTTCTATCAATTTATAGGGGTCAGTCACTTATTTTTCTGCAACTTACTGTGTTATTCGTTTAAACAATAAACGAATTCAATTCACTCTCTGCTGAGATGCATACCCGTAATGCTTACGGCTTGTTGCATCGCATCGAATTTACCATTATCAGTACACATGAGATTTTTTTCCCTTTTTGCAAACAATATTATATATATCGACGATGTGGGTAATTAACGAATAACCCACAAATACATTCTAATTGAAATATAATACATTATAAATGTAAAAATTGTTAACTATAGTTTGTTTATTCTCATCGTAGAGTGCTCTGCACCCTACAATGCAAACAAATACACCTGCGCATTAAATATTTACTTTAAATTATGCGGAATAAAGATTTAATTTAATATAAATATTGATAACAAAAGGAAAACATTTTGTGGCATATATATTTTTTATTTTTTGAAAGACGATTTATTGAATCCTAACCGTTCCAAGGTTGAGCTCTCTTGCTGCGTCTACAATTTGGGGATATCCACGTTTCTTTTAATTTCACCATGTGGGTTGCAGCGTCACACTAATTATTTCATAATCAGAATGAGATACAACTTATAATCTACCTACTTTTGCATTATTTTTAAAAAATTAAAGTTTAAAAATTTTTTACCCTCATGATTTTATAATTCTTCTGCAGAAAGAATAATTTTGCACATTAACGTTACGTGCCCATTAACGTAATCAACATTACGTTAATGGAATTGAAATGCATTTTCCTTTTTACAGAACAGTAGTTTTTCGTTTCCTCAGAGTACTTCATCTCATTAAAATCATTTTATAAATAAATAACTCCATCTAATTATAATGATATATAATTTACCGTGTACTAGAATATATCGCAAAGAGGTAAAGAAAAAGATATGTACTTTACATAACTATAGGAAATTACAAATGTATCATAACTTTTATGGCACTTAGAATTGTAAATAACCACATAAAAAGTCTGTTCTACCAAGAAAAGAAAACGCTTCTTTGTAGTCAGGCACTTATTAATTTCTGATCTTATTTCAGGCCATTTCTTGTAATTCACTCCTAATTGTCGCCCAAACCATTGAAAAGTTTTTCATTTCACGTTAATGAAAATATCACAATTTTTGAAGTTTTTAATTTCTCAATGAACCAGTGAAATAACCAGTGAAACATTTTAAACCAATTTAATGCTTTGAAAAAGCCTGCCAAGTAATGTGAATAAATCATTTTATTGATAATTTTTAGATGAAATGTGTGTATTTATTGAATGTTTTAGTGCCTTTTCGGAGATATTTTTAATGAAATGAATAAGCAAACTAAATCAGTGACTTACAAGGTTTTGATGGAATTTGAAATCTTATTAGTCCGTGTCTTTTGGCAGTCCGGGACAAGCCGCGTCGATGCTCCTACGAGCAGATCGACGCGGCTTGTCCCGGATAGCGAAGCAGATACTCCGGCCGCGGAAGCCTACGTAATCATATTTTATTAGCCCGGGGTTTAAGAGGAATCAACAAATCTGAGTGAGCGTATTATAATTGTTTATTTTCATCTAAGGAGCATTTTAACTTCAAACTACTTAATCGACGATAATTAAAAATACATTAATTATTGCTTGATATTAGCTAACATTTGCATTCTGTTATCATTCGTAATTACAATATTGTTCATTAAGTTTAGGTGCATGGTGTATCGTCTGGTTATGCAATGATAGATTGCATTACAATGCGTAAAACAAAACAATGTAAATGCAGGGTCTTTTACTTCGAGATGGCAAGGTGATTTGCCAAAAAGAGGTCTAGTAGTCCGATTTAAACTTCTTCAAAATAACCAATGATTTGTAAATAATGCTGTAAAAAAATTATAATTTGACATTTCAGACTCTTGCTAATCACGAGACATTGAGACTTTTATTACTCCACAAAATTTTCAAAAATATCCAGAATATAGACCAAACTGAAGCAATAAAGTTTCTATTACATCTCAATATGTCCCTACTTTGGGATGGTTATCTCATTGGAGGATCAGCCAAGGAAACTGCGCGAAGAATTTGTTACAATTTTAATTGGAGTGAGAAATTATCGTTAACCGATTATTATCCATGGCTTCTTTCGTGAACCTTATACTGTTAATTTCTTATATTTTTCCGCGTATTTTGCGAATACGTGCGTATGAGTAGGTATATCACTTTGAGTTTCTGTTCCATGAAAATCGACAAACGTGAAAATGAAAATCCAGTAAGCAAATACGAGGACCCAATGAGGACAACAATAAATCTGTCACTGTCAAACTGTATCCAGAAATTCAAATGTAAATTAGTTTCCCAATAAGAAAACACCATTTTCTCCAACGCGATCAAGAAATTTCCCAAGATTAATGCTGTCGATATGTTTAATTGACACTTTATCTTCAAAATGCAACATTAAAAATTCGCAAGGATGTTACGATTTTTTATTCATTGTACGCTTTTTTATTCAAAAAGTTCCTATAACAAGAACTTGCACCTAAAAAGAAATGTATATGTATTTTTAAAAAAGTAACCGTAATTCAAAAGCAATGTTAGCAGATCCGGTGGCCGAGATCGCTAAGGCAGTAGTATCGTAGCAATGTCGGACCGAAGGATACTATACTGAGCATCTATAAGCTAGCTATACTGCGCAATTGTGGAATTCTGATTGGATGTTTTATTTCTTCTTATACTGCGCAAACTATACTGAGCATCGCAAGAAAAGTAACATTAATTTTAACAATGATACATAGTGCATTATTTACCATTTGGACTGTATAAATGAGTATAAACAACCTGTAACAACTATTGTACTACAGCTTCCGGGTCAATGACCCCCATCTCGATCAGGTTTTTCGTCCAGTTTCCCTGATCCATTGAGCAAATGCTGAGATGGCCCCTTATTTTGCTTCTGGACATAAATGTAACTTCATTTTCTGTGCACGTCTTCTAGAATTCAGTGGGAAATACAATTATTCAAATTATCGTTTCCATGTTGTCGCGGCAGAAAGTAATAAGAGCCAAAATTTATTGCTTATTTATCCTTGAAAATAGATTTTATTACATGGGAGTTTTTTTGTTTTTTTTCTCCCTTTCAAAATTTATTGCTTGTTTATCCTTGAAAATAGATTTTATTACATGGGAGTTTTTTTCTCCCTTTCAAAAAATTCAAAATTTAAGTAGTATATGACTTAGTGTAGGGATCACAGAATTTTGAAAATGTGCACACAATTCACTTTTCCCCATAGTACGCCATACGCAGTTTTTTAACTGTTTTTTTGACGTAAAATAAAAATAAATGAAGGATCGCGGGTTCGAGTGCAGGCGTGGTTCGACCTCAGGCATGGTTGTATTTATGTTCGTCCTTTTACCCCTTATCGGCACCATACAATTTCATCTTCACAGTTGCCATAACGTTAACGCCAATAGTGGTCGCTAATGATCTAGATTTGAGGCCACCTTAAATAACAACAAAAATAATAAGGTAAATGGTGAGAGTTCTGCAACTAGGGAAAAGACAACGTTAGAGAAATGAAAATATTACTGGTAGCAAATTTGTGAAATTTACTATCTACTCATTTTTATACAATCGAACATTCAGTCCCTCTCTTTTTTCTATTTTTCTGTTGCTAGGGAATTTTGAAGATCAGCTGAGAGTCTGGAAATGCAAAAAGATTTTAAGTGATTCATCCAATCGTCGAGAATTACTCTTACTCATCGATCTCGACCTCCTTACTAGATATAAACTTCGAAAACAATTGCACATACGATTACCTATCTCTGCGTCAAATACTGCCTATTTTCTTTATAAAATTCAATATGGAAAATAAACCATTTTAATAAGATATATTAAAATGAAATATCCACTACACCTCTCTATACAGATAGAAAATTAGAAAGTCCCCAGTTTATTTTAATCAATATACATTTGATTAAAAAATCGTTTTATAATGAATTTACGCTTTTTAGTATCTGCATGGTGAATTCTATGTTCTGAATTATAGCACTATAAATGCTAATAAATACTAATATGGACTATTGTATTGCTTCTGAATTGTAAATGTTTCTTCACAATGCGCCCAAGCATAAGGAAAATAATGATAATATATAATAGTAAATAATAAGTAATAATAATAATATAATAGTAATAATGAAATTATTATTATTATTATTATTATTATTATTATTATTATTATTATTATTATTAAGTCCGAACAATTGAGAACAGCCACGCGTGAGACGGGCAACATCAGATAATCTGGCGGCAAAAAGGGCGATGCCACAGACAAAGAGATATGGAGACACGGAATTCGCGTCGTAAGGCCTCGGAAAAGAATCCGCTGCCTGTGGAGCTCCAGGGCACCTTTGGAGCCACCGCTGGAGGTGACAGCATGCGCAAACCGGTGGTGATCAAGGAGCTGAACAGACGGGCCCTGATCGGGGAAAACTCCGAAAATGCAATAGCCGAAGATAGCAGCACCCGTCCATCTCCATGTACATCTGCACTTGCCGCAAGTGCTTCCCAGAGAAGCGATCTATTGCTTCCAGAGACCACTGCGACAGGCAGGACACGCACAAGGATGAAGAGGACTGCAGAAATAAATACTTTTATTATGCGTGAATACTACGCCACTACCAAATTGGAGACTGACACTACGGCTTATCGACAAAAATTACATTGAAGATTCCTTCTCCGTTTCCCTGACTCTGAAGTTAGTTAGCGAACCCGCGTCGAGCAATTGATCAGAAGAATCTCCTCTCTGTACCAGTTCTGGAACCAATTAAGGAAGAAGTGAGAAAAATGCATCACTCCTCAGAATCCGCTAATATGAGGACAATGGAGATACTAGCTGAAGAAACTCACGACAATGAGACAACCATGTCAGAAATGATTGAAGATGAGAGTAGAGAAGTAGTGAGGATTTGCAATGAATTTGCACCCGCACTTGGGGAATTTGAAGGAACTGACCCACTGAATCGTCATCTCATTCCCAGAAAAAAATACTTGAAGAAATTGGCAAAAACTATCAGCGTCTCGATAAAATACTGTCGCAACATCTACAACAAAGAGCATCATTCGAAGAAGTGCACACAGCAGTTTATTATGCAGCTGTATTGGCTTCAAGATGCAACGGTTTCAAGCTTTTCAGCCGCGTAACAACTGTCCACAATGATCGAAGTGAAAGAAGAATGCCACCGTGGGAAAGACGGCTGGTGCATAGTGTACAACACATTAGAAGAGAGATTGGGAACTCAATTTCAAAGTGGAAATACTTCCGAAAATCTGAGAAAAGGGTGAACAACATCCTTACCAGTACCAAATTACACACAAAGTACGAGCCCTTGAATAGAGCTATAACAGAACATCTTGGCCCTACGGCAAACACTTTTGGCGTTAAGAAAATGATTCCGACGCTACAGGAATTGTACTATGAGGATGCAACAGAATACTCATTTTAACAGAAACCAGAAAGGATTCTACAGGAATCTTTTAAAGGGCAAAGAGTTTGTAACTGATATGAAAGAGTCAGACCTTCTCACGAAGGCACAGATAGAGGGCGTTTGGAAGCCTATCTGGTCATCTGCCGTCTCTCATAACTCTGATATGTCGTGGATTGAAATGGAATATGACAAACGCCGAGATACACCTCTAATGGATAAACTAATCATCACCGTGGATGTTGTCCAAACAGCTTTGAATAAAGCTCATGACTGGAAGGCACCGGGCAGTGATGGCTTGCAGAATTATCTCAAAACATTTACCAGCATTGACCATCATATAGCTACTCTAATTTAATATTTTCTTCACAATCCAGAATAAATGCCTTACGTCCTCACGGAAGGTAGAACGTACTTGTTATCAGAAGAGGGTGACATTAGAGACCCGCACCCGGACAAAAGACCGCGCAGGATCCTTCTTTTCTTATCTCTCCTTCACACGCACAAACACACACACACACACACACACACACGCAATACTCTACCACATATGTGGGGACACCAGTCGGGAGCTTAAAGCTTGGCCCGTCGGAGAAGGGTCCCCGCTGGAGGAGGTATCTGGATATGGAAATCTCGCTAGACGATGTGTACTTCGGTACCTGATCTCACTTTCTAGAGGTGGAGGAACATCAATACCCCCTGTGATATAATACCAACTACACTTACGAGACTAGTGACAATTTGACGCACCCGGAAACACTAAATTATTGAAGCAAGCAACTGCAGGAATGTTGTCCAAATTTATTGGGGTATCAAAGAAGGAGGATTTCGAAAAATGAGCTTAGTTCATGTAAGAAATGTTTTGTCTCAATAACATTAATAATAATAATTATTATTAATATATTAAATTATGTTAATAATTATTATTACTCACATCTTTTGGAGGTAAATATGAAAGAAGAGACAATATTAAACTAATTGTTGAATATTGACATTGAGTTTTGGTACCATAAACACTTCGATGCGTAGCAAGTCTTATCTGGGACTTATAATAGGATATTGAGACATTAATTTGAATATTTATACGTATATACATTAACACGTACTTTGTGATATTAGGAGCTTTCTATTGGTCAATGTTTTTAGAGAATACCTGTTCCAGTTATTGCACATAATGCAGATTTGTTCCTAAACTAACTTAACTATTAGCAGGAACTCAGACTATTGTATTTACGGTCACATTATTACAGAACATTTAAATAGTTATGTAAGTAATCTTATTTCCAAAATGCGCCAAAATTGAAAGAATTCTATGCAGTCTCAAACCAAGAAAGAGGTATCTAAGGATACGTTGGATAGACAGGAACTCGAAAAAAAAAAGCAAAATAATGAAATTGGTTCAATTTGTTCTTGAGCAATGTACTTTTTTGAAAACCATTTTGTAAGATTTCGTTCAGGAGAGATTTTTCTATATCAGGCCACTATTTCAATAACAAGGATGAGGGAGAGGGAATAAAACAAAACATTTTTCTGGCACAACATTCTGCTTGCTGTGTGGCCCGCACATGTACTGCCAGAGTAATTTTTTGCATGATTAGGGAAGGATGGTATGTATATAGGTGGATCAAACTATGGTAAGGCTCCAAGACGTAAGTGGGTAACAGGGTATTGATGGGAGGATCACGCGCGGTACGTATCCCGTTGTTGAGGGTACAACTCCGGTAATCGTCTCCAATCGATTCGAAGAAACCACATTATCATCATATCTGCGAATTCTGTTCTAGGCGGTCGTTGGCTTTGAGCCAGCGTCATAGCTCCAGCTTCATAGATAACACCAGCGTCGAGACTAAATCGTTTAAGGCTTACTATCTTTTTTTTTAATTTGTTGCGTCCACATCTTGACGCAACGCGTCTCCAAGCCCCTTCAGGGGCATTGAGCGCATTCTTTGGAGTAATCCTCGGTTAATTACTAGTACTCCGTAATTACTTTACTAGTCAAGTCTCGTCACGTCGCAGTCAGTGCCTTTTATCCCTTCGGCCAGGGGCTCGACGACGTTAGATCCCGGGGTTCCTGGCCGGTCACCCAACCAAGAACCCGCGAGTCTCGAATTCGCTTAACCTTCGTGACTTCACGGAGCGTAGTAAACGAATTTGGCTAGCGCCGCCGGCATATCTAAAAATAATTTGCTGACTCCCAACTACTTATGCACATTTTTTATAATTATATAATATTTACGAGAAAAACTACTTTAGTAGAGACATGTCTTAATATAAATTATTCACTTTATTTATATTGGATCTAGTTTTTAATTCGACTTATAGTGAACTGAAACTTGTCAGTATATACTTGATATATGTCAGTGATACTTGTCATATGGTATGAGCAATGTGATAATAGTTTACAGATGTTATTTGTATAAAGTAAAAAAAATTAACCAAAAACACACATGTAGGTATTAATCGAAACTTATGTTTTTCATTTCTATGTGGCGTTTTCTGTCACAAGAATAGCTTGGCAGTGTATTTTCTCATGAATATTATGATCCAACAAGATTTCAATCAGTTTTCGTACCAACACAAATAACTTAGGAAGTCATCTACAATATAAGTCGGCAGAAAATTGGGCTGGCGGTTGAAGCGGTGAACCAGCGTCCTAGCAAACGGCATTCTCGCATCGCTATATTTTACCTTCACTTCGACAACACAATACGAGCAATCCTTTCGAGCGACTCCGCCTCGAAAGTACTTACAAAGGCTCGGCACACAACCTATTCCTTGCTTGCGGCCAGGGGGAAGGGGGGGGCACGGGAGTCTAATACGACTTTCCCCTTGTCAAACTGAACGAGAGCAAACAGCGATCGAGAATAAAAGAGTGACGTGTAAAAATAGGTGTGCTATATATTAAGGGCGACAAGCTAGAAGTACAGCGCGGAATCGATTTTGATAAACACGGCCGTACGTCGTGCGGAGCAACGCGAACATCGAAGCTCTTTTACTGGCTGTGATAGCTCAGCGCTCTCACGGTTTTCTCTGCAGCATCGTTGATGCAGAGGTCCTAGGATTTGAGCTCCGACGGTGGCTGATTTTCGACACAAGCTACATAGCTGGACCGAAATCAACCATTGTCTGGAGGGGAATTGTAGCGGCTGGCTAATCTGATCGGTAATTTTCTGTGGTTTCTCCGATCAGTACCAGGCGAATTCCAGAAGAGTGCACTAACAAACGGGCCACGGACCGCACGATATCTTTCCTTCCACCCACTTTCCCCCTCATCTCCCCTAACACATTACACATATATTTACGCCTGAATGTACTACACTACCTCACACGTCGGGAGCTATGTGCTAGTCCCGGCTGTCGCGGTGCCGTACAGAGACAATCTACCGGGGATAAACTCGTAATCCGACATGTAGTTTGGCGCCGGATCTCAAGTTACAGCGTGGGAGGAACTCTACCACCTCCTAGGGTATAACATGCACTTCACTTACGGGGCTAATGACTTCCTAGTTGGCGCGCTCGAAATCAATATACAATTACTGGAAGCTCTTTTCGTGGAACCAGCTCGCATCCCAGCGGTTCCATCGAACGGGGACCCGCCACCCGCGAACCTCCCGAGTTTTATCGATGGATCCATTTGTATATGAAAGCGAGGCGCCACCGACATTTTGTTAGTGGCGGGCGCTCGCTTTCATCATTCATCGTTTTCGCGTGGAATAATAATAAACTCGTAAATCTCGCTTTTTCTACCCTCCTTCACTTTTCCATATGCGGGCGTTGTAATGGGGAAAGAGATGACGTGCGATCATAATGCTTAAAAATGGGAATGATGTAGTGGAAAATCCGGAGAAGTGATTTCGTGTTCTGCCGCTAAAAAATGAGCTCCGAGTCCTCCCTTTTTTATTTCCACGTGTTGTACATGCTCTGTTTGTTTTGGGATATTCAGGACATAGAATGTCGTTAGAACCTACTTAACCAAGGAATTCGTCACTACAGATTACAAATGAATGATTTTATCGTATTTTGTATTTGCAGGAATGGCCGTTCCCTTATTAATAAATTAAAAATAGTTTGAATTATTTCTATCAAACATTGATTGAAAATGTCAAATTCTGTAATTAAACATTCGTAATATCGGTCCTCGTGAATTATGGAGATAATGCAATACGTCCACTTGTTTTTTGTTAACGAACGAGGAATAAATGGTAACTGACATGGACACATATTTCATTCTAAAAGAATTTAATCTGTATGTTTTTATAGATTACACAGGATAAATTGTTTATAACAGTCAATGAAATTTTAAAAATTAAGATATATGAGACTTAAGCTTTATTTTCTATTTCTTGCTGCCTTAGTGGGAAACGCATTAGCAAGAACTTACTTAAGGAGCAATCATTTCATAAAAACTTCTTGTTTTACTTCTGGCCATACGTGCATTTGGGTGTAAATGATAAAATAGCTGAAACTCTACATACATTTATTGAGACTAAGAAGTACAGGTATTTGCTGAAAAAAAAAGACTAAATTGGGAGTTTATTTTATTTTGGATGTACCTTACTCATTGGATCCTGACGTGCGACAGGCTTGTCATCATTCGTATTACTCATTTTGAATATCGTCAAAATCTATGCTGAAGTTGGGTTGGTTCCATGAGAGTGCTATGCAACCAAACCGAGTCAACACCCGCAGCGATAGCTGAACGGCAACATCGTTGCCTCTGCAGCATCGTTGACTGGAAGGTCCTAGGGTTCGAGTCTCGACGGTGATGGATTGTCCACTCTAGCTACGTAGCTGGGTCGAATTCAACCACTCCCTCCAGGAGTATTATTGCGGCCGGCTGCTCTGATCGGTAGTTTTCCAGGGTTTCATCTATCACGACGAGACGAATGTCGTAGCAGTGCTCTAACAAACAGACCACCGACCGCTCGCAATCTTTTTACTCGACTATGTCCGTTTCGTTCACCTTACACACAGACACGTACATACACACGTACACATACATACATGTATTACACTACTACACATTAGAAGCGTAGATCTTGTCTCAACTGGGGAAGATAACTGGAGTGAGAAGTCCCGCAAACACACGTTCGGCCACTGGACTTACGTTCCAGCGGAGGACAAACACCGCCACCTCTGACGTCAACTACTGATGATGTCGGTATTTGACGAGCCCAGAATCAATACTCGCTCATCCATTTTTTCCTTTATACACTCATTCCTCTTTGCTCCAAAATAATTGCATAATAATACGTTACACGCACTCCAGGTTATCTTATATAAATCGCCAAGATCAAAAGCGGAAGCTTCACCAACAACTTGGAAATGGGCGAGCTCAGTGAGTCAACTAAGCTCTAAAAATAAAACAACGGACGTGAAAACAATTATTATGTTTTTCAAAATATTAAAAAAAATAAAAACAAATTAGCAACGAATATTTGTTGGCTTTTAAATTTTTTTGGTTTAGGGTTATTCAAGTCGATTTTACCATGTATTTTTATGAATAAACAATTAATCTTCTATCATTTGTAAACAGATAAAATTGAATTTGGCTCCACGGTTGAAAAGCCGGGCGGACATTCCAAGCGTTGCTTGGGTAGTTTCTGAGACAAATAGATAATGTTTTACGTTCTTACGAAAGCCACAAGTTTGTTGGCTTTTGTTATTGGTTATGTTGACTATTCCTAACTCCACACCGCTTCAAACTGCCTAAAGTTAGGACTGTGACAAAAACTGAGCAAAATCCAAATCAAATATAAGCAAAAAAAAAACCTTTATTTTTAATGCCCTAGTTCTTATATTCTCATTTAATCTATTGTAATATCCTTTTGGGAAATCGTTTTTATGGTTCTGTTTAGCAGCGTTTTTGCGGTTGCAGGCCACTATTTATTATTACACTTTTTTAATATATTGCTAAGGAAAACTTGAATCAATTATGAATAAAAACAATATTAGTATTTCTTAAAAACAAAATATAGAGGGGATTTTCATTTAAGATTTCTTTATTATAAATTTTACTCCTCACATTGCTCTGAGAAACATTCATTAAAAAACGTTTATTCTCGAGATTACTACGTGAAGTTGATCGTGGACAGAGTAGGATTCTTTTAAAAACATACTACTTGTCGAAAGAACGGCCTATTGGCTCATTGATTTTGAGAACGAAGGCGTTTATTACACATTTGAATACTCTCTTGCACCATTGTAACGGAAGTTCTGAAACATTTTGTCGGGGATTTCTTCCTTCTCGAAATTCAAAGAATGTCAAATCCTTCTAATCCTTCCTGTTTTTATTTTTATTTATTATAGCAATAAAGTACATAAATTAGTACTGCAGTACTTTCACATAATTTTCAGCGGCTTAGATTAACGTTATACACTAACATAATTCTGAATCCAACTACCCAAGGGCAAAGAAACACATAACGCACCTAAAGTATTCTCCAGCTCGGACTGAATGTTCAAAATGCTTGCTTTGGAAACCTGTTTTTGATTCTTGTCCGGAAACCTGTGATTTGAGGAAGGTTAAATTGGAATGGATGTTCGATTTGGCTGATGACGAAATAAAATTTGTTAGATTTTACTAGTGAATGGTATTATTGTGGTATATGTAATTTATTATGCAACTGCGAATTCAAAATAAATTTGTTATTATTTTGAAGAATTACTTTGGAAGGTATGGATTTAATTTAAGTTAATTCTCGATTCATTTAACCAGATAAGGCACGCATAACTCATAATCGGTCAGATAATATGATTGTACAGAGCTACCGTATTGCATTGTTTAAAGAAATTTTGCTTTTGATATTAATTAGCAGATTTAGTTGGAATGTCTTTACTTTAGAGTGGTGTGTTTTTGATTTTATGTGATCTTTTCATTGACTATTCGTATCAAAATGTACTCCTCTGTATTTGATATTTTGACGGGGTAAGTTCTAATAAATTAATGCGTTACTGATTTGGAGGGGTAGGAGGATATTGGTCTAAGGGTAATGATTTTTACATTCAATTTTGAAGCCTATGTTTCCATCTTATCTATTTCGTCTAGATGCCTTTGTACCTTGTTCCTTATTATGTTGGTTGAATAACTCGACCCGTATATATGATATAGATAGAGAATTGAGCAATATTGGTGTTGGATGCTACTGAGATGCTACGTATAGGTTAAAAAGTGTGGCAGATAACAGAGAGCATTGGGGGAGGCCGGCCTGTATATTTCTGAGGTTTGATATGCATTTCCCAACAGTGACGGAAAAAATTCTATTGGGAAACTGGTTATTGTGTTGAGTAAATATATTGGGGTGTCAATCGTTTTAAAGACAGAATGTCATGGCGTCAGCGACAAGGCACTTTTTGCCTTTAGAATGATGATGATGGTGATGATTGTTTTTAATTTGTGCATGAGGCCGATTTGCCACACTCTGTCGAAGGCCTGCGCTAGATCTAGGCAAGTGACAATCAAAGTGGGTTTTTTTTCTGAAAATCTTCGTGGATGAATTCAGTTTCCTTGGCAATTAATGAGGCGTTGAGATGGCGTTCATGAATCGAAATTGATGATGAAGGATGGCCTTTGCTTCATTTGTGGACTGTTTTAATCTTTTAAGGATGTTATCTAAAATAATATTTATTCTTTAATTCTATTTACATATATAACGTATGGCCTAGCTTACAAACTAGATACTTACAAACTAATCTAAATCTACTTTGTCTTACATCCTGACTTAATTTAACAACGAACGTTATTTACATTATTTACAGTAAGCAGTACATACACATATAACACAAAAACGTACGCTGATAAACATCATTTAAATCGCGTCTGCACGAGTCATCCACTGACTATCCTCTCTCATTGATCACAGGGGTATTGTCTTTGTTTAGGCTCCCCTGTACTCGACTGGGATGAGGTCATCTTGGGGCAGTGTGGCGAAAATAGCGGGCAACGCTCCCTGCTATAGCCTCGGCGACAATGCGCTGACGTAGCACGCGCATCTTTTCGCCAGTGGTCTTAGCGCCCGCATCTTTTCGCCAGTGTGAGTAATGTTGGGAAGAGATTAACTTGTCTGTAACTTGCGAAAATAGCGGGCAACGCTCCCTGCTATAGCCTCGGCGACAATGCGCTGACGTAGCACGCGCATCTTTTCGCCAGTGGTCTTAGCGCCCGCATCTTTTCGCCAGTGTGAGTAATGTTGGGAAGAGATTAACTTGTCTCTAACGTGCAGGACTGTTATGAGTTTTGTTGGGATTAGGTATCGGAATAATATTACAAAACTTCCAGTTCAAAGGGTAATACCCTAATCTAAAAAACAGAGTTATAAGTTGTTTGTGAATACTATGGTGTTGGATAAGAGATTTTTGACTTATATTTGACCTTCCTAATCAGAAACACTCCAATTATCGAATTGCTCGCCGCGAAAACTATCGGATAATACGAGATGTTGTTACAATAGTACCAAATAATTGTGTGATTTCATAACGACCCGGTCAGTTTTTAATTTATTTTTCTTATGGGCAGGCCCTATCCAAATTTTTTGCAGCATATCCTTAAACTATAAGTACTAGTATGTAAAAAGAGCACTTTCTGTCTTACGACTTTTCTCAAACGCAACGACACAATTTCGAGATGTAAGAAATTATGTTGTAGAATATAAAATGAATATTAATACTTACATGTTACTATGAGAACATAATTTGCAATTATTCGCTTAATTTATTTTCTTTGAGAATTGTTAACTACGAATGTTTGCATATGTAATTCTGACAACGCTTTGGAAAAAAACTGTGGAAACAGCATCTTACGCCTGAATTGGGAATGTTTTCAGGATGATCATGAAGATGTCAGAATAATTGTTGACTATGAATGCATGGTTTAATGCTAATTACATACTTGAAAAATATGCAGAACGCGTACAAAAAGTTAACCATTTATCGAAACGTATACTATTTGTCGTTATTCGGATCGCATACGCGCGTGGTATATGAAGGTAATGAAAAATTCTCTAAATTATGAGTTATCTGGATATAAATTATTTCCAAAAATTATGTTTCCTTTGTTCTCCTCTTAAAAATGGTTATATCATGAAGAAAAGACAATTGGACAGGAATGGAAATGTGAAACACCTCAATGATGTAAGGAGCGTTGACTCTTAGTATAAGCCTAATTATTTTGGGAAGCTATTCTCAGCCAAGGTGTCAGAAAGTTGGTAGTATATTGTAAACGGACTACTTAGAATGAAAAAATGGCAAAAGCAAGAATTGAAGTTAACTTCAGTTGTGGGAATCGAATTGTTGAGACAGAAATGTACTTCCATTGTTTTAACAAACTATAGAAGATAATACTAATTTATTTATTTATTTTATTTATTTATTTTATTTATTTATTTTATTTATTTATTTTATTTATTTATTTTGTTTATTTATTTTATTTATTTATTTTATTTATTTATTTTATTTATTTATTTTATTTATTTATTTTATTTATTTATTTTATTTATTTATTTTACGTCAAAAAAACAGTTAAAAACTGCGTATGACGTGCTATGGGGAAAAGTGAATTGTGTGCACATTTTCAAAATTCTGTGATCCCTACACTAAGTCATATACTACTTAAATTTTGAATTTTGAAAGGGAGAAAAAAAACAAAAATACTCCTATGTAATAAAATCTATTGTCAAGGATAAATAAGCAATAAATTTTGAATTTTGAAAGGGAGAAAAAAACAAAAAACTCCCATGTAATAAAATCTATTTTCAAGGATAAATAAGCAATAAATTGTGGCTCTTATTACTTCCTGCCGCGACAACATGGAAACGATAATCTGAATAATTGTATTTCCCACTGAATTCTAGAAGACGTGCACAGAAAATGAAGTTACATTTATGTCCAGAAGCAAAATAAGGGGCCATCTCAGCATTTGCTCAATGGATCAGGGAAACTGGACGAAAAACCTGATCGAGATGGGGATCATTGACCCGGAAGCTGTAGTACAATAGTTGTTACAGGTTGTTTATACTCATTTATACAGTCCAAATGGTAAATGATGCACTATGTATCATTGTTAAAATTAATGTTACTTTTCTTGTGATGCTCAGTATAGTCTCTAATTGTATAGAAACAGTTATGCAGCAGTAACGATTTCTAATAAAATATATGATAACTAATAAAATAATATGGAAATAACTGAACATGTAAGCGTAGTGTGGTGTCAGACAAGTTGATCACGGGTTTCGTTATATGTACCGGGACAAACTTCTGTTCATTTTCATCAAAGAGATTCAGATTCAACAGTTAATCAGGCGATTTTTTTAAAGTTTCTTTGCAATCTTCAACATTTCTGTCAAGTTTACACTTTCTTCCACGGATAGACGATCTATTTTTGGACAACACATTTTCAATGTGAAATTGTATTCTATCCCTATCGAGTCTCTCGGTTCTTCCAAATAAACTATCTACCTCCAGGAAAGGTTTGTTGGCTATTCGAGTACCAACAATTCACCAGCAAACTCCGAAGTGTTAAACGTATGTCACACTGTCTTATACAGAACTCTCAAAGCTGTTACATCTCTTTGTTTTCCAGGAATATTGTCACGCCGTGTTAAACCAAACACAATTCCATCGCAGTCAACATTCCTCACTCTCCTCTCAACTCCACTCCACTCCACTCCACTTCACTCCACTCCAATCCTCTCCTCTCAGACACATCTCTCATTTTCAACACCATTACCAAACGTTAGGGTAATTTATCAATATTTAATTATTTTGATTATCTACTGTCAGTTGGGCATATAATATTTCTTATTTTTGTATTACTTCTTTCTGCACTGCACTAAAGCATGAAGTACGGCAATAGTTTTTTCTCTCTCTAATGCTTATGTCATTTAACTTGTATGTCTCTGGGTTCCCTCTAGCGGTTCAAAAAACTCCGCTCCTTCTGAGATGAAGTATGTTCTTCACGCGTCTTACCGAACGTAATGCGTGACGACATCCACGTCACCAAAAAGAAGAGGCGACGAGTGCTGCGAGTGAGCGGCAAGAGGCCCGACGCGGAGTTCTCTACGCCTCCGTACGCTCAATTCGTCTGCGTCTGGCTTGATGGAGTTGCTAGAGGGAGGGGAAGCGAAGATGGGGCAGGAGGGAGAGAGAGCGCAGATCTGACAGCGAGGGAGACGGAGACAAAAGCAGCAACATGTAGGTATATGGTGGGGGTTTTGACCTACCCGGGAGCCGTCGCGCTCGGTTCAACAATCATAGGTCGAACTGCGCCATTATCGTGTCTTCTTTAGAGTGCAAAAGCAAAACATAGAATGTGAAAGCACTAAAAACACGTTTTAGGCGCTTAAGTGGGCAATGCAAATTTAAAAATGAACAAGGAAAAATGAATGAAAACTCAAAAATGGGAGTGTATTAGTAATATATTTTCCACGAAATTGCATATAGAATTAGCAGAACATGTGTACATAAAACAATTTAAGAAAAGAAGGAATAACCTTGTTGGACGATAGACAAATAAATAATATTAAAGTTTATAAGTCTAAATTAATAACAAAAATAAATGTTCTAATTTTCTTTAATTTCTATTAGTGACATAAGAAAAATTCCAAAGTTTAATTCCTAGATAATGACAGAGCTTTCTTACTTCCCATACCTGGAAGAATACCTGACAGTGTCGGAGTTATGGACGTTCTCCCTTCGACGCAAGTGTTTTGGTTGCATTGTGAATCACAACCCATTCTTCGCCCAGCACACCGCTCGAAGAAGTACGGGGAAAGCAAGTTCTTGGATTCTAAATACGATGTCACATTCAAGCTCAAATGACTTCATTCTATAGAAAATAAATTTTTCGTTACCGGTAACTATTGTGATTAGTGAAACAATGATTCAAACGTTTATTTTTAACCAACACTAGAAGAAGATACAAATAAATTTTAAAGACACAAGGGATTAAAAATAAAAAATATTCCATAAACGGCAATTACGTCAAAAGGGGTAAAAAATAAATATAAAAATGTATCAAATTCTTCATAATTAGAGCAGTTATATTAAAGTTTCTTGTTTATGTTAATTACAGGAAAATAAGCATTTTCCTGAGCGCATGATGTCTAGTAATGAGGTATACGGTTCTGAAGAATACAGTAACATGGAGATCGAAACAATAGCGACATTGTCTGGGTCGTAACTTTCTGAACCAGCCTAGAACTAATTAAATCAATCGCAAGAGCCATCATGTCGAAGTATACAACTCTGATTTATTGATAATAAAAATAAACTGTTCCGTTGTTTCAATGTTCTAAGGCTACATCATTTTCACCCTCTGATTTCAAAGCTAATGCAAACCATCACACCCTGGCGCGGAGTTTGAAGTGTATACAGTGATTAGCGTCGTCTGCAAAACGAAGCAGTGGGATGCAAGATGTTTAGTGGAAGTCAGTATTTTTCAGCAAACACAAGTAACACATTAAACCAAATGTCATTCAAAAGAAGTGGGTATGAACTGGTGTGATATTGCTGCTGCTGCTGCTGCTGCTGCTGCTACTGCTCACAAATAGTTCGTATCCCTTACTCTGGTCTACGAGTGCAGAATAACGCTGTATTCTACTCAACTAAGCAACCAGTGCACTCGAAATGCCGCCGTGCTCAGAGGCTCATATTAAGTCAATTTCTGATCTGGTAGAATTATTGAAACTCGAGACTTTTTCATAACGCATTCTATTTCTCAATATTTGTCTTTCAATAATTTTCTGTTCATGTTATCGTAATATAAGTATTTTTCAAAAAATTTGTGAGTAATGATAATTTTGTGATATTGTACAATCTGTGGCATGTTGAGTATGAATTTGGAATTCTCAGCGAGCAAGGAAGCCGAGTAACTTGGGGTTTGGTTTTTTGTCTCAAGGCCAGATATCGATTCTCAAGATTCCTAGAGAAAAAAAATAAAATTGATTAATTTTTACTTTCTTGACTTACAAAGTACTTCATAATAAGATAAAGTTATGTATTCGTGCGCCGGAAATATTTATATTGGTACGTAACACATCCAAATAATTCAAGAAAGTATGTGGTATTGTACTTCTCCGAGTTTTTATGGTTTACACTGTTGTCATTTATTGCTTGCCGTCTCAATGACTTGAATCTGAAGAAAGTACGAAAATGATGAGCAACAGAAAACATTTGGTTACACCCACTGTTGAGAAGAACATCTTTGCTTACTTTCACACACCTCATAGACAATCGTTTCCTAAGAAATTCTTCGTATATTTACATCATACCGCATAATGCACAGAGTTTATGATGGTGCAGACGGAACTTTCAGATAGAAATTCGAATGAAATTTTCGTTCATTCGTATTCGGCATTCAGTAAGTAATGATTTCTCCGCAAGTGGCGAGGGACAGAATCGTTGACCAGATTATCTCCTCGTTGAGAAATTTAGTAATACGTCTTCAAGTACACATCTCTAAAGAAAATTTATAATAAAGAAAAAAACTTTCAGAAACATTATATGAATTTATATAAGTGTATTGAACTTAAGTTAAAAATTGTACTACATTTTGCAATTAGAATTGGATTGGGACGAAAGTTACAACCGTCTTTTAACAAGGATTCTTCACTTTTTTTTAAAAAAAAATTGAGTAAAGTTCACAATAACACTCATGTACGTCATTACATTGCATTTGCCATGATAAGTGCTTTCTCATCGGATGTGTCACCTACTATGTAACACTTTCCGCACATCTGTGAAAAAGCTGAGCACCGAGTGGTAAAAGATCATCACGTTTCTCTACTATGAAGATGAAAAACTGCGTTCAGAAAAATCCGCGCCGGCCGAGAACGGTTGCCGAGTGGTGTCTGTAAGCAGCCCGGGGAACGCCCCACTTCAGCCGGCCACTTGAAGATCCATCCGTCTGCGTCGGGGGCCGCTTGGAGGTGGTCGAGGAGGCCGGCGGGATGGAGGAGCAGCCGGCTGCGCTAGCCCTTCCGCCGCCTCCACCGGCAGCTCCTCGGCGACGGCGGCGGCCTCCAGCGGCAGCCGCGGCAATCACACGCCTGCCGCGGCGCCCGCCCTAATGAAGACAAATGACGACGCGCGGCCGCACCTTCCTCGGCGCGGAAGCGCGCGCCCTGCACCCTCCGCCGCCCCCGACCTCGCCCCCCTTAACCCCCGACTTCACCGCCGCCGGGCAATTTCTTTCGAATGCAGCGCGCGTCTTGGCGCGCCGCCCGGGAGAAATGAGTGCGCTTCTAGCCTTCCCCGAAATGAGAAACGTGGAAAACAGATAAAACTGCCCGAAAAACACTTGTCGCTCAGACAAATGTTCTTTTAAGAGCTGCAAGATAACTCATAAGGAATCTCGGGCGGAAGATGTTACGAGGCACCCTTCCTACCTGTGGGGGCTCTTATTTAATGGAATATTGTCGGGAACTACTTTGTTTGTGCAAAACTTCTTAATATTTGTCGCCATTATAATATTTTGAAATAGGTAGTCTTGGAGGACAGGACATTTGTTATCATCACATCTTTTCACATACATAAAGCCGGACGTATTTCTCGTTATAAGGCAATTTGTCTCAAAGTTTCACGATTAATATTTTGCTACTTGAAGAACACACAGTCTTATTCTATCCTTCAAATGAATCTCTCCACTTCCTATTTTTGTCTTTATGTATCTTATACCCTTTACACATTTTCTTTCTACATGAGAGAATCACTGGGAACAAATCAATGAATGCCGTAATCTGGATCATGCAATTATTTGTCAAAAGTTTCAGACAATGGTAGGCCCTCCTTGTCATTATTCACGTATTAGTTCAAAATAATATTCGTTTAGCACTTAGTTTTTAGCAGAATCGAAGTTACATCTCGGGAACGCGGGTGCAAAGGGTTCAAACGGGCACCCTCATTGCTATTGCCTTCTTTATTTGGAGTCGGCGGGTTTCCCCGTTCGGGGTCTTGGCTTCGGAGGCTCCGGCGCCGCGCACCTTTTCACCAGCCTAGCTAGACCACTGGGTTTAAAATATTTAAAATATATTTATTCTGAAAAATATAAAATATATTGTTAACTTTCTTTTTTGTTACCTCTTGACTCGAAATGACTTGTCTACTTGTTATCTGTGTGCTTCTTTCCTTATTTTGCTCAACGTATCTCACAAATGACTAGTACTTGGATTTTCTTCAATCACTTGGGGACTAACCGTCGATAACATTCGCCGACCACATTCAGTAAAATGTGAAGATCACCTCAAAAACTACAGCAACATTTTTTTTCCAAATTTAGAGATGCCAAATTCTAAAATGTACGATTGGAAGTGCAAAATACATGACAAAAAACCAATAAAAAATAGTTCGTAAAAAAGGTTTTACTTCACTGATTACAAGAAAAGATATTTACATACGCGTGCCTGCCATAAGGGGAGTTCAATCATGGTAATTGGCTCTTCAAGAATTTATCTTCGGCTGTGGATCATGTGAAAGGCACTAAATACGCTCAGCAACACAGTGTAAATTTCTTCGTATCTCACGTCTCATTGCTGTGTTAGTCTTAATTTGTCGGATATCCATTTGATATAGGGTCAAAATCACTCGAATCCGATGAATAGGATGAATACTTCCACCCTTTTATGCGAGAGTATTCTATACATTCTATTAGTATGAGACTGATGTGACTCCTTGAGCGCTTTCCACGCTGTTAGGTGTGTGTTGTGATAGGACACCCTTTTGAAGAGCTTCAGATCCGGTGCCGACCTACACTTCGAATTGCAGGGGTTCTCCCCTAAGTAGCACCACCTCCGCTGAGAAAAGCTCCAGGCTCCCGAATGATTACCTGACATGTGTCGCAACATTATGCATCAAAGTGAAAGTGTGTGACATTAAAGGGAGAGGTTAGGGCAAGGAAGAGGAAGGAAAGCGCGCGGTCCATGGCCTACTAGTGTACTGATCTGGCATCTACTTGTACTGATCGGAGGAACCACACAAAACTACCTAAGTAGCCGGCCGCTAGAAATTACCTTCAGACAGCCGCTGAATCCGAACAACCTACATAGCTAGTGTTGAAAATCCGCCACTGACGGGACTTGAACCCTAGGACCTCGAGGTTAGAGCCGCGACAATGCTGGCACAGAGCGTAACTCAGCAGGTCCGTGTTGAGAAATTAAGTATTATGTAACTTCAACAAACCGTTATCCGATGTATTTCAACAGTATTAATTGAATTTAAAGTGTGAGATGCAGTGAAATAAGGATTTTATTCTTTTCCCCATTAAAATAAATACTCAAGAGCCTTTTTGGGATACAATCAATGCAGTAAAGCAAAAGTAAATGTCACTTATTTTAAAGCTCAGAATGTGAAAAAATAAACTAAACGTATCTGTTAACACGGCCTTTCGTGTCATCATAACCTACGGATACTGAAGATTTATAAAACTTACCGAGATCTCATGGTTCTCGAAGCATGTCCTTACTTCTTCAGCCATAAATGTTTTCAATACGCCACAGGTTGAGTAGATCTGAGGAAAATAATGAATAATTTTATCATTGAAGCAATCATGCGAGCTGAAATATTAAATATAATTGACCTAACATATGGACAGTTATTTTTTGTGAATGTGGAGGTAAATTATTGTTTATGTACATTGAAAAATCAACTAAATTCATAATTAGCATAAGACACAAATGACAGTAAAATATTACCACATGTATTTTTACTATTTGTCTTACAACTACATGACTAGAAAATCGTTTTACAATTATTTTATGAACTGTTGCATCACGTTTATATACAGTAATTCATATGTATTGAAAGATAGTAAGGACTTACTTCATCTAAAAGTATTACCTCACGAACATCGGAGCTTGTGAAGTATCATTCTCAAGGAGAAGGTTCATCATGTGTAATATTCGATATGATTTTATTCATATTGTTATAATAAATACAAAATTACAGACTGTGTTACATTGTAGCCCTATTTTTATCCTATATTATTTGTAATGGTTTCAGTAGCGGGTCGTTTCTTAATGAACAGGCGGGTGTCGGCCATCGACATTTGCAAAAGTCTCAAAAGCAACCAATAATTGTAACGATTATCAACACTAAGATTTGTTGTCTTCCTTTCACGTTATGTTAAAAATAAGCCTACCTGAATAGCCAAAGTGGCTAAGAGCGTGTTCTAACAACGCTTCGGTTCGAGAGTCGCGGGTTCGAGTCCCGCCTTGGGCTTGGTTGTTTGTCCCTTTCTCGTGTATGTGTTGTCACGGAGGGCCTCGCGTTCTGCTCACCCCACTTCAGAGAAGCCCGCAAGTGTTGGTATCTAGAGTTCGCTAGAATATGCGCTCCACCGGGACATAAAGGATAAGTAGCTGTAGGCTGCATAAAAAGCCCTAGACAGAATGTTAAAAGTAAACGCTCAAAAATGTTTACATGCCCTGAACTTGAACCACCGCCCTTTCACTTTATAGCTTACGACTCTCTACCGACACTGGAATGGGATCCTCTCATTATGTGTGCAAAGAAGGAAGACAATATTTGCAGAAACATAAGAATTCGAGATTTCGAGAAATGTCGTAAGTGATTATTTGATCGTTTTGGGGACAATGAAAAAATACGTATCTATTTTAATTATTAAAACGTGAATTATTTTAAAAACATCAGTAATTTTTGAAAACTCGAACGTTTTTAGCGAAATATCGTTTACGTCATGTGACAACGTATTGTGTTCTTTCCGCACAAAGAGATTAAAGAGCATATTTATAACTCTTTTTGAGAAAATATTGTTTAAATATTTTGAAAAATTGTCATCATGACTTAGCATTACTTGAAATTTAGTAATATTTGAACAAATTCACATAAAATGTTTTTTCCAAAAAGTAGCACGCATACTAGTCGAAAACAACAAATAAAATACTCTCGTATATCGCTGCAATAAGTTACATATTTTAAAACGAGCAATCTTCGCGAATTGTGCAATAACATATGTATATACATACGTATGCACAACAGTTCTATAGTACAAAGAATATCACCGGGAGCGGTAGCTCAGTGCATCAACTGATGTCACTGCAGCGCCTCTGACCGGGAGGTCCTAGGTTTGAGTCCTGGCGGCGGCAGGATTTTCCACACTAGCAATTCAGCTAGGTCGAATTCAGTCGCTGTCTGGAGGAGAATTCTAGCGGCCTGCTGCTCTGATCGGTAGTTTTCCGTGGTTTCTCCGATCAACACCAGGTGAATTCCGGAGCAGTGCCCTGCCAAACGGGCCACGGACCGCGCGCGATCTTTCCTTCCTCTTCCTTGTCCTATGCTCTCTCCTTACACACACACTTACACTAACATGCACTACACTACCACATGTTCCGGGAGACCGGTCGGGAGCTTAGAGGTTGTCCCGGCAGGGGCGGTGCCCTACTGGTGGGAGAGTCCTTGTTCGGGGGAAACCCCACTAACCGACGGTAGGTCGGCGCCGGATCTCGCCATCCAGCGAGGGAAGATCACCGCTATCACCCGAGAAAAATCATGCACTACACTCACGGGACTAATGACCAAAGCATTTGACGCGCCCGGAAACACCAAAAAATCAATCAATCAGTACAAAGAATATCAGAAGTATTTCCATACCGCAAAATATGAATAGAAAATAGTTAATGCCGCGTGCTCTTCCTTAAAGCCTTGCTGTCACATAACGTCAGTTGTGTCTTGAGCAGTGACGAATTGAGTATGAGAATTCAGTCAAAAGGCGCGGTATGCGAATAGGAATAACACAAAAAATATTTTATTTTTTCAGTCAAAATCAAAATTGTTTCACTTTTTTTTATTCTTCCATCCATTCTCTTAGGAATCTTACAAAACCGTGGACACCTCGTACATTGCCGGAGAGTACGCAGCTTTCTTTCAATTTCTGCGCGCGTTGGAAATTTTTAACACAGATTAGTAACAAAAAACTTCTTTAACCTTCTAAACAGAATAAAAATAGATGGTAATGTGATAGGTAAACGCTTACAATTTCGTAGCCTACTTCACTTGTTTAGGAAATAAAGATTTAGAAGAAATTTGGAATTTGGCCAATTAATAAATAATTTTCATTGTGTAATATGACTTTTTTAAATATCAAATGCAATAATAATAAGATTAGTGAAAATGTTAATTGTATGTGAAAAAATCCTCTGAAATCAATCATCTCATGATTTTACTGATACCATAATACGAAGTGAATTAAAACAGTCTTGGTACGCACTATATATTTTACAAAAAATAGGTTTTCTGATTATCTGGAGTTGTGGTAATTATTTTCTCTTTCGTATTCTATGCGGTGCTTGGCGCCGCGCCCACCAAGAAGTTGGCCGCATCCATGCATCTTCTCCCGAAATGAGAAAGCATGCCTCGTAGAAATTGGATAAAACTGTCCGAAAAACACGTTTCCCGCTGACAAATGTATTTTTAAGAGGCACAAGATAACATCATGAGAATGCGGTATGAAGAAAATGCCTTTCTAGGGAAGCGGTTAATTAATGAAGTTCTCAGTGCTTTTTAGAGAAATATGATAGTTTATATCAAATGTATGTTGCTCCCTAAATGCAAAATATTATTTAAAGAAGCTTTGCAACATTCGCCAAAAATATATTGTTTTTTAAACCTCGTTACAAAACAAACATTTTTTGTTACGTGTTATGGTGTGTTACGTATGCCATTTTTTACATGAGATATTTAATGATTTTTTTCATAAATGGCTTGCACATACATTTTATATTTGCGAACTTACGTGTACTCAACAATAAATAAGTTGATTGATTGATGTTTCCGGACATAACTGCTGTAGTAATTAGTTCCGTTTGCATAGTGAATGTTTTACCACAGGAGGTATTGGTGACTTCTTCCTCACTGGATGGTGATCTCTGACACCAACCTGCACTCTGCTTGCAAGTGATTTTACCCTCCAGGTATCCTCCAGCAAGCACCACAAGGTTTGGAATGAGCTGTAAGCTCCCCACTTGTGTAATAGTGTAGTGTAAGTGAAAGCGTGTGTGACTTAAGTAAGGTTCAACAATATTCATGTAAAAGGCTGGACACTCCATAAGGGAAAAAAGCGCATCAACATATTTCTTTTTATAAATATAGTTATATACTTACTTCTTATTATAAATATTTAGTTTGGACTAATGTTATCTCTATTTCTTTCTTGTCTTCATTTTGCGATTCAAGTGAAAAGATTCGCTTACAAACTTCAGATGTAGATGGTCTGAGTGTCTTTTTTTTTTATTTTAGACGCTAGACAGAGACTCCATAGATTAACATGTAAGTCCTCGGTACATTCGAGACACACTATCATGCATGCGTTTGGCAGCATTCAGAAAAAAGGATATTCACGTTTTCTATTCTAAATTAAACAATAAGCCATACAATGTAGCAGATGTTAGTCACGTGATAAAATAAATGACCACAAATATTAAAAATTTACTAAAAAGAAAACGTTAAAACTACAAAAGAGTACGAGAAGACAATTGACGTCAATGGAGGACTGTCCTCCCAAATGAACAGTTGGGAACCCTCGAGTTAAGTGAAATATTGCGCATGAATCGTGGCCTGTTTGCTATCGCCTTGTGCTCCGGATTCACCTTGTGCTTGGAGGAACCACGGAAAACCACCGATGAGAGCAGCAGACCTAAAATTCTCCTTTAGATTGGACGACTAGGAACGTTAGTTTACTATTTATTTTTATTGCAAAAAAGTATTATTAATATCTACAGTGAATTAGGAAATATTGAGATTATAAATATCTAGTTCTGTGATTTTCTATTTAATATATTTTAGTCGCGTAGACTTTTATGTTCATTGCCGACTACTAAGGTCACATATCTATAAGGTCATTGCCGACTACTAAGGTTACATATCATTGACACCAGTTATAAATACATGTCTGGGCAAAGTAATAGACAGAACTTTTTCGACACTAACTTTTCAGTTAGGTCGAATTTAGTCGTTGTCTGAAGGAGAATTCTAGCGGACGGCTGCTCTGATCGGTAGTTTTCCGTGGTTTCTCGAATGAACACCAGGTGAATACCGGAGCAGTACCCTAACAAATGGGCAACGGACCGCGCGCGATCTTTCCTTCCTCTTCCTTGTCCTATCCTCACACATTACACACACACTTACGCTAACATGCACTATACTATAACAAATGCCGGGAGACCAGTCGGGGACTTAGAGCTTGTACCAGTTGGGGCGGTGCCCCACTGGTGGGAGATACCTGGTTAGGAAAAATCCCATCAGTTGACGGTAGGTCGACGCCGGATGTCGCCATCCAGTGGGAGAAGATCACCGCCACCTCCCAATGAAAATACATGCACTACACTTACGGGACTAATAACTGCTTAGTTGACAAGCCCGGAATCACTAACAATCAATCAGTAGAGAGAACAAATAGAAAAATATGAAAAAATAACATTGTAACAAACAAAGTTGCATTATTTTACCGTGTTGAAATAATATTTGAAGTTTTAATAAGATAAGTTCTTGTTAATCTATATTGTACCTGCGTCTAATGTGCTGAAATAAAGGACATTAGCTTAACAGATGATTGATGTTGAGAAAGATCATGCAGGACATATAGTTAGGGGATCTGTATGATCATTCTGAGTACTATTTTTACCTTTCTGGGATGACTGTATTGTATGTAGGTGATTTCACAGTTAAGAAAAAAAATTCTTGTAACTGAGAATTCAATCGGAATATCAGTAATCGTTTTAAACATATTTTCAGTTTAACCAAAATCAAAGTTAATAATATAAGTTTTATTTGAACAAACGTACAAATATAACAAAATTGCATTTGAACAAAAAGATGTGAATCAGAAAAGCATGTTTTTCGATCAGGTCTGAAATAATTCTTTTATGTAGTAAAGTAGAATACAAAACGTGCAGTTCTCATGTGATTATAATAAAGAAAATCAAATACATAACATATGTGAATAATGCAAAGAAAATGTGCATAAACGATATCCCAGTAAAAACAGTAGGAAGACAACAGTAGCAAGCATAAGTAATAGAAGAAAACAATGAGTCATTGTAGATAATTCTCATCTTAAATTATATTCAAGTGCCAAACTTAGTACATAGTATTTACATGTACAACGTAGTTTTACATAGTATTTAACGAAGTCTTGAAGTAAAGTATTGCGTAGTGGCATCTAATTGACATTATTGATACTAGTAGCTCATGACTATTTTCCAGAGAGCAATTTTAAAGTTAGAAATTAATAGTAACAAAATCATGAAAGATAGAAAATAATTGGGTGTGTCTCATCTCCAAACAGCCATCCGATAACTTGTTAAACAAGTGCGCGGTCAAATAAGAAAACGATAAAGTAAATAGTGATTTGGAATAATGCGAAAAGGATAATTTAGTAGATCTTGTGCGGAATAACCTCCTAGCGCACCAGTATCTCAAGAAAGTTACTGATGATAGAAATTTTTCAACATTTTTGCACCTCAAGTGACATTACTTCTTGCAAAGTCATTTTTTAAATAATTCGATACACGATTTCTAATTCAAATATCTCAATGTCTGTTCATTGCTTGTCTTCACAGATATGTTTCTGCAAATATACATTGTTGCCAAGGATGCACGAATACAGTAAAAGGGTAGATATTCCTAGTCCATCTTAATCAGTAAATCGATCATAAAATTAATAAATATAGTGTTCCTCAATTTTTTCTTCTACAGTAATGGTTGAAGTGGCAACTCCGTTTCGTAACTTCGGACAGAGGACTTACGCTGCGAGTATATTGTTTGCGATCATCTGATATTGTATTTTTCAAAGTTTAAGTAATTTTAAGTAAATATTATCTGCGTTAGAACTGTGCTCCGAGAACCTCGAATAAATAAGCGTAGCCCTCCCTATTTTGCTTGCATTGTCTTTTCGTCTCCTGTTTGCTTCGGCCGGAGAAAGCGCAAGCATTGACCAACTGGCAACCCGCGCCGGTCTAAGTGGAGGTTGTTTTACAATTCCTGCCGCACCGACTCAAAGGAATTCTTGATTATGAATACGAAAATATTCGCGTTGCTTCACGAAAGTTACAAAACTTGCATTTGAATAAAATTCAATCGAGATAATTGGTCTGGTTAAGTAATTGTACATCTGATGAAGACAGCAAAGAGCAAACAATGTCTCAGGCTGTGGAATATAAGCACATAGATTCACAAAAGCATCAAGAGAACTCATTCTATTGTCGAATATAAACTTTCAAATTAAATTACGCTGGACTTGAAAGCGGCAAGTTGAACTCCTCGCTTCACAGTGGCAAATACTGTTTCTAAAAAGTTTTTACTTGCTGACAGTGCTTTCATTCTGGATCTCACGCTTTGGAGTTATGTTGAAACTCAGTGTTTTTCATTTTATGAGGAAACGCGTTGAGATAGCATTCGAAAGGGAATAATCTGTTTTATTTTATTTGCGTCACTTGTTTTGTTCGCATGGAAAAGAAAGGTCACATTCAATAACCACACTTCCAGTCAGAAACCAAGTTTGTTGACTCACTTTATTGAGACTAAAATGTAACGTTATGACCAGGTATTCTACCAGAAATCATTATGTACTTTGTAAACAAGGAATTTGTACATTTAAAAAATCGCAGGAAGATGGCTTGGATTTTACTTTCATCAACATGTGTTTTAATCTGACTTATTTAAAGTATTATGTATTTTTATTTATTTTATTATTAATAAAACTGTCAAAAATCAATTTGACTTCTCAATCTCAATTAAAATAACATCGTAACTTGATTTTTATTTTCCTGAGATCAACTGGAAAGATGTAATCATATCCAACATTTTTTTCAGTTTTTTTTTTCTATATGATTTCTTAATTTTGAACTCAGATTTTTATAACGGAATTATTATTATACGGTATGAAAATTTTTGAAGCACGTAATTTCTTTCCAGATTAAAATTTGAGAGGCAGTTTACTACCCAAAATAGTTTAACAAAACGGTCACCCAGCTTTTGAGAAGTTCCATGCCAGTAGAGCAAAGCTTAAGGCAAGTGGCTAGCTTGACGTACACTGTGCATAGTATAACCCCCATCACTCTACCACACGGTTCAACGTCAATGTAATGTATTGCCAGTCACGTCGACTTGCAGAACCTCCTCCTTCGGCGGGAGGGTGGGGGAGACCATTAAGGGCCTGCTCCAAGTAAAAGCTCCTCTCCCAAGGATTGCACGGCAAAAGAGGTTCTTGGAATCTCTCCATGTCTCGTTGTGGGAGAAGAGTATTTGGGAAATTCTCCACTTTCAAATACTTACACCACGGAAATTACACACGTTAAAACAGTCTGAAGAGAGTTTTATCGATACCATAAATATCATGTAGCTGAAAAAAATAAGCTATACTCTTGATCCAACAACGAACCGTTTTCATATACATTTACATATTTGTCTCGAAGCTACTTGCAGAAATTTACTTATTTATTTAGCTGAACCGTTCCTCGGATGTTTCTGTATTAAAGAACTATGTAAAACAAACTTTTGTATCTATGAACCCGGAGTGTTATCGGAGAAATTTTAAACTTTTACTTACTTTTCACTATAAATACAGAAATTCGGAAAAGTTTCTTGTGTAAAATTTACTAGGCATTCTAATTAAGCCGTAGTAGCACTTTCAACCGTAATATTGGCTGAACATTGTCGGAATTCAAACCAGATATTATGTGTCAGTATATTTTTTTTTAGTGAGTCACAATGTTGTCTAATGACTGAGCATGGTATTCTATGGCCCAAAAAGTGGCCTTATTAGTAAAGCAAAACAAATAAGCGCCAACTCTTTCTATTATATAAGCTACATTTTTGAAAGAAATATTAGAATAACAAACATGTTTCTCGTGGAGGCAAAAGCTATAGATGTCTTTATTGTCGTGTTCGGCACTGATTTGCATTAGAGTTACAATGCAATCAAAATGAATTCTGCCTGAAGCTATTTTTCTTGTGAAGCTGGTGTACAAAGAACGTCGAAATCGAATGATTTTTTTTTTGTTTACTCGCAAGGTCGATTAATTAATGTGTGCTCTCCCAGCACCGGGCGCACCTGTCGCTCTAAATTCTTTTTCAATACCCGCGGCACATGGCCTGTTTCATTTGGCAGCCGCTTCCGGATTAATCGCTCTCATTTCCACCAAACGCCGCTCGTCCACGGCGCATACCGCTTTAATCGAGCAGTTTTGTAGTGGGTGCATGGTTGAAATAGTTTTGGATGGCGCGAGGACGCAAGGGCACAAGGGAACGATGCCGGGAGGTCGCGAGGTCGCAAGAGCACGAGGGCGCGACCACGCAAGGACGCGAGTACGTAAGGGAGCTACGGTGCAAGGGCACAAGGACGCGAGGTCGCGAGGGCGAAAGGGCGCGAAGACGAAAAGGCTCAAGGTCTGAAGGGTGCAAGGGCGTAAGGACGCTAGGGCCAGGCGCGAAGCACGGGGCAAAGGACGCGAAGATGCGAGGATACAAGGTCGCAAGGAGTAAAGATGCGAGGACGCAAGTACGCGACGATATGAAGGGCGCGTTGAGGCGCGGGCAAGCAGACACCGACAATGCTTTGCAATACGCCCAGATTGCAGGGATGGGGTGACCTGCTCCCCTCCACCCCTTGCGGCTCTTGTGCGCCTTCGGCCAGCGCGCGCCGCCCTCCCTAAGACGCCTCATCGCCTCTCGCCCCGCCCCAAGCAGCTCCGCCAGCCTCTCCGCGGCGACATGAGGCGAGGGAGGGGCGAGGCGAGACGGCGCGAGGGGAAGCGACTAAGGAAGGAAGGTCTAGATGGACATGCATGCGACTGTATGCGAAGTAGACATAGTAGCAGGAGGTAGTTAAGGGAGATTGGGTTTTAAGGAAAATTACCTCAGCGTGAGGAGAAAATATCCCTAAACCTTAAAATGGAATTCTCGCTTGGTCGCCTGAGATGGGGCTCCAGTGGGGCGCAAAGTCATTTTTCTTCTTTACCGCTCCTTTTCCCCTCCCTTTCCGAGCTCCTTTTTCTTTTTATCGCTGGCATAAATTCTTCATAGTAAATCGCCCCCTGGGCTTTTCCAGGGCACACTTAGGCACGTGTTTTAATAGTTTTTACTAATTTTTTATTGTGAGTCTTGAACTCGTTGAAAACTAAACTAATTTAAAACTGACTCCACCCCTCTCTCTCTCTTTCTTCGGCGTCCTTTCTCGTCGCGCTGCTTCTTCGTCAGCTCTTTCTCGTGAGCTTCTCTCGCCAATTCGCACTTCGGCGACTTTGAAACTCAACTTATTCTTCATTTTCTTATTAGCCAGGCTTCATGCATTTTCACTTCGCAAGGCGCCCCACGCCTCGTCTGCAACCTCGCCCCCCTCCCCCGTCGCCACCATTACTTCCACCGCCTCGTCCGCCCGCGTCTTCGCCTTTTCCTCCGCCTCGGCTCCGCCCCCTCCACCGCTCCTGCCTCCCCGCCTTCCAACGCCGCCCTCGCCACGCCGTCAATCCCCGACCGCCCGCGGCTCGCTAATACTCCCGCTTGCGCCCCCCCCCCTGTCCCCCTCCCCCCCGGCTGCTCTGGCGTACCTCCGCGTGAATCCCGGCATTTCCTTTTTCAACTTTTCCCACTCCACGAATCTCTTGAGCTTATTTATTGTTCTCGTGCAAACTTTCAAGCAGGGCTTATTCATTTTCTTGCAAGACGGCGCGAGGGCGCGGCAACCAGAGCGCCACGACTCGCCCAGTTCCCGCGACCTCGCCTTCAAGATGGCGGCCAACGCGAATTCTCCAGCAACTTCAGAGATTTTGATCCTTCTGGAAAGCACAGATGTATGTTTACACCGATCCTCGAACGTACCAAGAATGCTCGAATTAAACGTGAAACGCCTCCTATGAGGTGTTTATGACAGTTCTGCCCTGAGTTTCGTGCAGATGCTCAGCATCCAAGTTCACTGGAATGCTACCGAAATGTAGAGAACTGAGCGATGTTGTACGCCTTTCAAATATGTTCTAGTAATAAGTACATGAACTTGCAATGTGTGTATCATGCAATTCACGAAAAGCTAATAGTTAGCTAGTATTAAATTGTCAAAAATAATATTAAATGAAAATTTAAAAGTGTTTTAAAAGTATGATATTCAAGTTGCTTTTCAAAGTGAGAGACTGCTTTGGTACTCAAAAAACTAAGCTTACGCAAAGAGAGGAACAGTTTTTTTTTTTTGTTGTTGTTTTTTTCAAATAGAAAATCCGTTCGTAACATCAATTTGACCATCTTTTCTAAATGGCATGTTTTTATGGCGAGCATATTGTTAGGTTATTTGTTGATGAAAACGTACATAAAATATGTTCAACTACGCACAAGTGATCTAAAATTCATACTGGTAATGTTTATAATTTTTTTAAAAAATGAATAAAATGAATAGTGTGAAATATTCAATTAATTTTTCACTCCGATATTTTGTAATTACAATGTTTAAGTTTTTCAAAACCAGTTTACAAAGTACTCATCAGAGACATTACAGGCTAAGTACTGTAGGAATATGACGTTTACTACTTCAGCATTGCTCTTCATAAAACTAGTGATGGTACAACAGCATACACTCTCTCACACTATTTGTAACTTCTGCAGTTATCGAAAATTCAAATGGATAAATGAAAATGAAATCTAGGCTACTTTTAAGCCTCATTTCCTCTAACCAACGAAAAAATGGAGCAGTTTTTGAGAATTTTTGTATGAATTACTTTTATTTCAAAGAGAAATTACGCAAAAACTATTCCTATGTTCAAAAAAATGTACATGACCTTATTTAAAAATTTAACTTATTAAAACCATTCCCATTAAGGGAAACATTTCTGTAATCATCATTTTAGTTTTGCGAGTTTAATGTTACGCAATTTTTGAAATTACATATAATTCACTGAAAATAGGTCCCAGACCATTTTGAAAACCACACTTTGCATCTATTTGAGAAAAAAATATGTAGCAATTTTTAAGAAAATTCTGTTCGAAAATTGTATTCAACTTTATTCTAAGATATATCTTTGAGGAATAGGTTTCATTAGAGGAGGATTAAATTTCATTATTCAGTATTGTAGTAAAGACGCCAAAAGAATTTTGAACTTGTACGATTTTCGAAAATTCAAGGTTCAACGAAAATGAAACATACGCCATTTTTATAGCGTCTTTTGCTCCACCCGAGAAAAAGATAAATTCAAAGATTCGGGGAAATTTTTTAGAAAATTTTGAAAACGTTAAATCTTCAAAAAAGTACACTCTAAAATCAAAATATCAATTTCAAATTCACAGAGCCTTCATTTCGATTAGATCATCCACGGAATATCAATTTCGGAAAAATCGTCAGGGCTCTTTAAGCTCTGCCGTTGACCACAGACGAACCTTTTGTCGCCAAACAATTTTTCGGTATCAAGTACCCACAAAATGAGTATTCTGACTGTACACTGTGTTAGAGGAAGAAATTTCTACATACATACGTAGGTAAAAGTGTTATCCACTTTTTCGTTATCAGGAATGACGAAATCATACGGGGTTGTTTGTTGAAAATATGGCAGTTTTTACGGCAACATTATGATACTTTCCCTTTACTCCATAAGTTTTATGCGTGAAAGTAATGAACTACATAACTATTATGCAAGGAAGTAAAAATAAAGTAATAAATTATTAATTTTCTTATAGTTAGTGATGGCAGGAGATAATGGTTAACAAGCTTCAGTCTCCTTAATTTGGCTTGATAACTCAAGTGTTTGTTAAGAAATGAGTATTAGCTATGATGTCAACGTGCCGTAAACAGCTACCATACGTTTCTTTCCTTTCAAATTTATTCAGGGGCATTGTATCTGAATGTGAAATTTACCTTGTAGATGATGAATAAAATACGAAGTGCGAGAAACAAGCAATTCGTTTGGAAAGTAAAAATGAAAATTCTTAAATTATTGCACTAGTTAACAGTACAATATAACAAAATTAATTTTTAAAATTTATTATCTGTATAATTGTTAATTTTTTCGTCTATTAACAATCTCGCTGATTATAAATGCGCACTTTTTTGCTCCTCCCACTTGCGGCATAAAAGACGAATATTATACAAAATTTCATAGATGAAAATAGTGTTACGGTCTCATGAATGTGACCAGTAGTCTGTTTCGTAAACGTTCGATGAGCACCACCTAACTTGTTCTAGCGCATTAAGCGAAAGCATACCAGCCGGCGGTGGCAGATGAGCAGTTTGACTACTGCATTTAAACCATTCCTTGCCTCAGTTCCACGCTACAAATTACACCTGTTACGCGCGACGAAGCTACTCGATTTGAAATTGCCGTTTATTGGGATTTTGATTACTGTTGAACCCCTGGCAACCACACCACGTGGCATGGAAGTGTGAAGGTCTGATATTAACGTGTCGATAATCATGTGACACATACGGAATTCAGTAGTCTTCCGAATCCAGAGAAGGATCGTTTTTCATCATTTTCTCTTTGCTGACAGTAATTTCCGAGGAATATCGTATTAAGGCTTGCCTTATGTTTCAACCTACCAATAAATGTTTCATTTTGAGATTGAAAATAGTCGTTAGAAGAAAGAGATGGGTGTCATGGAAACCCACGACACAAAATTTACCCGATTTTTTTCGAAACATCCATTGCACCAATTCTTCAACATGCTAGTAGCAATAATATCGAACTGGCAAAAAGGAACAAATTTCCAAAATTTAACATTACTGCTGTCTCAAAATGAGTAAATTTAATTCTTAATATTAGTTAATTTGAAAATACATTATAAAACAATTTGTAAAAACTCATTATCACTGAAACATTGAAGCTCTGTTGCTGTAATTGAGTTATAATTTTGAAATAATGGTCTTCAGAATTAATGTTATAACGAATTATGTGTAAGTTTAAGATACGGGACTTAGGATATGTCAATTTGCGCTAAATGCTTGGCAAAGTATCATGCAAGAACAATATTATTTGTGTCCATTCCTTGCTATATTTCAATGAAGAAAGCTCTTTAGAATCTATTTTCAATTTGCAAACATTCATACACATGCTTACGTGCTTGCACATGCCTCCACTCTTTTTCCCTCTATGCTCTGTTATTCGCTTAAAAGCTCCTACATCTATATTAGCATGTAAAAGTAAATAATTTTCTTGTTCTTTGACATGCAATTGCATCATTTTTTACGTTCTTTGACATGAATCTTTGGCATGATATTTTTACGTCTCCATATCTCAAATAATTGGGGCATTTATTTCACATCTAATGGAATAAAAATGAAAATTAAAAATATTCTTTTAAGTTATTGACTTCAGAAACGATTTCAGCCATAATGTTAAAATGAATAGTGAGAAGGCAAAACAATTGCACAAGTCTGGGCAGAACTTTGAGTATTTCATAGAAATTACTGAACATCCTACATGAACTTCCGCAAGGCTACAAAAATATAATGTAATTTAATTTTTATTTTAAATTTTTAAGTCATAAATGTTCTTTTTAACGTATAGAAAAATTTGAAAGTCTGTAAATTCGCAACACAAAAATAGAACAAATTTATAGATATATTAATTTTATTTTAATAAGCGCATAAATTAAAAATATTGAACACACTGAATAAGTTTGGACATATGCCTCTCACGAGTTTGATTATGACATATGGCGTTTGCAAAACAAAGATTAGATTATTGTTAGCGTGGTGACAATCAGTATTTAAAACATACTTTGATGTTTAATTATACAAGTCCTAATTAGTCATGCCAGTAAACAATATTTTTCATTATTTTACGATTTGTGAGCAAACATTAATTTTTAAAACAGTTGTAATCAATACTTTGTTCTATTTTGAAAAGTAGAAAATATCAAATGTCTGATATAATTGCATTATGCTTGATTTTGATATCTCCGTCATTCTATGTCATGGAATTAGATCATAATACATTCTTATCTGCCATTAGTGCAGACACTTTAGTTACTTATTTACTGTTAATGCATTCGAATTATGTAAAATAGAATGCATTGCAGATTTTTTAAGTAATTCTGAGTTGAGGAAAAAATAGTGGGTAAATGCACTTGAAGTATTTTTTTAAATTGTATGGTGTTTTTAAAGGCTGGCTGTTATATCGTAGAAATGAAGTAATAGTGTTTTCATTTAATATTAGTCGCACACTTTTACTTCGCGTGTTCGCTAAACAGTTAGGTAGAAACCTTCATTACAGAAATCACTTTTGCTATGTATTACTATGGAAGGGTAATCCTCTTCGATGGTAGCTTCCTGAGGAGGGGTAATATTACCCGTTCTAAAGAAAGAGGGTACAGGTACAAGGACCGCCCAGACGTAGTGGCATGTTTCTTCCGTCCAATGAATGTAAAGCATAAAAAATTGCGATGGACGCCTAGTAAAATAAGTTCGTGTTGCTTTCAACACAGGTTACTGAATATCTCTAGTAGATAGTGTTTCCTGATGAAAAACAATTATTGTTGTTATATATTTTTAGTATATCGTGTCCGTGCAACTCTGGTGTGAAAGTACACAATATTATTTTGATATATAAACTAAAGTGTGGATAATATAAATTAGCAATAAGGAAACCCAAATTATCAGCTGCAAAAAACAAAAAGAATTAAAAATACATTATTTCTCATTGTTTCGAAAGCTCGAAAAATAGTGAAAAGAATTGAAGACTACTGTCGATGGATGTGACAAGCTCTAACTTGAAATACACTGGTTTATTCAGACCATCATCAAGATTTAAGCTATCTTTAACGTGTCTCGGGACATATTTCATTAAAAACAAGCTAGTTAGCACGGAATGTTCGATTTAGTTAAAGGGGGCGTACTTTGTGTTTAATGAAAAAAAGGAGTTACTTGTAAACCACATCATGCTAGTTTCGCTTTGTTTCCAACGTCCGACAGGCTTTAATCCGTTTATAAAAATAATTGAAATTTTTGGTGAAATGTTTTTTCTAGAAGTAAAAGATGTATAGCATCTTTTGGTCGTATATTTCTCGATAACATTTACAGTTATTTATGAAACTTTCTTGTAATACAAAAATTAGTACAGCTACGAGGCCCGAGCACAAATCGTTCTAATTGGTATAGTTGATGCGGCATGATCGAAAGTTTTTCTCTGCTTGTGCTGCACTGCTCTGCTTTGTCTCATTTGGCCACACGCTCCAGTTATAGACAAAGCGAATTATCCGATTAGAAAAAATTGAATTAGATATTTTTCAAAAATTCATTCCTACTTAGCTCCATGATGTACATCCACGTATATTTTGTAGCGCAGGTTCCAATGCCGTCCGAACAAAAATGATTCCATTCCCTCCTCCTTACCCCTTTCTCAAAGACAGTATGCAGATGCACGCGCGCGCACACATACATACACATATTATCGTACACACACGTGCTTGAGCTTACGCACAGCGGGGTAAGGCAACTTGACAACATGTCTCTCTCTAATCTCCTTTGAAGCAGATGGAGTTCGCTGCTGTTGTGGTGCTTCAGAGCGTTACTTCAGATGCTCAGCAAACGGTCTACAACTTCCCACTTGTTGAAGTGTACACATAATTTATTTTAATATGCAGAAACTTACGAGTTCCCTTTCCCACGATGGTATCCATTTACGACATTTGAACACTTAAATATCGATGCGGTATGTTTTACACAATGTAATTCTTTTTCACTGATTTCTCACCCTTAAAGCGAAATCTATTAATAAATATTGAGTATCTAATTGAAAAATATCTTAATCAACATGAATTTGTACATCAACAATGTTATATTAAGTAATTTACCTAAATATTTTCTATTATATTTGCATTTTCCATGATTGATTGTTTCCGCGCATGTCAACTGCTATGGTCATTAGCGCAGTTAATGTAGTGAATGTTTTTATCCCGAAATGTGGCGGTGTTCTCCTTCAATGGATGGTGAAATCCGGCGCCAACATACACGTTTGCGGGCTATTTCCTTCTTCAGGTATCTCCTTGCAGATCACGCGAGGTTTGTGGCTCATTTGATAGCGTACTTTTTCGACATTCGCCTGGTACTGATCTGTAAAACCATTGAAAAATACCGATCAGAGCAGCCGGCACTGGAACCACCGTACCTCCTGGTTAAAGTCGCTACAGAGCCAACAGCAATGCTGGCTTTGCGCTAAATTTAGCCGGTCCCATGCAAATGTTTATGAAAGAGTAGAATTTTTTTTCTTATTTTTGTTTACATTTAGAAATTTCGTAATCGATATATTTAGCAAATAAGGTTTTACGGTTCAACACTCAAACGTCTATGGTCAAAATTTTACCTATGTTTGTTAGTATTTACCTCTGGGTTTACTTTTTGAACAGCAGAGTTGGATATTTGGTGTTCGTTAACTCGGTATTTTTTTCTCGCCTGAAATATTCTGCCTGAAATATATCTCCTGTAGCGTGTTGGAAGTTAGATTTATATTAACCAAGATCGTCGGCTCTCTTTCAGCCCTCAGCGTGGCGGGCAAAAATGTTTCGCAATGAAAAACGGGGATAGCCGCATGCACGAAAGCGCGTAGACCGCGGCTAAAGTTCGAGTTTCCGCCGCTCCGGTATTTGGGGCACCTCTCCGCCACACTGGCAGGGGAAGTAAGAGCAGAGGCAGCAGCAGCGGCGGCGGTGTTGGAAGAGTAGGCGGAGGTTGCGGTGGCGTAAGTGGTGGAAGGGGAGATGACAGTGGTGGTGGTGGGGATGGAATGTGGGGGTGGCGGCGGCAGCAATGATGTAGTGGTAGTGATGGTGGTAGCGTGAATGACGTGGTGGCACGAATGACGCGGTGGTGACACATGGTTAGGGCAATTACGTGGTGGTAGTAGGGGCGCCAATAACATGGTGTGGGGGCGGCAGCGAAGTCGGCGGTAGCAGTCGCAGGAGATGTCGGGCGCGACAAGGATGGGGGGGGGGGGGGGGGGAGGTTGGGGAGCGGGGGATCAGCGTTGTGCCGCTGCCTTCCCCGTCTTACACGTGCATGGCTCGTGTACATTTTCACGAGTCGGGGAGCGGCAATGAGCCACAAGTGAATTGGAAAAGAGGATGAAGGCGATCTTGGTGCGCCGCCCCAGGCTGCTGCTTCCTGCCCCCGCCTCACGCCTTCCTCGCAACGCGTTTCGCCCGCACGCCAAATGTTTCTCGTCCGCCTTCTCATATGCTGACCTCCGTGTACTCCTCATGATTTTTCTGTGCATACAACTCGTTTTTTTATTCGCCCATCCACAACAAAGTTTCCTGATCTCTGTTTTATTATGTTCTATAATTATTATTTCTAATTATGCTATAATGTAATTTATTTTATAATATGAATTTATTCTCCCTGGTTGGTAGACTTTTCAATACTTTGCCATCTTCAGTAATCACATCACTTGTCTTTTCAACTCACCTCTTCTTTTTACAGTACTGTTTTTTTCTCATATGCATACTGACACCTAGCAAAATCATTTCCCTGAATTACATCTGTCTTACCACTTATCAGTATAACAATATCATTTCGTCTATTATATGCAAACACATATGAGCCGATGTTTTTGACTTTGGCAGCGAAAAGAAATCCCTGGAAACATAACCAAATTGTCTCGCAATTGTGCAACTGTTAAAAACCTTAATGCCTACATATAATGAATGAAGATACCCGTGCTGACAAGGAAAATCATATATTTACTAGCGTAAGTACGTTCGAATATCTAAGATATCGAAATTGCCACGCGACCGGAAAAGTACATTAGCTAAAAAAATAAATAAGATACTTAGACAACACTTGCCTTTGTATTCATTCACTTGAACTGTCCTACACTCGTAAGTGGAGGCTTCTTACTTTGATTCTAACTGCAGCGCCTCTGACCGGGAAGTCCTAGGTTCGAGTCCTGACGGCGGCAGGATTTTCGACACTGGCTTTTCAGATTTTCAGCTAGGTCTAATTCAGTCACTGTCTAGAGGAGAATTCTAGCGGCCGGCTGCTCTTATCGGTAGTTTTCCGTGGTTTCTCCGATCAGCACCAGGCGAATGCCGGAGCAGTACCCTACCAAACAAGCCACGGACCGCGCGCGATCTGTCCTTCCTCGTCCTTGCCCTGTCCTCCCCTCTTACACACACACTTACACTAACATGCACTACACTGCCACATATTCCGGGAGACCGATCTGGAGCTTAGAGCTTGTCCCGGCTGGGGCGGTGTCCCGCTGGTGGGAGAGTCCTGGTTAGGGGGAAACCCCACTAGCCGACGGTAGGTCGGCGCCGGATCTCGCCATCCAGCGGGGGAAGATCACCGCCATCTCCCGAGAAAAACATGCACTACACTAACGGGACTAATTACCGAAGCAGTTGACGCGCCCGGAAACACGAAAAAAATCAATCAATCAATTTTTAATTAGCATATCCACCAATAATGAATTTTCAATTTGAGAGAACGACATTATTCTTCAGTCTATTTAAATCTTTCAGTTTGTAATTTTAAAATGCACAAAAAACTTTAAAATGCACAAAAAAGTTTAGAATGGACAAAAACCTTTAAAATGGAAAAAAACTTTAAAATGCACAATAATAGTTTAAAATAATTATTTTCATTGTTTCAGAATAAAAGCAGCGGCTTCATTGAGTTAACCACAGTCTCTCTTCGACCGGATTTTTGCCACCTATTTCGGTAAAATGAGGGAGCGATGCAAAGTGCGAGTAAGCTCTCAACCCACTTACATACATTAGCGAGCGGGATGCGGGACACTGGTGAGGACAGTTAGCGCGCTAGTTCATTGTTAACAGTTGCGTCCGGCAACACAGAGGTCCACGGCGGGCGATCCTCTTACACGTACCGGCTCACGATCTCTTCCTAAGAGGATTACCTCCACTCGCATTTTGTAGCAAACTAATTTTTTTATTCAACTTGTATTGGAAAGACGCGTAATACTTCATGGACAAGATTACATCCGAGTAATGTTTTTTTGCGTGTGTTTGCTTGAACGCTCCGCCGTTTCTTCCTGTTTTCGTCCGAAATTACTGTAAAAGCTTTGCCTTTTCTCCTGCACTGTCCTTATCCGCGCCTCATCAATCCCCACCCCTGCGTCCTCACCGGCGACTGCCCTAACGGTTGCACTGGACGCGTTTGCGTGGCCCTCTTTCAAGCTCGCTTACTTTTTTCTCTCACCAACACGCAGGATTTTTTTGCTTCTCTTTTCGTCGTCGGCGTTCTCAAATACGAAAGCTCCCTCTTCACTTTTAGCTCGAGTGGTCGTATTTATAAGTAATTTACAACACCTGGGTCTCTGCTTAACACAATATTAAAAAGTTGCTAAAGTCGTTCTTCCGTTGGTTATTTTTTCCCTTTTCCTCGGCCGTTGTCTCTCTCCCTTAACGAAATAAAACACAACTTCCTCTGAAGCAAAAGCCCATCGAGATAATGCGTGTGTAATTTACTTTAATTTTACTTTATACATTTAACGTCCTTTAAACGAGACTTTTCGTTCACGTTAAAAGAAGCGTATTTAAAAGGGTTCTTTGTATTAAATCACGCTGAGCTCTGCAAAACTTGCCGTGTAAGCTTAAGCTATATACCTGGGAAAGCCTATTCCTTTTTGTAAGGAAAATATCAAGCACAGAATCTAAAACTCATGGCAAAATATGAACACACAATAAAACACTCATTTATGTAGAAGTTTGTATATAAAATTAAAACTATTTTAGATTGTGTGCAATTTAGCAATATATATTCTCAGAAATTCTTTTGCGTGTGTGGAGCTTCAGTTCATAATGCAAATATTAATCTTATGTTTACCAAGATTGTCTTTTTTACATGCATTAAGTCTGATTGGATTTTGATTGAATGTCCTATATAAGGTAGCCTTCCTTCGTCAATTTTAGGTTTTCTTTTTCTTGTATATTTCATTGAATTGACATTACCAGAAATTGTAGAAAACTTTTATCTCGTTAATTATAATGTTTATATTGTTAATTTTACAGGATACTTAAATTCAATACATATTTTTGAAATTTTCCTCTAAATTCTTAACCATATTCAACGCGAAGTTTTCAGGATGTCATATTTTATAATCCTGTCTCTTTCCTCCAATAATTTCTCAAGAAGTCCTTCCCTGTATGTTAAAATTAAGTGTTTTGTATTCTCCTTTACAACGCAGGATTCGGAAACGTGGCTGGCTAACAATGTCGGTGTCTTTCACTCATTATAAAGATGAAATTAATTGAGTGCAGGCGCTGGTAGACTGCCGCGGGAGGGACCTATCCAGTTGCCTCGCTCAGCTTATAGATGCTTAAGACTTTGCTCTGGTTTGTAAGGAAAGATAATTATGTGTCTCTGCTGGTGCTTGCTTATGAAATGAAAGACGAGAACTATAGAGTGTAAAATTACTGGGGGGTACGTTTTAAGAGAACTTCCAAAAGTTTCCTTTTCTCTTTGCCTCGGGAAACGAAGGAGATTTGGGAGAACGTAAAAATAGATTCTCCCCAGGGTAATTTGAAGATCTATATTCGTCATATTTTACCACAAAACATAAAAGCGACCGGTTCGCAGAACTCCAAAGGAGATTACAACTCATCAAAAAACGTATAGGTATAAATGAGTTAGTTTAAAAAAATGTTGCACCAGGTTTATACTGGAATGAAATACAAAATTATTCCTGGAACAGAATGTCACTTCGTTTCTCAATGGAGTAAATAGCAAGCGATCATTTCGCAATTAACGCAATTTACAGACGTGAACTGTTCATTTGTTGGGAGATGTTGTGTTTGCATTTACGAATGAAAGGAATACGTAAATGAAAGGCCGTTTAAATGTTGGGAGGCGGGCAGCCATGGTGGGGCCCGCGGATCGAGGCTCGCGGGCCGTGGGCTGCGAGCCTTGAATCGACGAGAGCGGCCAATTCGGTCAGCCAGCCCCACGCTCTGCCACGCTGCATGCGCCTCGCCTCGCTCCACACGCCATGCTCTGCACCGCCCTCGGACGCACAACGCCATGCACCCACGCCTCGGATCTGGACAATGCGGCGAGAAGGCATATCCCATTCAATGGATACGAGTCAGAAACTATTTTTTCTGATCGTATTGTTGTTTTTGATTTGGGTGATGCAATGTTTACATATTAAATGCATCACTTAAATCACCTAAAAAATTAAACATAATGATTATTTAAAACCGTTTACGTGACCATTACAATTGCTGAAAAAATACTTAACAACTTTGTAGATATATAAAGTTTCTCGTGTTTTTCTAGTTTTTCTGCAATGCTAATAGTTTAATTTAATTAAACTATTACAATCATATTACTGAATTATTAGAATAAATAATTAAATTAAAATATTTTTTTTTTTAATAAAAAAATATTTTATATAGACTGTAATTGAGGTGAATACCGCTAAAAATTAGATAAAAATTCCGATAAATAAGCAAATTCGAATTATGATCATATTTAGTATATTTCATTCACGTTTATCGTCTTCGTTCGCTTGTAATTTTGTCTATTACCTCCAATCATTTCTTAAGGTTTCTTTGTTACAATTTTCTTTTATAGTAAGAAAACTAGCAACGTAGTAGTATTAACGGACCAGATAGAATATTGACGTACGTGAATTGCCAAAATATCCGTCCACAAGCTTCCAGCAATATTCGTCGCTTTTTACCTCAAGATCATCCACGACGAGCAATTAGCCCATCCCTCTACATTATGAAGAATAGGAGATTTGTTAATCTTAATTACAAAGAAATTACATTAGTGTCTTACGACTTTCCAAATTGACTAAAAGCAAGAGTGGTATAGGGAATGACAGCTATTTAATTAATTTTTGAGACTATTTGGACGTACTGCATTCAGCACTGGGACACTAGGAGCAAATACAATATCGAAATAATTCAAAGATTTCAATCCAAAGTATTAAGAAACATTGGTATGCCCCCGGTATGTTCGAAACGACGTAATGCACAGTGATTTTCAAATGTCAACAGTTAATAGAGAAATAAAAAATTATAATTGTAAATATATTTAAAAATTAGAATTTCATAACAATACTTTAACCTTGAATTTGTTAGATAACGGTTTAGAAAGAAGATGACTTAAAAAATTCAAGCATCTTGATTTGCCTCACAAATTTTGAAGTGTAAGTTATTCGTATAAGTTGTACGTGTATAAAGTGTATTAACGGAGAAATACTAATGATTATCTTCTTTAATGAATGTTATTATCGAGTCAACAATTTACTTATTGTTCTCATGAATGAGATTGTAAATAAACGTGTAATAAAAATATTATCAGGTGTACCTTCTCTCTATAGTGGAAATTTTTTACCTGTCTCTGAATGCTTTACGAATTGCTCCCATTTATTTTATGTACGCATTGTGCGATTCATATGCACATTTGCTATCCTTCTTAGTAAATAGATCAATTATCTGCATAAACAACATCTGCAAAGTATTTAAAACTACGCTTTTGTCAGACAATTATTTCCTTCATTCGTGATATTGCGTGCTTGTTTTGAAACAATGAACACTTTTCAATGAACGGCAGCCTTCCTAATTATCTATTGTTCTATTTAATAGGTCAATCAATGTAAATTTTTGCATCCGAATAAGAAATTATCATTTTGCATTTCAATGGAAGGGACAAGGAATTGTCCTCGCATCGACACGCGTGTAAGTGAAGATAGCCTTGTCGAGGAAAGAGGCAAGGACACAAAGACAGTTGCGAACCGGAACATGAGCAGGACACATGCCTACCAATAGAGAGGTGTCCCACGGGAATTCAGAACGTGAAAGTGAATGCTTTTCCTACCTCGTGAGCCACGAAAGCAAAAGTAGACATTTCACTGATTATTCATGCTAACTTTCAGCATCGGGCTCGCGGTGTCCTGAGAGGAGGATCGAATCGCTAACAAAGGGATCAGAGCGGATAGGAAGAAGATTCCCGTCGGTCGGCGTCGCACCGAGGAAGATCCGATTCTCACCGCTCGACTCATCGCCCTCGTCGCCCGGCGGGGCGGTGGGAGCGGGGGCGAAGACTTCTTGCGGCGGGCGGAAGCACGGCCCTCGCTCGATCCACCCCCTCCCCCTCCCGTCGCCCCGCGCGGTAGAGGGTGGCGAGCGCGCCGAGATCTCGGCAATCTTTGCGCTCGCGCCTGCCACCTGCCTCTCGCCTTTGGATCGACCCCTCGCTCTCGTTCGGGCCCGAGGAAAAGGCGGAGGAGTTTTTCTCCGGCCGTGGGGGCGCTGCGCAAGAGTGTCGGTTATCTTAATGAGGTCTGGAGTTCAGGGGGAAGGGTAGAGGAGAGCACTAATGGTGAGAAGCGATAAGAAATATGGTAATGATTACCATAATAGTGGTGTATTAACGGCTTAATGTATTGGTTTGAACGATTTTAGAGGTTCGATGCATCCGCCTGAATACTTTTTTTTCTTTTGCTTCGTGCAATGCTGCATGGGAATTGTATATTGTTAACAGATAGACTGTTCATTATTGCACCAGTTTCAAAAATTATTTTTGTGTAACTTAATGATGCTCTTGCTCGAGTGTGCTTGAGCTTTCGTAATGAAGACTGCTACGCATTACTGTAGTTGGCCCGTTCACCGATAGATGGCATGAGATACAAGAGTAGGGTACAAGTTCACCCATATGAGCGTTGGCTGAATGAAAACATGATGACTCGATTCAATATTTTGGTATATCACGCATTGTGTTTTCTAAATATACATATATTTTTTTATTGATCATTGAAAATTTTTCCCTTTGAGCATTAGTTTTTCAAAGTGATATAGTAATCACCCATTAGTATATGACGGTGTTCATCCTCGGCGGCAAAAGATGCATATTCTGCTGTTCTTTCTTTTTACTATTATTTACCCTGTACCCTGTGTTTTCTTCTAAAATAAAAATCACAATTCGTGCACCCGGTGATCTCGCCTTCCAATTAAAACGAGAAATTAAATGAAACCAAAAAAAAAAAAAAAAAAGGATTTCCCCTCCAGCCTCATTCAAGTTAGGAAGAGAGGGTTCGTGAAATTTTCGCGTCAGTTATTTTGTAAAGAAGCAGCGGCAGGTTACAGTAAAGGGTGATAATGGCTTACCCCGACACAAAGAATAAAGATATAAGAAGAGCAATTAGTAGGGAAGAGCGTGATTTCAATAACAAATTATAATTCCCCTTAGCCTGATAATTAAATTAGCTAAAGTGAAAAAGAATATTGCGTTAAATACTATTATTATTATTATTATTATTATTATTATTATTATTATTATTATTATTATTTGTGATTTCTTTCTTCGGTCAAATGTACACAAAATACCTTAAAAAATAATGTGACTAAAACTTAAAAGTATGTTACTTATGTAATATCTTCCAAGATTTTACCAGTTCAAATATTTAGTTCTTCCAAAATACAACTTCATTTTGTGTTAGGATAATATTAATTATATACCAAAATAATAGGAAGTACATGTTTCCTGCAGCAATACAATATCCCCTGAAAAAATCAGAGAAAATTGTTTTCCAAAAATGCCCACTGCTCAAGAGCAACAAATAAAACACTTCCATACATCATTGTAATAAATAAATATTTGAAGAAAAACACTGTTCTCGAATATTGCAAAAACATAGTTTAGTGTATGCAGAACAGCGGTTCGTTACATACGAAGAATAAAAAAAGAGTTGTTGTTCCATAACGCATCATGTGAACAGGAAATATAAAACAGGCCTTTTCCTTCGAGCCTTTCTGTTGCATGTCGTTTGCTGTGTCGTAAGCAGTGACGCGCGATGTCACAGTTTAGTCGGTACGCTAAGTTTTAGAACTAAGTTATTAGGATTAAGTTCATTTTAAGTCGACAATACAAATGTAATGTGAACTGAACTTTGTAAAATCTGAAAATGTTTATCAGAAATAAATTAATTAATTAATTGAAAAAGTTGGTACGCGCTGTGAGAGAATAGGCGGAATAGTAAAATTAAATATTTTCTTTTCCCAGTCAAAATCGAAAATTTTATTATTTTTTAATAAATTTATTTTGAGTCGCATCAAAGATAAATTCATTAGCGATTTCAGTAAGTTACAATAAGTTTATTGTTTTAGAATATCCGAGTTCTTGTGAGTCTAATGAAACTATAGACACATCGTACAAGGCCTTGGGGCTGCATAGTTTTCTTTCAAATTCTGCGGGCGTTAGAAATTAGTAAAATTCATAATGCCCCACGTACCTGAAATCGCACTTAGTAAAAGTTAGCGGGGAAAAATTATGATAAAAAGTAACCATGTTTTGATGAGAGATACGAATCTCTTTGCTTACGTTTGCATCTGCGAAATATCCTTAATATTAGAAAATTGTGATAGGTAGTGTCAGTTTGGATTCATAAGACACAGATACAATGGAGCGAGTTATCCTGAAGATTTGTTACTTCAGTAGGCATATAATTAACGACAAAGTAGCAAAAGATATAAATTATATTCTATTATTGTTGTCTGTATAATGAGAATTCAAAACGATTCATTTATTGGCTCGTAATATCAAAACCGAATTGATCCTCTTTTAGAAATATTGTTAAGAAATCATTCAGGAAAAATAATCCATCTTTTTGTGTTGAAAGATTGCAAAAATATCAATCGTGCTTTGCCATAAATAGCTTCAACTTTGAAGTAGTAATACAATTTCAAGGATATAAGACAGAAATATTCTTGATAATTTATTTTATAAAAACAAAATTAATACTATTTTATTTTACTTTATTTTAAAGTCTCCTTTTTTAACTTTCAGAACGATCATTTCTCCCCCATACGTCACATAGAGTTTTTGATTGTTTCTGACTAAATAAATAAATAAATCACAAACAAGAAAGGCATGAATGTCGTCAAAGAAGATAGGATGAAGTATGAAAAATTTCTGACGAAGCACTAAACTCTGTGTCTCAACAGAGCGTTCTTGTTGCACCTCAGTCAAAACCAATTGACCAATCTTGATAGCTGTACCACCTTAGCCTTATCGGTGTATCATACCAGGTGGGTTCATTTTGATTCACAATTTTGATCTTTTTAAAATTTGGTACTGAGTTGTGGTACTTCTTAAGTTATTTTTAACTTCATACATGGGTTTAGCATTAACAGACATATTCAATATTGTTTTTGTGTTTGGAATAAAAGATATAGTAGATATGATGAAACGTTTCCTCTCGTGTATCATACGGGCCCCGATTTGCCCTTTCATAACATTTACACTCTACAATTCTACTATTTACTAACTTCTGTACACTGATCAGACAAGTATTTTTGTGTTACATAAGAACTCGTAGTAAGTAATTAAATTAATTCTTAACATATTCAACTGTGGTCTAACCACCTGAACATACTAGTGTATTAACCTAACGTATCAAAAGAAAGCTACCGGCTTAGAAAAAGCTACTAGAAATATCGCAGATAAAGTTATAATTTGTTTCCAAAATCAAAATATTTTATCCCCACGTTAAATGGAAGTTCATGGTATTTTTTATTTCCAACTCGATTAATTTTCTGAAATTCTTTATTCTTCTTAATTACTGTTAAATGTTTTTAACTGCCTTAAATGCTAAAATAATGAGAATTATTAGACTGAATATTACAGAGTACCTACAACCATTTTTAACTCTCAGTCGATAAGTGATAATATGCGAAAAGCCTTTCAGTCTTATTTTCCTTTCCTAATATTTACTCTGTATTTGATCAAATAATTTGTATATAAATTGCCTATTGGATAATATTGTATTAATATGAATATGTATTATATTTGGGAAAATATTCTACTTTAAAATCTTTTGTTTTATGTTATTGGCGAAATGTAACATCTATATAAACTTCTTAAAATATTTTCAAGCTAAAAATTATATCATAAATCATGATATATTATTCATTGATGTTCAAACAGTGATCGCAGTCACAAAAATCTTGACTACATCATTACAATTCCAATTTTTTTAAATGAAATCATTGAAGAAAAATTTATTTTTTGCTAGTCATAGGTCTACTTTGACTGATTAGTATCTAGGATGTGCCAGAACATTGGCGTTGTCGTGTAGTAAGATCAATTTTCCTGTTTTGAGAAAATGACCGTCGCCTCCGATACATTGCAACTGACAATTGCAGTATCAACAATGTTCAAAACTGCATCGAGATGTGGCATGCTCATTTCACTGGAGGATATTAATTCCGTTACGGGGACTCAAATTATGAGGTCAACATTTTTTAAATTCATAGATGTGAAAATTTATTTGTTACTTTATAGAAGGATAGAAACATCGTTATCTAATAGAGAGCCGTATTCAATTCCTGAGAAAATTAAAAATGAAGCAAAAAGAAAAAGTTGAATGTCAAGCTTTTTGAACAGCTTATTTCAAAATATGTGGTTTCGCGTATAATTTACTACGAGTTGTTTAATATAAATTGTCTTTATTATAACCACAGCGAATGTGCCATTATTGTAACTATCTTTTTTATAGTACACATATACTATATCTAATTATAGTCTTAATATGTATTTTCTTTTTTTACAATTTCAAGTATTTAGAAAATCTGTAAATGGTAAATTTGGTTGATTTTTATAAAAATGGAACTTCTAATTTATGTGAATGGAAAGCGAAGTCTTAAATTAAGTACAAACATTTTACATCAAACAACGAGGACACGAAAAACTAAAGTGTACAAAAATAGATGTTATTTAATTAGGAATCTCAAAGACTTAAGAAAATCATATTCAGTCTTTCAGAATTTTATAACATATATGGGAAATATTTGCTTTATTATCCAAATCGTTGTTTAATAAAATAATGATAAAATCCTAAAATATATTGGTTAGATTTACTTTGTATCCCGAATTGCAAGACTCTGAGTAGGGTGAGCAAGATATGATTCAATAAGCAAGAAATAAAATAAAATCTATCAGTAATATTCTGAGAAAACTTTCATACTGATGTACGTATTTCCAAAACTCTCATTGATACAACTTACACTCTTTCATTAAAGGATTTCTTATTATTTTGTTTATTATTTTGCTATTTAACATCAGTTCATTCTAGTTTGTGCACAGAATTTATCCATGAACTTTTGATAATTGAATCTGCTCGAAAGGAAAAGGTACAAGATGTCAGGTCCCTGTCATTATAATAATAATTCGAAAACACTGTAACATTGATATTTTCTCAAGCTAGAGTAATATTTATCCGCGTTAATTATCTATCTCAATCAGTTATGCAGGATTATCTACTGGTGGCAGTAGCACTCCATGCCCCAGCAAGGCATGCACGAGGTCCCCAGCCCATATAATAGCGTGAAAGTCAAGAATTGGTGCTCTTCGTTTTCCTACCTTTTGCTGCCCAAACCTCCAGCAGAGTGTTCGTCAAAAGAATACGAAATATTTTGATCTTGGGAAAAAAGAGGATATGAACATCAAAATAATGTTAATACACATATTAATTACAATTTAGATTACCTATCAGACTGTCATGAAGTTAATATTTCATAGGTTTTACGTCCATGCATTTTTAGAGAGTCAGTTGTTGTTATAATAATTAAACGTGCACACATATTAAACAGAAACTATATTCATATTAAAGTATAATATTAATTTCAAAAGTCTTATTGTCTCTCTCGACGTTTGCTTGACATTTATTTTCCTCAGGTGTAATTTCATCTAAATGTAAGATGAACAAACTGTTTAAACACCCATCATTTAACGACTTTTTAAGTTACTTTTATCTTGCATTTAGATGAAATTATTGCCAATAAAGAGAAAATGAAATGCCTCGAAACGTTGAGAGAAATTAAAACACGTTTGAAATTAATATAATAGTTTAATGAATATGATTTCTGTTCAATGTGCGTTTTTATTGTAATAACGTCTAAAAAATGTAATATCTATGAAATAATGGTAATTTAATTTATTTTTCTAATTCTCGCCTAGTCGTATCTCCGCGTTAATACTAGAGCCACGATCACTACTGCACATCTGTGACAAAGCAGTAAACTGTGATGAGCAGAGATTCCATAGTGCTACCCCTAGCACCGAGACATTAGTAACAACTACCTTGGAATCAGTGAGTTAGAGTCTTAATTACTTTAGATTTAACTAACGATTTCCATCGTCCCTTTAGACTGAATCTATACATAATAATAATAATAATAATAATAATAATAATAATAATAATAATAATAATAATAATAATTGAAAATGAAAATCTCATCAGCGTAATAGCACACGTAATCACGTCAAGAGAGACTAAAACCGTTCTAGAAGCAGATGAGTTCTACAAATACCTAAGGATCCAGCAAAACAAGTTGATCGTGCACAATAAAATTAAGGAGAAAATAAAGGACCTTTGTAGGGTTTAATTTCTCCAACCATTTAGTACACTGGCCACATCCTGTTAAGGTACCAGTGGGATTCCTAGGTCTTTGAGTTGGTGCCGACCCCCAGAGGAGTTGGTGCCGAACCGACATCATCTCTGAAAAATGCTTTAAATAATATAATACATATTTTTTTCAGGAAAGGTAAAAAATATCAGTTTGTATGTAAAATATGTTTTTCTCCTCGAAACAATTCTAAGGAAATATTTGCTATATAAAAACAACGGGGGCGCATGTTGTGACCGAGTAGACAGCGAGCGCTGGATGCACAGTGAAGCCCGTCGTACCCCAGCGTTTGAGGATGTAGGGGCGGGAAGAACGGAGACGGCGTTGGGTTGTGGCAGCCGGCGCAAAGTGCGCTGCGCGATGGCTGCGGCGGCGCTTGCCCACTCCCCTCCTTTCCACTATCACCTCTTCATCCTCCATCTCTTCTTCCTTCTCCTCCCTCCCCTCGCCCATCCGATTATCCATGCGCTCTCGCCTAGTGAATACGTAGGCAACCGACCGGTGCAGAGGGCAGGCAGGTGACCGAGCGAGTGAGTGGGTGGGTGGTCGGGCGGGTGGGTGGGTGGTCGAGCGGGTGGGTGGGTGGGTTGGTTTGGAATGGTGGGCTTGCGGGCGAGCGGAGTGGGCGGGCGAGCGGGTGGGCGGGCGAGGGGTGGGCGGGCGAGCGGGTGGGCGGGCGAGCGGGTGGGCGGGCGAGCGGGTGGGCGAGCGAGCGGGCGAGCGGGCGAGCGGGCGAGCGGGCGAGCGGGCGAGCGGGCGAGCGGGCGAGCGGGCGAGCGGGCGAGCGGGCGAGCGGCCGAGCGAGCGAGCGAGCGAGCGGGCGCACCGAGTGAGTGGGCGGGCGGGCGAGCGAACGAATGAAGGAGTGGGAGGGCGGGCGGGCGGGCGGGCGGGCGGGCGGGCGAGCGGGCGAACGAAGGAGTGGGCGGGCGGGCGGGCGAGCGAGCGAGCGAGCAAACGAAGGAGTGGGCGGGCGGGCGGGCGGGCGGGCGCGCCGGCGCTCACCTGCCGTGGACGCAATGGAGCCCCCACGCTCGCGATTCGCCACCCGGCCCACCGCCGGCGCTTTTTGTTCTGTTTGCAGCCTATTTGTATTCACTTGATTGTATATGTATACTCGGAATTATTTATATTTATTCATTATAATGAGGAACCGGCTCCGCTAGATGATGGCACGGTTGGGGGTGCCGCGCAGCCAGAGTTCGTTGGTTCGCATCCTGGTGGAAAATAAGGTACGGTTCAATAGGCACGGTACAATTTATTTGCGGAATATATTAGGAACCTAGTCTTCTCTTTTCGGGATTTTCGGAAGTTCTTCAGTCTGTTCACGCAATGCTGAAGTTCTCAAATTAAACACGGTCTAGTTATTTCACTTACAAATTGAGATTTCCGCCTAAAAAGTTACACAAACCGCGGCAAAAAGTTGAGTTACTTTAAATCATCTAGCACAAATTTTCCCATGATTTTGGGGGTTCGCTTTTCAAGATCCTTTTTTCTGGTTATTTCCTGCCGGCCATGATTTTCTTGTTTCTTAGATCTTTTGTAAATAGAACATTTTTGCTTCTGCAAGATATTGTTTTCTTGATAATTTTTTTAGCGAAAGTAATTTTCCTTTCCTCACTCCATTTTGCGTATATCTTGAATCGTTACTGAAACAGATAACAGACAAATATTCGTGTCTAAGGAGGAATTTCAACCCGTGACCATTCGCATAAAGGTCTAGGAGAGAAGAAGAGGTCCATTCTCACAAAGGTCTATGAGAGGATACCTCCAATGACTTAGTCCATCCAGGCCGGCAAAAGAATGCATATTTACTTACAAAGTCTTCCTAAATGCCTTTTGACATCTATTTCTCCGCCATTTCCCACTGTAGCTGTTCATTCTCGAGTCGTAACCGCACTTGGCGAGTTTCTTCTTTCGATTTTGGAACCATAAAGCTTCAGTACAGAACAGAGGCATAACTGACACGGGGCTCTGATTATTAAGCGACCTATTTAAATCTAGGCCATTCTTTCACTCAGGAAAATAATCATCTTCAACTATTTGTTCCTTCATATGTTCATCCAGTTGCAATATAATTTGAAGATCTCACATTGCTAATTGAGGATGCAATGCTAAACACATATTTAATATCTATTATATATTGTTATATTAGTATATGTTAAATAATTAATATTTCATCCTCTTGTATATAATACACTAAGGAAAGATGACGGAAACCATACACACACTATCTGCTACTGTGCTACTGCTGGCTGGAGAATTGCTCCCAGTCGGTTTCAAAAATATCAGTTTGGGTGAAAATACCTGTTATTCTGTTTGAATGCACGCGTTGTTGACAAACGGACTCAGGCGGACTCAGGCGGACTCAGGCGGACTCAGGCGGACTCAGGCGGACTCAGGCGGACTCAGGCGGACTCAGGCGGACTCAGGCGGACTCAGGCGGACTCAGGCGGACTCAGGCGGACGGACTCAGGCGGACTCAGGCGGACTCAGGCGGACTCAGGCGGACTCAGGCGGCTCAGGCGGGCTCAGGCGGGCTCAGGCGGGCTCAGGCGGGCTCAGGCGGAGTCTGGCGGAGTCTGGCGGAGTCTGGCGGAGTCTGGCGGAGTCTGGCGGAGTCTGGCGGAGTCTGGCGGAGTCTGGCGGAGTCTGGCGGAGTCTGGCGGAGTCTGGCGGACTCTGGCGGACACACTGAGAGACACAGATACACATAAACACACGGATACACAAACAGACGCAGACAGACACGCAAATACACGGATACACAAACAAACGCAGACAGACACGCAAATACACACACACGTAGACAGACATGCAAACAGACACGCAAACATACGTAGACACCCATAAAACAGACAGGCAGACATCCACCCAAAGAGACGCAGGCAGACAGACACCCACCCTAAGAGACGCAGGCAGACAAACACCCACCCTAAGAGACGCAGACAGACACCCACCCTAAGAGATGCAGACAGACATACAGACAGACAGACGACACCCACCCGAAGAGACGCAGACAGACAGACAGACACCCACCCACCCACCCAAAGAGACGCAGACAGCCATACAGACAGACAGACAGACACCCACCCAAAGAGACGCAGACAGACAGACACCCACCCAAAGAGACGCAGACAGACAGACACCCACGCAAAGAGACGCAGACAGACAGACACCCACCCAAAGAGACGCAGACAGATACATAAACAACACAGACTCTTGCAGACAGACGTTTGCCGTAAACCAATTTTGGGGTATCAAGGATAACGTGGATCGGAATACATAACGTAATAGAGGAAATAATTTACAAAAATAGCAGCAGAATTATCCAATTCTCTGGTGTCAGAGACCTACAATTCGAGTTTTGTTTTTTTTGCCAAAAAATTGCCACTAAAACATTATACTTTCTAATTCGTAAGTTGTACACGAAAAATTTAATATAGAAGTTTGCAAATCATGACATATAAACATTATTACAACAGATTAAAATCACGCACATGTGCCCTAGGTCAAGGAAACCTGTTTTCGTGTCCCTAAAATGACACAAACAGGTGCGTTTTGTGAGGATACGAGTTTAGGGAGAGAGGTGGAGGTCATAAGGCGCTCGAGTGTCTTAAGCAGTATTCTACAGAAGGAGAACTTCTTGACCATTTTGTCACATTTTTTAATATTTAGCTCTTTTAGTGGCTACTTAGTTCACGGTGCTTTACGGTGCTAAAAAAACAAGTATTTAGTAAAAGTAAAAAACCTGTGATGTACGATGCAATTGAATCTCAGAAGTGTTTCCTGATAGCGCTCCTCTAATGGAACAACAATACTCTGCAAGAAATTATTGTAACTTTTAAATTATACATATCTGTTAAATTTAAATGAAATTCGAATATTTTTTTCGTGGCGATCATCGTATATCATTTTATAAAATATCAATTCTCTAAATAATATTTAAAATACATTGGCACCTCGTAGGGCTATCTAGGACGTTTTTCAAGCTACGGTAACTAATATTTAGACTATCGTTATGGTGATCTCTAGCGGTAAATTTGGGAGTCTGGTAAAACCGAGAACCTATAAAGGCGACTCCATCCATTCAACATACGTATGCCGAATAGCAAGCTACTGCTCGCCCAATCCTGAGCAGTTGACGTGCTCGGCGAATTTTCCCTTCCTTTGATGTGTGCAAAAGACAGACATGCGGTGGGTAGTGCGAACACCGAACGTTCGTCGCTCTGCAAATAGCAAGCAGCCCATCCACAATACTCGGGATTTAGCGAGCTGTCGTTCGTTATTCGACGAATACGGATTGTGTGAAGCCACCTTCATGTGATTTACTGAAAAGTTCCAGGCAATTTCAGAACTGCCTTAACATCCAAGTGACCGGACATTCGAGAAAAGCAAAATAGTTTAATTAGTATTCGTACTGGAATAAAGGGAATATTAAAAAATCAAACAGATTTATGGAAAAATAAGGACTTTTTTTATTTTATTGTATTTTATAAACAACTTTGCAAATTTGCAACTATGCAAATTTGTATGTAGTTTGCAAAAACAACATTAATAGATTAAAAATTCTAAGTGAGATCATGAAAAAGCCGGGTTGAGAGAAATTTCAGGATCTCAAATGTTGTCCTCTGATAATGTAAACTTCACTTTTATATCCTTGAACATTCTTGGAAACTGATTCCTGAGCTGTTAGTACACTTATTTGGTCCAAGATGTTGAAGATTCGAGAAAGGTATAATAGTATATTCTGCAACGAGCGTAGAATGATGGCTATTATTCACGAGTAGATGTTTCCGACGCGAGCGACGTAGGAGTGTGTCAGAATTTCCACGAGTAAATAATAGCCATTCTACGCAAGTAGAAGACTATACTTTCTCTACGACTTTGATATTGGAGTTTTAAAAATACTAAATGATAACATGTAAAAATTTTTTTTTATTTTTTGAAATAATGTTACATTCATTCTTTTAACTTCATTAATTAAATATTTTATAACATTAACGTCAAACAATTAAACAAAAGAAGTATTACAAAACAAGTATTACGTAATCTTCATCACTATTACTGCTGAAAGAATCCATAATTATAAATCAATGTGAGCGTTTTACCCTTACAAAGTGGCCACAATTATGTGAACTCTCATACTGTTTCGTGGTTCACCTGTCTTACGATAGTTGCGGAAGAGCACGCAGCGCCTCTGTAGGTGACTGCGAGAACCCTAAGTCGTTGTGTAATGAACTAGGACGAATGCGATTGGTCGACAGGTGTGTTAGAATAATATTCTCGCACGGCTTGTGGAATTGGCATAATGCTTACTGATTAAGAAAAGCAATTGTAACCCTCTTCATAAAAATAGTTTTTATTTAGATACATGGTATACTCAGTTATGAAAATTGGCTATTGTACCATTAAATCCAAATTACATTAGTCAGTATAACTAAATTACTAGTGATTAGGGTCGATTCAGGAAAGCAAGTACTCTAGACGAATGTACTAGTGCCTACGAAATTTTCACCATTTTACGTAGACATCGATTAACAGCGTTACCTTAATCGCTGCTAACAATGTTGTTAGGTAATTATTTATATTATGTCGTAATATATTAATTCAAGTATGTTTTATTCATTGTTTATTTAAAGCGACTATTCTTTTAGGCAGTGATTTATTATTTCTGCAGGAAAGGATGCGCTCATTGTTGAAATTTTATCTATTCTAGGCGTGCTATGGGGAGCTCAACTAGGTTTTTTCTGTGTGTGTATGTGTGTATGCGTGTGCTTGCGTGCGTGTGTGTGTGTTCACGCGCGCGCGTGCGTGTTATAGGTGTGCAATCGCAGTGGTGCAAGTATAATGTCCAGTCGTCTTGATATTTTCTTATAAAGAATTTTTCATTTATTTAGAATTATTTTTTTAAAATTTATATTTACCACGTATTCAATGGAGGCGCTGAATTCGCTAGTATAAGAAATTTATAAAAACTATTTTTTCTGAACGTCTTCGGCTTCGGGGCTGAAGCACCATGCACCCTCACCCACTTGAATGTTTCATTGTTCTTAAAGAATTATCGTGTTTTTCAAAATGCATTACTATTAAAAAAATTTGAAAAAGCTAAAGGGCACTTGTTTCCCTTCCTAGCCTTTCATTACGATGGCGACTCATTTCCCAGGCCGCTCCCCTCCGACGACTCCTACTCGGCGTCTCCCTCGGCAGCGGGCGGCATTCTTTGGCTGCGTCCACAGCAAGACGCCCCAATGCACAAGATGCCGTGACTGGGGCGGGGGTGAATAAAGAATACGAATCAATGAGTGGAAGAATTAATTTTGCCTGTCTACTGCTGCGCGAATGGCAAAATGTATTGTCTACATTCTGTTTTATTAAGGAGTTTTTCGCCGTTCGTTTCGCGACAGTATTCTCCCGCTTTCCTTTGTCTTTTCCGTCTCCAGTTCACCCTTCTTTTCCTTACGGCGCAGTCCGCCCTCGCCCTTCTCCCCCTCCCTTTTCCGCCTCGCAATTTCCAGGCAGCATTCCCGGGCGCGGCGGCGGCAGCAGTAAGAAACAGCGTTGAGTTCCATACTGCTCGCCACTTAATATTGACGGCAGAATGCAATAAGCACCCCCTCCTTCCTTCCTTTTCCTGCTTCTTCCACGCGGCTCCACGCGCCGCCCTGTCCCCACGGCTGCGTCGCCGTCACGGCCACCCCCGCCCCCGCCTCGCCAGCCCTGCCCCGCCAGCCCTGCCCCGCCCCGCCCTCGCTGCATCACTCCGCTCCGCTCCTCTCCACGGTCTCGTCGTCTCGCGTCGGCCGCTGGGGCTGCTAGGGGCTCCGTCTGAGTCCGCGGGCCCCCCCCGCCCCCCGCCCCGCCCGGCCGTCCCCCCCGCCTCCCTTCTTTCACCGACACTGCCACCGCCGCCAGCCTCGCGGCTGTCGGCTCCACACAATACGCGTCTGTCTCCTTGTGTCTCGCGGAGCATCGCCTGTCTTCCTTTGCATTATCTTTTTTAAAGGACATTTCACTGGAGATGTGTGCCAGGGAGGCTTTTGTTTTCCTTTTCGACGTCATTGGCCTGCTATGTTTTTGCCCGCCGGGGTGGGAGTGATGGCGCCTGCGGAGGCGGTCCCGCACGCAGGACTTAAGAGGACTCCTGGTGAAGATACGGTACACACAAAAGGTGCCTGAATTTTACTACGCGTCCTCTAAAAAACACGAATGCAGGCGGAGGAGTCTTCGAGACTGGTGGAAACACTGACAGCCGCCCGATACACATTTCTAGGGAAATTATTTTCTCTCTGGGTTGTTTGTGATTCAAATAAAGATTTTTCGTTATTTAAGATAAGAATTACCCACATATCTGTCAATCTAAAATACTGTCTTTTCACACTCCAATATTTAATGTATGTGAAGTAGTCTAATGCAGTAGTTTGGAGGTACATCTCCCGTATATTTTCGATCAGAATATAATTCCCATTGATTTGTTTTCAGTTTAGTGTCGAAGCAAATTTCTTTCAGATTAACTACGAATAAATGTATCGAGTAGATCAATCAGTGTTATGGTTCTGTTCATGCGTTCCGTCCATTTTTTTCTAAGAATTTGCGTATTTATGTAAAAAATGATAAATAGTATCTGTGTAATTTACTAATGATCCTGTATTCGAGGTTTAAAAACTTCGAAAAAAGAACAAAATAAATTAACTTGCAATTTCCCGTAAGAAAGAGGATTTTAAGAACGCATGCAAAGAACGTATGTAAAAATACAGGAACAGAACTATATCGCAAAATATTTTCATATTTAAAGACGACTTTGACTTATTGTACTGACTATATTGAAGTAATTTGTCTGAAGCAATTTGATTTGGGATCGTAAAAATTGTTTAGCTAACAATTAATATCCCATCAAATAATTTACAATGTAAACTAATTAAATAATTTTCTAAATTAAAGTATTTAGACAATCAAACCTAAAAATGTTTACACAATCAACTTTCTTTCTTTCAAAAAAAAAAAAAAGAGAGAATGATTAACTTAGGTAGCAACATTACAGCAATTCATTGATGACCCCGTTGGCACGAAACAAGATATAATTATTTCCAAAGGTAGACTTAAATTTAAAAATATGTAAATATTTTCGAATTCAGTCTATTTTATTGCTATTATTGGTATGTATGTTTTAACATTGTGAGTAAATAAATAGCGATTTTTAATCTTGTAATTTATTTGTATGCAAAATATTTTCAGTTTTAGAAAATTACAAATACCAAAATGACAAAAGGTTTGAATGTGTGTGGCAGTAGTCAGTTATTTTCAAGGTAACAAAGATCTTTTCCCTAATTCAGAGATCGAGATACGCGGGCGTGACATTAACAGGAAATGACAATACTGAACCTCTCTCTATTTATAAAGAAACAAATACAATCGAAAAAATGACAGTAAAAAGTAGTCATTAAAAAGGAACAATAGAAAAAAAGGTCAGTGAAGAGTTATTTCGTGATGCTCGACTCGCAGCATCCCCCTTATTAGGGAAGGAAATATTTCGCTTCATTATTGTTCTTTGTGCAAGTATTTCATTTTCTCCGAGAGAAAATGAATGCTTTCTAAAAGAAGGGGCGCGGAGCGCGGCGTGCCACCCTAGGAGGCAAAGCGTCACAGAACAAAAGGTTGAGCGCAGGCGGAGGCGCGAGCCCGGAGCAGACCGGTCAATAAAATATCGCGGGGTTCGCGGGTGCGAAGGAGGGGGGCGCAACCCTTCGTCTGCGATGGCGAAGGTAAGACGTTCGTCCGAGTAGCGAGTACCCTATCCGCGGACCCCCGGAGGGGGGAGGGGGGTCGATGGCGCGGGGCGGAGAAGAGGGAGGAGACGCCGCTGCCACGGGCGCTCGAGATTCGCAGTCGTCGCGACCTCCCCGTGCCTCCCCCGGCTCGCCCCACCCCCGCCCGCCGTCTCTTCGCCGCGCCTTCGCTACTCCAGAGCCCTCGGGCCACCGCCTCGCCTTCCGCGATAGACAAGGACGTCCTGAGATGAAATGGCATGCAAAGGGTTGGGTCTTTAAATATCAGGGGGACGCGCTCATAAAAGTGCACAGTAACTGAGGAAGCGGCCCCGGTTTGGGAGGGGCGAGACCGGCAAGACGAGACAGAACATAAAATCCCGTCTCCCCCGGCTGAAGGGGAGAGCGGCAGTGGGCGGGACAGGGCCCCGCGGTCCGCGCCCCACCCCGCACCCCGTTCCGCGGCCCCTCCCCCGCAGGCCACTCCGGGGGAAACAAGGCGAGTAGGAACTGCCAGGGCTCGCAATCGTCTGGCTGGGATATGAGCCCCGCGAACGCGCTTGCCTCCGCCTCCGCCTCTGCCGCCGCCGCCACCTCCACGGCGTCCGATGACCTGGTCTCATTGGCGGACGCGTTCTCAAAGCAGTACCTTGTACCCAGTCCTTCTTGGAACTTAATTAACTATACTTTTATCGCGACTGTATAGCAAACACGGCACTACGAACCAGTGAATGGGTATTGTAAAGTATGGGGCCTGTCTGTGTTTTTACTCTGAGGTTACTGTCGGAAACATTTATGTTACGTCCTTTAGTCCAGTTTACGTTGTTTTCATGGCCCCCTATTAAGTAGGTTTCCAAGACACCGACACGTGGTCCCAAGCGGAACGAAATAATGCAACAAGAAAAATATTTTTTCAACAACACAACCATCCGTGTTCAATCTACGCAAATTTTTCATAGAAATGAAAATATAAACTTTCAAAAAGAAAAAAAACTTTTGTGTTAGTATATCGGGAGACCCTAGGGTTTGAGTCCCGACCTGGGCGCATTTTCTACACTAGCTGTATAGCTAGACTGAATTAGGTCTGTACAATTCTAGCGAGAATTGCTCTGTTCGGTAGGTTTCCATGGTTTCTCCGATCACTTTCAGGCGAATGCCGGAGCGGTATCTGAAAGCCGAAGCGGCAACAAACGAGCTACCGACCGCGCGCGATATTTCCATCCCCATCCTGGTTCTTTCCCCTTACACTTAAAAACACACACGTACATGCGCGCGCGCACACGCACATATGCACATACTTTCACTTACATGCACTGCCCCATCCCGAGATCTGTCGGCGGCTTATAGCTGGTTGCGACTGGGATAATGCCTTGCTGGGAGGAGATACCTGGACAGGGAAAATCACCAGTAAGACGTATAGATCGACGCCAGATCTCATTTTCAATGGACGGAGGAACATTGTCATTCCTCGGTTTAGCATTCACTACACACAAAGCACTAATACCCACGGTAGTTGACACGCTCGGAAACACTAAATATTCAATCACTCAATTTTTTGTATGCCATATCGTGATTTTTAAATTGTAAATACCTTTCCACGTTTGTCATAAATGACGATTGACATAAAGCGATTTGATGTGTCAGTATTCCTTACGTGTGCGTGTAAAGGGTCGGGAGTGACCGCCGAGGTCTCCGGGGACAACGCACCCCTGGTGGAGGAAATGCATAACTAGGCCGCGCGTCCATTTCGGCGATTTTGGAATAATTTCAAAATTGTTGAAACGACCGAGCAGTGTAGTTACACATCAATTATTGATTTTTTCTTTCATATATTATACATTAATGCTCAGCTCTGGTGAATTGGGAATATTCAATATGCTAACATAATAACAAGCGCCTAAATATGCTCCGCCAGTGCGAGAGCGCCGCCAGCGCCCTTCTTTGTCAGCAACGCTGCGCGGCGCCGCGCCCGGCGAAAGAACGAATAAACAGAGCTGATAACAAGCGCTCGATGCGAGAGCGTTCTTATTTTCAGGTTGGCTTCCTTTTGTTTAAGAGGCAGAGCAAAGGAAATTACGCCTCGCCGTTTTTGCCGCGTACTTCACCGTCGCAAATGGTTGCCAGGGCGCCGTATTCTCGCCCCGGAGATTCTTCCAGGAGAACTTCAAGAACCAACTTCCCCTTCAGTGCCCTCCTTTTCCCCCCCTTCCCTTCTCCGCCCCCCCCCCGCCCCCGCTTCCTGGCCCCTACCTCATCATTCGCTTCGGCGAACCAAGCCAGCCAGGCAGCCTCGTTTCACTTTTCCATCTCTTCTCCGATTTTCAAAAGACAACGTGCGACCACTCCCCTTCTTCCTTCCTTGCTTCTCACCGCCCCGTCTGGGCTCCCCCACCCACCTCCTCCGTCGCCTCGACCGCCCGCGCCCCAGCCGCGCGCCTCCTTCAGCCCCCTCGCCCGCTCCTGACGGCGCCTCCGCCCAACCCACCCACCCACCCACTCCGTCCCTTCGGAGCTGCAGCCCCGCTGCCGTCCGCGCCGAGCCGCCCTAATATACCATTGGGCCGTATACCCAGTTAGATCAAATTCGTTTTCCGTCGCTGCCTTTTGTGCGAGGTAAAAAGAGACAGAAATAGAAAGGAGGAGCTTTTCTCTGCAAATAGAAGCCCAAGTGAACTTGAGGACAAGAAGAATTTCCATAAAATGTCGCTCTCTTCTTCTATTGTTAAGACGAAAGTTGTTCCGTCTCTTTTTACGAACTCGTTTCTCCGTCTGCCGCCGCCTCCGCACGTCCCGTCTGCCTCCCCGCTTCTTTGCTCGTCCCTGCCCTCCCCCTGCCCCTGCCCCTGCCCCCGTCCCCGTCCCCGTCCCCGCCCCCGCCCCCGCCCCCGCCCCAGCCCCTGCCACGGTCCCCGTTCCCGCCTTCGCCCTCGACCCTTCTCCGCAGCCGCCTTCGTCTCCGCAGCAGTCCTCTGCCGCCCGGAGCGTGTATCGACATCTCCGGAGCGGTAGTGACGACCGTGGCCGGCGAGGCGAACCAAAGTGGAGGAAGGCAACTTTCGGAGCTCCGTAGGTCTACGTGAGCTGTTTTTCAGACTCTAATAAAAAATGTTCACTTTTGGTACCAAAGTGATTTCAGGAAGCAGTTTTGGAATTGTCTGCTTATCCGTTTAATAAATATTTATATTAAACTTAGTTTGAGATTAATTAACACTTACGTTCAATTGTTTTAAATGTTTATTGTGATAATCTATCAAAAACCCAGATTGTGGCTGGTGTGTTCCTATTACATACGGTTACTGCGCATTTCTCATTAAACGATCATTTTTTAATTCTTTCAGTTTAAGGCTAAATCTATTTGAGTCATTTTACATGACAACTTTCATTAATTTTTTATGCAAAAAAATTATTAAACATTATTATTAGTATAATTTTAAGATTAGGGTGATTATCTCGAAATAGTATGTTGTTATATTCACGCGTTTATGTCTGCTGACCTCTTTCAAATCATAATTCTTCATTCAAAATGCATTCTAGATTTGAATTTGTTATCATAATTGATATTTCCGGCAATGCCCCTCTTCGTAACTTCACCAATATAAAGTAAAACTAAAAGACGAGAAGAAAACTGCTTTGATTTGTTTTTGCATAAATGTCATCAATTTAATTTAATTTTTGTGTTTGTTAGTTTGTTTTTACTAATGGCTAACTTTTGAATCAGCGCTCAGAACAGTGACAGAAAGGCAGAGTTAAGAAACTTGTATTTGCCATGTACGTACGTAGCCAATATGTAGTATATTTTAGAAAAATAACAATAAGGTAATATAAATATGAGAAGTTTGTAAATAACGATATTAAAATAATCGATCAAAGGTAAAAATTTGAGAGTTGGTATGCAGATGAAATTGGAATACTACTGTTCTGTCACCTTGAGCTGTACCATATTAGTCGGTTCAAGGAAATGAAATTTATTTCTACGTCAAAAAAACGAAATGCACGGTGTGAAAAATTTCAGAAGTTCTAGAAAATGTACCCTATTTTAGCAACCACGCGATATATACCGAACAAGGACCTCAAAATGAGATCTCGGAGCGGTTAAACTCATCAGGCATATCGTAGGGGCACTTTTACTTTTACCAGAGGATAGATGCAATTGGTTGTACATATACATTCTAGATACTATGTCTAGATATAGCAGGAGTCTCAGTAAGTTGTGTTGTGCTTTAAGAAGCAAAGCAAGGGAGCTGTATAGGCAGAAGCGGACAGTGATACAATGTTTCTGTAGCGTATTCTCTTCCTTTCCTTCTTCTTCTAGCGCCTTCTTCGCCACCGCCACCCACTCTCATCGTTTCTGCCTGTACGAAGTAGCGCTTTCTCACGCCTTCGCTTCGCGATAGTGTTCACCGCAGCGTCCGCCTGGGCTTCCAACACCCGGCCACTTGCACCGCCTCCACTGCGACCCTTTCCAACCCCATCGACGGCGCCTTCGCCGCCACTTCCACCGCCCGCGCCGCCACTGCCACTGCCTGCGCCACCACGCCTGGTGTCTTGGGAGACCCGGCCGGCCCCGTATTGATTTTCGTCGCCAGGCTGCCTCGGCGATTCCTCAAGATTCTTCTTGCGGGCGATTTGCGTCCTCGCGCGCGCGCTCTGAGCCTGCGCGGCATCACCCGCCTCCTCGCCCCGCCCCTCAGCCCGCCACTCCGCTCTGGCCCCGCCTCGACGCACCACGCCGAACGATGCCGGTTCCCGCGCGGGGCCGCTAGCCTGCACGGTCGGACGGCCGACCACGACCTCTCCCTCCGCGTTCACACCTCTATTGATATTACAGCGAAGGGCTACAGTTGATCCGCTGGAATCCGACGGTCCACCGACGATCCACTGACGGTTCACCGAAGGCATTTCGCCAAATTATTGGGCTCACGCAGGCATCCGCGCCCGTAAACTCCGAGTTCCATTGCGGTGCGCTCGAAAATATTTTATTTTGCTGGTAGACGTTATTGAGGACTAAATCATGATAATGGCACACGCTTCCATTTTAATTATCCAATTGTTTTTTTTTTTGAATTAGTTTAAAATCCAATCTTGAAAATGTGAGTTCAGCGCGATTTTAATGAGCACTGAGATTTCAGTCATTTACTTCATATTTTGTTTCAAACGTTTTTAAACATTTTCACTGACATCTTCACACATAATTATACTGTTTTGTAAGTCTCCATAAGTGGAAAATTTCTACGAAAAAAGAAATTGATCGATTGTATATCTCGTTGACATTACATAATTCGGTTTCGAATATAAAATGAGAATGCAATTTTCTGAAAAGAAGTAGCGTGTATTTTAGTAATTGTTGTATTTTTGAGGTAGATAATGGAGAAATACATGTTAATGGATTAGCCCTTCAATAACATGCTAGACCCTACAACTTTACACAATCGTTGAAAGATTTGATCGTTTTTTATTTATGAAAACGTAAAATCAAACAATCATTTTTAAACAAAAGATTGGAATATGATCACGATCAGGAATAAAGAGTTATTAATGAAATAAAATGTTTATGGACAAAAACAATGTTTCTTCAAGGTACTAAAATCTTTGTTGGTGATCGTGTTGCTGCAAGAAATAGGTGGTTTGTAGTCATGCACGATGTGACAGTCATTGCATGTTATGTAGAAAACAACTGTTTGGGAAAACCCATTCTAAGGGAAATCTCACAGCTGGTTCTACTACCTTGAATATTCCCGATGTTGGGGCGCTTTTTCAAAGGTTCAATCATTCTCTTTGATTTTCTCTTAAAGGAAGCGACTATGAAAAGAAGGCCATTGGATATAAAGCCTCTTGATTATTCAAACCTTCAATTTTTAACTCGTGTAAAAATCATTTGGAGATACTCAAACGTCCATAAAGTCTTCACAAATAATGGCTTTCACTGTTTCCCGACGTGGTATTGATGCATTTGAATATTGCAGTAATAGCCACCTGTAATATTTCACAATAGCAGCAGATGTGTTTTACGGAAAACTGTCAAAAGGAGTTCTTATGGAAACAAAATTTAATCATTCGTTAACGTTACAACCTGACGTAATTTTTGGACCTTAGAAAGTAATTTCAATAATAGAAACCATATTGGAATTGTAAAACAGAATGTCAAAGAACCGTTGTCTTTGAAGACACTTTAATTAATAACACGTTCTCTTCACTTTCTAGCAATAAATTTGAAATGGATATTTCACAGAGCTTCTTGAGAATACGTGACATTAAGAAAAGTGGTTTAATGCAGAAAATTTAATTTGTTTGTAGAGCGCGCTCGTAATTCTTGTGGTTAGTAGAATATTTAATAAATATTGCTGGTAAAGAATATTTCAACTTATTTTTCCGAATATATTTTAAATTTTATTCGCTAGGGATCGCTGGTAACTGAAGGTAACGGTAGACACCTTGTGAGTTATACAGTAATTTTATTGTGCTCAGACTTCATTGCCTTTTATTTCATTGATACTATAAACAAATACAATAATAATTAACGTCAATTTTCTTTAATCAAAATATTGTCGTTATCATCATACTTTAATAGAACAATTTATTTGGGGTATGTCTATGTGTTGTGTCTTCACCATCATTTTCACAATAATTATGTGCAGTGTATAAAACAGCAATTGCGGAAGTTTTTCCTGCGATGCTCTTGTACTAGCAATTTTATGTTTTTCACTTATCTTGAATGAATAGGGTTCATGTTCATGAACGTTGCAGGTTGTGTGTTACAATCCTTTCAATTGAAAATGAGTGTTTTATAGAGACACGAATTTTCTCCAAATTTCTGTATTCCTCAATTTAAGTTCAAAACCCTTTATTGCATTATAATTATTAATACTTCCATTACATGTGCCTACTTCATCAAGCTAAATATAAACTTTTTTATAATTATTATATTACTTGTCCTATCGATCTTTGAGTGGTTTTAACATAATAATACAATGATATTAACATAAATAATACATAAGAATAAATGTCTCCCAATTAGTCAGTGGTTTTCGTTTTGTTATTTTCGTGAATCATTTTTGTTAGATAAAAGTGGATTGATTTCGGAATGTGTATTACTTGATATGTTTGTGATGGTTTGAATATGTCTTTCGGAAAACATGATATGATTCTTGAAGAAGGCAACGTTATTCAACTAGAATAGAGATCTATCGGAACATTAAATAATTAACCGTAAAATTTTTTGATGATAGTGATGTATCGTGTAATAATCGTGTAAATTTGGAGCTCTCTGTGGGTTGATGTCCTGGAAATAAATAAGTGTAATTTCATTACTTTTCTTAAGAATTTATTTTGAATTAATTGTGTTATCAGTTACTGCAGTCGAAGATGGTCTGCAAGAAATATATTGGGGAAGGGCAATATATTTTCAGAAAACGCCGATGTTCATAACTATAACACTCGACGCAGTAATCATATTCAGCAGGTGACAGTATCAACAGCTTATTACAAAAAATCCACATACATGTACACATTCATGTACATTATTTTATAATACTTTGCCAAATGACATTAAACGATTAAATTCAATAGAAAAATTTAAATCCCAAGTAAAACAGTTTCTTCTGCATAACAGTTTCTATACAATTAGAGACTATTCCGAGCATCAAAAGGAAAGTAACTAATCTTAATAATGAAACTCAATTTATGATTTACCATTTGTAACAAGCATTGTATCGTAGCTTCTGGGTCAATGACCTGCATCTGGATCAGTTTTTCCGTCGAGTTTCCCTGATCTTTTGAGCAAATGCTGAGATGGCCCCTTGTTTTGCTTCTGGACATAAATGTAACTTCAATTATCTGTGCACGTCTTCTAGAATTCAGTGGGTAATACAGTTATTCAAATTATCACTGTCAAAATCTCACACAAACTATTGTGAAGAGTATAAACGCAACATAATTCTCATTTATTTGAAGTACATAAATATACGATGTTCTACGTTGGTTGTTTTTGACGTGCAAATAACGAAGTGTAAAGTGAGCAGTTGCATAATAATAATGATAATAATAATAATCAGGGTTATTATTATTAATATTATTATTATTATTATTATTATTATTATTATTATTATTATTATTATTTAATATCTAGCTAAGATGTATAATGAGAAATTTTTGCTCGTAAAGGAACATTAGGATACCATATTTTGTTCTTCTCCGCATGTCAGCAATCAAGATAGTGAGATCTGTAATAGTTATCTGAAGTTCATCGTTGTTTTGAGTAGTTATATACTTGTATTATTAAATGTATATTGTTTCAGTGCATTGTGTTGTGCATTAATGGAAACTATCAGACCTAGAAATCTTTCAAATGTATGGAGTGAATGGCATGCAATTTGTGTGATGCAAGTAACAGAAAGAAGTTGTCTGTTAGAGGAAAATGCTACGTCATTCACTTTCAAATATCAACCTTATCTCATCAAAGCTACTCTCAAGGTATCTAAACATGCATGTGTGTATGGCTTGTATCCTTTTATTTTTTACCTGAAATTAATTACTAAACGATCAATAATATGTTTGGAAACTTTATCGTATCATCGTGTGAGTGATTTTTTTTGTTTGTTTATATTTTTATTAACTCCGTAAATATAAGCTGTAGTTACGGGTTTGAAATAGCACAACCTCCATGTAATTGGTAGTTATGCAAACACGGAACGAGACGCATTCATTTGCTGGCATCCCTCTCAAGGAAAAAAAAGAAGTCTGGTTGCATGGCGAGTGGTCACGCATGGCGCCGTGCCGCCTTCGAATGCTGCGGCTCAGGGGTTCTTGAGGGGTGGTGGAGGGGCGCGCGAGGGGATGAGTCGTGCGCGGTACGCGGAGGGGAGAGGGGGAGGTAGAGGAGTAACAGCACGCCACTGCCAAGGGCTCATTACCGTTCTGCTAGAGGGAATCGTCCGACTGCATCCCGCGGTCACTCCCCCCTCACCACCGCATCGCAACTAATCCCCTTCCACTTCGTTACCTGAGAAGGCATAACCAGATTCATCCAGTGTTTCGGAAGGAGTAATTTTTTTTAGTTTCCATTCATACGTGGCGCAAATTGATGTTCTCGCACCAGCCCAGAGAAAACTTCGAACAGAAATGAACAAGGCAGAAACTTGGAATTGTTTTATGTTAAGTCAGAGGTATGATGATGCTCGTGATAGGTAGTATCGGATTTTTCTTTATACACACTTTTAATTGTAGTTAACTTTCAAGTTGTCATTGCTCTAAAAGGACGGGTAAATGTTTCCTTAAAACAGACACATGGATCAGTTATAATCGATCAATGCTTATCAGACCACGGAAACGTAGAATTGAAGCTTGCACTAAGGAGAAAAAAGGAACGGGATGCCGTCGGACTATGTCTTTTTGTGGAGGTAAGTAAACGGATAAGTAGAAAACCTCGCGATGCAGTCACTGTACACGCCTGCAAGACGCGGCAACGGTTGCGATGCCGCTGATGTAGGAGCCGAGGCCGGTTCCTCACCTCGTCCGCCGCTTCACCCCCGTCCCCCGCCCCTATCCAAAGCCGTCGTCCCGCCATCGTCCTCTCGTTCTCTCGCCCTTCCCGTCGCTGCCACGCCCAGCCGGCGGGAAGGCGGAAAAGCAAAGGTTGTAAAAAATGTATCACCTGAAATTGGGATCTGTGCTTGCTCTCGGGCGAGGAATTTCCGAAGGGAAGTTTTTAATGAGTGGACTTTGGGGCGGAGGAAAGTGCGCCGCGCGGGAGACGTCGAGGAAAAGTCCTGCGGCAGTTCGCAGCTTCTTAACTACTTCACGGATACGCGCCAAGTCTGTTTTCGCAATCGTATTAGGCTCTCTTCAACGATGGCCTGGAAGTTGATATTTTGTCGACGTACTACGACGAAGTCTGAAATTTTTGAATTTTTAGGCTTAAGAAAAATTGTTTTTGAAGTCTGGTCTTTTTAAAGTCAAGTCGATTGGAACAAAAATAAGAGGATCGTATTTGACAAATAACAGAAGATCGATTTTGCCATAATGAGAGAACGACTGATGATGATTAAAGACAATTTACTTCGTTTATACGAACTCTAATAGTTTTTACATTTCGAACATTTTCAAGAAAGTGCATGCATATTCCTATTTCGGAGATACAAATATCTCTTATTTGACATTTCAACTGTTGTTATTTCCTTTGCCTGATATCGTGACTGAAGGTTTTATCTTCTTTTTCCACATTATTTTCCTGCCATTTTATTTTTAAAACTATGCTTTTTACCATTGACACACACACCAGAAATCTCCGTTAAGCTTCTGCATTTAACGCTTTGGTTTACAAAGGAACCTCTCCAGTTGAATTTGAATTAGATTATATGTCGCCCAATTACGAACGCACGTGTACGGGATGCTTAGATATATTTTCTACGATGACATATCACATGCTTATTTTACTAAGATGTTTATTTTTAAATTAAATTCTTTTATTCATTAAATATGTATTTAATTCTAGAAAATCTGAAAGTCTTCATACTTTGGTAATACTACCATTCAATAAAACGCTCCGTTACGTGCCTATTTTTTTTCTATGCAAAATATCTGGCTCAAGTTTTATTAATCGTTTGCGAGTTAGTTCCCAGAGATCTGGCCTTGTCATTGAAGAACGATGAAATGAAAAATGGAAGAGCGGAATCTCATTTTAAAATCCTTTGGAAAATTTATAAAACAATATGATGATTTCATTAATATAATGTAGGGTTTCTTTTTCCACTTTTGTAAAAAGTAATTTCATTCACTATTTTTGTTGGAGTGACACGATGTTGATATATCTTACAACGCGAAAAACAGGATAACAAGATTTTACGTTTAAATACTCTTTGCGGTGGTTGTATGCTGTAATTTACATTCGCTCATGATTTTTCTTCGAAAAATTATATCTTACAAATGGGATGAAAATATTATTGAGTTCAAGTTTCTAACCCTTGTTTTATGCGATGATGGTGTTCGGTGGAGAGTGCTTGAAACTATATACACGGCCTTCATATTTGAAGTTTGATGAAAAGAAGTACAAGGAAATTATTTATACTCGCACTTTTTTATGAATTCATGGTCATCCCAATGCGTAATGAGCGCAAACGCGCTTCTAAATTTATACGATACCATAAAAAATTTAATACTGTTACAAATTCCACGCATAATCTGTTATCTGCATAATCAATAGTGAAATTAATATTTCATTCACTCCATAAAAACGTAGAGAATAATGCTATAATAGTGGATTTGTTCCAGACATGGTCGAGCGAATTACTTCCTTGCAAAATGCGTGGGATAGTTCCATAAATATAAAACATGCTGTCAATTGCGTATTTGCTGCCATGAAGGGGACAGTCATTTCGTGGTCAATGTAATGAAAATGCCGTTATTGATTGATCTGGAAACACATTAATTTTGGATTAATCATTGCATTTTCCAAATTAATGTTAAGAATAATCTTTGAGATCTTCTGTTTAGGAAATGTCAAATAGTGATGTGCAAAGAATATTTTTTCTCTGATGTTTCGAGGATTCCATATATGAACGGAGATTTCACTAAACTATTTCTGTACTCAGTCGTATTGACAATCCACCTGCAAATGGATACGGGATATCAGAATAGTTCACTTATTCCGCTAGTGAACGTGCGCTTTGCTCCGTGTCGCGCATGCAAATATTTGTCTTCGTCGTTCGGCCGGCTCCCAGGAATGCAGATGCTGCTATTCAGAATGGCGAAAGTGTAATTCAGCTTCACAACTACATTTTATTCTCATCAGTTGGATGTATGTCAAGCCACTCATATGCGCTGAATTGAATAATAAACGTTAATGCGAGAAGGAAAAGAATGATCATAAATGTTTCCTGAAAGGAAATGTATAATTCACTTGCAGAGATTGCGTATTGAAAGAAGAAACGATATATGGAGGAAGCCATTTATCCGGCGCTATGTATTGCTAATTTTCTCTCAAAAATGTTATTTTTTATGAACTAATTCAATCATAAATCAGTACATACATCTCACAAAATTTGAATACTTTCTCAGAGCAGTAAACTAGTTCTGCTACTCTCATGAGAACACAATTCTATTCTATGCAGCTATAATTTCAAGTGCACGTCCTTAAATTCTCGGATTTTTTTCAGTGAAATTCTATTGAAATTTTGATTAAAAACCACAAAAAATGTATTAAGGGTTTTTTTCCACAAAGTCAATGCCACAAAATCAATGCCACAAAATCAATTTAACAAAAATGGCACCAGTGACTACCAAATAATGAAATATTAGTCTTTCTTTCTAGCACGTAAGTTCTACAGGGTAAGTCATTTCAAGTGGTAAAATAATACTCTAACGTATTTTCCACAAATGAACAAATGGTATTTTACTAAGAATCGCTTCGTTTCTGCACAGCAGATGCTTGACAATTTCTCTTCTTCTGTAACGTTTAGAAGGATGTGCTTGTAGATAGTACAAGGGTCGAAGATATTTCTAAATATTGACGAAGAAAACTCTTTTTCGAATGCAAACGAATAAAAACAAATTTGTGTATTCATGGTTTTGGGATGTAAATTATGGCAGCTCTTTATCGCACCCGGTCTTTTGATCAGTATTGCAGTGCTCTCTTAATTCACAGATGACCCTAATGACCTCCCCCCTCACAGATGACCCTACAACAGCGCTTGGAGTCTTGGAAATGCGCATAGTGTTTCGAAGATGTACAAGCTGCGACGAAATTGAAAAATGACAAAAAACACTTTCTACAGGATTCTATACTTCTGATGCCAAAATGATAAAGGGATTATTTATTGTTAATATGATGAGAAACGTCCTTTTTACATTCTGAAATGACTCATCCTGTTTATGAAACATTATAAAACTGCTTTCATTCTTTATTCATAAACAAAATAAAAATTTGTTCCAACTACACCAAATTCTCATTTACGCCCATAATAGTACTTATTTCCCCTCTAACATAATAATGGCAACCATGTTCTCGAAGCAATTTGAAATTGAAAGTAAAAGCAGATTTTTTTTGGAATGAGTACGTCTGAAATATTAATCGTTGTTTTGTGTATGAGACGCCAAGCGCCACTTCGCCTACAATGCTTACCGAAAGTCCCTTCAAGAACACACTTGCGTATTCTTGTACGCCGCCTAAAGTGGCGTGCTAGCCGAGAGACTCGCACCGCTCACAAAGAGAGGTCAGAAGTGAACAAAGGAGAGGGGGAATATCAAATTTGGACATGGCGTGGCGAAGGAAGTCGCCTCCGGCAGAGTGACGGGAAGGGTGGGCGAGGGCGGATACATCTTGAACGAGGCGCGGCGTGTGGCGAGCAGGTAGAGGAGCGGGGATAAGGGCGGTGGTGGGGTGGGGGCGGGGCGGCCACAACGACAGAGCGGCGGAAGGCACCGCCCACACTCTCATTTTGCGCACTTCGCTTCGACCCGCTCGCCCACTTGCTCTCTAAGCCACCGCCCTCGCAGTCGCTCTTTCTTATTCTACTTGAGCACTTTAATCTATCTTTCTCCACCTTTAGCCGCCTTCATCTCATCCGATATTATCGCTTTTCGTTGTGCTTCTGTTCTCTTCTTTTCGTCACGTCTCATTTCGTCTCGTTTCGCCTCGTCTCGTCTCTCATACTCTCGCCTCTCATCGCTTGGCTTCAGTCTATTCTCCCGCTCCTCTTCTTCCTTTTGTTACGTCTCCATTCCATTTTATTCGTTTTTCTTCATATATTTTACAAGTTGGGATATAATGTGACGCATGTGTTCATTCGATCACGTAAAGTAGGGAAAGACATTAGCTACAAGTTTATAACTGATTAAAGTTTCTTTGATCGCGTTGTGACTATTGTCAGTATCGGGTCTACTAAATGCACACATGTTGAATGTTAATTGCATTATAAAAAGTAAAAAATATAAATTTAAAATTTAAAAACATGTCCTAAATTACTATCAAAGCTGTTAGGTATTAAAATTTTGAGAACTTGGGCTCGGGCGTAAGAGATAACTCAGAAATTTGTAATTGTTGTAAAATAAGACTCCTTACGTTTATATTTCATGCCGCGTGGTACTCGAATAAATCCACTTGTGAGTCCGATTGTTGTCATTTTTAATAACAAATTAAATCTCTTTTTACTCGCTTTGATTGTATCTAGAAAACGTTTCCGTGTGACTTTCTTTTCATACACCCATCGTATAATTAGTGGGAGTAAGGTGAACTGTGACTCCAAACTTTAATTGGCTCACTACTTAAACATTTAAAAGTTAAAAATTAAACGTTTAAAATATCTATCTCATTTGAACAGTAGTTCCTTCCCATTCAAATAAATAAATATTCTTACCTCCTAGAACTGCTATTCACTTTCTTCTCGTGTGCCTTTACTTTCGGTCCCTAGTCTGCCTGCAATTATTATAATTCTCGCTTCTTTGCTTTTTCAACAACTTCCGATTCAATAACAACAATTTATTATAGTATTCTCAGATCCTCCTACCTACTTATACTATCTCTTTTACATTCTGCTAGTTTTTATTCAACACATATAATATCTTTATGTGGCCTTATGCAGTGTTATATATGTGAACCTCGGTTTTATTAATAATATTTTCGCTTGGTAGAGAATGACAATCTAGTATTGATTTTCGACTCTTTCACTCTTTCGTGTCCTTTATGTTTAAAACCATTCGTATTAAAACCATTCGCATGTTTTTTCCATACATTCTCCTCACACATTTTTCACAGTTCATTCCACGCTTGGTATCTGTGTTCGTTTCATTCCGCATTGGGCCTGATTTGCAGAGGCCTGCGTCGCACAGTTCTCCGCTATGGCCACTCTCCACCTTCTTGCCCTTCTCCCGCGCCGCTCCGCCCTGTCGTCGCCTTCGCCAGCGCCTCCGCCCACGGCAAGCACGCCGCTGTTGCTTCCTGTACTCCTTCGTCGCTCCGGAAAGACCTCAGTGGTGCGGCGAAATTGTGAGTGCGAACGTTTTTCGGCGCCGCCCAAGGAGAGCAGAGAATTATTGCTTCCTCCGGATGGCAATAGTCGGCTTATTTCCTGATTTGCTCCGCCTTGTGTTCACATCCGCCGCGCGTATATCATCCCCGGTTGCTCTGTAAACTTTCAATTAACCGATTGGAGTTCTTGGATCCTTTTAGCGTAGGCACACTTGACGACACTCTCACCGTAACAGCGTGCTCTATTACGAAGATATGCCGGGGTGTGTGGGAGCAAGCAAATCGGATATTTGTAGAAAAGTGTTTGTAAATTTGTCGGCGAAGTGGACGAGGCGTTCAGCCTGCAAACCACTGTAATGGCGCAAATCTACGGAACTCAAACGTGGTTTTGCACACTGTTTGAAAATATGCAAACTGTGTCTTTTGTGTTATTTAATGAAGAAACACAATATCAATTTGCCAGAAATTGTATTAGGAGGCAAATACCTATAAGTGTATAAAATTTATAAATTATAAGGTATGAAAATAAATTACGTTTCTTACTTTGTTATAAGGAAGAGAGCCAACTTAACCTTAATTTTTGGGTCATGTTGTGTGTGTGGGTAATCAATCAGACCACACGTGTTTGTTTCATTTTGAAGCAGGAATTTCATATCTGAAATTTTAGAAAACAGGTGCGTAATTTGTAGATTATATTCGTAAATAAATGCATATAGTGTATTCGTGCGAAAGAATATTCGTGCAATAATGCAAAAAAGTATATAAATGATTCAAGTAAGTACTAGAAAACGTAAATAAATACCTTTCCTTGAACGATATAATGCTTTCATTTTGAAAGTGGCATGCCATGTTTATTTTGGCAATCGATCATACTAGCTTTTGAATAATTCTTATTCAATGCCGGAAAATAATGCTTTACGGGAGTGCAAATTACGCTCGTAATTGCGCTGTGGGACGACAGTGACAGCGTTGGAGACAACGAAGACGAAGACGACGACGACGACAACGCATCCAACCAGCAGCCATCCAGCAGTCGCCCCTTCATTGGCCGAGACGAGTCTTTTGTCGCGAAGGAAAAGCCAGGAAGGAGTCCAGTCTACCAAGACGTCGGTCGAGGAGGGCGGCGAAGGAGGCGGAGCAGGAGGCGGGGGCTGAGAAGGGCGGGGCACGAAAAGCCTCGATGGGAGTCGCTTCTAGCCCGGACTGTACTTAAGCAAACAAGATAGTACATTTCTACTTCAGAATGTTAACAGTTAGGACTCCTCTGTTTATATAGAAGTCAATCTCGTCTTGGCATTTTCTCTTTACAGACTTTGAACGCGCCATCTTTTTACTTTTCTTCGTCTACTTCAACTTCCACTTGGTTCCTTTGCTTTTCTAACTTTTATCCATTTCGTAGCCTCTCGTCTTGGCTGCTCGCTTCAGTCACCACCCCTCCCCGCGCCCCACTCCTCATGCCCTCATCCTCGCGCCTCCCCCTTCACGGGCACGCCCCCACCCTGCGCCGCCCAGCCTCAACTCCGCCCCAGCCCCCAGTCCCGGCCCAGCCCTAGCCCCTGCCCCTCCCCTGCCACGGGGCCCGGCCACGCCGCCGCGTCCCCCTTTCCGCCCCTGCCCCCATTTCCCCCGGGCACTCCCTTCCTGTCCTCCCGCCCCTCCTTACTCACTTTGCTTCCTGTCTTTTCCACTCCCTTCCCTAATTTTCAAAAGACAACGGCCACTCCCTACGCCCTCCCCTTCGGCTCCCCTAGACCGCACCTCTTGACTCCCCCCACCGTCTCTGCGCCTTCGCCGCCCTCGTCTGTATCACCCACTCAAACTCTTTCAATCATTTTTCGCGCCGCCTCGTCTGCGGACGCCATCTTTTTCTCCCTCCCCCCGGGCCTTTCTTCCTGCCCAGCCCTTCTGCCCAGCGCCTTCCCCTCGCCTTCGATAGATGCCGGCTACGAGCTCATTAATGTTTTATGTTGAGACCGTTTCACGGACGTGGGCTTTTGTAAATCGCTTCTTGTTACCTCCCCTGCGCTGCTGGCTATCAAATATTACGTAACACGAACATAGGAATAAAAGTGAATATAGGGAAAGCTTCCTGCGACTTCTTTCCTTTACATTTAAATTATTAAATTAAGACGTAAAACAATATATTACATGTTGGTACTCATGTTATCTTCCATTCGTTTCTTCGATATAATTCGTTTTATTTCTACGTGATTTCTGAGTTTTTTCAATGTATGTTGGTTTCCAGTCAATTATTTTCTTTTTAAAATACGTAGTATAGAGTAATGCTACAAATGAAAATCTTTCTAACTATATCAAACTTTTCTCAAAAAACGGCTCCACTTTTTTCTTCCTCCATTTTGTACGGTATATACGCAGCGGTGTATATACCTCAGTCTGCACCCTAAGAGTCGTTTGATTCAAATCTTTGAAAGTTAAAAAATGACACGTCTAAATATTTTTGTAACCTCTCGCCCTTCGTAACCGTCCCTAGCAGCACCAGAGCTGGTGAACCATTCTTATTGTATCAACTGCAATATAATGATAATTTTACGTAACTGTAACAAATGGTCTAAGAAAATCTGTGCGATTTGATAGCAGTAGTGACTTTCTCCACCTTCGTCGGTCTGTCCGCACCTCGGTCCGTCTATCCGCTCTCGGGCCGTCTTTCCCACTTCGGTCCGTCTTTCCGCACTTCGGCCCGTCTTTCCGCACTTCGGTCCGTCTTTCCGCACTTCGGTCGTCTTCCGCACTTCGGTTCGTCTTCCGCACTCGGTCCGCCTGTCCGCATCTCGGTCCGCCTGTCCGCATCTCGGTCCGTCTGTCCGCATCTCGGTTCGTCTGTCCGCATCTCGGTCCGTCTGTCCGCATCTCGGTCCGTCTGCCCGGATCTCGGTCCACTGCCGCCGTCCCCTCTGTTCGTCTCTTTAAGGTGTCTGCCCGTGACTGTACGTGCGTATTTGGCCATGCCTCCTAGCACGTAAGTAAGTGCCCCCTCTCTCAGTCCGCGTCTCTCCGGATTCTTTATACTCGGATGAATAACCCTCAATTTGAGGACCAGACAATTTGAAACGTATCTTCGACTTTTTTTTTAATTTTTATAACGAAACTCATGGTATATTTTCAAAATTTTCCCAAAATCCTTTACAATTTTTTCTTAAAATATCTTGCTAGAAAAGGGAATGTGCGTTCCTTCAATGCCCATATTTAATTAAAGGTTTAAATATTTGAAAGTTTGTGAAATTTCAACATTTAAAAAGCCATCATCGACGCAAGAAATTTTTCCTTCAGTATTTTCTACTTTACAATATTGTATTTCAAGGTTAATATAATTTTTTGGAACATATTTGTGCTTTCAGCGTTAATTTTGAATCACATTATTTCATTTATTTTAAACAGAATTAAAAATTCTCAATTCAATTTTTTTTTTGTTTTCAAACTTTTCGTACGGATGCATGTCATGCACTAAACCATATTACATCAGCGTCTTTTGATTTACACTTCTGAATGTTCAAATAGTGCAACTAGGTTGTTTTGTGGTTGTTTTTTGCGACCCTCTCAAACGTCGTTAGTATTTATTTTCCTTGGGAATTTTATGGTTTAATGATTTGTAAACTTAACAGCTTCAATTTTTTTAATTTTTCAAAATATCAAACTTTTTCGGTTATAAGCAAGCTGAAAATAACACATTTTCACAAACGCTCCGGTATTTTCTCCAAACCACAATTTTGTTCTCTCTTTCTTTCTGAGGCATTCAAAAATATTTAACTAACTGAACTTACTTTTTAAGTTTATTAAACGTCCTCACTCAGTGAACGAGTTAGAAGTTCCTTGAACAATGAAAAAATTCTAAATGAAAGAAATAAAAACATATGTTCTACATATAAATAACTCCGGACGCGACCCAAAAATATTTTAGGAAGAGGTCAATAGCGCTCCCTCACTATAAAAGTTTTTGAAATAATAAACAAAATGTCACTAAGTAAATAATGCATTCATAGCACCTATGACCCCCCCATAACCGATTGTTATTTCAGCGGCTGGATAGTACTCTGATTGCTATGCTATTTTTAAAAAAATGGTAAGCAAAGTATGAATAAATTCAAATTGATATTATTGCTCCAAAATTTTCCAAATAAAATTTATTCATGCAAAATATGAATGAGGTAAGAGGTTCGAGGATATAGTAATATGATTTTAATCTAAACAATTGGAAACGATATTTTCTGCGCATTCATAGTACAGCATCTGTGATATGAGACCTCACTAGACCTTGGGATTCTAGTGGGAAAAGAAAATGCGCCGAAAGAGGTTGTGGCGGCTTGGGGTGCGTTGATGGCTTCGCTTCAGAAGTCACCAGCAGCGCGACCCCGCTGCCAGGCGGGCGGTGGGTCCGTCGCGGCGCCACGCCGCTGCCCTACGCACGTGACCGGCGTCCAGGAGCAGCTGTCCCGCCGCCGCCGCCGCCGCCGCCGCCGCCGCCGCCCCGCCGACGGACGACGACGGCGGCGGCGGCGGGGACGGCGACAGCACCGTCGCGTCGCACACTGTGTGTGAGCACCACACCCTGCACCCCCCGCCATTCTCCCCCCCCCCCCTTCTTTTCCTCCCTTTAGCCCGTCCTTTGCCCATCTCCTCCTTGCTTCTTCCCCTCCCCAAACTGCTCCGCCCAGCTCCCTTTTCCTCGTCCTTGTCCTCGTCGTCGCCCTCCGCTCTTCCGCGCGCGCTCCGCCGCACTGCAGCCTCCGCGCCCGCGGCGGGAACGCACGAACGCCACCGGCCGGTGTAAGCGACCGGCAAAAGCGAGCGGTGTGCGAGGAATGCACGAACTTGGGCGGATTCGCGAGATCAGACGTGGCGGAAGACGGTCGAAGCCTCAGTCCCTCGGAGACGGCACATTTCGCGCTTTTATATTTCGTTTTCATCTCACGGGATTCACAAGATATTCTCGCAAGGATTGTTTTCCAATATGTGATATGAATTAGATGAAAACAAAATTTCAAATATTGTGTGTGTGTATAAAATTTGTGACAATAAGATAATCAATGTGGTTTTTGCTTCAGCAGATCAGAATCTTTTGTCGTAACGAAGGTCAACTTTTTCTTTATTTTCTTTCTACTAGACAATGGCTTTACATTCCACTCACAACTACAGAACAAAAATACAATGGGTATGTAGAATTTTTAAAAAATGAAATACACCTGCAATAAAATCATATTTCACATCTGATATCAACTATTTCAAGATTTTATCAGTGCATGCTAAAAATCCTTCCCTGACACCATTTTGTTTGTGTGGGTGGAATTTTATACACTGCAACATATTGTGATGTCATATGTTCCAACTTATTAAACTTCACGCACAAGAAGATGCATTTTATGATAACCACAGCTTCAGGGTTTATGAAAATTCATAACTAATTCTCCACAACATTTGTGTTCTAGATAGATATGTAAACACTCGCGAAATTTACCTTCTCTGGCAAAGGAGTCCTTTTTATTCAACTACAAGTTTTAAAATAAAATCCTGTAAGAATTTTAACATTTGAAAATAAAACATTCGTTTTCACAATGTTCTAGCGACATGGCTTTAATTATTTCGCAAATTGTACATTTTCAGGCGCAGTTTTACTAATATTATAATTGGTATTAATCTCCTCAAGAATGTTAAAATAAAAATAACTAATAAAATATTTTTCGGTTCTATATATATTTCGAAAAGATTAATCGTTGGACGTTTTTAACGAATTATTGACCATACTCTTTTAATAAAAATAGGGTTTCTAGAGAATAAGTTGACCCATGAAAGCAATATTTTTTCAGTGAACTAATAATATTTCGTGTTAATCAATATTTTACCTACGCAGCACGTCCCTCAGAAATAATATAAGAGTAAGTTTTTATTTTATTCATGGATTAATAAGTTGTATTTATAGATATGGTTGAAGAATAATTAGCTTCAAGTTAGTAAATAATTTCAATTTTCTATTTTACGTCATCAATTTCTACGAAACTATGTTTACATAAAATATTAAGATAATCTATACATGAAAATTTCCAGTATCAATTTTTTTATGGAAGTTACTCGATATTCAAGAAAAGATAGTGCAGAATGTGAATTAATATAACCATTTGTACCGCAGTTATCTTTACAACACAAAACCCGAACGTTACTCATTTCCGACGATTAATTTCTTAATTCATTTTTCATTCTCAATAATACGAACAAGAACCATAAATTCAGTGATATTCGTAAAATCGATCTGCATTTCGAAATTAGTTATAAATTATAGTCTTACAATTACAATTACAATTACAATTACAATTACAGTTTGGAGAAATAAACATTTTCTATAAATAAATATTCTATAAAGCCACGAGATTTGATTGTAATTTTTTTCAGGAGAATGTTGGGGAAATCTCACATGAAGCTGTTTAGGAAAATGATTTCGTTTAGAGGTCATTTTAAAACGGCCGGTTTCTCATTGTTTTAAATATGACAGCGGTCCTTTTTTGCTCATTCATAAACTACTAGAAGTGCATTTTAATATCGTACACCATTAGTACATAAACAATTTTGAATATTAATCTACGAATGTCAAAATAACTACAGATGAGAAAGGAAAGGTGGGATCAGGGTTGTCTGAGTGTCGCATATAATTTGTACATCAATTATTACTTCAAATATCAAAGAGAACTATTGGAAAAGCAATATTCAAGGAAATGAAATTTAATTTATACATGAAACAGAAACAATATTCCATGATTCTAGATAATTATGAGACAAAATCATCTCCATTTTTTTTCTATTGCCATAGAATTGGAAAAATCTTTAAAATTGTATTCTAGCTCTCTCCAGTCTAGTCCTCCCCTCTCATTAGAGCCCTCTGCAGTCGAAACCCAAAAAATATATCGAACTATAATGATATATATTCAGTAAAATGGAACAATTATTTAAACACAAACATTCTTAACAGAAGTGATATAAAGTTGCATTCAAATTTGTCTTATTTATGAAGCACATTTTTACACTGATAAACATTTTTATACACCTGCATCTCAAAGTAAAGGTCTTAATTTTTTACCATACGTGTACTAAGGCCTATTCGTGACTCTCCGTGAATTGGTTGAGCCTCGGCCGATTTAACAAACCTTGATCTGTAACTTGGACGTCAGCTCACTGACGACTCTCTAACGCCACATTTACGTTTCACCAAGGTCGTTCCGTCTGACGATCGTCAGAATATTCGGTAGATTTTGACGGACCGACACCGTGCCATCAACGAAGCGACGACCCCATAAAATCTTGTGAGGTTAGAGTGCATCACACGCGTGCACTGTATTTCAATAACTTTGTTTTACACTTTTAATGATCATATGGCGTGTAAGTGATACCATGAGAGATAATTTTAATGCCTAACTTTTGTATATTTAGAACTCATGAGTCCAGAACGAGTAATTACTGAAACAAATCATTTTTATGAATTGGTCGATGCAATTCGTAACGAGATACAAAATGTCTAAGGTGTTCCTGAGAATATTAGAAAATATAGCTCGGCGTTTGGAATACCGACACAAACAGAAATTAGCGTCTAATGCTCAAGCAGCAGTTGTTGATGGCTTTAAGATTTTATGATACAGACATTTCTACCTTGTGGTCAACAATTGCAATGGAATTTTGTTGTCAAAAGAATGCCGTGGGGAAAACGGAAATATTGTTTCTTTGGCAAATGCTTCACTACAGCTAGAATATGTGGTATATCTAAAAATTTCAGAAGCCTTAGCTGAAAGGCAAGAATTTTGAGGGGGATAGCGAACTTTCCTGGAGTTATTGAGAAGATAGACTGCACACACCGTGTACCAGTTTTGTCTCTGGGGCGAAATGAATTAAAACCATTCAAAAACCGAAAAATGTATTTCTCCCTAAATGTGCAAACAATCGCAACGTACTTGGAATACAGTAGCTCATACGTCATAAGTATTCAGATGACTACACGAAATTGCGTTGTCACCTGATATTGTAGACAACCTTTGTACGAGAAAGAAAAATCAACCCACGTTCCTCCGCGAATCGTCTACGTTATTTCTACCACAAAAGTGTGGGTGAAACGTAACGAGGCCTAACGTCAAAATGAGGATCGTCAAAACCGATTTGCCGAACGTTTGTGAAGTGGACAGTATGTCTCGCCGCTTAAAAGAACAAGAATAGTGCATTTCCTCAGCTAGCAAAAAATATGACCTTTCTGAAGAGCAGAGTAAAATAAAAAAGTAGACAAATGTAATTTTAGTCTTAAAACGTTAATACAAATTTTTATCAATAACATTAATTATATAAATAATTATTTTAAAATGATAAATATTAGTTAGTTAGTTAGTTAATGCCTTATTTTACGTGGCGAGACTCGGGCCATCAGGCCCGCTCTTCCGTCTAACCACGCAAATTTCGTTACGCTCCTTTCACCACCTAGCGGAGAAAGGATGTATTTTCTTGGGCGACGAAACAGGCGGATCTCAATATTGCTCAGAGACTTCTTTTAGGCTTGAGGATCTTTTACATGCAGTAAATCTACTAACATGGGACAGCCGGCTTTACTTCCCCTCCGAAGGAAGGCGTACGAAGCATTTCTTCGCCCTTAAAAATCCATGGCTTCGATCGGGTTTGAACCCGCAAATTTAGTTTAAACATTTTATTAACTTAATTAATTTAATTAATTTATTATTTTATTAATTTAGTTTAAAAACATATTAAGAGGTTTTTATTTTCATGTTCTAATTTTTCTCTCCTTGTCAAACTTAAAAATAGATAACCAAAATACCTTTTCCCGTAGATATTAGCATACACTAAGGCGCACCGGAGGAGGAGGAGGAGAAATGCTCATGGGGCTCCGTCCCCTCTCCTGAGAACACAAATGACTCACATTCACAATTAAGGATTTACTAATTTTCTGTAGAAACGAATGTCATTCAATATCGCAACAGAATTCGTTATAAATAATTATAAATTAACAAATAAAATTAATTTTTCAATTCAACATAAATGAAAAATACTTTAAAGTATAACATCAAGTTGGCTAGGCAATACACATATACCCCGCTCTCACAAAAAAATCTTGGATGCGCCCCTGAACATAAACGACTCCAAATGATTTCAAATTTTTAAGGCTGAGTTTTTGACAAATATCAGAATTTTTCCACAAGAATTATAAAAATATGTCTATTTGCGAAATTAAGTTTCAAATAAGCTTTCGACAAAGACGTTTATTTCTTTGTTCAGCATAAAATAAGAATTCCTTCTTACTCACGGACGAACATTTTCTAATTAATTGCATCTTCAATTAAGACAAGAAAAAGTTTGAAGACCCTCGCATTTCTTAATATCTGCCTTTCTATTAATTGATTCTACCCTAAATCCAACTCCTCTAACCTTTGGTCATTACCATTTGCTTAAGAAATTTAACAGCGAACTGTCATACAAGATGGCAGCATTTTTCCTTCTATTAGTCTTATCAGTTATCGCTCTAACTTAATGGTTCTCTTTTCATGCCTTCTCATACCATGGAAGTTATATATTCTGATTTGAAAAATGATGCCTTCGGGAAAATGGAAAACAATGTCTTTCGTAATGAAGTTTTTCTACGACTTGAAACTATTTTTCTTAGATTTTGTTCTCTCCAAAATACAGATTTCTGAGAGAACTTGATCTGAAAATAAATCGTAAATCGGACATTGTTTTCGTGTCACACTGCCCAGGTATTTGTATATAACATGCATTCTGTACATTTTTGTAAAAGAAGACAATGTGTTCTTACTTTCTCAAAAAGAAAGATTATAAAGCACGTTTGTTATCAATGTGAAGAATACTTGGATTCATAATCCAGTTCGCTTGTAAATAGGATGCAAACTAATGATTTTGATAATGAATATATTTTCTTTAAAATCTTAAAAGCATACCGTGACAATAAATAAATGTTTGTAATGTTTTTTGCGGAGCTCATTGACATTGGGAGATGATTATAGCCAAAAGGTTCTGCATACTATGATATGTGTATCAATATTATGTTATTTATGAATAAATTACCAACTTTGCATTTCATTATATTTATATATTTTTGGCTGGTGGTATGTGTAGCATCAATGTGAATGAGTTAAAATGATTGCTAAAATACATATGGTACAACACTTTCAAGATTGTAATAGATTAAAATTTAATTAATAGTTTCGAGGTGTTTTGGAGGTAATCCTTCATTGGCGATGACATTATTTTGCATTCAAGTGCAACATTGCGAAGAATAGCAATAAATAATCTCTCTTATTAACAAGCAGCAATAGCGAGTCGTTAACCTACTAATTCCTAAGTATTCCGATTCTAAATAGAAATGAAGCCCTTCAAACAGAATATTATTTTTTATTTGTGAACTTTACCAATTATTTTCAAACTTAGATATTCGTAATGTTCTGATATCGCAGCAACTACAAAATAGTAACTTTTCAATTTTTATATACAATAATATAGCTGATAGCAATATTTTGATTTACTGGTTTGAACCTATTAGTCTTCACTAATAAGCCTACAATATGTGATTATTTTTCTTAACATCACAGCACATAATTTTGAATGGATGCTTTTGCTCTACGTCACATACATAGTCCTGTTCTGTTGTTCTGTTACATTGTATGAACAATTATCAAATTTAAATCCAAATTAAGTTTCACGTTTTCATAATTTTTAATTCTGACTTTTTCATAATACTTCTGCTCTAGTTTTTAAATATGTTGTCAATAATATTATGTTCTCGGAGAAATATTAGTCTTGATTAGATCTGTTTTATCATAATTTATGTTTTGAATGGATAAGCATTTAAAATGCGCTTTGCAGAATTGCTTGGAAGAACAACAGCTACTATTTGTTACGTCTTTCCCCGAATAATATATGAAACACAGTGGCAACGAGGATGCCGCGAATAACTCGAGTCTTTATTCCACGTCTGCAGTGAGGAAGACACAGTTCTAATTAAAATACCTGTTCTGAAACAATAAGGAATGTCAGAAATCCATCACTCTTTGAGAAAGCGTAGACTCGGGTGTACCCCTCTCGCCTTAGCTGGGTTCGCTTTCTAAACCTGCGAGTCCCTTCCAGCAGCACAGGCACCCCTTCAAGTCCCTTCGCGCCCCGCTCGTTGAAATGATGAGACGTGAGGGAGAGGCGTCATATTTTAATTAAAGTCTGTCGGATAGTCGGAGAGAAAATAAGGAAGCTGGGGAGGAGAATTGAAGAACAGGATGAAGGAGTGCGTTGTTTATACTATATACAGCATACGCTCACGCGCGCACACAAAAATATCGATACGAGATCTCGGGCGCGCGACGGAGAAGGATGCTGCCGAACAAGACAACAAAGAGAACCGAGAAAGCGCTACTTTGCAGAGACGGAGAGCGAGAGTGCGAACGCGAGCGAGCTTCGGCCGGGTTGCTATATCGTATAGTTACATGCAGAATACACGGTGTCTACTTAATAAATGACAGTCTCCCTCTCTCTCCATTTCTGTTTAAAGCAGTCTCGCGCCTGGCGCAGGTTCTCCGACATGATAAATGAACGGGAACGAAATACAAACGCAATTATAAAAATAAATGAAGATTAATAATTAATGAGGTGTGATACTTAACATTGGGATTACTCGTTTGACGATTCTCGCGTATCCGCGCTTCTCGAGACAGGGTCTCTCCGCTCCCATCCCCAGCCCGCCCCCGCCTCCGACACGCCCCCCCCCCACCTCCATTCACCCCCCCGCTCCCAACCTCACCTCCATCCCCGCCCCGACCCCTTCTCAGCTCTCGCCCCCGCCCCTCATCACCGAACTCCTCGCGCGTGGAACGCCCCTTTCGGAGGCGCAATCGAAGTGCGCCTTAAGGCGGAGATGACGCCTCTTCTTCGTCACCCTTCCCCGCCCCCGCCCCTCCACCGCCCCTTTCCTTCGCTTGAGCCTGTCCGCGTACTCTCGCACTCAGCGCGCGCGACGGCTCGACGCCTTGTAATTAATCGGAGCTCGCCAGACGAGGCACTTTTAAGAAGGGTGCGCCATTTTTGCATCTTCCACCCTTCGGTTCCTCAGCCCCTCTTTAGTGCCGTCCCTCTCGTCTCTCCCTCGTCTTCCCCTCGACTTGTCATCTGCTACCATCTCAGCTCGCCTCGCATTTAAAGATGCCGGTTGGATGAGGATGCACGAGGAGGTTCTAATCAAAATAAATCTACGAATAAACGACGGTTGCAATGTGTAACATTCTTGCCCTTGCGTTTCGTAATATTCTCTGAGTATTCTGCTGCCGACTTAGAATCTCGCTTGCCGGCATCACGGTGCTCTTCCAAAGCATGGGTTCCGAGTGCGCACAAGAGTAATGCTAGCATACACAATCGGACGTACCCCAACCACACCCGCGCCCATGATCCTCGCTACCGCCACGTTTTGAACAGCGCCCGATGACGAATAGTTCCGTTGTTTGAAAAATACATAATTCTTCTGAAATGGCCTAGAGATTTGGGGGGAAATCAATCAGACAAAATACATTAGTGCGTTGCACGAAAAAAATAAAAATCTAAAACTGTTCCTAAATAGCGTAGCGTGTTTCATACATCAATTGAGAGTTTTCGACGATAATCTCCGCACATAAAATGCCGGCGACCCGTGCGCGGCTGGCAGAGCTGGTCGATTTCACCCCTCCTGCTCACCCTCTCCCCTTCCCCCCTTCCCGGCCCTCTCGCCCCCCTCTCGGCTTCGCCCACTCCCACACTCTCCCCCGCCCCACCTTCATGTTCCATTCCCCGGCTCGAAACCCGAAAGGGGTAAAAGCAATAACGATGCATTGTTTGCATAAACATGTAAAAGTATCATCAATTTGCGTTTGAGTAATTGAAAAATAAATATTGCAAAAAGGTGCGCGCTGCACAAAAAGGGTAACAAGAGCATAGAGTGCTGGAGGAGTCCTCCGTTCTTGGACGCCTGCGGACGACGTGCGATGGTGAACTAGAAATAAGGATATGTCCATCCATGTGGGAAGACAACTAAAAGTAGACAATGGCTCCGTAAAAATCATAGCGATAGCCATAAAGTGTGAGGAGCGTTTCGCCGTAAAGTTTGTGGAAGTGTGATCATATAATATAACATATTTTTTAAAGAGTACGTCAAGTAATAACAAACGAAATTACGAGTTGTATTATGTACATTGTCAAACGTGCTTTTGTTTTTAGTACATAACACATTATTATTATTATTATTATTATTATTATTATTATTATTATTATTATTATTATTATTATTATTCTACAACGGAAAGCAAGAAATGACCATATGCGAGGTGATTTTTTTATTTCGTGAAAAGACGCGATTTGCGTGATTTGCGTGAAAAGACGTTAAAGTAGTGTGTGGGGGATGAGAAGGTGAGCGCGAGGACCGTCGTTGGTGGAACGAGGCCGCCAGCCACAAAGCCCGTCGCGAGTAGTATGCGCGGCGCGCTGCTAGCCTGCCATGAATGACCGGCCCCTGCAACGCCCAGCGTAGTGACCACCACGCGACTTGCGCCGGAGCACGTGGCGCGAAGTGCGTGGAAGGAGCGTGGCGCGATCAGCAGAGCACGAGAGCGGCGGCGGCGGCGGCGGCGGCGGCGGCGGCTATGACGCGGGCGGCGCCGAACGGGGCAGTAGCGGTGGCGGTGGCGGTGGCAGGGGCAGCAGCAGACGCGAGCGCCCGGGCGCAGACAGCATCGCACGTGGGGAGCGGCACGGCGCTGGGGCAACAGAGAGTAGAATACGGGAGGCGGGAAGAGGCGAGCGACGAGCGAGAACTAGGAGGGGCGAGCGGGGGCGCGGCGGCGGCGGCGCGTGCCTCCCTCCACGGAGACCAGCTGTCCAGTTCTACAAACACTTCTCCGCACTACGCGGAGGTCCGGCGGGCCGGGAGGTCGATCGCCTATCCGCTCAAAGCCAGCCTCCCGCTCGTGACCCATTCACGACGCTGACGAGAGCGTCAGGCTGGGGCGACCTTCCCGCAAACCCCATATAATTAACAAGCCACCGATTCAAGATGGGTAAACGAAAGACAAAAACTGTTTGTGGTAGAGGAAAGAGGAACCTGAACCATTCTCGCAAACGTTTCTTTATTAAAATATTGAATTGCAATTTTCTTCGCGTTTATATGAAACTTTTCCCCCAATTTTTTTGTTATTCCTCACCAATTAGTGCTTAAAATAATAATCCCTTGACTTTCGTACTTTAAAAGGGATATTTTCATTTATATCGTCTTTACTTTTTTCACATGAATCGATAAAATGGTTCACTCAGTGAAAGAAAAAAAATCGGATATTCCATTACTGTTGGAAACTAAATATAAATTAGTGAAAATTTGTTTGATTTATTTCCAGGTGTGTTATTGGATTTTTCTAGAAGTATGGTTTGTTTGTATCTGTGTTTCAAACGGAAATTAAACACACGTTTTATCAATGCTTCACTCAGGTGTGGAGGCAACAGAGATAGCAAAAATGATAATGTGATTATAAAAATGTACTTCGGAAGCCTAGTGTGATTGCTTTAGATATGTATAAGTGGCTTTAGCTAGACTAACATGTTCCCGCTCGTTGGGAATAGTTTACCTGTGCACTTAATGGGCAGAAGAAGAAACGAAAAAATATAGTTTTGATATTTCCATTCCCTCGGGCCATTCAATATACCTGTCGATGCATCTACACACTACAATAGATAAAAAGAATTGCTCTTTTAGAGTCGGATTATTACTGCATTCACTACTCTATTTACTGCGATGCTGGCATCCAAAATTGCCAACCAGCCAACCCTCTCTCGTGAAGATGCTTATCTGGGCCCGTGACACTTGATGTCCCCTGCGCTATCAGTGAGCATCGTAAACACGTGCACATTCATATTTAAACAGTGCTACAAATAAGAGAATTTCTTCCAATTGTTGATGAGAATGCTCACTGAATTTCAGTACCAAATGAATCCTTAATCGAGTCAGACCTCCTGGTGTTATAATTGTTCTCGTACGAACTCTCTTGCGTATAAATATTCGTACGGTAGGGTTTACATCGTTGCACTGGCTGGAAAGAGACGGCCATTCATATTGAATGGGACGCGGCGATACGACAGATCGGGGATAACTGAAGTATTGACGTACCGTTTTTAAAATGGTGCCCAGGGTAGGCTGGGATTATTCTGCCCTGCTACCGTGAACAAGGCAAGCAGGTTTGAATGCAGTTGTGTCGCAAACGTGTAAACAAAACAATTGTGCGGCAAAATGACTCATTTTGAATTATTGATTTGTGTACTGAGGCAGAATATGACTGCAGCGGTACGTTTGCTAATTTGTAGGAAAGTCTGGTAACGTGCTGGCATTCGTTTTAACAGGATGCAACGCGATCTCTTCCGAAGGACCATGAAGGCCTACAGCGCCCATTAGAAGCGTTACTCAATGAGACGCATTTCAGTTTCAGACAAAATCAACTCCTCCAAACGAGCGTAATAATCATTTAAGAGATAATTCTTGTGTTCATATTTTTATTTGTAAATAAAGTAACACGAGGAGTTTCGAAAACCAATTTATAACGTGAATCCAACGAGTTCTGGAGTACTAATCAGCAAAGAAATATGCAGAATATAAAAGCATCCTATAGATCATTGGATGGTAATGGTAGTAGTATTGAAAGATTCAATACACACTTTTAAACCTTGAAAGCATATTTTATGTCTGTAACAATATATTATCCACAGAATTGTGTATGCCCAAATTAATATGTGACTATATGAAATAACTATGTAATACAATTTAGATTTAAAATATATTTCAGTGCAGTACACGCTTACAACAATCTCACGTCCGTTCAGGCAACACGGATTATTATATTATAACACAGATTATGTATTATATTATTAAATAATACGAAAAATATGAACAACGTATGGTGAAATTTAATTGGAAGCAAAGTGTTCCTCTTTCTACGTCTATTCATACCTCTGGTTTCCAGTGCTTAAATTTAGCGTCGTCCCATGAATTGAGAACAGTTTGAACACTGCCTGTACGCTTTGAATAGTCCTGACATGCTCTGTATACTCGTATAGTATGCTTTGAATAACGCAGAGATGATTCCGGTCAGTAACTCTTGTAAATATTCAAGGGTTTTGACAACCACTGTTTGAACGCTCTTGCCGCGCCTTCTTGTACACCATCCGGTATCGAGTAATGCATACGTTATTTTAAGTAGATGTCGAGAGAACAGATTGCTTCGCTTGAATGGCATTCTGACATCAATAAGCTTAGTTGATAATTCTCACAAAACATTCTTTCATTTCTTATAAAGAAAGAATGTAATCCTACAACTAAAATTGTACGTAACATGCAACATTGCCACATATTCCCATGGCATATGAAAGGAATTTCGAAAGTTATATGACAAACTAAGTACTTTCGGAAAGACATTTTGTCACGTAAGGAGGTGATCAGATCTTAATGGGCTGTAGATGAAGATTCTTACCAACAATTGAGGTGTTTAGTGTTCTCTGGATATCTCATATCCTTTTATTTGTCAAAGCAGATTCCAAATGATTAAAACATAACGATAAAATAGTGTAATTGGTCTTCGGATAGATTACATTAGGCTCCAAATTGTTTAAAATATTATTTCCTGAAAAACAACGTAGCAACATTTGATGAAATAAACTCATTATTTCACAGTTCTTTTCCGATATCATAAACTATCTTACAATACAAAAAACATATAAAATTGTAATTTATGAAAAAATATTTTGTTGGAGGAATTTGGGCAATTCTTTTGCGATGTTTGTATAAACATTTTTTTCAACTGAAGGATATGCCTTAAATGTCCAGAGCAAGATAAAATATGATAAAAGTAAATTAACACTTTCTCTGACCCCGTACATTTGTATAATACGAATCCTCAAAAGTTCAGACAATAAACTACAGTAAAAATGAAGAGAATTTATCCAAAATAATGATTAAATCGTTTTGCAAGACATCAAATATTTAGTGTTATATATTGAATATTCACCACACATTGAAATTAGAAGAGGCATGTCCGATTTCAAAATATTTCGTTAAGAGTAATTCTACAGGAAAATCTTATATACTATCTGGACTTGGTACAAATAATTCATGTGCTTCACATTCCTCGGACAGTGAACGTGATTGTTACAATTCGCGTTACATTCACGTGAGTGTACGTCCTTCTGGAAAGCTCCCACTATTCTTTCTTCACTTAAATGAATATTGTTATTATTCACAACAGAAATGAGATACCATCAACCAATTTGAATTTTTTTGTGTATGAACTTACTAACTACTTGTATTCTATATATCCTCTTTATAACTACTTACTAACATACTCGTAGAGGCCAGTAGGGGCGAGATATTAAAAAATCCTTGCTGTTTTATCGTAACCTGGATCAAAAGTTGAAGTAAAATTTTATTTATTCATAAAATGTCATATTTTAAAAAATTGATTGTATTTTCATATCGAAATTAATAGTATGGTCGTGAAAAGGTTGTCGGTCATGTTTTAGTTTCGTGGGTTTTCTTATGTAAAATACAGCTTTTCGAGTTAATTTGCGTGTTTAATAAGCGTGTAGTTCTAAACACTACCGTGTAGCATACCGGCCGCGGGCATTATCGAAATGTTTCTCTATAATCGCGCTTTAATCAGTCGCACAGTGCACTCTTACGAAATATGTAGAATTGACGCCTGATGTAATTTAAAAATATCATTTAAACATTTTAAAATATAATGTTAAATATCATGAATTTAAAAGCATAGCATTTGAATTCATTGTACATCAATATAAAGTAACAATTATATAGTATCAATATAATGTTAATGGCATTAGAGAGACAATGACTATCATACTTATAAAAACAAGCTTTACTTTTATTCACGATGAAAACTAAGTGCCAATTAGAAATTAGGGGAAAATAAAAAAAACGAAACGAAAATGAAGTCGAAAGAGAAAAAGTTAATCACTTTTGAGAGTATCATGGAATTCAAGATTTGAAATAAACTTGGAATTAATCAGTAATTACGTTAATTCGAATTTGAAGTTAGACGACTGTATTTTTTCAAAATGATCCGTGGGCCTATTGAATTAATTGAGCACATGGACATAACCTGCAGTTACGTTGCCAGCAGTAGCTGTCAGAGTGGCACCTTCTTACATTAATCTCTCTATAACGTCTAGCAAGGTCTCAGAGAGGAGAGGATCACTGGGAGCTCTAAACACCCCTCCCCCCGACCTTCTGGAACCCTCACTCGTGAGGCCTCGCATCCACGGTAGATACCTATTCGTAACCGGCAGGAAACTTGTCGAATACAAGAGCAGGAGCCTAGAAAATGCGTTGCCTTTGGACCGTGGCCTGTTGTTCAAGATACTGCTCCGGTAGCCCCCTGCAATTGATCAGGGAGCTACGGAACTGAGACTACTGATAAGAAAAACCTGTTTTCAAAATTATTATCCAGGCAAGGGTCAGCGTAATCGTTGCATTAACCAGCTGCTTAGCAAGTGACGAACATTCTCTCTCCAACGTATATCTAGGAACACCTGGTCTGCGACACTTCATTTGCGGACATGCTGCTACGTACGCTTTTCACTAAGTGTTCTTAATAATTATATTTCTTTAATGAAGAAGACTCTGGATTATTTGAACTGTTAAATAATTCGAAGAAATGTTTGGTTCGCTTGAAATTATTTTGTAAATAAAAGAGAAGTATGATATACTAGATTTCTTGAAAAATTTTAAGTTTTATGAAGATAATCTTTCTTTACACTATACTAGCATAATATATTTATTTAATATCATATTAATTGTGGCTCTCTAAGTTGTTTGATTACATTTCTTACTAGGCATTTCCTTGTAGTTTGAACTTACGAAAGTCTGACTAGTAATGTTTTTTGCAAGTTATACAATAGATATCGCTAACTATAATTTTTTTCTACCCAACGTATCTCTCTCTGAAATAAGTCACGTTTTGAGAGGTAAGCCTCTCAAATTTAAATCGTTCATGTATTCCCAAAAATGTCGGGGCACCACGTATATACAGATTTAAAGAGTGAAAGTTTTCAGCTTATAACCAATGTTTTATCAGTTTAGAATTGTGTACAGTATGAAGTTCTATTTTAAGAAAAAAATATATATATAGCAATTGACTGGTTTCTTCGTATAATTAATATATATTTTTCATTCGCAGAAATCATTAATTCCACCTTACTCGATTGCTACCTGCTACTGTAGCCTCCGATCTTATTCTTATTCTTACTCCGTCGACTTCACAATACCCTCTCAATTATTTCTGTTCTTGTCGCCTTCAGCAATGCGGCCGTTGTTTTTTTTTTTTTTTCCACAATGTCATCACCATTACATTTTAACGACCACACCTAAAAAAATGCCACATATCCTGCAGACTCGACATTTAGGGAATGAAGTTCACAAGTAATAACCTTTCCTTCTTCTACCCCTATTTTCTCCGCGATCATGGTCTGATTATTATTTCCCTTTTCACCCGACCTTCATGGCGCACTGCACATTTAGCGCTCTAGATGCTCTCGGGCAACGCCAAATGAAGAACCAAAAGTCTGCCCACCTAGCTTGTCTACGCGCAAATGTGCCGGGTAATGTACGCCAAGGAAGTCTCTCCGCACCAAGGTGGATCAGGACCTTAAAAAGTTTGCATTTATGTTGGTAGCAACGAGATCACTGAAAACAAATGAAAAGAACAACATTTCCAGCATCTATTATAATTGTGATGAGTACGCGCTTTACTTTTCCAAGCTGCAGCTGTGTTACTAACATAATTTCTGTTTCAAGCACTCTGACCAGCAAGATGTCACTGCGGAGAAACTTTCCTGGCGCACTATATCAGAAGTGGCAAAGATGTGCAGACCCGCTCCCTACTCTTCCAACACTTCGGGCATTGTCATTTTTTTCAGTCACAAAAGGTTACGTCTGTGTCGGTTTTCCCACTTCCGCTTGCTGCAATCACTTTGTGATTCCGTCTTCTAATATCACCGCCCACGCATGTACCCGTATTGAGGCTGCATCCTGCGCTGTACCTTAACCTCCTCCTCCCACGATGCGCAGGGATCCCACTGCGCCTTCCGAGAAAAAGTCTGAATCCCAAGCGCGTTATCTTTTGAGCTATCGTAATTGCTTTGGCCTCGAGGCAAAAATTGCTCCGTAACAAGTCTCTCGGGGCCTCGGGCTTGAATCACAAGCAAAGCAGAGGCTATTGAACTCTATGAGAAAGGGAACGAGTTGTAAAAAGAAGCCGTGTGCGCTTAGAAAGGAGTGAAGGGGGTGGTAATGATTCTAAATTTTTACCTTTCCACGCAAGTTTTTCAATACTTTCATGGGAATGAATACCGTGCCTTCGACTATTGTTCTACAACAAGACGATAGTTTTTTTGTTGAATATAAGTCCACAGTACTCTACTTTTTGCCGTCTCTCAAATTTTAACAGAATATATATGCGTGTACTATATGATACTGAATAGCTTTATTTGAAGAGTTTTATCAATGTATATCAATAAAAGCATTATATATCCTTAAGGCGGTATGACAACCATTGAACTCAAGTAATGGAAATAATAACGTCTTTCAGTGAATTTTATGTTATTTACTGCCGGTTTTGAACACATACGTTCCCTTTTCGTAAATAAATTAATCGGTTGGAGCAGAGAAGGTACAATAGTTTGTGCCCCGAGTATGAATGTGAGTTGTGAAACTCCACCAACGCTATGCTGACTTTTTTCCTTTTACTTTTTGGAATACTACTGGCTTAGAATAGAGAAGATATTGTAATTCTGCAGCAAAAATGGCGATTTCTTGACCACAAAACTAGTTTTGTGTGTACCTGGTAATGAAAAAGTTTACAATTCTTGCTTGTATTCGTAGTAAATGACATTTTCTCATACTTTGTGTAGTCACAATCCACGTTTTGTGGGTTCTTGATACCGAAAAATATTTTCATCAATCTGTCTCTCCGTTACAGAACGCTCTACCATGTGGCCAGTTATTTTAAAACCTATGTTCATTTCATTCAATGCAAGAAAGAAACATGTGCTACACAAGTATTCTTTTTGTTCTCATCCTAAATTGTGACGGTTCAAATAATACTTTAGAAACTGTATATATATTCCAGTTTTGCGCTGAAAGATGCATCTATGTATGAATAATTATCCATTGCTGACGCAAAATCACACAGACTGTAACATGTACCCTATCTGTTGAAACTAATTCAAATACCAAATGGTTCCCTTAGAACTTTTCATTATGCAAATAAATTGCTTGTAGCATAAATAATTGCGTGAAAAGTATGGAATACATTTCTATAACATAAGAAAATAAAATACAGTTCAGTACCAGTACTGTTCTATTATTTTAAAGCAGAAATTTAATCGTCATAATTTTATTAATTTGATATCAACAATGTTAACGTTGTTTAGTTTTTCATGCTAAAAATTTGTTAAAAAATGAAAAATTTTATGTTATTTTAAGTGTTCTTCGAAACATTATTCAAAACTTACTTTGCCGAAAATATTTTAATGTAAATCTGAAACGGATGGAAAAACAGTTTTGAGTTTTGATCTCCAAAGTTTTGATTCCGACATTTCATAAATAATTATATTTTTACTTTCTCGCATACTGCTTACGTAGTGTAGAGAAAACTTACAAAACGTCTGTGAATTTAAAAACCTAGTTTCCTTAAAGACTGAAATATGAGGCTAGATTTTGTAGCAATATCACGCACTACATCTGCGCAAATATGAAGTTAACAATTCGCAATAATGCTAGAAACATAGTTTCATACATTACATTACGCTTATATTTACGATTAATCTCTACAAATGAGTAAAATATACACATCTCTCGAGAAAATGATTGAAATTTTCTTAGAATTAATTTAACGCAACAGAAAATTAAGCAAGGTCAGTCTCATCTTCTGATCTCTCCCAAAAAAGTAGTTATTGTCTAGAAGTGACGCAAAAACTTGGGCGTTTTGAACCTCGACCCAAAAAAGTGGATAAAAGCAAGTCGGTATTTAAAAGAATTGATTTGAATGTTGTGTTTCACTAATACAATCATTTATTTATATAACTATTTAATCGCTAGTATAAATAATATTGCCTCACCCGTCATCGCAACGCTGTGTTCCATACGGCTGGCACCATACTCTTCCGACCATTCTTTATGGTCCTTCTTTACAGGTGCAGTCTTCTGGTGAGTTCTGTAAACAAAAAGTAAAAAATGACACACTTGAAATAAGTCAGTTTCAAGGAAGTTGCTGATTTTAGAAGCACCAATGCAAAATAATGTAAATATTTGTATTTCTAAATTTTTCTACACTCAACTACTCTGTTTCTTTCATTTGCCTCAGTGTTAATCAATGATAAATTAGTACATTAGCAAATATTTCCTCGTCTTAAGAAGCTACGAGTTGCATGAGCACCTCACGTTTCTTAGAGAATAATGTTTGTGTGATTAATAATATCCCGTGTTTTTATTAGAAATATGATACTACATATCCGACACAACATCCATTTTCCCCCAACAATCTCCGAGAAGTTGTCGATAAATAGTAATTCACAGTTCAAGCCATGAATATGGATGTTCCCATGAGTAGACGGGAGAGTTTCCGACCGAGCTTGAGTCAAGGAATCCCGTCGTGGGCAATATTTTATTCTCCAACCGTGTGATGTGTAACATTTTGTTCGATAACTTAATTTTATGACTGTTTGTCCGTGTGATAAACAAATTAATTACTATGTATATATTACGCACACTACATATACTTCGTATACTACGTATTTTTCCGTTCAGGGGTTGGTATTCATTTTGTTTGTCCAAATACTGTTTAAAAATGGTTCATTTTCTAAGCGATCTCTAGTAAAATATTATTTTAAAATGCTGTTGATCAAATGTCAATTTCATTAACGTAAACGTTTGTATTTTTTCACTCACAAATTTATTTTTTAAATTTTCTCTGAGAACAAGCAAAATTTTATTTTCATTTCTCGTTGATTGTTACTTCCGGCAACTATATTTCATGTAAATATGTATCTAATAAATAAAGAAGACTTTTGGAGATGGTTTCGTGTGTTGTGTGCAGGCGGAGGCGAGAAAATTTGAAAAGTTGGAGGCGCGAGTTTGAAGTCAAAGGTGCACGTGGGCGGTGAGGAAATTAGCTGCGCAATTGGTAATCACAACTCCCCGAGGTGACATAATATCCTTCAAGCTTCTCGCTTCTCTTAATTAACTCAACGTAAAGACTCCAAACTCTTTTGACAACGTCCGGAGAGAAGCCGAAGGCCGACTGGTCACTGGGATATCGAGTTACTGTGACTCCGAAACGACAAAACCAATTAATTCGATTAGATATTGTCATTCCCACGGACATTCCATTTAATTCCATTTAATTAATGGATCGTGAGTTGTAGGAAGAGAGATTAGATCTTGTGATTTTTCAGAAGAAATTTTTTCCAGTCTTTTGGCAATATTCGCATAGAAAGATAAGTTAGTGAAAATACACGGATTCAAAAATTCTTTAAAAATAAGAAAGTATTATCATTTCACAGCCTTAATAGTTGAAATGGGGACGTATGTGATCAGAAATGAAGATTACACACTTATTAGGCAGGTTATTAAATCTGACCGAAAGTGTGGAAACAGCGAATTTGCATGTGAGCAAGAGGGATTGCGAAAAGAAATAAGAAAAACACACTTAATAATACGGCACTGAACTCCAGATGCTACTTAATGAGATGTAAGAAAAATCTCAAAAAAATCTTGGAGAGAAAAACCATTCTATCGACAATACGTAGAAAGATTGGACAAGATCCAGATCAATAAAAAAATCAATCATTTATTTGGCACATAAAAGAAGGTTGAAGCCCCAAAAAAAATGTACTCGAAACTCAAGACCAGGCATTGAAAACACAGCATTATGATAAAATGGTTCTTAAAATGTTCAAGGATGATAAATATCAAATTTGTCAGGAATAGAAACTAGTCGAATTCTAGAAAAGTCCGATTTCGTTAAAATGCACGAGAGTATCTGGTTACTTCCGCTGGTTGAGCATCCTTAAACTTACAAATACATGCTCTAAATGGCACAAATACTCACCAAAACCTATGACGTCTGTTAAACTGTGTACGATATTTTGTCATAAAATGCTTATTGATCGTAAGATAACAGGGGACAAACCAAATGTTACTCGAGATTTGGAGAAAAAATCGTTCGTTTTGGTGTACATACAGCTGTGCAATGCTATTAGAAAGTCGTATCCAAGGAATCAACATTGAAAATTTTGAAAGGGAGCCCCGTAGTCTTACGTAATATAATATTTTATTTCTGAAAAATGTGTTCAATCTTCACTTTTCTTCCTTTTTATCCTGACAATTTGGGGAATTTTTCTTCAGCGGGTGTATTTTAGGGATCTGCGTTTCTGCACATGAGACCATAGAATGGTTTTACTTCTTCGGAATGGTACAGTGCTGACAAGTTAGCGGTACATATAGCTTTTATTTGAACAAGTAATTCAGACGCTCTTACGTGAAATATTATGCTTACACTATTTAAGGAAGAGGAGTTCTAAACGATGTGGGAATTCGGTAAATGATTCAACATAATATTAATTGTATTTCTTAATTTTATCAATTAAGCCATAATTTCGTTATTCGTTTGTTTTATTTATTTGGAAGAAACCTGTCATTTTTATACAAACAAATGAAAATGGGGCACAGTTATATAGTTCCCCCTCTTATTTCGACTGGACAAGTCTGTTGAACCCAGAAAATTAGCTTCTAGCCCAATGAAATTGTCGGAATGGAAAAGTGTGTAGTCAGAAATCAACGACCTACGAGGCTGGTCATTAAATTTGACCAAAAGAGTGCGAATAAAGGCTTTGTAAATATAGCAGTCTGTAAATGTCTTGAGCAGTATTATTCACAATGTTTCTTCATTGCGAATAATACTGCTCAAGACACGCAGGAAGACAGACACTGAACTGCTTATGATAATTGACATTAAACGAAACAGAAAGTATTAAAGAAATCCTGTGAGACATACCACCCCATGACAATATCTAGACAATGGGCAAGATACAGGTCAACAATGATAATCGTTTATGTGACTTAAAAGAGGAATATGTAGAAAACAAATCGGATAATATATTATCAGAAAAAATTACATAAGAGATATTTGTAGAAAAAAATCGTGTCTACTTGTAGGCGTTGCTGAGCTCAGAGATGAAAGGGTCTTGAACCAAAGTAATTAGGAAACGTCTTAAATACAAGAGTCTGGAAAATGAAGATCAACTCGTCATGTGTGGTAACAGTCAAAAGCTCCCTCTTTCTTACACTGCGACAAGGTGTTCCTTGACAAATTATGTAACCGGAAAACCGATTAGAATTGAGCTGTGTGCGAAAGACAGTAGGTAACAAGGGAATGGTATGACCACATTGTGGAATTTAGGGATGTGTCAGCGCATTTTGAAAATAAACACGGTTGTTTCATATACCTGATATCGTTTTTTGTTAAACGGGTCACCCCCACCAGATATCTCATTGTGTGATTCTATGACTTCCAGCATCACAACAATTTTCCGTTTAAGATATCGTGATGCAGGTTTTGACATTCAGAAGGTCACTTAAAGACAAACATGAAAAAGTTTCACAACAGGTGTATTTTAAGGATCTTCGTTTCTTCACATAGAAACATAGGATGGTTTTACTTCTTCGGAATCGTAAAATTCTGGCAATTCTGCGGTACATATGCTTTTATTTGAACAAGTATTTCAGACCCTCTTACGCGATGTATTATGCTTTGTCGTGTAAACAAATTATGGTTCATTTGGAAATACCACGTTTTTTTGAAATACGCCGTCCAGAAACCGTTGTGAGGTCAATGAAGTACTTACAGCACTTGCGTCTGTACGTCATCCGCTGAATGACAACAATCGCATTGGAATCATTGGTGCGAAAAATATGTGGAGTGTTAATAATTGAATCATCCCTTATTAAGGATGTATCTGATGGGGATGGCTCGTTTAACCGAAATAGCATCGGGTCTTTGAAACGTTTGTTTCTCCATGTCACCAAGTCACATCCCAAAACTCCAGAGTATGCACATACCATTCCCGTGTAAGTGCTAACAGCGTGGAAATACGTGTGTTTTTCAGGCACACAAAGATCTCTTGGCGTCTGTTAAAGTATTTGGAAAAAAGGAATTGTTCTTGCCCTGAGAACCTGGGATGCTAAGGATAGTTCATTGTGTTCAGAGACAACTTTCCGTTCGAATAAGAAACTTCCTGCATTGCCATGAAAAAATAATGCCAATACTGATCAAACATATCGAAGTGGTGATAACCATCCCTACTAATTTGTTTTTTTATTAATTTATCGACTTTTATATTCATTCTTACATTTCTTGGAAATATATTGAATAGAATCTTCTACAGAACATGTAATGTAATGCAATGCATATTTTCTACAATTTAAAACGCGTTGGTTTTACATATTGAATCTTCTGATTGTAGATACTAATTTATGTGTGTGAAATAAACGCGTAGCTTTGGTTACTAGTTATGTTTTTATTGATTTATTTCCAAAAAATATTTATAATAATATAAAGAAGTTTTGCTGCAAGATCTGAGTGAGAGATTCCCAGATAAGTCTCATGTAGATAATAAGCAAGTTTAACTGTGTGTATGCACCTGTGTAAAATGTTCTTAATTGCCCGTTTTCGTATGCAGATACTGCCTACAAATAAACACTTATTCTAAAATTTACTGAGAGAAAATGAATAATGCTCTAGGGTCTTTCTTCCAAATGATGAAAGAAGTTGGAACGTTAAGGAACGACAAACATATGCATATGTAGCACTATGATATTTTAAAATAAAATGAACTTAATTTAAAAGCAAGATGGAAAATAATACAAATATACTCGCAGCATTCACCCTGAGCACTCAGACTGCCAACATTTTATATGTATTTTGTACTAATGCGGTTGCTCAAAAGAAAAGTATTAGTACTACAGAAACGTTTAAAAGATCTGGAAGGAATTATTAAACCTATACATTAAATATACATTATACAGTGCACGTACATATTTTATACGGTACAATAGTCATTTACTCCACATGGGACATGGAGTTACACTTAGAACTCCATTCTCCAGCATTTTACTAACTACGAGCGTACGAGTATTGCGCTATTTTTCACGCCTGACACCACGTGGCAGGGACAGATTGGGAACGTAATGCGACTCTGTAAACCACATTTGATGACGGTTTGGAGAGTTGAGTTAAAATTCGTTATTTTACCAGCGAAAATGTAAATTTTTTTGAAGTTGGAGCTGGAATTCGGAGCGGTGCAAAATTATGTCGGAAGTGATTTTAACGTGTGAAACTAAATAATATTTTTTGTTACTTTAAAGTAAAACATGAAAGGACATTTTATAATTTTTGTATCACAGAATTTCGAAGCTCTGGGGTTGTGACGGGAAATTGGCTTAATTTAATTTTTGTATTGTATTAATTTTAATTTAAATTGAAATAATTGTTATTAATTTGATTTCTGATATACATAGAATATTTAAAAAATTAAAAATACAGTACGATTTTTGGCACTTAAGGATCACCTTTTTTGTTCTGCTGAATTTTCAAGATCTACAGATATACTAGTTACATTTTTCACTTGAGAAATAGAAAATTATCTTAATTGTCACTCTTTCGCAAATGGAATCCATCCATTTTTGCAACATTTTCTTCCAATTCTTAATACTTATCTATTACGCTAGTTGTGAGATATGTTTTAATCACAGTAATATAGACTTGTAATATTTTTCCTTTCAATATAACTAACATTGTGCAGGAAAGTGACAACTGTTACGTATATACTGTAACTATTACTATATACTAAAAATCTCTTCACAACTACTCATAGCATTTGGAAGTATAATAGATGCATTATCTACGTCAATACTTAAGGAAACGGAGGCAGAAGTATATTCCTTCGCGAAGAACATGTGAGGGATAAGAACCCAGATCTATAGCTGATTTGTCATCGAAAATAGACTTTATTACATCGAAGCGAATATTTTGTTAACATTTATTCCCCAAAACGGTCATTTCTTTCTGTATTCAGAATTCAACTTATATATGGTTTCGGGTAGGAATCCCAGAATTAAGAAAATGTGCACAGAATACACTTCTCCCCGCAGCACGTCACAGTCATTTTTAACTGATTTTGACGTAAAATAAATGAAAAATAGAAAACTATGTAATACAAATAATTGAGATTTATCGCAGTGATCGTAGGAATATGCGTATTTACTACGAAACTATGAAACCAGATATAGTTTTTCCTACTTTTTAAAATTTTAATCCATTATTTAAAAAATAATAATATTTCTTTTGAAATACTATACAATTTTTAACAATACCAACTATTTAAAATTATAACGGAGATATTTGAAGAGCTACTACCATAGTATTTCTGGAGGGATGGCACTATGATTGGATGGTTTAGATTGTAATGCTGTAGGAGACATTTGAAACTCGGTTCGGAATTTGTTTCTGGTTAGAAAAGCGTTATCATCAAATGATCAATTTTTTTTGCAGATGCATGAAATAATGATTTGCAGTTTCAATGGCTATTTACATAAGTTTACTTTGAACACAGCAGCAAAATTATTTAGAAGAATTTAAGAGTATAATGAAAGTAAATTAAACTCAAGAGAATAGAATAAAGTTAAATGACGATAGTAAAGTCGTCTGGCAATAGTATTCTAAAGGAGAGGGGGCAAAGCAGGTTCAGATGAACATCTTATAGCTCTGGATTAGCAACGACAGCGAACGACGAACTCAGTACGATGGATTTTTTTTCTTTTTGTAGTTGCGCCTGTTTGTTCCCAAAATATTTTTCAAATGGACAAAAGTCTTCTGTCACGTGATAAGACATGTTAAGGTAATCAGTATAAATATGGAATTCTCCTATTTATTTTTTGCTTTTCTTCAGACACCTATTTATATTCGGTTACTTTGGTTACACAAAATTATTTTCTTCTGAAAATGTTAAATCAAGATTTTCTGCCTTCTTTACAGTGATTAGAGATCTGTCTTAAATCCACTCGCCTCTTTAATCACAGGTCTCCATTCCTCCAGGTAGTTAAAGGTTCTCAGAAACAGGTTGTCTCTCATTTTTGCACGTTCGCCAATCATCGAGGAAACCAATGAGATAGCTTTATGCCGGGTAGACGACACCGGTCTAGGTTAGGACTATTGGATTCAAGAGTTTCAGGAAGACACGGGAAGCCCAATAGTGACGCACATGTGGAGATGCGTACAACGTACGGTCCCGCTGAGCTCAGCACCTCCGCCACCTCGGACTGCTTCCACTCGGCGGTCGACAGCGTGCGAGGTCGACATCGCTGCCACCGCCGGTGTTTCCTTTAATTAGCAGTCTGCCGCTTCTTCCGTGTGCTATTAGTACACTGCCGTATTTCCATTCGTAATCAATCTTCATCAATCATAGTCAATCATGGGTGCAATGCGTGGATTATTAGATGGCTAGATAAAATGCGTTCCTTTTTCTCGTCCGTAATTTTGCAGCTCGCATCACGTTAGCGTCGCGAGCGACCGGTGATGAATTGCACGGCGCGAGGCCGGAGGCGCGAGGCGCGAGCTCGAGACACAGCGAGTGGCCTGCCTCTTCGCCACGGGGCGGTACCCGGCCTCCACTGGGAGGCAGGTGACAGACCGGCGCGCGGCGGCGTGCAGCCGAGATGGAACGGGCTTGCACAGTGTCAGCGCTTCTTATTCTGGCCGTCAGGGCCATTTATTCCACCTATGGAGGCGCCAAGACGTGTGACAGGCGCGAAGAGCCGCACACGAGACCTGAGGAGTCGAATGGTACGGGGCGTTCAGAGTTTGAGCAACGTGAGGGAGATTGATGACTGATGGGACTAGGTGAATTTTTCGCAAGCTGACAGAATTTGCTTGATTCTCAAGGTAGTAGGAAAACATGTAAAAAAATGGGAGTTCAAACTAAAAATGTGTGAGAGGAAAAAAGGATGTTTCTGAAATAATAATTTATTGGTAACAACTAATTACCAATGATTTCTTAGGAATGAAAACAGTATTGCTGCTTAGGGAGGGAATTTTCCTTATTTTTATTTGCTGCAAGCTTTTAGCGCAATTATTATAGGAAGCATGGCACCAGAGAGCCGTAGATTGGAAACTAGATAGCACAGAAGCCGATCCAGAAGGTATTTCAAAGGGAGGTCAATTTAAGTTGACTCCTCAATACTGATTACTGAATATTTGAAAGTATTAAAAAATGAAAAACAGTTAGCTTGAAGTATAAAATGTGTATTTTAAATGGAAATGCTCCTTTACATGTGATGCGTTATGCTAAAATGCCTAATATTTGTTTAGAATAAAATAATGTGGCCTTTCAGTGGACATTTTTCCCGCGCCCGTCCTTGGACCAACCGTTGTTTTGGCACGTATGACAAATGGTGGTGACATAGGTCTACAGGCAAGTATACGTGCTTAAAGATGCTAGCGAAGACGCCGGAGACCAAAGGTTGACGATAATTTACGCAGCATGCATAAAAGCAGGGAAATGCAGAAAATGAAAGATAATGCTGAGTGGCGTCAGTTGAATTGAGATGTGAGAATTGTATGTATGTGTGTACATATATGCGTATCCGTGTATGAGTGTGTGTGTGTGTATGGGTTTTACGGGCGTGTACGGGCGTGTAGAAGCGTATGCGGGTGTGTACGGGGTGTTGCGGGCGTGGTGGTGAGGGGCGGGGCGGGGCGGGGGCGGGGCGAGAGGGCGTCAGGCGCGGCATGATTGTCAGCCCAGACTGATGGGTTGTCCGCGTTCAGATTAAAGTTAATTGTGTGATCTGCCGGTTACATTGCCCCGTAGGAAGCAGCCGTGCTGCGTCGCACAGCGATGCGCTGTTGCTGGTGTGGCTAGACCGCCAGCAGTCGCACGTGTAGATGATATCGGATTAGAACACGACTACCGCATCGTCTACGTCCGCCTCAAACATTCAGATCAAAGGTTTAGTGAAGAAAAAAGCGGAGATCTCCTTTTTTGTCTTACCTTCGGAGGAAGAGAGAAAGGGAGGGAGAGAGAGGGAGAGAGAAAGAAAGAGAATGAGAATGAGAGACTGTCCACCAACTTCCTTTTGCGTAGAATATCCATAGGAAATGATAAGGCATGTAGTGGAGAGTATTTGGACAAAATAAAACAAAGGTAAATAACTACTGAACTGTAATATGCCACTCTGTTGGCTCATGGACGGGGTGCTAGTTTTACATGGTGCTATCCCAGGTTCGATTACCAGGAGCAAAAATAGATCTGTAGCTCCCAATAAAATTATCTCAGTTTCTGAAGCTGTGAGACAAAGGACAGCCCACGCAGATGCAGTTTCCAAAATACGGTGAAGGGAATACGTCATGCTGTCCACATGTCTTTTTTACCTTTCAGGCGTGGAAATGAAACTAGACTGGGGCAGTATAGGACACCGTCAGCTAGCCAGTAAATTCGGACAATCGACCCAAATGCCAAATACGTACAACTGAAAAAATAATCATAAACAATGCTCACTCAACGGGATAAGCAGAGAAGATGAGTAAACTTTGTCTCGTGTGCATGCAACGTGAGTGCGAGAAAAGAAGTTGCGACGATTGAAATGTTCCCTCAAGAGTGCACCCCGTCCGCGATACATTCCCGTTACCTCTGTCGCTTGCGTCGTCCCTACCACCCTGTCTCTCTTCACACGCCTCTTCGCCCCCATTTTCCTGCTCCTCCTCCTCCTTCTGGAGCTCCGTTTGGGCGCGAGTTCGGAAGGCGTTTATCTCAGCACCTCCGCCACAAAGGGTCAGCAAAGAATGGTCGCCTGCGGGCCGCCTCACGTCAGCGAGTGGACGGTTTTGAAAAACGTTGCGGTCGATGGCGAGGCGGCGTGGCAAGGAGCAGGCGAGGCGGGGGCTGGGGTGGGAGCGGAGGCGGGGGCGGAGGTGGTCGTCTGATAAGCCCGGGAACAACGCAGTCGGTGACACCACGGGGACATCCGGCCGGGGCGGTCCCCACGGCGGTCGCAAATGAAGAGAGCGCCGCCGTCGGTTTCGTCTGTGGCGTCTCGGTGCCAGCGGCGGCGGCTCCCCTTGTCTTTTGCCTTCCCCCCGTCGTCTGATAAGCCCGGGAACAACGCAGTCGGTGACCCCACGGGGACATCCGGCCGGGCCTTACCTCCGCCCCCGCCCTTGTCCTCGCCCCCCCCCCCCCCCGCCCGCTCCGCTCTTCCCCCTCGGCCTCCTCCTCGGCGCCTCCCCGCAGCCCCTTCGGCCAACACCCCCGCCCCGCCCCCGCTTCGGTCCGTCGCCCGGCCCCGACGTCCCACCGCAGCCAGACGTCTCGACGTCCCCTCCTCGAGCTAACGCGCTTCTGGACTTGTTTGGAGTTTCCTCTTCCTACCGGAGGAATTCAGAATAAAATGGAAATTTTCTAGAGAGCTAAAATGAAACCTGGAATTGTCACAGAAAATTTATATACGGATATACTGGACGCGGTCATATCGTCGTGTCCGTCTGTTTGAATTAAACGCGTCAGTTCTTGAGTTAATGTGCAACCAGCAGTGTGTTCCTTCTATTCACAATTTTTCAACAGAGAGGAATTCTGTGTTTAAGATTGCGAATATATTTTGACGTAAATAACATTTAAAATTTTTTCATCTGCTAATTTCCCCAAAAAAAATGTTTACTCATATTTAAATTATTAAGTCTGAGAGGTATATTTAATACATTTGATATTGTTTAAAGGCATTTGTCACGAATTAGACTCATTGTGTTCTAGATTTACTTAGAATGTGTACTAGCCATGAATTGGAATTTTATGCTTTGGCGCAAGATTAGGTGAGGTAAATTATTTTTGAGAATAATTTATAATACCTATACAGAACTAGTGAAATATTTTTACGTCGCGCTCGGAAAGTAAAAAAATACTATTTTTAATGATTGTTACATGTTTAATATTGCAAAATTAATACTAAATTATAAAGTTAGAAAATTAATTAGTTTAAATATAAACGGAACATTAAATTTAATGTAATTTAATATTATTATAATATTATAATATTATTATTATTATTATTATATTATTTTATTATTTTATTATTATTATTATTATTATTATTATTATTATTATTATTAGTGATTATACACTTCTTAAAAAAAGTTATATGATTGTTCAGAAACCCTTGTAAGATGCGCTTTTAGGTTTTCATGTTGAATTTAGAATCAGAAAAATAGAAACAACAAACTATGCCAGTTGTTCCAATTTCATTCTCTGTCTCTGAATTAGAGAAACAATACTTACAAATTATTTGTTGTGGAATATACCATTTAGGTGTACTTTTCAATGGAAGATTCGCGAACTGCACAAGAAACAGGTAATGAAAAATAATGTAATCAATGAATTGTTAGTTTTAATCCAGTAATTAGGTAAAACGTTTTTTTAACAGTCGATTTCTGTTACTCATAAATTCGTGTTTATATCAGTTGATGGAAATTATCTGCTGTTTAGATTAAGCCATCTTCATGTACCTCTGTATCGAAAGATTTCTTTTACTTTCATTTATTCAGTAAAGTTATTAGTGTCCTACACGTTTAAAAAATGGCTATTACATGTAAATATTTTATTCCTTCCGTTAATAAATATAAGTATCAAAATATAACAAGAATTGCTCATTTTTTCATTATTTTGCAACGATATTTCGAGTATAGGCGTAATTTTTTTCAGTTTTTCATATTTCTACAGAGAAAACGAGGCTCAAGTTATTACGTTGTTGATTCTACTCAACCACTTCCTTGTGAAATGTAGACGCATTTTCTTCTTCACATTACAGAAGTTTGAGGTAGAATTTCTAGACGAACCGAATACGAAGTATACAAAAAAGAGAGTTTGCGAAAGGAGCGACGGAGAATGTGTCAACACTTAAATGTGAATAAGCGGAATTGAGGTCGTCCCAAAAGACTTGTCATGAGAACCGGTGCTCGGTCATATTCATAGCCTTCTATCTCCAGAGAAGATTAAACACTTAATAAAATACTCCTTTGACCACCGATGTGTTTCAAACCTTTGATTACACATCAAAGCAAAGCAAACGGAAACTGGAGTTCACAAAACAGAAATGTTATGTACACTAAAGTACACCTAAATATTTCGTGGAAAAACGGATTCTAAATGATTTGGTTTTCGCAGCCTCTAAGAAAGTCCGCTGAATGCAGAGGCACAGCAGTTATGAATAACGTAAATGAGAACCCTTTACAATGAAGATAATAAATAAAATCTCAGAAACTTCTGATAATTATATTTTTAAGTACCTTTTTATGTTTTTCTTTATGGCGGCACTTTTAGAACTCGAAATGGACCCTAATTTTTCCTGCCGCTATCGTTCGGTATAAGAGCGTGACGTGGGTGCTTGGTGATATTCCCGCTTCTGTATGAAGTGCATAAAAAGAAAAGGATATAAAAATATTCATAAACCGTTTAGGTCTCTTCTAATTATTGCAGAACCTAAATAAGCAAGATCTTCGAAAATAAAATTTTAGTAGATACTGAGCTTTTTGAGATAATAACCTTTTCCAAATATACTGTGTCGCAACTTTAGCATTTACGCTTGCCTTTATATGAGTTTTAATGATTCATGTACTTTATGGCGTGTTTTTACTATGGTCGGAGAGCCGTAACTTTGATGGCAGTGAGAAACTCTAATTAACAATCAACCAGTCAGAAAATGCTGCATCTTTCTTCTTGGATGCTCGAGTGAAGTTCCAGCAGAAGCCTCGAGCGGCGTAGGCGTGGCGCGCGGGGGCCGGTCGGTTTGGCGGCGGTGTGGGCGGGGGGGGGGCGAGGCGAGGTCGGAGGAGGAAGCAGAAGCAGGCCGAGGCGCCCTGACGGCGTAAGGCCGGGGGCGGCGGCGGCGGCGGTGGCGGTGGCGGTGGCGGCAGCAGCAACGGAGGCCCCGACGCTAACAAAGCCAGTTCCTCGCTGGACCGTGAAAAACTCTCGCATTTTCCTCCCGTCTGCCTTTCACAAATTCTCATTCCTTTTCTTCCTCATCAACGGGACCATAATTTATACACAAACTCTGGCAGAGAGTGCGCTCTAAGCTGAAAACACGCCTCCATCTTAGAAGCGGCGGGGGCGGCGGTGGAGGCGGTGGCGTGGTACCGGCGCCGAGAGTAGCGCCGGCTAAATCCCGAAGTATATGTAATGCACTGGCTCACCTTTAGGGGGAATTCGGTCCGTCGCGGTGCAGAGGAAAGCTGAAGAGAGCGAGGCCCCGACAGCAACTCCGCGCTGCTGCGCCAGCCCACAGCTCCGCCCCGGCTGGCTCTTGTGCTCACTTGTTCATTCATCGGCTCACATATCAAGTGCCGTCTTAGACAATGCTTTTGATTTTCTTATAAAGCGTGCACATGTTCTCTAAAGCTCGATCATGATCGTCTTTTCTAGTCTTTTTAGTATACGAAACTGTGGATTAAGCGAAGTTCACTGGTTGGCAAGGACGCAAAACATTGTGTAAATTACCTGTTAATAAATTGTATAGTATAGTTTCTCCTCCCTTCGTGCCTTATCCTGTTCTGGTAGTTATCACAGATCAATTCAGATGAACAATTCAAATATATTTTCGCCAATTTTCATCTTTCATTTTAAGAAAAAGAAGTTTATCTACAGTGGTGAGAATTTCAATAATTTCTTTTTTGTTCTCTTGTGGGAACTTATAGTCCAGGATGAACGATTTAAAGTCCTAGAATTTATATATTTCAAGGAAGTTTAACGAGCGATTTTAAACGAAACTATGATGCAACGATGCATTATACACATATGTTCCCCCTTTAAATAGATTTGCTTTAAGATTGTTATATTATCAAATTACATTCTTGTTATTGCAAAAGAATCAATGAAATCAAATCATTCGAGAACTGTAAGACGGGAATGTAATTCCCTTCTTATGATTCTGTTCTATCTAATAATGCTTTCTCCGTATTGAAAATAATATAAGCAACAGTCCCATATTAACACTATTACCAAGATAATCCTTATTTAGTAGAAATCTATACAAAAAGAACGAATTCGAACGTAGAAACATGTCACATACACTACAGGTCTTAAGTAAAATATTTTTTTACGTTTTCTTTAGTTACAGTTTGTTCTGCAAGAACCTTCGGCAAATACTAAAATAAATATTAACATAATATATTATTCGAGTAATTAAATAACAATAATGTGAAAAAACTATTCAATGAACTCTTATTTTTTTAGTCTTCCCTGAATATTTTTATTTAGTTATCAAATTAAACAACGTAAAGGAAATGAAACTTGTTTGTAAACTGTAATTTCATTCATGCTTTGGAACTGCTAGTGATTACATTGTGACACATCTTTCTTGCACACAATACCAGGCGTAATTAATGGAAATTTATTGTATCTTTCTTATTGTTAATCAATTAACGAACATTTTAACGAAGAAAAAAGTCAATTATATTACGTTCTTAAAGAAAACTATATTAATGAATGCAAATTTCAATTTATATGTATATATTTGAAAATACTATGTACTTGAGACCAAATATATTAAAAATTGACACTGATTTGCAATTGTTGAGGTAATAATTTAAGATATATTTTAAAAACTCTATAACAAGGAAAGGAATAGCTGTGGCGGTGGAGTAAAAATTTTTTTAAAACGTCGCCACGTACACCTGCTTCAGACAGCGAATAACGTTAGATCCACAACCTGCCTGAGGAAGGCTTCAGAAGCATCCCATGCACGTGGATGGGCCGCTTTAAACATCCAGTGTGCATTTCTTTGCGAATGCCTCTCGATGCGTCCTCTCGCTGCCGCGTCAGCGTCGGTCGGCAGGGAGTTCCGGTTTGCGCAGGGGCGATGCCGCGAGAAAGAAGAGAGAGAGAGAAAGAGGTTCAAGGACCGCAGCGGAACAGGCAGAGACGAACGGGACGCCTCGCAGGGCGGAACCGGTCACTCCTAGACCCGGTTTCGCCGAGAACGAGGTGGAAGCCGCATCCGGAACTGCACCGGCGCGGCGCGGCGCTGCAAGGGCACGTCGCGACGCCACACCACGCCGCCGCGACGCGACGCGAAGAAAAGACGCCGCCGCCGCCACTGCCGCCGGTTGCCAAAAAGAAGTTGCGCGTGCGAGGGGAAAGTACTTTCAACCGTTCGTACTGCTTTGGGGTCGTGCGCGACTGAAAGGAGTTCGCAGAACTAGTATGTAAAGTGCATTTTTTCCTGTAACATGTTGATGTGCGATGCCATTTGTTGAAAGAAGTATTACGAGAGAAAATCTGGAAAGTTTCCGTTAGGAAAGTATATTTTCAAAAGGGGTTGAAACAAACTATGCAAATAAACATGTTGCTAATTTATGTCTAAGCTGCTGGTGAATAGGCAACATTTCGAAAGCTTATGTGTTTTTTAAGGTGTTTACTGTCACCTCATTTCTTCAAAACTAATGTTTTCCCGTTGTTTATATGTTTATCTCTTTTTCTATACATTTTCATTCTAGAATGCACGTTACTATGAACTGCTTGAACCTAACCGTATACTGACCTGCGCGTTCTACGTGATAGTATCTGATAATTAGACGTAATAATATTTTTGTTCTAAAAACAAGCATACAATGGCACTTATTGTGAACTATAACAATAGAACAGCTATTTATTTCACTTATCGTCAACTATAAAAACATAATATGTAGTTACAAATTTTTTGTGTGATTTAGCCTAATCTTAAGTATGTCTTTCAAAACTGATGGACGTTACAGTATGTAGGTAAACAATTCATTCTTCAAACCCGAGCGCGTGACAGCAAATCGAATTATTTCCTCCATATTTCAGACCAGTACCCGTCTTACCGGCTCCTTGTCTGGCCTGCCATCACTTTCTCAACCGTTCGATTGAACTACTGCTGAGAGATTTTGATCAGTTATGTCACCTTTGGGTTCATTAAAAGCGAGACATGAGGATGACGGCAAATCGATGGGTATTTTGTCGTTATTTCATTCGCGCTGAAAGCGCAACTTAATGTGTAATTCGTAATTCTTAAGAGTGTGTGATCACAGATTGATATGATTTTTATATTTTTCATTTTTTTTTTAAATATACTCTGCTCTGAACCATTCATTAAAATTATTTGTAATTTCTCATTCGTTAATATATTTTTTGGTAGTGATTCGGTAATGATAGGCTGCAATGGTATTTGAGGTGGAAGACGATTCAACGCGTTTAGAAACATCTGACGTTGCTTTCTTCTTTGGCGATGATAATAGTAAATAAACACTGTAATTTGGATGGTCACTGAGAAAAGGGCCTCTAAGAGGCAGGTTGGGCGTCCTTCACATGCAGCCATCCCAGCACGCAATCACTGGTCGAGCCATGCCTCCAGCGCGTATCTTCCACTTTAGGCGGAGTGCCGGTGCATACGCATGTGTCGGGTTGCTCCCGCCAGGGGCTGCGCGGGGGCGGGCGGGGGCGGGGCCGAGGCCGGCGCGGAGGCGGAGCGGCGCGGCGCGGGGGCGGGGCGAAGCGGGGGTGTCGGTCGAGTGAATCGGAGAGAGTGAATGAGTGACCTAGTCACGAGGCTACCTTACCCGGCTGCGGCCCCGAGTGAATGAGATCCGCGAGACGTGGAGAGCGGGGAGAGAGGGGGAAGGGCGCGCTAAAAAGACGGACGGAAGCGTGGGAACAGCCGAAAGAGGGACTAACAGGAACGGGGACCGGAGAGGCGGGCGCGGCGGCGGGGCGCGGGGCTGTCGAGAAGGCGAGGACGAGATGAAGAGGACGATGATGGGACGGAGGAGAGAGAGTCGCGCGCGCATACACACGTGCGCGCGTGTTGTGAACGTGTGATTGAGTGGAAGCGAGGTGGCGGCGCTGGCGGAGGGGGCGGGGAGGGGGCGGGCGCGGGGCCGCCGTCGTTGCTGGATCCGCCGCTGCTGTCACGCTGTAGCGCGGCGCCGCGCGGCTAGCGTTTGCCCTCCGGCGCCTCCCCTCTTCGCGTTCGTCTCTCTCTTCCCGTTTTGCGCGGCGCGCACTCCGCCCGGCCGCGCTTCCTGCCCGCTCCCCGCCCCCGCCGACCCTGTCGCGCCTTCTCTGCGTTATGCTCTTTCTCGTGCGGGCGATTCTGGCGTCTGGCGCCCTCGGCGAAGACGGCGCTGGCGCAGTCGAGGCGGCTGACGGGAGTAGGTGACGGCTGCCCCGGTAACGATGACGCGAAGGATAGCGGAAGAGACGGCAACGTAGGTGACGTTGAGCGCAGAGTTCGCTGACGAAGAGGGCGTTGGAACGGGCTTCAGTGGGAGCGTGGGCGGAGAAGGGAGATGACAAGAGTGACATTGAAGTCAATGAGGACAAAGACAAAAATGGGGTGGGAGTGATGATGTTTGGAAGAGCAGGAAGTTGCATCCGGGAAAAGTAAGTGTGGCACAATGAATGACTATGTTGGTAAGAGTGCAAACGAGACGCTGGATAACTATCGCAATGCTGCATTGTACTTCCGTTCGTTTAACAACAAACGTGCGAGTGGTTTGCGGCAAGGCATAAGTACTTCGCAATACCGGCATCCAGTGACGGGAGGGAGGTGGGTGCCTGGTCGGCTGGAGAAGCGGCGTGAAGCGACGCCGTCTGTCGCGAGGGGAAGTGCCGACCGGCGGCGGCGCCCAGCGGCCGCCAAGTCTCTCGCTGACCTTTCTCCAGTGCGTTGGAGAGCGTCACGCATTTGAATGCCCCGAGCCCGACGCCTGCCCCGCCGCCCCGCCCTCCGCCTTCCTTGATTCCGCCGCCCCTCCCTCTTGCCCACACCACCGCGACACCGAGCTTACTGCCCTTTAAACTGCGTTATTTTTCCGTCCGCTCGCCTTCCTTTCAGACACGCATAATTGAATCAAGCTTTCAGTTTCGGTCCCCTCTCCCGTCATTTGGCATTTCCACTCCTCCATCTCTTCCTCCTCTTTCTCCGCCGCAGTACCTCCTTCACTCGGAGACATCACATAGGAATATATCAACGATAACCTCACGCCTGTCACGATACTTCCCCTTCTCCCTGGCTTATTTCACTTTCCCACACGCTCCTTTTTCTACTTCCATTTTCCAAGAGATTGCTGGTAGCACAATATTTAGATATGAAATTTACATAAAATCCGAAAAAGCTCTACGGTTCACAATAATGGATATGCCGCGGGGCTGGAAGTCTCCCGCTCCCTAAAGCGAAGTCGGGGATCTCGCGACCCCAAGTGGCTTCGTGAGTTTTGAGTCCGTGTGAGACGTGGTCGTCTAAATTTAATCTGTCAGGGGGAAACGGAGAGGGCAAAAAACCCGCACTCTTCTCCTTTTTTTCTTCTTCTCGGCGCCACAATCGGACTGTCACGCGCAGCGAAGAAGAAATAAATGAATTATGGTTTACATATAAACGCCTACTCTCAATTGAGAGAGCGAACAAATTGCTTTGTTTGTATAATGGCAGCTTTCCGATTGGTGCTATAGTAATTATCACGAAAATGCATGTCCTATTGATTTCCGTTAGGTACACTGGTAAAATGCGAGTGAACTTGGGCCGGCGGTGCCCAAAGCCACTGAGAAGCGGCCGCGCTTCCCCGTGATAAGAGAGAACGCCGATAATTCTGCGAAACGCGTTGGCAGGTTCCGGGGCGGGCGGGCGGGCTCGGCTGGGCTGGGCCGCGCCTAACGGGCGGGGCCGGGCGGGCCGAGCGTTCCTTGGAGTTTTCTTCGTCGCGTTTGTTTCGTGACTGTATGTTTACATTTCATTCCAGGAGTTGGCGGCGGGTGGTGGGCGGCGGAAGTGGAGAAGGGGCAGCGGGTGTGGGAAGGGATGGGAGAAGAGAGGCGAGGAGAGGGGCTGGGAGTGCACCGCCATGGCAAACAGTGGCTGCTCCTCGCAGGAGTTGTAATTGGGGCTTAGCAGCCCACGGCCGACATGTGGCGTGGGAAACGAGTTTATGGTGGGCGCCCTAGGCGGCCGGGCGCCGGGGAAAAAAGTGGGCGTCCAATGGACATGCAAAATACGAGCGCCTCTGTCACATTCAATATCATTCGATATCAACCAAACAAGAGTCGCGGTTACAATATGAAATGTGTAATGAAAATTATGTGTTCTCCGGCAATTTTTTAATTAGAAACTACATTAATGTTTTGTTATTAGGAAACTGGTTTGATTCTTTTTGACGCGAATCTTTTTTGCTGCGGAGGGCCGTGAAATTGAATGTGTCTCTCAAAACTAACGTAAGTCTAATAAAAAAGTTTCTTGGTTAAATAAATGTTCATATGCAGTCTTTTGATACATGGCTCTTATTAATCAAACAGTAGCTGACAGTAATTTTGAAAATGAATAGACCCGAAAACAGAACAATATTCAGCAGCCATATACAATTTTCCCTTCATTTGTTGTGATTGGTTATACTAGTAATATACTTCATTTTTCTCTTTCAGTCTTTTTGTCATAAAAACTCTTATTGTGGGGCCCAGATAACGAAAAATTGGATAAATGTTGTTACATATGTGTTAAATTACTTCCTCTAACGCATTGTGTAGTCAAAATCCACGTTTTGTGAGTCCTTGATACTGAAAAGTTTGTTGGGGTAAAATGTTTGTTTGTCCGTCTACGTCCTGTCCATTTGTTCGTTTCCAACCTCGAGTCATTTTTAGGCTTTACTTAAAGTGCCCCTAAAAACAAAATCTCCGTTTCAGATTCGCAGGGCCTTGAGTGTGGCTAGATCGATTGGGGAATGTCAGTTTTCGAGAAAATCGTCTATCTCTCCATCTGTCCATACATGGTCAACACAAGTACCTAAAACCGTTCAGACGATTTTCTCAAAACCCGACATTCCTCAATCGATCTGGTCGAACTCGAGGCCCTGCGAATCTGAAATGGCTATTTTGTTTTTAGGGGTACTTTTCATAAAGCCTAAAAATTTCTCGAATTTTTTCGATTATTTATTTCGGATATAGCAAAGATCGCTTAAAATATAGAGCACATTTCATCTTCGTTGAACTCTGGATTTTTGAAAATTGGAGAAGTTCAAAATTGTTTAGCGTGTTCCTACAACTGTAATATTGGCGATAGAAATTTTTCCGTAATGCAATCTGCTCTTCGAAAACATATTTAAACAAGATTATGTACAATTTTTCTTAAAATGTGTGGATTATACGTAATTTTCTGTGACAAAAAGCAAATTAAAAACATTTTCTCAAAAACGGCTGAATATGTTTTATTTCTTCATAAAACTCCTGTTATAAAATAAGAGCAGGTCCCATTTTGGTGAACTCTCTGTGTTATTGAAAATTGCAAAAATGTAACTTTGCAAAACTTCAGTGTTAATGATTGAGGATGTTTAATGAAATCTGTCCTAAAAATATATCTTTAAAGAAGGTCATGTATAATTTTTTGAAAATATGAGTTGTTTTTGTAGACTTGTGATCGAAGTCGAGAAATTTTTTTAAAAACTTACTGAAAACAACTTCCTTTCTTCTTTCTTTAAAATTTATTATCGTATTGAGCAAATAACTCTTACAAAATGACGTAGTTTCTACTTCTGTTGAACTCTCTGAATTTTTGAAAATTGCAAAAGTTAGAAGTAATATGAGAAAGCTATGCTGTTGTAGCATTACTAATTTCACTTATATAGTTTTCCTTATTGTGAAAACACACATTCTTACGAAAAAGAATAAGTGGTTCAGGCCTGATAGAAAATTACATTCAAAAGTTTAAATATGAGTCAGAAATAATGAAATTACTCCAAAGAAACGTGCCTTCATATTTTTAAAAGAATCAAAAAACACATACCCGCAGAGGTACATTAGTGCACCTGATTTATATTATTTCTTAATAGATCGCAGGCTAGAACAGAAACATGCAATTAATGAACATTGTTGCATGATCATCAGTGGGACGGGTTCAAGCAAATGCGGATCTAAATCTTGCAATGGATTTTCTTGAAACTGACGCAATATGAAAACTCTTATAACTCCACGTAGTGCAAAGCTCCGGACGTCTCCCATGCGTACATTCTCGGACGGCTTCTCGCTAGGGTCTAGTACACGCTTAAACAACGTCGTACAAAGCAACGGCCGAGAAGCCGCCTTCCTCGCTGTGAGATGCTAATGCAGCCGCTCGAGTCGCTTCTATCGCTTGCCATTCACACTCGCTCGAACCCCGACACATGAAGAATGCCGTTCGCCGCTGCGACCTCCACCTCCACCCCCACTGCCCTCCCCGACGCCACTACTGCCGTCGTCCCGTGTGTAAGGAGCCACTCCTTTGCCACGTTTAATTTAATACTTATCTGATACCTGCATCCAATATGAAATTATATATTACTTCTTATTTAAAGCCCCAAAAAGTATTATTTCGTTCCTCCTCAATCTTCTTTTGGTTTATTTCCTAACCTCACTTTCTTCTAATCCTGCTTTTATCTTCTCGTCTATTACCACCTAGTCCATCCTCCGTCTTTTCTCATCTTCTTAATTTACCTCCTTCTTTCCCCTAATTTTCTCCCCTCCCTATAGTATTACTTCATCTACTACTAAACCCTGACCATTCCACCCCACGTCCGTGCGGTTACCACAGATATAGCGTTGCTGTCGCTGTGATTCTCTGCTGCATCGGAACTTTCTCGGTCCGCCCCGGGACGAGAACCCCGGTCGGCCGGTCAGGCGAGTGGCGGCGCGTCGAGCGGTGCTTCTGCGCCGGAGTCTCGAGATGCGGCAAACCGGAATGTATTGACGCAGGCGGGACGGTGGGCAGGGCGCGGACTTCCCTCTGCTGCCAACTGGCGTCGAACTCCACCTCAACGACTGCGCGCCTATTCAAGCGGAGGGACGAGGGTGCGCGGGCTAACGGTCGCCGAGGGCTGTCCGGCTGCGAACCACTGGCCTCGAGAAGGGACGCGACGACGCCGGGGTTCGAACGACGTAAACGGTCGCCGGCGACGGAGGTGGAACGAGATTCTCTCTCTTTCCCCTTTCACCAGGACGTTTCTTCGCCTGAAATCTGAATAGCAATGAGAGATGATTCCAACGTGTTGGTTCTGCTGTAACTCGAGGTGTTCTTAAGTAACACGTGTATCAACAGCTATAAAATTACTGTATTCATAATCTGTGTAATGTTGAACAATTGGTACTTGCAGTTGCTGATATTACCAATTCCAACTGGTCCCCCTAATTTCTGATTTTAGTTGATTAACACTTTAGTTGTCTAACTTTCTTTTTGTTATAACCAACATTTTTTAGGTGTTACAATTCTGAATTTCCAAAATCTTAAAACAATTTTGGAACTCTCTTAAATTGTCGAATAAAATAAAAATAGGAATTGACAACCAATAATGCTTCATTGTTTGAAAATTAATCTAGTATATTGACTTTGTTAAATCCGTTCGCTATTATTTCACATTAAATTAAGTTTGATTTTACGTTTACAAGAGATTATGAGTTCATTTTTACTAGTTTAATTCAAACAATTTTTATGCATTTTTTTCCTTGCTATCAACAAATAACGTTAATTGTTCACAAATGTATTAATATATAGTAAACACTTAATATATAGGAAATTTATGAAACTTTTTATTATTCTCCTCCATTTTGAGTAGCATATTTCCATATATACAGACGAATTGACAACAAAGTTACGTCTATGCACTATGAACGAAGAGATAAAAAATCTCGGGTTGTGCGAAGAGTTGTCGCAACAAAAACAATGCGATCGTTTTTCTGAACTGACTAAAAATGAAAGAAACGATACATCGCGGTTGAAAACGGTTTTGAGTGCTAGTTCGCTAATAAATACCTGATGCAGAATTGTAGCAAAAAGAGACGAACATTCATTTCTTCAAAAAAAAAGACATATTGAAGAATGGCATTGTATCACTAGTACCATCAATTTTTTTTGCGGTGCTTAAGAATTTAGTCTGAAAGATAATCACACGGTCAAATAACACTGAATAGAGACGGGTATTCTCATTAATTAAAAAAACCTTCGTGCTAGGGGGCGAGGCGACGGGGGCACACGTCCGTTCGACCCGGCACAAAAGGCCGCGAGCATGAAGAATGAGTTTCCTTCTTAGAAACATTAGTTGGCATGGCAACCCCGACGAAACAAACACTTTGCCACTTAGGTCCCTCCATAAAGAAGTTAATTTTGGATATTTTTGCTCCGCCGGCGATGTCGATATCACCCGGCGGAGAACTGTCGGGCCTACTAACTTGGCAGTTAGTAACTCGAATGTAATCATGGCCCGTTTAAAAACACACAACTTGTACTTGTACCGCAGGCTTTGTCGGACGTAAAAATAACTTATTGCTTTAGTAGTTAGAGGTGGACACTTGTAGACTTTTTTTGAAGTCTTTGATTTTCTCACAGTTTGTCATAGAGACGTACAATTTTTTATGCTCTTTGGTCGAGTTTTTGTTCTGTAAATACGTTAATCGATAATTCAGTGAAGCAATTGTGAATATGTATTTTTGGTGTTCTCGTTCCAATATTTACTGTCTCAAATGAGATGAAAATCGTCATATTTGGAAGGTAACACTGATGCTTCTACCTGTAGTAAGGTAAACTTAAAGAGGAAGGCGGGTGTGCTCGTGTCCTCCCCCTCCCTTCTTCAACATAATGTTTAAAAATGTAGGAAGAATGAAGTGCTTTGTTTACAATTTATTTTTATGAAATATTTGAATATTGTAAGTATACAATTATCGGAAGTTAAGCTTTTCCTTAAAGAAGCACGTACAGAGAGCCACTGTACTCTTTGTTAGCCAATTGGATCCACGTCATACCTCTAATGTAAAAATGTTAACTTCTTATTGTTCTGAAAGAAGAATATGGATATCCCCAACTCATGGCAGATTTCTATATTGTAAGAATAACTTTTTACGCAACACTTCTAAATGGCAACACTATAGTTTCAGAATATCAGCAAATGAAAGAAACTACTTACAATATGCGTTATTTTCAAGTATCAAGTTTGTGACACGAACGACGTCATTGAATAATAAGCAAATATTTTTTTGTATAAAAACATTTTGCTTACAAATTACAGAACATATATTTTTAATGTATTCTCTTGATTTTTAAAAGTGTGATGTAAGATACACTACTATCTAATTTTGTAATAGTGTACTGAAACTATTTGCGGTATACCTCTAGCAACACATCACGAAGACATAAAAAAGGAAATGACTACCTCCTATCTACCAAGTCTTCCAAAAATACTTTTCTGTGTTTCTAAGACCACATGTTTTATTAACTTCAAACTTAATATCACTAGTTATTCCCGTATTACACTATCGTTTGAGGTGGATGCTTATTTTCAGACTTGTGTCATAAACTATTGGTCTGTTGCGAGATAAAATTTAAAATTATAAAAAAATATGGAATACAATTGTAGACATGGTCTCCATTTTCCTAATTTTCTCTATCCTCTCTACTGTATCCGTGAAGATCCTCATCGTCTTAGAACTATTTACAAAGCAAGTCAATTTACAAGCAAAAACTGCAATTCTAGAAAAGACACCAGAATTAAACTACAGTTTCAATGTAACTGCCATGCTTGAGAAATGAAGGTACATTTTCAATAATGTTGAGCCTAATAAATAAAGAGCATTTTTAGCTTTTAATATACTTTTACCTAACAAAACATAGTGACAGAAAGAATGAAAATTAATTCTAAATTATTTTATACAAAATTTCTTACCACATTTCAAGCAATCACCCCAAAATTAACACATTTCAAGCAATCTTTATACTTTTTTCCAGATAACTTCACTATTTCAAGTAACACCGTCTGTTGAGCAGTACTTAAAGGGAGAGATGTCAATCGTCTAGAATCAATGCTACTACACTGACCACACAATTTCAATTCTAGAACGCCGTTGTCAGAGCAAGTCCAATATCTTCAGAGGAGCAAGTGTTCACAGACAGCAGTTCTTTCCGTGCAAACCATGAAAAAAACACAATCAACATTCCCTGTGTGTGTGTCTTCGGCCAGGGAGCGGCTACTGATGACGAAAGAAAGTGGTTCCGCGTCGCCCATTGAAAAGGGCCGGCGGGCAGCGCGCGTGGCGACGCGGAACAAGCGGCAGATGCTCAGGGTGGACTGCTGGGTGGCCGGCGGCCGGCGGGGCCCCCGGGCACTCGCCGGACCAGATTTTGGGGGCGCCGCGCAGGGGCGGGCCCGCGTCACCACCGGTCAGCGCCTAGCAAACCAGTCGGGGCGGATGGCATTCAGGCAGCGCGCCCGGTGAAAGAGGGCATTTCTCCAGGCCGGCGCGCCGCGGCGGGGAGGAAGCGGGCCCACATGTGGCCCTAGCGAAGGCCAGTTTCGGGGGACGCGTCCCCCGCCTTCCCTTTTCCCGATCCCCCCGGCGACCGACGGTCAGCGCCCGGTTCCTGGTCCGGTTCTTCCGCTTCCTGGCGCCCGACGCGCCCTTCGGCGGCGGCGCCGGTGGCGGTGGTGGCGGCGACAGAGCAAGCCTTTTGTGAGCTGCGCTCAGGGCCCGAAAATTGGGGGTACCGTCTAGCCCCGGCCGCGTCTCGCGGAAGAGCGAGTCGTCCGACAGGAACACTTTCAGCTTCTGTAGCGGAAGAGAAGAGCAAGGGTGCATGGGTACGAGGTGGTTTAGATGACTAAACCTTGTGAAGTAAGAGAGAAAACGAGGAAATAAAAGCAATTATATGTTCTCCACAATTCAGCCAACGTCACACAAAAGATATCATGACAAAATAATTATAGTTCTGATGTGGTCAGTCTTGGAAGTAAATGGTCTTCTAAGTATCAAATGAGTCAAATATTTCTCACTGAATAATTTACTTCAGTGTGATCGTAATTTTGGTTCTTTAAATTTGTATCTTAAAGATTGACAAGTTCTCGAAAGGAAAATTACGCAAAACAGTCTTCTACTTTCCATGTATTTATAGAAACATCATTTTATAAAGTGTAATGGAATTAATATAGAATTTTTATAAAGTACTCGTTAAAGAAACGAATGTCACCGTGCAATGGTACCATGTATCTCAAATCCAATAATTCTGTTTTGAAAAGCTTGATGAAACGTGAATGAGCGTAGATTTGAGTGAAAATATAAAAAATGTCTAAGAAAATGCAATTGTTTGTAGGGAAACTACCGTAAAATTGTTTTCTTTTTGTAAAATTACGTAATAAATACAATTTTTGGTAAAATATTTAATAAAATTTGCTCTTGAAAGAAGAGATTAATATTATTGGTCTTATTGCATTTCTAAATTCGAATTAAAATTTCGCCCAACATCAACGAATACTTGACAAATTTCATAATTAAATGAACAAATATTATTTTAGCAACTTTTGATAGTGAAGAAATTTTTTTTGTACAGAATATCTCTGTGTTTCAACGTAATTGACAAGCCACTTTAAACTCATTGGGAATCATGCTGCATTATATAATAAGCCAACTTTTTTTATCTAATCCACGCATATCGTGAAGGTTTTTTATTTGACAAAATAAGAACTGAATTATTGTTGTTTTTAAACAGTAATCATAATTTTTCTACCAGAAACATTTTAAACATCCTAGGAATAAACTTAAAAAGACAGCAGTTTTTAATATCATGCCGATGAGACACTGAAAAAATACTATTTCACTATGAATGCATTCAAAAGGAAATTATTGAGTGGGAAATTGTAATGGAATTGTCTTAAAATAGTCAATAGAAATTGTACTCCATATAAAGTCTGGTTAATTCAATTTAAGTGTATAATAGGAACACAATCTTCGGTACATAGCTTTCTAATTTTATTCGTTTTAAACGCACTTTTTTAAGTTAATAAAACTAAAAAATTAAAACCATAGTTTGTTTCTACTTTAAGTTTTTAGGATTGTACTTTATATATTTCAGTATTCTTTGGAAATTATAATAGGCATCAAAAATATTTTTCTACATCTACAGGTAAACAATGCCTCTAAAACCTAGATACATATTCCTAAAGACTACAGACAACTTCTTAATTATTCCCTAACTTTGCCAGATGCTAGGTGCTGTTGCTAGAATCCGCAGCCTTTCACGTATTACTTATAACCAAACACTTTTTTCTTGAGGATTGCAAATTAACGATCCGTGCATATTAACTTAATACAAAACAAATATTTTAGGAATAAATAGAACGATCGGCTTTAAAATACTTACTATTAAACATATTACACGTTGAATATCTAGTATAGTTTTCATAAATTTCAAGTTCCTTCGTAAAGAGATATACAATTTTCTGAATCTTTGAAACTCTACAAATTAAAAAAATAACTAGTAATTTTGGTATTATTCCTGTTATTACATTAAAATGCTGAATACTAGATGGTAACGATCAGTTTCAGTAAATTCTATAATATTGTCATAAATATAAAAATGAGATATTTGTCTCTTTCAGTAACTTTTCTTCTTCGAATTCTTTCTTGATTTCCAACAATCAGTACTTCACAAGGAATGCATTTTACAAAAGCTACGATAGACATTAACAATACGGAATAATATGTGGTTGAAGGAAATGCCAATGTTCTGAAAATAGTACGCCACAGATGAAACCATGGCACAAAATTATATATCGAGAATTGGAGGAATATCGAAATGGTTATTGTTTGCAAGAATTTTTAAGTGGGATATTGAAGAGCAAAATAGACTGTTAGCATTTCTTGCATCGGAATCTCTTATTCTGGAACTAATCTCTTAATAAAAGGGTTAACAGATATTAAAAGCGTTAATATAAAACAATTTTTGAGATAATTTAGATATACCAAAAGTGAAAAGGGAAGTAGTATGATTAAAAGCAGAAGAATTAGAAATTACTCAATAGAAAAATAGAATTTACTAAATCTAAATAGCCTTGTATTGAAAAATTTAAAACTACATCGCAACCTCTCAACGAAGGCAATGTACGCACAGAATTTTTGTATGTATATGCATACGCCTTGATATTAAGTGTGTAAAATCAAGAAGTAATCAAATTGTATTACCCACAACGAATGTTTTATAAAAGAAACGCTAGCTACGGTTTTGAATTTCGCAATTCAATACCAGTTAAATAGTCAATTTCCATACGTGTTTGTTTTCTTACTTCATTAACATTTCTCTTTTTATTCTCTGTTAACATACATTAGATTTCATAATGTGGTTGGCACGGCTCAAAACCACACACTTCTTTGTAAGAAAATTGACACATAATTTTTATAACAAATTGATTTAATGTCATGGAGCTGTTACATAATATGTTAGTGTCACCAGACATAAAGGAGTTGTTTGTGAACATTTTTTTCTTAACATTATGAAGTAGGAAGTTATCAAAATTACTTTTTTACGTATACAGAAATTAGAATACAAAAATTGAAGTAATATACATAGAATGGATAATGACCGTTGGCTTCAAATTTTGGAAATTGTAACTTGTTCCATACAGATCTGAAACTGTCATTAAAAGAATGGAGAAATCAATGAAAAGATGACGCCTGACTTCAGATGGCTGCAGTAACAAAAATCAGTTTCTCACAAATATTAAACAAAAAATTATACTTTAGCTATATGCAGTGAGGACGTGTTAACAGAGAAAAGATATTATGTGTATGCTGGAACACTAAAACATCTGAAGTTAAAGAAGACAATTAGGGATTATCCATTTTAGATTCAATTATGGTGTTAATTCCTTGCGTTAGACGCGTGTGGTTTTGAGCAGCGTCAATCACTTCATGAAACATAATATATCTTAAAAAGAGAAATGTTAATGAAGTAAGAAAACAAACACGTATGGAAATTGTTTTACTATTTAACTGGTATTGAATTGCGAAATTCAAAACCGAATCAAGCATTTCTTTTATAAAACATTCGTTGTGGGTAATAAAATTTGATTACTTCTTGATTTTGCACACTTAATGTCAAGTCGTATGCATATAAATACAAAATTTTTGTGCATACATCATTGTAAACCAACAAATTACGAATAAAAATTAACTTTAAACTGATATAAAAGCGAAATAGTGTATTCCCGTTTGATTACAACTAAAACAAGACATTTTAATATTCGTTGTGACTATTCAGAAGGAGACTGTTATGTCTAATAATCAGAGACGAAAAAACGATTGCAATTCAATCCTTAAGAATAGTTTATTTCATTTATCAAGTAAATGGAATAGTTTGTTTTGATCTTACTCTCTTACACGATTTGAGAGAGACTTATTTTCACCATACTATTCACTTCAATATATTTGAAAATAACAACACTAAGATCAACATAACCGTCTTACACTGATGCAATTTGAGGAAAAGTTACATCTTCTTGTTATGTCTCCAGTTGGGCACAACAATAATACAAGATGTTTAGAAACTGGAGAAGTAAGATTTGCTAAATTGTTTTGTCATATTAATTTTTATATTCGTTTTTAAAAATATGACATTTACTTTGAATGGTTTTCTTCCTTTCATAAAGAACTGAATTATGTTGAAATCATCCTCTGTGCGTAATGAGTTTTGTATATTTAATTTTCTAAATTATATTTATATGATACTTGTAGGAAGACGATTGAAAATACTAAAAATAGCAACCTCTACTTCTTAGCGGAGAATAAATCCTTTGGATTTTGTGTATAAAATAAATAACATAATTTCAGGTTCGTTTTCCAGATAAAAGAAATGCATAAGAATCAAATAACAATAAAAACAACCGATTCGTCATTCAGTCATTGAACGCATGTAATTATGCCATATCTGAAACGCCAGTATTGATGTTTTACTATAAATAGGATTTTATATGTTCAAGTAAATATTACACTATTGTAGGAAAAATTATCCATAAATTTTTATTTTTTCTTCAATCCATCAATGTAGGAAGTGAAGTAAATACATCTACAAAATTTGAACTGGTGTTAGAAATTCATAAAAAACAGTTTCTTTTTTAAATTTTTAATTTAAGATATTAATCTTTCTTGTAAATAACCGTGATTTATTATGTCATTTCATTGAAGTTGCGGTTCATGTAACACATTCATCTATGTTTTACTGAACGAAGAGTTCCAAAAGTAAACTATTTCCAGAGAAAAATGTTCAACTGCAGTCTAATTATTTAGCTACTTTGTAAAAATACTACCTTTAGTGAGCAATGGATCATTTCTTTGCACGGGAAACAAAGTCGCGTAGTTTTATTTCCTGTGAGAGCACTCATAAACAAATATCGTGTGATGTGCGAAAAAAACCAACATCAATATTTGCAGGGGCAACGCGGCTGCAGCGCGTTAAACAGCGCGAGGCGCGGGATTTGCGTCGCGCGCGTCGCGTCACCGGGTCGGGCCGGGCCGGGCCGGGCCGCGCCGACGTCGCCGCCCCGCCCCGTCGCCCCCGCCCGCTCGTCCGCCGGCAAGAAAATGGCGGCGCGGAGACGCTCGGCAAGAAAACGAGGAGGCGCCGCGGCGCTCGGCCGGGCCGAGCCGGGCTGCGCCGGGCCCCGGCAGCGAGCCGCCGCCACCGCCGCCGCCCCCGCGGCCGCCCCCGCGGCCACCCCCGCGCCGCCGCTTCCACCACCGCTGCCACCGCACTGCCGCCCAACCACTCCCGCTCGCCAGCCCGCGCGCCGAGATTGAAGAAACGTGCGAATTACGAAGATGTATGGCGCAGTGGGCGGTCTTGTAGATTTAGAGCTGTTGTTGGGCGGCGGTTGTTTCGTTCCGGAAATTGATTTTATTCATCGCAACGATTATAATGCGAGATAGTTGTCATTTAAATGTGTGAATCATATCACATGTGCACATTTATATTCAGTGCCTTTTTTTCTTGTTGCTCCGTGAAAATTTCAGTGAACACGAGTGGTGGAATTAAAATTGGTCATTAGCAGAGAATGACAATTGCGATTTAAAAAAAAATATTTATCCTCTAAAAATGTAATTTCTTCAAGATCATTTCTTTGTATGGGATTTGTCTTCGACAGAAAGCATTTCATTGCCTAATAATAGTACCAACTCCCCCTACATTTTAATGCTGAAAACAAAGGAATTTTTTTTTTCATTTTTGTAAATGTATTTTTAAAATGAAAGAGGAGTGGGATACGAATTCCTTATTTAATGCAATATTCATGTTTTTAGTCGGTAGGTGTGCCTTTTAGTGCATCTGATAAAAATATGCGTAATTATTAAACACGGAGAATTTGATATTCTCCAAATTTGGTATTGCAAACCTATAATAAAACAACGGGAGTGTGGTATTGCCGGCGGTCGAAGTGCGGTACTTTCAAACCTATCAAAGCAATATAGCTCATTCAAATATAAATGACTGATGATGTACGTACAGAGGATCCTCTATCAAATTTCAGCTTACAACTGGGGAAGTTTGGGGAAAATTCTAAAAATGGTGTAAAGGCATGGACAGTTACGGGCAACATTTGTCATCAGTTACATTACAAATTTCACTTGTTTACTATCTGGGAGTTATGGTTTCGAAGATTTCGTTGCTATTCCTCAACCTGGAGATATTTCTTGTTCCAGGAGAGAAGTATACGGTTTTCTCTCGCGGCACCGCACGTTGATACGTTCCACGACAACCAGTCCAGTTCCCCTCCCCCCATTTCTCCTCTCACTTCCCTTCCTCCGCCCGCTGGACGTGTGCCAGACGGGTTGGAGACTGGGTTCATCACCGGCTTCTCCTTTCTTTAGTTAATCTCATCTCTGCACAGGACAAGATAATTTGCTTCGCGAAAGTAATTTCGGGAAGATGCCCATTGCATTCGTTTCTCTTCTTTGTGCCTGGTCGCGTTTCCTTTGCCGCTGTCGACTTACGCAACGCATTTCCGCAAAGCAAGGCAATTGAAAATCGGTGAAAATTATATTCTGGCATTCTAGTAGAATGTTATTGCAACAGATTTATGCGTAACCGTTCAATCTACAGACAAACGGCCATGCTCTACGCTTTAAAAGTTATTACCCAAGGTTTTTTCCATTCTCAGCCCCTCTGATGAAATCTATTTTTTTTTTCAAAATCTTTCTTTTTATTCTTATTTCGAACGAAAACAAAAACCCTTCATTTTTTATTCACAAACGTCTTAATAAATAAATCAGAAATATATTCTTGGAATATAATTCAATTTGGGACTTTTTAATATGGATAATCAACTCGTCTCTTCTAAATATCAATAGAATAGTTATAGACATTGAACTACATAATTATGTGGCAAAAAATATGCCTCTGTCCATTTGCAATATTAACATAAAAAATATATTGGATTCCGAAACACATCATTAAATGCGATGTGGTTATTTATTGAGACACTTAATCTTCCTGACACAATTTGTATGTATTCAGAATAATTATTTTCTAAAATCACTAAATCTAATTACTTGATATTCTAATAATTATTTTTATAAAATTTTGCCAGAAAGTTGTTGAAGATAAGTCTTTAAAACAATTCTTATTCCTCAGTTTTTGAACAAAATTTTATTTTATCTCATTTGATGTTATTGACTGTGAATAACACCACCACCGTCTGTTGCGACCGACCTTTGCAGGAGTCCTCGTATTATTATGAATTGTCAATTCTGGGGTTTTGTAATTCAATCGGGAATTGTTGGGAAGTTTAGTCTCTGGTTAGGTTCTGAGATCGCGGCGATCGGCGCGGCTTCCCGCATGGGGCGGGCGAATGGGCGCCCAGCGCAGTGGGCGGCGGGGTGCGGGGGCCCGGCGGGGCGGGCGGGCGGGCGGGCCGCGACGGCGCCGAGCGCGCGGGCGCCGTCGACCACGTGTGTGCGCAGCTCGGAGGCGGCGCGCGCGGAGCACGTGGGCTCGCCTTGCGGGCGGCGGGGGCGACGGTGGCGGCGGCGAGCAGACCTCGTGTGCATCGGTGCATGTGTGCGGCGTGGTGGCGCGCGGCGCGGGCGGGGCCGGCGCCAGAGCCGGGCGGGCAGGGCGGGTGGGGCGAGCTGCGCGAGCGGGGGTGGAGGCGGGCGAATGATGCAATACGGAACATTCCCGCGAGCAAAGCACGCGACGCCGACCGCCCTCCGTCACCACCTGTGCAAACGCGTCTCCATCGCCGCTCGGAGGATGGGCGGTTACGAGGACGGGGATGGGATGGCAGGGGACGGGGCGGGGGGGGAGGTGAGGCTCAGGCAGACACGGGAAGGGCAGCGCGACGCTCGCGGTTCGCGTTTGAGGCTCGGGGCCGAAGTTCGGGCGCGGCGCCCGGCCCGACGCGTGCCCGCACGGCGCGCCCCGTGCCGCGGCGTCGGCGCCGGCGGTGGCGCCGGGCCGGGCCGGGTCGGCGCCGGCGCCGACTGTGGGGCGACCGGGACCGCGCCGCTGCCACGCCCGCCGCCCGGGCCGCGGCCCGCGCGGCCGGCTCCGCTCGCCGGCCGCCCGGCTTGCAGCGCGCCCGGCTGCCGGCGCCCGCCCGCACTCGCGCCCCGCTTCGCGCCGACCACGTTGCTCGCGATATTCTTACGACGAACGGACATATATTTTTAACAGAATTTAGTATTTGTGACTTATCTCTGGTGTAGTTCAAAAGCTACACCGTGCTGTCTCTTACATTCGCTTAATTTATCGACAAACTAGAAATTAAGTTTATTTACACCATCAATTATTTTGGAAATCGTTAGAATAATCTGAATTAAATTTTCTTTTATCATTTTGAAAACTTATGTTTGCTCTTTTCTCATTCTCTGAGAAGTATTTTATCAGGCATTTTAGGTTAGTCGAAGGATTGTTTAGGAGAATATAACATCAGCGTTTTACAGGATATTCTTTTTGAGACCTGTAAAAATTAGTTGATTCTAACAGAGGGTATCTAGGGAAGGGTTTGTGTATTTCCAAAATACAGTAGTGCACGTTATTTATACGTGAAACATTGCTGTATTTATGGCACGATAATTATTTCAGTATTGTTATTTTTATGTGGGCCATTTTTATTACATTATCTTCCAATATTTTCACGAATAGTGTCTTAAAGAGATGAATAATTATTGAAACACATTAAATTTCACTATCAATGTAATTAGGATTAAGTCATATTTTCTAATTATTTATATAATTATTGACAGACAAATTAATATATATATATATTGTTTTGCCTTGAGGTTTTAGAATTCACATATATAAAACACAAAAACACTAATTTCGGCGTACATATGTATATAGCCTATTTGTTTGATAGTAATATCTGGATTTACATATTCCGTCTTACCCAGATCTGGCAACTGCACGTGCTTGGTGCTGAATATAAAACCAATGGTGCAACACCGCCTACGTTCTGTATTATTTGTAACTATTTTTATATTAAAATACTATTTTAACCCGGAAAGGTGCTTCGAGACCGGAATGTGTTTGCCCAAGCTGAGATTCGAACTCTAGTTTTTCGGTGGATTAAGGTATGAACATGAACAACCACCCTTGTACCAAACTGTTCAAGCATCATTGCAACCTTTCTGACGCTTTAAAAAGAATGTTGAACAGATACAACCCACATTTTTTAAAAAAATACATAACATTAAAGTTAAATATTGAAGAACATATTTCATTAAGAGAGACAATTCTTTCTTTAATATTGTAGTTGTAGAAAGACGCCAAAAAAATATTTTAAACTTTGCAAGTTTCGAAAATTCTGAGAGTCCAACAAAAACCGGACCAGTGCTTATTTTATGAGCGTACTTTCCTTTATCCGAGAAAAAAAATTAAGAAAAAAATTCGACCTGATCTTAAGAGTCTTGTTTTTAAAATTACTTTTATTTTTCTCAAAACTATTCGAAAGTGATGTTCAGTAATGTAGTCAGTAAAAAAGTAGTAAGAGAACGCCGAAAATATTTTAAGCGTTTTCAATTTTCAAAAATTCAGAGTACACAACGAAAAGCGGTCATGCACAATTTTTATTAGTGATCTTTGCTTTATTCGGGAACAAATGCTTAATATAAAGTTCCCTCCCCCCAAAAAATCAAAATATCCGTTTCATATTCGCAGAGTCTCCTGTTCAGCAAGAACTGTCGGGAAATATCAATTTTATTGAAACTATAGGCGTTAGTGTTGCCTACAGACGAACGGGCAAACAGATGTTTTGCCGTAAACCAATTTCTAGGTATCAACTACCCACAAAACGTGGATTCTGAGTGCACAACGAATCTACTTCCTACATACAGAAGGAAGAATTTTCCATTTTTCTTTATCATGATCACATAATATGAGTTTTTCTACCAAAAAATCGCAAATTGTCGTTGCAGCGATGCAATATTTTCTCTTCGGTATGTAAGTATGTAGTTGGCAAGATATTAAAAAGGTACGCTGTTTATGTCGGTGAAGAAAAATGTTAAAAGGTTTTGAGTCTTAGATTTCATTTACTATGTGTATCCAATTATATCATTTTACTTTTGTATGTGTTTGCGTACAAAGGAAATTATCGAGAGCAGTTGTTCTTAAAGTAATTATGTAAAGTTTTTCAAATAAGAAAACCATAAAATTAATTTTAATGGAATTGTATTAATTGTCGAGGAACACGAAGTTTTGATTCATCTTTTCAAACTTGGTTTTGATTTGTCTTCTGAAACATGATGATTTTGATTCATCTTCTCAAACGCATGTTTAATTCCTGAGCAATAAATCTACTTGAAAATGATTTATTTTATAATTCATTAAACATTCAAAGATTCTAAATAATTGGAATATAATTTATTTTGAAAATTCACTGCTTTATGCGATTTGTCATCATGTACATAATATGCGGGGTTTGTAGACAGATTTTTAACGTTTTACATTTCATGCTTGTGAGACGTTTTAGAACGATCAAATTTCATTAAAAAATTAATGCTTTGTATTATTCTTTACATATACATAAAAAATGTATTCAACAAATTATTAAGTCAATTGAAGTTGTTGTATTGGTTTATCATGATATTTCTGCTGCTGTTCTCACTACTACTAGAATTATTACTCGAAATTATCACATTTATTATGTATCGCCGATATTCGTTTATCAAAGATCTTCATTATCACTGGAAAGAGTAGAGAAATTAAAAGATTCTGTTTCTTTAAATATAAATTTTCATTATTCCTTTTGTAATTGAATTAAATTAAAATTGGTTAAACCAAAAATAGCAAAAAATAGAAATAATTTGCATTTCTTGCAGTTACGGTATGTTCAAAATTATTCAGATAATAGGAATCTGTGTATAACAAAAATTACCGTATCATTCTCAATAACACAAATACGAAACCTACCATAAAAATACTTGTATTATTGAATGTTATACATAATATTTATTTTGAACGCAAATTCAAAATGATTTTTAAGCATAGTTTTTTAATAGGAACATTATCCGTTGTGTTTTCGATACTTACCATTTACATTCGATGCGATCATTTACCGAATCGAAATTCATTTTAATCAATGTCATATTTATATCATTATCATTATCATTCATTATTATTTTTAATTTCCGTTACTCACTCCGCACAGCTATAAGGTCTTCAATTTCTGAGTACTTTTGCAAGTCTCCTTAACGTCCTTAACTGATAATTTTTGTATGTCATTACCAAGGTTTATGCTTCAGACTACTTAAACTTTCCTTTGCAAGTTTTTATCATAGAGAGATATTACACTGAAAAAGGTATTAAAGTACCCCTACCGACGAGCAAGTACGCCCCTCTAGATATTGCAGAACATTTCAACTTTGGGTGAGTTACTCGATGAGCCTTGCAGCCGGCTGCGAGCAATCGGGATGACGTACTTTGCTATCACGAGGGGACACGCTGCAAAATAACGCTGAGCTTGGGGTTTTCATTGCCCCACCAAACCTGCTCGGTTAGACGTAAAAACGATATTTCCTCCTGTAAAGTTCGTGAAACTTAACTTCAACGTCTCTTTAGGAATACTTTCCTTCGTAAATATAAGTGCAATTAAGACTGTAGTTGAAGGATAGATCGCGTAATTGCTGTAGGCAGCGTATTATAATTTCAGGATAATGGCCGTATTTGTAAAGTAGGCGTATTTTAAGTTGATCTCAAAATAATTGCACTGTATATACGTCCAACAGCAAAACTTGTAAAAGTGTAATTAAGTTCATTCAACTTCATCATTAAGATAAAGTAATAATGAACTAATAAAACGCATTAGAAAATATTGTTAATGAATGTGTAAAATGTGAGTGCACAAACTTTAAATGGAAGGCAAGGAAACTTGAACCGAGCGGCGGAGACGCCAGGGAGAGCAAAGCAAGGAGAGCGAAGGAGGCGAGGGAGAAGGGGAAGGATAAGCAGCGAAGCCGCCACAAGACGCAGCCACCCGCCCACACCGCTGCCTTCGCCTCCGCCCGCACCTCCTCCCCCACCTTCGCCCCGCCCCCACCCCGCCCCCGCCGCCAGCGTCTCCAAGACGGAGTGCCGCTAAACGCTTCGGTTTATTAGGCTGTGGCGTTACCGCGATATTTCTCATAACACTCGTGGTGTCGGCCGGTAGGCCAGCGACGAAACACGTCGTTACGGTGACGCCGAGTTAAAGACCAAAATCTATTAATTTCAACACTTACGCTGATCGATGTCATTTTTATCTCCACGGGAACGTTTTTATATTCACACTGGGTCATCCGTCTAACATCTGCATTATGTCTAAAGTTTCCTCGGACTTATTTTATTTTCGAAATCATACGGTTTTTAACGTTTTGCATTCGTGGAAATATGTTTGACGGGTTGAAGATTAAAATGTTCGATGCAAAATGTTCGATGCACTTACGAATTGTAAGCAATTTAAAATGTCCCAAATACAGCAATGTTCTTTAAAATAAATGTCAGGAGGAAAAAAGCGCAGTTTATTAAATGTCCATAAATTTCACTTCAGAGAGGTCCTAATGAGAAAAACGTCCACCATAAAGTTTTATTCTCGTTCCTCCTGCTGCCTTCTTGTATCTGACTCTAATTGAAGTTCCAAATTGTATGATACAACCCGGAGGTAGATTTTAACAATATTTTCGTTTGTATTCGTTGTACTGCCACTCTCTCTTTCCTATTCTTCTTTGAGTGGTAATACACTTTTCAATTTCTGGAGGCTCAAATTTTACATGACCTGATTGCATTTAGCTACTTTTTTTGTCGTGTTGCACTTTTTTTATGATGCAGAGAGCTTCAGATACTAACTTGGTGAGCAGCATTCATCTTTTGAAATTTGCTGTGAAAAGTTTCTACCGCGTTATTCGTCATCTGATGTCCATGAAGTGTAGGCAGGTACATGTTGCAAATATCTGATTGATATTTTTGGGGGACTACTTTGCGGCTTTGAGCACGTCTGCCTCTCACATTTGTAATTTGTATATAATTAGCCAGTTCCTTGTTTTGATATTTTATAATCTGAGCCATTGTATAACTAAAATGTAAACTGAAAAAAATGGTATCAATGATTTGCTTCGCAACGTCTATAATAAAATACTGCAATACAATTTTTTTATTGTATCACAGTGTGTGCAATTTTCCATTTCCATTGTACTATCTTGCTATTTTAATATGCTTAGAAAAAGTTTCGGCACTTTTTTGCCTTGGACATTTTTGGGGAATTGTTTGTGGACGTTTCTGTCGTCCGACGTTTTGCAGTGAACATTTTACTTCAGACGCTTTTGCAGGCGGACTATTATGTCTTTGGACATCTTAACCTGAAATCGACTGATGTACCTAAAAACGTGAAAAATCTCATTTCTTGTTTGTAATTTTGTAAAGAAATATTGTAAAGAAAATTAACGTTCTTGTAGATGAGAATGTTTTAAGTATCATTTGATGTTGAATACAAACGGAAGCTTTTTCTCGTAATGGATCAGCTCCAAAAAAGTCTATTAACTAAGTGATATTTTACGTTAAAGCTGTCTGCAAATGCTAATGTTTCAAAGCAGTCATTCCAAGTTTATAACGTATATGGATGTCCATTAACTGTTTCTTGGACATCAATCAATTGCTCCGAGCATTGCTCCCTTCGAGGTTAGTGCGCAGTTGTGTATTCCGGGCAATCAAGTTGAATTGGTCAACTTATCTGGATGACGTGTCGCCAAATGTACCTTAGAAACGTCTATCGACAATGCACTTCCCTTCCCTTAGAAAGAGCTGTATTCTGTGTCGATAGAACGAATTTTAATGCAGTTTGATAAACCTAGAAGCAGAGTCTATGCTCGTAAGGAAAATGCTATCTTCTAAAATGCTATCTGCAAATACTATCTGTATTTGACCTTTTAATTACGTTCAAAACAATATAATCTTTTACAAAAAGTTATTTGTTACACATTTTTTGAAAGAACACATTATAATTTTCGAGTGTTTCTTTAAACAATATTTTCTTTTGAAAGAAAATCAGTATTTCTGTTCCTATTCAATAGATATTTTTAGTACATTGCTCTCTTGATATATATCGAGAACAGAAAAATAAATTGCTATGTATGTTTTTGTTTGACATATTATTCCAAAAATATTGTGTCATGAAAGCAATTTAAACTGCATATGTCGGTTTGGAAGGGATACAACTATAATTACTGTCAAAAAGGAAGCAAATCTGAGAAGTCAGTATCTCTTGTAAACTGGATAAAAACAATGATCGAGATGGGAATCCTTCACTCAGGAATAGTTTACTCATATAAATTACTTTGTTTGGAATAACATTTGCAGTTGTTTTAAGAAAATAAAGTGAAGCAAACCTTCACAATGAAGACTGAGTTTTAAATAACCTGTTTAAATATCAATGTTAAGTTCATGTAAAAATCATAAATTAATACGAAATATTAAAATTCATAATCCAAATAAAAGCAAAAAACAAATCATGTATTAATCTTACTCTCTTCATGAATCCTAAAGATATATGGGATTTTGGTGGCATATTCTTATATTGGTGGCTTTTCTTATATTTTTTTTTAGGAAAACTTGAACATAAATATTACGTTTATTAATCTGAGCCTCAAACCATCTATCTCTTAAAAATACAAAACTTGGAGTGACGTAGTTGTTTCGCAGTTGATGACTACGTTTTTATTTTACATTTATTACTTAAGCACGATAATTTAACAAAGAAAGATATATTAGTTTAACACGGGATTTTTACAGATCTCGCAGGCCTCGCTGATTATATATAGACTATTTTCGGCCGGTTATTTGCAGATTATTTTGTTTTCAGAATACTGAAAAAAAAAATTATATTGTTAAGAAATTCTCAGAACCAAGTAAGTGTTGACGTTGTGCTTGAGTGTGCTTGAAAATAAATAGTATAAAATAATTTTACTACTTAAATATCGTGATTTATAGATCAACCCTTGAAAGCAGACTACTCAGCCAATTTCAATTACATACTGATTTCGATGATTTTGAGCTGTCTAGGTAGCAAGTTCTACTTAACATCTTAGCGGGTTTTTTCGATCTTTGTTTCTGACACACACTAACAAAATTTTGAGACACTTTTTCCTGTATTTCATCATGTATTATGGAATAGCATTTCTAAAATTGCTTCATTCGTTATTCATTTGAAATTTATATCAACTTTCAAGTATTCACCGGTAATAGTAGAATTATATGGCTGTAATAGAAAGATTCACTTCCCATTAAATGGTTCCGCCGTTAAATTGTTACAGGGGAATTAAGTTAAGGAAGTATGAAATTTCCCGGAATAATCAAATTGAGATTAATATTGAGCGAATTTGCGTTCTACGAAAATTCTTTGGATAAAAAGAAAATGTGTATTTTAGGAAATATTCCATTATTACTTTGGAACTTTTTTATCATAGGAAGTATTGTGTGTAGGAACAGTGTATAACATGTTATGTCGTTAAAAAATGAATGTTTTTTCACTCTCGTAACTTTTTCTACAAAAACATATCCTTTTTATGTGCAATTTTGTTTTATTTGAGAACTGTAGGCAAATTACATTTCACATCTGGAGCAGGAGTAGGGAAATCATCTAGAGTTAATTCTTCTACGCAAGTTATAGGTTATTTACAGGTGTTCAACAGAAAATTATCACTAGTAGTTACAGTATATTTTAACTGAAATTCTTAATTTGTTAAATTAGGGGTTTTTATATTTTAAATCTTCTTGATTCTCGACTGTCGGCAAATATATTTATTGCAAGGTAAATTTGGTGGCAATGACATTCATTAATTATTTTATTGTGGAAATAGTCAAGATTGTGTGAATTGTCATTGCAGGCATCATGGAACATTTGTAACTCAATGAAGATAATTTGGAATCTTTGTAGAATTTCGGGATCGGAGTTACTTCCAGCATCCTAAAATTCTATTCTATCTGTCCGAAAGGCTTTATATCTGTTTTATAGGTAATTATTGCGTTGGAAAGAGAAGAGTGTTTTGTTAAGTAGATAGTAATATTTACTATATTTCAAATATAGTTAATGTATTTACTTCTTTATATACTTTTTGGGTTGTTCGATTTCTAAGCATTTAACAGTGTTCATTGTGGAATAGTTTTGCTATTTATTTGTACCGGTGGGCGTCTCTTGTCTTTGCAGATTGGTTTCCGCGTAGACTTTGCTTCAATTATTTTAACGCACTAATAGTGAGCACAAATTCCTAATGCTGATTCGATCTTGTTTCGAGGCAATCACCGGACCTTCATGTTAAGCAAATACGCCAGTGTCATCAGTAAAAGTTTTTCGGTGCGTGGGTTAAGTGTAGTTATAGTATATCATAAGACTGATGGGCCTAAAACATTACCTTGTGGTACTTCTGTTGAGATCTAGAAGAATGGGAGAACTTTTGAGAGAACGTTTCGAAATTTAGTTCTGAGAATTCGATAGTTATATATGATTTCAGAGTTCTCTATAAATAATAGAGAAGACACTTCTTTATTTCATATACACAGGTTTAGTAAAACCTGCCATATTGTATAAAATATCTGCCCGTCGTCTATTTTTCCGGCAGACAATTAATTTCTCTTTTCTAAACTTTTATTTATAATGTGTGTATCCTGTGTACCTGTTCAGTTATTAAATTCTATTTCATAATTTCAATTATTTTTCAACCCGGAGGATAATAGAAGACATGCAAGAGAATCAAGTACAATGATGTAAGAAATGGTGCTGCTCTCCTTGGAGATTTTGGAGAATTTCTTTTCTAATGCAATAGACACCTGGTAGTTTCCGGGGGTTGGAGGTATTTCGTGATTTCATTTACGTCTGAAGCTTTATATATCGGTGCTGAGAGAGACATATTTTGAGAAGTTTGGAGAAAGTCAACACTACCAATTTCTTCTTAATGCACATTTGAAGAAAGCTGTTGGTAAGCATCGCTTTGGTGTACCTGTATGATTTCTTTATTGGTATTTACTCCACTATTGCTAAATTTTAATAAATGTGTCACGTGCTGCAATGGCTATTTCAGTGGCTTCGTTAACCTTCAAAAACTGGAAGTACTCCAAAATATTTTTTTAAGAGATGTTTTAAAAGCTCCATGGTATATCAGAAATGATCAAATTTTAAAAGAAATATCTATAGAACCTCTGAAAACTTGGATTTTATAACTTTCTTATAATTTATACTCTTTTCTTTCATCTTGCCCAGCCACTCCTTTGTACACTCTAGGTAAATCAGTCAATCTTTTTCCACGAATAAAATCACGATATTCTAAAGACCTACTACATCCTCCTTAATTAGCTGTAAAGCAGGTTCCAACATTTCTAAATTAAATATTTATGTTTTTAATCCAAATATTGTGTGTATTTTTTCTGAAGGACGCTTCCTGGGTATCTTTAGTTGTTATTGTCTTATATTGTGAATATTATTGTCTTCAAGCATTGTACATGTATGATGAAATGTACTTTATAAACAAAATTGTATATACTATGTATCATAAAAACCCATGTAATGTCGAACAAGGAGAATAACAACTATTTAAAAAAGTGGCTTTGTTACTTTCCATAGCGAGTAGTCGGTGGAGACATTAAGTGTTAACGTTGCACATTTTTATTTACTTCTTAATTTCTGTTTTTGCGACATTTTTAATTTTATTTAAATTACGCTTGTTAGGATGGTGTGTTATCTCACATTTGTTTTTAAATTTTCGTTTTTCGTTTATTTTGGTTTTCGTTATTTTCATAAAAAGATAATATACCCAAAGCACATCTAATGAGCTACAAGATATCTTCAATGTTTTGGGATTTTTAAAGAAATGTTTAATATTGAAAAATTGAGAAAGAGGAAACGTATTCAAAGAGTGTGGATTCCCCAGAAAGAAAACCATTGGGTTACTATTTACTCAGCGAACTGCGTATTAAAGTTATTCGAATTTCTGTGTTTTACAGAAAATGGATATTATTTAGAAAATATTGTTTTGTTGAAATATGAAAGAAGATATTTTTCTTCCTTTATCATGAGCACTACTAATTGATAATGGTTATAATCACAACAGTTTGAACCAACAATATCATAATTGATGAATTGCATTTCCATAAACATTTTATGGAAACTGTTTAAACAGCCCACTAATTTTCCGTAATTCATCTTTTGAAATAGATGACCTCTTTGTAGAAAAGGGAAATAAGTTACGGAAGTCCGCGTGTGTAGCCATTGTATGGTGCTCTCTGCTCGCATAACCTATGCGGAGGGCTGGTGGATAACGTATGGACTGGTGTAGATTGCAGAACGAGTTCACGAAGCTGGACGCCGGATAAGACGCAGGAAGTCTTAACCCGAGGAGATCGCCGCAGCGGTCTGAGAGTCGGTGCGGGGGGAGGGGGGCAGACGGATCCCGCGATCACGGATCCGCCCAGGTAGTCCATTACGAAAGCAGGAACGGACAAGGCTCTGTGGCGAGTTTTTGTTCGGGAAGAAATACGCGCCTTCCCGACCGTATTGAAATGAGTACAATAACACAGTCATATTTCAAGAGCGGCGTGTCCCTGCGGATGCGGCCGTGTCCACGCGCAGAGCCTGCCCGTGGGCCACGGGGCACGGGGCACAGGGGAGGGGCAGGGGGCGCTCACAAATACCCTATTACTCGCCGGAGGAGTGAGGAAGGTGCACACCTCGCCGGGCCGCTTGCGCCACCGGGCCAACGACCTCGCACGCTTCCTCAAAGGGGTTCCGCTCCTCCGTCTTCTAAGCACGTCCCGCTCCATGGGAGATGCGGTGGAGGCGCACCGCGGCGCGCGCCCAAATAGAGATGTTCCACTCTGGCGGACACCAGGAAGCAACTATTCAAATTTCGAAGTATATTTCCAATGGTTCGGAGGAAAGACATAAATGCAATAACTAGAGAGGAAAACGGCGTTTTAAAAGGACAATTTTGACAGTTTCGTGTATTCCTAGTAAGTACCAACTTGGCGCAAAATATTTCGATGGTTAAATTTTGAAGGAAAAGCATTTTAGTAGTGGAAATGTCATTTCCCAAATTACATTTGCATTCCCATCCGCCCATTTCTATACTTTCCTTACTCACATTTGCAATTATTTTTCCGATATTGGCGGTCAATTTTCTTTCAGTATCACATTATTTCTAATTCATATCGATGTCTTATGCATGAGGAAATTTTTAGAAAGTCACTTTACATAAAGCTCGTATTGTTCCATTTTTTAAAAATCGGATACGTTTATCCCTTTTTACCTTTTGTTTTTGCAATTATAAATATCTTACATAATGTGATAAATGTTTCATTGGAATTGCATTATTATTTTTTAAATAGAGTCCTTAATCTACCTGTTCTAGGCAGACTAGATATCTTTGAATACATTATGATCGAGAAGGCTTTTTAAGGAGTTCAAAATAAGTAAAACGAGAAGCTATTTTTCATAAATAACGATATTAGCCATCACACACCGATATCTTTTATATTTGCCCTTAAACGTATTTTAAAAACACCACCATTCAATTCTTTGTTAGTAATGCACAAGCATAAACTTGTTTAATGGATCTTCTAAATAAAATATGTATTCATTTAATATTTTATATTTAAAAAAATGCCGAAAATTTAATATTAATTCTTGGACCGCCAAACCGCGATCAAGCCTAAGGCATTTAAAAAAAAGAGTAATTGACCAATATTTGTTTTATTTCCTTAAAACATTACACACAATTTTTATTTACCTGCCTAAAAGAGTCAACGTTTTAATAAAATGATGATTTGTAATGTTTTATAAGTGATTTCTTTTAATACAGCCACATTTCCCCAGAGTAGACCTATTAAACTTGTGTATTGCTGATATAATTTTTTACATGACTGGAATGTATTCGTCGCGTGTGGAAAATACTAGTTTTATGTGGAAGTATATTAAAAAATATTGGTGTTAAATGTGGTTAATCTACTCAGAGTTCTAGTATTTTTGAATTTTTTTTGAAAATTTAAATCATCGATTTCCTTAACATTGAGAACGGAACGGAACGGAAACGAACGGAATGGGCTCCATAAAATGGATAATTGTTTTCTTTAAATCAGATCCCTTGTATTTCTGTGTGACTGGAATGCAGTTTACTTTCTTGGAATAACTGTTTGTCACAATGATAATTTGTAAATGAAGATAGATGGATAGATAGATAGATTTTTTGGTTGATAGAAGAGACGCAATATCAAAATACTATTCAAATTTACTGCACGTGAAAGCATATTTAATGTTTTAACATAGTTATTTTTCACTATTCATTACTAGTTAACTTTACATTGATTTTTTTGTATCTTCAAACTTAGTTTCCAGTTTCATTTTCTACTAATTTGATTGTCTTATCAGCTATGAAAGAAATTGTATTTTTATGATAAATCCTTCCTCGGAAAGAACAAGACTGAAAAAGTACCCAATAACGAAATAATTTCTGTCAATACGCTTAAAACATTTGTGTAGTTGATATTACATTACATTATTTTTTACATTGTATTATTATTATTATTTTTTTTTTTTTTTGGATACGGTTTCTCAGAAACTGACCTGTACAAAGAAATGCTCTGAAACGGAACGGTTCATATTTATAATTTAATCAATGCTCATATCACAGACATTCTGACTAAACATCAGAAACGTGGCTTTAGATGAAGAATATGAATATGTTAATTGATATTGCAAACATTTGAAAATCATAGAAACGCTTACGATAGCATCAGAATATTATAGATTCTCGACAGAAAGCGAATCTAGTCCTAATATACATCGTTTCAATTTATTAAATAATTATGAACATTTATCATTATAAACATTTCTGGTAACTTCCAAAATTATCTGTATAATTAGTGAATTTCCTCTATCAATAAAGAGAAAAAGTATTTCTTTTAAAAAAACTTACAATACCTACCTACTCTTGCACAAGAAAATGTAAGTGCATTGACCCTGTTTACAATCTCTCTTTATACTGATGTTTTCTTCCCTTTTATTTTTCTTTACCTAAAGATTCCATGATATTGACCGTATTTCTCAGTTGTTTAAAATAAATTAATTTTCAAAAAATATATTGTATTATTTTTTGAAAATATTTCTGAGTATATATGGAAATCATGATTCTCTTCACCCAGGATTGTGAATCGGTGGGATCGGATTTACGTAAACGTTCTTCTTACACTATCTGGTAGTAGATGCAACTACAATTATCAAACACGCTAAGACAATCATATTCCAGGAAGAAGCTACAAAATATAAAAAACCCGAATTCTAATTGTGATAGGAAACAATTTTCAACTCACTTCAAGTGTATCAGCATGTTATAAGATTCACAAAGGTTTAGTTATGGATAATATTCTCGCATTAGAAACCTTTTCTCTGTTGTCGAAATAACATTAGGTGAAAAAATGCTGTCGTAAACTGATACATTTATAATATTTTGTATTCTCATTAAATACCTAAATATTTTGGCATTTGTAAATAAAATTGATTTCCATAACACGCGTAGTTTGTGGAGTATTTTACAATTACATTCTCTATTAGTATGAAATATGAAACATTCTATATGTTAGACTATACTTGGAAAATTCTCGCCTAACATAAAAAATAATCTTACAGTTATAAATAAGTTTTGTTTAAAACTAATATTACATTGAATACTTTGTTGAATAACAAAAACACCATCTACAAATAATGTGAACGGAAGTAGGCGCACAGGGCGTAGATAGGGGTTTAATGATGGTGAAATGAGGAGGGTGAAAATATTTGTTACTATAGTTCTACAGCTCAATGAAGCAAATGCAGCGACATAAACAAAAAACCGTATAGTTTTCTTACGTAAAAAATGTTTATATTTAATCACTATTCACAAACAGCACTTTAAAAAACTTTTTTTTGCCAAAGAAACATTTTAATAGTTGCTATATTCTATCCTTATTTACTACATTACGTTCCTTTTTTTGTCATTTACTATAAAATACGTTGTCAATTTGTCCTATGAACCCGTTGTATAATTGTGTGGGAAATGCCGCGTTATGCTACAATAAAGAAACGAGAGGCTACCTAGCACTTTTTTGCGTTCATCGCTAAGGCAGAGAAAACCGTACCGTGATTATTTATTGCCACAATATTTTACGGATACTAATGGAAAAGGCAAGAGATTACATATTATTTTTATTGTTGTGTAGGGTAAAAACTATGACATCGTAGTATTTACGTTCCTTGGTAGAAAAAATCCCACTTCGGATACTTCAGATAATTCAATTCGAAAATCAGTTACATCTTCACGCTATTACATAGATTATTATATATGTCTAATTATTTTCATTCTGCCTGGAATCATGCTGTAGAGAAACAGAATACGCATTTTGTATAAAAATCACCCCACACGTAATAATAAGGTATTGTAATTGTTCCAATTCTCTCTTTCTTTCTTTCTTTCTTTCTTTCTTTCTTTCTTTCTTTCTTATTTGTCTTAAAATTTAAAACTTTTATCACTTTTAATAGTTAATATCGTTAGAAGAAACATAACTGAAACTTATGGTTCATTCCCTATGATCAATTCAAAATATGTATTAGACTTGTAAAACGCTGTATATGAAATAGATGTCGAAATCACTTGGGTCATGTTACAACTGTAACAAGATCTAGTTGCACAGAAAATGGAACAGTTTTCTCCGAGAACGTCTTCAGAACAAGAATACTTTTTTCTATGAACGGATATAGTTATCTAGTTATGTAATTAATCATCTTTGGTTTAATGAAATATTTCCCTTTTTACTTCGAAAAACAGTTTAAAAGTATTCACCCCAAACAGAAATAGTGATCGAAAACAGAACCTTTCAATAGAGAGTAAACATGTAACCAAAATTGTTGTAAATATACTTGCTAGAGTTGGAACTGAATGACTTATTTTGCTTCGTTCACGTTTTTAGAAGAAACTCATAGTAAATAATCATATGCCTGAGTTTTTCAGATGTAACATTTCGTATTTATTTCTTTATTTTAAACTAACGAGGTTTTTGCCCTGGACGAGAAGGGATCTTCTGAACTATGATATATCAAAATTCTATAACATTGTAATTAATTTCGAAATTAATAAATAAATTTATAGGAAAACCGTCTGAAATCGTCGAAACCGATACCAGAAATGAAACAATTTATCCGAAACCTAAACCGAAATCTAAACAACAATGCTTTATTAATCGAAAACGAAACCTGGGCGTTATTTGAAATGGATTCATGCTTTGGTTTCTTTGTTTGGGTACTATAAATCGAGATGGATTACTATAAATGTTAGACTACTTTATTTTCGAATAGAGTATAAAGGATATACTCAATTACAAAATCTGATTTGATGTTGAATATTTCTTTTGCTGTAAATTCTTATGGAGAAACTAAAACAGAGAAAATCAACACATAAGAATTGACATTAAAAAGCCAAAATATTTTTTTATGAAACATTTTAAAATGCTTAATATTGTCGAATCATATTATTAAATATCTGTATTAAAAACAAATATTGTGACTAACATTGTCGTGCAAAATACGATGACGCAACGAATTTCGAAAAAATAGAGTATAGATGGTTTGTTTCCGAATATTACATTCGACCGTTACTACGAACTGAACGTAAAATTATCATATATAAACTGCCTCGCATATATCATTTTAATGATTGTAATAATGACAAAAGAAGACACCGAAAAAAAACCAAATTATTTTTGTTAAAACATATATTGTTATAATAATAAATTTGCTTGGAAATAAAAACATTCCTTATTATATGCTAATAACATAAGAGCTTAATACTGATTCTTTCACCACTACTTACGACAATAAAGAGTGTATTTGAACTACTAACATATATGCTTGAGAGAATATTGACTTCAACAAATTATGATGTGAATATGTATTCTTCTATAGATGAATTCCGTTATTTAATAACTCGTTCAAAATATTAACATATTTTTAATGAGCAAATTTCTCGCAACTTTTGCCAATGTTTTATTTAGAGAACATGTTCCATATTAGTTTCTAACGAAACAATTTAATATTAATGTAATCTAAGATGCATCAATAATTTGAGTTACTCCCTTCAGTTGTTTTTTTTTTGCCATAGATTGAAAATACAGTAATATTTTTAACGCCTGTTTAGCGAGAGAGATTCCAACTCTTTCTTCAAATGAACTTCAAATACTATTGAATATTCTGGGATAAAATCATCCTCCATTCTGAAAAATGAAGCATAAGCTTCAATTCTTTCAGTAATAATAATAATAATAATAATAATAATAATAATAATAATAATAATAATAATAATAATAAATGACCATTTATGTGGCAAGACTGGGACCATCAGGCCCGCTCTTCCGCCTAACCACGTAATACATACATTTATAAATACAAATTGAAACATTATTCAGAGATTCATTTAGTAAATAAAAATAAAATTCAACTTAAAGATGTCATGCCCTTGAGCTCACAAACGCGACAAAAATACAACGTCCCAGAATTGGCCTTATGCGGCCGGGGAAAACCAGGGAAAACATAGGAAGTGTGCATGCTCCTCAACATTGAGCAACATCTTTCGTTGATAATATGGTTCATTGATTCTTGGCAAATCCAGAAACCGAAACTACTTTCAGCATGATATCTAAAGGAATCAAGGAAAGTGGATCATCTCATAAAGCTTAAAGTTAGTAGGACCCCAAAGGACGTGTGATCATTGAGTTAAAGGAGATAAGACTACGATACAGATGTTGCGCGCAACGTGTTTGAAGGACTATGACGCAAGTCTCTGGGTATTTCCTATTTGCACTATGACAACCACAGAACCGCATTGCCTGCTTCTGATTGTGAGTACGAACCGAAAGCACCGACTCATTAACACGTGCTGTGGAGCAGCACGAGAGTCGCAGCTGCCCTTGCGCCAGTGCAGCAAAGAAGCACGCCGAAAGCGCGTCGCGTGCACCAAGGCGTCCGCGTTTTTCCCCGCGCTCTCACCAATTCCAGACCCGCGTGTGGGCATGTTCTATGCGTCATATTAAACAAGTAAACAAGGCATAGCCCACTTTCAGAACTTTGAACACGCTAATTGCTTATATATATCAACCGATCACGCTTTCTTCGTCAGAGTATTGTTTGTTTACGATCGCTAGTAGCAACGGGTCCTGGTAATTTAATGAGCTGTATTTATATGACATTCTGTTCGCGCTGTTTTTTTCTGCATTTTTACGAAAGTTAATGCATTTCTTCATCGCTCGTCGATTAGAAGCCAAACATGGAAGTTTCGAATGGTCGATTCGATCAATACGGAGTTTTTTCTCATCATTGAATGGTATTAAAAATAATACTTATGATAAAGAGTATTGTACCATTCGTATCACAAAGAAGGCTTAAATTTATTACGGGGTAATACGGTAATGTATTAGCAATTATTTGTCATTGCATACGATTTTTCGGAACGTTTTAAATTAAATAAAATAAATCAAATGGCGTGCACAGTTACTTACTAAATATTTATTGGTATGTTTAGATTGTGTAGAATTTATATGTGCGGTTGGTTCAAATTAAAGGGAGCGCTATGTAGTAACAAGTCCTTCGTAGCAATTTTAGTGTTAGAAAGCTAATGTGCGGTTTCAATAATTTTAATACTGCTTCGTGTTATACTTTTTCTTGTGAATAATTTTTACCTATGGCCAGCGCTTTAATCTGAATTCATCAATTGTAACGTCCATTTTGAATGATCTTCTTTTTGAAATAATATGCATGTTTTATGCTTTATTTACAGCATTTTGATACAGTTGATACTCCAAAAACATAAGATTTTGCATTCTTTACGAACGAAGACGTTGTTAAGTGAAAAGTCAAGCTATTTCATTCGAATACACTATTTCTTGCTAGATTACCTTCACTCCGTTCCTTCTCCGTTTTCACATATTGAGCTGGTCGCATAACTACTCTCATGCAAGTAACTCGCTTCCCACTCATTCGCATACGTACTCACCTACCGCCTAGCGATTCTCAACACCCGCACAAAAAGCCAAAGTGGCATGTAAAGTGCAAACGCGCCTGAGGAACACATAAAAGAAAGAAAGGCTATTAAAAGAGAGATTACGTAAGACAATGCGACTTAAAACTGGGCCGGAGAAAGGGCTAGGTGGTCGCAGAAAAACGTAAGCCGCCGCAAGTCCGGCAAGCAGGAGCACGCGGCACGGCGAGGCACGGCACGCCGCGCCACTCCACCAGACACAAATCTTGCGACTTAATCTGTTTCTAAGCTGGTGTGTGCATGTTTTCAGGTTGTTCATTATTTTTAATTAAATATACTTTTAGCGAGCAACAAACAGCAGTCTTAGTGTCCCGCCTACACATCTCCGGGGAGCCATGCATAGCTGTGCCGTTATGATGCCGTTGTGAAAAGGGAAACAAGGAAGTTGAGCTTAGGGTCTCCGTGAAAAATGAACACGCCTCGGGATTTTTCGGTAGCTTAAAATGCACCATACATCCCGGCGGGGAAGGCTTTTGCGTGTAGCAGAGATAAAAGTACTAATATACAGCGGCTAGCATTATTCACAAAGCAAATTGTTTTGCTCCTCCCCGAAGTACTTTGCAGCAATGTTGGGCATTTTTAGTATTTGTTAACATAAAAACTGCAACCCCGCGAGAAAGGAGCGTCCCCTGCTGTCCAGCCCTATTCATATTCCGCCTACACGTCTGCGGTTGCCTTGTCGATGAAATATATGTGCGTTTTTCTTTTCTTTTCTACGCACGTGACTCCTACAATCACTTCTTTTCGAACCCTCTTATAACGCAAAGGCTTGTATGACACATGTACGGCAGCAGTTTAAATTTACAATTATGTAAGACCACTTTCGATTTGATCTTGTCACTTAGTGCCTGAAACACAATTTTTTGGAATATGGCGTAGATTCAAGTTCAGAAATGACTTTAGAAGATTCGTTTATAGAATTTTTGTCGAAATGTGATACAGAATTAATTATCAGGAAAACAATATTTTTGACAGTCTAAGAAGATATTAAAACACTGAAGTATGATAAATTGTTTTTTCAAAAAGACACAGTGATGGGGCAAACTATGTATGGAATATAAAATTGCTTTGAGTGTGTCCCAGGGATGTAAAATACTGAAAACTTCGTAATATATCTATTTTTAATAAATTTCAAATTACAATTTGTCATTTGTTTATTTCATCGCCTCGTTATAAAAAAATCGAGGATAATATTTGACAATCAATGCACACAGATTTTTTTTCCGCGCCCAAAGCGTTATGTATATTATTGCTTGTTCCTAAGAACGTTGCGCGCACCGGGTATTTCTTTGCTGTTCGCTCAATAATGCGCATTTCGCCCGATATCGTAATTTCTGAGAGTTCCATTTGTTTCTGGAAGTCACGAGGGCGGTTACTCGGCGTACAGCGCGGAAGCTTCCTTTTTTTGCAGCCGGCACGGAACTCCCAAGACCATCGCCAACGTACCTCCGCTGATGGAGATCCCGTAGTAATTCACTGAAAATGAAACGATGTTGTGACTTTCTAAATACCGCATATTTACATACCCTGACTACAGCAATTGAAATATTGGCCTTCACTTCAGAGCTCTTGAGATTATCGTTCTTGATATTATTCTCGTTCTTTGAGGCTCATAATACATTGGAAGAGGAGGCGAAGAACGGAGAAATAACAACCGTTTTTCAATTGGAATGGATTAGTATGGACATTAAGCGAAAAGAAGCAATTTCAATAATGGCAGTCTAATGATGTATTTAATAAGCTCATTCGTTGTAAAAGCCACTTCCATTTTCCAATTTATCTTCTAATATTTTTCATTATGTAGAATTGAACTACAAATGAATTAAAGAAATTTTATACCGGTGCTGTCCTTCCGCACGAAGCGACATAAACTAAAAGCACTCTCGTTTCTCCGCACAAAGCGTGGAGCGCAAGGCGTGGAGTAAAGCCATGCTGGAAAGTCTTTAGGCTTGTACTCACAAAATACGCCTTACAAAACGCCCATGGATGGGCGGCAGCGGCGGGAAAGACGCCTTCCCTAAATTTCCCCGAGGATAATGGCTCCCTGCTATCAATGAAGCGCTCGGAACACAATAATTGCTTATCTCTAGCGTGCTTGGGCGGAGGCGACGACGGCGATGCACAAGCAGCAGGAGGCTAGAAGACTCATGGCACATGCGCGTTGTTAGAGGAAGCTACAAGGCGAAATTCCTTCCGAAAAACAATCCAAATATATTAAGATCTAAGTATAAACTTATCGATCAAATACAATTCTACCTTTCAAAATATTTTTCTTTTATCGATTTATCATTTTATTCGATTTAATAAAAATGTTTTGAAATCTGAGAAATGCCATTGTTCCATAAAGTCATACATACTGTATTAGTTAACTATCATAGGGTTAATCAGGGAACACTATAGAAAAATAATTCACATATAATTCCGAAATAACTTCATTGATACGTTATTCTCAGATGCAAAGTTTATTAACTTTTCATTGCAAATCTGGCTACATATGTGCTGTTGTTCTGATGAAACAGACTGCGAATAAAAATACATGGGAAAAATTATTTACTATCCAAAATGTTTCGTGAGTGCGTTACATAATAACACGTTTTCGTTTCGAACATATTTATAATTCGCGGGCTGTTGCGTACAAAAGTCTTCGACACTTGTCTGTAGTGTTTGCCTATCAAAAGATCATTTGTTGAATCTCCTCAGAAGTCTGTCAGCGGTACTGGCAGAAGATAAGGGTCAAACGGTTAGGCATATCCACTCGTTTGTTATTTTTTTATTTATGCATTTCTTGTAAAAATAGCAAAAAATGTATGTGATAGGGGGAGAAGGAATTTTATTAGCATTTAGAAAGCTCATGTAAAATAAGAGGTAGCAGTAACATTTGCTGAATTGATTGAGGAAAAAGATAAAATCGGTTTTAGATGTGGTTCCGAAGCAGTCATAAAATCAAGAAACCACTGCTTGAAGTTGTCTGTTACATTTTTATCGCATAACACAACCGATGACTGGCATAAAATTGAACTTGTCTTCATTCTGAAAGCATTATTTTTTGTTTTACATTAGAAATTATTGTTTTGTTTCACATTAGATGATTCCCCGATTTCGATGTTGACAATCCTAATATGGATTTTGTTCTGTAAAATTTCCCGGTACTTTTTGTGCAGAAACAAGACCTGTCACTTACAAGTTCCAATGATTCACAATTCTATTTACATCATGGAAACATATTTGTAGTTGAACTATGTATCAATGTACACGTCATTATCAGAATCACTTATAACCGTTTTTAAGAATTCTGTAACTATGAGAGGAATAAAATGGGATTTTACTCAGTACACTGTACAGTATAAAATATTTAAATGATCTGCTCAGTACAAATGAATTTTTATTTCACTCAGTAGCATTGGAAAAAATATGGAATATGTTTCTTTCAGGAAAAGTATGGCGAAAGGGACTGATATCGATACCGCGTCTGGAGCTGACAGGGATGTAGGTTCTGTAAACTCACCATTACAGGATATCTCGCGTATGATTCACGTGTTCCATTTGCAGTTTATGAATACATTGTCACTATTGGAAGAAAATGTTATTAATGAAGAGACTGAAGAAAAGAAAAGGAACGAAGGAAGTGAAGACTGAGACAGTGATCAAGAGCGCTTTTACCATCCGTATCCAATTCGAACACACAGTTAGAAAAACACGCGTTTAATAAGTAAAACTATGACGTATTATGCCTTCCGTGTTACAAATAAAGAAATAAAGATATTCGTGAAAATGAATAAAACTAGGATACATTTCGGCCATAAATTGTGACTACTTAATAGACTGTTTTATATTGTATTCCTAATGAAAAATTAATTTGATGAGTACTAAAAATCCCTCTTCGATTTCGAAGATGTCTAGGTGCATTGGATATAAGAGCATATTATAATATTCAACTTTATTTTCTTCCAATTCAGAGGATTCTTGCCGAAGTAATAAGTTTGTAATTACACCAGCAGATACTATTTTCTTTCCTATTAAATTATTATGTTTTTTCGAAAATGGATTTATAAGTAATACAATTTTTATAATTTTATAACATATGGGCAATGATTATATACCTCACTATGAAAACAAGAGATTAAGTGTAACTGCAAATTGACCGGAATATTGGTGTAGAAACTTAGTTGTTCATCAGGACTATTCGGAATAGAAACAAATTGATTAGAATACAAATCGTTGCGATTCCATCTATCTTCAACAAGCTAATAAGACAACACTAAATTGAATATGGTGGAAATGGTACTGTCTGACTGATACACTGACTGATGATAGAAAATTATTCTGTGAAATTTCAAGCAAATCAGAAGGTATCTTCTGAAGATATATTTAATATAGATGGGTTTTTGGCTTTTTTCCATCAAGATTGCATTATCTTAATTGAATCACGCCACAATTGGTCCATATATTTTACAGCCATTGTCTTGTAGTAAAGACGACGTTCCTTTCAAAAAAAATTGTGAAAATAATTATTTGCAGGTTTAATTGAATATCTAATTTTCAGAGTAGTTACGCAAGCGTCATTATTGAAGTTTCTTCGAAGATACTGACCGTGTGATTATACACAGGATAGCACGTAACAATTTTTTGTTAATATTAGGAATTACTTAAATTAACCTAATATTTATTTTATAATTTGCAATTGTAGTTTAACATTTCAGGTTGATTTATTTTTTGCAGATATTTCATCTTAAATGTCTGTGTTTGTAAGAGAATTCATAGGATTAGAAACGCTACTGCTGTGCTTTAAATGGCCAGCAATGGAAGGCAAATCAATTGTGCAACAACGACACATACTTTTTCTCATTCTTTCTACCTTTAGCAATTTTCCAAAATTTAAAGGGGGGACGGAAATTAGAACTTCACCATTTTTAAGCGTCTGTTTTCCCTCCGTGAAAAAAATAACAAAATTTGAGCGGAAAATGCTTTTTTTAAAGTGCATTAACGTCAAACAGAAATTACACGAAAACTGCTCATTTTTTAAAAAATATATATATAATTTGAATCTTATTTTTAGAACAGATTTGCTTTATCACAAAAATCTGTCTTTAATATTGTACTTTTGGAATGGTATTTTTTTTTGCGCTTTTAGAAAACACAAAGAGGTGGCCGAAAATAGGACTTGCACAATTTTTGTACTGCCCTTTGATACATAGGAGGAGAAAATTTAAAGCAAATATTTGCAAACATTTTTGAGAAAATAAATGTTGACAAATTGCCTCTATTTGCGAAGTAATGTGCGAATATTTCTTATAATTTCGAAGAACATAATATTATTCCAAGATTTGACTTTGAACAAGAGATTTTATTACAGAAAAAACACTATCTTAAATATTGTAGTTGTTGAAAGACGCCAAAATAAATTTTGAACTTTTCGAAAAGTCAGGGATTTAAACGAAAATGAGGCCCACGCCAATGTTAGGGTATCCGAGGGCAAAGTTCAATAAAAAAATCAGCCATATTTTGAGAGATTTTTTGAAAATTTTGTTGAGGCTGCATGAAAACTACTTCCAAAAATCAATATATGTAGTTCAGTTTCGAAGGCATTTCAGTTTGTTTTTTATAGAAAAATATGTTTTAGAGACAATAGACTGAAGAGTTTAAGCGACAGCTTTAATCACTGACGGAGAACCTTTTTGCCGTCAAACGATTTTTTCGTTGTAAAGGAATCACAAAACATGACACTACACAAAGTGTCAGTGGAAGTAATTTACTACAAGTGCAAGGTTTATCCACGTTTTCGTTACCAGAGTCCAGCAATAATAGCCTATGTGTCGAAACAACGTCGATTTCCGGTTCACGATTACAATACTTCCCCTTCTCAGGGCGGAAGGCGAGAAAGTAAAAGGACGGCATTCGTCTATGGTAGAAAATAATAAACGTGTAAATTCGTCCATCCTGGCGTCGTGCAATTGAACACGGCTCGCCCGCGCGGCGAACGTGCCGTTTCTCATCGCGTCATTCGGCATCTTGCCGGGGCGGCTGGCGGCGGCGCGGCTCCGGTCGTCCAGCACGTGTCCGCAGCCCGCGCCATTCTCCGGGGACAGCCGCGCCTCGCCTCTCCGCGCCGCTGCGCGCTCCGCCAACTTGTAACTGCTTAGAGGAAAATCGATATGTTTTCCTTCTCTTCCGCGTCGCAACATCCGACGGCTTCCGCCCGCGCACTCGCTCCCACACGCACCCCCCTCCTCGCCTCGCCTCGGCCTGCGTCGCGGCGCCGTGCCGGCCGGCCGTCTGAATGCGCCACCGCCTCCGCGAAAATCAACGCTCGGCCCCCCCCCGGCTTCTTTGCTTATCGTGACCGCCCGCGCATCCGGTCCTCGCCAGAGCGCGCGCGGCCGGCCCCGGGACGCTCGCACGCGCCGATACAGACGACGACGCCGGGGACGCCGCGGCCGGCGGAAACGACGCGCGCGAAAACGCGGCGCTCGCGATGTTGCGAACGCGGAGGGCGAAGGAGAACGCGTTCCGAGTGAAAACATCGCTGTGGCGGACGCGGCAAAGGAAACACGAGATCCAAAGACGTATACTACTGCTTCCGATAGCGATACGCTTTCATCTAAGCTTATTGAGGCTCTCTAAAAAGGCATTTCGACTTTGTTATTTGTTGTAATCGAACTGTAATTTATTTGTCGTACACTGGTGTAAAGAAATGCAAGGAGTTGTTCAGTTTAATTCACCAGTGATTATATATAGTGAGGAAATATTTCAGAACAATATTCCCGACGAAAAGGTGAATTGCTTATCATGCCTTACAAAAAAGTGCTAATGTGAGCTAGAGAGACAACTGAACTTGAGTAAAAGGAACCGCGGCCAAGGTAATAGCAGAGAGCTACATCAAAAAATCGTCCCCAAATATATTATGTTGACGCCAGAGGTAAAGTGATTTGTTACATACATTGGTCTGTAATATGTTTCATCCCAAAATACTTGATTTGTTTCTAGCTTAATCTCGAACTTTAATTTGAAATGTAATAATTCCTCTCTGAACGTACCAGTCATGAATTTACTATAAACTCAAAATACTGCATAAAACTATTCAAATAATGCATAATATTAAAAGAGTGTACGGAAAGAAAATAATTTGAATGTTTGCTGTCGGAAAGATTCGACGAACCACACCTTTTTTGTTGTAATATGAAAATAAACATTTCCACCAGTGCGACTATATAAATAGTCTGTTGACCAATAGCACTGAGGAAGCGATGGGCGCATGAAACGTCATAACCTCGGACACCAGAAATTTCAGAGATTTCGTGATAGAGCAGGGGTGCGAACATATATCACCATTCACTTCCCTCATTGAGTGTGTACTGGTTATGGGATGCATTATTAAAGACAATCAAAATCTGGAAAACATAAGAGGTGTAGAACCTATTGAATGCAATCACTAATCAATCAGAATTCTCTTGTACACAGATACAGATTGTCAGATAAATAGACCACAAAAATTATTCAGTTATATATTAAAAAGATGATTTTTAATTAATATGAGATATATCCGTTTAACTTCTCCATACGTCATATACAGTTGCATCTTTTCTTTGATGAAAATAAATGAAATTAAATCTAGAGAGAATTTCTCGTTGCCTTTTAGATAATTTCATTCATATTTCATGGTTGTATTCGAATACTGCAATTCGTTTGTTCTGATGTATCGCATATCACGCTTTCTTCTTGTGCAAATGTTATAAATTGGTAAAAATTTATATTTCGAAGTAAATACGTTATTTTTTGCTCTAACATTTTCGTTCTGACTTTCTAATAATATACGAAAATATATACCTTACTTTCCTACAAATTCTTTTTAAATTCCTTCAGTTAATAAACATCAACAAATATTAATTGTTGCTTTTAGTATTAATCTGTATATTTCCTTAGTTTTAGTTGAGTTCATCCGCTCTGTAATGTACTTCAGTGGCACTCCAGAGAACTTGTTGCTCCCCACTATACACAGGCGCATTGAAACTCAACGCCTGCGTTGAAAGCCAGCTCATCGTGGAGTTCGCATTCAGCGTGTTTCCTCGCCTACCTTGACACCCCACGGCGTACTCATGTCGTGTGGAGAGGGTATGGGAGGTATCGCGGACGCGGGAACCCGCGATTCCAGTACAACAGTGTCTCCGTCACCACCACTACCACCACTACCACCATCCCAACTCGACGGCCCCTCCAACCCTACTTGTGCCAACTCCCACCCCTACGGCTCGCAACCGACCTTCGCCGTGCGTTCCGTTCGTGTCGGTCTCTCGCCCCGAGTTGTCCACGCGGCCCATAACCCTCCTCACTGACCTCACCGTCCCTATCGCCCGCACCGCCCACACCGCCCGCACACGAATCCGCACCCGCCAGGCGGCGGTGTCCTGTGGAAACACTAGGCCGGGGCTGCAATCCGCTCTCGCCTCGCGGCAGACGTGCGGGGGCGGGGCCCCGGGTGGGGTTCAGGACGGGGTTCAGGGCGGGGCTCGGGGCGGGGCTCCGGGCGGGACGGGCTGCGGCGGGGCGCGACCACACGCTTCGCCTTAAAGCGGATGACGCTCGTAAGGACGCTCCGCCCGCCCTCTGCACGCTCCCTCCAGCCTCCTCCCGCCAGCCACTGCCGGATCAGCGCTCGCGGCTGCGAAAAACGGCTCTTGCTTTCCTCCGTGCCACTGCCTCACATTTTTCTTTTCGCCACTCTTCGTTTTCTGACAGCCGGGTAAATGTTCGAAGCAGATTATAAAACGTGCGGTGAATTTCCTCCAAAGCTTCACATTCATTAGAAATTATTTCCTTTTTAATGAGGAATTTTCTCGGAACATAAAATTTTCATTTCGCTGTTAGTTGATTAAATAAATGAATATAAATAACACTTCATAAGAGAGACCTCGATTGGATCCAAATATGAATGAAGTAAGAATTCCAAGGATTGCATCATTGGATGAAGTTGATGGTCGATTCATTTTTCGTTTGATCATTTCATTCCTTAGAACCCATAGACTTCATTTCATCAATATAAAACTAATTAATTAAAGTCAGTCTTTCTCCTTATCACCTTGTAATGAAATACACATTCCATTTTCTTCTGTTTTTACATTAAATAACGAATCGAAATCGAAGAAATTTGAATTAAAAACTCATTACTCTGTCAACAATCTCAGCGCCACGCCTCTGTAGGTTAAGTTAGGAAATGTGTATGTTCGAAAAGTTATTAAAAGCGTCATTAGAAACGTGTTAATTTAAGGTTTAATTTTTATTAAATAACTAATAATAATTGCACCATCATCCTCTTGCTTTTTTGGAAATACATGTTATTTATAGAAAAGATGAGGGTAGGTATCATCAGCATCACAGTCAACAGCTCAATTGAGTCTCGACCTGTTAAAATTGCACTTTTTCAGATGTGTCTAATACACATGCTCATCGTTTACTAGAAACTGGAATTTCATGTTTTTTTTGTTTAAATTGACTAAACTTCCTTTTTGTATCAAGGTGAAAATGCGTTTTGTGTGATAAATATTTCAAGGTTAAAAAATGTCTAATTGAGATCCCTTGTCCTTTTTGGTTTGGAAAGGCTCGTTGGTTAGCTTCACATGTGCGTAGTAGATGGGTTCGTACATGTGTGGAGTATGAGAACGTCCATATTGAACGAGGTTGTTGTAATTAATTAGTTAATTCGAAATGATCTCGTTCATTGCCTTCGGCAGTAATCACAAATGTATGTGTAGTCAGAATACGCCTACGGTCTGTGAAGAGTAGCCGACGTAACGTCAAGTCGAGTTTCGGTTTTTACTGTAAGGTAAATATATTATTTGTCTATTTCTCTATTGCCTCTCTTGCTTTTTTACGATATTCCTCTCTAGGAAACACGATTATTCCCCGATATTTTACTAGTCCTTCTCCGAAGCATATACGCAGAAAATGATCTTTTGTGTAATCTGCGCTTTGGCAGTAATAAATATGTGAAAGCATTGGTAGTTTTATCGCTTCCAAATATTTAATTAATGAGTTCCTCAATTTATTCGCTGCATTACCTATACAATGACAATAGGTATTTCAGAAGAAAAAAACTAGCATTTATTTTTGTTGTTCTGATCTCTTTTTGCAGCGCGGGGCACACATTTCATGCTAAATTTAATGTCAGTAACATAAATGTTAATTTCATGCGCATGGACTTAATTGATGAGAGAATCCGATATGAATTTTGGAAAGTATGAGCAACGATACAGATTACATACGAAAAATGAAATAATGGAATGTTTGCATAGATTCTGTTCAGCCTGATCAATTTTTGGTTTGTGAAAATATTTCACACTCCCACAAGATTCTTTACATGCAAGTCGCCATGGTTTTGAAAAAACAAACAAACAAACTACTATTAATTTGTGCGTTGAAACCCTAGTAAATGGACACCTAGGTAGAGTTCCACTTCATCTAACACATAATGATGCTTAATAATCTAAGGCATCTCTATATTGTCTTAATATGTAAACGTGTAAAATAAACTATAGAAAACAGCAGATGACTGATTTTGTAATGTTATTGAATTCTGTTCTTTTCGGATTGCTATCGTTATTTTTACTTTACTGCACTTTGTATGTTTACTACGAAATCTGTTTCAAAACCTTATCTTTGAATTATTCGTGTGCTGCATTTCTGTTTACGAAAATAAGTCTAGAGAACGTGAAATTGTTGCAACCAAACTAAATGTTTTAATACAATTTTGATCGATTTATTATATTCTAATTTATTTATTTATGAATATTTTTCGCAAATTGAAAAAGCATTCCAAGATAATTTGGGGACATTTTGGAACTCGGGGATTATTAGGAAAGCATTAAAGCAGAAAAAATTAAACAAGGAAAAAGGAATTTCGCGGATATAGCTATAAATGATGGAAAGTAAGTGCTACATCATGGAAGTTTTCAAACAAACGGCATAATATTTCTATAATTTTAGAATAAAATCCACGTCTTTCAAGGAATCACTAAAGTTTTACGAAAAGGTTTTTAGTACTAATTGATACAATCATTTGTATTTTAATTAATATTATAATTAATAGTATTTTTTCTTGAAGTTGGTGAGCTTTATCATAGATTGAGAATGGTTATAATATTGTTCGTGTACACTGAACGGTCTTCTTGCATTGACCACATTAAAGGCAATAGCTGTGCTAGATTTATTGACCCTGGCATATCGCCGTTAAAGGCGAAATAGAGAGTTTGTTATGGTTACCTTGTGTAGGACTCGAATATTTGGAAACACTACAGACTTCACATTCCAGGAACTCAATATTTCTCTGCCATAGCTCTCTATAAAACCTCACTAAATTCAAGAGCGAAGAATCCGCTCTCTAAAAAACACGCTATTTTTCGCTTTCCCGGTTTTTTGGTCTGACAGATTTTACAATAGAAACGGACATTCGTAGCGGACAGTGGTTTATGAATTTGAGACCAGCGGTAAAAAACAATTCCCGTCCCGGGCGAGTTTTCATAAAGCATTGCCCTGGCGCCTTCCAGTGGGCTACGCGGCGCGGACGCAGCGTTTCTGCATTTGTGAGTGAGCGCGGCCGGGGCCGGGGGCGTGGGTGGGGGCGGGCGGGGCGGTCGGGGGCGGGCGGGGGCGCGGGAGAGGGGCGTGGGTGGGGCGGCGGACGCGTGCAGGTGATGGGGTGGCGACCCCGCGCGGCGCCGGGCGTCGGGACGAGCGACGCCGCGCGGCGTGTGTACGCGTGCGAGAGCGCCAGAGAGCAAAAGAGAGTGAGAGAGGCAAAGAGCGACAGAGAGGGTGAGGGTGCGGGCGAGACGCAGGAAGCGGGGGCGAGAGGGTGCGGAGGTTGAAATAGAGGTGGCGGCGCCGCTGTGGCGCCGGCTGCTGGGTGTGGACCAGGGCGGGGGTGGTGGCGGCAAGTGACGCAGGAGTTTCCCATTCCCTCCCTCACTTACTCTCTCGCCGCTCACTCGCTTCTCTGGAGCCAGCTGATTGCTTAATTGTTTGATAGCCATTTCACCTCCTCTACGTCAACAGCCACTCGCTTGCGGAGTCTGCGATGCGAGTCCGCGCCAGCTTCTACGTATGGGTTCGCGCCAAGCCGCGTCGCCATGCTCCTAGAACGACATATGTGTTTTCGATTTGACTTAAAGTACTGTTGACAGCGAATTCATAGTTGAACTGAGACAAATAATCGTTAGCGAATCATGATGATTTTTTTTAATGCTTGTTATCGTTACGAAAAATATCATTTTATGCTGGTCATTTTAATGTTTTATAAATTATGTAAGTATGCTTTCTTTGAATTCTCCAAATGGACTTGACAAGTTGTTCCTGCTGATTGTTCACTTCTACTCTCGTTGAAACTAGTATTTGTTGTGAACGACACGCATACACGAGCTATGAATGTAGCTCAAGCCTCATGGAAAAAGCAGTAAACGAACATCATTTTAGCTTTTTCGTTTCAATATCAAATCAGATTCTTTGTGAAGTAGTATTACATTGTCGAAACAGAATTTTTGCCTTTCACCAAAGCCTGGTTTATATGAATTCACAACGGCAATTCATACGTGCTGAATATTGTATATACAACAGATTTATAAACGAAGGAAAAATAAGTTTTGTTTAGAGGAATTATTTCGCATTCCAGAAACAATGTAGTGTCGTTCACACTGAATTTTGATACTTACCCCAAGGATTCATTATATGCAATTTTTTAACACGCACAATATACTAAATTGTTTATCACACGATTCGTGAGAATCTCCCTTCAATGTTACAATTGTTTTCACAAGGTATAAATGTCTCGTTCCCTGAAACATGTTGCAGTTTTTGGCATTTTGTGTCATTATAATGCAAAGCTTATAATTCATTTTAACCGAAGCAAATTTTTCATTCCAAGAACAAAAGGTGGGTCTGATATGTGAATCAAAACTCTCATTTAACCGAACAATAGCTATATGAGTTTATAGCTTCACAAACTGCTTTTTGAAGAGTTGAATGTTTCTTCATTCTTTCCAATGTGTCGCATAAAACAAGCAAAAATGCACTGTACTCGAAACATGTTGGTAATGCTTACGAGAAAGTTGATGTCATGTACTAAATGGGTTTATAATAGCTAGGAGAAGTTTGAGTTGTAACGATCTCGTTTCAGTTTGAGAAAAAACGTAAATGACAGCTCATTAGAGAACTTGGTAGATACTTCGGAAAACTATACGTGTGAACATAAGGGCGGGCCATAAACATTTTCTTTCAGATATTTTTCAATGTTAATAGACGAGTTTCAGAAAAATACAATGAAGAGTCGGCATTCAAAATGCATTCTCACGAGAGAATATTTTGATTCACAGTAAAAGGGTACTATTATTGCTTTGCACAAACAAATATAAAATAGTTCTACTAGATTCATTGAAGCGGTATACTAAAATGTACTTGCACACGGTACTAATACACAGCTAATTTACGAGAAAAGTACTAAGAAAGTAAGCCAGATCAAACAAACCTTACATAAAATGTGTTTTGATGTAGTCAACGAAAGATATATTACTTCTCTTAATGTTTTGCTTCCAAAAATCTATTCCTTTTTCACAGAACAAACGAGTATAAATTTTTGGTTTCCGGTATTGATCACAAAACGTTTCCTTAAGTAGAATCAAACACTGGCACTAACATTACACGTGAATCACTCCCCTGAAGTCGCAAGCCTCATAACAGTTTCCCCAGGCATGACGATTTTTTCCCAAATTTTACTTCCACATTTCTTGTTTTATCACTGCACTGGATCGTGGGGTAGGTAGTACGTAGCTCACGGGGGAAGGTGTTTATGGGACGTGGAGGAGTAGAGCGTCGCTGGCGGCGACGTGAGCGGGTCCGCGTGACGGTGATGTCGATCGAGAGCGTCACTTTAGTGGCGGAATACGCGGCTCCGAGAACATACCACTAAGTGCGGGAAACCCCGCTGCAGACTCCCCGCCTCCGCCTCCACCACCGCCGCCGCAACCGACGAGGCCATAAAGCCGACAGCCTCGAATGCGCCACCTCCACGCAGTCTCCCGCGCCGCTGGGGATCTCCGTGGGAGATGGGGAGGTCGATGACCATGGGGAGAGCGGTGGCGATGGGGGCGTCGGCAGCTGGACGTTGGGTGCACCGATGATGTTGACTGCTTTGGTCGTTGGTTTGCTGCGTTTTTTTTTTCGATGTCCAACGCTGGTTCTACATCTGAGAAGACGATACCTATGAACCCTGGACGATGAATTATAGTCCTAGTTTGATTGCACTTTTGAATAATGTAGATGAAATTGCCATCCGTTACAATATTTCATTTGCACAAAAATATTTAACAAACTTGTCACTCGCGTTTTATTTCACGACCAACAACTTTCCTCGAATTCTTTTATCATACGCCTAAGAAATGTTGACAGCAGTAATAAGTGACATAATTTGAAATAATTTCCACCACACAATATTCCGATCTGTCACTCGATATATTTTATAACCTATAACAACACTGCCCTGTTTGCACTGAGAAGCGAGAGCTTCGAGCAATGCACATGTCACACGAACCTCCACCAGCGCTCAAGGAAGCTCGCTGCACCCACGTGGGCACAGGCGCTCGGCACACGCAGCGCGGAGGCGCGGACCTCCCGACACACGCGCATTCCTCCGAGAGCATTCCCGAAACTGAATGTCCAGTGCGTGTGTGTGTGTACGTACGCCAGAAAGAGAGCCAACCGGAGAAGGTTGGGGGAAGCTTGTAAGGTCCGACTGGGCAAGTAAATACAATACAGAAAGTACAAACGGGAGGGGTATTTTTTTATTCTACCATCATTTAAACGTTCGAAACGAAAAACGGGTTTTTGAGGTAGGTACTGTCCCAAGACTTGTTTGACCACTGAAGTCCAGTTCTAAGTGGGGGCCTCCGGGGGGAGGGAGGGGAAAGAGGGGAAAGGGGTCGAGCGAAGGTCCACTCTCGTCCATTATGCTGCCTGCTTGTCTGTGCAGTACGGCGCGCCTCGCCCGAGCGCGCCGTGCCCCTATCTCCTCGCACACATCCTTACGGCGAGTCGGCGCGCCTCTCACCCCCTTGGGCCCCGTCCCCCTTAAATCATGCAGCTTTCACCCGAAGACCAGTTCTGCGGCAGGCGAAGTCCGGCGACGCGCCGGCGAGGGGCTGGCCGGCGCATATGCAAGCGTGTGCATCGTGCGTACGAATGTATGAAGAGGTTTAATTGTGGTTCTCCACCCCTCGGGCCGCTACCCCGCGCCGCTGATGCTTTCTCCTGAACTCGTTTGACCACTGCGTCCGGCAATGTTGCAAAATACATAAAAATGGGGGAGGGGGGAAAAGTCAATGTCCGGTTCAGTCCAAGCGCGAGAAGAGCGGAGGGTGGGGCGGCGCTGGCCCCGGGGCACGCCGCTCCACTAGGCAGTTTTTGTAACCGTCCGGCAGCGCTGCGACTGGCCGGCCGAGCGGACTACACGGCGCGGACGTGGGTTTCGGCAGCGCCCCCTCCCCGAAGCCTTTCCGGCCCCCTTCCACCCGGAACTGGCCGCGGGCAACACGTGAGCTGTCCGGTTTCGTCTATTTTGCTACCCCGCCGGTGGTCAGTTCACGGCCGAATTCCTGTTGCTTTGTTGCGCGCCCTTACCCCTTCTTCCGGGATAACCCTGCTCCCCCTAAAAGTGTCCTCGTATTCATTTTCATACGGCTTCACAGATGCTAACTTCCCGTAGGCTCGGAGACGCATGCTTCCCTATGTAAATGAGATACTTTAGAAATGAATTCGGAACTGGCCACCGGTCACAATTCATCTGTTTCTAAAAGATAGTTATTTCCGCACTCGACTTTGTGTTTGGGTTCCTACTTAGTATAAACCAGGAATCACACTTCTTTCTCGTATATTTAAGAACACGATTATTTAAATTTGATTGTAGGTTATGTTTCTTTCAAAGCAATTTTATAAAGAATTATATTTTAAAATAGATTTTCTTAATAAAAATAAAATATAACAAAAATGAACGGCATAAATAAAAATGTTTAAGCTGAAGGGGCCAACATGCAATTCAAATGTAATGTTCACAACGGGATCCTCACATTATACGGAACTCATGGAGGAGAGCAGGCATAGACGCGTAATCATAGAGGGGGAGGAAAAATGCTGGATCTAAAAAGAGGAAGGTTGGACGTTTGCCATGTGTTGAAGTGAAATCGGGTCAAGCCACCTTTTGCCACGCCGCCCATATGCAAAAACGGGTCCCCTATTCTCATGAGCTGAGAGACACCTGCGGAAACGTTTTTGCACAGATCTTTCTCACTTGCACAATAGGTCGGATGAGAATGGAACAGTCAGAGTAACAGCACACTCTGAGATTTGGGGGACGGGGAGAAAGGGATGTCCCCGGTCGTTTAAAGTGAAGGCGAGATGTGTCTTAGGTATCAAATATCTTTCGTCACTTTTCAAAACAAAGAAAATGGTACAAATTATAAACCATTCTTTTTATGAAGTAGAATTATTTGGTTAATAATTGATTGGTTAAGTGATGTTTCCGGGCACGTCAACTGGTATGGTTATTTGTTCAGTAGTGTTGTAAATGTTTTGAAGCCCAGAGGGGGCGGTGTTCCTTTCCACCAGGATGGTGAGATCTGGCCCCGACCTACAGGTTGCAAGAGATTTCCCTCACAAGATATTTCTTTCCGCGGTGCACCGCCCCAGCCGGACGGGTTCTAAGTTCCCAAATAATCTCTTGGCTTGTGTGATGGTATAGTGCAAGGGTGTAAGAGTAACGGGCTACATTAGGACAAGAAAGAGGAAGGCAAGATCACTCGCTGTTCGTGACACGTTTGTTAAGACACTGTCCAGGCATTCCAGTCAGAGCAGCCGGCCACTATAATACTCCTCCAGACAGCGGCTGAATTCGACCCTAAAATCCGCCAGCGTCGGCACACGAATTCTAATATCTCCTGGTCAGAGACGCTGCAGATACAGCGCGATTTTTATAAATGTCTATAGCAAATGTACGTAATGAGAACCTGAATTTGTAACTTCTCCGAGATTTTGTAATGGGAATAATTACATTATATATATATATATATATATATATATATATATATATATATATATGAAAGTTCTCTATTCTCTCACAACATATATAATTATTTTTAGTAAACTTCCTTTCAAAGTGTTCCACACACTTCCTTACACACATCCCTCGTACGACTCTCGTGAATTCGTTCCTCTCGTAAGTTATGGCAACTTCTTTAAATGCACTTATTCTCTACAAGTTATCTGGTTGTAGCCGTGAAGCAATGAAGTCGTATACACCCGACCAATTATGGGCGTGAGTTGAAACTACGCAGATCTAGGGAAACTGCACGTTCCGTTGCAAGGTTTGTGAATTCAAATACCAAGAATTATTACAATCGCGAACATCCCCCTAGTAAGCCGGCCACGGTGTTTGTTACAATGTCTTTCATTGGACGCTCTGTATTGTAGCAAAACCATGTACAGCGTGTATAATGGGCAGTTTATCGACAGAACTACTACAGCCATTGGGAGGGCGTCAGGGAGGTTGCTGTTCGCTTCCCGTGCAGGTCATTCAGAGCCTTGCGGTTTTCCTCAATCTCGCGGGGATTAATGTGGAGGACGACCGCCGAAAATAGGCACTGACCGCTTCCTCGCGAGGCCCAGTGCCCGCCCCTCCCCTCCCCTCCCCTCCCCTCCCCCTCCCGCAACGCCACTAAACACCCATTTCCTACGGGTGGGCAGGCGCCGACCGACCGACCGACCGAGCGGGTGTCGCGTCGGACGGCAAGGACAATTGCCCGACCACCCTGCAGCGGTTCATACGGACGCCTGCCTCCCCGCCTCGCGCCACCTTCCCTCGCCACACTCCCCCGTCACACATTCTCGCCACGCTCCGTCCCCACGCGCCCCGCTTCCCGCCACGCTCGCAGCGTTTCCGCTTCTTCGTGCACCAGCGACTCAGTGGGCGCCCCCGCCGCTTGACTGCAATGCCCAGCTCCACTTTGATCTTCGATGGAATGTACCGAGAGGCGCCAGACCACACAGCACGAGTGAAAGGACAGAACTCTTACCCTCCAAGTGTCCTTCTGGACTTTCAAGGCGCAATGGCCTTTAACGGATATTGTAATTCGTTCTCGCATTATGTACTAAATGACGGAGAATGGGCAAATTGGGATAAATCATGAAGACGTTGTAGAATGAAAAAATGAGATTTCAAGAATGTTGTATAAAAATGAAGTCACGAAGTGCGACGCCTTGAGTATTTAAATGAATGTATGAGTGTTTGTATTGAAATCTGTATGATTGTGTATATGTAGGTAGGTAGGTACATGTGAGTGTAGTAAGTGTATATATCTACGCATATGTATGTATGTATGTATGTATGTATGTATATTTGAATCCGTATCAGTAACCATTGGTGCTAAAAATCTTCTCTCTGCATTTGATGCTAGATTTCGAATACGAATTTGCTGAATGGGAGACAATCGGTTTTGTATTTCACATATACGTTGCACTGACGTTTTTAGTAAATTTTGACGTTTTCCTTTCCCATTAACGTCTCAGATTTACACTAACGAAACTATGCTTCGTTAAGAACGATATTTAAAAAGTTTTTTTCTACAGTGCTGTGGTAAGATTTCGATCAAATAGGTCGAAGTATATCCCAAACAAAAAGTAGCATTTTATTTAAATCATATTGTCAACTTTACAATTTTTGCTCTGCTAGAATGGAGCGTTCATTAAAACTGAACTATGAAAAAATTGTCAGGCGTGGTCGCCTCTACGATCTTGTTAAAACATGAAAGAAACAATGAATTAAAGAAGCCATTAAGGGCAAGAATAGAAACAAATGTAGACAATGAAACAAGTTGTTAGAGAAATGACATCGAAACAAACTTGAAAAATAATGAAAATTAATTTATTTTCTTTAATTCATTTAGAAAAGTAGCATCAAATTCTACACGTAATGATATGTAAAAATATAATCAATAATTGTATTAAAATAATTAGAAATTATTTACACCTTAAAAAATTAACGTAATACGATTATGGCAAACAATGTATACTAAAATTAATATTGTTATAGTACGGAGTAAATATGCTATCGTAAATATGCTGTAGTATTACGAATTGTATGTTAGAACGATAGTGTAGTTTTTGCTCGTCGAAAACCAAAGTTTTATTTGTTCTGTTCTTTAAAACATTTTTTTAAGAATTTCCTTGTACAAGTCTGGAGGAGAATTCTAGCGGCCGTCTGCTCTGATCAGTAGTTTTCCGTGGTTTCTCGGATCAACACCAGGCGAATGCCGGAGCAGTACTCTATCAAACGGGCCACGGACCGCGCGCGATTTGTCCTTCCCATTCCTTGTCCTATCCTCTCCCCTTACACACACACACACTTACACTAACATGCACTACACTACCACATATCCCGGGAGACCGGTCGGGAGCTTAGAGATTGTTCCGGCTGGGGCGGTGTCCCGCTGGTGGGAGAGTCCTGGTTTGGGGGAAACCCCACTAGCGGACGGTAGGTCGGCGCCAGATCTCGCCATCCTGCGGGGGAAGATCACCACCATCTCCCGAGAAAAAAAGCATGCACCACACTAACGGGAGTAATGATCAGAGCAGTTGACGCGCCCGGAAACATAAATAAATCAATCAATCCTTGTACAATACAGTACGTGTTATCTCAAAATATTAATGTATTTACTACTACATCACAAAAAGAAATTAAGGTAATTTCTAATATGATGAAGTGAAATGGACATCAAGAATTCGTAATGTGAAAAAATTTTTTTATTAACACAATGAAAATTTACAATCTATTTCAATTTGAAATAATAAGTAAATATGATAATTCAAAAATAAATGATCAATGAAACAATAATATAAATATTATTTAATAATATAAATATTATTTTTGTATTATTATGAAAAATATTTTATAAAAATAATATTTATAAATAAACTAATTTGCCAAAGGATACAGAATGCAGTATATTACTCCACACTCATAAACGAGAAACGAAGACTTACGAGAAATCCTGAATGTAGAACACTATAACAAAATAATCATATAATGTTAAACATTACTTTACGTTATTACGGCCAATTAATCTTAAATTCTCGATTTGAATCAAACAGAATGTGGTGATATAGAGTCAATAGTTTAAAATTGTCACAATTTTATTAGAACTTACGCCCACTTATATTTGCTTTGAATTGTACATGAACTAACTCCATTTTTATGAGCTTCCTTAACTCCATTCAAGAAAAAATTAAGAGAAAAGAATTTCAGCCACTTTTGAGAAAATTTTGAAATTGTCCTAGTAGCTTCATGTAAAGTACTTCCAAACTTAAAAGACCCGTTTCAAATTCGAAAGACCGCGACATCATCCAGATTGATTGGGGAATATCAATTTTGGGGAAAATTCACGCAGAATCTTCGTAGGTCTTATATGCTTCCCAGACACACAGGTAGAGAGAAAAACTAATGGTTCTACATCAGCACATACTCTTTTGCATTTCTGAATTGGCTACTTTCGAAAATTCAGACACTTTAACGAAAATTAGACCCGCCCCATTCTTTTACGTGTCCCTTTTTTTGTCCAAGGATAAAGTTTGAAGCAAACATTTGGAGCGGTTGTTTGAGAAAACGGTTTATAGAAATTTCATAAATTTGACACAAATTTCAATAAATCTACTGTTTTCATGATGAATTAATTATGACCTGTTTTAAAGAGCTGATTTTTTACAGCAGACTTTGCCTATGGCAAAAGTCTTATCTCCAATTTTGTAGTTTTGAAATAGTAACATTTTTGTAATTTTCCAAAAAAAAGAGAGTTCGTCGAAAATGCGAGTTTAACCATATTTTTTTACCGTCTCTTGATACAGATAAAGGGACATTTTAAGAAAAAAATTTGCATCGATTTTTAAAATAATTAAAAGAAAATTAAAAGTACCTACATTTCGCGCAAAATCACACAATAAGTACTCATATTTTTCACAAATTGAACATGACCTTATTTCAAGATGTCTTTAAAGAACAGATTTTATTAAGGAAAAATCTTATCTTCAATATTATAATTGTAAGAAGATACCCCCCTCAAAATTGGGCTTTGAAATTTTCAAAAAATCTGGGGTTTCAATGAACATGAGTCCCTGCACCATTCCCTTAAGCGTCGTTTCCTCTGAGGACACGGTTTAATAAAAAAATGTGCCATTTTTGAGAAAATTTTAAAAATGAAGCTTTATGTAAAGTACCCTAGAAATCAAAATATCAGGTTAGAACTCCCAGAGTCTGCAGATGATTCGGGGAATATAGATTTTAAAGAAAATCGACTGAACCGTTTAGGGGTTAGCGTTGACCACAGACAGAGAGACAGGCAGACAGAGTCAGACAGAGAGACAGGCAGACAGAGTCAGACAGGCAGAGAGAGTCAGAGAGACAGGCAGAGAGAGTCAGACAGAGAGACAGGCAGACAGAGAGGCAGGCAGACAGAGAGACAGGCAGACAGAGTCAGACAGAGAGACAGGCAGAGAGAGTCAAACAGAGAGACAGGCAGACAGTGTCAGACAGAGAGACAGGCAGACAGAGTCAGACAGAGAGACAGGCAGACAGAGTCAGACAGAGAGACAGGCAGACAGAGTCAGACAGAGAGACAGGCAGACAGAGTCAGACAGAGAGACAGGCAGACAGAGTCAGACAGAGAGACAGGCAGACAGAGTCAGACAGAGAGACAGGCAGACAGACAGAGTCAGACAGGGAGACAGGCAGACAGACAGAGTCAGACAGGAGACAGGCAGACAGGCAGACAGACAGAGTCAGACAGGGAGACAGGCAGACAGACAGTCAGAGAGGGAGACAGGCAGACAGACAGTCAGACAGGGAGACAGGCAGACAGACAGAGTCAGACAGGGAGACAGGCAGACAGACAGAGTCAGACAGGAGAGACAGAGACAGACAGAGTCAGACAGGGAGACAGGCAGACAGAGTCAGACAGGGAGACAGGCAGACAGAGTCAGACAGGGAGACAGGCAGACAGAGTCAGACAGGGAGACAGGCAGACAGAGTCAGACAGGGAGACAGGCAGACAGAGTCAGACAGGGAGACAGGCAGACAGACGTTTTACCGTCAATCGATTTTTCGGTGCCAGGGAACAGAACATGGATTTTGGAAGTGTTAGAGGAAGTAATTTACCATATGTAGTAGGATTTATTTACTTGTTCGTTACCGGGGCCCGGAAATAAGAATTTTTCTGCCGAACATTCGTCGTTTTACCGCGTACGATTACATATCTTTGGCTTCTTACGAAGTAAGTGGGAGAAAGTAAAAAACCTTTCTCAATATCAAAGACACCCAAAACGTCAATACAAACTCCGTAGATGAGCAACAAAAATTAATGTTTTTGCGTTCGGGAACTCCAAAAATAGGCACTTTTTCTTACAGAATTTACATTATTAGTCTTTCTGTGTAGTAGATACGATAAAGAAAAAATAGCTATTGCAAAGAACACGTGGTTTCTTAATATTATTTTCTCCAAACTTTTACTGTATGAGGAAATAATGATTTACAAGTATTTTTAAAGTCTTATTTTCAATCAGTTTGAATCCTTCTTTTGATTACGTCTTGAAAGTTTCCTGTTACATAAGAGGTTTTACCAATAACGACTGTACTACTTGTGTGTCTGATTTGTGTAGAGCAAGTTAACTGATTCAGCACTCTCTCCTCGAACACGTTAGAAATGATAGGGGAGAGATCTCAGGAACTCGTTATTCAGTAAGCATCCTTGTCACCATACAAGCTACACGTCCGGCAAGGCTCCATGCCTGGGTGGCAATCCCGGGTAGTGAACTCGGAACCAGAGAAAATATGTGAGTAGTTAGTTCTGTTCATCAGGTTTACCCGTTCACAAGAGTATAATCTTGGAAACGGTTTATGGCGTGAGACACTGTCTGTCGTATTTTATTCACACAATTGCACTAAGATACTCGGATATTTTGGTCCATGTTCTTCACTCAAGAGGTATGTAGATTAGGATACTTTTTAATTATATTTCATTAAAAACATGTGCTCTATTGAAATTACAATATAAAAAAATATTCATATACGTAAAGATATAAAATCACTTTAAAATAAAATCATCTTTCATAATATTATTTCAAAGTACACAATATTGATTATAAATATAATTTTTAATATCTACATACTTTTAATAATATTATTTATGCTATACATACGCACAGATTTTCGCTAAACATGTATTTCTAATGCTTGAAACAAATTGGATATTAATGAAACTGGAAAATTGTCACTATTGTTGTATGTGTGTATAACGATCAAGTAAGTTGTAGGTATTGTCAATCATTGCGAAGTTTTACAGAATATGTCCACGAAACATATCGATAATGCAAATTATTTATTATTTGTCAACCTACTACTTGCATTATTTGTAATGTTTAGGTAATATAATATTGCGTCTAGTATTCTACTAATACTTCAGGCTTAAAAGAATATATTCATCAAACTAAGCGCGCGGGATTAGAAAAAAGTACGCATCTTTTATTGTCGGAAGTTCCCTTGCACAATAGAATTCAGTGCATTTAACTAAATACATGTAGAATGATTAAAAAAATATTGGAATCGTTCTTTGAGAAATTAGTTTAGGCGCTTTTGGAAAGTTGGCAAGATTTGCCTCAAAATTATACGAAATCTTTTAATAATTTTTGAAGACAGTGTGCATTAAATGATTTGAAATTCTAGTATAAAGGCTTAGATTAATTTATAAAAAACCTGCATGTGGAAGACAGATTCGAATAAATGCCAGCTTGGTAATTTTCGAAATATTAGAGTTTTTAATGAAAATCGTATCTAAACAATATTTTTAGGCGTGATTTTCTCTGTTTACATTTTTGGGAAAATCATGAAAATGTAAGAGCTTTATGTAAAGAGCCTGTCAACATTAAACGATCTGTTTTAGATTCGCAGGCCCTTGAGTTCGGCACAGTGGGTGGGAAATACCCAGTTTTCGAAGAAATCCTGTGTAAAATGTAGGCGCTAGTGTTGTTCAGATAAGGGACACAGACACACACGCACACACAGACGCACTCGCACACAAACGCCCAAAAGTCGCCAAGAGGACACAGGCACAAGTGCAGACAGGTACGGTTACAGTCATATATAGTCTTTGGCAGATAGAGGCTCAGCAGCAGGCTGTCACAGACGGGCAAACAGGCTGATGGGGAGCCAGGCTGACGAGGAGAGGAGCAGCCAGGGAAATAGAAAGCCGGGAAGATGGGGCGACGGGGAGACAGAAGGACGGGTCGGGTAGACGGGTGAGATATATGTCAGAAAATTGACCTAAATGTATGTAAGAGTACATAACTTTAATCGTCTTATATAAGAAAGTAAAAAGTATTAAACCTTCAAACTCAGGGAGATGATTCGAGAACCCGGAGTCAAATTGAAACTTGTGCTGAAAAGTAAGTTTTTCTAAAATAGAACACAAAACTTCAGAGTTTAATATAAAATCCCTCAATGATGTTTAATTGTTTATATAACATTCCTATTCCAAAAGGTACAAACTAAAAATTTTATTCAAAGTTCAAATATTTGAGGTTGCATAAGTAACATAAATGTAATAATTATAAACTTAATGTCTTTATTTACACCAGGTCAAGTTCGTGAATCTTTTTGTTATGTAGAGGAGGGAAAACTGTCTAGGAAGTGATAAATAACATATTATGTTAGTGTATCTTCTAACAAAGGAAAACGACAAAATATGTTTTGTTCAATTTATTTCATTTAGTAAGAAAAATATAATTTCTTATTTTATTAGTCTAATAACAAAAATGTATTAGAATGCATTTTTACATTCTCGTCTACATCGTACTCTCTAGTAAAGAGAAAGTAGTGTAATATTGCAGCGAAAAGATGGGATATTTGGATAGCAAAACTCGCATTGTGGGACACAAATATTGAAAATGTGGATAAATTTTTGTCGTATAAGTAGTAAATATCTTTTTTTAATATACTGTGTAATAAGGTTTCATGGTTCCTTGATACCTAAAAATTAGTTAACGGTAAACCACCCTTCTTTCTGCCCGGCCAGCTTGTGCAATACATTGTTCGTAAGATTCTCTCCAAAATTGATATTTCGTGATTGATCTGGCTAAAATCAAGCCCCTGCGAACTTGAAACGGGTATTTCGATTTTTGGAGGTATTTTTCGCGAAGTCTCAACATTTAAAAGTCTCAAATGTGGCTCCAACTCTTTCTTCATTTTTTTCTCAGAAAGAGCAAAGTACGCTTATAAAAAGGCAAGAATCCGATGTTCGTTGAATTATCTGAATTTTAAAACTAAAAAGTAAAAACAAATTAAACATTTTTCATTATTCTATAATGTTAAAAATATATATAAAAAATTTAATGTAAAATTTATTATAATATACATTATGTATATATAATATATTGTATATACCAAATAAATTTAAAAAACGGAATGAAGAAAGGAGGTTCTATTTGCATGCGCTCTTTATAGGCGAAGTGCATGGAGATAGATTATTTTGCCAAAACAACACTACAAAAATTGTCGAATGACTTTAACAAATTTTTAGATTAAATAATTCAACTGAATTCGTTTAGAATGATGTGCACAAGTTTTCACAATGTGGAAATTTATCAAAACATAATTTCATCCAATCATACATCACAAATATGTATTATGAATGGTGTTACTTTCTCAATAATACAACAATCTTGATTGTGCACCATCTAGTTGTGAATTGATATTAAAAATTTATGTCAAACTTTGCTATATTCAGTGTAATAAAACTTATATCCATATTTAGACTTTTCTGCAATTTTTATTCGGATGCCGTTTGTAGATTAAAATGCGTAAATTTTCTGAATTTTGACTATTATAAATTTTTCATTCAAGCCATCAGTTCTTAAACACGGAAATTCCCATTTCACATACGCCCATTTGGTATCAAGATATTTCTGTTTCAAAAGTTGTTTGCTGAAAAAAGTGTCAGTAATAATTATATTGTTCGCTAGCATTCAATTGCGTCTAAATTTTACCAGCAAGATCTAAGTGTAAATGAATGTAGTTTTTTTTTTTTCAGAATATTCACTTACATCCACTTTCTTCTCAGGCCTTCAGTTATTATTGAAAAGTAGTGTATAACGCTTGTTGAAGTCATAAGAAAAGGCACTGGAAATATCATTTAAACAGAATAAAATATAAAATGCTACAACGGATTATGTTATTTCAGAATTGACTTTTTGAGATTACCTGGTGTAACATTTCAAAAATGCCCATTTGTCAGTTCAAAATATATCAATAAATTAAACACACTTTATTGTGCTTCGAAAATAATATAACGTATTATTATTAGGAAATGCACAAAAATGTGTACAATTAAAATATAATCCATGGAACATTTCTTGCGCAGAGTAAAATGAATATGAGAAACGGTTACAAGTGATGTGTATTCAATTTTACAATAATATACAGCGGGAAAATAAGGTTTTTAAGCCCACATCTAAAGTTCGAATTTACGGATTATTGATCATCTGTAAAATTGAACTTTTCAACGGAGGTTGATAAATTTTTAATCGGCCTAAGCATTTCAAGAGGTTAGTATTAACTTACTAGAATTAAACTTTATGTGAAGGAAAAAGTAATGAATTGTTTTTAACTTCATATAGGCATTTCATCGATATCCTATTTATTTCTATAAAGTTTAATTTAATTTTAAATGTTAAATTTTTTTTACTTGAATTAAGTTGTATTTTCCTTCATTTGTTAAGAAATATATTATTCACAGTTTTTTTTAATAAAATAATAACTATTATCTCAACATAAAACGTCCGTTTTTTCCACTCAACGAATGCTATATTATTAATGCCCCAAGAATCATTACACAAATTCCCCAAAATCTATGAAATTGCAAATTAAATATAATAAACCTCAGATGGAGCATGGAAGTTCTCTGCAAAAAATTAATTTTTTGGAGTTTGGTCTCATTGAAAATTAGACTTCTGTGATGTAAAATAACACTATATTTAGTTCAATGATGCCTCATTTTTATGTGGCAAGACTCAGGTCATCAATCCTACACTTCGTCTTACCATGCAAATTCCGCTCCGCTCGTTTCACTTCTTGCAGCAACGATCTTTTTGGAATTAAATTCATTGAAGTTTTGCGATATGATCAATTAAATTTAACTCATTAATGGTCAAATTACTTTTTAATGAGAGATGAAATGCTCGGAATTAAATTGAAATTATATATTGTTCAAGAAACGGTGATTTATTTACTTTATTGACACACATTTAATTAAGTTTAACTTTAATTGGATTTAATTTTATTTAATTTAAACTTAGGAAAATACCTGCACTCGTTGATGAGGACACTAGTCAAATGTGGCATTGAAACAATTTATCATACAAAAAGCAGAATAACATCTTGGAAGACTTTTGGCAAAGAAATCTTGCTTTGCCGAATAGAATACAATTAATCATTTAATTTTATAGCATCTTCACTTCATATTTTAAGGCCCAAAGCCGTCTACATACAGAAATATTACATTTTGTACAAAATATATTTGGTTTTCCTGTGAATTTTTTTAAACTGACAACTTCTTCAATTTTCTCTCTTTCCAATTGCATAATTTTTTGTATTGTTTCGAATATAATAACGTTGCGGACGCACAACAAGTGTGAATTTTCCAAATAAGTTTGCAAGTCAGTATTTGCAGCCAATAAAGGATGACGAACACCTTGGCACATCTATTACGATTCAAATTCACTGTGCGATAAAATATTAGCCGGCTGATTCTTGAGTGTCAAAACAATATGGAACGGCCAAGTTGTGGTGGCAGTAATGTATCCTGACTGTAGTTTCCAGCATCTTGCAAAACGAGAAAAGGCTTCCCATCCCGCCTCTATTCAATCGTTTGATTGTACAAATTATATTACATTGATAGCTAAATATGGGTTGAGAATGATATTTGATAAGAAATAAACCTAATGGCAACCAATTCAAATATGTAGTCAAGAAAGAAAAATCTAATTGCTCTGTCTACATGTAGTAATGTAAAACATGTGGTCCGTCAGTTCTATTTCTGCAGTTGTGAAAAAATAGACTGAATGTTAACGTTAAAACTGAATTTAAGACAATTACAGTCTACATCTGAAAATTGATACCTTGAAGTGAACGTACTACATAATGTTATTCTTGCGATCTTTTTCCATGAGTGAATTTCAATCACGTACATTCCGTGCTCGTTTTTAATACTACTTATATACATTCATAAATATCGTCTGAATTTGTCACAATTTTGACTTTACATTCGGATTCAGCACGTCGAAAGACATAGAGAAGAAACATGTATCAAGTCTTCGGGTCTGACAAATTTATTTTTGTGTGTGCCTGTGTAATCGAGTATTAAACTGAAAGTATCATCATTACTATAATCTCCTATCTGCGTTACAGAATACATACAAGTACTGCTTATTATCCTTCAAAAAATTGATTTTAAACTACATATTTTGAAAGCCAGCTTTTTGTTGACAAAATAGAGATTACTTTGTCTTCTAGTACGCTAGAATGAACTCGGGTGTCGCGCCAATTTTCTACGTCTATTTACCGAAATAACTGATATGTCTTTATATTGGGATTGCTATTTTAATAATAAATTTTTATGTTTTATTGAAGGTCTTGATTTATCTGGAGGATCAACTTAAAAAAAATTGAAATAGAATCATACTTTCCCAAATTGCAGTTATATTTCTTCCAATTCCTTACTAAGCGACCATAATTTGTCAACTGAGTTTCGAAAAGAAAAACTTTAGTGATACGCTGCGGATGAACACACCTTGGAATCTCCGGAACGCGGCTGTTTTTCTTTAATCATCGGCAATGTCTTTCTTCATCTTTATACAACCTTATTTACCATCGGGAGCACTGAATCATGTATTCGTTTCATTTTCTTGTTTTAAAAAATACACTGTTACCATTTTCCAGGGTCCGTAAAAAAGCCATGTTCCTTCATCCAGACGATTTTCACTTTTTTTAATTCTATGCATATTTGCTGACCATTCTCATTTGTGTTGCATTCATCCTAGAAGTTTCTCTGAACTTGAATAAATTGCTTTTTGAATCCCATCTCGCCCTGCTTCGATACCCTGTGATATTCTCACTTCCCTTCTGCCTTCAATCTTCCCTAGCATCAACGATTTTCCAGAAAGACCTGTTATATAATGTGTTTAAAACTGCACGATTAAGCACTATCAATAAAATAGAATGCGGGCGCTTTTATTACAGACATGGACAGCTTGAGGTCAGGGGAACATTCTCTGGAATTTTTGAATTCGTGCCACCTATCATATTTTTTTCTTAGAAATATTAAGATATTATTTTGCAATCAATAATGTGAATAACTTCTGTTCTATCTAAAATATCAATAAGAAAAATATCAATGTCCTATCTTCTGTTCTTAGACCGACTGTTCAATTTGAATTAGTATATGTAAAATGTAATATGAAAGACTTCCGTAACTTATTTAACACGTAACGTATTTAAATGATTTAAATACGCAGATCTATTATTAAGTTTTATTAGAACTAAATTAAAGTGTGTGGTAACATCACAGAATATTAAAGATAATTTAAGAACCCTGGAGAGCGTTTAACCCGCAGTTCTTCTTTTGTACCTACATTTTTGGAAAGACTGGAATGATACACATTCAGAAATCCTTCTCAAGGAACCAGACCTCTTAATCGATCACTATTTTTCCAGGTCCGTTGTCATCGATTTATAAATTTTCCTGGTTTTTGGTATTGGTAATGTGAACTTTCACAAAACTGACATTTCACTATAATTTTTTGTATCATACAGAATAAGTGTTGTTTTTATACTGATATATAAATAATCATTATTGTCCCTTATTTCGCCCGTGTGTGTGTGTGCTCAAACTGAATAATTCTTACAATACAGGAGACCTGGAATCATAAAACTATTTACAATTCTTATGTTGACTATGTACTGATCTTCAAATAAAAATGAAAACCACTTACAAATTACATTATCAAAACATGCTCACTTTAAACATTTTATTACTACATTACTAGTTTTTCAAATAGTGTTCTTTCAATGAGTTCTTGAAAATAATGCAGTATATTATTAAAGTTATCTATGGAAAGATTTTGGGATGAATGCTGTCCAAGAAATTATATTGAAATTACTATCTCTTTCATCCAAATTTCTTTCATTTCTATTAACAGGGAGCATACGATTTTACTTTTCGTGCTCTTTTTGTGCTTTGTTTCTGTTGTTATAACTCTTATGTTTTCAGTTATGTGAATTTATTATTGCTATTATTATTATTATTATTATTATTATTATTATTATTATTATTATTATTATCGTCTTCATCATCAATGTTACTAATAAACAATGCATGTGGAAATTGAAAGAAAACTGCAGCCTCCCACAATTTGAAAAAAAAGAAATAGTTTCAAATATGAATGAAAAATGCAAATATTTTTTGTATTATTCCGCCTATTTTCTTATTGCGCGTACAAGTTCTCATACTATTTAGTGCGTCTCTGCTTTCGACACAGCTAACGTCATGCTACATCGGGGATCTAGGGAAGAGACTGTCCGTAATAAATATTTGCTATTCACATGATACGGTTTTGAACAGTAACATTTTTGGTATGTAAAGAACAGTCGTATTACATATCCAGTATACTATGTTATTTATGTATTCATGAAAACTATTGTTACTTTCTCGTTACCGGTCGCAGTAGAGAGAAAGTTATGTAATGCTACGCGAAAATTCGGCGGATATTCGGCAGAAAAACTCTTATTAGAGGGCCCTGGTAACGAAAATTTGGATAAATCCACTTACTAAAATTAGAAAACAAATCCTCTAACGTGGTGTAATGATCATCTATGTTTTGCGGATTATTCATACCGAAAAATCTAATGACGGCAAAACGTCCGTCAGTCCGCCTGCCCGCCTGTGAATAACGCTAGCGGCTAAACCTTTCAGCCGATTTTCTCCAGAATTGATATTCCTTAATCGATCTGGCTGATGTCACGGTCCCTAGATTTTGAAATCGATTTTTTAATTTTGGGGCTCTATTTGCATGAAGCCCCTGAGGCTTTTTCCAAATTAAAAAAAATGTCCGCATCTCTTTTTATCAAATTTTGTTGTTGGATAGTGTAAAGAACGTTTAAGAGAATGATGCACGTCTCATTTTCGTTCAAAGCTCTAATTTTTCGAAAATTGCAAAAATTTAAATTTTTATCGGCGTTTGCCTACAACTACAATTATGAAAATTGAGATTTTTACCTTAATGAAATCTGTTCAGTAAAGATATATTTTAAAATAAAGTCGTGTACAGTTTTTAGAAAATTTGAAGTTGATTTACTTTTCGAATAATTTTGTGTCAAAATACGAGAGAGAAAATACGTGCTGTTTTAGCACCACTGTTATTAAAAATATTTAATTTATTGCTGTGATATATGAGAGTATTTTATTTGGTGTTTTTGAGCAGTGTACATTCTACTTTTTAGATCGTTTTGTGTGGTTTTGTCCAATAGCGTTTTTGCTACTGCTACCAGTAATTATGAGGGCATTTTTTCTCCCTCCAATGTTCATCAAAAACACAAAAGTAAAGAAAGAAACGAATGTATTACGAAAGGTTGTATATAATCATGGTTAATTTTCTGCGTAATACCCGAAAAGATTCAGACATTCATCTTATCTCTGAACGAGCTTTCGGATCCCTCTTGGACAAACTGTGATATGAGATGGGTCTGAACTTTGCTTTGAAGCTTTGCATTGGTCTGGAAGCTGTGGTCTCATAGCCAGTTCTTCAGTTCGACAAAATTTTACTTTGCCGAAATTACAATCATTCGGTAAAAAATTGGTGCTATATGCCGGGATATCAAGCACGTCCCATCTGGCCCAGATGTGTGGTTACAGCAGCACTGCGAGAGCGGGTGTTGTCATGAATAAGGACGTCTCTAGAAGTCATCATTCCTCTTCTTCTGTTTGAAAGTACACTAAATGCTTGGCTCATTCTTTGGTGGGTTTCTCCTGCACTCTTTTCTTCATCTTCTTCTTCAGATGAAATTGGTGATATGGTTGCTAAAGAGGTTAGGATGAAAAAGATACGCAATCGACCAGGACATATTTCCGAATCCTTCTACCTAGCGGTTTAACGACTCAATCTAAAGTTAAAAACGGTGTCAATAATAATAATAATAATAATAATAATAATAATAATAATAATAATAATAATAATAATAAATTTAGCGTCGGTATATTTTTCACTTTCATATTATCAATACACAAGTTTTAAAAAAGTTTTTTTCTTATAATACTAGAACACGACAACTTATATGTAATACGAAGATCTCCCGCTGCTTTATAATCATCTGGATACGGGTCATACCCAAGAATTTAAGAATCCCAGGAATACCTACACCTATTTTTTTTATTTAGAATATGAGGTGCGTTTTCCATTTCCGACACTCACTTGTCTTCAAAGAAGGTGAAATCTGTAATATCCATCGGATGGAGGGTTAGAATCTTGAAACCACGGAGTATGTTTGTATTAGAATTTTTGATCTGCCACGCTTGTGCTTCCACCGATGCTCAGGTGCCTACAAGCCGTACTTTCAGCATGAAAAGCACGGTGGGCACTTTGTCATGGCCTTCTGTGTTTCCTTTAGTAGTAATTAGGTAAATGACTGGTTCGTGTTGTTTACGCAATATAATTCAAGTATCTAATATGTAATTATTTTAGAATTTGATCATTCTTTTATCGAGTCTGAATTTTTACGTACTGTCCCATATTGCAACTTCAGGACAAAAATGTACAGTTGACTTCGGTTATAGTGAATTCGGATATAGTGAACCGTCGGTTATAGTGAACTTAAATCACTGGTCCCATTTCACCTTCATTAGAAATAAGCATAAGAAGATTCGGCTATAGTGAACTTAGCTAATAAAATGTCTTGGAAATTAATTCCCTCCTGGAAAAGAATATATTGCCTCAGTGCCATAAATTCCAACACCATGCGGCTTGAAAAAAAAAATCGTCGGTCATAGGTCACAACCGAAGAAGTCTCCCCAGAGAAAACAGAGACCGTGCCCTGGCGGCGGCGACGCACCGGTATTGCCTTTGTAGTTTCAATCTTAGTGTCACCTCATATTCCGCCGGATAAAGCGCGTTGAGTTCTACGTAGGCGACTGGAAGCACGCGACTGCCACAGCCTGGCGATATTCGCCGAGCCGCAGGATAAGCGATCGGTTTCATTAGTCGCTTGCCCGGAACCGAAACCCGGAACCGAAAGCTTGTCGTATGTTATTGGGCCAGTAAAAGGGCCTTCGGAGAGTGAGACGGTGTTTCAACAGTGCAAGAGGCATTGAAGGGTGTCAAGATTGCATGACACTTCTTAGATACAAAGTACAATGCAGAATCAAGTGTGGAGGTAGCACGAACTCTGGAGAAGGATCTAGCGAAATTGAAATTGCTATTGAAAAAGTTAGGAAGCGAACATTTGAAAATAATTTAGTTTTTTAAGAACAAATAAAGATATTGAATTTTTCAGTTCGTTCTGTTAATGTATTTTCCTGTATCTATTTTAATAAAATAATTCGTTATAGGGAAATTCTATTTAATTTTGACATGATCGGATATAGTGAACCAAAAATGTTAGTCCCTAGAAGTTCACTATAACCGGAGTTGACTGTATACACATTTTGAACTATCACTGAAAATTTATTTTCCAGCATGTAAGGGCAAATTTTTGGGAAAGTCTGTCTTGTAAAAAATGTCAAGAGGTGTAAATTCTAGAGAGCATGCAAGAAAATCTGGTTTTGAAGAACTACTAGACAAAAGTAAAAGATTAGGTGTAATGTTGGCACACTTTGGAAAGTGATTAAAGTGATGTACACAGAAATCCTATTGATGACTTCGCTGCTAAGTACGGAATGAGTTGTGACTCGAACCCAGAAATGTATCAACACTGATAGCCACCAGTTTCAACATTTAGTTTGAAACATTTATTTTGACTAAAATATATAGTTATTTTTCAAGTAGGACTTTAAATTTACTTTTCCTAAAAATTGAAGCGTAAAGGCTGGAAAATAAATTTCCTGTGCAAAATGAAGCATTTTGAAGCACCAGTGTATCTAGTGATGTATCTAGTGAGGGACTCTAGTGACTTGTTTCTTTGTAGATAGAAAATCAACCAATATTTGAATAGTCTCATGCCAATAACTTTTTTAAAAAGATAGTTTTCAAAATTTCAGATAAAAAAATGTGTCCCCTTCTCGCATATACTATCTTCCCATAAATCCATCTCTAAGAATACTTGCAGTCGATTAAAACATAAAATATAATTCAAGTTGCAACCAACTTATTCAAAACGAAAATATAAAATGTTCCTAATGACGCGATATCTTGCACTTCGTAGTCATTTGAATGACCTATGAATGTGAACATGATCCTGCATAAGTTTTTTAGAACAAATCTCAGACGTGCGATAACTATCGGTAAGACTCAAGTTTCTACGCACCACATTTGGTTGAACATGATTTTGAACTCTTGTATTTAAGACTTTTCTCTGCCTCCTTGGTCAATACATACTGATCGATTTGCATAGCAAGAACTATGGGTAGACTCGCTTTTTTGCCAAATCCCGAAAAATAATCTCTCTTTGTCGTTATCGTACGATCAGAATGGACATATTGAACACACAGTCCAACAGAAATCACGGACTTTTGTGAGAGTTCGTGTTACTAAAAGCATGTGTAGAGAATTTGGGGGCGGTACAGTGCTGCCAGTGGAGGTAATAGAGACTCAATTATACCTTTTCATGTATTCGACTTTGCTAAAATTGCTACGCATATTTCTGGCAACTATGTTATTTATCACCCTTGATTATTACCACTATTATTATTATTATTATTATTATTATTATTATTATTATTATTATTATTATTAGTGATATATTGAAAAGAAATAAAAATGAATTTAAATATTCAAATCTTACAACAGTTGCGGAGTATTAGTAGTGTTTTCAAAAGGACACCACCTTTCCTTCCTCGATGTAGTCTTAAATGATTGTAAACAAATGTTGACACAAGCGTAAGACAAACTGTAGTTTTCAGGTAAATCGTTCTTGATTTTATTTCCATAAACCTGAAATTATTTTACGAATGGATGGTATATTTTTCATCAAAAAAATTTGGTATTCATAAATGTCCGAAGTAATGCAGTTTTATCATCTATCTTAAACGTCTCTATTTTTATATAGAAGAAAATTATTGTTATAATTTAAAAACAGAGTCACTAGAGTTGTCAATTTCGACAGTTCTGAAACGTTTTCGCAGTTCCGTAATTACATTTCTCGGTCTTAAATAGCTTCTTCTTCCACCCTAGTTTCTCTCTGTGAAGATGGAAAAAGTGATACGTCATATAAAATATATCAATAAATGAAGGTTGCAGGGAAAAATAATTAAATCTTTCAAGAGATCAACCGGAGCAATTTTCATCTCTGCTTCGGGCGAATACATTTCAGAGGAATAACATTTAACTACGTAAGGCATAACGTAGAGGAAATGCAAACAATACACTTCGATTTACATTGTGCATCTAATTATTTTTTTCGTTACAAAAAGATTTTAATAATATATTTGTACGATGAAATTCAGATAAAATTTACAATAAATGATTCGTATATCTACTGAATGTCCATATGTGAATTATGAATACTTCATATTTTACGCATAATAATTTTAAAAGTAGCTAAAAATATTAACTTACACAGTTGTTTACTTCACTAATGCGAACCTGGAACAATAAGACATATTTACGAAAATAGATTAAAACAGTGACAGAGCTATCAAAAAGATACATAGATAAAAATATTAATTAAACCTAGAAAAAAATCCAAAATTATTAACTTATATTTTAATATTGCGATTAACAAGTGTATGCGGCTCACAGTAAACGGTTTTAAAAAAATGAGGTACCAAAACAAGAAGAAAACTTAAGAGTGGAGATCACTATTAATTGAACATATCTCATCGCTTTCCGTTATTAAAAAAAAAACTGTGAAAGTTTAGTCATTTGAAATGCAACACCAGTATATTTCCGAAGTCATTAAACTCCAGTAGGCGAGACAAACACACATTCTGTGATAGCGGGTGTGTAAATTACGTCCCTTTCAATAAAAAAACAAACAATTGAAGACATCGCAAAGATGCTGTCGTCATTTGACAGCTTTCCTGCGATGTAATCAACCGACAAATGCAAATACTATTTACTGAAAAAAAGTCCTGGCTAATATAGAATTATTGAGATTTTTCGTAATTTAAATTGGTATTTTCTTTTGCCGTTTCAACTGTTATTGTCAGACCAGATACTGGATTAATTTTTTCCATATACTTAGAAGTAAGTTACAAAATTATGGGTTTGCTACCCTAACTCAGTGTACACTAATAGTTGAATTTGAAAATGATTGCGAATGTACCGCAAATATAGTGCTATGAAAATAAATGCAGGATCTTTTTGCATTCACAGTTACATTATTACAAGTGGTTTCTGAGGTTCAATTTATAGTTTAAGTGTTTTCTTTATAGTATTTTTGATTGGATAATTAGTTTCTATATCGTGTTCACAAAGATAGCGGTCCGTTATAGATGCTGGGTGAAATGTTAAGAATATTACTTGGTTTTTATTCTATGTCCATAACAATATTCTTGTACTATATGTCCTCAACCGAATAAGAATCTGTGATGAAGTGGGATTTTACAAACCGGTAATTGAACGATGAGGGAAATGTCACTTTATTGGTAATATATTTTAATTATTTCAAACTTTGAACTGGCATGAAAATGTGTGTGTTTTCACCGGAATCAGTGTCATTTGGTACGGTAAATTGTTCAGAAAATTACACTCCCGCTCAGCTGATTAACACCCTTCTAGTTAACCTTAACGCGGCATCTCTGTGCCGTTTGGTAGTCGATGGTGGTTTCACCGTTTAAGCAGTCGGCGTTTGACCTGTTGAGGCCTAGGCTGGATTTTTTTCGAGCTCGCTCGCCCCTGCGAAATCTCTTCCGCGCCCGGGCAAGTGCGGGTTCTTTGGGGGTCAGGGCCGGGGTCAGGAAGGAGGGCGGTTAGTAAGAGCCGGTGGAGGCCCGTCGGACGACAGGTAGCAATCGACCCCTTCCGCGTGGTGGGTCGGGGACGGGGACGGGGCAGGGGGCCGCGCCGCCCGGGCCCCGGCGCGGGCCCGCGCACTTCCTCAAAACTTGTTCTCCGGTTTCCGAGGGGGAGCGTCTTCCCCCTAATTCAGACCTGTGGAGATCCTCAAGGCCCCTGCCAGGGCCTCACCACGATCAAGAGGCTTCCTCCTCGACCGGAGATTCCGCGGAAATTTCAGGACACTGTGACGTCACGCGGCGTATTACGCGCTTCTCCGGATTAGGGAGATGAATAGAAATATTTTCCCCCTTTTTTTCCTTTTTTCAGAAACCAGTCAGACGTCAACCACAAATTAATGGTGGAATATTTTTCCAAAAGTGTGCACGTAAAATTTTTCTTCAGTAAACTGTTACTGTTCAGTAATTCGTTATTTGTTGTAATTAAATTAAAATCCCCATCCAAAAAAAAAGTCTGATGCAAGACAATTATTTTTGTTTTTCCGCAATTGGCAAACGGTGCTTTTCTTAAATACGATTAAATTTTGGGCTTGAAAGTTTATTCATCCGAGGAATGTTTATGCACATCAGGAAAGAAATCCACAAAGATCCATGTCCGACTTTATTGCAGCCGATAGCTGTTAACTTTTTACTTTCTCGTACCTACGTCTATACGGAATACCTGTTTTATTAAACAGAGGGTTAGAGAGTTAAGTAATGCTGCAAAAAATTGTTGAGTTTTGGACGGTAACACGATTTGAGGGTCTCTGTTTCAGAGTAACTTTTTCTTTCTTCTTTAATACTAGTTTATACTGAATGTAAGGAAGGTTATGTAATGTAAAAAGACAATGCCGAAATTTTGACGGAAATACGCGTTTTGGGGTTTGTAATACCCATAAGATGTCGTTTCCAGAAAGTTTGTTTGTTCATCTGAGAACACAATTGTACACAGGATTTACCTGAAAATAGTGTCCTCTACCGATCTGTCCCAATACCTAAAACTACGAATGTACAACGTATCTTTTCGTATTGACGATACTTTTCAATAGCACGATTACACAATATTTGTCAAACTTTCTTAACGAATGGCACCATTTTTCTGCATATTTCTAGCTAAAAATAACATCAGGCCCTGAATAAAACGGCATATATGCGAATTTCATTAACACATTTGAAATTTCGAAAACTGCACATTTCAGCGAACAGTTCAACATTTTTTGGATGCAGCGGGTACATTGCAATGTGCTATAATTGCAATAGTTGCTCAAATTTCAACCCGGACAAATATTTTTGTGCGGTGGATACTCGCAGAAGCATATGCAATATCAATGCTGTGATGATCAAGAGAAGTAATCCGTCGCCGGACAAGATGTCTTACGAAATGAAGTTTAAAGAAGCAAAATTTTCTTACGAATAGTACTCTAGTACTATAATACAACGTAGCGTTATATTCAATGCTAAAATATACGTTCTATTGTAGTTGAGGCAGTTCAAATTAAGAACCAGATATAAAAAAATCAAAATGCTTCTAAACGTTTTTAAGACGATGATCTAACAAGTGATTTCCTATTATTGGACATTTTATAATAATAGTATTATCATAATGAAATAATTTTATGTTGATATTCTTATATGGATGAAAAAAATTCGCATTTTGCCAAACTCAACGCCAGCAACATCAATGACTTGCGGATTCACAAATCGTTTAAATTGATTGATTTTTTCGTGTTTCCGGTCGCGTCAACTGCTTCGGTCATTAGTCCCGTTAGTGTAGTGCGTGTTTTTTCTCGGGAGATGGCGGTGATCTTGCCCCGCTGGATGGCGAGATCCGGCGCCGACCTACCGTCGGCTAGTGGGGTTTCCCCCTAACCAGGACTCTCCCACCAGCGGGGCACCGCCCCAGTCGGGACGAGCTCTAAGCTCCCGACCGATCTCCCGGAATATGTAATAGTGTAGTGCATGTTAGTGTAAGTGTGTGTGTGTGTAAGAGGAGAGGACAGGACAAGGAGGAGGAAGGACAGATCGCGCGCGGTCCGTGGCCCGTTTGGTAGGGTACTGCTCCGGCATTCGCCTGGTGTTGATCGGAGAAACGACGGAAAAGTACCGATCAGAGCAGTCGGCCACTAGAATTCTCCTCCAGACAACAACTGATTTCGACCTAGCTGAAAAGCTAGTGTCGTAAATCCTGCTGCCGTCAGGACTCGAACCTAGGAACTCCTGGTCAGAGGCGCTGCAGTGACATCAGTTGATGCACTGAGCTACCGCTACCGGTACAAATCATTTAAAGGGGGGAAAGAAACAACTCTTCCGTACATGTGCTTTCTTGTTATGTGGCAACCATTTCTAAGAAACCTTCCAAAAAATACGGTACAATGAAATGCTGAAGACATATTACATCGAAAATATTCAAAATTCACTGATTATTAATTGACAACGTTATGGCATTCAGGGTTCAAATTATACTTATTTCTGTCTTTGTAAATATTTTTGGCAGTTTGAGAAAAAATTGTGAGAACAAAATAGCAAGTATAATTATGTAACAGAAGATGCTCTTCAAAATGGCATTCAGATTATGGGTATACCAAACATTTGGGAACTCACTGGGAACAGTCTTCAGAGAACGTCACACTACTAAGTATTTTCCATTCTGTGTCATTAATTTGAATTTGCCTTCTCTTTCATAATTTAAACTTTTAAGTAGTCGTTCTTTCAAATTTCAGTGTTACATTGTTTTATTACGTGGGTTACTTGCATTTCGCCGGTGACGAATTAGTGTTCCTCAAGAAACAAACTACATAACCTACGAAACTCGTGGAGAATCATTAATTACGGACTTTTTCTATGACAGTTTCTGAAGCGAGAGTTTCCTACTTAAATTGCTTGCAAGTTGTTACGAGTAGACCAATAATTTTGTTCACGCAAGGCCAGTTATTGTACATTTATCTCCAGTCTCCGAAGTTTCATCATGCACGTCTCTCTCGTACCTTGAGCATTTCCTGTGTCATGGTAAATATGCCACATTAATTTCCCTGTTACCTAAACAAAGTGCCTCTTTTGAAAAACAAACTTCCACTTTGTTGTTACGAAAATGAGCGAATGCGAGTACACATCAATTTTTGGTACTCGTTTTACAGGAGAATTATTCGTAAAATTATTACTACTAATAATTAATACAGGAGAATTATGCGTAGGTATAATTTTCATATGGATATGATAAATTCCATTAAAAAATGTGAATCAGAGTAAAGTATCATAGATAAATTTAGTGCAGATTTATGTGGAAATTGACTAATTTTTCAGGTATAATTTCATGGTCCGAATAAGTAATCTTAAGGTGAACGAATTGCAAATGCATTAGGCCACTATTTTCTTCAGTAAATACGCTAGAATACGATTTTGTTCTTTTGAGCTTTTCAGATAGATCAGACATTCTCAAACCTTTTTAATATTATACCTCTCACACACGTCTAAAAGATAAAACTTGCTTCACAATGAAATTTCCCTTAACGACAAGTTTAAGAAAAAGTCTGAGTAATTTTCGACCATAATTAAATCCATTGAAAATGTTTTTAATTTTCGTGATAAATAATTTCAATAATACGCAAGAAAATCAGTTTGATTAACATTTTATTTTAAAACCATGTAATACAATAATATAGAGGAAACTACACATTATAAGCCATCACAACAAAAAATGATATTTGCGTCGGTACGTCCATAACCATAATATTTTTTCTATTTGTATAAAATTTAACAACTTCGCGATTCTTAACATCAACTATCTAAACATAATTATGCACTAACTCTAAATAATTAAGATTGAATAGTTTTAAGAATTTATTTCAAAATCATTTTGTGATTGTGAGTCGGATGCTCGAATGTAATAGCATTGCAGTTTCTTGCAAAATTGAAAATCCAGAGTGTACCCGGACTGCCAGTAAAGTGCTTATTTATTATTTTTCAAATATTCTCATTAATGTAATTTCTTTCTAAAGAATTTTCATATTCAAGATTTCGACACTAATTGCGAATCATATTGTTATTCAAGATTCACAGACTATCCCCTTACACTGGTAGTTGAAAGTAAATAAAAACCTATAAACCTGTTTAAGTTTTCATCAACATATCAGATGTTAGCAGTAAATATTTTGTACATATATTCTGCACTCTTTCAAACATTCTGATGCACCAAGATGATACCGATATCGCAACAAAAAATTAATAAGAAAATGAAATGATAGTTCTAACTTTTTTTTATTGTTTTTACTATTGACTTCTATATCCGTTAAGGCGAATTTGGAGTTGCTATTTTACTCTTCATGGATGATGATTTCAAAGTGTCTTGCTTATAATAGGTTTTAATTATCTATTATTCTAGATGGAGGGAGATTTCTGTTTCTTTTATCAAATGCAAGAAGACAATATAATAAATGACTGATACAGTTCTATTTCTGAAATCTTGAATTGTGGGGATGTGAGGTATGCACAAGTAGGGCCACAAGAAATAAAGCTTTTATAAATATGATGTTATCGGAAGAAAATGGAGAAAAGATTTATGAATAAAGTGAACTTATTGTAAAGCATGAAATAAAACAAACTTTATGGCGGCATAAACAACAGAAGCGTTTATGACTGATCTACCTCGCGTCAAAACTACCCAATCACAATAGCAGAGGTACTATTGAATGCTGGAACCAGCGAGGAAGGCCACGCCTTTATTACAGCACCAAGTAATCTTGGGTGTGGAATATTCCTATGAAGTCATGCAAAGATAGTCAGAAAAGAGGCGGAAGAATTAATGGAGCCTTCTTCTGAAAGAGGAGATTAGGATAAGGACGTGAGGAACTGAATGGCCGTTCTAATCTTTCCAATTGGTTCTTCTAAGCTGCCGTAGCTTAATACTTTGTAATGGACTGTATGCCCATTTCTTTCGGATATGAAACCGGTTTTTCACACTCTTAAACATTGGTTTCTAGAAATGAAAAAAGAAACAATGATCTTGGCAATGTATTATTGCTTCAAGTTAATGAAGTCGTGTGTTACTTGAAGTATTTTTTTAAAAAGATTATTTCCTGATTTTTTTTATAGAATATTCCTGGAAAAATCAATATGTAAATATACACAAAAGTTCTTCCTCACAACGATAATTATCAACACATATGAGTATAGATAAATGTAATATACATCCCATGACCCGAGAAGATACATACATACTCTTCGCTTACACTCTTTTCAACTTCTTTCTCCTCTCCCCCTTTCCCTTGAATTTCTGCTTCTCTTTTACTCGTGCACACATACACGTACACACACGCGCGCATGTGCACGACCTGTTCTTAGGGATCATTTCGTCTCTTCGAATGCAAATGTAAAGAATTAAATAGCCATGATTTTAATTTGATCTGGGATTACAGTATTTTAAACTGTGTTTTCGAAATCACATTGATTAATTCCGTAAATTATCTTTGATGAGAAGTATTTGAAATATATATATATATATATATATATATATATATAATCAATTTACCAGACGTCACTCGTGATCTATGAAAGGAGCGTCACCTGAGGGGGAAAATAAGACTTGAGAGGAAACGCAGCTTTACTGGACGCGAAAGGGTGAAAGGGTAGATTTGCATTCTTCACCGGGAAAAGAAATGTGCATGGGAAAATCTCCCTTTGAAGCAGTTTATGCCGGGACGGGATGCGAAACCGGCCATCTCTTGACAGTAGAGACGCGAGACGCGGGGCGCTCTGCCGGTGCACGCGAGTCTTGCACATGCGGCACCCCTCCCCCCGACCAGCACTCTCTGCACTGCGCCCTTGGTCTTCTCCGGGAGAAAGGGCTCGAGCCGTTAGCACCGGTCGCCTTGAGCGAGGGACGAGGGTTCGAGGCGTCGGGACAGCCAGCGAGGGGACCGAGTTCGTTACTCGACGTCTTGGCAATTTTTCTTCTCCCGGCCCGAAGGATCGACTCCCGGGGCGGGTCTCGCTGGCTGTGACAGTCGCGAGCACAGTCGCCAACGGGGTGTGAGTGGCGGGCGGCGGTCGACGGGCTGCAGTTTTCATACGTGCGGGGGTATAGGCACGTAACGACTGCGCGTCCCGATTTTGTTGTCGCCTGAATCGGAGGATGGGTGAGTTGCGGAAAATAAACCATTTTGAAATGGCATCGCCATTTTTGCTCGCACCGTATCGACCGGGCCAGCGGGTAGGCCTACAGCCGGAAACAAAGGAGGGTTGGAATATTAATTCATTCGATATTCCATGAAAATAATTAGTTCCATTTGAGAGTCAACAAACACATAAAATTAAGGTATGAATGCGATGCATGCTGTGAACTCTTGCTTAGTGATCTCAAATATTTTTTATAAGTTACCCACCTCCCCACATACCAATATATCCCCTCCTCTTACTACACTTCTCGTTGTTCTGTCTATGGATGAATCCATACACATGAGCTTCCGTTATTTTTATTTGTAGTTTTTATTTTGTGGTATGACGCACTATACGCTGTGAATGTCCCGTTAATTATTATGTGTAGTATTGATCATCTGTGAATCTACAGGATGTTTATGACACGGTCCTTTACAACATTTTCGAATATATTTCGAATTGCGTACGACGACTTACGAAATAAACATGACAGTATGCAATCTCATGGCTCTAACGATAATGTTCGTCATTCCTAGGTTACCCACACTAGATTTGCTCATGTACTCGTTTTTACGGTTGATTTTTTATGTAAATGATCAATTTTTGACGAGTCGGAGTAGGGAAAAAATGGATATGAAAATCGTATACGAGTAACACACTTGTAAAAGATATACATGAGTTGATTTCTCTTAGTTACTTAATAAAGATTCCAGCGAAAAATATGAGCCGCATCATTATTTAAAATAAATATTAATTTGTAAATTGCACACTGTTTTCACATTTGCTGAATTAATAATTTTACTTGACAAGTTGAAATAGTGTTCCAAAATGAAACTAATATTATACTCTTTTACAATTTTTGCCAACGTTTGTTGAGCTTTATTTTATTTTTTTGCGAATATTAATTTACCAAAAAAAAAATCGTTTCGATGAACGTGAAAGGTAAATGATAGCTGGAAGTCTCAATTCTAGACGAATGATTGAAAAAAATTCAGAAATATTACTGGAATATTATTCCAATTTTACTGCATATCATCAAAATTATTTAATATTTTAAATATTAATTGTGTAGATATTTTCTAAAAAAATATTATTGTTGTAAAGTTATTCCATGCAATTTGTTTTTTCCTGCATAACGTCCAATTGAAAAATTCTAGATTTCTAAATATCTCTCCTAGGGTTCTCTGATATAGTGATACAGGTGAGATTCTTTCCAGTTATTGTTGGTCACCTGTGTCGCAGCGATTCTACTAATTTAGTTTGATACTTTTGTTCATGACAGGAATAACAAAGAAGTTACCGCTTTATCTGTGTTGGTCCTGTAATTTACTTCGTGGAGACAAACAATCAGAATCAATTAAAAAATGCTCTTATTTGGATTATAAAAGGCTAAACATCATAATGTGACGCCAGAAGATTATAACATTATAATCAACTTGCTTTCTTCTGCGATAGACAAAGCAATTAAATTCTCTTCGTAATTATATATTCCATATTTTATAGCATATTTAATGCTTTGACATGGCACTACTGATTTTAATGTCGAAATAATAATTGTAAAATTGCATATAAAAATTTATTTGTGCTCCACCTTTATTTGTCAAATTATGTGAAAGCGACACTTAGTTATAATACTTATTAAATCATTAGTAACAATATTGTAAGACTAGTACACTTGCTACAACGCCTACAACTAGGTTGCTTGTGGAATGTTTATTGGAATATCTATAAATATTTTTTTTTACATAACATTAGACAGTACACACAAATATATAATATTAATTACACAATATTTATTAGGGCGTCCGTAAAAACATTTTTTATAGGTTTATGATACAAGCCAATCCTATTTCTTGTATCCATGGGACCTTTGGAAAAGATTACCTTGAAACACAAACTGTACAGCCATCCTAATTACACACACACACACACACACACACTCACACACACACACACACTCACATACGTGATCTCAGAGTTACATTTATGAATGTTTGATACAAATTTAATTAAAAATAACTGAATTATTATTTTGTAGAAATAGCTTATTAAATCTTGTTAATATAGCTTCCTTCAGCTTCACTTCTATACAATGAATTTAAATAGAAATTTGACACTTTAGTCCTGTGAATGGTCCAATACTAATAATTAGGCCAGCCCCAAAAGGTTAAGTGCGACAGTTAATTATTTATTTAATTCGACATAGATGAAGCAGTGTTGGGTCATAGAATTTTGATGCAGTAAATACAAATAGTTTAACGTAATATAAGGAACATGAGGGTTATCTACATCACTGTTTATTATTATTTACAATCTGACTTTTTAATCACGGAAATTTTACTGAAAATATTTCAGATACGTAATGGAGTTTTTATATAACCATTGACATCTGCGTCGGATCATTTTTGAATATTTTCAAAACTTTGAATTAAGCGTTTCTCCAATACAGCCGAGTGAAATTCAAAATATTAGTTTTCTTTCATTTTTCAATTATTAAAAAATCTACGGAATTTAGTAACATTGGTATTGTTTGCCTTCTTCAATTAAAACTATCCGACAAAATTTGATGTTGGAGCCATCTTTCTTTAACTCATTAATACCATTTATGGTTGGAAGAAAATTATTTGAGTACAGCACGAAAGTTCTTTGAAAAAACGAAATGGTGAATAGTATTTTAGGACGGTTTACATTATTTTTTATTAACAAGTTATTAGTAGATGAGTGGAATAACTAATTGAATTTTAACAATTGAGACAAACATTTGCTGACTTCTTAGGAAATAAAAATTGGCTTTTGTCTAGTTCAAAGTAAGAAAGAGGCTCAACATTTTGGGACTTTCCAATTCAGACAAATTTACCGTGTAATAGAATTGAACATAAAATACTGCACATTATTTTTTCATTTTGATTCCGCTATTCAGTTCTCGGTGCATATGTTATGACTTAACTCCGAAATATGGCTAATGTTGGAAGTTTAATTTGCACATTATCTAGATGGTGTGAATATAGCTGTGTGCATGACGACGAGCGGATCATTTCGAACTTCATTCGGCTAATGTTATTCGCTACAGAGCACTAGTTAAGAAAAGCGATTGTCCGAGTGTGCGGCATCTTAATTGTTAGGAATAAGAATTTTTGTATGACAATATGCTGGAAATTTTGCGTAGCACAGACCCAGTATTGTATTCTTTATAAATTGCGAAAACCGCCAGCCGAAGACTCGTCGCCAATACGGAAATGAATATTAAAGCGTTAACTCAGGTTTATTTCGAGTTTAGGTTAGATAATTGCGTGCAGATAGAAATTTATGACTGATAGTGTGTCTAGTTAATAGAGAAGTTGTCCCTCACTAGCCCTGGAAACTTCCCACCAACAACCTGATTCTTATTTGTCACATTCTGTCTGCTATTCCTTGTCACCGTCACGTTGACCTACCCAAGTCACCTTTTGTTGGATAATGTCTGTATTGCGGATATATTTTTTCGCCTTAGTTACAGTTTAATGTACTAAGATAAACAACCTACTATATTTAGACGTGGATTAAAACACATATGAATTATGTCATGAAAAGTGTTATCATAATTATCAAGTATTAGATCTCTTCATTCATTTCGTTTCAAAATTGTTCACACCACTTCTTCATATCCTACACTTTCCCTCTTAAATTGCATTATAGGATAATTATTTTACTTGTCATTCTCTGGGCATGATCTTCATATTTTTTGTATTGATTAATACAAAAAACCTAACCTGTCTTAAGTTTTCCTCTGATGGTCCACGCCTTTTTGTTGTCAGTTAGTGAATATCCTGCCACAAAGTGAAGTAGTTCCATTCCTAAAGATTGTTTTCAGCAACTTGTCTGATGGTATTGACCAGCTCTCTCTTCCTTGAAGTAACAATGGCAAGACAGTAAATTTATGGAGCAGCGAGTAATGTTTATGGAGCATAGAGTAATGTTTATGGAGCATAGAGTAATGTTTCCTTTGGCGCAGTGTACTTAAAAATTTTCTGTACCCTACCTCAAAATTGTATATATTTATTCAGTATTAATTCAACATCTCTTAATTTTATAAAATTGAATTAGAAACCGTGTGAATCAATTAATTTACTTGTTCAATTACTTGCCAATTTATAACTAGTTGTATTCTTGAAGGTTAAATTTATAAAATTTTATACCCTTATGGTTTTAATTTAGATTTAATTATGCTCTCTTAAGTCTAATGAAATTATACAATTCATTTTATTTCCTAAATATGTAAATTTAATCTATGTTGGGTTTTAGATAATTAACATATAAACACCAGTTTACTGTCTTTTCAAATAAGATTAAGGTTCTATACAATTTATCTCTTTCTACTCGTTTGAAGTGACTCGTCGGGGAAGTTTATCAATTTTTTAAAATTGTTTAAAAGTTTTCAAAATTTTAAAATCATTTTAAAATTTAGAAAGCTATTTCTAGAGAAGATGTTAAAAATTGATATCTTCTGTAGGGCCTTAAAACATCTTATTTGAAAAAACAGTAAGTTTGTGTTTATATTAATTATCTAGAACTCGGTTTAGATTAATGTCTAAAGGAATTAAGATATCTTCTAACACACACAAGTACATTCAGATGAACACCACACGAAATAGTAAACGTATTGATTATGTTTCTTTAACGATGGCACACTACAAAAATGTATACAATGGTACACCAGACGATATTAAAACAATAGCTTACACATTTGCATAGATCCATTGTACATGTTAAAATATCAACCAAAATCTTCAGCTGCGTAATTTATAAAATTTGATTTCTTTATCACTTATAGCCAATGTTTTATATAGTAAGACAATAAATGATCAATTTTTTGATTGGACCGATGACAGGTTTACTATAACCTACATAAAATGAATAGAAAGGTAACATAAATTAAAATATTATTTTTATCAATCCCTTAAAACAATGTTTCGATAACTTATTTATGTTATCTTCAGGTACTGGAAAGACAAGAGATTCTAATAGATAACACTTTTTGACACATTTTTTAACTTAAAAATTAACATATCTTTACAAATTAATAAGATTTCTGTTTTTATAAAATAATAATATAGATGAACTAGTTTGATATTGTACTGGGGATTTGAAACGAAAATCATTTTTAAAATGACTTGGATGCACTTACCAATATGGTCATTGTATATTATAACAATAATTATTATTAAAATCGAGATTAATTTAACTTTTGTAAAAACATATTTTAATGATTCGGGCATGGAATTATGAACCTGGTGCTGATAACTCCTCAGCAGTGTAACACTAATAAAAATATTACGTACTCACCGGAATATAAGGCAGTTTTCATTATGTTTTCGCCTGTGGGGAGACAAGATTTCTCCATGGCAGCATCTTTATTTTATTATGAAGAGGAAACATTATAGAGATAAGCATGATGAATCATCGAGTTTCTAGGCAGGCGCTACAGTAAAAATTGTACATCTCCACTTTTTTGATAATATTAAATAATGTTACCTTTCTAGGACTGCAGAAGTGGGTTATCCTTGTTCCCAGCGTGTAAACTTTTTTCAGTGTCCGTCAAAGCGCATACCAAGTACAAACTTTCATTAGCTTTTTCGCAGGTATCTCGCGGTTTGTTATTAACAGAAAAACAAACAATATTGTATACGTGTGAATTTATATAATATTGGATTTTTACGACCTCGCCAAGAACAATGCGTAATATACCTGTAATTAGTACTAACACTTTTCCCCTCTAGAAGGACGGTCAATAGCTTTCAAAAGGAAAGAATAAATGCTTCACTCGGCCGAGGAATGTATATTTATACATTTCATCTAAGAGAAAGTAGAACAGGTAGAAGGTACATCTACAAAATTTAGCTTGTTTATCCGCACATTTTGAAGAGCTCTCCTTTTGTTTGTAATGGTAGGAGTAGAGAGCCGTGGGTGTGTTATTATTTTGTTAGCAATGCAAAACAATCAATTCTGCAGATCGATGCAAATAAGTTGTTTATATCTCGGGAGCGAAAATATTTAGTTTTTCAGATGTTACTATTCTCGGGCCTTTTTAATATCATTTTATATACTATATTATATTATTATTTTCTTTAATATTTGTTTATTTTTGACATTTATTCATCTTTCAACTATTTATAGTTAAAATGTTGGGAAGGGATTCAACGTTTTAAAATGAGACAACGTTTTTATGACGAGCTGTATACAGAACGTGCCTTCACACGATAACCAGAAGTATTCTCAAGAAATATATGAAACGAATTCGTGTTCTTGGATTCACCACGAAAAATAACAAATATTACTATTCAATTATCAAAAGTGTCGGCTTTTCTTACGTACACTATGATTTGTTGATTTTGTTTCGTAAACTAATTTGAGTTCGTTCGACAGAGCACCACATACCATGGAGCTTTATAGTGGTAGTACAAATGTATAGTTCTCCTTTTATTGAAACTTCATCTTTGAGTATTTCAAGCACACATTGTTTCTATCTTGTCTGTGAACTAGACATTACAAAATAATTTCCTCAGAATTTTCTGAAATCGTTATTTACATCATTTCATTCGTTGGTCTCGAGCCTTATTTAAAATTAAATTATATGGCATTGCGGATAGGATGCTAATAATTTTTTAACTTTTTTATTGAGCTTTGCTGATTAAGGATATCATTAAAAGTGTGCACCTAACGTTTTTTCGGATATTGCTTGAAATTCAAAAATCGTCGTCGAGAAAAAGGGATATCAGAAAAAAGAAAGCGAAATGTAATAGCATTTTTTTAAAAAATTGTAACTAAAGAAATTGATTTATTGCCCTAAATGACATATTTTTTCAAAAACAAAGTTAACCTATGAAAATATTGTGAAGATTAACACTTATACAAAATCCTTGATCCCTTTGCAAATAATAGGTTATGTGAATGTTATTTGTTATAGTTAACGACCTACACGTAATACATTCATGTAACAAACACATCCAAACTCCATGTTACTCTGAATCTTGGGCTAAATCGTATGTTAAAGACAACAAGATAAATAAACATAAATTTTGTATTTCTTAAAAAAAAACAGAAATCACAATGAAAAAAAATGTATTGAAATGTTTTAAAAGTGAATACTGTCAATATAGTCACGACAGAATCCACATTTAAAACTAGTGATCCAGAAGCACACACTTTCTCACATTTCTTGAAACTTTAACAAATTTAGAAAATTCAGAGTAATCGTCAAATACGAATAATATAATAAATAAAATACTGCGCCATTTTAAAGCATTTGTGCTCTAATGATAGGACAAAATTTATCCCAAAACCGGGGCCATTTTTAGAAAATTTTGAAAATGTTAAGGCGTCTTGTAAAGTTACTCCCAAAATCAAACAACCTATTTCCAACTTGGAGGGCATTGAGTTCGGCCAGTTCGATCGGGGAATATCAGTTTTAGAGAAAATCGTCTGAACAGTTTGGGCGCTAGCATTGACCATAGACGGACAGGCAGCCAGACAGGCAGATGGATAGAGAGACAGAAAGCCAGTTGGACGGACATACACATGGCTGGACATACACACGGACGGAGATATAGACTGACAAACGTGCAAACGGACGGGCGGACATGCAGACAGACGAACATGCATATAAGCGGACGGACAGATATTTTGCTCTCACCCATTTTTTTGAATAAAAAATCCCACAAGACGTGGATTCTGAGTAAAGAAGTGTTAGAGGAAGTAATTTCCTGCGTGTAGAAAGATTTATTCATTTTCTCGATATGAAGATCCGGCAAAAGGAATTTTTGTCTCGAAGAAATTGCCGATTTTTGCCGCATTAAAATACTTTCATTTAATTATTTAAGTATGTAATATGGGGGAAATTAAACCTAGTGTATTTTTCACGTCAATTAATATTAGCATATATTCCGTGGCTCTGTTTTCAACATAATTCTTTCTTTCTTTCTACTCTGTCACTCCCTCACTCTCACTCACGCACGCACACACACGCACACACACGCATTCGCAGACACACACTACACGTCAGGGTTTGAAAATCTACAATGTAAATGTTGTAGAGTATGCGATGCTGTATCAATCTCAGCTTTCGCTGAAACTCCTCTGAGGTCGGATTCACTTTTGTTCTTCATAATTTTACTTCCATCTGACTGCTAGTCTCATTGCTTTCGTTTTCTTCAAAGGCATAATCTTTCATTGCTTTTATAAGCCCTGCCGTAAAAAGTATTCGATTAATTACATTTTCGTTTTCGGTATTTGAAGTTCTGAACCAGTTATTTCTTCGAGAATACTGTTAGTTAAAAGAATTGTTAATTGATGTAAAATTTCTATTTGATTTTCTATCGTTTCACCTTTGATATCAATAGGCTACTCAAATCCATTTTTAGTTTGCTATAAAAGTGATTTATTCTGCTTTTTAAAGAAAAGGACATATTCTGTCATCGTGTCCAGAATTTAGGAATATCTTGTTTAACCCTCATTCGCGAAATTTACATACTTACATACAAACGCAATTTACATCAGTGATCCAAAATGAATTGTATAATAAAAGAAAACACTTGGTAAAATCTTTCACACATGTATGGTCTTATTAAAATTATTCAAACATTTCAAAAAAATGTGTGTATATATCCCTACGGAATAAGAAGTACGTGTTTTTTTTTCATTATCCCGAATGGTATTTGGCTCATTTGTGATTCTGTACTCCAACTGTCTTACGTCTTTTGCATAGGAACAGTTCTTGCATCCCATTAAGAAGTATTATGAGATGTTTTTATTTTAAGTATGTGGAGGGTTGTAAAATGTCTTATCACGCTACCTTAGTGTGTTGTTTATGGATGGTTTATTGTTGAACCCAATCGTATATTTAAACAATGTAGATTCTCTAAAATGCGTCTAAGTGTATTTGACTTCAGATGATCTTGGTCATAAAAATTAACTCCGTTTTTAACTGTTTCATGGAAGTTGAAGCAAATTGATATGATGTGTTCAGTTCAAAATTTTAACAGAGATTTCAGTGATGCCTACAGTCTCAAAACTCGAAACATTTTTTTCGAGTTTCAGAAATTCGAAATTAACTTACGGTTACTGTAACAAAAAAAGGAAATAAAGTCTTAACAAACAGATATTTGAATGTTTAGAGAACAAACCTGGAATAAGAAAAAAATGGATATTTCAGAAAAAATAAATTTTTTTTTTAAAAATTGGACTTGTGAAATTTTGTCACATTAAAATTGAGATTTTTTTATTTTCCTTCTAATAAAGGTTATTTATCAGAAAATAACTGCTGATATCAGAATTGTTTCACCCAAGATATTTGAAGAGACGTATAAAGGTTGACACCATTTTGTGAATGTTGACGTTTTTGCGTTCGTATTCGACATATATAACACGAAAAAATAAAGGATAAAACATCTCTGAGAAACTAAACAATATTATTCTGTGCCACCGAGTACTTAAAATTTTGAGTGCTTTTTGGGTTATCATTCATCATTTTCCTAGAAAAAAAACCTGTAAAGGGTCGTGTTTGTGTATTAAAAGAGCATATCTTCGACTGCAGCTGAAAACTTTTTACGAGTAATATGTTTAACTGCCAATTGAGTTCAACCGCCAATCCGACCTTATTTGAACTGCATTCCTTTATTAGAAAATTATTATTTACGTGTAAAAGAGTTCTCAGCTATTGTAAAAACTAAGATCTTCTAATAGAAGCTAGTACCCAAACCCGAGGCCTCATTTTATTTTCGAATATTTTTAAATTGGTTGAGTCGAGTTAAATTGATTGGTCGAGTAGTTTAAGAATAAAATATTTATTTCGTAAACATTACATTTTGTAGATTTATAAAAAAGGTCTCCTAATGTGAGCTTCCCCCTCCCAAAAGTTTTATAAAATGGGCAAAACTAAATTAAAATACTCCAAATAGATTGAACTCAGTATTGTTTTACAAAAATTCATACCTTCTACATAAAAAATTGTCCTATATGCCTTGCATATAGTCTATATATTCAAGTGGGATAAAAGTCACACATATATTTGGTATATATATATATATATATATATATATATATATATATATATATATATATATATATATATACCAAAACTGGCTCTAAGTACTTAAATTGCTGCATGACTCGGTTTGGTTTTATTTCATCACTCTGAAAATTTACCTTACTCGTTTTTGTTACATTTTAAATAAAATTAATGCAAAGGCAGATAAAAAATTTCAATCTTCCCTAAATGAAGACCACCCTATGACATAAAAGTTTTAAAAATACATGGATTCGTAATTACAGTGTTAATGTGACAGTTACTGGGTAAATTCGTGTAAATTCTGAATAGAAAAAGCGTTTCAATGCTTTACATTCTCATAGAGTTGAGGTATAAAAGAATAAAATAAATACATAATTGAAGGTAAAGCGTGCTTCCGGCCCGTGCCAGCTGCGTGAGCAGTGTCTGGGTGGTGCGGGCGGCATCAGCCAGTCCCCGCACTCGCGCAGGTTCCTGGTCACGCCGGTACACGCGCGGCGGCATCTCAGGTGCGGCGCCTTGTCTTGGGCTCATTCTAGCAAAAAATGTTAAGCAAGCGCTCTCCACCGCATTCCCAGCTAGGGTTGCTACAACAGCACATGCTTTCTCGGAATATTACGAGTTAGTGAATAGTACTTGATCCAGTGCGGAAATTTCGCGTTTTTGAATTGGAATGTGTTTATTTTTGCGGTAGATAGGGCTTACTTCACTTAAAAATTGTTTTATTAGCCCGACATTTGCCCTCCGCAAATGTGTTCAACTAACAAATCTATTTGACCGGGATTGGGATTTGAACTTGAGCGCGTAGGTAACACGATCAACCATTATGCTTTATCTTATCCGTTATGCTTTCGTGCTGATTAGGTGAAGCCACAATCCCGGCGCATCAGACACAAAGTTCAACTTCTGAACATCTCGAAATTTCAGACCTTTTAATGAAAATCGGAACAATGCTGTGTGCAGTAAGTCAGAAGTTAAAATATCCATTTCAAACTTGAAGGTTTGCGACATAAGTCAGATTGGCCTGTATTATGGATAAAATTCTATGTACGGTTTACGTGTTAATATTCTCAGACAGACGAAAAACCGAACGTTTGAAAAAGCGCTTTTTCGGTATCGTGGATCCCCAAATCGTGACTGCGGCGTGGTAGCTCAGTGATGTCACTGCAGCGCCTCTGACTGGGAGGTCCTAGGTTCGAGTCCTAACGGCAGCAGGATTTTCGACACTAGCTTTTCAGCTAGGTCGAATTCAGTCGCTGTCTGTAGGATAATACTAGCGGCCGGCTGCTCTGATTAGTAGTTTTCCGTGGTTTCTCCGATCAACACCAGGCAAATGCCGGAGCAGTACCCTAAGAAACGGGCCACAGACCGCGCGCGATCTTTCCTTCCTATTCCTTGCCCTGTCCTATCCTCTCCCCCCCCCACACTTACACTAACATGCACTACACTGTCTCGTATTCCGGGAGACCGGTCGGGAGCTTAGAGCTTGTCCTGGCTGGGGCGGTGCCCCGCTGGTGGGAGAGTCCTGGTTGGGAGGAAACCCCGCTAGCCGACGGTAGGTCGGTACCGGATATCGGCATCTAGCGGGGGAAGTTCACCGCCATCTCCCGAGGAAAAAAAACATGCACTACACTCACGGGACTAACGACTTAAGCTGTTGGCGCGCCCGGAATAACTAAACAATTAACCAACCAACCAACCCAAATCGTGTCAAAATCTCGAGATCAGTTTTTCGCAGCATTGCATAACGCCGTAAACAGTTGCACGCCTATTTATTAGTTGCTTAAGTTTATGATGATATTGGCATTATTTTTGTTACGTAATTAAACAATGATTAATATGTTGAAAAAAATGTCAATTTCAAGGTTCATGATAAATATAAGTTGAAATAGCTAATTCCGAATTTTTTCTTTAACACAATGAACTTACAAAGTTTGGAAATTTGATCTTTTTTATTTTTATAGAAACAATTGACAATTGAAGCCGCACATTTTTTAAACACAGTAAGACTTATTGACGTCCTAAAATGTTGTTTCTCGATTTTGACGCTGTAAAAAAAATATTTTAGAAAATATTCATTGACATTTTTGAGACTATAAAAAAAATTGGTAGTTTGATCCTTCATTTTCCTCCATGATGTCCTAGCACCTGCACGACTGTCTACTTGTTGTAAAAACCTGTTTTATTAAACGCGTATTGATATTGCATAGTACTAATATTGAGGTAAAATTTTAGAAAAGAATAAATACGACGAGAAACTCAATTTGTTCTGGTAATTTATATTTTGTTATCAAAAAGTGTCTTTTTTGTCCGATGTTTCAATCAAAAAATGAATCTTCACATATCCTGAAAGATATTCGGTGATTCTATCGTAGGATATTTGATATGTTACACTTCACAAAATATCACACTGCGAACTCAAATGAATTCATAACACTTGTTTGCTGCAACTCTTACATCTCTGTTGATAGTCAATCAACGCAAGGTCCCAGTACTTCCCTTGTTCTCGCAGAACTTATAACGATGTCATTCAATAGCAATTATGCACGGCGCAGTCAGCAATGTCAAATAATCTATTTAATCATTTTTATTTTGTCGGACTGGAACACATTTTATTTTTCACGTTGATTCAATTCTTCATTGGAACATTACATGACACTCTCAAATTAATTTAGTCAAATAAATGCTCTATAGCATCCATACTTATTGCACACAACTATGAAACTTTTCTTTCCTGTAAATGCATTTATTTTTTATATTATAAAAAAATATTTCGTGAATAAAACACACATTGTAGGGACACATATTCACGGTGGTCGTGATTTTGGTCAGGGCTGTGTAATTCCTTTATAGAAATCCGAATCCTGATAATTGTCATTCTTTAATAAATTGTTTGAAGAATAAAATTCCTTCTAAAAATTCTACTTCATTTTCTCAATATTTTGTATTAAAGCATCCGTTTGTTTTTCATTTCCTTCTTCTTTTGCATGATTGCGAACCTAATACAATTAGTCAAATTTCAGTAGATAATAAGCAGATCTGTAAGTGCGTGTACAGTGTTTATATCTCTTCGGATATTGTACATGTTTGTGACTTCGTCATATTTAGTTTATACTTTGTCAAGACACACACTATTATGTGATGCATGTGATTAGTAAACATCTTTCTTAACCCCTTTCCAATGATTTTATCTATATAAAGAAATGAGCACTGCACGATAAATTAATTGAACTTGAGAAATTGCTGAAAAACCTGAGATTTGCTTCTACAATTTTTATTGACGTCCATACATATTTCTAATATTTTAGAAAAGTTCGTTATTAGAATATTTCTCTTTGAGTATTTTTGCAAATGTTGATGTCTTTTATTTTACGTGCACTGCAAACATGGCATGTGTGTGTAGTGAGAAGTAGGAGAGGAGTGCTGTTGTCGAGCATTAGGGAGCCTTCATTGCCTAGCCTCGTCGTCTGCCTCCATCCCCGGCGGCGGGGTGGGGCGGGGAAGCTCGGCGCGGCGCGGCGCGGTGCGTTCCACAGGTGCCAGTCCGTTAGGGACGTTGGTGGCAGCGCGGCGCGTCGGCCCGTCGGCGGATGGCCCAAACCGAAATGACCGCAGGCCGCCGCCGCCACCGCCGCCGTCATAATAACGGCGCGGGTCGCGAGGTCGCGGCGCCGCGTCGCGTCGAGCCTGGGCTCGGCCGGGCGTCGCGGCGGCCCCCGCGCGGGCCGGCCCGTGGAGGGACGGAAGTCAGAGGTTATCTTCCTCAGCCCTTCCAGACCCGTCCGACCGGGCGCCGCCGCGCCGTCTTCCTCAGCAGGGCATGCGCGCCCTTCGCCGCTCCCCACCCCCTTTCCCCCGCCCCTCTATCGCCATCACCGCTGCTTTCAGCCTGAGGACTCGTCTGACCACTATGTCCAGTCCCGTACGTCGAGCGAACCCGTTGTGTGTGGTTGTGGACGGGCCGTGTGAAAGAGAAAGATTTTTTCTCGCTTTCCAATTTTTTCATTCCGCGTACGGGTCGGTAGCCCGTATGGGAATACCCGTTACGCGCGGGACGGCGCAGGTCGGAGCGGGAAGGCGGGGGCTCCGGTAGCGGCGGCGACGGAGCTGCCTCGTGGAGACGGCGCCGGGGCTAGGGAAACGGGACAATTACCGATAGGGCGATAGCATCGCGGCGGCGAAGGGATGGCGCGTAGATGCGCGCGATAGTGGGAGGCGGACCACCGCGACGCCGCGCCGCGCCGCGCCGGCGCCGCCCCCGGCGCCGCCACGCCGCTCTCACGAGCGCTCCCACCGGCTGCGTGGACGGACCGGCCGCGGAGCCGCGTGCGTTTCGTTTTGTACTCCTCTGGGATATAGGCGGTTGCGCTGGGCTGTCGGAAGTCATTTGAACATGTTTTGTTCTCGACTGCCTCATTGCAAGTGAAATTCATTTGGTATCATAATGATTTATACCGTAATGTCTTCAGAGTGGGAGTTTTTCAATTGCTGGCGGGTTCCACGATATCTGGATCGGGAGTAAGATGAACGAGCAGTCGGCTTTGGTTGAGGGAAGGAGGGACATCGCATGCAGCATATAGTAGGCGTAGCGGAAAGTACATCACAAATGAGATGAGGAAAAATAAATGTATCATAATATGAAATTTCACTCACTCTATCAGAATATGAAATTTTCAGCATTATCTGTTATTCTCTTGGATTGTTGAAGATTGTCTGCCAGTTTTTGGAATATTTCAAATAATAAACATTTGTCGCGTAACGGCAGTGAATGTGTTTTGTCAACCAGAACTTTACTTACGATGTAAACAATCCATCCTATTGATGACATTTCCAAATCATAATGAAAAGAAATTGACTAAACCGGATTTACACTAGATATGAATTATACTATCTTGAAATAAGTCAGATAATTACCAAATAATGGGCGAGAAACGAGGGATAACAATGACAAATTGATGTCCCTCTTGATTCTGATCAATTCTCTCTCATGGAATTCATGAGAAGGGTATTGTCCGAAAAATGAATTGGAGGTAGAAAAAAAAAAACAAAAGACCGACCAAAGCTGTCTGCTGGTCCTCGGCCATTTCTTTCCAATGATGCTCCGACGTCCTGGAGCTCTGGTGTACTCTCCGACGCGCAGACGTGGTCCTCCCACGCATAAACATGTCGCCTGCTAAGTGGGCCGGCTGCAGGGGCCGTGAGCGGAGCGGCGGGTGCCCCGTGGGAGGCCGCGCCCACTCGTAGGCAATTTGACTCCCGCTGCGGCGGCGGAGGTGGCGGCGAAGGGACTCTGTGGAGGGCGGGAGTGTAGAAGCTAAGAAGGCCTCTTCGAGAGCGGATATTGGCTCTGCTTAAACGCCATCTCGCACATGTGGCACGCGAAAGTGTTGTGAAACTCGTTTGCGTTAGTGGGCGTAGGAGTGAGACTGGAAGTAAGCCACATTGTCGCGACAAGGCACAATTATGAAGGATCTAATGTTCGTGAAAATGACTTGCGCTGACCCGTCTTCGCACCTGGCATCATACATAACACCTGTCGAATTCCAACCACCAATCTTCTCACTGTACTCCCTTTTCTCAGTTTTCATCTATATGATGTGTGGCAATATAATTATATTCAGTTCATCTATCTGCTAATCCTACTATACAAGTTTTATATTGCGAAGCGTTTTATTCTGCAAATTTTGTCTTGTGACGATTTGCTGACGTTCCTTTCTATAATATTACGAATAATTAAGTAGCAAGGTATAATGGATCTATCCTTATGTATAACTAACTTTATTACTATTATTCCGCTTGTTAATATTAATAATACCACTTCCTTGTTTGTTGTGAGTATCAGTAAATTTGGCCGTCTGCTTTTCGAAATAACTGCGTATTGTACCTTTTTTTCTGCGCATGTACCATTCGCTTTTCAATCGTATTCTTAGAAACCTTTATTTAATTGAACAGACAGTTCAGTGTTATATGCCAAATGTGTTAGAATGGAGTAGTGCACACTCGTGTATAAATACTGTGCAAATTGTTGGCGAGAAATGAGGAATTCCTGCATGTAAACATTTTCTAACTGGATTTCCTCTTTCATTTCAAACGAAACATAATTATAAACATTTAAGAAATTTTTATCTGGAAAGCTTCAATCTTCAAGATTTTGAGAAGGTACAGCTAACATCAATATAATAATGAGTTCTATTTTTAAGCCACCAAAGTTATGGTACAAAACAGGCATATTTTCCCTCAGCATTATCTCCGTCATTGGAAAAATCCACCTGACGGGCTATGAGTGAGAGAAGAAAATGCCAGAAGAAAAGGCATTTACAACATTTGAAAAAAGTCTACAAAATTTGGTTGACAGCCTACTTTCAAGGAAGTACAAAGTAATGTTTAAAAATCATTGAAATCCTAAACCGAGGATACAAAATAGTCGTTTGTGGAAAATTCCGAATTTATTATGCTATGTATGGAGAGAGACGGTGAAATGCAGAACTCTAACGTACACCACGCAAAGGGAAGCATAAAGCATTTCCGAATGAAAGAAAAGAAACGAATTTGAAAGAAAGTGGATAAAAATCGGTCCCTATCCCTATCAGTCGGAAAGGCACGGTACTCCAAATCAGTGCTGCAACCTTAGTAATATCCCGGCCGCTACATCCCGCTCGTGCGTCGACTGGACGGTTGGGGCTTCGAATCCCGTTCCCGGCCGCCACGGAAGAGGCGAGGGGACTGCGGGTCGGCGTCGTCCTGCACACCACGCGACCGTTACGCGGCTGGGATGGGCTGCGCAGCGCAGCGCCTCTCCACCGCCGGCGGCGGCGGCGGCGGCGGCGGCGCGCAGACGCACGCGCGCATCTCTAGCACGTGTGGGTTCGAGACCGGCCCCGCTCCGGCTCCCGCGCTGCGCGAAAGTGGGGTGGTCGTGGAGGAGGGGGAGAGAGGGAAGCGAGAGGAGCGACCAAGTTGCCGAGCGGGACGCAAGGCGCACGTACGCCGCGGGGTCGCACCGCAGAAGGGGCTCGAACTGGTTCTCTCGCGGAGGGTTGCGGCTTCGAGGGCCGCTGCCGGCACTCCCGTAATTTTTCTGCACAGTTTGATATTTTTACGGAGATGAGCGAACGTTTCTGTGTGGGGAGATTGCACGTGGTAGGATCTAGGCGTTAGATCGTTCTTCTACTGGTTGAAAAATCTCACAGGGGAGATAAACATCAAAATACAATATTTGCAGATGGTTCCTTTTTACTTTCTCGTATACTCCAAATGCGGATAATATATATTACTGTAGGAAAAGGGGACAGATGTTTCACAGAACACTCGTTTTATGGGCCGCGGATTTCCGAATAGTGTTTTATCTCCTACTCATAATATGTCACTCTTTATTTAAGCAGTTGTTTCATCAATGCTATAAGAATGGATTCGCTGGCAATAGTTTCGTTTTCCAGTTGTACTGATTGAAATTATTAAGAAATCTACTAAATTCTAAAGAACGTGGTAAAATTTACAGATTTTAATCGAACGCCCTCGATGTGAGTAATTGCAAAATGAAGGATGAAAATGATAATGTTTGCGTTACATCCATCATCCGTAAAGGAGCAAAATGTGTAGTAGCATAAGGTGAACTACTTAACTTTATCGTTTTGATAGTTCAAGTAAAACACGAAAACATTTTTGACCGAAAATTCCATTGATAAATTCTTTACTCATTGTTACTCTGAATGCCGATCTTTGGAAATGTGTACGTAATTTTTCTACTTTCGAATTCACTATAGCATGCGGTGATACTGGGGGCCTAGAACTGGTTTAGTCTGTCTCACGAGCACTCACACACACACACACACACACACACGCCCACTCGCGCGCATAGTCACTCACACACGTACACTCTCTCTCCCTCTTCCTCTCCTCACACAAACACACACACACACACTCTTTCTTACACACACATCCCCTTATACCCTCTCTTCTCGTTTCCTCCTCCTACTTTTTTTATCTGTCGCCATCCTCTCCCTTTCTCTCCCTTTCTCTCCCTTTCTTTCTCTTTCTCTCTCTTTCTGAAGGGAGAGACATTGAGGATTGTGACGTCAAGGGTCGATTGGCATACAAGTGTAATTTTTCTACACGGAATATTTAAGAAAACGTGCAGAAGATCTTTCACATAAAACCTCCTGGTTTGTTTCTGTTTAGTAATCGTCCAGAGAAATATAACGCTGTCTTCTTGGTAACAATATTACGATAATATTTCCTTCGATGATCTGGCATAATGATAAACTGGCAATATGACAAAGTAATATAATATGCCCGATTAAGAAGTCCGGCGATAATACAAGCGCATTGCGTGGCTTTGCAAGTATTTCAGTAACATAGGTTTCAAGTAATATATATTTCGTACTTGCATGTGAAATGTTCTTTTCCGATTTATAAATATATTAAAATTTAACGAAATATGTACCAATAGATAAAATATGCAATTATACCAAAATATGTAAAAAATATGTAAAATGAAAATGGTTCCAATTCGTTCAGAATGTCGTGTAAAGTCTTAAAAGTATTAGTGAATACAGGTATCTTGTCCCTTTTAAAATATGTATTTACATGAAAATCCGTTCCCTAGTTATAATACAATGTTTTACATTCCATCCGACGCATTGCGAGAAAGTTAAAATAAATGCCCCTGATTACTGATTTTAAAACACATTATAACCGGTATTTGCTCGAGGGAGCTTGAACAGGTTCTCTCTCTCTCTCTCTCTCTCTCTCTCTCTCTCTCTCTCTCTCTCTCTCTCTCCGCGGATCTAAGGGGAAGGGACTTCGAGGGCTGGATGCATCAATGCAATTTTTCTAGAGTTGCAATTTTTACAGACATACGAAGGGAAGCAATGCAGGAGTTCGAAGCCAGCCTCGCTCACTCATCTGGGATTTGCTACTTTTCAGACACACAACGGTCATTCCCTATACTTCTTTTCTTTAGAAGAAAAGTTTTTTTTGAGATGTGACTCAAGACCCAACTTCGTTTTATTTTTTCAATTTACAATTTGGTTGTTCATGCGAAGGAAGCGTACTATAAAGCATCAGAGTAAAATATAAATTGAAATGGAACACGATAGCGAACATTTCAGAATATTTTTATTATTTTTAGAATTCGCACTAGTTGTACGTTCGGGTCCTTTAACTCAACGTTTCGGTCTCTTAAGTTGTAATGAGAGTTCGAACTGGTAATATGAAGGGCAGCTATACTTTTTGGACCCGGCAAAAAGAAACACCTACCTTTTTTTCTCTTCTGAGAGATCCTTTTCTTCTTTCCTTTAATATTTACATTTTATAAAAACGTTGCATATTCCATCCTAGCTCCCAAGAGCTTCCTGTGTTTCTTCACTGTTTGTTTGCAATTTTAAATTCTTTATTAAACGAGCATGTCTCAAGCTCCTTTTGATAAGTTCTACATCACACAAAGTATTGTGACGTCTCCATCTCTCAGTTCATCGTAAAGGAGCTTTAGAGAAGGTTCAACAATATCCTCTGTAGGCCCTCGCTTCAGTGAACTATTGAATATTTTCCTGTTGATTCTTCTACCCCCCATCGATTAATGGGTAAGCTCTTCATAGATTTGTTATGGAACTATCCTCCGACTCCTTTTAATGAAGCATTTGATGGTGCTCTGATAGCAGGTTCATTGTTGAATCTCATTTAACATGTTATGAAATCAATTTTTTTTTCTTTTGCTATATAGAGTACATCGGGTCGTTCTGAATCGAGAAATGAGTATCGTAATACCGAATGCCTTTGTTTTAGTAAATGCGATATTAGGTTGCTACTGATAAATGCGGTTGAGAACGTCTTATTTCCAAAGTATGATGAATGCAATGATATGAATTTATTGATATGTAAAGAAATATAGAAAATAGAAGATTGTTGCTAGGAAATAATTTGGTTAATGTGATTGTACCAAGTTGCCTTCATGAAGAAAAAATAATTAGTGTGCTGACGATTCGGAATATATTGATGTTCAGAGATACGAAATTAAAACAACATAAAATCATACTACGTTAAATACTTGACCAACAATATAAAAAAAAGTAAAACATGGTTCAATAATACTTAAGACTAACGATATATGACTATTAAGGTAATACTGGAACAGTGTACCAGCTGACTTATTATTCAAAAATAGTATACTGTTTATTCCACCATCTTAGGGATTAATAGCGAAGTAATAAATGTATTTTTATGTTATCCCAACTACTGATTTATTTCAGAAATAACAATAGTCGTGACTTATTATACGATGAAGATCCGTAGGACTATTTCCTTGTTTTATTCTTTAAATATTTTCTTACATATCATAAAGCCATGAATATAGGGGAGTCATAAGCTAATCATGTTATTTCCAGAACTGTCTGCCGTACCAACTTATCATCGATAGTGCAATGTACTCATTAGATATTAGGAAGTACTCAAAGTACTCACTGCATCACTGACAGAATTTTAATAATATATGTCAACACTTGTACTGTTTATAAGGGCAAATGTGTTTGCGAATGTGAAAAGAAAAAAAATACTCCTAAATAAGTTGTGTTCCCAACGTTGTTCAATTAAAAATGTCAGGCGAACGGAAAAAATATTCAAGTGTTTTAATCACAATCAAATTTGTTGTAGTTAGACACTTTCAATTTTATAAATAATCAAACATAATATGCACATTTGGAGCAAAGGGGGCATCCAGCGACGAGAGTTATTATTCTTGTAATATTCTTATTCCACTTTTTTATTCTTGAGAAATTTGGAACTGAAAATACTTCTACTTTTTCACCTAACAACATGGGTGAATTAAATTGTGTATATTTAAAACTTTCAATAATTGACAGATAGAGGAAAGGCAGGTCTTTAATTTAAATTGGGGACTTCAAGGCAAAGGATCTCCCGGCACATGGCAAACGTTTGATTAAACCCATCAGAAATATTTTCCCAAATATGTATTGAATTCGTATTCACAACTATCAAAAATATTTCTCATACACTTTTTTAACAATCTACCCAGTTTCCGGCATTTTCCTCTTCATCCTATGGCTATATCAAACCGCAAAATCTCAAATATGACTCAAAACCTCAAAATCAAATATTTCCATTTTTTTCGACAGTCTGATGGACGTAAGACAGCGTCTTTGATACTTATATACATTTTATCACTTATACTCTTTAAATCAGCGTTTTTAACTCTGATGTTTAGGGATGCTGGCCCTTTCATAAAACCACAGTATGAAACTACTCACTTCTAACAACGAGACACATGACTGAAAGTAGTATACTCATAAAATTTTTTAAATAAAAACATCCTGTGATAATAAGTCAACATTACAGCGTATCAAGACCAATTATAGATCTGTATTCCTAGAAAAAGAATATTATTGCAATCTCGGTGAATGCACTAGGAATGCTAAAAAGGAGTGAACGTTCCGTTAAGGGACATGGAAAATTGGGAAATGCAAAAGAAAAAAATAGATAATGGGAGACGGGCGTTTTGGGAAACAGTACAATTATTGTGTTGTTCAAGAGTGTGTCAATTAATAGAAATGTGCGTTCTGCGCACCTTATGTCAATTAATAGAACTGTGTGTCACTGTGTGTCAATTAATAGAAATGTGCGAAAAGTCCTTTCCTTGAAAGATATAGTAGTTTTTGTCTTTACAAGGAAGATATTTTTTGCCGGCCCGGTGGCCGAGATCGCTAAGGCAGTAGTGTCGTAGTGATCTCAGACCGAAGGGTCGCGGGTTCGAGTCCCGCCTTGGGCATGGTTGTATTTGTGTTCGTCCTTTCACCCCTTATCATCAACCACCATATCGTTTCATCCACATAGTTACCATACCGTTAACAGCAATAGTGGTCGCTAATGACCTTAGATGTTGAAGCGACCTTAAGTAAACCAATTAAAAAAAAAGGAAGATATTTCTATCACATTTAACGATTGGTTACACTTACATCTTTTCTCATTTTTAAATTATATTTCGATTCAGGAAATACGTCTTGATTGCTCGACAAGCTCGATAATGTCTGAGATTGGTAAGAACATTGTCGGATCCGAAAAATACACCACTCAAAAGATTATTCTTTTATCATAAAAAAATATGCATATTGTTTTCTTTAGTATTTCGTTTAAACTTTGCAGAAAATTGTGTATCCATTTTTTTAAAACCAATTTTCTCAATAATATTTGCAAAATTCCTCATTGAAGAGTTGTATATTTTTAATAAATTCATGGTAGTCGAACGCTTGAATATTTAAACAAAACAAAAATATTTTTCTCGAAAAATAATTTTCTTCATAGTTTAATTTTAACTACATCCTGAGATACAATCAGTCACTATCAGTCGAGTATCACTACGTTACATTTAAATCTTTCTCGAATTTTAACAGTAAAATTCGCATTATATTATTATAAAGATTTGCTTTACATCATTATCACGATTTGTTTGGAGGAAAGTACTTATTTGTCTGAAATTATTAATTCGGGGCTTCACTAAAAACCTTTTATGAAAACTGTTCCGAAAGTGTTACATTATACGGTAGTTCGCAAAGTATCAAATTGAAACACGGCGTCTGAAGTTCTGAAAAATGAAAATTATATTAACTATTACATTTTTAAAATGTGTATTGACGAAAATCTGCGTCAAACATTTCGAACGAGGTTAAAAAATATCTGGATACGTTTGGCCAAAATATATCAAAATTATAAAATGCATATCTACCCGGAGAAGACCACATTTATTGAATGATTATTAAGAGTTTCCCGACGCATATACGACTGTGGTTATTAGTCCCGTAGGTATTGTGCTCGTTTTACCATGAAAAAAATACGGTGTTCTCCCCCGCTGGGTGTTGATATTCGGCGCAAACGTACACGTCGGCTTGCAAGGTTTTCCCAAACCAGAAACCTCCCATCAGGGGCGCACCGCCTCAGTCGAAACAAGCTTCACGTTTCGACTGGGACGTAAATGCAAATCTGTGATGATAGGACAAGGAAGAGGAAGGAAAGATGTGAATTTGTAAAGAATATTTCCTTTCGAGGTTACATAGGGCATTCGTGGCATTTTTTTTTACAAATTTCCTTGTCATTCACACATAACAGGTTTATTACTTACTTTATCATTCTTTCCTCAAAAAACTTCCTCTATCCTTTTCTCCATTCAATTCTGTCTAAAAGTTAATACACTTCCCTATTTCTTTTCCATTATTTTGTCTCCCTTCATAAAATGTTTCTCTACGTCCTATTTTCATCTTTCTTCCCCAACCATGTATAAAATTTATTTCTATCTTGATACTAAATACTTAATAACTACTAAATATCTATTTTCATATATAATAATTTCCTTCTTCTTCTTCTCTCGCAGTCCTCTAAAACTCTCACCTCTCACTCCTCTTTTCTTGTTAAATTTTAACATTTGATTTACCTAATACCAATATTAACCGGGATTTTACATCCTGTAACTTCAACCTTTTGTCTGGTATGATATGCTATCCTCATACCAACATAGTCATTTTACCTTTGTCGTTGCAACTTTCCAAACCAAATTACAGCCACAATACTATCTTTTCTCGACAATCCTTGCATTTACATCTTTTTCAATTTAGTCTTAGATTTAGTCATAGTATCCTTCTTCCAATCATCACTTACTCTTTTCTACACCCATCTTACATCTCTTTTTCCGACTACCCATCCTACACGTAATAATTATTATTATGTACCATTTCTCCCATATACCTAATGATCTTACTGTGCCGTAATGAATATTCTGTATGATATATTCAAATCTATGTGATCTAATATATCTGCTCATCTTCTTCCCCTTTCTCTTTGACTTAGCCTACCTAAACATAGCTCCTGGTCTTATTTACACATTCCTATTTTACCTCCCTTGCACCGCATTATATGTTTGTCTTGCACTAATTTTGTGTCTGCAATAAATTACTTATTTTGTAAAAAATACATTGTTAACCCTTTTATCTATTTATCTATTTCCTCCCAATTCTCTCCCTCTCCGTTCCTTATTCTATTTCTTTCAGTCATCTCTCCCCTTCATCATGTAACATATCTCTTGCACCATCTTTTTCCTCCCCTCTTCATTTTCCTCCCATTCCCATTTACATTCTTCTATTCTATTCTCCCAAACCCTTCCGTATTTTCACAAATCTTGCACCTTTTTTTTTTTTTTTTTTTCTTCTTGGACTGTCATATTGTATCTGAATGTCATAATCGTCTCATAGGCTTCTTGCCTTTGTATTTCTCTTGTTCATAATACTTTTTAAATTCTAGCCTCCTGTTACTCGTGTAATGCTCGCAGCAGTACCTCTCTCTCCCTCTCTCTGGAGAAATTCTCTCTTTTCTCTTCCCAAACGGTTACCAGCCGAGGTGGCTTAGCGCATCAATTGATGTCATTGCGGTGCCTCTAACAAGGAGGTTCTAGGGTCTGAGTCCCGAAGGTGACAGGATCTTCAACACTTGATAAATAGCGAGGTGAAATTCAGCTGCTATCTCGCATGTCGGGAGGCCGGTCTGGGGTTCATAGCTTGTTCCGTCTGTGGCGGTACCTACTGCGGAGAGATACCTGGAGAGTAATACCCTGGAAGCCGACGTGTAGGGTGCGCCGCCGTCTCCAGTGAAAGATCTCCCTAGGAAGAACGCTGCCATCCTTCGGGATAAAAACATGCATTACATGTACGGGACCAATGACCGTAGCAGTTGACCTGCTTAAGTGACTCAGGTCATAAATTGCTGTTACTTCAGTGCCTCTGTCGGAAGGTCCTAGGGTTCGAGCCCCGACGGTGGCAGAATTTTCGACACTAGCTACAACACCACACATGCCAGGAGACCAGTCTGGAGCTTAGAGCTTGTCCCTTTCAGGGGCGGTGCGCTAGTGGGAGATACCTGGTGTGGGAAAATCCCGCAAGTCCATGGATAGGTCAGCGCCGGATCTCACCATCTAACGGGAGAAGATCACCGTCACTTCCCGCGGGTCAATAATCTTAGCAGTTGACGCGCCCGGAATTGCCAATTAATCAATCAATCATTCAATCAATCAACCACAGTTGATGCGCCCTGAAACACGAAATAATCGATCATTTAATCCAAAAAGACCTTTTCCCAATTCCTCATTTTTATGTTCATCCCAATCCAACCTAACTAGTCCTTATCGTTCACCTTCTAACGTCTCGTCGTATCTTAGCGCCCTATTGACTTCTTTCTCTGTCGAATTTGTCCTATTCGCCTCTGCCCTTACCATATCATCTGGGGTCTGTCTTTTCAAGTTTAAGTACTATCTTAAATACTTCTCTTGACATTCTTTCACTTTTTTTCACTCTCATATCTCCGCCCTCTACAGCTAAATACTTCTTACAAGACAATGAAAAATCTGCATTGTCCTATCCCACCTCGCACTCATCTTCTGTTTACTATCCCCCATACCTGTTTCATCACTAAACCCCTTTCCTTATATTCTCTTTGATCTGACATTTCCATTTTTAATTTAATATAACATTTCACATCTATTACCTCTTAGGCCTATTACTCCCATTGATTTTTCTTCGTTTCCCGTGATTTACGTTTTTGGAAGCATTGGAATATCCTCATCACTGCGATCTCAAATATCCGGTCTAAATGAATGGGTAGTTGCGTGATGGGGGATGGGCGGACGAACAATGTGTCACGCATAAGTCTGTCAGATTAGAATCATTTTTGAGCTCAAACTTCGTGCTTTTCAACATTTTTTGAAATGCTGATAATTTTGTCTTTTTTGTCAAATAGTGGTAATTGCTTTTATACATATAGTATAGTTTCAATTTTCACTAAAAGTTCAAAATTTTGAAAATTGCAAAAGTTAAAATACTCATCCAACATTTTCTACACCTCCAATATTAAAGCCAGGGATTTATCTATCAATTTATCAATCATATCAATCCTTCAATTTTAGATCTTTGAACGATATCATGTAATTGTTTCCAAAAATATAAGTATTTAATTAGTTTTGGCACATATATCCTTTTTCCAAATATTTGTAAGCAAGGATTTCTTAAAAACGACTCGTACTTTAACTTTCTCGTCACACTACGTTTTACGTAGTAAGGAGGAAAGGTTGGAATGATAAGGAGGAAAGGTGGATGCAGCGCCCCTAATGGTGATTTGTCTTCAGGTAAACGCGTATTGTGTGGCCCTGATGTCGAAAAGTATATAAATATTGATTCTATATGTAGTAAATTACTGCTTATAACACAGTGTGTATTTAGAATCAATGTCTTACGAGTCATTGATACCAAAAAAATGTTTGATGCCAAAACGTCCGTTCGTCCGTTGGTTCGTCCCGTTCGTTCGTTCGTTCGTTCGTTCGTTCGTTCGTTCGTTCGTTCGTTCGTTCGTTCGTTCGTTCGTTCGTTCGTTCGTTCGTTCGTTCGTTCGTTCGTTCGTTCGTTCGTTTGTTCGTCGGTCTGCCTGTCTGGTCTGGTCTGGTTCGGTCTGTCTGTCTTCTATTGTCAACGCTTGCGCCTACAGCATTTAGCAGATTTTCTCCAAAATTCATATTCCCCCAATAGATTTAAAGGAGCCCTAAGCCCTGCGAATTTGAAAGGTATATTGTATTTTTTGAGGAAACATTAGATGATGATGATATTTAGATGTTATTTATTAAAAACCTCTGAAAATGGTTACAACTTTTTTCTTTGGATAAAGCAAAGGACGCGGTTATGTCTCATTTTTGTTGAACACTGTGAATTTTCGAATATCGCAAAAGTTGCCTCTCTTACGAGCATAGAATACAATACATTTAATTTATTATATACATAATACAGAATAATAATCATAAACAAAATGTGGGAAGAAAAATTCATTAGGTTGGCCAAGGAGAAAAAAAAGTACATTGAATTTATGTTTACATAACATTTAAACAAAATAAAGATTTAGTATTCATCACAATATACAAATGATGCAATTCATATTACCTGCAGGAGGCAAAGTTTCGGTATTCAGACCTAGTTTAAAATGTTTGCTACATTTTGGATGAGGGGTTATTGGTCATGGATATAATGCCAATCCTATGTGATTCAGTATATTATGTCTCATCATTCAAAAGACTAAAAATGAAATTTGAAATATTGGAGAATACCTTCTGGTCATGTGTGTGAAAAACACACTTTAATTCAAAATTACTATTCCCAAAACCATTAATATTAAAAAAAAAAAACGAGACATCACTAGAGGTCCAAAATTTGAAGAATTTATTGCATTAGGAATGAGACATCTATCTTCAACATAGAACAGAAAAGAGAGGTTGAAAGAAGTTTATCTATTGTAATTTCTAAAACTTCGGGAAGTTTAAATAAAATTTGGAGAAAATATTCATAATCTTGTCTTGATCTGGTACAATATATTTGAAGAAAAACCTGTAATTGCTTCAGAGAAAAGTTCCCAAATGTAAAAAGATCTTCATAACAAGTAGAGCCAAAGATTAAAAGATCCGATTAACATTTTCAAGGTCTCATGTTGACCCATGTTCTTTACGTCATGTGCATATTTTTGTTTTCTTTTGAAAATACTCAAAATTTAAATATAATATATTAGATAAAACATTTACAAACTATTTTTTCACAATTTACTTTATTTAGTTTCATAGTATACCACTTCATTAATTGTATCCATTGCCTCCCATCTGCATTCCTGTCTAGAACTACTCCGCTTTTTCCAGCGTTCATCTATGCGGGTGTGGTTTTGCCTGTTTTAGAAACGGATGATATAAATTAAGGTTTCCCAACGGAGTTGGTGTAGATCCCCTGGGGGGCGATTAAATTTTGAAGGAGGTCAATATTGATTAAGGAGTCGATTGTGGGCCAATAGCCAAATATGAAGCTGCACTTCGGGGTAACCAAAATATCATTGATTACAAAAATCATTAACAAACTTAATTAGCTGTATTCTAATGTAAAGCAACAAGATGCATAATAATAAATTACAAATTCTCTCCACTTGTTTCGTGTCCGCCTTTCATCCTTAGGAATTGAGGATTTAGGATGTACAGCAAAATAAAGAAATTATAACTATGCGTTAACGTCACGTTGACAACGTTACTCTATCGCATAGTAAAGTACACACCCCAATAGGCACCACAGAAATGTAATGGTCAGTTCTTGAAAAACACTCAACATTTTTTAACCATTGCATTTCAGTGAAGATTAGAAACTCGTCTACTACAAAGCGGAAACGTTTTTAATAATTGAAAAATCGAGATATTTACGAGAATATTGTTATGGAATTGTTATGTTTAAGGTACTTATGTGCACTTTTTTGTCATAATGGATATGGATATTACAGAAAAAAAGTAAAAGGTTCGATGAAGCAAAATTTCTCTCAAAAGGGGTCGATGAAAGAGAAAGGTTCGGAATCCCTGATGTGAATGGTCTCCACGACGGTAATAATGCACTAGATTACGCAAATGCAGAAAGTGGAAGGAAGAAAATAATTCTTAACTGATGATTTCTGTCCTATGTTAATTTTATAAAGAATGAACTAAAAATGATAGAAAATACCTCATTTTTAATAAGATTTATTATATTACATCACATAACCTTTACATACGAATAAATGAGCAATGGCGAAAATGACAAAATAGCAGGTGTGTCAGACTTCATCAGCAGTAAGTTAATTGGCTGAGTGACACGACACAAAATTATTCCTCATTATCATAGAAAATTTCCGATGTGCAAGGACGGCACAAAATAGTTCCAACATCACATCTTAGCAACGCTGTTCACGCAGCTGACAGCTCAGTTCTTGGATTTTTTTCATAAGCAGGTCTTCTCAACTGTTGCCACTTTTGCAATGAATATCATACTCTTCACACGTCTTCCCATTAAGCACATGACACATATGTCGGTGATCATTACACTCAAATTCATTATAACGAGTATTTCTCCGAGGGGACGTGAACTGGTTCTCTCTGCGAGATCCTGCACCAAGCCTCGAGGGACGAGGCAGGAGAACTGCATAGCATTCAAGCATCATTTTTATATTGCCGCAATTTTTATCGTGTTGGCAAGAGAAGTAATGCAAAGTGTAGAGGGGAATGCAGTAGAAAAGGGGTTCAGGCTTCGAATCTTACTCTTGGACAAGTCTTGAGAGAGGAGAAAGCATTGAGAAATATAACGGTTTTCCTTACACGGACGTTATACATTTGAACTAAGATTTCCGAATCGGGGTATAGGTTAGTAAAAGTCGAAAATGTTACAAGTAAGAGATAAAATGTGTTAATTTTTCTACACTGTAAATCAATGAAGAGATTTTGCTACAGCGGTACTATACTTTCTTGATATTGTGTGAAGCTCGAAGTAGAATCGTTATTTTAAGTGAAGACAGGAATCAAACTCTTTATTCTTCAAAACATGTATCAACGTGTTGACATCATCAATGTAATTACACATCATTCAATAATTGAAAAAGGTTTTGTTACATCTTTTTCTGGAATTATGAAAATATTAATGTCTCTTTTCAAAGTTCCTCTTTTGCATGTGTTATTCAGATATTTACTCGCATTACCGAAGGAAACTGTGGTGATAAAAATTTCTTCGATTGTGAACTTTCTTTTTGGAAACTATGCACAGAATCTTCGGTTCTATGGGTTCTTTTGGGCTATAAACGGAATGCAATGAACAGTTAATATCAGTTTTTCAGCACAAAAAATACAACTTAGTTAAATATTAATGTTATTATATTTCTAGTGTCAAGTTACGTTTTGCACAAATATTATCATCCAGAAGATGTTCTTTAATACTCTCTTCGAAAATTACCACGTCAAATTTTTTTTATTTTTAATATTTTAATTTTAAATTTTTATTTTTAATTTTTTATTATTAATCAAAATTACAGTATGAAATATTTTTTTTCTGAAAAATGGTCTTCCTAGCCTTCTCATTATCATTTCATTATTCATCATGATATCGGGAGTGCTTTCTTAGCTCTTTCTTTCACCGGACCCTACCATCTCTCTTCCTCTCGTATCTCCCTCTCTCTCGCTTGCAGCTCGGCGCTGCATATGAAATCGCCCTCGAGTGGCTGTCGCCTGCCTTCATTACCTTGCCCGGACCTGTTCCTGACAGTCGCAATTTTTACATCCGCACTCGAGGGCCGTGACGACAAGTAAGGAAGGGTGGAGTGAAAAGGAGGATGACCAGGCTTCGATGCCAGATCCTTGAACTGGTCAGCAGTGAAAGTCTCGAGCTATAACGGTCACTCGCACATGTTCACACTTCTCTTGGGAGACAAGGAGAGCGAGTTTATTTCTTTTATATCCTGCAACCGGTACACTATCATCGCTTCAGGGTTCTTAGAAATTTTTCTAATGTCGCAATTTCTGCTGCGTAAGAAGAGGGAAAATGAAATGTAGAAAAATGAGAAAGAGTAGGGTGGAATAAGCGGTGGAGCAATGTACGGGTTCGGGGTTTGAAGCCAGAACGTGCAGTTAGTCGGATGGCGATGGTAATTTAATGGTCGCTTACGGAGATTGTGTGGTATACGATAGTGTGGCTGATTCCAGACGTCTTAGCTTCATTGCGTATCTTGAGGAATGGGAATCAACTGGATGTCTTCGTAGGTGAGATATTACGAAGCCATTATTTTCGATTTAATTGTAAGCTTTCTAAATGCATTTAGCTTTCGTACATTTCAAAACGACAAAGAGGGGCTCCAAAGTTCAAGAGAGGAAAGGAAGGGATCACGCCCGTTTTCGAAAAATCAAAATGCTGAATATCTAAATTCCTTCATATTTACAAATTTCTATGTAAAATACTATCAAATAAAAAGTATTGAAACAATTCAAATGCTCCGTTTACTGAGTTGAAATTATTTCAATCAATATTTCTTATCGGTTTTTTCAATATTTCCAAGAATTTTATTCTCGAATATATATGGTAAATCAAAGTATAAACATACATTATTAATTTAAAAAAAATCCTTTCTTTGGAAGTTTGTGAATCAAATGTACTCTCTTTACTTCACTGCTGGGAAATTGCACTTGAAATGTTGTCACATTAGATTTTGTTTCACAAAAAAATTCTCTAGTATTTCAGATAGACGACTTGGGAGTTACGATCACCGCAAAGTTGCTCACACATTGGCATTTATGTAAGATAATTTATAAAGAAATACGAGAGAACTTTCTTACAAATTTTGCTGTGTTCTGAAGTGCAGCATCGGTAGCATACGTCCATTGTCGAGCAAACTGATACAATTTTTGGTCGTCTCGAATTCTGATCTGTCTTCAATCAGATTATTGAGTTTGTGAAAGTTTAAAAAAACAACAACAACAAAAACTGTAGCTCTTAGATTCATTCCATTATTTACTTTATCTTGATGTCTTAGAAAAGTGTAATTTACGTCATTGCGACTATTTGCTAGATTCATCTCTTGTCACAAGAGAGTCATCACAGCCTCACGGATTTCCGGCAACTACGCTAACGAATGCCGGATGGAAATGTACGGGGGCTAACGCGGCGCCCTCCATCTTGAGCGCTTCCCTTGAAAGACGAGGACGGACAAGTCTCCTTCTTTCGCGGAGCCTCGCGCAGAGCCGCGCCGGGGCATGGCCGTCGCGCTGGGGTTGTTTGAATCAAGATTGATGAATCGCGCATTCTGGAGAGGCCCGGGCTTGCCGTTCCTCTGTCGCAATTTGTCTTGTCGAGTCGCGCGCGTTGTCTTCAGGGGTTGCACCATTTTTGTGCTTGCGCGCCGCCTCTGGTCGTGCGATTTTTGCGCCGCGAAGAAGCTCCCCCACCCCACCCCTACCCCTTGCGCACGCGGGGGCGGGGCGTGGTGCGGAGGCGGGGGTGGGAAGTGCCGGTGGGCGTGGGCGTTGGCGGGGACGGGAACGGGGAAGGGGAAGGGGGAAGGAAGGGGCAGGAGACGCGCCGGGAGAACGCTCCGGCGCTGCCGCGCTGAGTCGCACAGCCGCCATTAATATGAAAATGTCATTACGGAAAATCTTGCGCTCTTTCTTCTGACGGGCGTCCCTCCACGCGCATTTCTTGCTGCGCCCTTCCGGCATCTTTTCCCTCCAGACTCCACGCGCGGCCGCTCCCCTTGCGCCGTGCCGGCTCAACGACGCTCCCCCCTCCCCATCCCCTTCCCCACCTCCCCCAACGTCTCCTGCGTACCCACCCCCGCCCACGCGGGCTGCGTCGTCTCCGACTCCGTGCTTGCCACCGCCGCCGCTTTTGCTGCTTAGACGGTATTCGCCGCTCCGTCGCCGCCTGCGCCTACCTCAGCAGGAGCTGCCATCTTTGCCTTTCTTCTTCCCGTACCTCTCCTCCCTCTAAGCCATTTACTTCCCGAGATTTTTTCGCAACGTAACAACTTTGCCTGTGACACATACTCTGACACTTTCTTCCTCGTGCTTCTCATTCCTCTGTGCTTTTATCGTGTTTTCTTTCCCCCTCAACAGTTCTCTCTTGCGAATATTCCTCCTGGCTTATTTCATTGTTTCTATTTATTCTATTTCCGGTTGTCTGCTATAATATCTGCGGTTTATTATCCTTTCTGTGCCTCGATACACTTTTTGTGATAATGTTCATCCCTGCAGTTGGCATTGGTTACGACGTAACGACTTTTACTATTACTATTATCACGTCTGTTTCATCTTCATCTTCTGCAATCTCAACGCTCTTATTCCTCCGGCCATGGACGAATTTTCTGTTACCTTTACAAACACTGCGGTTCTCCTGACTCATCACAATACCCACCACCATATCTTTGCACTTCCTTTCCTTCTTCTTCTGACGTCGTCTACTAGCATCGTCGCCCCTGCCACCGCCTTCGCTGCTTCTGCAACTTCTCCTTCTGATATCCTGCCGTATATTAATACTTATTGCACCCCTTTTTCTTCGTCCCCCTTATTATCATGGTTTTTCCCGAGTGTAACATTTTGTGAGTGAAGATATTTTAGGAGGAAAAGCGTATCTGGCCATAATTCTTCCCGCTAATGATCATTATATGCAAAGTGTCTTCTTTATGTAGGGGGCTAGAGGTACCGTGGGTGCTCTGGCTGTTACGAGGCGGGTGGGGGAGGGACGGAAAGAGGCGCGGAGCGGAGAGGAGGGGAGGGGCGGGGCCGCGGAGGAAGCGGGGGCGGAGAAGGCGGAGGAACAGGAACGTAGCAGCGGCGGGCGGCGGGCGATCCGCTAGAACGAGCTTCCACCTTAGGCCCCGTTGCAAATGATGATTAATTCTAAAACGCCAGAGCTGCACAGTTTCTTACTTCGTAATAGATTTTCAGAAATAATTAATCAGACAAAACAAAATGAGGAGATGCACGGAATAATGAAAGCTATAACCTGAAATGCGGCCTGATGCTCTCCCAAATTTTCCATAAACAAAAGGGTGTAGTAAGTTCCTAACTGGAAAGCTCATTCGATGTTGTGGGTGGCTGTTCCGTTGTTTGCGGATGCAGAAGAAGCCTCATGTCGCTTTAGAACCCTGCGTATGCGTTATGCTCCCTTAAAGAAGTGCCGCCGTAAGATACCTGTGTCTACTGACGAGCGACGGCTGATGGTAATGTTAATTGGAATTTATGAGAGGAATTTCCATTTCGGATTGTTGAAACATTGTTTAAAAATTAATATTTCTTACTACCAAACAAATTTGGTGTATTTGGAACGTTTCGGTGACACTTCTTTTTGCATATTTTTAGACATTGTTTCTACTGGTAGGTTTTCTCATCTCTTTTATTATATTTTATTTTAAGAACATTTACTGAACCATTTTTACCAGTTAAATGTTTTTTTCGTTTCGTTAGCCGTACACATGTTCATTGAAGAATTACTCCAAGAAGACACCGGCAAGGGTGCATATTTAACAGCCATAATTGGTTCAACGTTACTATGGTGGGTATTTTATTTACTTGTATTATTTCATATTTTATCTTTGCATATGTATTAATTATTCTGTATGTATTCTTTTTTTACCATGTTTCATTATCTATCTTCTGATAGGGAGCACTGAAAAGAAGGAAAAATCCTCAAAATATGTTTGTTAAAACGGTATCAATTTAGATAATGTGAAATACATTTTTATTGTGAAATTATATATTTCTATTACCTATCCACATGGCTTTCCACAAGATTTATGTGGTAACCACCTATTTGTTTCGTATATAAATTTTGTTGTACAAGTCCCAGAGTTCCGATTACGGTTTTGTCTGCGTTTTTTACATTCTACATCTGATTGATCTCTGTTTCGTAACTCGTTAATTTATGACTTCCCTCTGTCTTGTTACATAGCATGGGCATGACTCATCTACATGTAGACACATTTTGCTTCGAATAATTAAAAACTACATCCGGTTTGTTTACTGCAATCGTTCAGTCAGTATGGCTTTCTTGGTCATACAGTGAAGCGAAGCTGGTTGTAGTTTTGATACTTCTAAGAACGTTTGTCTGATATGTTGAGAGCGTTACAGATCGAGTGGAGGTAACTACTGTCCCTATCGACTACCTTAGTCAGTGTCAGATGTATGCCTCCTAATGTATGAATTCATCTCTTCATAGAGGCTTGTTTCTTTATGCGATATTTGCTATAACATTTCGTTCATCTAAATTAATTTACCGACTGAGTTTAATTCAGAGCCAGCATTGCCGCTGACGCATCAGCAACATCGATCGGGAGATCCTTCGGTTTGAGTCCCGACGGTGACGGATTTTCGGCACAAGCTACTTAACTTGATATAATTTAGCCGCTTCATGAAGTAGAATTCCAGAGGTCATCTGCTCTGATCAGTAGTTTTCCATGATTTCTCCTGTCAATACTGGACGAATACTCGAGCAGTACCATAACAAACGGGTCACGAACCACACGCGATATTTTTCCACTTTCTTGACCTATCCTGTCTTCTCTCTCTCTCTCTCTCTCTCTCTCTCTCTCTCTCTCTCTCTCACACACACACACACACACACACACATGTGGACAACAGTACCGCGCACGTTGAGAGACTAGAGCGTGACCGGCTGGAGCTCATTCCCGCCAGGGGAGACACCTGGAAAAGAAAATAAGCAACTCGACGTGTTGGTTGGCGTCGGATCTAGTGGGGAGGAATACCGCCGCCTCATTGGAAAAACATTCACTTCCTTAACGTGACTAAAACTTACAGACGTTGATGTGCTCGGAAAGATCAATCAATTGCAATTTATTTCTAGAATTATATGTATTTTTTGTGGAATTATGTGCATTGTTAAAATAGGTAGGTCGAAGACATTCTTTGTGGTTGTTTGGCAGAATAAATAAATACAATGCCCAAATTAACGTTTGCTCGTCCTGATATATTTCATTGTAAAATTAGGTATCTTTTCTTATCTTAAATTTTTCCGGCGCTTGTAAAATATCCACTCGCTCTAATTTATTAAAAACGTGCAAAATATAAAGAGCCGACTTACACTCCTAAGCTAAATTATTTTTTATGAGTTGCAATATTTTCTGTAGATGGGTCATTGTGCAATAGCCAGCGCGGAAACTTACTTGGTCATTTCCGTGGAAGATTACAGAGCGCTAACTTTCAATGGAGAGAAGCGAGTCTTCCGTAAGGAAAATGTACCTTTAAAAATGGAATTTATACTATCGAGTACGATTCTCAAAACGAATTCTGTCGAAAAGTTCACACTGTAGAGGATAAGTCTGAAAGCATAACTGTGTGATACTTATTTTTATCACATATCAAGAGACAAAATAGAGAAAAATACATTCAACAATACTCCATGTATGTATTTTAAGTATTCAAAAATTATGTCAATGGGGTAACGTATTGTGAAATTCGAAGAAATCTTTACATTGTGCAACTTTGTCTTTATAGCTTTTAATTTGAAGAATATATTCGTTATTTCAATGGTGCAGCGAGTAATGTGGTGGACAGAAAAAATCAATATCAAGTTCATTTGCGAATTAAAAACAGGTTAGACATTTGCTCATAAATATTGGCAATAGACGTCTGCTCCCATTACGTTCTAATCCATTATTATATGCCAACTCACTATTTTAATATAGATAAAGAATATAAGTGAGCTATAAAATTCATATATTTGCGAACATATTTAAATATTAGTGCTAAATTAAAAACGAAAATTTGTTCGCATTGTTTAGTGAGCATCATAGACCTCACATTATTAGTATAATGAATATGACATGGCTAATTTATTTAATATTAAATTGTTTGTAATAATGAAAAGTTATTTTTTGATAATATATTGTGAAAAATTAGAGGTATCTTTTTGACGGAATTCTGGTGCGTACGTTTCATTAATTCAGAGCACAATAATATTTTGGGAATGGGTGTTACATTTCTGCACATTTTATTTAGTATTTTAAAATGATTTGAGCGTAGGGTTTCCTAATGGATTGGTAAATTGTTTGCTTTCACCTCATATTAACATTTGCTTTTCAAGTTTTTTAATTACTATTTCGTATCCCAAGAGTTGAAGGTCGAAGAGCAACTGTAATTTTTATTTCGCAGCCGGCGTTAGAACATACACAATAACTCATGCCATTGTCTCATTTCTCCCATTTATTCGTGAATACATTGTGCAGAGTGACTAAGTTACGAAACAATGAATATTCTCTAATGGAATGGAATTATATATTTTTGAGTAGTCCTAATAGAATGATTTATACCACGGTATTCCATTTCTCTTTCAAATTATTCGATCAAGAAAAAAATTGTTATACATGAGAGTGTATATGTTTAATGTTAAAGGTTTCTATATTTGTTCCATCCATTTGTTCTTTGTTTTTAGAACTTTAATGATTAATGATGCACTTAATAGAGAATAATTACTGACTGTTGGATGATGATGAATATTGATTGTTGATTTTTTCGTTTATATTCACATTTAAACATTACATTTCGAATAAATAAAAAATAAAACTAGTGGATACAACCGAAAATATTTCCTCGCATTGTTTATAACAGGCATGTAAATACCAGCCAAGTCCGTGCGAACGTTTCGCACATTTGAACTCTATTCCGTGTCTTATGTGTTGATTCCATGTCACCAGGGACGACTTACTTCATATAGGGGTCGCATCATAGAGCAAACATATGCATGTGTGAGTTATTTCAATCCGGGAAAACATTTGCCAAGCCTGGGATGTGAACTTGATATACATGGCGCTTGTAAGAAAAAAAAACGCACATGAAAGGCTCTACGGCAAAACCAATGGGGACGATTTTTCATTATTTATCCAAAGTCTGGACAATATACACTTAAAAATACTTCGGTGTCGGAAACAATCTGCGATAATGATGAAACCGTAAAATTTTTTGGACATGACTTTCGACTTCGTACACCACTCTAACCTTTATGACGTGTTAAAATTGGTTGTAATTGCCTGTTGTGAACACGCCGTACTAATTCAGTATCTCCGAATCCACGCTATACTCATACAAAGATGTCATTTTTTCCACTATTGCATTATCTTAGGCAATAGTATGACGGTTATAATGTACCACCCTTGGCACATAAGCTAACATTTAATGCACTGCCATACTGTTAGAATATATAGTGGCGTCATGCTGAAAAAAAAAAATTAAAGCAATCTCAGTCAAGTTTTTAAACAGTAAATTTTGTGAACAGTAAAAGGTGAAAACATAAATTTTTCATAGTGATACTAATAACTGTTATTAAACCATTCTATCTTTTTAAATTGGAATATATAATTTTTTAAACAAAATATATATAAATTAAATTAAAAAGAAAATTTAGTCTCTTTTTCTGGCCTTCAATTTTGTTTCGAAAGTTCGTCACAAACGTATACAAAACAAACTCTTTACCGTCAACCAGATACACCGTAATTTTAGAGCTTCCAATGCCTAGATATGCAGTTTTACTTATTGCGTGTGCGTAGAAACCAAACACCCGAAGTTCTAATACGAAGCAGATGAACTGTATTATAAAGAATTATATTTTAAATTGAAAGACACCAACAAATTTCACACATTTCTATGTACCAAATTTTGAGTGGTACGGTTACCAACATACATAGCTTTTGTAAACATTTTACTACATCATGGGTCAATTTGGAAGAATCAAGACATGGAATTGGTATGTTTAACAGATATTTGCAGTGAAAAATCAGAAATGGGGAAAGGTGTCATGGCATTGCCGTCTCTTAAAAAAAAGACCACTTGTAAAAAGTTTACCCCTTTTGTATTCAGTTTCTAATATCAAGTATATTTAATTAATTAGGATCACATGTATTCGACATCTGAAAATTACAAACTTTTAAAAACCAAATTTTAACGTAGATGGCTTGATGCATTGACTAGTGAAAAAATGACATCTTTGCACGAGTGTAGCGTGTATTCGGAGATACCGAAAAAGTAAGGCATGTTTACAACGGGCAATAACAACCTCGTTTAACATGTCATAACATCATAAATTAGCCTAGTTACGTTCAAAAAACGTCAGGTTTCTATCATTACGGCAGAAAGTTTGCGACGCCGTAGAGGTATGGCCCGTGTGTCTACTAAACTATACTGATAAAATTAAGCGTGAATCAGTCTCATACACATTTTACAAGAGCGCAGCTTTTTCTTGAGATGTTTAAAAAAATGTGCCGCGAGGAATGCGACACGTAGGAATTGTCTTCAGTAAAATATAACACTAACAATGTTCCCCATAAGTTTCATAGGGTTACCTCACACTGCTTTTTTATTGACTCCAAGTCTATGAGCGCGTACGTACCGCGTTCTCTTATCCATTATTTTATTAAAAGTAAAAGCACATTAATGGAGGATTACTCCCAAGTGTAAAGCGCTCAACGCCCCTTAAGGGACTTGGAGACGCGTTGCGTCAAGATGTAGACGCAACAAATTAAAAAAAAAATACGTTCTCTAACACATGTAGTGAGACGCCTCGTTTTGTGGGTTCTTAATACATAAAAATCGATTTACGGCAAAACGCCTGTCTTCGTTCGTCCGTCTGCGATTACTCCTAGCGTCTAAACTGTTCAAACGATTTTCTCCAAAAGTACTTTACAACATTTTCAACATTATCTCAGAAATGGCTCTTATTTATCTAATAAACTTTACCTTCTAATTGACGTAAATGGCGATTATAATAATTGTGTAGGTCTTATTTTCGTTGTTACCAACTCTTTCCTACCACCACAGTATTGAAGGTGAAGCTTTTTCTTAATGAAATCAGTTTTTCAACGACAAATCGTGAAATAAGATCATGTAAGTACAATTTTTCGAAAATGTGAGGAATGTTCGCGTAATTTTGCATGAAATGTAGGCAATTTTTAAGCAGTTTTACATAAAATGTACAATTACAATTTTTTCTTTAAATGTTTTCTTAGGATGTCACAAAGAACTATCAAACATTTGGTGCTGATCCTTGTCGACAAACACTATATTTTCAAAAATTGCAAAACAACAACAAAAAAAAAACATATGGCAAAACTACAATATGGATGATTGATAATATGATTACTTTGTCGTATACATAAGTATATACGGAGTAATACTTAGTATAGAGAAAGGTATATAATGCTGCGAAAAATCGATTTCGAGATTTCAATAGAAATTCACGTTTTGGGGTACCCTGATGCCGCAAGTGTGTTCTGTTTGTGTTTTTTGTTGTTGTTTTTTTTCAAAACATCCGTCTGTCCGTCGGTGAACACTTCTAGTACCTAAACCATGCGTAGGATTTTTTCCAAATTGAAGAAATCCCCATATATCTGGCTCTAGTTAAATTTTGAAATTTTGAAAAACAATCTTTAAAATATGGGGGTACTTTACAGAAGCCCCCCGGACATTTTCAAGATTTTCTCAAAAAAAAACCCAAATTTTTTTCTTTAAATTTTTGGTAGGGTTAGTGGCAAAGAAACGCTGTACGCTGACATAAACGCCATATTGCTCATTTTTCTTTTTCAAAAATTACAAAAATGTAATTTTTTTACTTGTTTCCCACGTCGGTAATATTCGAATTAGAGGTAATTTCTTTACATTATTGTATTTATGAGTACAGGCGCTTTAAATAATGCCACATTAAGTTTCTCGAAAATTCAACAGTTTTCTGTTAAAATGGACTCAAACTTCGACATTGTCAGAAGCGCTCAAACGTCATTTGCTTAAAAATGGCTCCAAATTTTTACTTTAAACTTTTTCAACGGATAGTGGTAATGATCCTGTTTAATACGATGTAAAGTTCATTTTGGTATATTCTTTTATTTTTTCAAAAATTACACATCATTGTTTTGAAATATGTCTCATGCCGTTAATTTGCACATTGGTATACGTTATTGCATTTTTAGTGAAAGTACTTCAAATAACTTTAAATGAAGCTTTTCGAAAATTCATTCCAAAAAAATTGCTTTAAATTTCGATTACAGTAATGCTTAATCGCCATTTCTTAAAAACGGCTTCAATTTTTATTGAAAATTTCTATTTAGGACGAGGTTTTACTCATCTTTAATATTTTTGAAGTAATATTTCGGTTGTACTATTAGGACATCGATAAGTTGAGAAAATGTCAAAAAAAGTACTTTGGGCGCTGGTAGATGGCAGCTCGCCAGAGAAATGAGCAAGACCTTAAAGCCAATCCACACCAAGGAAATTAGAATCATTTGCTACGAGAAAGACTGTGCCATTCTATAGCATCTATTGTTTTTCTGAATGAAATCTGTTCTAAAAAATTAAGTGTTTAAAGAAGATTGTGTAGAATTTTTTTCGAAACAGAGTAATAATTTTCGTGTTTTTTGTTGTTTAATTTTTTCTCGAAAAAAATGGTGCAGGTTTCATTTTCATTGAACCCTCTGAATTTTCGAAAATGGCAAAAGTAAGTAAGGATGTGAAAATGTATGTGATGTTGTAGCATCCCTAGTTTTATGTGACAGAGGTTTAAAAAAACAAGAGATATTTTGAATCGGCAGTATAAAACGTGTAATTCCGTCAGAATAACAAAATCAACCTTTTGCACTCTTTCATAACTTTCTCCACACTATGCAAACTTTCATGTCACTATTTGTGCTTAACAGCTCATAGTTTATAGTAACATTAGTAACGTTAATGTTATAATGTTACAACGTCCATACTATTAATATTTCTGTCGTCACTTGAAAAATTCCAAACCAAACGTAACTTGAACGATTAAAAAAATACAATTACATTTTTTCAAAATTTTGTTAATTAGATAAGACTGTTATAATAATATTTCATTGTTATCCGTTGGTAACTTGTATTCTTTCTTCTTTGTCACAAACATGAATTGCTTTTATACTGATTTTTTTCTGGTTCGTAAATATAAGGCAAATATTAGTAGTGTATCTGCTTCCTCAAATGTATTTCAAAATAAATATATTAAGGTGTTAATAAATTTGAGTAAGAGAAATGTAACTTACATATATGTCGTGATGTTGCCATGGATGCCATCATGGAATGTACAAAAATTTAAAGTTCATTTCCTTCAATTCTTGGCTCCTTCTTCCTCGCGTGTTCTGCCTTCCAGGTTCATAGTAAACTGATGTGTACATTTCTCGATTGAAATGCATCTAAAACATAGAAGCACAAAATAATAGAGTGAATGTTTTTGAATCAAACTCTAATTACATTCATTTGATGTTTCATCTGTAACATTTCAGTAGGAAGGTAAAAAATAAAAAAAATGTTCAAAAGTGCATTTTGCAACTTGTTGCAAAAGTGCAAACATATTCTGACGTTATTTTTCCCACATCACGTCAGGTCTTTTAAAAATCTTACATAACGTTTTTTTTTTATTTCAATCATGTACTAATGCACATCTTGCGTTTCTCTTCTTACGAGTTGCATTAATTAATATTTTCAGATTACTTTGTTAATTCGTTGTCCTTCAGTCATCTGGCTACCCTCTATAGTCCGCCTGAGTCTAGATCGGCAACAAGGTACAATGGAACAAGTTTGTTCGCTAGGCTGAGTTGCGTTTCGCTTGCTTGCTAGTGAAAAGAAAATGTCTTGATGAGTGTTCTATAGGGAGTTGCATACGACGTTAACACGTATTTCAATAAGAAGATGATCTTTGTATTCAAATTATATCAACAAAAAGATTATCTTTTTATTGAAATTATATCAACATCCTACGTTGTGGCTGCAAGAACAGTTCAGAATCATTCTGCTATTTTTGTGGAAATTTCGTGTCGGTACGACAGCAACGTAAAATAACAAAGTTCGTGAGAAAGAGCTACTATGCTTATTTTTGCAACAAACTGGGAGACCAAGACAATTGTGTATCCAAACAATATTCCATCTGCAATTTCACCAGTTCCTAATGGCCCTGATGTACCAGCCCCTCAGCATCCGGAAAATTTACAATACGGTTCCTCTTCTGAATCTGAATGTGTTGCGGAAATGGCCGATGTTATTTCTGAATGTGATTTCACTATTAAAGATGTTGAGAAGGAATCTAAAAGTTTCAAGGAAAGTGCATTAAATAATTTTGTACAAGATCTTGGCCCTTCAAAGACGTTTCCGAGGTACTCGGGTCTAGACTTCGTGAAAGGAACATGTTGTTACCAGGGACGGCATATTATTGGTATAGATATAGATTGAATTTACACCCATCTTTTCTGAAGAGGGAACTTTCTTTTACTCCACTTCATATTAATTGGGGCTTATGAAACAATTCTTTGTAGCCCTAAACAATAAAGGTGCACCAACGATCGACAATTGATTCTATGGCATCAGTAATGAAAAAATCAAAGTAGGCATCTTCACAGGTCCAGAAATCAGAAATTTTTTATCTGATGCCAATTTAGAAGTCTTAGCTGTAGAACGTTTAGCATTGAAAACCTTCGGGGATGTGGTCATAAACTTTCGTGGAAACAGAAAGGATTCAGGATACAAACAAATGATGGATAGAATGCTTGTTTCTTTCCATGAAAAATGAGCATAAAAGGTAAATGTTACATTCACATCTGGGCTATTTCCCTGAGAATCTAGGAATACTAAGCGAATAACAAGGAGAAAAATTCCACCAGGATCTAATGAAATTAGAACGCAAATATCAAGGGAAATGGAACAGAAATGTGCTTCCAGATTACTGTTGGTTACTAAAGATCTAACCTTATCTCACACCCTAAAAGGTACATCTTACTTTTTTAAGCTAAGTTAAGACGTTATAAAATTGAAACCGTGGTCTTACTATTTTTAATACATAATAAGACATTTGGTCCATTTTACTTTGTTTTTCTTCACATTTGTACACAAACTGCTTTACATATTTCTATTTTACATTCATAAATATGTAATATAATAGCGTTTAGATGAGTAAAATAATAAAGAAGCATTCCTTACGTATGATAATAAATTCATTGTAATCTTGCCTGCGCGTGCGTCTCATATTTTTCGTATTTTGATTTTGTAAAAACACCTGATGTGAAAAAATGTGATTTCAGTTCCGGAATCAGCATGTCAGAAATATAAAAGATTTCTACTGAAAAATTATGCAATGATCGGAAAGTTTAAATTCGCAGGTCAGTGTTTTAGACACATAGGTCATGACAGAAAATAATATCTTACTATATAACGTTGATAGTCGGCCATCCATGTGCGGTGAGAGAAGAGAGTATTGCTTAAATTTAGATATTATTATTAAGAACAAAAGGATATTTGTCAATATCTGCAAACTTGAACCACTTGAAAAATAAATCTCAAGAAACAACATTTACTGACAGTGTGTGTAGAAAATTGTACTGAAGACTCTTTTCTTTTCAAGAGTCTTCATATCTTCCGAAAGAGTTTACGGATTTTAATGTAATTAGCACTAGAAGTCGATAAACATGATAGATGGAAATATATTGACACCTTGATTACAGGAAACAAAACGGGTACGAATATTTTTCTTTGGAAAGTGTGGACCAAACTCTTACCACTTTTTAACAGATTTTTATTCAATTTGCAGATTTCAACAAAGTGAACGGATAGTTATTGTATTTCATGATAGTCCTAGATAACGGGCAAACGAGATAGTTTCACATAAAAAGTGTAATAAACTAAAAGATATCCACAAGAATTTAATTGAACTTAACTGGATTGTTGGGCCAGTCTTGATGAGAGATTTTTTAACTAGAACGTTATAGCAATCTACTATAATGATAATAATAAAAATATTAATAATAATAGTAGTAGTAGCAGTAATAATAATAATAATAATAATAATAATAATAATAATAATAATTAATATGCGGCGAAATCCAACCTACAAGAAATGACCTGCCCATACATGTGTTCCCGATACTGTTCTTGAAAATTCAAACGATAAGTTATACTATAACCGAGAAATTATTACAGTTAAACTATTCATCATAATAAACCAGACATAACTTTCGTAGACAAGCGGCAAAAGATTGACTACCTAATTGACATAATTGTTCCGCTAATCTTCAAACAGCACATGCAGAAAAAATAACCAAGTATACAGAACTAACAGCTGAAGTCAAGTCACTATGGCATCTCCAAAAAGTTCATATTGTTCTTCTGATCATTTCGTGCAAAAGGGTTATACCAAATAACATTCATAATGATCTGGAACTTATTCAAATGCCAAAATATACTTACAAAATTATGCAAAAATCTATCATCTTAAACACATGCAGGATTGTACGAAAAATCATAAATTGCGACGAAACATGAATTGAGCTGTATCTTGGTTATTAACCCTACACAAAGTCAAATAAAAATCCGGTGAATACCCAGAAAAACAATGTATAATCATAATAATTATACTTTATTTGAGCATAAATTAACAAATTCAGCAGATGCATCTGAATGAGCAAATGCTTGTGGTCGGGATGCTGTTTAAGCAAGCTTGTAACTAAACCAAAACTGATATATGGTACAATAGAAAACACAATTTGTATGCAAGTATACATTTTAGAAAATAATAATCTAAACATACTACAGAAATGTATACAAAACTTTTGTTACGAAGAAACGAAAAACTAGAGTATAACTGTAGTGTTAATACCACTGAACACTACATTATTTTGTTTATTTCGTTACTCTACATTTCATTATTGTTCATTTCATGTTATAATGATTTTCTAGAGAGTTAATGTACTCACTATTCTCATTGAAATTGCTTTCCACTCATCAATCCATATCGCTAAACAGGTCACATAAGATACATAAGTAAACATAAGTTGCCGGTACCTGGTCTAAATTCACCACAAAAGCGTGCTTTTTCCCTTGAAAATTTATTTTCATGGCCCTGGGATCTCATGCTCTACTCCTACGAGTGTCCATCCGTATAATGTGTTATTCCTTTCAGGATTTCTTTATTCTTGCTTTGACTATGATTACTTTTGACTTTTTTGCACTGAAAGAAGGGGCTTTAAAGCACAAAGTGGCCGTACAAACCGAAATCACTAAAAGCTGACATTGGCCCTTCTTGCAGCAAGCCACAGATACATTCAAGGTATCTCATAAAAATAGGATGGGACGAAATAAAATTCGCATATTAATAATCCATTGGAATTAATAGGAGAACACAATTTAATTTCTTTAATACCATTTTTTTTGTTTTCTTTTCAAAATTTTCTTTATTATGTGTAACAGGCTGTCAAGCTAGGGTGCGCGGTCCTCAAGGGGGCCGCGTAATAATTGAGACCCTGAAGAGGCCATTCGGTGAAATTTTAGGCCATTTGAGATTGTTGTCACGTTCCATGCAGGAATCCAATTGTGTTCCTTTGATTTTGTTACAAATGCACTCGTATAGTTGTTTAGGCACACTGCGTTCTCGGAATACAACAGCCTGTGAATCGAAGATTACATCTACTGTGTTCTCTGATGTCTTCGAATTTTGTAAAGAGTCAACAACGTATTGCGTTTCAGTTACGTGTTTCTATGTTTATCTGATATAGAACATTTGTAGCCATTTCTTTTTATGTGTATGTCCCAGATCTCCAAAAGTTTGTCAAAAGTGTTTCACTATTTTTGTAGCTTAGATAATTGTAGTTTATTTCAAAGGTTCGCAGAGAAGTCTAAAAAGTTTGAAAGAGACCGCCATGCAAGAATGAGGTAATATTATTGCATTTTTTATCACGAGCGCCCACACCAAATCAAAGAGAGGCGCCAAACAAAATTGAGGGAATTTAGGGAAGCCTACTTGGCTCTGCTATATTTTGCAAATTCAATTTCCATGAGTATCTAACTCTAAATTCAATGAAACTGCAAAACCAAATTGCGCGCCGCGAAAACTACCGAATTGCACCGCCAGATGTCGTTCCAATAGCAACTCATTTTATAGCGGCTCGATCGATTTTTAATTTTTTATTGCTTATGGAGACATCCTCTCCGCATAATCATTTTGGCAGCATATCTTTAAAGTCTAAAAACATGCAAGAAAATCCTCAGGTTTCTGTCTTGCTTGAGTTTTTCAAACTTTACAGTAAAATCGCAAGGATGCAGGAAATTGTTATACATTATACTTCACATTATGTACTTATTACGTTTTTATAGCGTTCAAAGTGAACGTTTCCAAAGAAAACACAATAGATTTGGGAACAATAATACTATGCAATATATGATGTGTGGAATACTAAATGAAAGTAAGGAATGAAAATTATGAGTGCTAAGCGAATTTATATTGAATTTATCAGAACTATCTTTATAACACAATCAATCCAGCTCGCGTCTGTAGAGGAAAGGAAAACTTTCTTTGGGAAGAAAGTTTTTTTTCCATCTTCATTGGTATCTATTAATTGAAACACAAACATACTACGAAAAACACAGCTGCATTTCCTGGGCTGAAAACAACACCCTTACAATACAAAAAACTTTGTTGATATGGTGTAACAAGCAATAAATAATTACGCGCAGAGCTGCCATATCAAAATGAAGTTTTTGGAGATTGTAAGGCAAAAAGTATGGCTTATTTCAAAAGAACTCCGGAAAGATTTATTTATACCACAAATGACCATTAAACAGAATATTGCTTATATTGTCACATCCTGCAAAGAAAAAATCGCTATTAGTGTGCCGGAGAACAAAGAATAGAATACAAGTACTGGATCGCTTTGTAACTATCAGGCAACGCTGAAACACTAAAAAAAAATTAAAATCATTTTAATACTACCATTGAGAATTGAAGTCATTCTGAAGAGTACACTAAATCCTCTGACTGATGCATTTTGTTACAATAGTATACAAAGCCTGATGACATTTACAGTACTACTATAAAATCAGTATTACTGTAGAACTTTAGCATTACTAAACAATCATTAAATAAGTATTTCTATAAAAATCATGACATCATTAAAAGTTTTAATATTTAGCAATACATTTTTTTAAGAAAAAACTTTTTTCTTCAATAATGTAGTTGTTGGAAAGAGGCGAAAACATTTAACTTTGCAATTTTCGAAAATAAAGATGTTTTACGAAAAATTGGGCCTACATCACCTTTACAGGCGTATCTTTCTCCGTTCGAGCAAAAATTAAAGAAGTAACTTGGAGTCATTTTTGAGAAAAAAATTGAAAAAATCCTATGCCTTTTCTGTACAGTACTTCCAAAAATTAAAAGATTCGTTTCAGATTGTCACATCCTGAATTTCGACCATATTCATCGTGGAATGCAGGAGACACAGACGTACATTTTCAAATGTCCTTTTATATATTTTGGTTCTACCAGAACGTGTATTATCGTCAACATGTCGGCATCGAATTTTGGAGATTACGTAACTTTCTCTATACGTCATATATGAGAAAACAAAATTCATTTTTAGGATTTATTCGAGTACTTCTTTGTTGATGTCCAGTAAGTTTTTCTCTGAGAAATTAGTTTTAAAAACAAAACTTTTCACGTTTGAATGATAAAATTTTTTTTAATTTAAAGTATCATAATATATATTAATACTATATTTTCAAAACGAATCTAATGTTATACGACTAATTTCTCTGCCATTCAGCATTAGGTAATTTGTTGTTAATGAGCGTGAAGATGCCTGCGATGTGATCATTAACTTCTTGTACCTGGTAACAAGCGTGTTGATTGCGTTAGAAATTTTGCTTCACTTGTATAAAGCGTTTAGTCATTAGATGTCAATTTTATCGAGAATGTAATCACTATTCTCTATCCATGAAAGAACAACCTATTTCAGAGGCGATGCAAATGTCTTTCGTGAGGCTGCCACATCCGTTATTCTGCGTTTGAATGAGTAGAAATTTCGAGAACTCTTTTGTTAGCAAGATAGAAAATCATGATTTTTATATTTTATTTCCTAACTTTTGTGTTTATTATTTACATTAACGTAGTAAACCAGTATTTTATTTTAAACTCTATTAGTATTCATATACGAAAGCGACTCTTGTATGACTTTCTCTCCGTTGTCTTCTTAACATTTTTTGTTAGAAGCAGAAAGCAATTTTATAATGCACTAAAGTAAGAAAATTGACAAAACAGCATGCTTTCATGCAAAAAATAATCAATCTGTTGAGACATAAATCCTTAGAGATTGTTTGGAATTGCAAACATCAGAAGAAGAAAAAAACCTTTATGAGACCATGCTTATAAACAATTTAGCCTGTTTGTGTAGTCTACGTTGTAGGCCCACGCGATTTACATATCGTTGAAGCAGCGATTCTAATGGCATCCTCCACTAGAACATGAGTCCTGTGCTTCAGAAAATTTGAATTTATAAAATATTTTATACCTGTACTACCGTACTTTTATGACTTTATTAAATTGTAATAAATATATTTGGGTGTTGTTGTCCTGTTTTTATTTTCCAAATTGTATTCGTGTAAAACTAAATTACTGAAAAAATCCAATTTCCAACTGTATGTTGACAGAAGTTTTATATTTTTGAACGTTTGCAAAAACTGTGAACCTACGTTAAATAATTCTGAAAAGCCTGGGAATAGACATCTATATAGTCTAATTGACACTATTAAAGAGTTTCTATTAAGTAATTATGTTCTGTAATATTTGTAAAATTTGTTTTATCATTAATAAACGTTAATATTCTTCAACCTGTCAAAGACGATTACCACTAATTCACTACTTCACAGTTTACATAACTTGGCCCGAAAATTATTAGAAAGTTAACTATGTTATAGAAATTTAAAAAAAGAATCATCTTTTCTACTGCATTAATATTTTTGGAGTTTTAGCATATTAGAAAATGAGAATACAAAATCTAGATTTAATTGATTTGACACAAACTAAAAACTAATAATGATTCACAAGAACAGCCTTAGCTTTTGTTTAATAATATATCTCAAATTATTTTCTTCTGGTTTAAATATGTTACTATTAATAGGGTAATTGCTCCTAATTTGAATGCCCCCATGTCGATCGTGGGTTTCGTGGAATTTCCTAGCGATTCTTAGAACTAATGATGGGATGGTCCTCTGCATCGGAACAGTATGTGAAAGCTTTTCGTCTCCAAATATCAAAGACAGTGTACATTGCTTTTATTTTACGTAAAAAGCTTTTAAGCACCAATGTTGTGCAACAATTGTGTCTACTGTTCTGTAAATTATGTAAACAAAAATAAGAAAAAAAGCTACAGTTCATAAAAAAGGTGCATACAATTAACAGTAGATTAACATTAGAAGGGAAAGAGTGTTATTTATATATATATATATATATATATATATATATATATATATATGCTAATGTAATATATTGTTGATTTCATATTCATATTATGATATAATTATCGAAAATAAAATTACGATTATAAACGTAACGTTTTGTATCTGTGGAGTGTGCAATTTTAGTGAACTACAAATATATGGTTCGTTGTTATGAAGCATGAAATGGCTGCTCTTAAGACTGCTGTTGGAGACTCAGTAAATGCTCAGGTCTCCTAAACTGCCAGAATTCAACAATTCTCTCTGAAGTTTGCGTTTGGTTACGTTTGAGGCTAAGCATATCAAGTGGAATCCTGTGTTCTTAAACAAAGAGCTGTTTGCGGCGGTAATGAAGATCGGAATGAGCATCGGAACGTATTTGTGAAATTCAGATTGGTTGTTTTTCAGTAAGGCAGAACTCGTTCTGGAATATTGCATTCAAATGAAAAACTAAACAATATTATTACCAAAAAATGTTGAGAATAAATTACATGAATTTGATATTATTTATACGGAATAGTGATATGTTTTCCATGGCCTTAGCAGTTAGTTGAAGGATATTCCAAATAAATTAACTTTTTTAGTATACAAATTATGTGAATGTAGACGTTCCAATTAATCACATACTATTTACGTTGTTGATAAAATATATATTAGTTTAATTTATCATCACTACTTAAATTTGTAGAATGAAAAGTAAACACCGTATAAAGAGTAAAATGGCTTGTTTTTTCGGGAATGTTCTAAAAAACATACTGCTCTTCACTGTATTTCACTGCTCATATAAATATTACACTGTACTTTGTTATCATACTAATGTGAAGGCCACGAATGGAATGAGAAGAAAACAAAATAAACATAAAACAATAACAAATACAAAATAAACCGAGCCTGTGCGGTGACAGAAAACGGTATGTGAAACGCGAATGGAAACGAGCAGTGGGTCGTTCGCCCGGTAGACACGTGGCACTTGCGGCCGGCGAGGACACCGTGGGGTCTGGCCGCTGCGACCCACTGTGGGGACGATTAGTGGGCGAGGGCAAGTGTGACAAGTCCATGACAGGCGAGCGAAAGCGCGACGAGCACGCGGCGCGCTGATTGAGTATGCGCGGGTCCTGTTTGCCTGCGCGTCGCGACGCCACCCCTGCCCGCCCCGCCCCGCCCCGCCCCCTTTGCCATCACCCACCACCCACTGCCCACGACCCGCCCCCCGCCCCGCCCCGCCTCGCCCCGCCCCGCCCGCCTCGCCTCGCCCCCCCCCCCCCCCCCCCGCCCTCTCGCCCCCCGCCCGCTCGCGAGTCCACCTTGCATTTTTATGAGACGAAGAGGTGATCCTGCATAAAAGGTGCGACATGGTCTGTCGTCCTTAGCGGTCATCTAGAATGTCTTGCATTGAATGCGGTTCCCGTGCAAACTGTATGTGTGAAACAAAGATACCATGGGTATAAATTGATTTCTGTACAGAAATTAAGGAAGCGTATTTTTCTAACAAATGTTTAATCTATAGTTGTTTAATTTCTTTTGGCGTAGTATTTTGGTTACAATAATAATTACCTCTCTACACACTTGGACTAGATATTGAACAGGTCGCAAATAACTTTCTGCAAAAGCTGAGTACAAATTTCACAAAAAACGAAGGTCAGTATTGTAGGTAAAATTATTCTGAAATTCATTATAACAATTTCAGAAATCTCCAGTAATCACTAAGAACCTGAAACGACCTTAGCTGTTATGTATCTCCGATTCATAAGCGATATGTTATTGAAAAATTGTAAATATATCGGCACAAAGCGAGGTTTCTTGAACTTTGAATATTCCCCAACTAACCTCGAATCCCTCCACTTCATTAGTCTACTTTTAATCAGTGAATCTGATTTGGAACGGGCTCTTAGCTTTCTCACAAAGGCTCACATTGTGTTAAAATCCGTAATGACTGCCAAATTAGTGTCCGAACTATTTTTATGAAATCTCACTCTCAGCATCTATTTGGGCACTTCGATCTCTACGTAGTGTGTTTAGAATGATCAATTAATATTTCTCGTTTAGGTTGTAGACTGTAATAACACATAAATAATGATACTTTATTATTCTTTAGTTAAACGAATAGAAATATTTGGAATGTTCTTTTAAGGCGAATTTATTTTGTTAATTCTTTACTTCACGCTGTACATGCGGAGATGATGGCCCCGTGTTTTGTAGGAACCTCGGAAAATATTTTGGTTACACAAAATAAATACAGATCGTTGGACTGTTTAACGCTCAATTTTTCTCGTTTTTCCACACGAGATTCGAATGAGATCAATGTGTTTACACGTTAGGCGAACTAAAAAACTAGTATACAAAAATAGGTTTTAAAAAATTATTAATACATTTCAATTACAGTGTTTGAATCATAAAAAAGGAGAATTTCAGAATTTTTGTACGTTTTCAATATATTATTTTCCTTGTAAAAGGAAATATACTTTAAAAATAAGTTTGGAAAAAATAAAGCATAGGGTAGAGAAAAATTTAAAAAAAATCGATTCACGAATTTACCCTCCGCACCCAAAGTTAATCTTTTACGGCCTCCCCTCTGTGGATTACGGTCGCATAAAAAGGTCGTTGACGTGCACGCACTGCGTAAATAATCAAATATATTAATGCCTTTGGTGCACATAGCACCCTACAAACGTATAAAAGTATTCCATGACATGTCATTTTTATAGATATCACTACCTATAAATTAATTGCGGCGCGTAAATTAATAAACTCACAAAACTAATGATTTCATTTATTTCCTATAATTTACAATGCAAAAAACGGAAGAGTGGTTTTTACAAAACTGCCATTATACATAATTAGAGCATGACCGTGATTGCAAAAATAATCCGCGGTGTGTTTTTGTTGACAACTCATGACAAGCAAGAATAATGTATATATGAAATGGACATTACATTATTGTAAATGTTGGATTTCCTCGGGAATGCACAGCGTTGCACTTCAGTTACTTACGTATACATTCATTATATAACAATCTTTGTGCAACAAACCAAAGCAGAGAGATTTTTTAACCCCAGAAACAATTGCTTTTCGGAGAAAGGTCAATGGATATAACTCAACTTTTTATTTTTTATCATCTTCATAATCGTCATATCAGTTTCCAAGATATTGTATAACGAATCTAGAGATAATATAATGATATTATTAAAATACATAATTTTTAATTTATGTAGGTTTAACCTAACAGTTTATCCAACGTGCAATTGGAAAAGATATGCTCCAAAGTGAACATGTACTGCAGAAATATATTTTTATCTGTAAATACTCCCAACGGGGAAAAATTCTCTAACCAAGTCAGATTCCATGATTTGAAAATGTAGTTGAAAAAAGGAATTTGCAAGTGGTTTTATTTAACATCTTCTATTCTTCCATCAAATGGTTAATCAAATAGAAAATTACTGAAATAACCATAATCTCCTAATATGTTGAATACTTTCTTTTTACTTTCTCGCTACGCAGTGTGAAGAAGAGTGGTTAAATTCACTTGCTAAATTAACAAAACTAATCCCTTATCACGTGGTGTAACGTCTGGCCGTCGGTCCGTCCGTGATTAACGCTAACTGTTCAACCGTTCAGCCAATTTTCTTGAAAATTGATATTCCCCAATCGATCTCGCTGGTGTTGCGGACCCTTGAATTTGAAACCGATATTTTAATTTTGGAAGGCATTTTTCATGAAGCATTTGGGACATTTTCCTCATTTTCAAACAATCAATCCATCGTTATTGATTAAATTTTGTTGTAGGTAATGTAAAAGACGTATAAGAGAATGGGATAGATCTCATGTTCATTAAAAACCCTTATTTTTCGAAAATTCCAAAAGTTCAAAATTTTTTCGGAGTCTTCCTACAGCAAAAATATTAAAGATAGAATTATTTTCCCTTAATGAAATCTGTTCCTTAAAAATAAATTTAGAAATACGATCTTGTAGAGTTTTTCGAAAATATGAGTACTTTTCGCGTAATTTTGCGTGAAAATACTTGCGAGGAAGTATGGGCTATTTTTAGCACCACTAGGTCTTTCAGGTTCATTAAGAACTGTATATTCTTCTTTGTGGTTTAAAAAAAATTCTGCTTTGCGCTGTTGATAGACAGCAAGAAGGATTTGCATGAAAAAAATTAAGTTTGAAGTACGTCTAAACTAGTGTTAATAAAAATGTGTATTTTTATCTTAAGTCATACATAGCTTTTGTTTTAAGTACAAATAGGTAAATAATTAATTAAATAAATAAATATATAGGTGGAGTATCTACTGTTGAAACAGAACTGTGATAATTTAAAATTCTTAGCATGGAATCTCCAAAGACAGTTTTTGAAGTCAGTTTCCCGAGATTCTTATCTAGAATCTCATAACAGTACGCGTAAAATAAGATCCCACACTTTAGAAATCTCTACAATAATTTCTTTTTGAACAGAACGTTTGTACTTGAAAGAATAATGAGATTTGATAAGTCATTATACCATTTAATACACGTGTGTACAATCATTACATTTCCATTTATCCAGTTTTAAGAAACAATCTCTCTAATATTTTTAATGCCGCATACAATTTTATTTTTATTTTTATAAGCTTTTATAAAATTTCGACCCGCATTTAGATCTTTATTCGTGGTATTATGCCTATCCCCATTTTCTCAGAGGAAACGCCTTTTTTGTGCCCATTTTGTTCTGAAAATGGATTGCAAGTGAGTTTTAGAATTCATAATTTGATGATTTAAAACATTTTCAGTTCTGTAGTTAATGGTAGTAAGTATTTTGTTAATGGATTGAAATGAAAATGGATGCGATTCGTATGAGATGATACATATCCACCTTTAAGTTTGTAAGAGCAGTTGTTAGCTTCTTATGATTCCCCGAGTTTTTTTAACGACCTGATCTGAAGGGCGTGCACCGTTGGCTTGACGATTCTTTGGAATAGTATCTTCATTCGGTTTTCTGGTAACGTTCTCATCAGAAAAGTCTGGTTTGTCCACAGAAATGCCATCTTCTTTTGTCGCTTCTTCTTTCTTCCTCCAACAGGAATTAGATGGGCACGATTTTGTGGAGTTGAACGTTTTTTTTTTTGTGTCAACGACTTATGATCTTATTCACCACTCTTCTATATAATATTGTCCCAAAACGATATACAGAAAGATAGTTAGGCAAATTTGTACGTCTGGACATTTTTTCTAGGATATTCAACTCGGCGTGGATGCTCATAATTTAATTTTTGTTTCGGATTTCGTTGAAATTCTGCATTTTCGTTTTGGCCGGAGTATTAGATTTCAGTAACGAAGATTTAATAAGAACAGCTGCTTTTTGCATACGGCGTATTAATAACTGCGCAGAGAAATATCCATTCTGCAGAGGAGTCGCTCTAAAATTTTGTATGCCTTGATACAATCTTCGAAGTTACTAATATATGGCTTGATAACACTGGATGACAAATTTGTTTCTACCAGAAGAACTTTATCTTCTGATTTTTGTGTAGTAACTTTTACGGTGAATTTAAAAAATGAAAGCGGTTTTTTTCTATCTCGCAAGGCTAATTGTGACAGTTAATGAAATTTTCTAGAGTAGTAGCGTTTGCATGAAAGAAATTAAAAATTTTCAACATACGTAAAAGGTGTTAATTGATCATATCCTTATGTATTTTGCATCTGGAAGGTTACTTTTGAATCTGACAATATACCTGAGGTCCACTCTCCTCCTCACCGTTTTCCATCGTTGAAATATCCTGAAGGAAACGTTCACTGTGTTCGTGATTTATAGCTCACAGGCTTTTGGGAAATAAATCCAAGTGTGAGTGAAGTGTGAATTTTAAGTCATATTACACGATTGTAGAATCCGTAACCATGGTGTAATAAAGAATGTAGTTCTTGGGGTCCCGTGAACTACTTTCCTCACTCTTAATACAACCAACATTTTCAGATCATTTCAGCAACTGCTATACTAAATCCTCATGAATTGTTAGATTTCTTGTTGCCTAAAACGGGTTTCACTAAATTCTTGACTCAAATACATGCGCATTTTTCAAACATTCCTTCGAAACTACTTCTTTAATTTTCACATCACTAATTTTTGGAAATTTGTGTTTCAAATTCAAAAAGTCCCTTCCATTTTTGTGCATAGTTTTTACTAAATCGATCAATCGTAAGAAGAAACGGGAGAATTTTTTTCTATCGACAATGGGAACATTCTTAACATTTCTTACACATGGTATGAAAGATTTACAGGAAGGCCACGTTTTCTTTTTGAAGTGGTTTATACGATTCCTACCGCCCCACTCACAAAAATCAGAAAATGTAGTGTAGCCAGTCTCTACACCGAAAAGCGATGCGATCAATAAATGTTCTCCGCGTGTGTTCCAGATGAAGTTTTCATTCTGCATCTTCTCTGGGATTACTTTCATATTTCCGTACGTTTATGAGCAAACATATCTGATGAAAATGTTTACTCATTATGAAGGAGGGCAGTTTTTGATTTGACGAATCAAAAACGATTTATTGATTAACTTTTGGATGAAAACAGATTTATATCTTGATAATAAAATCCAGTGAGGCATATCTAAGACACAGGCAGAAAAGTAAAAGGAAGAAACGGGTGCTCCGCAGTGCACATGTAGGGACGTCGGAGATTCATATCTTCGAATCTACAAAATCAAGACGAGTGGAAACTCTTGTTTCCCCTTAGTTCTGACAGTACTGTTCCTCCCTCTTCACTGATAATACACGAACCTTCGCCTTTTATATTTTTCATATAAACAATGAATAATACGAAATTACTGACAAAAATTGCAAAAATAACCAATTTACCAAACACAAGTTGATAATAAATCCCGAAAACTCTTCGTGATACCAAAATTTTGATACCAAGCTAGTTTTCTCATTTGAAAATAATATAGAACTATGCAAACGTTTGTCTGAGGTAAAACATGTGTTTATCAGCCTTCTTCTACGAAACCCTTGTTTTGATGAATTTTTATACTCGACGTTGTACGGATGAACCCCAAATTCTTGGGATTATTTCTGAATACTTATATTGAAGTAATGGTCCGAACTGCGTCCCATTATCCGAAAATGCGTACATCCAGTGTGCCATGACGTTTAAAAATTTTAAATATTCAGTTGCTGGTAAACTTAGACTTCCGGTAATGTCTTAAGTAGTGTGACTTACGGAGATCCTGAATAATAATCCACAAGTAATGAGAAAAATTTGTGATTCATATGAAACAAATCCATTTCTAATTTCCACTATTGTCTCTCCGGGAATTTTGAAAGTTGTAACATTTCACTATTGTGGTATGTTTGTATAATATATTCTGGGCATCGTTTGATCAGCTTTTCAATGTCGATAGATGTTCCTGACCACCATATTGTAGCTCTAACTCGTATCGGTACGGAATCCCTTGGCATCCTTCGTAGTGATTTTCCAACATGACATCTCTTAAGTGTTTTGGAATTATTATCCTTCAATCATTCATCTTTGGCTATTTTTATCTTTAGTTTGATGATAGTCCCGCAAATCAAGGAAAAAATCCTTTTTTTCCCCATCTTTATTAGCTGTATTAACGTAATTGCTTGCAAAGTAGTCCATTATTTTACGCCTTGATTATGTCCAAAATATTCTGGTATGTATTTGGTAATTGATTTGTTACCATTTGTATTAATGCGATGTTTTGAGTATTACCATCATCTTACTTTTGTTTGAGCGACTCTACAAGAAGTCAGCTGAGATAATCGTTTCTTTTCTTTAGCCAAAAATTGCCCAGGTTGGTGATCATAGTTCTCTTTTACTAGCTTTAAATGTTTCGGACCATTATGATGAACAACAAAACATATTTTGTATTCTTAACAATTTTTTGAGAACATGGGCGTTATTGGTAGATTTGGGAAACGTCTAGTTGCAAAATTTACTGATTCAATTGCGCTTCGAAATTATGATTGTTTATTATGCCTTATGATTTTTTTGATTGCACGGACTCTCGCGTTGTCGACATAATTTTCGTCTTCACAGATTTTATACCTGTGTACATACCTTGTGAATTCCGAATTCGCGAGTAATTTAATATCAGTTATGATTCTACTACTTGTTCCAGAACTCTTTTGAGTCTAGTCTCATGCTCACATTTGGGAGAGGTCGAAATTACAATGAAACCGCGTAAAAATTGAATAATAATGTTATACCACGAGTCAAGTCTTCCAAGTATTTAGAAATACAGCTAGATAGTAAATTGAGGTGGGAAAATCAAGTACATTTCGTTCTAGGAAAAGTCTGGAGATCTTTGCAGTTTGTTATTCAGATTCTGAGAAAGAGTACAGTGAGAGGCAAAGAACTAGCATATGTGTCATTACTGCGACACATATTAGAATATGGCGCGATATGTTGGGACCCGTACCGAATTTTGCAGCAAAGAAATCTAGAAAAGTTCCAGCGTAGAGCATCAAAATTTACTTTCAGGGATACCAATAATGTAGTATTCTATGCCATTTATAAAGCATACACAGGCTTTCGAACGTAGAAAGAAATTCAAAGTCGGTTAGGGAAACCAACATACTTCGGGAGAGCGGATCACATGCACAAGTTTCAGAAAACGGACGTTGGGAAATTTCATTCGCGAATCGAACTATTATAGACTGGAATGGTTTGCCTTTGACAATCTTTGGTACCTTTCCTCAGAGCCTGAGCAAAATTAAAAATAAATTAGATTCGTAGATGTTGATTAGTGTTTTATATCTTTAATATTCTTAAATAACTAGTCTATGTAAAGTATGTTGTATTATCACTATTATTATTATTATTATTATTATTATTATTATTAATTATGTGCAGTGGCGTGTAGTGCAGCGTTGTGAAGTTGAGGGAATCGAGTGTGTAAGAAATATATTAAAACTCAGTGATCACCAGTGTGGTAAAGTGAAGAGAAGTGAAGTGTGGTGAGGTGGCGTGCTATGAGAGCTTGCGCGGTGAAATGTTCATGTTAATTTGTAAAGTTTCTAATTTTGTAAATTTTGTATATTTGTTAAGTTCCGTAATGTTAAGTTAGTGTATTCTGCCGCCAAGTTCTCAAACTTATTTGCAGAATTAATATTAAATCTAATCTAATATAAACTATTCTATTTTTTGCTGTATACAAAGATGTCTGTTTTAACATGAGCTCTTTTCAAGCTCTCTAAAATTTGCGTCATTCTCTTCTGAAAGAATTTCGGTGCAAGGATTATTCCAAATTGGAGCAGGATTATACACGCATCCACCAAACGCCGTAAAAATGTGAATATTTATACATCATATTCACAATGCTATAATCCATAGTTTCCGTCCAGTTTTTTAATGTATTTGGACTTGCCTAGGCGACTCGGCAGGGGAGGGGTCTTATTTTATGTGGCATGAAAAATGTTTTAAAAGAATGGTGGAAATTTCTCTATGACGATTAGTCTAGGATATACACTTTGTCAAGGACCGGTGCATGTTGTGCCTCTTCGCTGCCATGGGCGGCGCTGTGCCAACAAATGGCTTCTCTCGGTATAGGTCTAATGCAGATTCCATTTTGTCGTATGTATTAAAACATGTTTCCTTACTTGTTAAAGATAGAATTCAGTTTAATGAATCTTCCGGGATACACCGATTTTCCTGCTGGGTTGGGTTAACATATATCTCTAAAAACTGTAGCTCATTATAATAGCGTTTTGTCAGCAAATTGCCTAATACATTATTAATCAATACAAAGCCCAGAAAATGATGGTAAAGATAATATGAAGGTGAAGCAAATCATTATGTACAGAACGGTTCTTATAATTTCAATAAATAAAACTTTAAACATGTTTTATTTACATTTAATTTTTGTCACCACCTAAATCCTAAAAATTAAATGTATAGGTACCTATTTTTGCTATTATGTGTTTGTTAATTATTTCACTTGGGAATTCACGGTGAAGTTTTTGGTTTGAGAAGGGGTCCCTTTCCATAATAAGTTTGGAAACTATTGGTTTCAGACACACATATTTTAGAAGAAATGTTTCAAAATTTGCTAACGTCCATTTTGAACATTGGAGTAGATATTTTAGATATATTATGTGGTAGAAAATACGCACTGCGTAGTAACAATTTACTTTCTCAGTTGTCTAGAAATGTTACGGAATAAATCAAGTAAGTGGTAATCACGCCAGTACCATTTTCCTATCGAGAAATTGGAGGAAAATAAATTCTTTAGTGATATCTTTTAGTTGTAGTTCTTATTGTACTTATTTCTGATGAGGATGCCTTTTAGCCTTTCAGTTCTCTCAGCGATCGACTCATCATGGCGCTTCCGTCCCGCGTCGTGAACTCTCGGGACATCTACCCCGTCCCTCTTTTCATACTTCAGATTATTCTCGGAGCCTCCTCCTCCTCCGCTCAGTTGTAGGAGTGGCCCGTACGTCCGTGTCCGTCTGTCACTAGGGAAGTAGGACTGAGGAGGCATCCCGCAGGGTCCAGTCCGCTAAAGAAAGCCGGTTTGGGAAGGGTATCAGTCTCGAATAGCAAGGATAAGGGTTTGGAGGGGGACTAGGCGAGGCAAGGTGGCTGGGATTGGCTTACTACGCTACAATACACAACATCCATGCGTTACGCGGGATTCGAACTCACAACCATAGTGTAGGGCTTACTTCGATACAGCTGCTCCAAACCACTGGACTATCAGGCCTTCAAGAATGGAAGGAAGCGAGTTGAAAGGTGATACATTATTGTTGTGAGAGTTCAACCCTGCCGCGACACACAAGCAAACATTCATTGCCAAGACGGGATGCGAAAACGCGACCCCTCTTGCGAGGCCGTCAAGGTCTTCCTACGTTTATATTGGCCAACCAATTTCGATGAAATTTCGTCGTTTCATCAATGTACCATACACGCATCAAAGTTATGTAATTTGTAATGCGTAACAAATCATTCTTAGTCACATTGTCATTTTTTAATTTCACTTTTCTGAACCAAGTTACAACACTTAATAACAGAATTAATAATCTATGTATAAAATAGATTTTATTTAAATGATACGAGGATTTTTATTTTTTCTGAGGTATTGATTGAAAATAAGAACAGTTCTTTTAATTAAATAACTATTTACGAATAACATTTTTCTTTCTCTCTCTTTCTTTTGATATTTCAATAAATTTGCCTCCTCATCTTGGTATTGGCATTTTACCTCTGAATGTCACTTAGATATTCGAGAATAGAAAGTAAACTCTTATTTCTTGTTTTCCAATAATGAATATTTATTGAACAAGGCTTTTGATAATATAAGCAAGACGCATATGCGCGCACTGTACTCTGTTTATTGTCCCTGCTCGGCCCAATTCTTATTTAGAATTGTCGAGTATGAAAGTGTTCAATATTTTATTGGTTGTTTTCTCGATTAATAGTGTCTATTATATTCCTTGACTATTTAATACTCGTCATTGAATTAATTTTAAAATAGGGCTCTAAATATTCTTGCTAAAAGAGGAAAACTATATGTAAAATGATTCTTATTTTCCAGATATGCCAACAAATGCGGAAAAAAATCTGTAGATCAACAGGAAGAAATCGGTACAATGACGAAAGAAGATACTCAATTATCGTAAGTTTTACGAATCCCAGTTTATATCTAAGTTTGATGTGTTCCCAAGTAATCAGGCATCATTATATTCATATTAAAAAGACTAAAATTATTTTTTGCGTATTATATTATTGCCATCAACTGTTCTTGTTTATATCTTCACATTTGTCAAAATATCTTGTACTTTCAGTATTTTGTAAAGAAAAATGTGATTTCCATAAAGATTTCAAATTTTATGTAGTCGAAACGAAAAAAAAAAAAAAAAAAAACGTTAAAATTGTATTTAGAATGTTGCAGATAAAATTTACTCATGTATTCGCAATTTATTTTATAATGCGACTTCATATCTTTGGTCTTCAGTGAACCCAAATTTGTTGAATTTCTGATAAAGAAACAACGGTTCCTAAAATTCTCTCTCTGTGAGACCATTTGTCTAATTTTTCTTCTTCCGTAAAAATGAAGAAATATTGTTTCTTTCAAATAACTATTCATATAAATTCAGTTCATTGCTCTGCTATGAACTCTCTCATCACTAATCGGGTGCACTACTATTGCCTATGCGCCGACATACTAACGAAAGGAGAGTATTGAATAATTATATCATATCTGGATATCAATCACTGATGTTTATCTTAAATTTAATAAAAGAATAGGCTATACATAGCTCATTGACATTTTTTAATTTATTTTCGTGAATTGTAGATAACTTAATTAACACTGGACCGTATTTGGTTTGATTTTTACGTGACGCAAAACGCCCTCTTCTCTTTCCTAAAAGAAGGTAATATTAAGATATTCGCGTTTTGGTTTAACTGTTTGCATCTTGAAACAAAAGAAGAGTATGGAAGAAAAACATAGAGGTTTACTAGTTTCTTTTGATACTCGCCACAAATAGGATTTTTTCCAAAAGTATGCGATAGCGTAGCTCCTTTTCACTTTGAGAAGCATTGCGTTCCTTTTTGCTATTTGATGTGCCTTGCAACACAAAAGTTGCAGAACTAGTCGTATTTAATCGATTGGGCTACCCTGTAACTTCAAGTTTGCATTTCTATGATGTAGAGAATATCTTAGACTGATTTCATTTAAAAAATAATTGTGAAATATTAAAAAAATTTTTATTTTAAAAAAATAGTAGAATAAATATTTTAAAATCTTAATTAACATATTGTGGTATATGGACATGAAAAATACTCTTACTAAATTAACAGTATCAGTACTTTATTACTCGTTAGTGACTTCCACTTGTCTGTGGCTCGAAAATTTCAAGTAGAAATGAAGATACTCATGCAATTGATTTACAATTTTTTGAATATCAGTTATTTTCTTTTCGTTGATTTTAAGAACAGCTGAGCCATAAACATTCGTGAAAGGCAAATTTATTTATTTATTTATTTATTTATTTATTTATTTATTTATTTATTTATTTATTTATTTATTTATTTATTTATTTATTTATTTATTTATTATTTATTTATTTATTTATTTATTTATTTATTTATTTATTTATTTATTTATTTATTTATTTATTTATTTATTTATTTATTTATTTATTTATTTATTTATTTATTTATTTATTTATTTATTTATTTATTTATTTATTTATATTCATTTATTTTACGTCAAAAAACAGTTGAGGTGCTATGGGGGAAAAGTGAACTCTGTGCACATTTTCAAAATCCTCGATTATTTGAATAATTGTATTTCCCAATGAGTTCTAGAAGACGTGCACAGATAATGAAGTTACATTTATGTCGAGAAACAAAACAAGGGGCCACCTCAGCATTTGCTCAATGGATTAGGGTAACTGGACGAAAAACCTGATCAAGGTGGGGTCATTGACCCGGAGCTGGAGTATAATACTTGTTACAGGTTGTTTATACATATTTATACTGTTTAAATGGTAAATAATGCATTAAGTTTCAGTGTTAAATTTAATGTTACTTTCCTTGTGATGATCAGTACAGTCTCTAATTGTATAGAAACAGTTATGCAGCAGAAACGATTTCACTTTGGATTTAAACTTTTCTATTGAATTTAATCGTGTAATGTCATCTTGCAAAGTGTTGAAAAATAATGTACATGTAATGTATGTGAATTTTTTGTAATGAGCTGTTGATACTGTCACCAGATGAATATGATTTCTACGTCGAGTGTTATAGTAATAGATTTCGGCATTTCCTAAAAATATATTCCCACCCATAAGCGTTTTTGACAAAAAACCACTGATTTGTAAATCAACAGACAAGGTAGTGGTAAAATTCCTAGATTAATGAAGAGAGGCTTACAAGAATCACGTGGGTGGGATTTGGTTTTTATTCGTACAATCCGTTTTTGTAATCTAAAAGTCTGGGAGCTATAAGATGTATTTCCCCAGAATATTATGCCATATCTCAGGCGGGAATGAACATTCGCAAAATATACACAACGCGCAGTATGAAGGCTGACTGAATTTGCAAGAATTCTGAACGCGTAGGATAATGAATTAATTAATTTTGTGTTCAATTCATTTAAATAGACGTTCCATTTAACGTTTGACTGAATAGAGAGAAATAAAAACTTTGTTGCCTTAACATCAGTCAATGGTACACCGTTCATTTTCAATGGAGCACAGAATTGTTTATTTGAAATGGAAAACTGCATTAAAACCGTTTTCTTTTCGTTTACTATTAATTTGTTATTTCGGAACCAATTTGAAACATCTGATACGTTACTATTTACGGTTTCCTTATTACAAAGGATGTTCGTATCATCCGCAAAGAGAACCGTTTTTCCGTTTCGAATCGTCGAGGGCATATCGTTTACGTAAAGTAGGAACAGAATAGGGCCTAAAATCGATCCTTGACGAACTCCACGTGCAATGGGCAAAGAGTCGGAAAGGTGCATACGTAATGTTCCATCAATCCAGTAAGATATTTCCACTCTCTAAAATCGTTATTTAAGGTACGAACACAACCAATCTAGAGCAATACCACGGATTCCATATGAAGGTAATTTGGAAAGTAAAATATCATGATCAATGACGTCAAAAGCTTTTGAGAGATCTAAAAATAATCCAATAGGTGCCTCGTTTTGATCCAATGATGAGGCGACATCTTTAAGAAAAGAAAATATAGCTGTTTTCGTTGATTTTGATTTTCTAAATCCATGTTGGTAATCTGACAGCGCGTCGTGTTTACTGAGAAAGGTTTCTAATCGTACGTAAAAAAGGCTCTCTAATGTTTTTGAAAAAAAACTGATAGAAGAGAAATGGGCCGATAATTTTGAATTTCATTTTTGTTGCCTTTTTTGAAAAGCGGCTTAATTTAAGCTGATTTGAAAATATCTGGAAACGTTCCAGTGCATAAAGATGCATTAAATATGTGAGTTAACGGGTGTATAATGGCATACGCACAAGTCTTTAACAAAGAATCCGGGAATTCATCTAAACCGGACGAATATTTATTTTTTAGTTTACCGATTATTTTGAGAATTTCATAGGAAGAAGTTTCGGAAATGAACATTGTGTCTAAAATTTTGGATGAACTGTCTGTTTTTGAATTTTGTGCCTGAAGACCCTTAGTGAGATCGGCTGCAATTCTCGAAAAGTATTGGTTAAAGAGATTAGCCACTGTTGCCGGATCGTTCACAGTTATATCGTTATATTTTAAAACAACATTCTCTACGGGTTTTCTAGTTGATTTGGTAGTATTTTTTATTATATTCCACATTGCTTTTGTTTTATTATTTGAGTTCAAAACATCCTGATCGTTTTTCATGATTTTGGCCTGCCTTATGACTTTTCTTAACAATGATTTGTATTTTTTGAAGTAGCTGAGGATATCTTGAGATACGTCAAGACGTTTAGAAATGAAAGAAAGAATTCGCTTGTTTTTACAAGATGTCCGAATCCCTTGTGTTATCCAAGAATTGCTTTTCCGAGAAGTATTTAATTTTCTATTTTGAAGAGGAAAGCAAGTGTTAAAATGTAGTGAAAGAGTTGAATATATATATATATATATATATATATATATATATATATATATATATATATATATATATATATATATATATATATATATATATATATATATATTTGTTGTTTGGATCAACAGTATTATAAACCGCTTCCCATGACTCCTGCATCAAGTAATCAATGAATAATTTTATTTTACTTTTAGTAAACAATCTAGTCATACATCTATTATTTATTGTGTCAGTGTTCGCATTTCTTATAATGGTACGAATTTGTGCATCGTGGTCTCTGTGTTCTATATCTTTTGTTTCAGCTTCATATCATATAGTAGTTTTGTTAATTGTAATTTGATCAAGTGCCTTCATCGAATTTAGTGTGATCCGTGTAGGTACATTAATTGTAATTTCTAAATTGAAGGAATTAATTAAATTGAGAAACTTTTCTTTCTCGCAAGATGCGACCAGAAAATCAATGTTAAAATCTCCGCATACAACAATGGATTCAAAAGAGCGATTGCTGACTTTGTTAAGTGTTATCTCCAGTTTTTCTAAGAACAAAATATAATCTGCAGCTCTCTTTGTTGGAGGTCTGTAGATGCAAAATAATACTTTTTGCGAAGTAAGATATACAACAGAAATTTCGAAAATTTAAACGGAAACACATTTAATTCTGCCAAGGAGATAGAATCAATATTACTTCTAACGTAAATAGAAGAACCCCCATATGTAGGACCTTTATGGGATTCTCTATCTCTGCAATAAAAGCCTGCGAAGTAAAAGCTTGGAATTTGAAAAATGTTAAGTTCATTAGGAGATAACCAATGTTCTGTAAAGCAAAGAAAAAACATTTGATTTTTAATCGCTATGTAGAGCTGCCTCGATAAACTCAGTTTTATTTGAAAGGGATTGAACATTATGGTGAAGAATGTTTATCTTTTGCAAGTACCTGCAAGAATATTTCTCTGCTGCATCTGACTGTAGTTGCTATATATTTACTCCATTTTTACCTCGAGGGCGTGGTCGAAGGTTGTAGTGTGTCCCGGCAGTGACAGGTTGTGAGGGAAATGTGGCATCGGGTGTAGATGAATTGGTAGTGGGAATGGAAGAAACGGGAGTAGGTTCAGAGGAAGAGGCAACAGGGTTCGAAATGAGGGTGGGGGCTGGAGAACGTAAGGAAGGTGAAAGGGATGGATTTTTGGCAGGACTCTGCGTAGGACTGGAGTTGATGATGTATTGAATCTTCACGTGCCTTTCCTTTTGTCAACATGAATGTGTTCTTTGTATGTTCATCAATATATTTACTCACTTGCCACGAGGAAGCGGATATATTTTTTATCATACGTTAGCTCCTTTACTTGAAAAAAAAATCATACCAGACTCACAATGCCAAGACGAATAAGAGACTTGTCTGTCTTTTTAAAATAGGTCGACCACCAGGTATTCAAGTCTAAGATGTCCTCAGTGTCTATTACTGTTGTTATGAATCATTTAGGCGTGTCCTAGCTGATAGTACTAGTTCTTATCTGTGATGGTCCGAAACTAGTCCTGGACTTCTTTTTTTTTTCCAAACATTAGAATTTTTAGTTGGCATTAGAACACATACGCTGGACAAGTTTCATTTTTAGACTGATCTATAGTTCGAAAAATAACAAAGAAAATGCATACCTATCCTAATATCTTTTACAAACAAAAGTGGTCTCTTTTCCTTTTAAAATCACCGATTCAACTGTCGCAAACCTTCGGTGCCAACTAGGGGTGCAATCAACTTCCACAACTAAAGAGAAACAAGGGATTGCAGGAAGTTACAAAATGTATTTTATTAAAAATTAATTACACAAAACTTGGTACACATGAAATAAAAGCTCTAAGTATTAATATGTGTCGTGTATATTGTCATATTTTGTAAATAACTTCATCAGAATGTATATTACTATACCAGCTTTGAAGTAAGTTTCCTATAAATGTTAAAATCTGTACTTGCACGCCCCTCCTCTTCAGCCGCTTTCATTATTTTCAAAATTCGCTATTTTTCTATGTCATTATTTCACACATTCTTAAGCTACTATTGGGTAGAGATTCAATCCAGAGTTTTATTTAAAGTTATTCATCTACATATTTTAAGTATATTTCAGATCAATACAGCCTGTTTCTAATTCTGTATTTTATTCACCTCTTCAGATGACATTAACTCCTACAATCCTCATAAACACATACGAAGTTACCTTTTGAGGAAACAGTGTTTGAGATATAAGTGCGACATATTGTTACACATTACACATAATAGAAACTTATTTTTGTGAATATATAATCTTATATTTCGAATTGTTAGAGGTAGAGAGTTAAACCTATAAATGTATTGTAATGATCATTTCAAAAGTTAGTAAAATTAGGGATCGTTATTTTGTCGTCTTGTGGTGTTAGATAAATATCAACAAATACATAAAATTGCCACAGCGATATGATCATGTTTATATTAGTCCCTTGATCAGTTGGCTGATTAGCCACCATGTTACGAAACTGTTTATTCAAAGGATTATCGATAAGTGGATTTTGAGTTGTCGTTTATCGGAATGGCGTTTTGGATAGATTTAGTATTGATGAAAAGTTTCAAATATTTCCTGTTCACCTACCGTTATCGTCGAACAAACATTTGTAATATGTGTCAAGTTGTTTTTCAGTAACAATTTATGGTTAGTCTCATCATACCTATCTCAATATCTAAAGTTTTCGATACTCATTTTCATAAATTAAAAATAACTATTTTTAAACTCTATCAATGTATTATTATCAAATGTACTACTGTTAAAATCTTCTATTATTTTGGAAAAACGCTTAGTTTTACAGAGTATACATTAAATTTGCTTTGTTCTTTTTATAAACGGCTGGGCTTCTCATAAACACTTAAACATGATTACATTGGGAATAGTCGTCATTTAAACTTAAATTATCGTCAACTCATTCACATATGAGTAGAACATTTTTGTGACAAAAATATCGTGACATTTCTTTTATTCTAATGTGATATAGCTAAGCAAAAATTTGAATTAAAAAGTGAGCGAAAGAGCTGGTTTTAACTCAGTTGCTGTGTTGGGGAGAAGTTATCTGTTGACTGTTCTGATCGGTAGTTTTCCGTAGTTTCTCCGATTGATACAAGGCGAATGCCGGAGCAGTACCTTATAAATGGGCCAAGGCCCGTGCGCGATCCTTTATTTCCCTTCCTTAACCTATTTTCACTGCTTATTTGCAAACAAACACATAAATGAACTACATTACCACGCATGCTGGAAGAGCAGCCGGGAGTCTAGAACTTTATCCGACTGGAGTGGTGCCTTTCTGGGGAAGATACCTAGATGGGGAAATTCTACGAAATCCGACATGTAGCCACTTTCAAATTATGGACGATTAACAATTGCGTAAAGTTCTGGTGTTGCTCATCCCAAACTGCTAGGCGTAGGGAAATAATTTTACCGCATCTTCGCATCGTTCATAGCCACTTTTCGCATGGTTTCCTCCTGCGAAATGAGCCTCCCCATCTGCGGAACTATCTGTGGGACATCTTCTGTATCGTGTTGAATATACTGGCAGCCGACGAACACATTGTCTGAACAACTTTCTAAAAGACGAGCTTGGCAACGAAGAGTCCGCGCACTCAAACCCTTTTTCCTCTCTGTGGGAAAATGGTTTTTGCCATTTGATTTGAGAGAAAACAACAATATAATTTTTTCGTGTCTTACTTGGTCTTTATTCAACAAGTTTTTAAGTCTTGTGTTATTGATTTTTTTACGATATCAGCACTTCTGGTCAAAAGAATATTTGATACGGCATTTAGCACTTTATTTTCAATAATTTTTGTCATTTTATTCAACGTGATAGTTGGATCTGCAACATATTTTTTTTTTGTTTTTTTTTGTATCAACTGTATTACGGTTTTAAATTAGGACATGGTTGCCAGTAACCATAGCTGTTGAAGGGCACTTTAAGCATCAATCAGTCAGTGAATCAATCAGACATGCAGGTTGGCACCGGACCTCATCATTCAGCGGAGGCGGAACCCGACTTCTTCCCGGGATAAAACATTCGCAGCCCGAAAAGGACAAGTAACTATTGCAGTGGACGTGCCGAAAGACAAGCGTTCTCTTATTGACAGATGCATAACAGAAGAACCACATTTGTAGGAAAAGTGCTTGTTGAATTCTTTTGACTTCAACCAAAAACAAAATAATCACATTACACAAATAGCGTGTATGATGTATTTTTAGAGCATGTGGGAAAGCTAGGTTACACGTTTTAAAAACGTATACAATAGTAATAAGGAAACTAAATAATGACATTAAGATTTATTCCGATTCTGTAGTCAAGAATACAGAATGAGATTGATTAAATTCTTATGATAAACCTTGACATTCGTATCCATTTAAAGGGTGCTATCGACACAAAAATATGTACCGCATGGTTTTGACGGAAAGTCGTTACGCATTCATTTTACACTCTCGCATTACTTCGTAAGAAGATAAAGTATTGTTAAAAGGCACCGGACCGGGGATTTATCGAACAAATCTTACTGCCGGGCCCTGGTAAAGAAAAATTAAATAAATCTTGTGTGTGTGTATATTTAATAAATTACTTTGTCTAACACGTGTGTAGTTTATGTTTCGCGTGCCCTTGATATCGAAATATCGTTTGATGAGAAAACTTATCTCACTGTATGTTCATCTGTTTTTCTGTCAGTCTGTTGTTCTGTCTCTGAGGTCAACGCTAGTACCTAAATCTCTCGGACGGTTTGCTCATTTTTTTTCTTAAATGTTCCTCCTATCAAAGGACTGCAAAAAATTGATGCTGGTCCCATTTTCGGTGAACACTGTATTTTGGAAAATTGCAATAAACTACCATTGCAACAGTGCCACATTGGCGATAGAGATTTTTGTTTTAAAAAAATCTGTTCTAAAAATCATATCTTAATAAAGTTCATGTACATTTTTCTGAAACAACTAGTAGTTTTGCTTATTTTCTGCTTTATAGCAATGCAAATTATTAAAAAATACAATTTTATCAAAAACGGTTCAAGATTTTTCTTTAATTATTTCTACTTTTCATAGAGAACAGAACGCTAAAAAGTAACACTTTATGTAGGTTTTTAAACTTTGATAGAGATAACTTTAGTCTTTTTGAAAACATTAATTATTAAAAGGTATATTCCATATACCTGGTGTATTTTCCCAAACAGAAAAACAGCAATGTTCCAAATGGCAGACATCGCCATCGTCTTTTTGATCTCATCTCCAGAAGAAAGCAATTTGTCATTTTTATGAATGTTTATTAAGATTTCTTCACTGCAAGGAATAAAAACCCAAAATATTTTTAGAACCTTATCGACGACCTCAGAATAGACTACTCCACTTCTCAAATTTTATTTTTATATAAAAGCAATGTAAGATTTAAAAATAATTTATTTGGAAGGGTAAGTGAAACGTCTTATTTAAGTGTGCTGACTTTTCGGAATATGTAATTCCATCCTAAGAGCTTACATACAATAGTAAATATATAACATTGCATCAATGCGTACATTGTTATATATTTTTTGTTTTACAAGTGAGCTTTAAGGAGTGAATTACTTATTTGGTAACGAAGGTCAGACAGAGATTTTGTGTATGCAGTCAAATTACGTGAACTGAATCCCTCATGAACAGTTTTTAGTGTGAAAGAAATAAAACATCCAGGTAAAAATGTTTTTGTTTAATTAAGTCAAACATAATATTACACTTAAACAAGAACAAAAACAATAATAATAATAATAATAATAATAATAATAATAATAATAATAATAATAATTCACGGTAAATTTCCAAATTCTCTGTTGGACCCTATGATTGACAAATCTGCGACCTCGAAGTGGAAGCAGAATCATTCAGAAAATATGAGAACTTGGCAACTGAATTTAATAAAAACAACATGGAAATTGCATGAGATCTCCCATTTTCCCATGGTTATATCCGTTGAAGGAGTCATCACCAGGAACTTTTAAAGAAATCTGGAAAATTTAGATATCAAAAATATCTTTGATAAAGCCCAGGAAGCCACCCTACTTCAAACATGTTATATTGTCAGGAAATTCCTAAATGCGTGACATTCATGTAGGTCAGGATGAATTTCCTTCCTGCGCAGTCCGAGACTAGTCCTATAACATCAATTGGACAGGTGATAGATTTCCCTGCTAAAGCAGAGAAAGTGTGAATAATAATAATAATAATAATAATAATAGCAATAATAATACAATAACAATAATAATAACAATAATAGGATAAAAAAGGTTAATACTGACTTTTATGAGGGTCGGAAGTTTAATTTAATTGTCCAGAGGCAAGGCAAGGGGCCGTAGATGAAGCATTCGCTGAACAGATAATGGGGTGCTTGCGCAGGGCGGGGTGTCGCTGGAGCGCGCGGGCGTGCGGCCGGGTACTCTTTTCATTCGCGCCCGGTCGCAATCCGGCGCCGGGCTCTGTGCGTTTGCATTTATTTTTAGCCTACGTTCACACGTATTGGCGCCCTCTGCAGAGGAATTGCGTGTGGGGGCGCCAGCCGAGGGAGACCGCTCCGGCCTCAGTACCAGTCTGCTCACCCATCGCAGGGTGAGCCCGACCTGTGTACGTGCATTCGATCCTTGTATCCTTTGGCGAAACTCTGATATTGTTGTATTTTACCACAAGGAAACTATGAGAACTGAGTGGTAGAGGGGAATTAAAACTAATGTGTAGATAATTATAGAGGAATCTTCTTTCCTTCAGATACATCCAGAATTCACTCTCTATGTCTTCAGGAGCGCATGCAACTTCAATGCAAATGGGGCTAAAATCGAAAAGTTTTAAGAATGTGTAGAGTTTGCTCAGATTAAATTTTAATTATAATTCTCAGACACCAAACAATATTACTGAAAAATACTCAGCACTAACTTCAAAAATGCCTATGGTTTATAATAAGCTCACAAGTCTCTTTCAAATTCTGAAAAAATAAATCCTGAGTCTCAAAACTTTGGCAATTGTCAGACAAACGGTAACGTTCGTAAAATATAAAGGAAAGCTCATAGGAGAAATTTCAAAACCTTTCGAAATTAAGAACAAAAGTGAGAACTAGTGATTGATCTCATTAATTTTCAATTACGTGCTAGAAAACGTAATCTGAAGTGGCGAAATCTAAAATGAAAATTTAGAATGGGCGAACCAATCAAATTAGGAAGAGCTAAGGTTATGATGTGCTTGACTTTTGCTGATGACTTGTATATATTTCTTAGTATACACTAAAAGGTTTAAATACAGGGAGATTATTAAATAAACAGCAGACAGAGTGTGTGTTCTTAAAAAACAAAAACAAAAAAAACAGTCTATGACTAGCAGCAAATTGGCGTCTGTAGTTTTCTAACTACAAGACAAAATTAAAGCGGTTTTCGAGTTCAATTATATTAGAGATGAGTGGGTTGTAGCTAAAGAAAATAACAATCGACAGTTATATTATACTTTGTTAAATATGTACCTAAAACGTCTTAATAACTTGGAGTCTAGAATGATAACAGTTTATAGAATTTGGTACAAATCCAGTGTACCAGGAGCGTACGATGATAGACATCCAGCACTATTTTCCACGATTCCTTTACGAAAAGTTTAATGTCTATGGAATGCGCCAATGTAACAAATGAAAGGGTATTTTTAAAAAAGGCTACATGAGAAAAAGGAAAAGGTCTGTAACCCATTTGCACTAAGAGCAATGCCTTAGATGAAGGGTGAACATTGGCGTTGGTTACGGATCCAGTATGTTTGATACTATATTGATGATGAACCAGTGCCAGCGGATCTGTATAAACTGTTACAATCTGCAAAGCAACAGCGTAATAAACTTTTATTATCGTCTTAGACTCCAAGCTGTAGAGACGTTTTGGATAAATTCACGGAGTGGCTACTTATGCCGAACTGTTTTCACGTTGAGTTTAAATTCACTTCACACTAAAATATTATTTTGGCAAAACCATTCAAGAAAATTATCTAGAAAAATATGGAAAAGGAGTTTTGTTGTGAGAAATAGAAATTGCCTCTCGACTCACAGAACCACCTGCAGCAAATAATGAATTTCTTGAAAATAGATTTTATTACATGGGAGTTTTTTTTGTTGTTTTTTTCTCCCTTTCAAAATTCAAAATTTATTGCTTATTTATCCTTGAAAATAGATTTTACTACATGGGAGTTTTTTTTTCTCCCTTTCAAAATTCAAAATTTAAGTAGTATATGACTTAGTATAGGGATCACAGAATTTTGAAAATGTGCACACAATTCACTTTTCCCCATAGCACGTCATACGCAGTTTTTAACTGTTTTTTTGACGTAAAAATAAATAAATAAATAAATAAATATACAACACTGAGACGATATAACATGGTAATAAAACTGAGGTGCTTTATAGAGTTGAAATGTACATTTCAGAAAGAAGGTGACATTGTATACCTTGAAAAGAAATAGAAATGTTATCTAGAAATTGAACCTACATTTAGTGAAGAAAGATAATATAGCAAATAATTAAATCAAATGGATTACGACATGTATTTTTGGATGTGAAAAAACGCGTTTAGGTTTTATGTGCATGTTGAAAGAAGCGTACCATTTTGATTAATAGGAAAATTGCGGAATTTTACAAATATTAATAAAAATACTAAAATCTAATGTGAAATGGATCGAAGCTATAGAAGACAGGAATGAAAACAATGACACAAAAGTACAAAATAAACAAAAATTAGACATAGAAATTGCAAATTGCAAATTCCCAGGTGACCGAAAGTTCTTGGTCTGATGGAAGTCGATGATGGTAGTCAAAGGAGAAAAAGACTCCATTGCGATAAATTAAAGCAAATATGGGCACAAACAAAGGCTTACAAATGCTGAAATGTCTTTACAATTGCAACTGCGCGAGTTCTGGTAGGTCTAAGCGTCAGCAATAAAAAAAATTATATTCAAATATAAATATGGATTCCAGAATTTCAATTTTTATCTTTGTACTAATTTTAGTTACGTATGTTATGTTCAGTTTTTAATGTAATATATTGGAATGTTTATCCTTTCAACAGAACAAAGAATTTTTTTACGCACTATTTCTTTGCTTTTTTATGAAAAAGAGTGTAAAATGAAACTGTTTTGTTTCTCCCTATGTATTGGTCACTAGTCCTGACCTTAGGTAACCATGAATGTCTTCCAATTTAACGCGCAGGAACGTTCATAATTACACATGGCGATACACGTGTTCACGTTCACGTGTGTGTCCACACACACACTTGCGTGCTCTTTCATCTGCCTTGGCTGCTCTGTCTCTCTTGTCTTCCGCGCTCCATCTCTCTTCTCTCTCACTCGCTCTGACGGGTCACACCTTACTCTGCCACTTACTTGCCCATGCGTGTACGCGCATGCGTGTGCCCACATTGACTCGCCCACACACAGACACAAACCCAAACATGAATATGTACGCACACAGATCACTTCATATATGCCCTTTGTATCTGATTGTGACAGTTTGGGAAACACTGAAAGAATAATAGTACAGCTACAAAACTTAGATAAATAAAAAAATACATTCTTTCAGGTTATGAATAGCGAAGTTTCGTAAACTCTTTTCCATCTATCGGTGATCAATATATTACTTCACTTTCTTTGAGTACATTTGTCATGTATATATTCATGGTTTGTTTACCATGAAGAATGAATCGCGTATTGTATTATTTAAAAATATTTTTGTATTTTATGTTTTTTAAATATGTAGGAATTGAGAAAAATGCAAAACGATTAGCATTACAATACAAAGTATCTATTGTTTCGACAAAATGATACAATGAAATGAATGCTTTGACCAACATTTATCATGTTTTCATTTAATTAATTATAACAGAGTTTGAAAATAAATTCGAACTTCTAACTTTTTTTCGGGACATTTTAGGAAATTTTTCTTGCAATTAAATTTTAGAAAGAGAGAGAATTATGGAACCAGTTGGAGCAAAATATTAGGTTCCTATTATCAATATGGTAGCACAAGAACTGAGAATTATTAAAGAAAAAACTACTAGTTCAATATGTCATGGTGGAAATCATGCGATTCTGCTCACTGTTATTGTGGTGACATTTTGAAAGACCCTTAAGGCATTCACATTTCTTTGGCAAGCCCAATAAAAAAAACTATCGCAAATACGATTAAATGTTTTTTCCCACAAAAATTATACGTTTTCGCTGAAATGTGTATATTATCTTTTCTCCAAGTACCACCATCATTTATCATTTTCTATTTATGAAACCAATTTCACAAACCAGTTTTTGTGCTAACATTCTCGTATATTTGGTAACAGACACATATATGAACTATGTCAAGGAATGCCTGTTAGTCGTAGAACACCTAGTGAGCCAACACATCACATTCTTACAAGTTATTGTTGCTAAAGCATATACATGGATTTATTCATAAGTGTTTCTCATCTAATGTTGCAATAATTTGAATCTTCATTACTTATATATCTCTTTTGAAAGAAATGAGAATTCATCAAATCATTTTTTCGCTGTAATTTTCTTCCTAAAACCTGAAACGCGCACGAATTTATTAACATGTACCACAGTATCCAACTGACATACGTTACCTCTATACACGTTACTACTCGGGCTTAGGAGAAAGTTGCGGTCAGCTTCATATTTAGACTATTGCAATTCTCGAACCATTCCGGTTCTCATTGCATAATAACTTATGTGACCCTGGAAGCTATTCTGAACAAACGAGGGTGAGCGAAGATCTGCAGACCCCTCCCGGGATTTGAACCCCAGCCGTCCAGCCGGTTGGCAGTTCGCTTAACTGAGAGTCGGGTCGTCATCATAACGTTAGGGAAAACCGTAAGAATTGCTTCATAACTTACAAAACGGTATTGATTTTATAAACATTATTGAAAATAATAAATTAGCAGTTTTTGTGCTTAACCGTACAACGTAAATTAAAACTTACGAGTTTTATATCAATATAAAATATAAAATAATTAATAGAAATAAATAAATTGTATCATTTCTATTATAAACAGTAGAAAATCATTTCATTTTTTTAAAGAACAGGACAAAGAGGTCAACTACAAAATCAAAATGATCTAATTGAATTGATTTTAATTGGGTTGATAGTCCAGTTCGAAAGAAGGTTACACTTTTCTTTGTATAAACGCTTCATTTTTGTAAGTTGCTGTTAAGGTTGTTGTTGTTGTCGTTGCCGCCGGCAATTTTTTGTCTTCTCGTCGTATCGGTCTCCCAATCACAAAAAAAAAAATTGCCAAGGATATTGTTTCGTTCGAATGTTACTTACAACATACTAAATATCTCCTATAGATTAATAAGAAAATGACAATTAAGACATTCCCAGTTTCTAACGGCTATTATCTTGAAAGCATGCCTTTTCTAGCACAAAAGAAATAAATCGTCAATATTAAACCAGGCAATTTCATATAATGAAATTTTCCATACATGTGTAGTAACTAGCCTCTTGAGTTGAAACTATCTGATGGGGTGGTGGTAGTACGGAATATACTTACGTGTGTTTTTTGATCTCTAATGTTTCCGGAACTTTTTACTTTCCAGAATATTAGACATTATTTTTATTTTAAATATACTCACTGTATCTTTTTTAGAAAATTCCAAATGAAATTTTGGTATTTGGGTTTTCTGACAATGAGTCAAACATTAAATACAGTATACCAGTTATTATTTGATTTCTTGCATTGAACCCTTCGAAAATGTCGTCGCCCAAATACATAAAAATAGGGTCATTAACCAACTTGTAGCACATCCAACTTCATGATTAAAGATATTATTAATAAAGCATTGGCTCCTCTCTATATCTGCGTTCACAGTTTATGATCATGCCAGTTGCATCTTCTTAAATCATCTTGTGGCATGTCCAGCGTGTCTTTTCGTACGTAACGTTTCTCAAACATTTAAGAAATTTAATAATTATTAATTAATTAATTTAAGTAATGTACCATGTCATAATTTATGTTAAAAGATATTCTTGCACTTAACGTGGTTAACTGGTTTCAGAATGCAGTTTCACATTACTATTTTTAACCTTACTGGATCTTTGTCTCGAAATGCCGCAACCTTCCATTTCTAGCATTTTAAGTCCATACCCTCCAGGGTTTTGTTTAAGACAAACATTGCCATCCGAAACCTATATTTTGTTGTCCACTGAAAATGGGTATTTTCTACAGTTTTTATTTGTTATTAATTTATTAACTTTTTATTAATTAATATTACTTATTATTGATTTAATATTAGCGTCTTAATGACCTTACATCAGCCCAGATATAAACAATATTTAGTTGTGGATCGCAATTCCAAGAATACTTTATTTACAGCATATTTTCTTGCAATTTTTTTTTGGGGGGGGGGGCAGTAGGGGTGGATGCGTCATCTTATATACTTGTGAGATTTACTGACGTTTGTAGATTGTTTTCTGTTTTTTTTTTGTGATCTGTTTTATTTCACGAGCAAGGTCAGGAGGGCACCCTATACTTAGGACGCAAAGGGACACAGCAGTATAATTACTTTCTCTGACGCTAGGAAAAGCAGTAGTAGAATTCGTTTCGATGACACCCATTCCTTCTGGGGACAGAGTGAACATAGGAGTTAGTAATATTTCTTGAAACCCTAATCAGACAGAGGTCATTCCTTTAATTGTTCTTCGGCAGTTGTATCAAAGACTGGTTGAACACAATTAGTTAGTGCAGGAGCAAGAAGCTCGCGCCCGCATACTTACAATAGATTTGTTTTTAGATCTGTACGTATTCAGTGCCCACTTGTTTTATTGTTGTGTTTCGTAGAAAATTGAATAAGAAATACCCCTATATTTTTTCAAAATTTTATCTAAGCGAGTTCATACACAAAGTTTCATTTTTTTAAATAATTACAATTGATTAATTAAATATATATTGTTTCAGAAAATAATTTACAGTGGAGTAAAATAGACCTACCGAAGTATTAAATGAAACAAACCAGGACTTTTTATGTAACGTACATTCGGAGCATCAATCAATCATATTTTGCGTAGTACGCGTATATTCCAAAATTTAACATACGCATAACTAAACATATAATCAATTTTCAGGTAATTAAAGAAACACGTGTCTCTTTTTTGATGTTCAAATTTAATTAAAAATCATACATTTAAAAAAGCCGTATCACGTCTTGTGGAATTTGAAGTGAAAGTGCAGGTATTTGAATTCGTTTCGCTGTCACCCAACCATTCTGGGGGCAGAGTGAACATCTGAAATACTAGTAACTCTTGAAACCCTAATCAGGCATACGGGCATTCTTTTTATAGTTCTTTAGCATTTGGGTCAAAGACTGCTCGAACGCAGTTCGTTAGGTCATGGGAAGGCAAAGCGTATCCTCATACTTACAATTGATATTTTAGAACTTAATATGTTGACTTTTTGTGCCGAATTTTTCTTGGTGTATTTCACAGCAAATCGAACAAGGAATATGCCTGTATTTTTTCAAATTGTTTATCTCATGGAGTTTATATAGAAATTTTCACTTTTTTGGAAAAAATTACATTTTTTAAAATGAATTTAAAAAATGTATTTATAGAAGAATAAAATACGCATATTCAAGTATTAAATTAAAAAAAAAGTTTATATTAGGAATGTTTAGATAAACAATTGATCATATTTTGTAAAATACGGTAAATTTCAAAATTTAATTATTGTAAACATAAATAATAAATTTTCAGGGCAATAAAAGAACACATGTCTCTTTTTTTTATGTCTAGATTTAAGAAACAAAATGTCTTCTTCTTCTTCTTCTTCTTCTTCTTCTTCTTCTTCTTCTTCTTCTTCTTCGGCACTTTCCCCTTAGGAGCTTGCCGTTTTCACCCTCCACAACTCTCGATCCTCCCAATCTCGTGGTTTGAGGCCTCTATCCTTCATAGCTTCTTGGATGTATTTTTCCCATTCTAAAGCTGGTCTTCCTCTTTTTCGCCTCTCAGGTGGTTGCCATTTTAAGATCTTGTGTGGCCATCTGTTTTCTGACATTCTCTGAACATGTCCATACCACTGTAGTGCTCTATTTTCCAAGGTCTTCGTAATAGAACAAATTATATTCATCCTTCTCCATATTTCTTCATTTCGCACTCTGTCCTTGCGAGTAGATTCATTGCTGATATTGTTATTCCATAATATGCTGTGTAAAGCTTTCGTTGCTTTCTTTCCCATAATTATTCTCGAGTTTATATCTGCAGCACATGTACCCGAGTTGTTTATTAAAGACCAAGATATTTGAAAGTGTTACAGCTTTTAATTTTGTTACCATTCACGTCTATATCTGTTATTCCTTGTCCAATGCACATACATTCGGTTTTATTAAAATTTATTTCTAATCCCCATTTATTATATTCTTCTATTAGCTTTGTTAGCATGTACACCATATCCTCTTCATCTTGGGCAAAGATTACCTGGTCGTCAGCAAATAGAAGGGAGTGAAAGGTGTCCTCTCCGATTTTTATTCTCATGCCAGAACATTTTCTGTACCAGTTATAGAGGGCTTGTTCTAGGTAGATATTGAACAAAATGGGAGATAACCCACATCCTTGTTTTAAACCCTTGTTTATCAGAAAGCTTCCCGTTAACTTATCTCCAATTTTTATTTGGGCTTCGGTGTTTTTGTAAAGTTTTTTAACCAGATTGATCCACTTTTCTTTTATATCAACCTTTCTCATTGCTTCCCATATCTTTTTTCTTGGGACACTATCGTATGCTTTCTGGAGGTCTATAAAGGTTACATAAATATTCATATTTCTGCTTTTATGTTTCTCTATAACTTGACTGATGCAGTGGATGTTATCTAGGCATGATCGTCTTCGTCTAAAACCACTCTGCTCTTCACTCAATACAGGTTTATCTTCTTCGATTTTTTTACTTAGAATACTAGAAAACAATCTTGCTGTTGACGGTATGACACTTATTCCCCTGTAATTTGCACATGATTTTTTGTCCCCTTTTTTAAATATAGAAGAGATGTAGGATATGTTCCATTCTACAGGTGGATCCTCACCTAATTCTATCTTATTGAACATTTTCTTTAGGTATTTGGCAACCACATCTCCACCATATTTCAGGAGCTCCATTCTTATATTTCCAGGTCCTGGGGCTTTATTGGTTTTGCTTTGCTTAGTGCCTTCTTTATATCATCCCAGTTATTTCAAAATTGCTTTCCTCCACATCTCTTATTTCTTCTTCTCCTTCACATTCTGGTCTGTTTTCTTGTAGGAGCATTGAGTAGTGGTGTATCCATTTTTGAGAGGGGATTCTTTGTACTATGCTTTTACACTCATTATTTCTTCTAATTTTATTTATAATTTTTCAGGCTTCCGAAGATTTATTGTATCTACAGTTCCATCGATGTATGTACATAACCTATCCCAATGTTCATTTTTTTCCATTTTTACACCTGTTTTAACTTTTGTCGAATCAGAACATATTTCTCTCTTGACTCTGGTGTTTTATCATTTAACCATTTCATATATGCCTTCTTCTTCTCTTGAATAATTTCTTCTAAATTCTCAGAAAACTTTTCCGTATATTTCCTTTTTCTTTCTTCTTCCCCAAGGGCTTCCTTAGCTGCTTCCAAAATACTCTCCTTCAAGTGTTGATACATTTCTGTGGGATTGCCATCTTTTTCCAAATTTAATTTGTTTCTCAGTCTATTTTGGTAGAGCATTTAACCTTTTAATTTTTTTTTTCTTTACTATTCATATAACATAACTTTCCCACTAACATGTGATGGTTGCTGGCACATGCAGGTTGTCTATAAACCCGCACATCCTTTAATAGTGTTTGTCTTATCCTCCTCATTATCATTAAATCTATAATAGACTTACGTTGTCTTGTGGGATCTTCCCATGTAAATTTATGTATATCCTTATGTTGAAACAGTATTTGTTACAACACATTCTTGCTCCCTACATAGATCAATAAGTCTGTTCCCATTGTCGTTTACCACATCTTCTCCAAAAGGGCCAACTACCTCTTTTTCGTGGTGTCCAACTCTTCAATTTAAATCTCCAATGACAATTAAGTCAACTTGCTTGCTCACTTCTATAATATCACCAAGCTCACTAAAGAAAGCTTTTTTTTCTTCACTTAAAGCATTGTCATTAACTCCATATACTCCAATGATAGTTGTACATTGGTTGTGAATATTAACTTATATGATGACTTTGATACTTATATTATGACTTTGATCAATCTTTCACTTATTTGTTCAAAATTTGTAAGATGTTTTCTGTATTTATTATTAATAAGTATCGAGACGCCAGATTTTGCATGTTGTGATTTTGATACTCCACTCCAAATGTGATAGTAGTTTCAAAATGTCGTACATTTAAAAAAAGTCGTATCAACTCTTGCGCGATTTGATGTGGAATGACTTATATGTCTGAACCGTTCAAAATTTTCACTCTTGTCCAGAGGATTGTCGGCCAGGGATTTTGGGTGCTTTTTTAGCTGCGCTTGGTATTATTGCGTTGTATTACTTCTTCGTATAAGGTGGGGATTTGAAGACCTTGTTTTATGATGTTGATGGACTCTGACCCATGTGTATTGACTATTTGACGAAGACATTTTCATTCAAATGTGCGGAGAATCTCGATATTAGATTTATTTGTAGGCATTTTCATTTTGCCCATGGCTGCAATCCGTGGCTCCATACTGGTCGGTTTCTGGCATTGTAGAGTAGTAGTTTGTTTTGCAGAGACAGATATGAATGACGATTGCTTAAACATGCAATCTGGTGGATTTTTAATTTTGCTTCTTTCTTTTTTGTAGGAAATATTGTTCCCACTTTAGACTTTGGTCGAAGTAGAATCCGAAGTATTTAATCAATGTTACCTGTTCAAGGTACACATCGTTCAGTTTTACTTTAGGACATCTTTTTTTGCAAATAGTGAAAGCAATGTGTTTGGATTCTTAATTACTTTTTTTATGCGCCACCACCTTAACAACTGCAGTAGGTTTAGATGTCTAGATTTGTTGATGCCTGCAATGCACCTTCATATAAAGCCAATATTGTGGTATCGTCATCGATAGTTGCCGTAGTAGTGAAATCAAATTTTGGTAGGTCACCGGTGCATATGTTAAGTACAGAATAGAATCAGAACACTTCGTGGAGGACACCAGATTTAATAGGATAAAATGAAGAATATTCTTCTTGGTATTTGACTTGGAAGTAGTTATCAGAGAGAGATGATTTCGGTTGATAAAATTTATGTGATAAAATGGAATTCATGTTGGATAGAAATTCATTGTGCCACACTTTTCAAATGCTTGCTGTAGAAAAACAACTGAGTAGGGTTTTTTAGTATTTGGGTTAATGATGGCAACTATTCGATGCTTTAACTGCACAGGTGAATAATTATCTCTGAATCCGAATTGGTGGTCTGGAATTACTTCCTTTAGAAGAGGCTTCAGTCGTTGAAAGTAGAGTTTTTCAAAGACTTTTGACATGGCTGGGAACGAAGCTTATTAGGCGGCAAGATGCGTTGTCATCTGGCTTATAATACAACCATCTGAGCTACCTTTAATTGGCTAGGGGAATGGTTGCATCGGAGAGCGTTGAAGGGAGAAGCAATGAAGGCAAATCCATTTTGCGGTAGTTCTTGAAGTACCTTATCTATGATGAGGTAATTGCCAGGACTTTTATTCGGGTTAATGAATTGTTTAATCGATTTTTAAGTTCTGTTACCTTTTCCTTAACGTTCTATAAGCACGTTCTGGCGTCGAATATGGAGTAATCCTCCACCATCTTAGTCATCTACAGTCGAAGTAAGTCGATATATCACAATAAATAAACAGAGGTTGTCTGGTATCAAATTTTTATATTACGTCTTAAGATCTTTTCGATCGCGTAGCGATCATCGTCAGAGCTGGAAATACATTAATAGATATAATATACATTAAACCAAATTGTCTACAAATTAAAATATATAAAGAAGTGTGCAGATGCGTAAGCAAACTGGATCGGTCGTACTGCAGCTGCTGGGCGGAAAACAAAGTTCTGCGAATTTTGAAAAGCGGCTCGCTTAAGAAGGCTGGGTGGCGGTCGGGCAGGTGGGGGCAGGGCAGGGGAGGGCGCGGGCCGGGTGAGGACCAGGCCCGCAACCGCGCCTCGACCCCTCGGCCGCGCCCTCCCTGCCCTGCCCCCACACTTGCCCGACCGCCACCCAGCCTCTTAAGCGAGCCGCTATTTCAAAATTCGCAGAACTTCGTTTTCCGCCCAGCAGCTGCAAGGTACGACTGATCCAGTTTGCTTACGCATCTGCACACTTCCTTTATATATTTTAATTTGTAGACAATTTGGTTTAATGTATAATTATATCTATTAATGTATTTCCAGCTCTGACGATGATCGCTACGCGATCGAAAAGATCTTAAGACGTAATATAAAAATTTGATACCAGACAACCTCTGTTTATTTATTGTGAAATAATAAGGTATCTATATCACCAACATTCTAATTAATAAGTCGATATATGTAGTTGTTTTATCCTTTCGACCAAGGGATCACTGAAAGAATGATTTCAGAGGCCAGGGGCTCATTGATAATATATTTTACTGAAAGGAAATACTTTCTATAGTGGTGATAGTAGAAAGGGGGCATAAGAAGTTTCCTATTACTTCTTCTTCGTTTGAGTTATTTTGTGAGAGCATTGGCTTAAATACAGAAGCGAAATGTTCTGCAAAACGTTCGCTTTTGTCCTGTGGACTTCTTGCCCGAGTACCATTTATTTTCCGAAGAGGCGCAAATTTCATGTTTGGGTGTATTGTTTGCAAGCATTTTAAATTGAGTAGTTAGTTGCTGCTGCTGTTAAGGATTGAATATACTGATGAAATAAATGGTTTTGTAGGTGTTATAAGGACTTTTTTAGGAGACGAGATGCTCTATTAAAATTATGTTTATCTTGGTGATGTTTAGCACGCATCCTTATTGGTTTTGGCGACACCTGACTTTTACTACTTCCAGTACACTTGAAGGATATGAATATTGTCCGGCGCAGGACAGACACATGTCCTTCCGTGATGAATGTTGAATATATCTTATTAGAATTTGGATTCCTTAATCTATGTCGTCTGCATTTCTCAAACAAGCGGTTCCTAAAAGTCTAAAATGGTTTTTCAAAATTTATTTCAGTCTGTTTACATGTTATACACTTTTTCTATCGTAGAGCGTTGCAGTGATCAGGACCTGACTGCTAAAATTACAAGGCTGTGATACAAAGATGGATCGTAGTATGGTTGTTTTAGCATTTTATCTGTGGCAATACCTTTTGTAGGGAAGAAATCCTGGGGGGCATTTTATTGGTGATTTGGAATTGAGAATTGGGAATTCTGTGATTGATGATTTTATCAGTGATGTCAGTAAATTATAGAGGATCAGAAATTTAATTTCTACTGAAACATCTTTTTATTTTGTCTATCTGAAAATCAGTTATAAAACGAAGATGTCATAAAACAATTGCTAAAGGTATAACTCATTTCATAAAAATCCATTTAAAGGATAAGTTAACTAGAAATGACAAAGTAATTGAAAACAATTTTATTCTGTAACTAATTTACTGTAATACGATTTTTTGTTAGTAATTCTCCGCACCACTTTGAAAAAATACAACAAAAAAAAAAACAGAGCTACCGTATAGGAAATAGAAACAAGTATTTTCTCTGAGATTCATCGTAAAATGTTGGTTTTTGTTTGTTCCTGTGCTCATTCCTAATAACTTTTAGTCACAGGTGCAACATCTACGAGAATCGATATTTAAAAACTGATAACAATTATCTAATAATAAAATGAAAAAAGTATAAGTACATTTCTCTTTTCAATGATGTGAACTTGTCACTTGCTAATAATTGTTAATTTTTGTGTCAGAATTTTAAAAACCTTTTTTTATGTATGGCAAGACTAATCTTCCTTATTCCACATAAAGGCAATATATCAAAATCAATTCTTCTATCCAAATTATTTGTTCAATATATCCGTTACTATCGAAAAAAATACAGGTTTTAATTTTCCAACTATTATTTTTAAATATATTTTACAAGCAGTATTTATAATGAATGATGCTCAGTAGTTTTCGCACGTGGAACAATTTCCCTTCTATAAAATGGTTTTTATTACAAAAATCCACTCTTCGACATTTTTTTGGTAGTCCAACACTTGTACAAGAGTTTTAAGTATGTGGATTTCATAATCTCTGAAGCATATCGCAGGAGTTATTTTTCTGATCCATCAGTTATTGCTGCACACTTTCAACCCCACCCGTTTCCAGTAGAGCAGGTTCACATTCGACTTCATTCAAACTGGCCTTTTTTGGTGTGGTACAAAAGGTTTATATAACTACATTATTAATTTATTATTCTCTATACGCCTTTTTTGTGGAAATGTCCAAGTAACTCGTAGACAATATTTTGTTTTCTGTGGATATCCTTTTCCACTTTGAATGTAAATTATTCCAACTCTATTTTTTGTTTTGTCCCAACAAATATTGTTTTGCTAGTGCTAAATAAACATAATAAAAATAGGTAAATAAATACAATTAACATAAGACATTAACCGATAATGACGATCTGCTTAAATAATAATTAAATATTATATAGTATATTACAGTAACCTAAGCTAATGATTCGAATATTCATTTTGGAAGAAGTCGTGCAAAGGTTTTCCAATTGACGTACGATAAATGTAACTTCATTATCTGTGCACGTTTTCTAGAGTTCACTGGGAAATAGTTATTCAAATTATGTGTCGCAGAAGAAGTATATTCCTTCACGAAGGACACGCAGAGGGGTAAGAAGCCAACTCTACCGTTGATTTGTCTTGACAATATATTTTATTACATCGTAGCTAATATTTTGTTAACAATTTTTGCCAAAAACACATATTTTCTTCTATATTCAGAATTCAACTTATCTGTGGTTTATGGCAGGGACCCCAGAATTAAGAAAACGTGCACAGAATACTCTTCTCCCCGTAGCAAGTCAAGTACAGTTTTAACTATTTTTTACGTAAAATAAATAAATAAAATAAAAAAAGCATGTCGGTTAAGAAAACAGGGCGTATCTCCACAGCTAGCATGAATCGAAGAGAGAAGGATACTCAAGTGGAGAATCCATTTGAGTATCCTAATATCCTAAGTTGTGAATTGTGCCATGTGTGGTTGAGTTAATATTTTTTTTATCTCAGTTCCCGTTTAGACCATATTCTGCGATAGAGTGTGAAGGAATTTCCCTTCCTCAATCACTGGCACTAGAAGCGCGAAGTTACTTGAGAGGGGGGAGTAGTGGGTCGGTAATTGTTCTGAAAAAAGTATTAGCTAAATCGATTTTTGTCCTGGCGTACGATGTCGTGGTAATAAAATGTAGATAATGTCACAAAGTATTAATTTAATGTTGCATGATCATGCAACTCGGTGAAGAGCTTTCTGATGTTGGTTGAGCTTGTTTTACGAAAGTGACAATTAAGTGCCAAAGGAAAAAAACTAAAACACATTTGAACCACTGAACTACATGAAAAAAGAACAATTATTTATAATTTTTATTTTTTATTTACTTATTTATTATCATATAGGCCAAACAATTTAGACACTTTTGTTAAATGTATAATGGGAACTTTTTAAAGAAAACTGTTAATATTCATGGAAGTTTTTGAAATAAAACATGTAAAAACTTGTTTTTTGAAGTGAACGGAGTAAATTTAAAAAAATATGTGTCCAGTTTATTTTGAATGACCGAACTGTCTGAGTCCATCAGGATCGTACATTCTTTAGTATAACTGAGAAGAAATACCAAACGTGTTTGGCTTTGGCGGATGAAAGAAAAAGCACGGATTTAGTAAAAACTGTTCAGAGACCCGGACCGTGGTTTGTATACACAGAATTTATATCCAATTTATATCTTTTTTCGTACGTAATATAAAATTTTAAAAAATACATAAGTATGAAACATGTGAAAAATTGATTAATAATTCGAAATGACCATTTTATTTGTCTACAAAATACACAAAGGAATCCTTATATTTATAATTTCGACTATTCTTGTCCATTTTCTCTCAGAAAATAACCCAATCGTAGTAATTTAGTCCTTAGCAATATTTCTATGTACGGGATTCTGAAACTCATTGTAGCATGCCCAAAGCAATATATTAAAAAAGAATGCGTTCTTTTCTCGTTCGGTAATTGATAAGACACCTCAGAGTTCAAGAAAATACTGTAAAAACGACTAAAGCAATTTAAACAACTATTCATTAGATTTTTTGGACTGTTGAAATACAAATATCTTTTTGGACTGATGAAATAAGAGGATCATTTCATATGTTCCTCTAAAATGGAACTTTTGTCATTTTTACTAGTACTTAAAGTATTTTACTTTATTGAAAAAAAAAGCCTAGAACTGTTCTTGAGAAAAAAAATGTGTTTATAATTACTTTCACTTCAAGTAAAAATCACGCGAAAACTCAAATTTGAAAACAATATACATGACCTTACTCAGAGACGTATTTTTTCAGAACTGATTTTATTAAGGAAAAACTAGCATCGAAGTTGTAGTTTGGATGATAGTACGAGCAATTTTTGAAAATAAGTAGGGTTTACCGATAATAGGTCTTGTGCCATTTTAAAACCGTACTTTGCTCTATTATAGAAAAAAAGGAAGAAAATATTTTAAAATGCCCAAATGCAATTGCATAAAACGCAAATGCATTACGGGAAACTACTTACGAAAAATTGTGCATTACCTTATTTAAAGTCTTTGAAGAACAGACTTAATTAAGGAAAAAATCTTTATCTTGAAAATTGTAGTTGTAGGAAGACGTCGGAAAAGTTCAACATTTTGCAGTTTTGGGATTGAAAATTCAGAGAATTTAAGGAAAATGAGACATCACCATTCTTGTAAGCGTCCTTGGCTCTTAGAAAGGAATTACAACACATCTAATTCAAATAATTGGATCATTCTTGAGAAACTTTTGACGATGTTGAGGTTTCATGTACAGTACCCCCAAAACTCAAAATACTCTAATCAAATTTGCAGGGTTTCGAATTCGACCAGATCGGTCAGAGAATATCAATTTGGGGAAAATCGTCTGAACGGTTTAGGTTTTAGGATTCATCACAAACGGACTCACTGACTGGCTGAATGACCGACGTCGCTGTAAACCAATTTTTTGATATAAAGTACTCAGAAAACACGAATTGTATGACTTCATAACATTTTAGAATGGACAAGTAACTCTTTAAAGGATTTGATCAGGCTTTATAAATTTTTTTTCATAGCCATATACTGGAGAAAAGCCTAACGCCTTACCTCTTGTAATTACCAGCTGGACATTAAACACATCCTCCAGGAATGTCCCCAATACAATTCCGTCAGGCTTCAATTTTTTGCGATACAGAAAGTTTTAATTCTATTCAAAATTACGATTAATATCAAATTAATGTAGTAATATTTTGTATGGAAATAGATGTTTGGACAATATTTAACCATAATAGAATAATGTAATCTCTATCAGACAATAATTTTCTGTAACAACAATTATCATTGATGTATTTTTAATGTTTGTGTGTTTTGTATTCATAATCATAGAACCAGAATATTGTAAAAACTTATTATTGTTAATGTAAAATACTGTATTTAATTAATCACTAATAACCTAGATGTTGATGTGACTCACAATAGAATTAATAAAAAAATTAGAGGTTGACTACATGACTATGTATTTCACTATTGAAGATTTAATAAATTTTTAACACTATGGCTCCCCAAGTACAAATTTGTTGAAATATGAATTATTGATGGCCCCACACTACGTGACATTTAATTATGTAGTGGTCCAGAAAGTTGAAATTTGAACGATTAAAAAAAAACCGTCAAAGACATAGATTTTTGAGCGTATATAAGTGACGTGGGTTTATGATAATTTTTTTGTTTCTGATAATCTTTTTAAGATGCTAAAACCAACAAAGTTCAGAATTGAATTTGTTTCGAAAATTAACTTCCACAATGGTTTTAATTAAAAATAAAGTATTAATACATAATTGAACATTATAATACACATTATATTCTTTTAATTTATTTTAAAACTATGTTGGAATCACGGTATAATATGTTGGAAAACATTTACATAATATGGTCACAGAGAGTATACAACCTATAACAAATTATTAAAAAATATTTTTGTCAGTTCGTTCTTATGTAATTTTGTTATCCATGGCATAATGCTTTCATAAAATACTTGGATAAGCTAATCACAGGAATGTATCAGTCTATTTTGCTAATATCCTGAAGTTCAGCTAAGAGTTCAGTGTGAAGATTGAGTGGCAACACTCCAAATTTCCTTCATTGGAGCAAAATATCTTGTGAAAAAATTGAGTTCTGTCTAATGAAAAAAATATTTCAGATATTCAAAAACTGTTCCTGAACAGATAATACCAATATAAATACGATAATTGTGTTGTTTTTGTTAACAGAGGAGACCAAAAATGATGTCTTCTAATTAGTATTATTATTCATGCTGTGGTATCCATCACACATTAACGACAATGGAACACAAATCATTAGTAGGTCACATAATTTATTAACTTAGAACCACGACGTTTCGCGCCACAATTGGCCACATCTTCAGACGTAGTGTAATTACAAATGTTTCTTTTTTAAACACAATACGATTAGAAAATTAAATAAAGTTAATAATGTGAAAAACTGAAAAATATGATGAAACAAAAAACTAATGGAATGAAATATTTTTAAATTTTGTGAGTACGAAGCACAAGTCTTACCTGAGAAAAATAAAGGAGACATTAAAAACAAACTTAAAATACATTTAAAATTATTCAGGAATAATAAAATAAAAATAACATTAAATGGATCAGAGATTAATCAATCTATTTGTCTCAACCAACAAATTGAAAGTTAAATGATAATAAAAACCGTCATGTGGGGAATGCGTGTGTGTGTGTGAAGAAAGGGGAAGCAGTCCACCACGGCAAGGAATAAACAGTTAAAGAAAATACATTGACTTATTCTTTTGAAAGTAGTTTAATTTTGGTTAAACATTATAATGGGCATTAGTGTAAATATTTGATTCAACTTTACTATTGACAGTCTGATGAATTATAATATTTAAGGTCTCTGACTTCATCTGCTGGGAGAAAACTGCGTACCTGATGATGACCACTTTTAGTTTATCATAATTATAGAAACATGTAGTACATGTAGAAACATGTAGAAAATTCAATGCATCAAATTCCTTGGCGTACAAAACAACCAGTCATTAAAAAAAATGTTCAAGATTGAAATTGATATTCTTTTTCGGCATATATTTTGCTATTCACAAACATGATATAGGCGCATCAGATCGATGTCATTCTGCCACCAAAATATGCTCCTTGCACACACACTATTACCAAACTCTCATATCAAATCTCACAAAATGAGACTGTAAAATGTGACTGAAATGTGACTATAATCTTCACGCAAATTTTGCATATCGGGTTACCACGTACACCCGGAAATTTCAGACTCATCTTGACAAGACACACTTCAGAATAAAAGAAATAATCTACAAAAGAGCTGAAAATCCTCTCAGAATAAATGCGAAAAATAACTTTCATAACTATGTTCAAATTTCGGCTTGTAACACTAAGTGATCACTTCTTTCTGTGCAGTATCATCTAGCGTAATCTTATTCAATTTATGCAGACATTTGAAACCTACCCAAATTATTAGTTTAATGTACAGAAATTGAAAGTGTAGCTCTAACAGGAAATTATTATGTAGTCAACACTGTTAGTACTCCCACCACTAATTTAGATACTGGCTTCAAACTGTGCTTCTGAGCCATTGCGTGTCATCTGCCCAGGTACGCGTTACGAATCAAGCACTTGTACGTTGCGCTTCGTTACATTCCCAATGAGGCGCACTCTACATTCCCGATGTGGGACTTAGATTTATCAGTCCTCATGTGGATCCGCATGTATTCTGCTCGTGAATGCGCTTCTCCATGTGTTGCATAAAATATTTCATTTGAAACTCACAAAGCATTTATGTAAATCAGTGCAGAATTTGAAAAAAGATAATTCGTAAATTTATTATTTATATGTTGTTTTATATATATATATATATATATATATATATATATATATAATTTAATTTATATCTTATGTAGATACTAAGTGTGGATTTTATGTGAATCAGAAGAGCCAGTGAAGGGAAGGTATCTTCATTTGGTATTTTTAATACGTGGTAATGAAAATGCTCAATTTATTTATCGAAAAATAATTATTATCGAAAAAAAAAAGAAAAAAAGACGTTTCTATTATATACTACCAGAAGGAATGTATCTGAATACTGGTACACGATATCTGAGTTGGTTCCGACGTTGTAAGTGTTCTCGGTACTTTTTATGAAAACTGAAAAAAGGTTTTATAGTTGCAAACCTTAGATTTATTTTGAATTACGTATATTTATTATTACTATTATTATTATTATTATTATTATTATTATTATTATTATTACTATTACTATTACTATTACTATTATTATATTTTTATTTAAAAAAGTGCTGACATTTGAAACTTGTTTTTCCGCCAACATAGTTATATTCACAAAGAACTATTGTTTTAGTGGAATGTAAAAGTAAAATAATGAAGGTACGCCGTTGGTGAATGATCCGATTTCATGGAATTGAAAGTGTATAGGCATTTATTGTAGGCAGAAACCTTTTTTGAACAACAAACACGTAGCGAAAAACTACACAACACCACCTTTAGTTTCCATTTTGAATTATTCTTATAGTTTTACAAACTTCGAAGAAAAACCTTCACCTTAACAAATACTTAGACGTAATAAAGAAAGAAAACAAGGTCATAGATACAGATATTTTCTATGAAACTATTTTTCTTCCCAAAAACGTTTTGGTATTTCAAATCCCGTCAATTTGAACGATCAGCCGCTGTGTAAGAATGAACAGAAAATACCCCTAATATTTGGGGTCGATAACACGTGCATCATTACGTCGAACCCGGCGCGCCCTATTGGCGTAGTTCGGCGTGTCTCCGCTAGATTGCAGCACTAGTTGCGAGTCCTCGCATGTACCCCTCGGTTGCGACGCTAACCAATCCCGTTTTCTCTCCCCCCTGAGGGTGAGATGAAAGGACCGGATCCTGAGGTACTCCGCCTCCCCGGGGGAAGAGTAGGCTCAGTGCACTCGTTCATTGGTTTGAACTCTACCTTAGGCCACCCGAGTTTTAAAGGACGGGATATTAATGGCTAGACTCTTGTAAAGAATCTGACGAAGTAGGAGGGAGACGTCATAAACATGTACGAGTAACCACACCCTTTTTAGAGAAAAAGATTTTAAAGTAATTGAAAATAAACGTTAGATAATAAGAGGTATTCAGAAGGACCTTGTAAATGTGGACAATCAAATATTGTTTCTTAACGAGCGCACTGCATATATTTGTTATTTTTACTTTTTATGCAAAAAAGCAACTTTTCTACTTTTTAACCCCAGAAAAACAAAGATATGAATGATCCCGTTGAAATGCCAAGGTAAGGCCATCAGAGATACAGCTAAATTTTGATTTTATTGTCAATTTTCATAAATCACCAAATTCATACAGCTAATAATGCACATGTGTATTTATTTAATCACAATACTACAAAATTTCTCTCTACAAATGCAAAGAAATAGTCTTCCTTCCATCAGTTTTTGTATTTAAGTACAAAAACCTAGATATTTCTGTCAAATAAAGACAAATATTCAGAAAAATGGATTAAAGTATATTAATCTAAGCTTACTACAAAATTTTGTAATATGCATTCCTAATTTTTAGTTTTGGAACTAATTGGCGCGAATTGTGTTTAGACTATAGCCAGAGACGCTGTAATATCTCAAATTAGAACCAACACTTGTAATAAATAGCATCATATTTTGATCAAAAATACATACTAAACAATATCGATGATCTTCAGCTGCCTAAATTAATTGTAACCTATCGAAAACGAAAACACAGCAATCATCGATGGTTGTCTTGGTAATTATAGGGTTAATGCAAACAAAATTAAAGAATCAATTTGTGATTGACAATAAAGAAAAATGTTGGGAAAATAAGTAATTATTCCCTAGACTGTTTTAAATTTAATTATTTTATATGCAATTAGCATTGGTATAATTTTCTTACAATTATGAATTGGAATAAAGTGTAAACTATTATTGTTAAATGGTGTGCAAAACCGTACGCTATTTGGAATAAGTTGAATAATTGAAATTTTCATTTCGGTTTTTATTGTTTGATATTAGATCCTACAATAAAGATAATTGTGTTTCTAATTTTATTCGAAAAGGAGAAGAGTAAAATAATTGGATGTTGATAGATGATCATGAATTGTAGACAGAAATAGAATTGTCTAAGTAAACAATTAAAAATTTTACTCGTACAAGAGGGATTAAAATACTCTATACTTTTTGTGAATTTTGTAACTCAGAATTAATCTTTATATATGTACAGTCCTGAATGATTTAACCCTTCGACGTCGTATCCATTTAGTGAAGTTGATGATCGCATAGAGATGTCCTCCATCCACAATGACCAAAGCAGTTGCTTTGGTCATTCTTAACGCTTTGAGACATCAACGATAAAACGTCCATCGGACGTGTGCTAAGTGCATCTAGAGGCCATATTACAATGATATACAAATGTAGTTTACATACTAGATTTTTTTTCGAAACCTATACTAGTTAAAAGTTAAAAACTGAACTTCTGTATCTTCGAACGTATCAAAAGAACACTGCAGAGTGGCGCGGTGTATAATTGAATTTTCCAAGAAAGAGAGCAAAATATATGTCTCGGAAATGGATCGTTAAATGCAAATGGCTATTTTATTTATTTCGGTATTATCAAAATTTATCTTCACATAGGGGTAATACAAAGAAGTTCCATTGAATTTTAAGAATTTTTGAATATTTTAATATTTAGGTAATATTTATTAATATTTTTATCCTGATGCTCCAGACCTTCGAAAATTATCAATAAACATGATAATGACATACTTCTAAATAGTACTTAATCTAAGAAAATAAAATATGCTGTAACATTACTTTTAATTCTAGAAATCTTATTTGCCAATTGTAATAATATAATACAAAACTAATAACTATTATACAAAACAACAATAAACAATAAGAATATAATACAAAACAAAAACATAAGTATGTGTTCAATTCACTCTCTAAATATTTTACCATTCTTCAAAACAACTGTAGAAGGGAATTACAAAAGTTGGCGTGCAAGAGGACGCGTACTGGGATGCCTGTAAATTACATAAAAGATAACCTACAGGTCGCTAATCGAATGGTGAGCGTCGCTTCACAAGGCGTGGGCCAAGAACTTACGAAAGGATCGACAAATTTTCCGCTCACTATTGTGGCAATGACCAATTCACATTTCGTGTCACACTCACTGCCTGCGCAAATACTAAAATGTATAAAAATCCAAAGACACTTGGACTAGAATAATAGCAAGTAGATGCATGAAAATAACGTTTTACAATATTCGATACTTAAGGATTCATACACACTGGCGTTGTGGATCAATAAAATACCACAATGGCTAGGGTGTCAATGAGTTTCTCTTGTGTGTCTTGTCTTGTCTAATAAAAATAATGACTAATAAAATTATGAGTAATAAAATAATGACTAATAAAATAACGACTAACCGGGAGCGGTAGCTCAGTGCATCAACTGATGTCACTGAAGCGCCTCTGACCGGGAGGTCCTAGGTTCGAGTCCTGGGCGGATTTTCAACTAGCTTTTCAGCTAGGTCGAATTCAGTCGCTGTCTGGAGGAGAATTCTAGTGGCCGGCTGCTCTGATCGGTAGTTTTCCGTGGTTTCTCCGATTAACACCAGGCGAATGCCGGAGCAGTACCCTAACAAACGGGCCACGGACCGCGCGCGATCTGTCCTTCCTTGTCCTATCCTCTCCCCTCACACACACACACACACACACACACACACACACACACCACTTACACTAACATGCACAACACTACTACATATTCCGGGAGGCCGGTCGGGAGCTTAGAACTTGTCGCGACTGGGGCGGCGCCCCGCTGATGGGAGAGTCCTGGTTAGGGGGAAACCCCTCTAGCCGGCAGTATGTCGGCGCTGGATCTCGCCATCCAGCGGGGAAAGATCACCGCGCATCACCCGAGAAAAAAACAACATGGACCACACTAACGGGACTAATGACCAAAGCAGTTGACGTGCCCGGAAACACGAAAAAATCAAATCAATCAAATCAAATAACGACTAATAAAATAATGACTAAGAAAATAATGGCTAATAAAATAATGAATAATAAGACAATAACTAATAAAACAATAACTACTAAAATAATAACTAATAAAATCTGTTTTCAAAGTTTACATCTTTATTCTTTAGCTTGTTTTCTCTGCTGGGAAGTTTGTTTTCTATCATATTTTTCTCTTCTCTATCGTCACTGTACGCCAAGTAGCACTTCGGGCAGGTTTCGAATGCAGCACTCTATCGAATATCGGACACTCGAACGAGTCACTGCTCGCCCCACCTCAAAGACATCCAGCAAGCATAAGGAGAACTCTTTGGTGCAGCTAGCTTACTTGAGTAAAATGCTCGAATGCAGGGCACTAGGAACAATCAAACGAATCTCGACTCGCTGCAAAACTTACGATGGGTTGTAGAAGCCGTTCACGACATTATTGGAAAAAAGCTTTAATTATTATACCATCAGCTAGATAATAAACTATTACCTGTGGTAGGAACTTATGTTAAAATAGCGTGTTTAATCACCAATTTGTATAGAAAACGGTTGAATTCTGACGAAGAAACTTAAGGAAAAAATTGAAAGTCAATTCAATACTAGAAAATATTTCAGTAATACCCTTTCAGCAGAAGTTGATAGCTGGAACAAAAACCGTACCATTTTTAAAGAAATTTCTTCTTCACAGATTTTAGACTTCCCAGAAATGACTGAACGAGAATTAATCATTTTCTTCACAGGAACGTACCAGCTAGATCAACCGGTTGTACCTTGCTGAAATGATGGGGGATAATGATACGATTAATCCTAGATGCTATAAAGAACAAAATGTATTGAAAGAAAACATCCAGTCGCGTCACATCAATCGAAAGCAGTATAAAGCTTACGTTGAATACAAGCAGGATTTTCCCGGGATTGACAGAATTCTGCAGTGATATGTGTACAGTATACATGTAATTGCCTAAATTCTTTGAGAAGCATTGGTTGCTTTTCTCACCTATCATTTACTACTTATCTCATGCAAGATACTTGTCGCTTATTGTCAGACCCATTGTAATTTCATCTAGGATTTTCATTGACGGAAATATTGAACCTGTAAACAACGAAGATAGTGATGACTAAAATATCGTTAGTTTGTATATATAGGTGTATTGTAAGACATATAAAGCATTTTTGTTTTGAATAAAAAATATTATTCGAAGTATAATAAAGATTTTCAAAAATACGAAGACATTTTGTATTCTTTTTTATCAATTTTGACAATACTACATATTCTATAAACATATTAAAACATATTATGTTATTTAAGACACGGAAATCGTAAAGAGCAAGGTTACAAAATCGGCCCGCCAGGACGTAAATCAAATCTTAGACATTTGTCGGTTTGAGCACTGAAAACCATATGAAATTGTCTTCATTTCGTAAGTAGCACTATCTGAAACTCCGTCTGTAAGTTGAAGTAGGTGAATTTTTATAAAAATAAATGGTTAATATTTTTATAGAAAAATGTTATTTTAATATATTACCGTAGTTATGAATTAAAAGGCATCTACAAGTCAATTTTTTAAGCAATTATTACGGCAAAGTTGGTATCAGAAGCAAAGAAATACAATAAATGCCATAAAATGATTATTTTCTTGTTTTAAACTCAAAAAAGTTTTTTTCGCTGTAAGTACTTACCATGTGGATGTTTTAGCCTCTTATTTTGAAAATAATAATATTTGCTACATCCAAACATGTGGGAATAATGTGAGTCGAATTGCAAACTAAGGCCGGGAAGAGCCTTAGTTTGCAAGGTCCCCCTTATCCGGTTAAAGCCTTTTGTCGGAAATACGCATTCTGGCTTTCACCAGGGCAACGTTACTATTCTATTTCTATGCTGGAAACGTTTGAGAGCAACCAACATGTTTTGATACAGGAAAATCATATAATATGGTGTGGTGACATATTATATCTTTGTAAAATAAGACAGGAGTCAGGGAAAAACATGTTTAAATTCATTACATTTTTACTTCAACATCGTAGTAACAGATTAAAAGTCATCTCCGAACTGTCTGAAGAAATAAGAATTAAAAACGGCGTACATCAGTGATCAATGTTTAGCGTCACTGTACTTCTACTAGCTGTAGGTGTCTGATAATAAATTAAATCACCAGCTATTGCAAAGAAATTTGTCGACGATATGACCGTTCTTTGTAAAGAGGAACATTCTCTGCACTAAAAACAAGAACCTGACATCCAAGTTCTCAGGCCAGAAAACTGAATGAATCCTCTTCTCAGAACATAAAACCCTAACTCTGACAATAGTAGGTAAACCACAAACATTTGTTAAGAACATCACGATCTTAGGAGTGTATTTTGATTTATAATTAACACAAGTAAGACACATTAGTTATATAACAAAGGAATGCAAGAAAAAATGAACAACATGAACTCGCATTAAAAAACTGAAGAGCTAATAAGGACGTGCTTCTGCGAACCTATGGAGGTTTCATTCGCACAAAAATTGATTTCGGAGACATATTGTAAAACATCCTGAAGGAAAAAAATATTCCAAGCACTTGAACTCAATCCATAACCAAGATTTGAGCTTACGTATGCATCCACACTTCACCAATCGGCAGTATCTTAATTAAGGCTCAGGAAGTTTCATTACACCAAGGGAAAAATCAAGGTCTGCTCTCACATCGTGTGCTTCAAACACCCTCTCAGTGTAATGATATTTCCCTGAATATCGGAGTGCAAGTGACACAAAACCACGGTAATGTACCTTTATACAGAAGGATTAAAAGCATTCTGGAAGGAATTAATTTCGAAACACTCGAAATGGAAACAAAACGAATCTGTAGTACTCGACCATGGATGCTTCATACTGCTAATACTGATTCAGCTCTCAAAAAATACAAAAACGAAAAATTAACAACAGAAGAACGGAACAGTAAATTCGTTTAGATCTGCAGCAAGTACAGAAATTACAACGTAGTGTACACCGACGGGGCACCTAGTTACAGTGGAGTCGGACCAGCCATTCAAGATCATGACATCGCATTGAATCACTCTCCACCCACTAACTTTAATAAAGACTACGGAATTATATTCCATGTTCCATTCCATTAATTCCATGTTTATATGAAAAAGATTGAAAATTTTCTGGGAACTAAAACTGTATCATGTTATAAAGTCCCTCACAACAATAGAAGAGATGAACAGCAAATCAATATTATAATTAAACAACTACATTGAAGAAATTCACTACAATATGAGAAAATAGGAAGAATTTGTGATTGCTTGGATACAGGCTCACCAAGAACTTTTCGGTTATGATACGAGTATTGCTGATTTGCAAGCCACAGCTTCTTTGACGAATATTAGCCAGAGTTATCCAAACGAAACTAATAAATTTGAAGATATCTGGGAGAGTATAAAGCACAAATGAAAACTTCAATGGGACAGCTTTTGGCACGCATATAAAACTAGCAACATTTATGTTTTAAAAAAGTCAGACACAAATACTTATACAAAAATAAATGGAAGAGAACAAATTATCTTACCTAGAATAAGAAAATGTCGTATACATTTTACTCATCGATATTTAATGGAATAATTTACTCCTCCTATTTGCGACTTTTGTCAAATCCTCATTACAATGCACAATATTACAACGGAATGTGACAATAAGAATATTCTTTTGTAAAATGAAAATGGTCTTAAGGTCTGTCCCGTATTGCCTTTTCTTTTTCTAATTTTTAAAGATTTTAATCCTTGCCATTACTTCTTATTTTATGACTATTCTTGATTGTGCCTAAATTATCGAATCTTGTTCTTCAGGAACTTGAGAAGTTGTTACTGACCTGTGCGCGGGGTCGTTTTGAGAGGGCATCTCAAATAACTGCACCGCAACTTACAATCCGTATAATGTTGCTAGATTCATGATACATATTCACGTAGTTGATCGATTTCGTACGTTTTCGCGGCCAGTGACGGGTTTCTTCACTTGGGGATCGCCTCATTGAGTCGACAGATATTTCTGGACACTTCTAGGTGTTTCTAACCTGCGAAAATATTTTCCAGAACAAGGATTTTATCTTAGGCGCCTAGTTTCTTCCTTCAACGCAAATACTCATCACACTATGGAGTTGATTCCACACATCAACGACCCAAAGCATAAAAAAGTACATGGTATTTCTATAGTGTATCCACACTGTGTTCATGGTGTCTTAAGCCGTCTGTTCATCTGAGTTTAGGGAAAGTCGGTTATTCTAATGTCTATTCATCTATTGATTTTTGATATGAAAGCAATTTTTTGAACAACAGTGAAATTTTATTTTTTATTACGCTATTCGCATTCTTAGGATTGTTAAATGAGTGAATTTTAGAATTGTCAAATGATAGTTTTCTAGTAGTGAAACACTAATAATAATTTCGGAGCAATTAAATACGAATGGAAAACTAATTTTTAAAACACAAAGAATTTAAGATAATAGAATGACTTAAGTGTACTAGACACTCGAGTTCGCAAATTTGTACCTATTTGAGATACTTGTGTTAATTGATTTTTACACAAATTTCTATGTAAAGTTTTCGCAAGTATTGACCCAACAACTGTGAGAAAAGTACATTATTTAGGAAAGGTAATTATCAGAATAAATATTTCACATTGAATTTTAATAACTTTGAATGTAGTACACGTGTAATTAAATACGATGAATGTATTATTTCATTTTCTTCAACATGTACTTCAAATTAATTACTGCGTGAGGTAAAACAATAACATTTGATATGGCGTTTATTTGACTTTTTATAACAAAATTTAGTAACATAATTATAATTATAAATACAACCTTTTCCGAATAACTTAATTTAATAATATTTATTACTTTTAATTAGATTATATGTGAACTCAACTGTTTGTTTATTTATTACAAGAATTAGAAACAGTTGCTAGTTATATAATAACTACTGCATTTGCATTTACGCAAATAATTTTCACAGTTCTCCTTCCAATGCAATTTACAAATCTTTACAGAATACATGAAAAAGTTCCCCTATTAATACTTTGGGGTGATAAATTTGCATAATAATATTTCTTTAAATAAATAGTAATACCTCTATAATATGGGGTAAAAATGAAATCACCAATTAGCATTTGTATACTTTTGCCTTTTAAATAATTTAATAAAATATTCGTGTGTGATATTAATTTTTAATATCCAACACAAATATTTTGCTGCATATTACCAAGAGTGAAATTTTTGACCTGTGATAATAGATAACTGAAAATTATACCGTGATATACTTACACACTAATATTTTTTTGTTTAAAAGTTTTAATGCTGTAATTGTAGAACATAATACTAAACAAATTTTGTAAAAATGGAAATATATTTTTCATGTCACTATCTGATATTATGTACATTATTCATACAATTATTAAATCATTTAAATATTAATTATGAATACTCCCGATGAGAAAAAACTGTAACATATCATACGATTGCAATGATTGCTATGATTTCTGCCAAATTTTAGTAGTAATACTTTCCTTTTAGATAGTTGTAATTCATTATATTTATTAATACATAATGATATATTTAATTAACATTTTGTGTTTCATTATATATTTTTCTTTCGTTTTATTTATTCTATTCACAAAAGATCACAAGAACGAAATATGTTCATTCAATAAGAATATTGGGTGCAGATTAGTAGAGTCTATTCATGGGATTTGTGCAGTTGCTCAATATGACTGTGGGCCTTGGCATCAGTCTTAAAGCTGTTCCCCATTTTTTCTTTTCACGAAATTGAAGTAAATGTAGCTATTTAAAATACTTATAATACTATAAAACTATAATGTATTGCAAGGAATATCATGCAACTTAACTGCAACTTAAATATTCTTTATTTGGTAGTCCCTTCAGAGGTTCCTCTTTATCATTTGTGTCTTCAGTGTGAGCCTTAAGCGTAATTCGAAATAAATCTTATGAATTTTTAATAGTTATTCCTTTATTTAGAAACGTAATATTCATTGTTTGACTTCGAACAGTTGTTATTTTTGTGTGTTTAAAAGTTTTAAATTTTTTATGCCATTTGAAGCAGTTTTAGAACCCATATGTTTAAGATTATTAACATCATAAATAATACATATCTTTAGGTAACTTTTATTAAAATATTTTTTAAACGTTGTATGCAATATAAAAAAGACCTGTATAATATAATTATATATTCGCTGGCATTTGTAAAGAATAGACCCCAGAAATTCATTGCACTCTTGCTAATAAAACATTCATGTGAATTGAGCTTACCTTCACAACCCGAATATAGGAAGCGTAGCCCAATATTTGGAAAATGACACTTTTCCCTTTTCCTTTTTTTCGTTAATTCATTTCGTAATCAACTCTCGTTCAAACTACGCTGATGGTAATGAATATTGCAACACCTGAAAGTAATGCGAATAATGAAGCGAGATATGGTGAAAATATTTCATTATATATGAATACTGATAATTGCTCGTGCATTTCTGCAACCGTTTTTATGGCTTCGCGCTGCATTGCGGTACGTGCAATATTTTTTTCTGAAACGTGTGCGTTTTGCGTTGCAATTTAGCAAATGGACTCGAAGTGGAGTGAACATTGCGTTTACTCTTCTTTCACCCTTAGGAATCATCCAGTAGTTCCTAAGCGTTGATAATTGTTCACGTACTACATAGTAAATGGTAGTAATATAATGCAGGTGTAATAATAAGATTTCTTCTCAGGGAATGAGAAATGACATTTCTCATAATTTTTCCGGAGGTGTTGTGGTATATGTTCTCGAAAATGGATTAGTCTTAAACAGGAGAAAACGGGATAAAACGGAATACATCTTTATTACTAAGAGATGTCACATGGGTATATTACGTGATGCACATGGGTACATTCAGTGATGTACACTGGCTTAGATGGCTCAGGCCATCAATTGATGTCACTGCTGTGCTTCTGACCAGAATAGTACTAGTGTTCATGTCACGACGATGGCAGGATTTTCGACACTAGCTAAAGAACTGGGTTGAATTCAGACTACGGCTGGAGCGCAGTTCTGGCTGGCTGCTCTGATCGGTAATTTTCCGTGATTTTTCCGATCAATATTACGCGTATGCTAGAACAGTACTCTAACAAACGGGCAACGGACCGCGCACGATCTTTTCATTTTCCTTGTATCATTACCCCTTACACTTATACATGCAACACATTACCACCCATGTCGGGAAACCAGTCTGGAGCTTAGAGTTTGTCCTGGCTGGCGCGGTGCCCCGTTGGTGCGTGGTTAGGGAAAATCCCCGCAATTTGCCGTAGGTGCCAGATCTTGCCATCCAGCGGGGGAATGTTGCCGCAATCTCACGCGTCAAAACATGCACCTTAGCAGTTGACGTGCCCGGAGATATCAATCAATCAATCAATCAATCAATCAATAAATCCATTGAGGCGCAATTATGCCGCCTTTTTTACCGTTACTTTACCCGCAATCGCCCTGAGACATGACGCCATCAGTCTTTGCGCGTTCTGCGTTGACTGCGATCTATTTTCTAAAAGAAACTTCTCTTTCGTCTCTGCATTGTACTGAGAGTACAGGAAGATAACTTTTTCCCAATACCCAGACTCCGGAGACTTTCATAGATGGTTGTTTTCCCTTGTGTGACTGACTCCTCCAGCAGGCAATTTGATTCGCTACGAATAGTAATAGCTTACATCTCGGAAAACATCACTCACAAACAAAATCAGGACGCATCCTTTTACATTGAATGGCTATACCACTAAGCGACAGCAGGTGATTATTTCTCACTTTTTTTATTTTCTCGCTTCGGAGTAGACAGAAAGTTATATAATGGGCGAAAAAACTGCAAATTTTCGGCAGAAAAACTCTTATTAAAGGGCCCTGGAAACGAAAAAGTGGATAAATCCACTTGTTAAATTTAGAAAGAAACCTCTAACTCGTAGTGTAGCCAGAATTTATGTTTTTTGGGCTCATGATACCAAAAATCGAATGACGCCAAAACGTCAGTCTGTCCGTCAGTCTGTCCGTCAGTCTGTCCGTCAGTCTGTCCGTCAGTCTGTCCGTCAGTCTGTCCGTCAGTCTGTCCGTCAGTCTGTCCGTCTTTCCGTCTGTGAACAACGTTAGCAGCTAAACAGTTCAGCCGATATTCTCCAAAATTGATATTCGGAATTGCTCTGGCTGATATCGGGGCCCTTTGCATTTGAATCCGATATTTTAATTTTGGGGGCACGTACGGGTGAAATCTCTGGGACATTTTCAAAATTTTCAAAACATGGCTTCATCGATTTTGATTAAATTTTGTCGTTGAATAGTGTAATGAACGTTCTTTAGAAAAACAATAGAGTTCGCTGGCATCGCAATTCTGCTTTTCCTTGTTAGACGTCTGAAGTAGTTTTGCTTCTTCGTTCTTTGGGAAATAATTTTTGCACAAGTTGTTTTCGTAGTTGTAAAGAACTTTTTGCTTTTTCTTCCCTATTCTAATATAAGAAGCATAAACACCTGAGCAATATGATCACAATTTTTTTATTGTATAATCCATTTATTTTGTGGGTTGCAACTTCGCGCACATCACTGGAATAAAGTATGTTAGTGCTGTTTCAAAGATGTATAAGATTAGTGCTGCTAGCGAGGAGATACACGCAGTTTTCTACTCACAAATCAAGATATCTGGAGGGATGGATGGATGTGTCACGCAGATCTCGGTCAGTTCAGGAACTTTTGGTAAACACGTCAGACGTAATATTTAGTTGGGCTGTTCCGTGAATCATATTTTAATTGCGGGGGGGATTTTATATTAATCTCTGGTGATATTTTCTCAATTTTTCGAAAAACGGCTTAATTTTTGGTTTATTTGTGTTACTTCAATAAAGGAAACCGTATCTATAAATATTGTATATTTATTTTCATTAAATTTTCAGACATTTTACAAATTGCAAAAGTTTGAGTATATTTCGTATATGCCATACACATTCAATATTATAGCAAGGTATTTATTTCTCCATTCAATTTATCAGTCCACGTTTGATCTGTAAATGTTGTCGTGAACAATATATTAAAGCTGTAAGTTGTAGTAGCATAATTTTGACGGACATCAGGACAAATATATCAAAAATATGTATACAACCAATTTAGTGTGTTAACGTCTACATTGGAGATCACAAGAAGGCAATATATCCGCTCCACGTTCCGCAAAGAGAAGAGACTTTTTTGTTTTATTTTATTTTTTGTCTTATTTTATTTTGTGTTTTATGTTAATTTTTGTTTCATTTTATGTGTATTTTATTTTATTTATTTTACGTCAAAACTATTAAAAACTGTGTGTGACCTGCTACGGGGAGAAGTTAATTCTGTGAAGGTTTTTTTAATTCTGTGTTGCCTACCCTAAGCCATATAGTAGTTGAATTCTGACAACAGAGAAAATGAGCGTTTTTCGCAAGAATTGATAACAAAATATTCTCTCCGGTAATATAAAATCTGTTTAAAAGAGAAAATCAGCTTTAGATTTGGACTCTCATCCCTCAGCATGTTGTTCGCGAAGAAATAATTCTTCCTGCTGCGACAACATGAAAAACGATAGATTGAAAAAATATATTTCCCGGAACTGAATCCTAGAAGACGTGAATAATGAAGTTACATTTATGTCCAGAAGCAAAACAAGGGGCCATCTGAACATTTGCTCAAATTGAGTTGGAATCGTCAGAACGTTTAGTATTTATTGCAATATCAAACTTTTGCATTTCATAACAAGAGAAGCAAGAGTTTCATTATACCACTCATCCCTCCTAGTTTAAGGCTGTAAAATGATAAAACTTAATAAACTGTGAGAGTAATGGATTCTCAGCTTTTAAACTCTAATTTGATAATTTCAATTAATCAACCGGATATCTAGATCTCAGGTCTGCATTTTACTCTATGTATAACAAGAAGGATTCTAGAAGTTTCCTGGGTAAATGCATATCTTGTGTACAGAATGCACCATCCATGACCATATAAAAACAAAACTTATTCAACGCAAATTTATTCGTGAACTGGCGCATCAGGTAGAACTGTCAAATTAGGTAGTACTGTTACAAATGGTTCAAAGCACTGCGAAAGGTCTTCTAAGGAACTCAAGCATAGAGTGTTGGACTGCATGTGCAAAACTATAAATAATTCTTTTCACTTGTATAAACAAAGACAACAACAAAAGAGAGAAAAGAATCCTTGAGATGGGAATTCTTCAACAATTTAATTCAAATACGGCATTATGATCTACCCTTTTCAACAGAACATAGTTTTAATTGATATTCTTAACAACAATATGTTCAGAATTTTTAGGACAATAACTCATGATTGAAATATACCAAATCTGATAAGATATTTAAAAATCTTCCACTAATATACCTCTATTAAAAATAAATTAACCTAACAAAAAGTGCAAATTTCTAAATGAAGACATAAGAACAAAAATACTTTAATTTACTTATTTAATTATTTATTTATACCTTTAGTAGTAATTCTTAAATAGTTAAGTCACAACAGTCGTTGAACAAGCAAATAGTGAGTAAATGAAGAATGTATCTATGTGTGTATCTATGTAATATATCTATATAATTGAAAAAAGAGATGAACACAAAAATGTACATTGCAAAAAGGTGTACATTATGTTACAGCAAACTTAATTAGTTGTGGGAAATATACATAAATTAATAGAAAACAGGTAAGTTGAGGCGATGGAAATAAACACAGTTTTTTAAAAGAATCTACAATAAAATATCTAAGCTTTGAATAGATGATGAGGTAATTTAAATAAAAATGAGGATTAAATTTAAAATCAGATTGAAATGCTGTTTGGAAGGAAGGCAAGAATGCAGCTTACCAATCCATACTTACTTTAAGGTAAAGGAAAGAACAATCTTCAAGTAAACAATTGATTCCGAAAGGTGAAATACACATATAGGACTCAAGCTCTGATACTTTATAAGTTGAATTATGAATACAGAAAGTAACAAGAATTTTTGGCAAAATTTGTTATATCGATTTCTTATCACTTATCGTGTCCCATGTAAAGAAATAGGCTGAATTCCTAACGAAAATGAACGAGTATTTGATGGTACTGTTCCTGAAATAACTAAATTCCCCAGTAACACCCCACAGAGCTCAACATAACGTGTATAGATAGTGAAACTACGGTTATGATCAGAAGCAAAACGGGGGCCATTTCAGCATTTGATCAGTGTATCATGGGACGTAAAACCTGCTCGAAATGATTTAATTATATGATGTTGTCTACTTCTAAAAATTACTTCAAATTGTAAGTACTCGATTTTTTCCGTTTTCAAATATGTTTTCCGTGTTGTGTTACCCTGTATACTTTGCTCATGTAATGAGAAAAAATAACAGAAATCATTGACCCATCCTCGGTGAAGCATTTCGGACGTAAAATATTACCGTATCTCTTAAAATATTATTCCTAAAAATATTATCAATATATAGTTATTTTCCTGTTTCACCTCCCCTAGACGGAGGCGCGTAATGTGTGTTTTGTTTAAGTTTGCAATTTTGTGGCAGCTTCCGTAGGTGATTTTCATAGAACACGGAAAGACGCGTTGCAGCTTCTGATGTTCGGTCGCCGAGACTTCAGCCGAACTATGTCCCGATTCGGAACAGAACTGTCGCAATTCGCACCCCAATTCTAGCGATTTGCAAATTTGATTTTTTCGTTGTTAGTATCCAAACCCGAAAGATTGTTCTCTCGGGAGATACTTAATTTTGAATGTGCATACGACTTTAATCGCTAAAAGTTTCAGATCGTTTTTGGAAAGCAGAATTTGTAGGCAAACTGCTGTGCGGTTCCAAAGGGTGATTCAAATAAGACAAACGGGGTGGGGTGGGGGGGTCATCAATGTTGCAGAAAACACATTGGTTTTGGTAATTTACGCTCGAAATGACTCATCCTGTATAACACAATGTGTTTACTTACCTGTTCAATAATAACTCGTGTATTTTTCCCCTAAATACTTAAGCTATCATAACCTATTCTTTTTGTATTCATTTTTTGTTTCTAAATTTGTCATTTTACTTGTATCGTTCATTTACACATTGTTCTCATGTTAAATTGCTTTTGTTACAGTGGAACAATCGAAGATGACCCCCGAAGCTGTCAAGAGCAGATGCTGCAAATAAAGTAAATATGGAGAAGACTATGCTTTAAAGATCATTTATCTCTGTCGAATACACACCATGATTCAATCTTGCAGTTTCAAGAATTTTATCATAGTGACAATGCAGAAATTTGACCTGCTTTTGATGCAAAGTTTTAGTGGATGATTTATGGTTAAACATTGCGCCATATTTTCCTTGGTCTAGTGTCCGAATGATGTGCCTTTGATTCCTATTCTCATTTTTTTCTCCAGTGGTTTTGATATCATTGAACTGCTTTTATTTATGACACTTTTGAGTCGCATTATCTGCGAAGGTCATTAGTCACTTCAAAACTAATACTTGGCACTTAAAAAATAGGTAATTAAATACAGGTGGCTTTTTATTTTTATTAGAATACCAATAATATTTATACTTATTTATTTGAGTCCCATAGACATCTACAATCATAATCGACTATGTAATATTACAGCAATGGACATATATTCCATTGGTATGTATTATAGGTACGTTTCGCGCATTACACTGTATACATAACAATCTGTACATTACAATAATTTACACATTAATTCGATTACAACGCTATACATTAAATTACAGTATTTTACATATGCCATCACAAATACTGCCATAGCAAAGTTTAGTGTATACGGTTACACAGTATAACAGTTATTTACGTATCAAGAATAAATTGCTGTTCCACTGCATTTTTTTCGTGGCCCTGGGTATCTGACGATATCATTGACACCTCTCAAAACGCCGAATATGTATAGATTTCTATTAATTTCTGGGGGCATAAGTAATGTAGGTATCACTAATTACAATTAGGAGCGTGTAATCAGATGGTATGGCTTAACTTGCAGAAAGATTCTTATTATTGTTACGATTGTTATGTTATGTTCTTGAATGTTTTGTGTTTTTCTTCTTGCTAATTAACACAAGTTTTCATTACTTTAATGAAGATTGTTAAATTTTAAACTTCTGCAGTTGTCGTTACACTGATTTGGAATTGATTTTACCTTCCCGAATTACCTTCCCTAGTATATTCGGTGTATAAGCACATTATAGAGATATTAGTGGCTGCCGTTTCTGATTCTGTGATGAATGCTTAATTTCCAAACAGTATAAAGATTATAATACAAGTTTTGTTGTAATGTCATTTCAAAAGAGACACTGCGCAAATTTTCTAAACCAGTGGTAATCATGGCCAAATATAACTACTAATACACGTACAGTCAAATCTGGATGAGTGAGAACTAGATAAGGGAGAAAAGTCTGCAAGCGAGTGTAATTGCCGGTCCCGACATTTTTACCCCCCAAAAACACAGTTGTGTTGTTGACTATATAATTTTATGTCTAAACGTGATTTCTACACGTAACCTACGTGTAGTCTACATGACTCTTTTTGCGGTAGACTACGCAGGCAATGTAATCTATGTAGACTTTAATAGTTCGAATAAAATTACCCAAAAGATTTATTAATGCGTAGTAATAGCGTTTGCACGTTTAAATGTAACATTTAAAATTTTATGTTCAATTCAGTAAATCAAACATAATACACCACTCCTAATAAAAAAAATGTCAACCTCCGTACCCTATCACAGATACAATGATTATTTCGAATATATTCAAGGACTGGATGCAATCATATCTCTGATAAAATGCAAAACATATGTCCCGACCTATGAAAATATATGAAGGCCAATAGCCGCATGAAAAATCTCCAACTTTAGATCAACAAAAACTTTCAAAGGAAACTCTTGTAAAGAACATTTATTCACTACTAGGTTAAGAAGCAAAATGTTGCGAGTTCCTTTGATATATTGTAAACTCCCTCTCATATGTGATCACTGTAAAGTTCCTGTACATGTTCGGCATGTCCTAATTCACTAATTATTATATAAAAACGCTAGGGAAAAGTACCAATTTGAATAGGGAACAATTCTAAGATATTAAGGATTGTCAATGGAGAATAATTCGTTTTGCCATAGAAATCAACATCTATGAAGATATAAAATTCAGCAAATTAAGAGCAGTAAATCAGTTTACTAATGTGCATCTCCTTTTACTAAATCATGTGCTATTTAATTCTGAACTTATTCATTTTATATTATAATTTTTGTATTATTATGCATGTTTGTATTGTCATTGTATCCATCTTGTTTATGTACTGAGCATTACCTTTATACTGATGTTTATGGTATAGTCGCTAATAACCTCATACTGAACTCGTAACCTCTCTCCAGCCACAAAAATGCTGATTTGAAGCAAAAAACTATTAACTTGAAATTGAAAAAAATGTTCATTCATAATTGCAGTACTCCTTTGGTTGTGACCCAATCAACATTTAGCACTAATACTTTTGAATAAATGGAGTATAATTATTATTAAAGTTTGGTTTTTTGGGGGCAGTTCTTTAGAAATACACCCAACTACACCAAAAAGATTACCTTTGGCTACGTATAATACCGCTGTCTACGTGTCGTTTACATGTAGACAAAGACAATGGTATTTTACGCATAGATGTCACTGTTTAAAATCTCTATAAGTGAGAAACGGAAACCTCTCTAAGTGAAAGCCGTCTTCCCCTCGTAGACCACTATATTTGAGACTTCTAATTGTCTGTACCTCTATAAGCGACAGTTGTAGAAGCAAGAAATGTGTTTAACTTCGTCTATGTATGACCCATTCTCAAATTTCGTCGAACTAACCGCTGTTTTTGTGTTCTTAAATTTCGTGGAACTAACATTGTTTTTGTATGGTCTTTTATTCGAATTGCCAAATGTGCATATGAACCGACCCATTGTCAAACTTACTATAGTTGATAAATAACAATTGCGAAAAACGGTTTTACCTGTCAATGAGGAATGAATCAACCTTTTGTTTCACGAAACGATAACGGTAAGAATTGTGTAAGCACGTCTTCTGACAAAAATGATAGTAAATATGAAGCTGACTAATAACAGACTTTGGGGACAGAAATAAAGAACATTCCAAAGAAGCAAAAAGCTTTAAATGCAATGAAGGCGCTCTACCAGTTTTTGTTTTGAATATACGATGGTTGTTGATAAAATAATATTTGATTAGATTTATGAATTAGAAAAACATATACAAAATGCAAAAACAGAAACACAGATGAAATTAACTGAATTCTTTAAGTAAATATTAGTGTAATATTTTTTCTTTTCTTTTTGTAAGCATCTATGTCGAACACACAATGAATGATATACAATACATGCATTTTTATCACTACTTATTTGCTGTATTTTTTAAATCTCTAAAAGTTAGAAAAGCCACTCCTGTACCTGTATCAGCGAAAAACTTCGTTTAGTAAAAAATCTCTATAAGCGAAAAAGAGATAGCGGTCCCTTGAACTCTCCCTTATTCAGGTTAGACGGTATGTATTTTCACGATAAATGCGCCGAAACTACAGATTTTTGAAGGGAACTCAAACTCATTTTTATTAATTTGCAGCCCCAATTTACTGAATTTCTATTTCTTGAAACCGAACAAAAATGACATGGGTTCTACTTTATCTTTTCAAACTTCAAAAACCACATCGTATAGATTTTTTTACTGCCATAAATTATCCATAAAATAATGAAAAAATAATGAAATTTTCTCACATGTTAAGACTTTCGAGCAAATATATTCTACTCTATGATGGATAGAGATCTTTAATTTAATGTTGAGAATGTTTTTTACGTGTTGCGTTGAAATTATTTTTATTTAAAACAATGCTGAGACAACACGAACATAATGTTGAATGTTACCTGTAAAATAAAATGTATTGTTTTTATTTTGGAATCTTGGTGCTTTCAATATTCTCTCGCATCTTTTTAGGTTCAGTTTAGGTGCAGCGAGATGAATGACGCAGAGCAGCCGACGGACTCATGTCAAAATCATCAACGTCGAAGGATCATCAATCTGTATCCATTTTGATTGCTGACATACACATTTTAATTTTGTGTGGTATCCTGACGCTAGCTGAAAATTATATATCTGCTCAACCGTCAAGAACCCTACGTTCTACATAACATAATCACTGTTTGGCGAGTCTAAGAAATGGAAGAAATTAATACTGTATTATTAATTACCGTAAATACGATGCTTCACGAGTTTTTGCTTAAGCATATACGAGCCATTCATTAAAGTACAAAGTTCCAAATGGTGAAGAGAATACAAAATTACTATCTCGATAATTTTTTTTAAAAAAATTAGTAATTCTCTCTTTTCTCTCTCTCTCTCTCTCTCTCTCTCTCTCTCTCTCTCTCTCTCATTTGACATTTCGTTTTTTGGACATTTTTTTGACATTTCGTTCAAAAGGTAAATTTGTTATTTTCAATTATTTTTTTCTATTTAATTACTGTTGCACTTTCTGAAAAATTGAGGAGTTCTGAAAATTAGCAGACACAACGTACCTAGATCACTTAACCATCTTTTACTTTCTCATACCGTACTCACGTAATAAAGACAAAATATTGTATAGCTTGGGCAAAACCTGCAGTTTATTTAAAGAAAAAGTCGTTTATTAGGTCTCTGGTTCAAAAAATGTTATTTGTCTTGTTCTTATACGTAGTAAATTACTTTCTGGAATATGTTGTTCAGTCAGAAGGCACGGTTTTGTGTGCTTAAAAACGAAGATCAGTTTTCGGTAATCTGCGTTTGGGCGCCCATGAATAAGTATATGTGTGTGTGTGTATATATATATATATATATATATATATATATATATATATATATATATATATATATATATATTTACAGTGAACACATCCAGCAATTCGTGGTATATCTTGTTTAATTTTCGTGACTTCACGGAGAGTAGTCGACGCCTACCTCTGATACTTTACTTTCTGGAGATACTTCCCATGAAATCGTTTAATTTTCTTCCGATTTTCGTGCTTGTGCGAAAGATTTATAACCAAGAGCCGAATTCATTTACTACGTTCCGTCAACTCAGGGAGGTAAATTGAATTCGAGACATCGCTGGTTCCTGGTTAGGTGACCTAGGAACCCTGGGATCTAACGGCGCCGAGCGCCGTAGGGATCAAAGGCACTGACTGCGACGTGGAGAGATTTGACTGATAATAATTACAATTATTCCAAGGCAGGCCCACATTAAAAAGATACCACTCCTGTAGAGGTAGATAATACAAATATTTAATAGCAGATAATAAAAGTTCTATGTCTTATAACGAATGACCAAATTTATAGCGAGCTGAAAATGGAGTCACTCAAGGAATGGATGGAAAGACACTGAAAACGCTTTTTACCATACAACTGTCATGTTTCAGCACTGGAATATTCAGTCTAGGGCCTTCTTTTTCACTATTTCCACTAACATGATCCAGATACCCAAAGCGGCAAAAGTAGCTCACGGCATCAACTGATGTCACTGCAGTGCGTCTGATTGAGAGGCCCCAGGGTTTGAGTCGCGGTGGTAGCAGGATTGATATTTCCTTCCGCGTTTGATGTTTCCTCCCTCATCCTTGCCTTGTCCTCACCCCTTAGTTACGCATACTTACACTTACGTGCACTACAGTGCCACACATGTCGGGAGACCAGTCGGGAGCTTAGTGCTTGTCCAGACTGGGGTGGTGCCCCTCTTGTGGGAGATACTGGTTAGGGGAAATGCCAGCAAGCCGACGTACGTCGGTATCGGATCTCAACAGGCAGCTCAAGATCACCACTACTTCCAGCGATTAAAAACTTGCAATACATTTAGGAGAATAATGATCTCAACTGTTGATGTGCCCGGAATGACTAAACAATCAATTAATGACAATCAGTATTTAAAGTCTATAAACCCAACCTCAACCTCTAACGTCTATAAACTCAACACGTCCCAAAACCTGAGAAAAAAATCAATTCAATCGCAATTTGTAGGAATATTTATATTTAACAACAACAACAATATGGCATAAAGATATCATAAAGAAGAAAAAAAATCTCTTCATACTTCTAGAAAAATTAATGAGTTTCCATTGCCGGGACATTAAATTCAAATCGAATTACAATGACTATATATTTTGGTCAAGGGTTTCGCATTTTAATGTACGGTTATTTGCTGACAATAGTGTGATTAAAATTACTTTCATACCTAAATATTTCAGTGAATTTTGTGATCTTTCGTACATTTTTATCTTTCCCTTACACTACAGCAGCGTTTCTAAAACTGTATTGCCCGGAACCCTAGGATTTCGTGATGATCACTCAGGAGATCCGCGAAACTTACGTGTTTCCCTATTTACGTTATCGAGGATACTATATCGAGAACTGTAGGTTACTTCATTTGCAGAGCAATATTTAACGTTCATAAGTGTTACGTATAAAGAGATTAACATAACGTGTGTTATAATTCATAAGTGTTTATAAAGATATTCACGCAAGTATGTATATGTACTAACTTACTTATTTGTGCTTAGAATATGTAGTTATTAGCATGGTTGCGAAAATAAAGTAAATGAATAAAACCACTCGCTCTGCAATAAAAATCACAAACGACGTCTTTGCTTTCGACACAACCTTACAATGAAAACATTACAACAGTGGAGTTGTCGGGACGTTTTCAGAGACCCAGTATAGTCGGTACTTTGTGAAATGGAACTAAAGATGATAAAAATATATAATTTATCGATTAATAGTTTTCATCCGTGATTATTGAGAATTTAATTAATGTTATCTGTCATAAATCCAGTCAAATTCAGTTAGGTTTCTAAGTAAATAAAGAAAAATAGTTACTTGTCGATGTGTGTAGTATTTTTAATGTGTTTACTTATTGATAAACTGTATTGATTCTGTCTTTAAAGTTTTAAAACCAGAAATTGTATTAATAGTGTGTTTGTGTTATTTCTGCTGTTAACTATATAATCAACATTAGTAATCATATAAAATTTAGTTCAATTTAAATGGTAGCTGTCACATTATTATTGCTTTAACATTACTTTAAAAAATTTGGGACAACATGGAAAGAGGACTTAAAAATCTCTTTAAAGCGTTCTACTATAGAACTTGACGCTTTGACACTTGACACTGCTTAGGACTTCACTAGTTTTTTTTTTTTTTTGTGAAGATAAAGATGGTTCATAATGAGAGTATTGCAAATAAAATCATCTCAAAGAAATAACACCAGTCATTTCTTTGCAAGTAATCAAGTCAGAGCAGTTACTGAATAACTGAGAAGCATGATGAAAGTTACGTGTGTATAGAATTCATGAACAATAATGGCAACCCTAAGTTTTATGTAGCGAAGCTCTTCCAAATAGTTCTATGGTTCCAGCTAAATTGTACCGGAATTAGAAAGATGTTTTTAGCGATTTTAAAGAAAAAAATTCAGTTTTGCATTCCAAAACGTGACACACTTAAAATGAAAATGAATGTTTTAAATCACAAAAACGGTAAATGAAAAATCAATGGAGGTTACATACTTAGTCAGGTATCAGATTGCTCAACGCGGATTAAGCCAATTTAATTGAGAAAAACTTATTAACACTTCTTCTATGGAAATGGTAAAATGTTTATTAGATGCGAAATCAGCATAGGAAATTGCTAAAACCCCACTTTCTAATAACAGGATAGAGCAGCGTATTAGAGATTTAGTAGCCAATATAAAGAATTAACCTTATTTTCGTCGGAAATCATACAAGTTTACGTGATGAATCTACCGATACAACGTCACAATATTGTCATCATTAAATATTAGCACGAAAACGCAATATTGGAGGAACGTCTGTTCTGTAAATTTCTAACATCACTTATAACTAGAGTGCGAATATTTAATCTCAATTCTTTTCTCGAAGAGAATCAAATACCAAGTGACAACTGCACCGATGGAGCAAAAACCGTGGGTGGTATCATGAATGGTGCTGTACAGCGTCCAAAAAAATGTCGCCAAAAATTGTCCAAGAAGCTACTGCCGTATTCATAAGCTGGCACTTGCTGCTAAATATTGTCCCCCAGTTATAAAATTGCTTTTGAAGGGGTTGTCAAAATGATTAACTTCAAAAAATCCTGGTCACAAAATAATTTTTTATTGCAAATTTTTAGGATATGGGAAGTGGAATTACATGTATTCCTTTACATACTGGGGCCCTATGATTATCTCGAAGAAAGATACTGACTTCAAGTTTTGAACTTAAGAGTGAGATGCGGGCTATTTTAGAAGACAATTTTCAATTAAAACATCAACTCTGTGATAAAAATTCACTGTTTAGATTTGACTGTTGAAGTCACATTTTTATAAAAATGAATTAACAAAATTAACCTGTCAGAGAAAACAAGTAAATGTTTACTTCAAAACCTGAATCGACAGCCGAATTTCTTAACAAAGCTCCGTGAAATCACGGAAATTAAGGAGCTCGAGTCATCGCGGATTCCAGGATGGATGATCGTTTCAGAACCTTGATACTAACGGCGCCGAGCCTTTTGCCGGTAGCTCTGGTCTACAAAAAATCGCTGTAATGCAATGACACGCTGTAATAACAAAAGATTCACATGTGTACAGTAAGAAATACAACATAACTATGAAGAAAAGTGAAAAGCAGGCTTGGAATGTTTCACAGGAGGCTTGAAATGTTGGGTCAGCATGGATATCTCCACTTCGGAATGTTGGTCACTGTATCATTCATTCACTGTCACGATCTCAAGAGGTAGTGGTGCCGGCAATTCTCACTGTGACATATAGGCCTTATAGCAGATGGTAAATAAGGATACTGCACAGTTCTATTTTGAAGTGGTTCCAGATATGTGTCAGATAAAAATAACAGTATGTTGTGTACCCGTTGGTTCCCTCTACACCATGAGAACTGCCAAGGGCTTGCGTCGTGAAACTTGCCCAGCATGTCGAGCATATAAGGTGTCGAGGATGCGAGAGTGTAACACACGACACACAGCATATATAAGAGGTCAATTCTTGTCCTGGTCGCCTACCCTATACCATAAAGAAAGTTCACTTTCTTCTCAGAGAATTAAGGTTCGGCTTTTGCGATTTCAGAGTTAATTCTCCACAGACATAACATAACGTATTTGGCCATTTACACAGTTAAGTTGTATTTATTCTCCTGAATTAATACAAAGTACAAACGGTCACAAACCAAAAACAGTGGGCACATCCAAGCCGTTTTCCACGCTGTCAGATCTCTCAATGCTTGAACGCAACTGGCAGGAAACACAAGGCGATTCTATCAGTCGAGCATGACCTATCAGCAATGTTCCCAAATCCTTTTGATTTTCTAAAGGTGAATTTTCTGAATTCAGCGTCACGTATAATAATTCCGTGAACACATTTCGTTTGTTCCTGGACAATTACAGCTGCAGAAGTATTACATAAAGCTACAGCAAAATAACCACTATGCAGCGTTTTCAAGCATTTTCGTAGAGAGTGACAGCGTGTAACAAGAAAACTGAGCCCGATAGGTGAACACTGATTTCGTATTCGAATTCAGTGCCCAAAATGTAGCCCAAAACACCGTTCACATTTTTTGTTACAAACATGCTATTGACCAGTATAGTTAATGGCCGGTTTAACCAAATATTTTTTATGTATGACTTAGTAAAGTCATACTTAATTTTAAGATGCATTTTTAGTCGTGCTTTGCTGTTCGTTTCATCACCCTCTTTGAAGCAATGCTAAACTCACTAAAGTGAAGTATAATTTAAATGCATCTGAGATTTGGTTAGCAATACTGGACCTTGATGAACCAGCCAGTGACCATAACCAACCTTGTTTGTTTTGGTTCTGCTTTGTACTCTGGTACAAAGATGTTATTTTAAGTTACTTTTCGAAATGGGGAAAGGAGGGAGGATTGTGAAATTTTCATCATCAGAGAAATAAGTGCTCATCGAATGTTTGAGAAAGTGCATTTCTATTATAGAAAATAAATTTACAAATGGAGCAACAAACCGACAAAAAATGATAACTGGGGGAACGTTGAACGCAATTTTAAAGCTTTTCTACTTACTTTTAATGTTTTGAACATTACGTACCAAAATATGAAGTAATTTGTAGTGTGCGACTCCACGGATGTCTTTTGGCAGAAGTGCCATCAAAGGTAAATATTTTTATACTTTAATATTTTTGTTTCCAGTCACGTTTAATGTATACTAATGTAGATTTTATGGGTTTGATTCAAATCTGTTTTATTTTCTTCACTTAAAAGAGATTGTAAGACTGGTTCAGAGCTAGCTTTGACTGAGTGCAGTGTTGTAGTATATTTGTTTCATTATTAGTAAACTTTTTCTAAGGAAATTAATTTATTTTCTACACAAAGAATTCATACTTAATAAAATTATATTTCTATTAATTCATTAAGTTATCATGTAACTCAAATGACACTAAAATAAGAAACTACACTTTTTGGGAGTTGGGGTTTATAGGCCTATTTCTTTGCTGTAAAAACCCTCTGGAACCTGGCAATCATTCTAAATAGTAAGTTAACTTACAAAGAACAAGTAATTAAGTATGAAATAAAGCTTAAGGAAGTCTTCAATTTGAAGTGAGAAATTCAAAATGAGGAAATAAGTCCAAAAGTTTAGCATATACGTCATTGGTCATTTCATTCGAATACGCCGCGAGCTGTTGAAACCCTGCTAGAACCGGGGAAATACAGAGTATTGAACGCGTTCAGAAACGACCGGCTAAATATTTTGTAGGCAAAAAATTGAAAATATGAACCTGCAATTTAGACTTGGATGGGAAACAGAAAAGGCGAAGGAAGCTAAGACTGCTGGCGAGCGTTTTTGAGGATACGCAAAGTTTGGGAAGAAATTTGAAGTTGGCTAGAAAAGACGTAGGACACTGGCAAGATGACCACAAGTATAAAATTCAGGAGAAAAAGCAACGAACACATGTAGGAAATTTTCATTTATGAATAGAACGATACAAGATTGGAATAGCTTACCTGCAGCACTGTTTCGTATATGTTTGTTTACTAAATTTAAAAATAGTTTAAATAAATAATAATGTTTGGTAGTGATATTGTTCGAAGTAATATTTAAAAATGTAAATAATTTATTTATTCGTCTTTGGCAATATTATTCGAGGAAACTGTCACGAGTAGTGGCTGAAGAATTGTGTATTATTTTCTATTATTTGTATTGTATGTAATGTAAGTATTTATATAACCGTACTATATACTTTCAACATTCTATCCATTGTATTAAAACTGAGAGTACTCTTGTATTATTACGTATTGTATTATTATAATCATCTCGTGTTACTATTGTATTTACATTTAGAATATTGTTTTAAGATTATTGCATATGTAACTTGCCACCGGACAACACTCTGCTTGCAAGGAAATTTATTATTATTTTATTATTATTATTATTATTATTATTATTATTATTATTATTATTATTATTATTATTATTATTATATTTCATATTTCAAAATTTCACCTCTTCCGGAGTTTCAAGTATAACTCAAGGACAGAACGTCAACACATATGGTGAGACAGCTGGTGAGAAGTTCTTGCTCCAGTGTACTCAGGTTCCGCTTCAATGATTTAGGGAGAGAACCTGGCGCACAATGTTGGTGGTTGTCAGCAACACGGCCTTCTGCATGGTTCTGAGGTGCCACTCATTTAGATGGAGTTTTTCTTTCACAATCCTCCAATCTTCAGCCACAAGCCCATTAGTCGAAATAACTACGGGTACTATATCTACCTCTATTAGTTTGTACAAGTTTTTCAGTTCAATTGAGAGTGGCTGATATTTTCTTTTCTTTTCTGCAATAGTTGTCAGCAGATTATGATCTAGTGGGACTGCGATATCTATTATTATTGCCCTACGAGTAGTTTTGTCGAATACGATAATATGAGGCTCATTTGCTTCCACTGTTTTATCTGTAACAATGGAAGTATCCCACAAGATTTTGGTTATCTCATTAGACAAAACTTGTTCTGGTAGATATTTGTAGTAAGTCAGGCTTTCCTTTATCAGGTCCGATCTTTTGGCAAGAGCTTGGTGGATGATTTTGGCTACATTATTATGACGTTGTAAATAATCTGTTTGTGCCAACTGAGAGCATCCACTGCAGATATGTTGGATAGATTCGGTGGTCTTCTTACACAGGCGACACTTGTCACTGATGTTCTCTTTCATAATATATCGCCTGTAGTTATTAGTGGCTACTACCTGATCTTGAATGGCCAGTACAAATCTTTCCGTCTCGCCAAAAAGCCCAGCGGTTCTCAACCATTCAGTCGATCTCTTCACATCCATGGAGTTAACATTGAAGAGCAGTAGCAAACCTGCCATGGAGTTCCTTTGATCTCCACTGCTCAATTAGGCCCAAAGGTTTCGGAAATCTTGGATTGTGATCTTCCTTGAGCAGCTTCAGAGGTGTATAGCCGTGATCGTGTGCACAAATGGCCGTCATGGATTCGTTGTTGATGAAATAATTTCTGAGCTATTTTTCTTGCTGGCGGCACAAACCTTCAGGACTTAACAGTTCACGCCCCCCATGATGTCTTGAAAGATACAGCTTTTCGGTGGAACTTCGAGGATGATGCATGCGATATTTTGATAGAAGTGTTCTGACTTTTCTATCGAAATCTTGCAAAGATGTCTCAGACCACTTGACAACTCCAAATGTATGTGATGCTGCTGAAAGAGCCCACGTGTTAATTCCTATATATTTGTTTCTCGAATTAATACAGGACTTGCAGATTTTCGTCACACGAGAGAGAACCTCTCTTTCCACTTATCTTCTTTTTTTTTCATCTGCAGTTCCTGCTGGAGGCCCAGATACTTATATTCATCGCCATTGAAGAGTTCTTGAATTCTCAAATCTTCCATTAAATGAGGTTCATTCTCTGTATTCTAGACGCTACCTCTCTTCACGTGAACAACTGCGCACTTCTCCAAACCAAGATCTATACAAACAGAACTGCTGAAGCTTTCTACTAGTGACAGCATGCTGCGAAGTTGTTCTAACCCTTTAGCATAGAGCTTGAGATCATCATTCCTTCTTCAAAGCATACCCATAGCCGGAAGCATTCAACATCCTACTCAAAGGGTTCAATGCTAGGCAAAACCAGAGCGGACTTAGGCTATCTCCCTGAAAAATGCCTCTACAAATTTTTAAAGTATCTATCTGGTAACTGAATTTCCCTCGCATTACAAGCAGTGTTGTTCGCCAGCTGTTTTATTATTATTATTATTATTATTATTATTATTATTATTATTATTATTATTATTATTTAATAATAATATTATTGTTGTTGTTGTTCATCCACAAAACGAAACAGTAAACAAACTTTTATCACAAATTACCTCATGACAGGAGGTTTCTCGACGTTCCAGAAAAATGAGATTTTAGTTGTTCATTTTTTATCGAGGTGTGGGATACATCTAAAACTTCTAAAATGTCCTTTATATGCAAAATTTGTCCTCCCATAGATTAAGTAATTTGGCATGAAAAGTACGAATTTTAAGTTTTAAAAATCTCAGTTAACGAAACAAACAATCGCATGAACTTCATAGCTACAAAATTGAAACCCGCACTATTGTTAGTGTATCCCCCCAAAATCGTAATAGATTTGGATAAAATAATATCTCCCAAAATTGTTTCTTATTTACGAAAACATTAAGACTTCTGACATATGCTCATTGAATGCAAGAACATCATAACTGAAAAGTCGTCATTTTGCAGGAAGAGCATTTGTTAAAAAAAATATTTCTTCTCGTTTGACATACTTGTCTTTCGAGGAGGTTAAATTATGAAATACATAGTTTTTTACTTTTTGGGAATGGCCATCCATAAGCAGTGGTTTTTATTACTCGTAATAACGTAAACATTGGGCTAAAATAAATGAAGCGGGGTTGACGACTGTTTCAGTTCATCTATTGACAGTTATGGGGGATTACGATGGTTTGAATCGGTCTTTGGGATAGCTGGATTTAATACGCGAGTATGCAGCATTACGACCTAGGCTGAAGATTAAGAAGCATGGGGAAGTGTGAAGGTTTTGGTAAAAAGTTTGGGCTATTTGTGTTATGTGATCGCTTAATGAAGGCACTTCAATTCTCTACGAATCTGGGTGTTCGGAATGAACGAGGGGGCATTTAAAGTTAGGATGAGGATTTCAAAAGTCTGCCATTTCAGTTAGTAATCTTAAACAGAAAAAACATTGTTTCATTTTGGCTGCGTAAATTGAGATGCAATATTCATGAAGTATGAAGAGCAATGCCAAATCTTCCCATTCACGAACAAAACTCGAAAATGAAGATTTTTGAGATATGACGTTCTTGCAAAGAGAGATGTTTCACGAAATATTCCCCATTATATTTCGAGCAACAACAGCCTAAAAATATGTTATCTTGAACACATAATTTATATAAATAATTCCAGTGATGGGATGAAATTCAGAGGGAATCAAAACAATTACGAGACTGTAGAATATCTCGTTGGATTCGTTATTTACTCAACATTTGGGAAAACAGGTTTTTGAACGTTTTCCTTTCATGGTTAAAAACTGTGTGGCAGAAATACAATTGTATCGCGTTCTGTCTGCCCTCCACTGAGTAATTATGTTTCTCGTTCTACTAAATCTCTTATATTTTATGACGTAAGACAGTATTACTCTGTAGTATTTTCTGTAATAGTAACTACACATTGTAATTCAATATTGTCTGTCTGATGTAATATCTTATAAAGGAAAAAAGGGTGCTGGGCGAAGGACACAGGCAGTACTGAATTCGCAGATGTTCGTCCAAGGCTCGTATCGTCCAATAGCTTCAACAGAAAATATTGATTTAATACTTTTAATATGTCTTGTCGTAGTTGAGCAGCTGGCATTAAACGTGTATCACAAAAAGTGACGAGTAAACTTCCTTTAGTCTTTCCTTGTAATATATGTTTAATCCATGCTACTTGGGTTAGTTTGGTACCTGGAAATTTCACTTTGGTTTTCAACTTATTTCATGTTTTATAATGTATAAAGATAATATTTTTCAGGTAACGTATATTTCAAACTGTTGTAGTAAAACCTCCCAAAACATTTTTGAAGGCTAATTGTTTTAATCAATTATTAAAACTTATTTGTGATCAGATTGTCAGTGACCCATCTGTACCTTTAATAATACAATATCACAGCTGCCCCTATGGAATTGGATAGTAATAGTTTTCATGTAAATAGAAAATAAATTGAAGATGAAAAATCCATCGAGATGAGTCGTTTCTGAGTATACCTTATGAGAGTGTTTAAGGTATGAGTATACTAATAACTTTCCTTTTGCTTGTAGTAGTAGTAGAACTTAGGGTGATTTTCTATTTTGTTAACAATGCAGAAAAATGAAATCTGTTTATTCCTTTACTGTTAAAAATAAGTGTTCTGTAATTTTGCAACGAAAATATCTAGTTTTTGAAATGTTAATCCCTTGCTTTTTTAAATTTATTATTATTATTACTATGATTTTTCATCTTTCAATTATTAATAGTTAAATTGTTGGGAAGGGATTCTGAAACTCAAGAAAGCGTGCGCAGATGATTTTCTCCCCCACACGTCACATACAGTTTTTGACTAAATAAATAAATAAAAAAACACTCTCATTAAAACTATAAACTTTGTATAATATGTGGATATATTATTTCTATTCAATTAGCCGAACCATTTTATTTGATTCATTGATTTAATAGATCAGGGGCAGATTTTTAGGGTGTCGCGTATAGCACTTTTGCGCTCGCTCCTTTGGAGGTATCATAGACATAATTTGAAGTGTGTTCTCAAATTATTAATGTTGTTGATTAATACATTAGTGGAACGTCATTCTGTCCTTGTAGAGCTTACAATATTAATATAGTAGTCATATAGAAAGGGTAATTACTTTTTTCCTTAAACAAGTGGTCCTACAACACCAGCACAGTTTTCTCGGATTTTTTGCAACTGTTACGTAATATTATAATACTAGTTGTACCTACAAAAGTGTTTACAAACTTCAAAAATGTTATTTGACGGGCGAATTTAAGTATTCTGGTTCCGGAGGAGACGTTTTGGCTACCGAGTTAATTTCTCTGAAACCCAGAGTCAAAGTACATCAGTACTTTGACTCTGGTTATATCAATAACTGGTTCGATTTTTCATTTCAGAAATGTTTTAAACGAAAATCGTCGTTGCTTAATACTATTAAGCGTACTCTGATCTATTCAAGCAAAGAAATTAAAGAAAAACTTGGAGCAATTATTGATAAAGTTTTTAAAATGTTGGAACTTTATGTAATATACACTTCAAAAATTAAAATATTTCTTTAGAATTTAACGGACTACGACATTAGCCAAATTTATTGCGGAATATCAAATATTGTAAAAATTCACTTTACAGCACGTTTTGCGCGCTAGTGTTGTTCACATACAGGCACATTCCCAAATACCACCTTTCGGTAAATAAAAAACACTTTTTTTCTAATGAAAACCATTTCTATTATCATTTTGTGTTGTTTTTCTGTTGTCACAGTTTTTCTCTGCGAAATTGCAGCATTTTATACCGGTAGAAGTATGCTCCTTTGTAGTGGTGAGATCGTAAAAACTACTAATTGAATATACTTGTTAGTACTTCAACTAAGGATTTTACACATTGAAATGTACTATTTTTTATGACAAGGATGTGTTCTTATAAACGCACGTTTAGTAACTTCAAGGTAGATATTTACTGTTGAAATGGCAGAAACTGCTCATCTTTCTTTGGCAGGTCCTTATCTTAATAAATCTGGGTTTCATTTTTTTACAGTGTATGCGTCCTGGAAAATTATCTTCTGGAACCATTCTGGGAGAGCAGTGACCACCAGGATACAGCGATTGCAAGACGCTTACAGGCAAGTCTTTGCTCTCTCCTCGCTCTATAAGGAGAATGACGTGGCACACTGGGACTCTTTTCTTCACAATCACGCCGTGCTTGCTCGCTCGGACGGCAGCAACTCTTTTCCCTGTCAAACAGCTGACGAACGTTAGAGAACGTGGTGGCGAGAGTAGTCAGGCACCGGCCAGCCAGCGAGCCAGCCAGCCGTTCCACCGGTGGGGATCGCGAAGGGTGTCTTCCCGTATGTGGCATGAGAGTACTCCAAAGAAATGATCAGAGATAACTATGTGTCACTCTGTGTTTTACGAAGAGTTCATGTTAAATAAGAATAATTGATTTATAATGGAAGCTCTCTTTGTAAAGAAATTATTAAAAGTAAATTTTAACTGTCTTATATTTATACTTAGAATTTAATTTTTGTGATTTAACAATTGTAATGGAGTGATAGTGAAAGACCTGAATCAAAGGTAATGGATAATATATAACATTTGGCTATAACATGTAAAAATAATGGAATTTAAGGAAGGTGGCCGGTCAAATAGCCTAAGATGTAGCAGAGACATAGCAAAGTCGAAAAAAATGAAAATTGAGTCACCAGGTCGTGCGACATCCAATTCAAGTGAAGAAGTAGAAGAACGAAATAAGAAAATCAAGGGGTTTAACGTCACTTCGAAAGAATTTCTATCTATTACGAAAATTAATACTTCATTACAATTTTTTCTACTAATCCATAAACATTTAGAAATATATTCTAAAGAAAGGACAAATATTACAATATATATAATAAAAATCAGAAGAATAGCCATTCTGAAATATTTCTATTGATATAATTTTATCCGTCTCATCAAATATGCTTCCTATGATATCAGAGTTGTAGCGTCGTCTCACCTTAAGCATTCTCGGGTCGGTTCAATCCCCGGCTCGGGCAGTCGCAATGACAAACCGCCCAGACGAGTTTCGCATGATGTGAAGGGGCGCGAGCTACACGTGAACCAACGACTGTTCGCCACTTCCCCTTTGCCCAGCCCTGAGAGCCTCTCCGATTGGCGGATCATTCGGCAGCTAAGGGCTGGAGCGTAGGCTTCGAGAAAAAAAACTTTACCCACGAAAAATCATAATTTATCATTGAGGAACACAATGATCACAGTTACATATTTTGCACCAAATCTGGGTTTCAATGCGTCTCGCCCAACCATTCAAATTACCTCAATTTTGTGATTTGAAAAGGAAAGTAGACGTTGGTTATAAGTGTTCAGCGCGTCATTTTCTGATTAAAAACTTTCGAGATCTGATATGAACGTGTACACTAACATCAAGATTTTCCAGCACGAAAGGTTTATCAAAAAATTTATTTCAGATAATTGTTCTATTTCGTGGATTGCGTTTATATTGTGCGTAGAAATTGTTTGCTCTTTATCTTTTCTCGTCTTTCCGGTTTTAAACAATTTGATTTAAAATTGCGGAAGCGAAGATTTTTTCTAACTAACTTTTGCTGCTAGAGTTCGTTTTTACGTTGTATAGTACGATGAATGAAATGCTATCACACAGGAATGTGCATTCGAGATACAGGCATGATTGTGATTTATTTAATTGTGTATTCGCTATTCTTGGGCGTTTTCCCCGATGATTTTTATTACATTTGGTATTATCATAACTGAGCAGTGAATGCATAATATGAATCATGTAATTTCTGTTTATAGAAATATGAAATATAGCATTTTCTTAGGAACATAATTTTTGGTGTGACGACAATCTGTATTTCGAAAGCCTATACTACAATATTATTGTGCAATCCACTTAACTACTACTAGTATTAACTTTATGAGATATATTTTCTCAAAGTAAATAATATAAATAAGAATTCAACTACTTTATGTATGTTTGACGCTTGTTTTAAATGTGAAAACTAGCTGTAGATATTAACTTAAGAGATTTTCATTCTAACGCTCTTTTTCCCGCAATTTACACACATTCTTGCAGTCTGTCTTGCAGAAGAAATTTGTTTTATATTAGCCCTGAATTCGCCGCAACACGTTGTTTTGAAAAAACAAACAAACAACACCATTACTGCTTTCCCTTGTAACAAATCTAGAATGTTTTCAAGTGTGTTTGCTATAAAATACATAATGCACACTATAATGAATTAATCTTCAATATTGCATGTGTTTCGCCTCTCTTATGTTATGCGAACATGTATCAGTATGGCTCAAATTCATACTTTGCTTTCAACTGTTACCATAATGATCAGCAAATACGAAACAGAAATTACAAAATTAACAAATGGTTTTCATTTCTTGCGAAAATTATTTTTCCAAAAGGTCATATTTTTTGTGTGTAATATAACGTTTGAAAAATGTTTTTTTAATATATCTACGTAAAATATTTGTATTATTACTAATATATATTTACTAAATATTGCTATTTTGTTTTAATATGCTAATATTTAATTAATTTACATGTATTAACGCCACTAAGATGAGAAATGTTATAGTTTGTTCCGAGATTTAAGATTGTAATCTAATATAGAAAAAAATAACCACCTCTTTATAATAAAGTGGAGGAAAATTACACTTCTGTTGGAGGAAATAAAGATTTGATTCCCTAAACTCACAAACGTATCAAAGGTCATGAAAATGATCGTTATGTCCAAGTAACAATGCATTTGCATGACTAAGTAGTTAAGACCTAGCGGGAAAAACAGTGGTTAACACTCCAAGTCACCTTAGCGATTTGAATGACGGTAAACCGCAATGCAGAAACGCAGCCCAGATGGCCCTAAAGTTTTCGAAAAGTTTAATTCTCTGTGAGGAAGGGAAAATTGGAAGCTGTGTGATAGATATTATTGTCAAGACAAATGCTGATACTTGACCCGTTTATTGATGTTTTCTATCTGAATTTCTGTAGCCTGTGAACACACAAGTTTGTTTAAGAACTAGAATTAACTCGTGTATTATTGTCATTGTTTATATATGAATTTTATAATTATTGAATAGATGTGTGCTATGTGAACAATTATTGTCATTCACAATTTTCTCGTTTCTTACACAGGTTTTTCTTAAAATATTCGAGTTGGAGTTTATGGTAAAAATGTTGTGTTTATTATTATTATTATTATTATTATTATTATTATTATTATTATTATTATTATTATTATTATTATAGGAAAAATAGTCATACAAGAAATTACTGACGTGTTTTTCTTGACTTCATACAGAAACAATAATGCCTAAAGAATTTAAATAAGAAATCTCTTACGTTCTACATTCCAGTGTCTAAATTCTCAGCTGATGTAACGTTAAACATATAGAAGCTTTCGATGTGGCAAAAATTAAGTGTATCTGATATTGAAACACATTGTGGAAATTATTTCATCTTTTTTGACAACTCCAGAGGGTTGAATACAAATACCAGATATGATACTTAACGATCTCAACAAAAACGAGTACAATTAATACTGAATAGAGGAATAATGCTGTGTCTATGGCACTAAGAATTTTCGTAGAGAGAACCGAAGCTTTATTAGAGAGCTGTTTGATGTTTGGTGGATGAATGCATTTGGGAACCGGCCATATTAAAAATTTCATGTTTTTGTCGTTAAAATATTATTCAAATTGCTCTTCTCTTAGCCGTTTCTTCAATTATTTAAAAAAAAAAATTAATATTTATGAGCGCATCAAAAACCGGGTTATTGGACGCGGCGTCTCCCGGATAGCCAAGTAAGTTCCAATTCCGGCCGCGGAAGCCTACGCCCTAACTTGGTTATTGTTTTTTATGATTTTTTTTAGATACTTTTTTTAAGAAAGTTTAAGAGAATGATGTAGGTCTCATGTTCGTTGAAAATTCTGATTTTTCAAAAATTGCAAAAGTTCTAACTTTTTTCGGAGTCTTCGTACAACTAAAATATTACAGAAAGAGATATTTCTCTTAAAACATCTGGTCCCTAAAGATCGATTTTGAAATACAGTCCTGAATAATTTCTCGAAAATTTGAGTACTTTTCGCGTAATTTTGCGTGAAATACGGGTGAGAAAGTACGTGCTGCTTTAGCAACGCTAGCTTCTTTAAGGAATTTAGGGTGAGCCCGAACTCTAAATGGTTCCTCCCTGAAATACTTCTGACGAATGTATATCGCGGTGCATTTTTATTTTTTTACATTTTTCTCTCTAGCTCAATGTACAGCAGTAGATCAGCAGTTGTCCTTAATTGGTTGTTTATTTACGTCGTTAAGTGGAGAAAATGCTGGTAGTTGTTCACCAATTGTATCTCACAATATTATTGTAAAAACATTGTATTTAAAACTAAAAATCTCAAGTAACACGTACATATTAATTTAAAAACAAAAGAATACTTTGTAAATAATAATCACTCTCTCTACTTGTTAACATGGCAATTAAATCAGCATCACGCCGGTGATAATGGCTGGAAATGGAAGTCTTTCCTGCGAACAGTCAGTTTCATAATACGTCTGTCTAGGAGGCGCATGCGTTTTTATTCCTATGACATAATCATATGTTTAACTCAAACGTGAATAATTCTAAAATTGTAACTTTTCCAACGAATTTGTAAATGTTTCGACACGTCTCTAAAAGACAATATATCTTCGAAGCAATAATCCTTATTTTCCCACCCTGATAGGTTTACGGAAGCATGATTAAATATAAATAAATTGCAGGAATGTGAATAAGTAATAAATTGAAATGGAGCAGGTATTGTCTAGGAGAGGGAAGTATACTATATAAAAAGTGTGGGTACAAAATAGTGTCGTTAGAAGAATGTGAGCAGAAAGAACAATTAAGCGAGAAGCGAATAGGGAAAGATATGGAAGGAAGAATGAAGGGGGGGGAAGTAGGTTTTAAGTTTGTAGGTTAATAGTAGGTTTGTAGTAAGTTTGCGCGTGAAAACGGGATTGTAGATTAGAATGTGGAGAGTGAAAAGAAGAAATGTGGGAAGTGGCGGGCCAAGGGGCAAGAGTTGTAGGTTAATAGAGGAATGCAGAGAGGGTGAATCGTTAGGGAATGCAGCTTTCTCGAGACTCCTGATTAGAGGAAGTGAATGGGGTGAGGGAATACAGTTTGAAATGAATGTATATTTTTGAGGTAAAGGAGTAGGTGAGGGAGAGAAAGTCAGCAAGGGGGGAAAGAAGGAAATAGAAGCCTCTGAAGACGGAAGGGAAGGAATAAGATACGAGAGAGAGTTAGAAAGCGGGCAATTAGGTAGAAAACGCAAATAGGATTATGGAGCGAGGAGGGACCGATGTTAAAGAAATTTGAATTAAGGAAACGAATTTTTGAATGTTTGTAGCGCAGATAATTGAAGAGGCTCGATTGTTAAGAGTTAGGGGTGCTATGATGCCGTAAAGATAGAAGTGAGGAGTTCACAAAGACAGAAGCTTTCATTCGTCTGGAACTCAAAGATTTTGGGTTGAACGTTCTTTTTTATACGAAGCCATAACAAAATCAATAGCTGAAATGGATTAAAAAATACCATATTGAATTATGAAGAACTAATACCTAACTCTTTTGCTAACTTATTCACCAAGAATCATATCGATGATATACACTTCACCAGTGTACTTAGACGAGTCCTGTTGGTTTTTATTCTTATGACATGAAAGCGTATTATCGTTTTACTTACACGTTAGTGACCCCATTTAGCATTTAAAATATCATAAGCAAATTGAAAATGACACTAATTTCAGTGATGAAAAGAAAATATCCGCAAAATGATACCAATATAAAGGAAATCGATTTGTTTTATATTACCTTTGAGATTCATTGAACCTGCAATACATTTACCGGCAACTGTGCGTCACAAGAACCTTGAATACTTTCAAATGCCACTATAGATTAGTTAGCAACCTGTGGATGTACATTTGGGAGTGTTAAATAGCTGCAATATTTTACCGAGCTATCGATTTCTCTTTTTTGTAAATGATATGGCTCGGTACTGAAACGATGAGCTTCCATTTTGAAGAATTGCTGAGAACGAAGAAGTGCTTCAGGAGAAAGTAACACAACACATTCAATGTGATAGTGGACAGGAGCTGAACACAGGCCGGCTTCGATCTAGTACATGCAGTGACGCGGCTTCCTGTGCATAGCTTCTACCACAATCTGCTCGCAGCAAGAAGACCGGCGAATACAACTATGGAGTTCACCCATTAAAGTACATTTTTCTCATCGTCATTAAAGATGTTCAAAACTGTCGTGTATCTATTGCGATATTCCTAACAGGGATATTCGCTACCAAACACAGATAAATGATTTTTGTCATACCAGGACCCTTATAAATTGTGTATGATGACTTAGATGTATACATGATGTAGGCGTATATATCTTTTGATACTTTGTTGTCACCTATCTCGCCACAATTATATGAATTGAGAAGAATGATTGGATGGTCTGAAATATGGTTGCCGACGTAATAATGGCTGCTATTAATATAAGTGAACGAAATATCTGAAATTCGATTTAATAGAATTCACGAAAATTAATGAAAAATTTATGAAAACTTTGCTTCTCAAGAGCATTCGTTCTTCGAACGAAACATACGCTGAAAATACTCGTTTGTACATTACAATTGAAATTTTTCTGAAATATCAAAATAATAAACCACACTGATGATCGTTTTTTAGAAAAGCAGAAAAAATGTAAAAGCTCATGGCACCTTAAGGTAATGCACATCCGGCATATAGTAGTCGGGTAACTACCGTTTGCACTCACCGTTAAGCATCTTCGTTAAGAAAACATCAGGTACTGGGAAGGATCATGCCCAGAAAATGACAGTCATCTTTTGTTAGATGACACCAGTCTTAGGGAGTTCGAGTTTTGTCTGCCCATCGCTCTCATCCTCCTGCTCCTTGTTGATCGGAGGAGAGATGTTCATTCCAATCCTCATTGAAGAACTACGTAAGAAATGAACATATGGATCATTTCGGTCGAAGATTCCATTCATTACATGTTCACAATATGAATGTATATGAAAATGTAATTATTAAAAAAAATTATACTGATTTCTTTCCGAAAGAATGGATTGTAAAAAACATCAAATATGATAAATTATTTCCTAATCAATATTGCTCTTTTTTAAATACAATTGTGGCAAAAAACGTCATTGAAGGATCTTTTACTTTTGGAATTTGCAGCAGGAATAAGAATAGAGTCGCTGTTTTCGCAAGCATAAGGAAAATGAAATTTTTCATTTCCATTTCCATTTTTTCCATAATCTGTACACGTTGTTTAGACGTTACAATTTTAGTGCATCTTAAATTTGGTGTTTGATTCTTGAAATCGTGACTGACAATAGGAGTCACTAGTACCGAGCCCCAGACTTCGGTTTTCGGTCAGCGATTGGTTTCCTCGGAGCGCTTTTCGCTCGTGACAATGAGGCGAGCGAAATGCTGCACTGCCATCTTGCGGATTTCATGTCTCGTCACGTTCCAGCAAAATCGTCTCGTACAGGACACCCAGAGTAACATTCATCAAAAACAGATTTCGTTACCCATACTAGCCTCGTTTGTATTAGCCATGGAATTGTCATGTGTAATTATTGTTCTCATCATTTCTTTCCCATTTATCAAGGATGTATTTTTTAAAATAGTTTTTGCCACAAAAAAGAGAATATTTCATTTCTTCCTGATCAGTTCTAGAACTTGTCGTCTGAGCTGTGGCTTAGAATCCTTTTTCTGTCATTTTCATTATTACTGACTTCCTCAGATCGGAAATTGTTCTTTATACCAAAACAGTATAGTCTGTTTAGATAAGGAAACAAATTCTCCCTTTTAATATCGTAGCTGTTCTCTCTATTCGAGAATCAAATATTGATTTTTGTACGAATACATTGAAGAGTAATCATCTCCTTGTCTTCCGTTTACACTCAAATCAATCAGAAAGATGATTAAATAGTGCCAAATAGCTTCCCCCTTAAGCTACTTCTTTTCTTACGAATAAGAAGCAACACAAATCTAATACAATATTAACGCTCCTTAGGTGAAAGTGGCGGGAATCCGTTTATTTGGTATGCATCATGATCTTGATTCTTACGATTGCAGTTAGAAACCTCACATTTATCACAGCCACAGAGTTGCACACGAGGAACCATTTGAGACACGTGGTAAAGTGAATATCATCAATTTTACACCATTAATTTAATAATTACGGAGAAAGGCTCTTGGCAAATAAAGCATTTTACACAAGAATAATCGTAAACGTTTTTACTGTTCGCTACCACAATTAATCGTTCAGAACTTTTCGGAAACGTGATAACTGAAACGGAAAAAAATGATTATTGACAGATGTTTACAAAAAGTATACAAAGTAATTTCGCCTCTGTAATTAAATACTTACTAATAGTGCTACCTCAGCATATAATTTCTCCCTTTATTTAAAACTTTTGCAATTTTCAAATATTCAGCGTTCAATGAAAAGATAATTATTGCATTTTTAAACGTTATTTAAGCTATTTGATGACAATGTTCAACCAAACAATTGCAGCCTAATGGCTGCGATTGAGAAAATTACGAAAAATATATTGAGACTTCACGTAAAGTACCCCTCAATATCAAAATATCCATTTCAAACTCGGAGAACCCTGTGTCCGTTCGTATCGATGTTGAAATATTAATTTTTTAGAAAGTCGTCTGAATGGTTTAGGCGCTTGCGTAGATCACAGACGGACAGAGAGCAAACGGACAGAGGGCAGATGGACAGACAGACAGACAGACAGACATTTTTACTTTCTCGCCTTAACACGTCAGTAGAGAATGTATTGTAATCGTGAGCCAGAAATCGGCAATTTTGCGACAGAAAAACCCAAGAGTAAGGAACGCTTGGCGCGAGTCTGATTTTCGTTTAATTCTCTGAGTTTTAGAAAGTTGCAAGAATTCAACATGTTTTTCGCCGTCTTTCTGCAACACGTCTTATTGAAGATTTATTTCTGAATGAAGTCTGTCGATCAAAGACGGAGCTTTAAGACGCTCATGTACAAATTTTCGAAAGTATTAATCGTTTTTGCGTAATTATGTGTGAAATATAGGTAATATTTAACGAATTGTTGTTTCAAAAATGACTCCAAATTTTAAATTTTCTCCTCGTAAAACGGACTATAGGGAAAGCGGTGCTGCTCCCATTTTCGGTGAATATTGTTTTTGTGAACCTTGCAAAATGTTAAAGTGGTAAAAACACATTATTGAAGATAAATGCTTTGGTCTCAAAGAAATCACGGTGAAAAATGTTTGTGTGAAAGTATTTGAAAAAACTAGTAGATTTTGCGTAATTTCTGACAGAAATTAGTGCAATTGATGACCATTTCTCAAAACGGTTTTAAATATTTTCCTATAATTTTTTCCTTTAATTTTTTCTACGGTTAGAGAAAACGACGCTTAAAATGGCATTGGTCTCATTTTCATAAAATTCTTTGAATATTCGCAAAAGTGCATAAGTTAGAAATAATGTTCGATAAGAAGTTTTGGTGTAACGCCATTCTGTTTTTGCAAAAGCTTGCACTGTGTGGCTTATGGGGTTTCCAAAATACCTTATCTACTTTTTAAGTATGTCACAATGTAAATGTAAAACACAATGGAGCATTGTCAGAAAATATCCTCTATTTAAAAAAAATTCTGGTATAATAATTGAATGTCTTCAATGCTCCGGGGCTACCTAAGATAATAAAATAGCATTGTTAATTAATATTGTAAAGCCTTAACAATCTCTAATAATTATTCTACTTCCTAAATTGATAATTACACGCAAAGAAAGATTGATACTAAAAATAGAAGCAAATGTTCATCGATCAAACTATAATTATAATTAAGTAGTCACGAAAAGAAGTACAAATAATACAAGCACTCATTTTTACACGAAGTAATTATATTTATTATCCTATTATGCTTATCTAGGATTCTTTGATATTTGATCTGACAAGCTTCATTCTTGTAGTTAATTGAACAAAATACATTAATATAGAATATTACATTGTCATTGCAATATATCAGTTGAAACTAATGTAAAATGTGTCGTGAGTGCTGTAGAAGATTTACGAGCGTTGTAAAAAGTACAGGTAACTGAGGAATACACCGAAAACTACTTGACGGTAAAACGTCTGCCTGTGTGTCCGTCCGTTTGTCCGTCTGTGGTGAACGCAAGCGCCTAAACCGTTCAGATGACTTTCTCCAAAATTGATATCCCCCAATAGATCTGAACGGACTCGAGGTCCTGCGTGTTTGAAACGCAAGGTTTGATTTTGGGGTACTTTATGTAAAGTCTCAACATCATTTTCAAAATTTTCTCACAATTAGTTTCACGTCTTTCATTAAACGTTTGCTTGGGATACTGAAAATGACACTTCAAGATAATGCAGGTCTCATTTTCGTCAATATCTCTGAATTTAGAAAATTGAAAAAGTTGTAGTAATTTTTTTAAAGGTCTTGAAATAAGATAAGGTACAATTTTGGAATATATGAATATTTTAGTAGTATTTTTAGTATTGAAAAGTATTTTGCCTAATTCTGCGTGAAAAAAAAGTTTTAAAAGTGTTTTCACAAAAAAGGCTCAAATGTTTTCTTTAATATTTCTCTCTAGGTTGGAGTAAATGACACTTGAAAGAGTTGCAGGTCGAACTACCGTCGACATTGCGGATTTTTTAAAATTTGCATGTGTTAGAAACAATGCGAGTGTATGCTGTTGTAGCAACATTACTTTATTGCTTTTATAAGTCTCAAATTACTACTTGGTGTTGTTCGTGCTTGGTCTGTACATAGTCGTGATGGAGTGTGCATAGTGTTGCTCGAATACACGATTTCGTGACTCTTGATACTACGTGTATAAAAGTGTTTTTTTATCGGAACATCTCTGTCTCTCTGCCCATACATCAGTGACCTGTTAGTGAATATTCAATGAACACTCAAGTGTCTAAAGCGTACATTCAATTTTCAAAAAATCCATATTCACCAATTTATATGATGGATTGTGTAGTCCCGAAGGAATAGAAGAATTGGGAAAGTAGTGAGCTACATATAGTACGAAAGAAAAATTAATATTGTAAGAAAACATATTATATTATTATAAAACCGATTATAAAACGTATAATCGGTCGCTAAACTAGAAACTGCATGTTCATCTTAAAACGTGGTTTCATTTAGCCTGAGAAAGAATTGCACTTCTACAATGCAATGATGAGGAGAATGTATAGGGTTATTAGAAATATAACCTCCAGCGTTTCACATTAAAATCTGGATTATAATTATGAAATGATACCGAAATCAAATGAATCTGAATTCTCCTGGAACAGAATCATCTCAAATATGCCATAAACCTATAAAAAATAAATTAATAAAAAAAGAAGTTGCCCAAGTGTTACAATTTTACTGAATGAGTTGTTAAATACCAAGCAGGGCAGATATCAATTTACAGTTAATTGTCGAAGAGCTTTATTATGTTTAAGGGAATATTTATCTTGCTAGCTTTGTTGCTTAGAACAACTGGGCGTAGACTAGGTTCAATTTCTCTTCGGCGTATCTCATTCTTTTACAACTTATATAATTTATAAAGAATGAGATGATTTATTGTAAAACTACACTGTAAAATATTGCTATATGAAACGTTACTTTTAGAATGTCTAAGTGCTCATCTCATGATGCTATCATACTATTTTTCATGTGGAGGTGTATATCATACGAATTTCTAAACTGACAGTATTGATACACGACAATTTTGAATAAAACCTCAGTGAGTCTGCGTAGAAAATAGTCCATCGATACTTTATCATTAGATACCTATCCTATTCAAAACTCTACGCGTTTGGTTATGATTATTTCAAAGTGGTTTCAAACATGATTCAGGGTGTTGTTTTCGTAATATTCTTGACCCCTTCCAACAAATAGTAAAAAAGGATGGCAATGGTGCTAACTGTTTATACCAAATGGCATTGTTTTTTGCAGTACATCACTAAATTTATATAATAAAAACTTGGACATACTGTGAAACAAATGGGTAATTTGTTTTAATGATTCGTTTTCGGTGAAATAAATTTATTAGAATAGACAAAATTTGCTCGAATTTTCCCAATTTAATGATCATTTTGTTATTTATATGTGTATTAATTACGATGTACACATACACATTAACATTTATTATAAATATTATTCAAAATAATTGGTAGGTAAAATTTGTTCATATATAAACTCTCATAGTGAAATGTTTCTGTATTAATCTTAGTGTAAGTATTATCAAACCCAAATCAACTTTTTTTTATTTCTTCAACTGAGAATTATTGATTTGAAAGTATTTAACCATGGTACATTTTATATCGTGTTTATATTCTCTATACAATATTTTGATTTTCTTGTTAGAATTACTGAAACTAAAGAGAGAAGACAATTTGCGTGTTTCTTCATATTTTTTTAATCGATAATTTAGAAAAATAATCCGTTTTCGCTTTCTTAAAGTGATGCTCTAGTATTACATTGGCACAAATTTTGACACATTTTGTGCATTAGATAATATTCTATTGAAAAAAAGTACATAACGATACTGGTAATAACTTTCTAAACTGTAACACCATGTAAAACTTAACAACGTGAAGGTAAATTAACAGTACCGAAGTGTTTGAAAGCTTTAGTTTACCTGGCAAAATTATTTACCGCAATTATTGTTTCCTTTATAAACAATACGTAAATTTGACAAAAAAAAACAGAAAAAAAACTTGCTAAAGTTTTCAAGTTATTTTCATTTTTTCAACTCCATACATCAAAATTCCATACATGGATTTAATTTGTTGCCTTCATCAAGTGTATACTTTATCTTTATGTGGAGCAAATATTTGTCTGTCTCACAATATCCTCATACGTCTTAGGAATCTGAGGCAGGGATAATAGACACGTGAGGTCAGGAGTAGCAATATCCGCCCAAGTGTGTGAAGAAGTACATATAGAAAAAAGTGAGGAAAACGTTTATCTTAAAAATGCCTAACTTTTCGGAAATAAAGCATGTTATAATGTATAGATTAACATTTTAATGATAATTATTATACGTAATTAGTGAGTTTTTCGGAATCAGTTATTTCAAGTTTTTTAGTAACAATCTAAACATAGCAGTGAACCTTTACATTTTTTACGCAACTATTTTGCAGAGAATTCTACAACAATGGATGTGACCTATTGTAATGCACTGTATTATATGTGAATGAGCAGTTTAACTACAAAAGACTTAAGACAAGACACTCTATCACTATATATATCACTATCATAAGGCAAGAAACTAAAAATGAGCAGGAATCTCCAAGATTTTTTTCGTAAAATGGGCACAGAAGATTTTGTGGTTTTCCTGGACATTGTATTCGTTTGAAAAAAATTTCAATTCAAGTATTTGCTCAACATTTCAAGAAACACGACATAATGAGGAATGTCTGAAATAATTGAAAAAATAAGATTTTATCGTTTGTGAATATTAGTATTGATTGATTTACCTTGCAGCATAAATATTTAGGGAGATGGCATAACGAACATGGCTCTCAAAATGTTCGCTGTCATATCTCTGCAAAAAGACGTTTGTGAAGAAATGCAGCGAAAATGATAATTTGGAGGAGTAGGAGGAAGAAGAGGATGAAGACGAAGATGAGATTGAACAAATTAGTTATCACGAAGACGGAGAAAATGATGTAAAGACGAGCAGAAAAAGTGGAAGAACCCTGCGTAAACACACCACAAAAGCGAATTGCCCACCACAAATTCCAATTGTAGTGAACTATGAAAGTTCGCAGCCCCGCCACACGACGGGTCGCTCTGATATTATTTACGAATATAAATCACACAGGCACGCACACAAATAAAGTCGTCAGACTCAAAGATTTGATACATGCATCAATGTATGTCGACGCGTCGAATCCGAATCTGCAGCCAGAATCGCTCCACCACCTTCCAGCTTTTTTTTAATCGCAAAAATACAAACAAACACCGTTTAAAATTTCACGGTGTTTTTTCGCGGTTAAAAAAGACCGGAGAGTTGTGGCGCAGTTCTGGATTCAGATTCGGATTCAGCGCATCGACATACATAGAAAAACATGTGTCAAGTCTTTGGCTCTGACTTTCTTTTGAGTACCTATGTTATGAATGAAAATTATCTTTCCTTCTAACACATCTTTGAATCTTAATTTACTGGTGTTCTCATTGGAACGTATTGTAAATAAAAGCTGTGGGAAGTACTACCATGCGGGTCGTTGGCCGCACGCACCCAGTACCTAGGCGCTAGGCGTGCAGCGCGGCAGGCGCTCGGGCGCGGGCGCTGGCGCGGGTTTCGCGCGGGGATCCGCGGGCCTCGCGCCGCCGCGCCGGCCGGTCCGCCACTCACCGAGCCCTCGCGCGCCTCCAGGCCGCGAGGCAGCGCACACCTCGTGCGAAGCCCTGTTCGTCCTTCGGTGGAAGACGCCAGCCGAACAGTGCTCCGGTATGAGAAAAACTGGCATGTTCTGTTAAACGCATCCTTCTCACGTGTCTCAGGGTGTGTGTAAAAGAAGAAGTGGCTAGATAGCGCGGGACGCTCGATGTAAGGGAACGAACAGTGTTTTGTTTGTAGCGGAGCAACGACTTATAACAATGGATCTCGAATTAGCTCCTGCGTGTGTCACAATTGTCCCTATTTATAGCTGATGCTTATTTCTCACAATAAATAAGATGTTTACTTCGTTTTGTTTTGTTGATTGTGAGAAATTTATTAGTGAGACCTTTCTGGTTGTGCAATCTTGAGTGGACCAACGGAATATGAGCCCAGTTCATCTCTGGTTTAGTGAATGAATCTGATGTTGCTTCATATTTTCTCTCTACCCAATTTGCTTTCGGGGTTTGTCTAGACACGTAATTGTGAGTCATCTTGCCCAAATTCACTATCGTCAAAACCCTCTTTTTGTAGAAATCTCGAATTTCTGCAACAAATTCTAGAAGCATAAGTCAAACACGAATTAAATTAGCATTTGAAGAGGAAAAGAAAATTCCAGATTAATTGAAAATTTTGAAAAATATTTTTGATGCGGATGATATTTGGCCTGGTTGCTATTTTTAAGTAGTATGTTTCTATAAGGAAAGAACAGATTTTAAAATTGTTCCTGTTAATAACTGACTTCAGATTAAAAAGTAAACGATTTCTGTTGAGTATTTCAGGTCAGTATTTAAGAAAAAATCTGTTTTCACATTCAATGTTGACTGAAACTTAATTAAGATTTTTTTAAATTTACTTGGCTCTTACATGTGATAGTTTCAGAAAATAAAACAATACAGATATTGCTTACACTGTGTGTTTGTGACTTTAACATAATTGGGTTACTGCCCTTCAGTACTGCTTATTTATGGTTTCTTTTTGGTTGGTGATGGTGGAATGGGTTACAATGGAACGTAATTATTATTTTATGACATCATAAGAGTATGGTTTCTTAGTTCTTGGAAAGCGTGAGTAGGTTTCTCCTAGCGGAATGGCGGTTATCTTAATTAAGATCTACCTAAATACTCTGCAGAAAAGAATAAAGTTATTGAACGGCGGAAAATATCGAGGCTCATATTCTATTTCTATGAACATCGTTAAACTAGGTGTGGAAGCTATTCTACCATCTTTAATTTGCTTATTTAATGTATCTATCGCTAACGCTTGCATACTCTCGTAGTACGAAACTGGCTCTCGTAGTACAATCTATTTTAAAAAACGGCTACAAGACAATGCTTAGTTACAAAAGTAAGCCTTGTAATAGTCTTATGCAAATCCATGGAGCAACTAATTAGGAAAGAAAAAGTGAGCAGAGAATGACTTTACACGGCTCAGCACTGATTCAGGAACAGTTTGTTTTGCGAAAGGCAGCTGGTCTCACTTCTACAGGACCTAGGCGACGTAATTGATGAAGGTAGAAAGGTCGACGCGATAGTAATAGATTTTGCCATTTTTTTAAATACTTGCTCACAAGATCGTCTTGTAAGGGAATGAAGAGATGATTATATATACACTAGTTTAGTGGCGTGGATAAACAAACTACTTTGTGGCAAGAAACACAAAGTCCAAATGGGAAGGTTTTCATCATCCTCTGGAAGCGCCACGTCAGGATTTCAACAAGAAAGTGTCATTACACCTCTCGTGTTTCTCGCTTTCGAGAATAATTTCCTGGGTTATCAAATCAGAGGAGGACGAGAATATTTTGCATCGATATGTATGCAGATTTTATTTCTGGGAGGAAGTAAATGACATACAAATAAACAGTTCAAAGAGCAAAGACATCATGTGTGATAGAGTCCGAAATTATAGTGATATCGCATACAAATTGATAAAAAATGTTATACCTGTAGTCGTGTCATGAACATAGTTAGGAATGCAACCAGACAGTTGACTGAAATGGAAATGTCAAGAAAATTTCGTGGTAGCCTGGATATCTTTGTATTTTGTTATACGGATTCTGAAAAGGAATTGCGTGAGATCTAAAGACCCAGCATGTAAGTAACTACTGATGCCAATCTTAGAATAAGGCGGGATATGTTGGGACACATACAGAATATCCAAGCAAGGTAATTTAGAAAAAGGTCCAGCGTATAGCATCACTTTGCATTCAAGATTACTAAGAATGAGAGTATGAGAGCTCTTCGAAAATAAGCGAATAAAGCCACGACACTATGCTGTGTAGAAAGCGAACACATACTATCCATCATGGAAAGACATTGATCGTCAATGAAAGCCTACTGACAAGAATACTGTAAATGGACGCTGGGAAACCTTCGTTCGCGTATCGAACTAAGACTTTCTCTTAGTGTGTCTGCGACAATCTATGAATATTTTCCTCGGAGCTTGTGCAAATTTAAATACAAATTAGTTTCTTAGTTTATACGTATACTGCTGATATTTTTCATTCTGTCAGTTTCTAATATTTCTGTTAAGTATTTTTTTCGATTATTCCCATTTAAAGAGAACGTTTGAACATGAATGTCTCTATGGCGATTGCTTGTGTTTTCTGTGCTCAAATTTTCTTCATATGTGCACTGTGTAGTTTCATTCACTCCGCTGTCCATTTACACCCTGGCATTTTCTGTGTTGTGTCAAATGTATGTTTTTTTATAGTTTCCGAATTTCTTTTCTATCTTCTGCATCATTTATTGTTATGTGTGCTTGTCTGAGGTCATCCTAGAGTTCTTTGATCAACTTCATTTTTCCCTTGCGTGAGTTGGGCTGTAAGAATCCGCCTTGAAATTCGATTTCCATTTATCCTGTAAATGTGTCCGTAGAACTGCATTATTTTTTTAAATTTATTTATTTTAGGTCGCATCAACTGCAAGGTCATTAGCGACCACACCAATTACAATATCTGCGTACATAGTTTACATTTAGATCTCTAATAAAAAATTGCATTGTTTTAATACCATAATTCTACATTAGTACAATACACGCAGTTCACAAAAATTAGCATGTTGTTCTCTTTTCAAATTTCTGATATAATACAATGATCATTTCTGATTTGACAAAATTTGATCACTTGATTTTGATAGTCAGGGGAATATAAAAGTGCACCAATGTCCTGTCCCCGCAAAAGATTTTTCCGCTGTAAGACGAATTTGGGACATGACACAATGATGTGGTCCAAAGTTAGATTACAGCAACATACATCACAAGTTCGGGGGGGGATTCTTTTGTAATAGGTGAAGGTGAGTTAATTTTGAGTGTCCTGTCCGGATTCTTGCTATGACCACTTGCTCTCTTCGGTTAAATTTTTTGCTGGTTACCAATGCCATAAAGTTTTTAAGAGTTTTATGAATACTGCTTGCTTTATGTTCTTTACATGTACCATTCCATTTTACTTTCATTAGTTCCCCAAAATGCTTCAAATTATCAGAGACTGTGTAGGATGGGTTGTGCATTTTATTGTTCTCCAGATTAACCACTGCGGTTACTCTTCTATTTTCACTATTTGTGATGTGATGTTGTAGTGCAGTTGGTGCCCATGCAAGAGTGACATTTTTCCTTGTTGAATGGATCCTGCAGAGTAGATCTCATATAATAGATATCATTTCCTATTTAAACTTGTGTTGATAACTTCATTTATTATTGGCAGTGAGTTTGAAAAGATTATAAAATTAGATTTGCGTATTTGGGTTACAACTTTAAGCGCTGCCATTAAAGCATAGACATTTGCAGTAGTGCAGCTGGCATAATTTGCAAGCTGATATTTGATAGTTTTGTCCGGAAAATATACAAGATCTTCAGTTGCTTCATTTTTATCACTGCCTTTAATGTATAAAATACAGTAGTTGTTTTAATCCGAGATGAATTCAGAGAAGATAGTGATCCATTCTGTTTTTGATAAACTGCAATTGTATTTGGTTAACGTCATATCAGCTGTAATGTTTGGTGTTTTCCAAGGAGGGGTACTAGAATTTTTACATTTTTCTGTGTGAATGTCTTGTATGTTAAGGTCCTTGAGTAGATCTCTTAATGAACATAGAAAGTTTTATGGGAAGAATAGACACTTTTTTCTGCATATACATAAGGGAAAGCATCATTGAAGATTATTGAGTTAGTTGATGAAGCAGCTTTAACAGCATACTTGACAGATAATAATTCTCTACGAAATTTAAGGGATGGTTCCTTGGCTTCAATTACTATACTATCAATTGGGCTAGTAAGGAAACAACCAGTGCATATTCTCTGTCCTTCATGGTGAATTGTATCGAGTTTTTTCAAGGTACTTTGTTTGGAAGAGTTGTAAATTACACATCCATAATCAATTTTGCTCCTTATTATGGCTTTGTAAGTAAGTAGGAGTAGATATTTATCTGCACCCCAGTTGTTATGAGACAAATATTTAAGAATGTTGAGTCGGTTCTTACATTCATCTATGAGATATTAAATGTGATTTTTCCACGTCATTTTGCAGTCAAATAGCATCCCTAATATTCTTGTGCATTGGGTGAACTTTAAATCTTGTTGGCCCAGTTTTAATTTGTGAATAATTAAATTATTTTGCTTAGAGAATAATATACATTCTGTTTTCTTTAGCAGAAAATTAAAAACCTGAATTTTTCGACCAATCATTTAAGTTATTCAGAGCTGTTTGGATGGTCTCTTGAGTGTTGTTAAGGTTTTTTTCCTTTACAAAGAATAATGATATCATCTGCATAGTTCCTAGTTATTGTAGGTAATTTGATATTTATATCTGCATTATTGATAGCAAGTAGAAAAGTGAGACACTTAAGATTGCTCCTTGTGAGACACCATCGTCTAGACCTATCATTTTAGAGAAGTAACTATTGACTCTGACTTTTATTTTACGATTCGTTAAAAATGATTTCAGAAATGCAAACATGTTTCCTCCGATTCCAATTTTACGAAGTTTTAAAAGAGTTCCGTGTTTCAAACAATGTCATAGGTTTTTTCTATGTCTAAATTGACAGCTAACACATGTCGGTTATTCATGAAGGCTTCTTGAATATATGTGTCAACACTTATTAGATGAGATAAGGTGGAGTAACCCGGTCGAAAACCAAATTGGTTGTATCTGATGATACTGAACCATCTAAATCTGATGTCTACTATTTTTTCAAGTATCTTGCACATGTTGCAATTGAAGGATATTACCCTGTAATTATCGATATTTGTCCTATCTTTTCCTGGTTTTGGAATTGAAATTACTTTTGCCTCTCTCCACAAGTTAGGAAATAAATTTCTCTCCCATATTGAATTTTATATTCTGAAAAGATCAATCCCCTTGGGTGGTAGATTTTTTATGAGTACATTTGGGATGTTGTCAGCAGTAAGTTCTTCAATTGAAATTGAATTGTTGAGTTGATATTCAGAAGTGAGATCTTCATTGTCTGTTGAGAGATTATCATATTCTTGTTCATTTTTATACTGAATGAAATCTTCTGGATGTGTGTGCTAGAATCTTTGGCAAATCTGTCAACAAACATGTTAGCAATTTCTTCCGAGATAGTGATGTATTAATCATCTCCAGTTTTTATTATATTTATAGGATTATATGCTTTATTTTCTTGTATGACTTTTATGTTCTTCCATGATTAACTCATATTGTTCTGTATATTTATTGTTGATACATAAGTAACCCAGGATTTGGCCTTGCTTTCTTTTATTACTCTTCTAGCTGCTGCTCTCCTTTTCTTATACTCAATTTTATTTTCTTGTGTGTTGTGTTTTTTGAACTGGTTAAATGCGTGTTTGTACTTTCGGGTGGCTTCTTTGCAATTTTCATTCCACCATGGTGCGTTTTTTCCTTTCTATGATGGTTTATATCTTTGCACGGAATCATTTGCTGCTTCCTTGATAATATCTAAAAAAGATTCAATAGTGTTCTTCACTCCTGGTGTTGTAATAACACGTGAGTGCAATAATAACAATAATCTCAAGTCCTATTTTTCACTCGCGTCACAGTTATTTAATGTTTATCGTACAGCACTAATAGCGTCTGCATGTCACGGCCACATGGATCTCTCTCCAACTGCATTCTTCTTTTCCTGAATGTATCCGTTATCTTGTCAGTGTATTTGTGAATGTATGATGCTGGTCTCTTCATCCAGATTCCTTGTCCTTGTACCGGTCCAAAAATTTTCCTGTGGATCTTCCTATCTTATTTCTCTGTTCCTTTGATTTTCGTGTGCCGTGTGATTTATATAGTTTCAACTACGTATAGTGCCTCAGGAAGTACGACAGTGTTGTTGCGTCTCAATATTCGATTAATGGATATGATGTGTTACAACAGTTCCATGAGTGTTTGTAAGCTTTTTGTAGTTTTCTTATTCTTTCCTCGTTGGCTCTTAGGTTGATCCGTGATGGCTAGATGATTTCTCCCAGTTACTTAAAATGTGGCCCTTGTATGATTTTCCCGTGAGTAGTTACAACAGGGAATTTATCTTCTGGTACTCTTTCTCTTTGTTTCCTCGCACGAAATTTGTAGGCCAGCTTTCTGCGCAATTGCGTGTAGTTTTTCTTTGGCGTGTGTGGCCTCTTCGTGATGATTGCGAGGTCATCAGCGAAATCTAGACACTTCTCTAAATTATTATTATTATTATTATTATTATTATTATTATTATTATTATTATTATTATTATTATTATTATTATTATTATTATAGTTCTCTGGGTGATATTTTGAACGTGATGTACTATGATATTTTTAGTTGTAGTATTGTTGATTTCAGTTGTTTGGGGATGACGCCTGTGGCCGATATGACGAGTGGTAGGATGCTGATGACTTCTTGTTTCCAGAGACGTATAATTTCTACGACTAGGTCCATGTATTTTGTTAACTTTTCTTGAATTTTGTCATGTAGATTATACGTATTGGATATTGGAACATCAATGCGGAAGGTTTTCTTTTTTTTTTTTTTAAGCACTATTGATATCTGGTCTGTTGGGATGGTTTCATCAGTAATAATGGAGGTATTCCAAAACGTTTAACTTCTTCATTCTCAATAACTGGTGGTGGTTGAAATTTGTAATATGGATTGTCTTCCAAGAAGATGTTGACTGCTTTGATGACTATATGATAGCAGCAACATTTCCATGTCTGGGTATGTAATTTCTTTGGGCAATGTATAATTTGTATGTAATTTTTTTTTTCTTCTTTTTCTTCTTCTTCTTGTACATTATTTTGTAAAGTATTTTATTGTTAGTCAATATAGGCTAAATTAATGTAAAGTTACGGTGTTTTTCCTCCACGTTCTCACACTTAATTGGAGAATTAATTATCAATCTAAATCTTACGTTATTTTTCACATATTTTTGTTTTGCTTCGAGAATTTCTGTTGTGGTCTCTAGTTTGTAATCACAATTACATACCATCTCTCCAGTTCACATTTTGCCAAAAAATAATTTTTTCAGCTCTTCTAGCAATGTTTTGTATACAAAGGCAAGTACAATAGATAGGTAGTCATACGCATACGCAGTTTTTAACTGTTTTTCTGACGTAAAATAAATAAAATAAATAGGTATAATATCATGCTTCAATGCAACTGCGAGTAGATTGGTGAAGCGCTTGTATGTAACACTATCTTTCTGGAATTTATGTGAATCATAACCACTTCATTAGATTAATGATGATTAAACCCATTTTTTGTCACGACATAAAAAATAAACAAGTATTTTAATCGATACATTTTCTTGTAAATTTATATTTCTCAAGCAGGACGCGCCGCGCAATTGTAAAACATCTAATGTTTATTTTTATTATGAACTGGCAAAGCACAAATAAAACTTTTTATCGTGAAAATAACCGCCGGAAGGCAACGCGCTTTGCTAATACATACATATGAAGTTAAGTTTCATAACCATGAAACGGAGGAACAGGGCTCTCATATAAAAAATATAACAGTGTAGAACATCACCAGAAAATAGATACTGGAGAAAATATTGTGACGCGCAGCTATGTGCGAACCACATGTGAGATACGTAATAAAGTATTTTTGATTTACAAAATATAAGTAAGTAGAATGGATTGCGTGTTACTAATTTATAGGGGTGTAAAACATTTATTTATTCTACTAGTAATAAAAGTGACATTTTATTTTACGAGTAGGAAAGAGTGCTATCACTTCTTTTGGTTTTTTTTAATTAAACCTCCAGATACATTAGGATCAACAGAGGCTAATGGGTTTAGACGAAAGTATTTTGTTTTCTTTGTTGCATTCACAGATTTATCAGAACACTTGATTATCGTCTCATTTTTAGTACTAGTGCTGAAAATTGAACTTAAAGCACGCTTAGCCTTTCCTCAAAGAACCGATTTTACTAATGGCTGTCCAAAATAAGAATTTATTTCTGTTCAAACATTTTGGCACTCAATACAGCGTTAACAGTCAAGCGGTCTAATGATTACGAATGCCATCTGTTTACTCCGGAGGACCAGATACATTCTTTTATTCACTTTGTCTACGCAAAGAAACAATATCGAATAAACAATCTAAATATTTCTTATACACATAAACAGAACTTATGAGGAGGCGAAGTCATACTGACTCATGCGGAAAGGTATAACTTGTAATAGCAGTGAAATAAAATCCACAAATTCACAGCAATCGGTTAATTGATTAGAGAACAAAACCGAACTATTACCAAGAGCAACAAAATAGATTGTTTCTGAACCTGTAATAAATAAAACGTTTTCTTGTTGAAGTTACGACGAATATTTCAAAACCTGATTTTTTCTCCCAAGAAGACCATTTTCTGAAGAACTTGTAATAATGGACTTGTTATAATTTTACAGTGTATGATAATATTCCTTGCACAAATTTTGTTAACTAAAAATAAGGTATTTTCCCAGGAACTCGTAAACAAGACTTATTATTATTATTATATAATAATAATAATTATTATTATTATTATTATTATTATTATTACTTTTTAAATTATAGACAATCAGTTAAGATTATTTTTTCAAACTCTTGCTATTTGCTTTCGAGAAAAATGCAGTCATCTCACAACAAAGTTTATAGATTGTCAGAAATTGAACGAATTTCAATGAGGAAAGAAAGTTTCTGCTGTTGTAGCACCACTAGTTTCGTCTGTCACTTGTTCCATATAAACGTTGGAGTTTTCTCTATATAATAAGCGTACACCTTCTCGTACACCTCACATTCCTCTATGGTATGGTATATATTCTACCTGGTATATGTCTTCAATGAAATTTGATCTTTTAATTTCTGTAATGTTTGCTGTTCAGCTTCTTCTATTTCAGAAAAATCGTGTAACAAATAATTTATAATCAGAGCCCGGATGTGTGCCAAAATGCCCTTTTATTGTAGTTACGATTTGAAGACTTTCAACTATGGGAATCGCTTAATTGTAATTCTTGAGTTGTTTTAGATTTACATTTTATCTTTTTTTTCCTATTTTAGCTTATGATAGCTATTTTTAGTATTTTGCCTTATTTTACCTTTTTATTTTTTCGTCAGTGTTTTAATTTTCTTCTTGGCACTGATGTCGATCAAGTTGAAAACGTACCTGCAAGCCAGAACAGCACGAAGGCAGGATAGCGAGTTGTCTTTCTTTGCAAGAGGAGGTTGCAAGGCTAGGAAGTGTTAGAAGTCTAAATGAGAATGGAAGATGGTACAATCAAGATTTTTGGATTTCTTTTCTTCGTGTCAACAGCCATCGCTTATAATTTGGGCGCGTAGGGTGACTCTGACACGGTGCACTAAAAACACAAGAAAACTGTAAATACTGTTTTTTTAATAAATACGTGTTTGTATTATTTTTATTTATAAAGAGTTTGGAAACAATTATGAATAATTATCTGTGAATTTCATTTTTCCAAATGATCTTCAAAAATTTATTTTATGTGTTTAGTGTATTATATACAGCTTTACACATTGAACAGAATAATGCAGCTTTTCTATTTTTTGTCACTTATAGGTAAGAATCACTTCTGTGTCAAATACATTTTAATTAAGTAATATATAATCATAATATAAATATTTTAGTCAACGTGAAAACAGCTAATGAATATTTTAAAATAAACAGAAATAAGCGTAGAAAGGCTCTACTCTCTACCCAAAAGAGGAAACAATTTAAACATGCAAATTGGTATGGTGGCGATTCTTTTTTGTGTAGAAAACGAATCCAGACAAATGCGAAAGGGTGGCAAAACAATAAGTGGGAAGCTATGTAACAAAAACAGCTATTTGCAAATATTATTTACTTAAATAATTTATCAATTAAGTATATGTTTGAAAAATCTTCTTAACCATGTTTTGACAAACCAAACTCTTGAACAACTTTGGTTTCGATATCGAAGTCGTAATTAAACGAAGGGCAAAGATCTATTATGTAGCTAGGTAGTGCCGGTGTGTGTATTCAAGATGCAACTACCATCTTCATATGTTTTACAGTTCTGAAGATAAAAAAGTGTTATGATTTAGTAGACTCAGTCTGAATTACTCTTTTTAATTTGAATTTAATATTAATTTCTTCTTCGTAGTGTTTCAGTTGTAACGTTTGAGATCTACTGATGAAAACTTACGTGGGAAATATTGGCCTCCGAATCTGTGCTATTAATTAAAACAAATGTTTGCAAACATCATTTATACCTCATAGTTGGAATATCTCTGTATATATGAAATACGTAAGAATATTGAAGTGATGTGTAATTCTAAGAATTGACTAACAAAAAATGTATTAGAGAGAGAATTTAGTTTGAATCTTTGGTCGGCATGGTCATAATATTTCAGAACAGTAAGTATAATGGAAATAATCTATTATCTATTATTGCATGCATTAAATATTTATGACGAAATATTCAAGTAAGTCAATATATATTCTTAAAATAGATTATTTCATTTACCTTTTTCTTTTTGCATTAGGTCAGGGAGTCATACAATTATGCACCATTGACAATTTGAGTTCACTATATAAAATTCTTGTCAGTAGCTATGAATGTATAAGCTATATTTGCTAATTCATTACTATACATTATAAGTTGTCTTTGCCAATAGTTTACTTTAATATGCTACATTTATGATTTTTGTTTTCTCTGAATTAATAATATTACAGTAAAATTAAAACGAAATGGAAATGTCTGCCCTTAAGGCAATGAAATGCAATTTGATATAAATTTTGTATTAAAGGTTTATTTATGTATGAGAGACAGACAATTTAAAACCCTTTTTAGTACAATTGAGCCTACTACCAAGCTACTTCACTGTAAAAAATAAAAGCAGTAAATGTTTTCTAGTAATTTCTTGCTTTGAAACACATGTCCTCATTTGCATTTATTTCGATATTATTTCAACTCAATGCTGCTAATCAGCATCCCGGGGTTTTCCTTACACCAGTTGTTCATGCATAGCAATAACGTGAGGTCTACGACTCATGAACGTTTTGTGAACTACCTATAAGTTGTGGCTGCAGTCTCATTCGGAAACAAAAATTGTATATTATAATGTGTAATTGTATCAATCTCAAGAAATATACCGAGAAGTGATTAAGTTCATTGTACTTCATTTGCTACTATGCCAGCCGAAAAAGTTGAGCTAAAAAACAATTCTGCCTTTCCAATTCGTTTTAAACCAAATCATTCAACCTCGCACCAATTATTAGATTAACGGAAGGCATAGCATGGTTCCACCAAAAGAGCACACAACTTAAGCTTTCTTAGACATGAGCCATGTCTACGACAATATTTGGCATAGAGATCTCGAGTACAAATTGCATGATCTGGGTATTCCAGAATATTTAATCAAATCTTAACAAGTTTCACCTCTAACAGAGAATTTATAGTTAGCATCAACAATATAACATCACGAACATTCCAAATCAATGCGTTCCTCAAGGATCAGCACTTTCACCCTCTTTATTTAATATATACTGCCACGACATTCCATCTGAATGAGACGCTAACAAAGCATTATACGCTGATGATGTAGCAATTTACGCTACAAACTCCGATATATTAGTGGCTAAAGATTGCTTACAAGAAAACGTAAATAACTATGTAGAATGGACTCAGAATTGCAGAGTTAGCATTAATCCACATAAGACTATCAGCAAAATCACCTTTGATTTTGTCCCGTGATTAAGGGATGGTAATCCCTTAATCACGGGACAAAAATTAAAACTCTTCAGTACAGTTTCAGAAACCAACCGCGATTTCAGGGTGGCCATATCTTAAGAAGCTATATAAGATTATGTACCTCAAAACCCTCGAAAGACATAATTGTCGAACGAGGAGTAATAAATTTAAAAAATAATATATAAGATTTGATTTTTATCTACTCTTCTAATCCACTTATTGAAATGATAATCTGTGTTTATTTTTTAATAATCATTTAGAAATTTAGAGAACCATGAAACTTCATGATTTCTCTTAACGCATCTTATAATAAACTTTTTCAGATTTTACAAAGTTCAATTTACACTTTGCATTTGTGTAGTTGGCTTAATATAAACCAAATTCCATTAACGTAGTGGATGCATTTGAAGACTAACAAAATAAATTAATTAAAAAAAACATAGACATTTGTGAATACGATTTTTCCAAGTATTTATTTCAGAGTTTTATCCAAGTTTTGCCATGCCTATTAGATATAGGTCTATCTTGCCGCTTATGCTTATTATTTGCATTTATTATTTTTCATATTAATTATTATATCTTATCCCAAATTGAAAAATGATAAGTGAATATTTGGAAATTCTTACTTTGTGCATATATTTTTCTAATGCAGATTTGATCAGTGTTTGTGTCTTTTCAAATCTGAGATTTCTATTCAAACTAATTTTCCGAAGAGAATATTAAAAGCAATGGACATTCTAAAAAAATGTTGAGTACACCATTATGAGAAATGAGAACAAATCAACGCCTTGTTAGATATTATTTACATTGCAATTTTGTAATGAGATATCTTGAGTATAGGAAATCTGTAATTCGTTTATATTCGTTATTTTATTAGGACTTAACTCTTTATCTTAATATCTCTTATTACTTAGTAAAATGCTAAAATCAATTGTAATTACCGAAACACACAAAATAATCAGTGACAAGTTCAGTTTGAAAAGAAAACAAATAATAAACAGAATATAACATTTATTTCGAATTCTGCCCATTGACGATCAATAAATACTTGTTTCCCCTCTGTTTTGATACATCTATTTTGGAAAACATATTTTGTCAGGTCTATCCTCTTTCGCTTGTAATAAATTATCCCTTCGTTAATTTGCCAATAACTAAAAGCAATTGTAGTTTTATCTTCCATTATTACAAATGTTGAATTGAATGCGTCTCGTGGGATTACTTAGTATAACCTAAAGGGACCTTAATAATCTATTATTCTTCTCTTCATTTACGGTCTGCATTACTGTGATAGTCTTCTCGAATGCAGAAAGAAGCTATTTGAAGTTTTAGCGAGACGGTCTTGTTCAAATAATCAGTGAAACAAAAAATGTTACAAAGGAAAAAGATGAATCGAATTCGAAAACGTTTTTCGATATCACGTGTTGCAAGTAATTAGTAGATTCTCTGCAAGCACCGTTTACATTAATTTGTTACCTCCTTTCCCTTGTCATTCTCAAAGAAATAGTTTTCTGTAAAGTGAAAAATTATTTACGATAACTATCATTTGGTATATTTATGCTCAACTTAAATACAAATTGAATAAGTTGCAAAACATTCCTGTAAATGACGTGAGAAATAGTAAATTAACTCTATCCATGATTCTTTCACTAATTTTTGAGGGTAATGCAATATCATTAATTGAATAATATTGTGAGATTGCTTCACAAAATATACCATTCTTTGCGTGCAATTAACCAGGAACATGTACATAAAAATTATTAAAACGAATAAATGCGTGCGTGACTCGTGATTTGTTAAAACCCATTAATACAATGCGTGTGTGCAAATGATGCCCTTTCAACAAACCACGGTTCAAATATTCTCAATTTAGATTTTCTGGGTAATGCCTCGAAGTGGTACTTGTTTTAATAGATGGTGTATTGGTTCAGCTAAATTAGTTTTACAGTAAAATTTCACGAATTTCCAGTGTGTGGTTTATTCTTGCGCCATTTTGAAGGTGTACATATGTTGTAATTCGACATGCAGGGTATACACGGAATACTATTTTGTCTTTTCGATACACATGAACCAGTTTTGTATTTTTCTTTTCGAGGGCCAGTAGAGATTACTCTAAAATAAAAAGATCTTCCAAAACGACATACAACGTTCTTTCATTAAAAGAGCAAACGAAATATAATTGGACACGTGCAATCGATCCAAATTGACATACTGATACACTAATAGAATACGGCCATATGAATGGCAAAAAAATAAAGTAGTTGAATTTGATGCAAGAAAATGCAGTTTTCTGAGAAAAATGTATATACAGTGTACTTCTTTATTCATGTAAAACTCATTCGAATTTCACACTCATTCTAATGATCAAAAATATATTTATAAGAAAAATATTTCAATATTTTACACCGAACTAGCCTTAACAGGTCTTTCAAATTATAGGAAACGCCAAATTGTGCCTCATAAAAAGAGAATTAAGTAGTGTTTTATTCAATAAAAGCCTTCAAGGAATAAAGCATGAGAATAAAATAACTTGGATTAATTTTAGTATTCTAATATTAGTTTTAATATTCGCAAATCGTGAGCAAGGCTAGGTAAATTTTTCGGTGTATTCGATTAAGTATGCCATTTAGAATTATTATTCATGCTGAAGAATATTGAATACACAAATTCTTCCAAATTAATCATAATATCCCACAATCTCCCTTTTACTCTACCTTCTCTGGCATCCCGCATGGTAATTTAACGGGTCTAGTGTTGTGTATTATGTACTTCAGAATTGCCTACATCCCAAATGCACATTTTCTGTCGATATATTAGTTCAGCTTCAGTTAGAGATCCATCTAAGACTTTTAGATTGCTTCAGGAACATTCCAACATAGTACAGACATCGCTAAATATTTGGCGAACAAGTGCGAAGAAAAGTACATCAAGATAGGTTATTATACCATGAAGAGAAGAATTTGTCCAGAGTGAAAAGAACCAAACTAACTTACCACAAACAGTTTCAATGAAATATTTAGGATTTCAACTTGGTACGAGGCTCACGTAAAAAAAGATACCAGTAAACGAAAAAAACTCGAGTTAAAATACAATGTATTGGCTGTTGGACAGAATTTAAGTGTTAGCATTAGATAAATTACTTAGAAATAACACTGAAAGCCTATTTGGACTTACTGCACACAGCTCTAGAACCACAGTAGCAAATTTAATATCCAAATAATTCAAAGAGTTCAGTCTACAGTTAAATGAAATATAACATTATGAAACGATCATGAAATGATGGGCATTAATACACAAGTGTGATATTACGATACGAGCGAGTATCGTCAACTTCACACGAGTGTATTAATACCCATTACATCAAGCTCAGTACGGTACTTTATCTAGGACTTTTTTAAGTTAAATTCGTACATTGAATAGTTTCGTGGTAGTCGACATGCAGGATTCAGCCAAAGGCACTTAGCGGACAGTTCTTTTTACATTTTCCTAACTTTTTGCTTTCCTAATAGCACAACCGATATATTACTTCAAGAATATTAAAGAAGAGTAAAACCTCGTTCTAAATAGGAATTTTGGAAGATAGGAAAATGGAGATTAAGCATTACGGTAAATGCGAAATTCGAAGCTCTTTTTTACAGGAATCTTGGTTGGCACTTGGTTGGTAAACTTCTCTGTGATTGCTCAAGAACGTGTATCGTAATGTGTACGTGTATCATTATGCAACGGGTTGAAGCCATCAAATGAGAATAGAAAAACATTGCTACTGCTCCCTGGTATGTTTCAAGCAACATGATTTACGCCGATTTTTAAATACCAGTGGTTGATAAACAAATAAAATATTACAGTTTTAAACGTTAAAAAATAGAAGCGCTACCAATTTTTAGGTATAAGTTGTTATATAATAGATCAGAAATAAAACGTCTTAAAAATTCATTCATCTGCAGTTGCCTGACATTTGAAAATTATGTTATGTATGTAGCAACTATATTAATGAGATGATACAAATACGTATCTTCTCCAATAATTGTTAACTATGTAAGCCAACAACATTTCCTTATTGTTCACGTGACTTAACAGATTGTAAATTAAATTTTTATCTAAAAAAGTATTATATCCTTTTTTATTTGTTTAGGTTAGATGTAACTGTTTTATTATTGTTTTTATTAGAACAAGTGGAGGCTCCAGAATGTGTGACGAGGAAAGGCAAAATAAAACAATGATCGACCTATTTTTATCGCTGAACACTTGATTGATGAACGTGTCTGGCCGATGTGGCCCAAATTCTTTCGCTAATATTCTATCCTTATAATACAAGTTCCTGTTTTGTAAATATTTAACTTCATCGATGTTAAAATGGGATGAAGACCTTACTTTATATTATTTTGTTCGATGTTCAATTTAACACACATTTACAAACACTCATTCACATGATAAAAACAAACGATTTTGCATATAAGCGTTAAAAAATCTTAAACACAGTGCTGACATTTATGCCGTACGCGTTTGCCAGTGTCAGAACTCAGAGAGCCACACGGCGCGATAATCTTTCGTAAAATCTCACTTTCGTACTATGAAGGAGCCTCGTAGGGCCAAGCAGCGGCCGCAGACCTCCTGGGATGAACGCCGTGTTGCCAAATGTCTAGCTGTCGGCACTTACCGATGCTCGGTTATCGCCTCCGAGCAAGAATAAAAATAGCACGTTCGTAATGCAATAATATACAAAGCAATTTTAAGAGTTTCACTATTAAGAAATGGGTGGTGGTCACGTGACTATGGGTCCATGTGGTGGACCCGCCTCTGATTACTACCTTTCTTAAACCACAATGACAGTTTGGTCTTTCAGTACTTATCGGATGATTGCAAAACAATTCAGAACCATCGACATGCCTATATATATATATATATATATATATATATATATATATATATATATCAGTTCTTAAGTATTTCCTTCTGTTTTATTGCAATTTTTCTAGGAGCTACCATTGCCTTCCCCTCTCATTGACTTTCTACGGATACCAAAATCCCATTGCTATGCGAATTCTCAGTGCATCAACTGATGTCACTGCAGCGCCTCTGACCGGAAGGTCCTAGGTTCGAGTCCTGACGGCGGCAGAACTTTTGACACTAGCTTTTCAGCTAGGTCGAATTCAGTCGCTGTCTGGAGGAGAATTCTAGCGGCCGGGTGTTGTGATCCGTAGTTTTCCGTGGTTTCTCCGATCAAAACCAGGCGAATGCCGGAGCAGTACCCTACCAAACGGGCACGGATCGCGCGAAATATTTCCTTCCTTTCCTTGTCCTCTCCTCTCCCCTTACACACACACTTACACTAACATGCTCTACACTACTACATATTCCGGGAGACCGGTCGGGAGCTAAGAGCTTGTCCCGGCTGGGGCAGTGCCTCGCTGGTGGGAGAGTTCTGGTTAGGGGGAAATCACACTAGCCGACGGTAGGTCGGCGCCGGATCCCGCCATCCAGCGGGTGAAGATCATCGCCATCTCCCGAGAACAAACATGCACTATACTTACAGGACTTATGACCAAGGCAGTTGGCGCGCCCGTAAACACGAAAAAATCAATCATTTCGTAATTTTTTTCTTTCCGCATTCATTCAGAATCAGCTAAAATGAACATCATTGTGATCTTGTGAACACAAATGTAAATTTCAATTCTCATTTTCCTGAAATATTTTGCGTTGCTTTCGGATTGCTCTATCTGCTGTTCTTATGAGCTATTTGTTAGGGAAGGTGTTTCTCTGGTTTCTCGCTTCTTCCAAGAGATGATGCATTGGACGCTTTAGAAATTCAAGATAACATGTGAATCGTCTGAAACATTTGAAGCGCAATGGTTCGAATCAATCAAGGCAATCATTTGTTGTTTAATTTCAGCAATTCGTTCGAATATTTAAAAAACAACGTATAATGCTGTACAAATGCATGCATGACAATACTAGCCATCATATGTGTATTTGAAAGCTAATGAAGTATATTTCTAACGAGTAACTTAAAAGTTGCAATTTCTTCCTCTACTCCGTGTGGTTGAAAATGGACAGCACACAAATTGTGAGACTTACTACGATAACGCTGCTCCTAGTCAATACAATGATTGCTATCCACTGACATCTAACATTGTCACGGTAGTGCTACCAATAAAAAGTGTCAACTTAAACGATTCAAATTTTCTTACGAGTGGAAATACGTGTCCAGACTAATTTTCTAATTTACGTAATTGTCCTATTTCAGGGACTTTTCTTCATAATTTTCTGAATTTTCTAATTTGGCGATTGCTTTATTTTTTGTAACCAGTTTTCCGGTTTAATATGAGAATAAACATAAACATAAGTTGTCGTTATAAAATGAAGGAAAATATATTCGTTATTTTCTAGGGATAAATATATTGAACGATTAGATTTACAATAGAATTTCAAATACGACACCTACGTGACTTGTTGGTATTCTCTGTTCTATACGGATTTAAGATACAACACAAACTTTTTATATGAATATAAGAGGATCACACTGAAAGAAAATGGTTGAGCATTGTAAAGTTGAGAAGTTGATTTAAATTTAATTAAATTTCCATATGAGTAAATGAGAAAAATAAAAATAAAAAAAAGTTCACAAATATTTCAATCATGATACTCACGTATTCTTTACTTTCTGATAGATGAACATTGACGATGAGGAAAAATCCTCGAAATATGTCTGTGTGTGTTGTTCGCATAAGAATAGTATTTGTAAATATTGTGCCATGAGAAAGATCACTCTCTTTCTCATTCTTCAATATAGCCTTCCAGAATATACCTGCGGTAACTATCGATTTTATTTCACATTTAATACTTTAAAATAAATTTGTCGTCATGTATTATTTGAATTTTCTTTCATTGGTTGTTTAGGGGCAAAAGATATAACTGATCGATGAAATGCGGTTCTTTGTAAGAGTTGATTCAGTAATAGGGGTTCATGGAAACACCGACAAACTCTGCTGCAGTGTTCGTTTCCAAGTCTTCTCTTGACTCCCCAGGAAGGCTCATCGCACCAAACGATGGTTCTTTGAGACAAAGAAACTATCTTGACAATACTACAGGTTTCTTCAAGAACCGTAATGAACCTTCATGGGTCGGAGAAAATAAAACAACGAAAAAGCTGGGTTACATGAAAGATGCGTGAATAATGGAGGAAACATTCACGTTGCCTCACAACGGGTCTCTGCTTCCCTTTGTTCTTTATAAGGGAAAGAAACATCAGATTTTGATTCTTCTCGTGACTTGAATCCAAAAGGGATGACCAGTTTTACTTTCTCGTCATACCACGTACTTACGTGGTGAACATAAAATGTTGTAATACTGCGGCAAAAATCGGTGTTTTTGGAAAAAAAACGAGTATTGTGGGTCCGCTGATATCGAAAAAATAGATCATTCCGTTCCTACATGAAGTAAATTACATCCTCTAACTCTGTGTGTTGCCAGAATTTACGTTTTGTGTGTCGTGGACACCCAAAAATAAGTTGACGGTAAACTAGTTTGTCCGTCCGTTTGTCTGTTGGTCTAACGGTCCGACGGTCCATTCGTCCCTCCGTCCGTACGTCTGTAGTCACCGCTCATGCCTAAACCGTTCAGAGGATTTTCTCCAAAATTGATATTTCCCGACCGTCTGGCCGTATACAAGGTCCTAAAAGTTTGAAAAGGGTATTTGTATTTTGGGGCGATCTTTACAGAATGCCTCAATTTTTTCAAATATTTCTCAAAAATGCCTTCAATCTTTTGTTATTTCTTCCTCGGAAAGAGCGGAATGCTAAAAAAAATAGCAGTTCCTATTTTCGTTGAACACTCTGAAATTTTTAAAATTGCAAAATTTCATAATTATTTCTGCGCATTCCTACAACTATATTGAAAATAAATAATTCTTTCCCTTAATGAAATCTGTTTTTCAAAGACAGATCTTTAAAGCTCGTGTACAATTGTGCGCAAATATGAGTATTTTTCATGTAATCTACGTGAAAAATAGGCTATTTTAAACAATTTTTTCTCAAAATCGGCTCCAATAGTTTTCTTTTAATTTATATAGATTTGGCCAAAGACACTAAAAAATGTGTCAGCTTCGGTTTTCGATGAACTCTGTTTTCGAAAAAATCGCAAAAGTTCAATACTTACAGTAGATTTTTTCGTTGATGAAATCTCTTAAAAATGATCTTTAAAAGTCCTGTACATTTTTTAAAAACGATTCTTTTTTCGTAATGATTGCTAAAAGTTGAAGGAATTTATATTTTATCTCAAAAACGCCATGAAGTTTTTCTTTAATTTTTTATTCGGATAGGAAAAGGACGCTTTAAAAACGGCACATTTCTAGTTTTCGTTGACCTCTCTGATTTTTTTAAATTGCAAAAGGCAGATGTAATGCGAGAACGTTGTAGCAACATTCGTTATTACATTTAATCTCTAGTAGTCGTAATAAAATAATTTTTGAGGAATGGCTATTATCTTCTCTGGCTGCCGTGGTACATCATGGAGTTACATGCACTTCAGTAGTTCGTAGTTGTCACCATAAATTTACATTTTCAATATTTTATTAATATTGAAATGGTGCATAAAAGTTACGATTTGATTAAATTCATACTTACAAGGCTTACTTTAATAGGCATCAAAAATCATTCGGAACCTATGAATTTGCGAAGACTCAAGAAACAAACAAATCGCCAACTGAATTCCAATTCAATACATCTTCAACAAAATAGTGTTCCTTGCTGAATGCCACCAAGCTTGTTAAATAGTTCAACTTCAAAACGGACGGTGTCTTCTCTGGCTCTCTGGAAGCTACATATGTTATCGGCAACAACAATGTCAGGAAAGGAATGTTAATCGTAACTCAAGATCTGACATAAATCGATCTGAAAAATCTGCTGATTATAACAAACATAAGGAGATCTGAGAAATCTGATTACAACAAACAGATGGAAGTCAATACTTGTGAAGAATATACAGTTTACTGGAATGTATAAAAAATATATGGTAGTATAACAGTTTCTGTCATTCTGTAATTGATCTCTCTACTATGGTTGCTTAAGAATCGTTGTCGATATGATTTGTATTTAAATATATTTTACTATTTCTAAGCATTATCATTACCACTATTGTATTATCACTATTGTACACATTGAGATATCTAGTAATGAATATCGAGGCAAATATAGGTATCAATTTTATCTTTGTACAATTATTGTGTATATATTTTGTTTGACACTATTATTATTTATTTACTAATTCTTCTAATGTTACAATGAAATCGCGTATATTTTAGCAATTGACGCAACTGCAAATAAATAGAAAAAAATGTTGACAAATTAGCCATCGTTATGCTGGTTTGCTCAGATCCGACCACTAATTGAGAGCAACGAAAATCCATCAATTCAATGATTTTACTGGAAATGTTGTTAATACCCCAAGAAGTCTCATCTTAAATAATTTCATGGGGTTTCTACATCGCGTAGAATAGATTTAAAAGCTTTTTTAACCAGTACAAATAAGCAATTTTTAACCACTACCAACTATATACTCAAATCTTGGAACATATGCAAAATAATAGTAAGAGAACGGACGCTTCTCCAAGAGGATTCAGATAGAATTATGTATGGATTTATGTTACGCATGTACTTCTAAATTATAATTCGAAGTAACTTATGTTGTGTTTAGGTTTTTAGGTAAATTATATTCAACTTAAACGATATTCAGGAGAAAATGATTTTAATTTTACTAATCACAAATCTTGTTTTAACCAGTATCGCAGTAAAAAAAATTACAGCTGAATAAGATGCAATATTAACTAGGTGACGCATAACGCTGAATTATAATAACGCTGAATTAAACGACCGAGTTTGTTTAATTTTCCTATAGTAGGAAGTGGAAAATGATTAATGGTAATTTGCGAAATATTAGTAAGCGTTAAGGAAGATATTTTCTGAATATTCTGCCTGAAAAATTTAAATATAGTATCACTCTTATCGCACTTTTAGATAAAGGCCAAGTTTTGGGCTGCACTAATATTGTTTCCAATTTTCAGCTTTTATTTTTCTCATTTATTTGAATTTCCAGTGCACTTGTTTCAATCTAAGATAGACACAAAAGCAAACAAGAATACTTCTTTACGAACTGTACATGACGTGTACTTGGGAGTTTTAAATATTGAAATTCATTCATTCTCTTTTTACTCAGTTGGAAATTTTCTCTCGATTGGAAACTTAGCCCAAAAGCAAAAATATTAGAACAAAAAACCACAAAAGGAAGTTTCGTGAATTTTTAAATTTTTCTGGAGTCCCAGAAATTTTATGTTTTGTTTCTCTGGATATATTCTGTCTTATTACATATAAAAAGGATTAACATATACATTAAGTGTAATTTATAGAGCTTTATTTGTGTGTGATGCAAGACAAAATCAAAATATTCAATTTAATACTTTCTTGTCATTATAGGCGGTTCAGACAACAAAAAGCACTTTTCCGTTTATATGCCAAACAACAATTTTACACACATTTTATTACCTCATTTAAACAGTAGGATACTTTAAATACGACTTATTACGTCGGGTTACTTCCGCACTCCCTTGTTCGCGATAATTTTTTACTCATTTTTCTGTGAAATGCGTGACCATTGTGCTCTAAAAATACTTATACGTGATTTCGGCGAGAAGGACCATCTTAACACCGAGTTTTATTTAATTTCTCATTTTCAACCATGGTTGCGTCTTTTTACGGACAGGTTTGAGGCACCCAATTTAACAATTTATCAATAAGCAGCCAGTTAGAATTCACTTCAGATCAGAATCGTAAATTGCAACATGATTTCTTGTGATTTTGCTTACTGGTCAGAAATCGTTAACGTTAGAATTCCAGGGAAGAAAGAGAATTGTATAAAATCACAAGTGTAATTATGCAGAAGGAATAGAGGTATAATAAATGGTGGTGTTGTATTTAGTACACCTGAACACTAGAAGAGCAAAATCTGCAGGACAGACATTTCTTGTGCTGCCGTTGTTCAGCATACTGTAAAGGTAATCTCCGAGCTACAATGTTCGTGATTGTCTTTCTTTTGGGAAAAAAAGAGTTTAATTACGCTGTAGACGAAACTTTGGTATTGATAATATTTAACTAAATAAATCCATTGTCATTCATAATTATTCATATAATGATCAACGGAAACATCTCTTATTATTGGATGAGGATTAGTTGGATGGTTTTTACCTCGTCTAAACATCGTTTCAGAACCAAGAACGACAGATCACCAGGTTTTGTAATAATGGAAATGTAGAAATAATGCAGCGACTAATTTCGTATCCTTTTAATATGTACGTTATTCACGGCATGTACTACATGTATTCACAAGGATTCGGAGTTGAAATATTCGAAAATGATGTGTGGACTTCAAAATTCAAACTGACACATGCAGAATATGGTGATTATATAATTTTGAGAATGCTTTTCATTAAAATTGGTCGATGTTTTATGTTTCCCGGTCACTGACTTCGAAGAATGTGTAATAAAATTAGTATTGAAAATTCGGTAAATAGATCCGACAGAAAGGATAAAATGCTGGGGAAAGAATTTTTATATTGGAATCGTTTATTCTAATATAAAAACCGATTTATGTATTAAAGTCTTATTTTTCTGTTGTAATAAAATAATGCATCCACTGAAATGAGTAAGGTTCTCTCTAAAAGTTTGATTGACTTTGTTGTTACAAATATCTCTCATATGTTTCTTACCTGAACTAATTTTATTTAAGTGTAATTGTACATATACAGTTTATTCCCCATTTTGCGTTGCCTAACAAATTAGCATTTGAAAACAGAGTTTCGTTAGTTACATTAAGAGAACGACTGGTAAGTCTATTTTACATTTTACAACTCTCTCAAACTGAATCGACCACATTAACTATTAAAGAGTGTTAAAAACTATAAACATATTAAAACTGCTTACAACGGTGAATTGATCTCGATTATGTTGCTTATACCATATGAAAAGATCATAATAACACAGGCACATACAAAAAAAAAGTTGTCAGACCCCAAAGACGTGACAGGTTTCTCAATGTATTTCGACGCGCTGAATCCGAATCTAAAGCCAGAATCGCGCCTCCCCATTGTTTTAAATCGCGAAAAATCTCCGTGAAATTGTATTTTTTTGTTGATTTTTTGTTTTCCGGGGTTGTTGTCTGACTCAAAGACGACACTTTTTTCGGGATTTAAGAAATGGAGGGTAATGGCGGAATTCAGGTTTCAGATTCTGTTTCAGCGTGTCGACATACATAGAGAAATGTGTGTCATGTCTTTGGATCTGACATCAAACTCCGAAAAAAACAACACATTTTCACGACGGTTTCTTTGCGATTTAAATGGAAGGCGGTGGCGCAATTCTGGTTCCGCATCCGGTTTCAGCGCGTCGAAATACGTAGAGAAACATGTGTCAGGTCTGGGGATGACAACTATTTTTTTGTGCATGTGTTTTCAATACCACAAAAATTATACCTAAAAGATTGTTTGAATATTTGTTCTCAACTTCAAAACCTATTTTGTATCCAATTCCTACCAGAGACTCTTTCACGGACCCGGGGCGAATCCAGCTGATCATTTGGGGAAGAGGGGGCATCATAGATTTTTGTTAAATAATAAACTTCTTTGTTATTATATTGTATATTTTTGTAGTGTATATATGATACTAAATCTCTTAAGGACTGGTTCACCATTAGAGATACGCAGAACCACCCCTGTGTTCTGGCAGGAGGCCCTTGCTCTTTTAGGTATTCAATGGGCTTATATCATCATCATCATCATCACATATGTTACTATACAATATTTTTTTAAAAATAATTACTTAATTCTAATATAAGTAAATATTTAAACGCGTTTTGCCAAATAAAGGAAGGTAACAAACGAGAACTTAAGTTCTTTTGAGGAAAGGGGCACGGCCGGAAGCAAGTACGCGGCGCGGATCGGCTCGACTCGACGGCGCGGTGCGGCGCGATGAAGCAGCGACGGCGCGGCGGGCGCAGCGCGGCGGCGGGGGCGGGCGTGGCGCGGCGGGGGCGGGGGCGCCGGCGGGAAGATGGATCAGGGCACGCGCGCGCGCTCGCAACAAAGGCAGCGAAAAGGGCAATCGTTGCGACGCGGAGGCCCGGGACAATGGCGGCGCCGCGGGGCGCGCAGCTAGCCTAAATCAGCGCCGTAAATAAGAAGTTTAATCACGGCGCCGAGGAGGCCCGGGCGTCGTCGCCCCGCCTCCGCTCCGGCCCTCGTGCTCGTCGTCGTCCTCGCCCTCGCTCTGCCCCCGGCCGCGCCCTCGCCGCCTAGTGCAAGGCCACCGCCGCCTTCACTGCGGGCTTCCTCCTCCGATGCGTGGACACGCCTGTCTTAGCTGCTAACTCCCTTAAGATGGCAGCACGTTGTAGGCACGAAATATTTCAATCACGATTATACTTTCAATTGAAAGAAATGCGTAATGGCTACTTTAATGTAATATATATTTTTTTAAATCTTTGAGTGATTTTTTCAGTTGTAATTGGTATTCATTCGAAACATCTTGAGTTTATGTCATACAAAGAAAAAAACATTCTTAAATTGTCTACGTTTCGGGTTTTCTTATGTCTACCTCAATGCTATAACGAAGTTACATTTTATGTAGCGTCGGAATTTATTCTCCTGCCAATATAATCCAGTTTTTTAATCTGTATGATTTCATTGGTAAAAGTGTTGGTGAAAATAAAATTAGTAAATCAACCATACAGTTTACAAATACCAAACATATATTGAGAGGTTTCTGAATGTGGTCGCTACATAAACTGAAATTTGTTTGGGTAATCGCCTTGAGGAAGACTTGATCAAAGCCGAAACGTTGACGGTTCATGAATTTTTGTTTTCTTTGAGTGGCCTAATGTCAAGATCATATTATTTAAGAATTGAGGTCATATAAACTTGTACCTATGAAAATTGGTAATATTATTTACTTTTTAAAATATTCATTAGCTTCCATTCGCAGTTTCTAATTTTATTTTTTGCACAAGCTTCCTAATTTATTACAGAACGTCAGCTGGTATTCAATTTTTAATGAAGAGTCAACTAAATTCGCTCTCTTATCAAACACAATTATATACTACCCTCGTGAAACTAAAATAAATTTCGTATTTTAATATAGTCTTGATAGCACTAGCATATTACAGCATATAAGGATATACTTGTACAACAGTTTGTTACGTTATATAAGAAACGTTACTGTTCCATAACACAACAAATAAAAAGCAAATATTTAATCGCGCGTGCTCTCTTCCTTGAAGCCTTGCCGTCACATCATGGAAGCTGTTTCGTAAGAAGTGACGAATGACATTCAGTCGATACGTGCATTGTGAGAATATACGGAATAACGCAATGAAATATTTGCATTTTTCAGTTAAAATCGAAAGTTTTCATTTTTTGGATTTTTACTGAGTTTCTGGAGACACCTCTCAACCTGTGTAGTTTTATTTTCAATACTGCGCGCATTTGGAATTAGTAGGGGAAAGTACCCAAACCCAGGCCTCCATTTTGTTTTCGTATATTTTTAATTCCAATTTTCCGCACAATTACATCAAAATATTAGCAATGCATACTTAAATTAGTTACGCAAATGTTATGTCCTACTTAAAATTATCGGCCAAGTACTTTAAAAATAAAAAAAATCGTTAACATTGCATTTTGTGGACTTATAAAAAAGGTTTTCTAATGTGGGCAAGCGTTTTAAGAAATGGGTAAATGAAAAACAACTGCAAATAAATTAAACTCATTATAATTTTACAAAAATACAATTTAAACATCTTATACATAAGAAATTATTTTACATGTCTTGCACATAGTATATGTATTCAAGTGCAGCAAAAGTCACACATTTAAGCAACTTTTTCCGCCCTCGCACATTCTGTTTGAGTCCACAGTCAACACATTAGGCACATTAGGACATGGTCTACAGGGAAAAGAAACTTAACAAGCCAAGTGATTTAGCAGCATAAGTAAATAGGCCAGTATATGCCGTCAACAACTGGATTTACTTGCCTAACTAGTAACAATTCTCCTTGATATTCGTCATTACTACCATTTTTACCCGATGAAAAATAATCTGTTAAAAATTCGCGAGATGAGAATCTGATAAATGCTATCTTTCTATTGCTCATTTGAGGGACTAAATGCAGTTAGCAATGCTCATCATTGTTCATACGAATATAATTTCAAATAAGCACTGAGGTACCTGAAGGTTCATACTTTGAGTGAGAATTGAGATCAATTTATTATTGAAGTATTAAAGATGCTTCTGCGCTTGAGGAATATTGTGATTATTTGTATCTAGCATTCGTTTATTATTTTAGCACGTGGTATAAATGCACCAAAGGAAAAAGAACTTTATAAAAAAAGTATTGATACGCTATAAATATACGATATTAAAATAGATTCTTTGTTGGGGACGTATCAGGTAGGATAGTGTGCATTACGTTTATACATGAGATGAAACTAAGTAATGCAAAAAGAGTCACTGCATCAATCATTACAATTAAATTTTTGTAGAAACGGTCTTGGAGATGGAAGAATGAAAATAATCAATATCAGCACTAGTTTATTAGCTCTAAGTATGATGCAGGAGTTGATTAGTTAATGTTGGGGATAACATTCCATTCCTCATCATGATAATTGACATTTTCCAGGCACATTATCAGTACCTAATTAGAGTAAGTGTATTCACAAATGTGTTCTTTTTACTTCTTATTTGTTGTTATTGCTATTTCCATGCAAAAATAGCATTTTTTGGTCTAATAATACTTGCATAATACTGAGCAAATATTAGTAGGAATTGCATTACGAAATTGATTGGACTACCCGTTACCGTAAACACATCGAACAAAATTGATTCAACAAATAAGAAACTAAATAATGAGAGCATACATCAAATATACCATTTGTTGCAGAATATGCTTTCCAATAACTGTGTATTAACAATAAAAGTATATACAAACGGTGTGTAAATAAAATAGACATATTTTATCAAACTAAAATTATTTAAATTACATGTATGATTTTATACCTTATCGTTAAAATTAAAGGTCCCAAATGGAGGTGACGTAGATGATACAAGTCATGGAATGTGGTAGTTGAAGAGTTCAACTACTACAGCCAAAAGAGCAAGAAAGAACTTTGTTAAAATGTCATGGGAAATTACCAAATACAGAAAATAAATAAAACATTTGAAAACATTGCCTTAAAATTGCAGAAATAAGGAATTAAAAAAATATTGTACTTTAAAACGATATTTTTGGGCAATATTTCACTCATGGAATGTGATGGTTGAGGAGTTTATCACTGCAAAAACAGAAGAAAGAACATTGTTAAAATGTCACGGGAAATTATGAAGTAATTTTTGTTAATGTTTAATTGTTATAACTGTGTATTCGTTTAAATACTTTTCAACTAATAATTTAAAAAATAAAACATTTGAAACCATTGCTTTAAAATTTCAAAAAAGGATATCTTAAATATATTGCGCTTTTAAACATTCTATTTGGAGAATGTTTCACCCAGCATTTAGATGTTGAGTATGAAGACGCGGACAGAAGGTGGCAGTTGTCAAGTTCGATCGCCATCACGCGAACACGTGAACGTCAGAACACGACTCGTCCCAAAGTTTCTTGACGGTAATTTTATGTTGATACAGCTGTGCTTTGTGTTTCCACATTTCCCCAGCCAGTGAAGTTATGTTTACTTCTTTCGAAAACGCAGCTCCTTAACGATCGTTTGGAAACGACTCATTGAGGAGGTGTAAAGATTATGAATGTCTCCAGGCAGGCCCGTGTTAACGCATAGGACAGAAGGGCCAAGGCCCAGGTTCAAGAGCCTCCGATTGTTCGTAGAAATATTTAATTCTAAATTTTTCAAAAAATAAAACAAAAACATATAAAAGAAGCAAGATATGATTAATTTATAAGCACAAAATTGGCATCATGGAGTGATGTGATGCCCAATCATTGGATAATATTTATAATTCTAATTGTAAATATATTTGTAAATGTTCGTAATAGTTTTGTAATTGTCGTATATCTAGTTGTAATAATGTTTGCCACCGAGCATTAGCTCAAAGCAAACTTTAATAAATCTATCTATCTATCTATCTATCTATCTAATACAGAATGTTGCTGGTTGATGCGAGAATGTCACACAGTGATGTGAATTTTAGTTGTTTAGTTTTTTTTTCAAAAATTGTCTTAAATTGGGGGGAAAGATCGGTGAAAGTAAGAGTAGGGGACCCTCAAATTAAGGTAGGCTGAAGGGCCCCCAATGCTGTTAATACGGCTCTGTCTCCGGGAATAACAGTACAAAGGTGTCTCATTAGGAAAGTGGAAACTATTCTACGTGAAAACCGTCATAGTATGTTTCCTCATTTTACTTCGATTAAAAATATATCGTTACATGTCATGAATCAGTTTTTTTCTGACTTTTATCTAATATTTCGTAGTTAACAGCAGCTTTTCCTGAGATCAAATTTCCTGAGATTAATTTAAGATGTAAATGTTTAAGATTTGTACAACAATTCATTCTTTATTACTATGTATTTGGTACACGTAATATTACGTTTATGAGGTTTGTACCAATATAAATATATTTATATGAAACTCCGTGTTTCTTAAAAGCACACTGAAGTCTACTGGAATCCGGATCTCAAGTTTTTCTAATCCAAGGAAATGTCCCAAACGGACAATACTGATATATCAAATGCATTGAAATATTTGTAATTTAAGGATGACTAGCATTCAAAAGTATTATTTTCATTTTATATTAAAATTACCAGAAAGTCATTATTTGAGGAAACATTTTAGCTCAATATAGCATTTACAGTAAGCAGAAATGATATTGATCATTCTACGTATATTATATTTTTGCGAGTTTTTCAATCTGTAAATGTAATAAGAATGTACTATGTAGAAATGTAGTGTGTAGTGTGTTTCTATGTAACATATGCGTGTTAGTTATTGCCTCTCTAAAATCCAATAATTCTCCAATTCTCTTTTCCGTTTGAATAAGTATTTTTTTCATGAATTTCGCTATTTTAGAAATTCGGTAACAGAAGTTTAGAACATTTTTATTAGACACGAGACAAACTTCCCACAGAACTAAAGCTGATATGCATTCTCACTGTTTCTTGAGGCAGCATTTTTGAATTGTGAGTAAATTTAACAGTGATATCCGTGATATATTTGGTAGAGAATTTAAAAAACTATCTAGCTCAATAATTGTGGAAGTTAGCAAACAAAGCGTTAAAATCCATCGTTTACGTGTTATTTTCACTCAAAAGATTAGGATATAAAGAACCTTTTATTGTGCTCACTTTGCTTTCAATCTTTCAATCTCTTTTGGATCTTCCTGATCTACAATTCATTGCAGGTTCCGGTGACCTACTGGTCTGGCATTCTTTTCACATTTTGGCGCCATCTTCGTTGGTTTCTTTTTAGTTTCTAGAACAATGGTTCGACTTTTAATACTGGCCATGTATGCGTGTTTATTTTCTTTTCAAGGTTGTATAACTAAGAGTGCACCTCATAAATTTCATTTTTTGCTTCCTGCATTCTGGATTTTTCCTTTACTCTCATTACTCTTGTTTCGTTTCCATGCATTAATATTGAAACAGCAACAATATTGAAGAATTTTACCTGTGTTTTTTTATGTTTGTGAATTGTTTCACATACGCTTTATAATCTTTTCAGTTTTTCATCTAAAATTTTTTCGTAAGATACGTAACGAACTAAATATATGACATAATTTTAATTTTTTTTTTTTTTTTTTCGGGATCTTTCCTATAACATTTTTTGCCTTCAGTGAATAGCATAAGCCAAATTCTGATACACTGCGTTAAAGTTTGTAATAATACTCAACACTCTAGCGCTCTCTTATTGCATGTTTGTATTTATTGATGAATTGAACAATAAACGTTTACGATTTAACTCCATTCTTTCACTCTTTTTATCACCCAGCTGAGTTATAATTATTAATACAATATTTGGATGATATTTAGAATGGCCTATCTAATGCCATACACTGTCTGAAAAAACATATAGCATATCCGCGTGGACACCTCTCGACGTTTGTCTTGTCAGATTGTTGCTACCAATAATGAAGGTGAATTACTTGGAAGTCATGTACGGAGAGCAAATGTATCGATATGGAACATCAACGCTTCAGTCATTGTGGCCGTGGCGCCGTCGCTGCAACCTTCCCGGCCGTTGAATCGGACAGGGTGGCCTGCTGGGCGACCAGCGCGTACACGCGACTTCATTTGTCCCCGGGGTCCTGTGAATAGGTTCGTTTACTGCATACAGGTACAAACAGAACCTTCTCATTGTAATTATGACTGCTTTTCACAGATTGACATCACGCTGAGAGTATGGCACTTCCCATCCCCTGTTATCAAGTGTAATGATATCCGTGTACAATGTAATGGAAAAACAAAATGGCCTAATGGAAAAACAAAAATGAGGTCTCGTATTTGAAATTTTATAGTCATCACATTTTTCAACTATTTTACTCTTAAATTGTTAAGTGGGGGACTTTTTGTCGGGTATATTTTGTACTAGGTAGGCCAATTCACGAAAGGTATTGCGTACGGTTGATAGCATCATTCTAACTCTTCCAACAAGTATTATTGTTTCGATAAGAGTATTTTTCGACGTCCTAATAAAAATTAAATATAATATTTGGGTCTATATTTGACATTTTACGCCTACAGCAGATTCTTGGGCCAGTTAGTTTGTAATGACGTGAGAGCATAATTTTATCACACCTGTCAGAATGAATGTTCATTTTCTGCTCAATTATTTTATCAGATAACAAATAATTAATACATAATTTATAAATGCTTTGAAACCCTATAATATTTTCGGTATTTTAAGAACCTCGTTGGGAATGATGGTTGGATTCCCTATATGTTTAAAAAGTCCGTAACAAATATTGAACATCTTCTGGATCACTGACTGAGTTCCGATAAGGTTTGTCGTTCAGTTTAATCAATTGAAAAATTGCTGAGATAATCCTACCGGCTGACTTTGCTCAGTGCTAGCACTAATACTGGCTCTGCAGCAACTCTGACCGGGAATTCCTGGGGTTAAATTTCCACGATGTTGGATTTTCTACTCGAGCTATATACTCGTTGTCGAATTCAACTGTTGTCTGAAGGTGGATTCTAGCAGGCGGCTGCTCTGATCGGTAGTTTTCCGTGATTTCTCGTATTAATACCAGGTGAATGTAAACGTAATCTTCCGCGGCTCGAATCCATATCGTCTTTCTCTGTCCGAGTGACGCCGCGTCGCAGGCTGAGACATCGACTGTGGCCTCTCAGTCTGCGACACGGTGTCATCCGGACAGCGAAGAAAATACCAAGTGAATGCCGGAGAGTGGTACTCTAACAAACAGGCAGTACCCTAACTTTCCTTGTCCTATCGCGCTACACATACGTTTATGCAAAACACTACTACACGCCATAGAAGGCCGGTCGGGAGCTTAGAGCTTATTCAGATTAAGGTGGTGCTCTTCTGAGGGAGGTACGTGGAGGGGGAAATCTCACTCAAGCCAATGTGTAAGTTGACGCCAGATCTCATCATTCAGCGGAGAGGAACATCACTACTTCCTGGGATAATGCATTAGCTACACTAACATGACTAATTAACATGAAAAAAAAAATAACAAAACAATCGAAGATCATTTGTTTTTCTTCTGGACGTAATGTATCATTGCTATGGACCTATTTGTTGAGCCCTTCTTTTGCTGTTAGTGGTAGGAGTAGAGGCAGGTGTGTGGGCAATTATTTTGTTTCGACAAAATACTACAAAATACAATCTGTAGTTTGTTTACCGATGCAAATAAGCCTTCTATTACTTGATTTTTCAAATATTGCCAACGATGCTTTGCTGGTACTTTTATCTATAGTTCAACTGTGTATAGAACAAAAGAGCGATGTAGAGATTGTGGAGCTCAAGAAAACGTGCGCAGCTTCCTCATACCTCACAGACAGGTTCCAATGATTTTGTAAGGGAATAAATCAGTACATTTCAAATAGTTTTTATAAAATGAATATGAATTGTAGGTAATGATATAAACGTAATATATTATAAATTATTAAGGCCTGTTTTTTAACACATCATTTTTGTGCATAAGTTTCAAAATAAATAAGGTTAATTGAAAGATGCATTTTTTGTGTATGGCATGTTATTAACGAATTTTGATTATGTTACGACACTACAAATAAGACAAAACGAAGCTAAAAATATAAATACTAATGAAATAAGAACAACTACATACCATTGCTTAACTCTGCTGTAGAACATCAGACATAATAAAAGTATTGACGTAAAAAATAAAACATCGTAAAAATACAACATTCCTTAATAAAAGGGATAAACGTTAATTGCAAAGGAAACATAAATCGTTCATAAATTCCAGTGATTTGCCAAGTTTATAATTCCCAAACCATGAGAATCTCCGTTGCTTGGAATATAATAAATACTCACTGGATTGCATGCATGTGAATTTGGTTAAAGCCAATTGTTAAAATATCAAATTGTATAAATTTATATTATATTTCGTGTCTTTGACGTCATGTTTGCACTGATCGGAGATTTATATTTCAAGATCTTCATCAAAAACTTTCTATGAACATTCTGTGATTTAAAAAAGGAAACCCATTATACTATGGCAAGAGCAATCAGGTTGAAACCTATTTTTTAAAAATTGAGTTGCCTGTTTTCCTTGAGGGAAAACTCATTTTTACTAATGTTGTGCATGTTAGTCTCCACCAAATCGAACAAATTGTTTTGGTTTTTGTTTGTGCATGGCATGTTGCGACTAATTGAAATCAGGCATCCACTGCCAACCTGATGTAATTCTGTTTGCATTGATGAAAGTCGAATATTTTTTTACACGGCCTTTTCAGTTTCAGTAGCAAGAGTGTTTTGAGTGAGAGTGTTGCATTTAACTTCCATTTGCAGAGCGTATTTTTATTTAAAATAAATAGCTACTTGCTTGAAGAGGTTGAGAGACACCCCTTCCCTTCCACAAAGTGCAAACGGTGTATTTCGTAAACAAGAGTACGTTATACTGTGTGTCCCACTAGCTATGGACCACCCACATAACTTCTGAACGGTTCAGGATATCGAAATGCAGTTTTCGCTGAACAATGCAGAACCATGGGGCAAGTAACATGCCGTAGAGAAATTGTCTATAATATTTTTAGTTTTTTTTAGTTTTTAGTTTAGTAATTTGTAGTAGAAATTTAATCATTTTCGATTTTCTAAATGGAACTGTAAATGGAAATGATCTTCGGAACGACACAACTAGAGCGTACTCGTTACGTATTTACCTCATTTCAGCTCAAATGCTATCAATCTGGTTGAGCTTTGCGTTTCACATACAGACACTACATACCAGATATCCATCCAGGTATCTATCCATACAAATATCCCTGTTTTTTAATAGAAAATTGCATCTTTCTCCTGTCTTCCTGCCCCAATATTCACCATTTTTGTAACAGCGCTAATAGACCGTAATCCTAATATTTGTGCAAAGTTACAGCTTAAAGCAACCTTAAACACAGAGTTTATGACAGAAAATTCGAGATAGTTTTGTTTTTGTGATTCCAAAATAATAATGTAGGGAAGAAAAGTAAAAATGAATGTGGAATTCCAAAACTCCTGGAATCAGTAGCGCTGCGTTAGACGAGACAAGATACACACTGGCTCTCGAAGGAAAATATTAATTCATAGAATTTAATATAAATATTTCAATAGATGATATTCTTCACTTCTAAGCTGTAATGAGAGGAGAAAGCAGCACGCGCGATGAGGTAGCGCCGTGCCAGCTGGGAGAAGAAAAACCCAAGTGTCTCAGGGCAGCCCCTCACGGGAGCGTTAAAGAATAGACAGTTCGAGATGTACTACCTTCGCAAGCTCGGTTTTGCATAAGGAAAAGCTCTGGGCGCATGATAGCCGTCGACCGGGAAAACAAAGTGTAGGCGCCTTCTTGAGAAGTGCCTTTATTTTGTAAAAGTAGGCGCCTCCGTAGAGCATGTCGTTTCAACCGCTGGGCTACGTTACTTCTCTCGCTCGGAGGCTTCTTAGTACATAATGGTTCGTTTCCAATGCAGTGTATATGTGCGGGGTCCCGGTCCTGCCGGCCATGTGTTACGGGGTACGTGTGGTTAGCACGTAGGCATCCCTACGACGTGTTCTCATCCTGAGAAGTGAGTTTTCTCATTGTCATGTAGCAACATGTACTGGGACATTGCAAGGAAAACGCCCATTATAAACCTTGCTCGACCAGGAATCGAATCCGGGCTTGCGTCATGGAAAACGAGTACGCTGTCCAATGAGCTATGCGCGAGGGTCATGAGATAACATTTTGAAAACTAAATTAATTTCCATTGTAAAAGATTATCTAGTTTCTGGGCTGATTCATGAATCATACTTATTTCTCTATTAGTACAAACTATTATTACAAAAAAATCTTAAATTGATTTTTAAATCGTGATTGGGGTTATTGCTTGTTTGCGACTGCGAACGTACTCTTTCCATCATTGGAATTTTAACATTAGTTCACTTACCGTTTGATGGTTACTAACGTGGACGTTTCTTCCCCTAGGAATATCTTCGCTTCCTGTCTATCTTTGAAGACATTTGTTGTCTTTAATGTCGTGGAGAGCCTCGATTTCTTTTGGCTTCAGAATCTTCAGTGAATTATTGACTTGGTAAGTTCCAAAAACTGATTTAGGTAAAGAAATTTAATAAAAACGAAATTCATACGTGTTACAAGACTTACACAATTTATGACGATGAATTCTCATTCTTGATGTTTGTGTCTTATAATATGACCAAAAGCGTTTTGGTGAACAGATCTTATTTGATTCATGGTGGCAAGTTCACAAACATTTTCACGCATGTCAGAATAGTAGAATTGTAATTACAGTCCGGATTGTTATGTAGCTACATATCTTTTGTCTTTCTATATGCAGTTCTCAAATTTGTGGTCTTTCAGAAACATGGCAATCATAGCACAATATTTTTACATACTTTTACACAATTACATATTTTGCATATTTTGCACATATTTGATATATTTTTTAAAACTTATTATACTATAAATTTCTTGAAATTAGTTCCTTGAAATATTTAATGAGATTTTCAAAATAGATTTTATTTTAAGAGTCAGCATAGATTTGGTTACACAAATTCAAAATTCGCTGCTGACGACGCGAGGTGCCCCATGTGAAGACGCCGCCAAATGCACACAGTTTGTTTGTGTTAATCTCCATCTGCATTGCATGTATGTTGCAACAAGTGTGCAAGAGCCCTGAGAATATTACCTTTAGATGAAGAAAATATAAGTGACTGGTGTTTCTTGATATTTGATCCCAAATTTCGAGACAAATTGATTGTGGCAGACGTGTAGCACTTTGAAGAAAATACTTCAGTGATTGCTTGCTGGTCATTGAGTTTCCATGATTGTAGGATGGCTATCATTGCTCACAAAGATAAAAATATACTCTTAAAATTATTTCATTAAGTAAACTCAAATTGGGTAAAGTTATTTTCTTTGTATATGTTTTATAAATAAGAGCGTATTTTCGTGTCGCATATTATATTTTTACATATTTGTTACATATTCTTATAATTTTCATTACATATTATGCACACATTGTGCTATTCCATGCTATGTATTTTCCGGACTAGTTATAATTGTCTTTTTACACGTGCGTTTCATTGTTATGGCTGTCGCGATCGACAAGTACAAGGCGAAAAGAAGAAAAACAAAATAGCAAAGTGTAAATACGCAAATAGTTCGCACGGATCCCATGTTTGAACTGGCATTCCTAAACGAAACCACCGTTAACCGTTAAATGAGAAATATCAAATACAGTGTCATAATTTACGCAGCTCATTTATTTACTGAAAATAATTAGACTGGTTACAAAATTTCACCGACATTGTGATTGGTACTACGTTCATTGCCTTTGTCATGGTATCACGAATCATTGCTGGAATTCGAAGCTTTGAGGTATATTTTTTAGCTTGGGAATTGCGCGGTTTGCGAAAACACGCCAACACGAAAAACACCGGAAGGGAAATTTATTTGCTCGGTTAGGGTGCCCCAACACACAATCGCGAATCTATGGGTTGTTCTTTATTTCATATCGTCGAATTCTCTATTGTTACATTACACAAAACAAGGTATATTAATCTTGGATATTAGAAAATTATATATTTACTTGATATTTACCTTCTGATGGAATGATTTTCTCCAATCGGTATAGTTTGGTCTTTTTAACAGAAATAGTGTTTCATTAGCTGCCTTACAGAATTAATAATAAACGTTTTGTCCAGCATCTTTAGATATTATGGTTACCCTCTCATTTTATGTTCGTGATACTTTATTCAAAAAGTTGGACATCACTAATGCTCTGCAGCTACTAAACTTACATTTTCATATACTTACATTTTCTACATACTTATATCTATATCTATATATTATATCTATATCTATATATATATATCTATCTCTATATATATATATATATATATATATATATATATATATATATATATATATCAACATCAACAACATAGGTTGAATATCATTTGATCAATTATTAATGAAACTAATATTTAAGTACTAGTATTCATTAGCACTTAAAAGCTTCTTTAAAATGTTTTTAAAATATTCAATACTTTTATACTTAGTTATGATCTTTTGTATTATGCTCAAATTATATATGGCACATTACTTAAACTATGGTATTGAAATGACTAAAGAATCTATTCGTGGCGTATGTTTCAATTTGGCTAATTATTTATTTTAAGAAAACGCCTCAGCTCACCTGTAGTGGAGGAATGGTTCATATTGAGTGCGCAGGGGGGGGATCCCAATCATATGACTTTAAAACCTAAAAAATATTTTACTAACTTAATCACTCAGTTTTACAAGTCTTTCTGCTTTACCAACTTCGCTATGCAGTGTACAGTCAACATTGGTCATTACCTGACGCAATTCCAAGTCAGTAGTGAGGTTCCGCGATTAACAGAAAACAAATATCTGTCCACCGGAAAATTTTCAAAGCATTTTTATTCCACATTTACATGTACGTTGCCTTTCTATCCACTCTTCCTGTAGGAATAACATCCCTATGAAATGAATTGTGGAACAACGGAGGGGGGGGGATTACCCTCTCTCTTGATAATGGACAAGGGAAGCGGTTCAGGTTGGCCGTTGAAGTACTTTGATATAAAAGTGAGTGATAAAATTAGTAAACAAGAATGTTTAGTATTTCTACATGTGCAAACATTTGCTACACTGTAAAAACGGGTTATTTTGTACCCTAACATAGTGGCGATTATTTTAACACGTTGAGGGTAGGCTTGCTTCCTTGGTGTTAAGGTCCTGTGGAATTGCTAGGTATGTATACTGTATACAATCCACAAGCAATCAACTCGTAGCTCGGATAGTTCAGTCATTTTTTTCGCAGAGCGAAAGTAACTAGTGTTTACATTGTTATTATTGTAACTCGATTTGTCGGTTATTTGAAAGGTCATACGATTGAGATGCAAAATATAATTTTTTCGTCCAAACATACGCTTCATCATTTTGTCTACGACTTCAACTACCACCAAAATTCTTCAAAAGTTTAAAGTACTTAATTACTAAAACTCCCTGGTTTGTGTGCAATTCACAGTTACATAGAGACCTATAAATCCAATCAATGTACTCTTCCTTACAACACATGAATAAATCGTTCTTCCACAACCATTCGCTAATTGCAAACCCTATATTCAAAAATCTAAGAACAGAATGCATAAATCGTCGCATCAAAAAGAAATTCCACGCAAAGCGCTAACCTAACAGCAGTATTTTAATAAAACCCACATTTATTCTCCTTCCAACTGATCAGAACAGTTACGTCACTTACATATCTAAAATGACAAGGAGGACCTGAATGATTGGTGACCTGCATTTAAACTATTGTGTCAAATATTATACTTTATGTTACTTTAACATGCGTTGGGGTGAACACTTAGAATAAAAAATCACCGTGAGCATAGATAATCACGTGATTATGCAATATAATCTCCCTACGTCCGGGATGCTTTTGTGCGGGTTGTACGTCTGTGTTATCTCAGGAAGTTCAGCTGTGTACAAGTTGTTGACTGGATACTTTCATAACTTTCTGCCAAGGCTAATCGATTCTCTGAATTATTTTGGACTTCATTTCTTCAATTTTTATTAACATCCTTAATTTAATTGTAGTCACTTGGAACCCCGCGATATGCTTCAAGATTCTTCTTATTGGTAGGAGCCTAGCTAGGGAGGGTCTCTCGGAACCTGTTTTTAAATGGCCAGCGTGTTACGAATCTGCGTAGATCATTGGCTGAGTAAGGCATCAAGAAAGGGGCAGTACGAATGGGAAGCGTCTTCGTATTAGTAACCTGGTGTGTCTACTTTGACGATCTTGTTTTCATTTTATACACTTGACAATTGTAAGATTTTAAATATGATGGTTATTATATTTTTATCTCTTGAAAGAAGCCTCTGCTTTGACAAATACACATTTCACTCAATTATTGCCAGCCGTAACTATTAATACAAAACTGCCGGAAATGTAACTATAAAATGTCAATCTCCCTAGCGATACCATATGTTTTCAGACTTAACAATGCCCAGAATTGCTGCTTTTTGATGTTTCACACATTTAAGCAGCCGATAAGAACTCGCTGTTACTCCAAAACGACTGAATTTTGCTGATGAATAAAGTAAGTATTGCGTGTTTCCCAGCCCCTCAACAACTTTGATCATTAGATCCATGAGTGCAGTGCATGATATACCTGGAATGTAGGGGTGTTCTCCTGGAATGTGAGATCGGGAGCAGACCTGCATGTCGACTTTCAGAATTTCGAACAAATATTCAATCAAACATTTGAAGACATATTTAGAAAATTTACAAAATGTTCAAAGGCTTCATATTGTATACCCTGAAGTATGTTAATTATCTTTGAAATGACACTAATATAACTTACTCCTGACGTGTGAACCAAGGAACTTGGCCGAAAATAGAGCTTAAAATATTTCATTATTGCGATGTACACTACCATCCTTCTAGGCAAGAATTAAAAAACTGGAATTCCTGAAATTCTGTAAAAATCTGTGGTCTGAAGAACAAGTACTTCAGTAAAGGGTATGTATAGAATGAAAAATGTCTGCTGCAAGTCGATAGAATTATTTATCTGAAACTCAAGGACCCTATAGTAGTCTGCAAAACGCGAAACGCACAGTGAACAGATAATGCCAATATATAATTATATAAATATCTTCTACAAGAAACCTAAATAAAGGTTTTAAGACTTTATAAATCAATGTTTGCACAATGAAAATTCCCATATGAGTGGAAGAAAGCGTAGTTCCTGTTTTCACAAAAGAACGGACTGCAAAAATGACAGAGGGAAAAGTAGGGTTGCCAACAGTCCTCCAACTGGGCGGACAGTCATCCATTGACATCGATTGCCCTGTCGTTCTCCTTTGGGTTTTAAATATTTAACATTTGTGCTCATTTATTTTATAACATGCCTAACACATACGTTGTATTGTTTATTGTTTTTTATTTAGAATCGAAAATAGGAATATCCTTTTCTGAACGCTGACACACGCATACATCATAGTAACTCGGTCTAGCGAATACAATAAAAGACACAAAAATACGCTTTAATTGTTAAATAAGAAACGCAAAAATATTATTTCAGTTATTGTAAATATGCCGTCCTCACCTGCATTTGGTGAATAAATCTTTTCATTTATGCATCTCAAATGAAGAGAAGAAAGAAGTAGAGCTAATGTTAGTCTCATTCGGCGGGAAATGTTAATCTACATTAGTTTTGACGTGAGTTATTCAGCATTTTACAATTATATAAAAGATATCAAAGCTGTACTGCAAGCTGCCAGAAGGGGAAAAAAGAACAAATTTATTAAGAAATAAATTATTAACGTTTTTTACTAATTTTAGGCAAAGAATCTCTACGTAAGATCTGATTTAACTTTTGGCATACAAATTTAGAAATGAAATGAAATTAAGTTTATCCACAAGACTCTCTCAAAGATTCAGATAAAATTATGTTTTCTTTACCTTTCGTTCCGAATATAAACAACCAAATAAAGATACTTTTTTATAACAATTTCCCTAATGTACTCTTGGTTAATAATATTATTAATAAGTCCAATGTAATTAAAAAATTATTACTTGTTAAATATCTTGGATATTATAAAATTATTTGCTGATTCTAAAATATATGTTAGTATTTTTTCTTTTTCTCTCTCTTAGTGTTCTCCCTTTTACATAAACATAGTTGCCAATCCGTGGGAAAATCCTACAATCACATAACATATATTATATTCAAAATTTATTGCAAGTAAATTATAAAATATTTTAGACAGAATCTTATAAGAAAAGCAATCTGAATTCGGGAAGGCAAGGTCCTGGTTAGACATTGCATTTCACTCAAGTGACAAGAGGAGAATATAATTGCAATACGTATGTGGTGTGTATTCACTGCAGCAAAGCTTTCTACAATGTCAATTGAGGTAAATTATGGATCCAAGAGGAATACCGCATCACCTAATTAGTACCATCCGAAATATGTATGCGAAAAGCAGATTTTTGTAATATTAAAATGGGGAACAATTCTACAGGAAATCATAAAAAAGCATTAGTCGAGAGTTCTAGGTCACCGATACTTTTTTATTTATATCTGGACAACTTTGTGCGAGAGTGGGAGAAACTACTTATAGATCCTTAATATTGCATACACCTTTAAAGGAAAAACAATTCAAACTTTCATTATTGCTGCTATTAATACGAATAATATAAAATAACAAATTTCTATAATCTAAAGCATCAACAAGCGAAACCACGTCCATGGAATTCCAAGGACTCCAGCCTCTATGAGGTAAACTCGATAAAATAATAAAACAAGATAATCTAATCTATTACAACAAGTATTAGAGTTTATGTAGACATGAAAGTAAAATTTTATATAATAAAATTAGGCAGTATTTTACGTAATATATTCTTTAATAAAATAATACAAAAAGGACCGGCAGTTAGTGACAACCGGGAATGACAAACAAGGAATACCATTTCATCACTTCTTGAAAAACTAAAAGCAGCAAAATGCAAGTAAACACGAATAATCAAAAATGCAAAAATGCAAACATGTAAACATTAACAAACACAAACAGCAGGCCGGAAGCTAAATGAAGCAAGTGACCGAAATGCAAAGTGAAAGATGTGCAATCACATCTAAAACCCCTAAGAATCACATCTAAAACAGTAAATTTAAAAAAAAAAACAAAGAGCCCGTGCTGCAGAACGTGACTGTGCCGAAAAGAACCTGCGAGCGCCCACAAATGAGACAATCATAAGAGCGCCGCCGAAAACTTAAATACTCAAAAGGACGTGTGACAATTTAAAGGAAGACCTCATCGGAGCAGGCCGTACAAGACTAAAAATCACATCCAGCCGTATCTTCTGATTCTCAGGGTGTGACACTTATCTCGGTGGGGTTGATGACTACAGGAAGATTGAAAGATTTAATAGGGTATGCTGCACTGTTAACAGATCTCTCAGAGGTAGAGTTAGGAAGGATTTATTGCTCAAGTTTTATTAAGTCATGGCAGTGCCCCATGGAAGTGAAAACTGTACACAGAATTCTAGTAGAATCCAAGCTGTGGAGATAAGAATTTTAATATCTTTGTTTGACGTATCAAGAAGATATAAAATAGAAAACAAGAATTTGATACGCGAAAGTTTTCTTCAGACTCGGAATCCTTACTCACACTCCTTTACCAACATTGGTTGAATTAAGATACAAGATAGCAACGAGAATTTTTGACAAAATCTGATAACCAGAAATGTTCTGTACCGTGTAAAAATTTTGCATTGAAGAGCGAGCTGGATATTCACAATAATAGTCCTGGTGTCGAAATAACCAATTCCTCACCCCTCGCATCTCGCGATATCAGGGCTCAAGACAATAGGGAGTTTTTGCAAGTCGTTTTTTAATTTATTTTCTATCTGTTCAACAATACATGTTTTTCAGAGGAGTTAATTTTTGCCAGTTCATTAACATTTGGTTTTCACCTAACTGCGGGTTCCCGTCGGTTAACTAAGAAATTTAGTTTAAATAGATTATTATAAAATCAGATAACAGCAGTTTCTTTTAGGAGTATTGATATAAGTAATTATAATTTTAATTTATTTACACAATATTCAATTATGGGGGACGAAACCAATCTCTTGGAAATTTTGATTTTATTCGGAGACCTAACTCTCCGGTTTGACCTAGATTGAAATCTTGGGAACAAATCGCAGATGGAAGAAGATCGAAAAATTTTTGGGCTTGATCTGTTGTCTGTTTTGTTTGGAATCTGTAATTCAGCATATATTTGCGTGTTTGAGATGAACCATGGTGCTTTTACTATTTTTCGTAAGATTTTATTTTGTGTAATTTGTAAATTTTTTAGTTTAGCTTTGGCAGTATTTCTCCAAATTGGACCGGCATAAGTAAGCGTTGGTCGATAATAGAAGTATAAATTAATTTTCCCGTATTTAAATGTAGATTAGATTTTGTAGTGATTAGTGGATAAAGCTGAACCATTTTTGCTTTAGTTTTGTTGATTGTGGATTGCAAATGTTTTTACCATTTGAGTTTGGTGTCAAGAAGTACACCTAGTTATTTAACAGGTTGGGAATTATCCTCCCATTCGATAGGCATATTATTTATTTTTAATTGTGTGAGAGGTTTAATTTGTCGTAGTGAAAAGAGATTTGTTTGTGTTTTAGTCTGGTTGATTTTGATATTTCACTGATCCGCCCAGTGTGTGAATAGATTAAAATCATCCTGAAGGTAATTGATGGCTGTTTGTAGTGCATGATGTTCGGAAAAAAGTGGGGTTTCGTCGTCATACAGAGCTATTTGAGAGTTAATTAAAAATGATAAATCTGAAATCAAAATGTTACATAGGGTTGGCAATAGTGGCGATCCTTGCGCGATTCCTGCTGAAATTTTGTTAAGATTTGAGTTAACAACTTATTGGAAGTTGTCTTGTGATGGCACAGCTGAACATTGATTTAAGATTATGTTGACAACAACTTGATTATGTTGAATATGTAGTCCGGGGAGTCTTTTTGTTTTAATTTGTATAATAAGCCGTGATGCCATACTCTGTCGAATGCTTTTTAAATGTCTATGAAGACAGCAGTGGTGTATTGATTTTTATGAAAACTATTGGCTATGAATTCAGTAAGTCTTAGAAGTTGATGGGTGATAGAATAGTTTTGTCTAAAACTTTTTTTAAAAATTTTAATTTTGAATAGGTTTTTAAAGGTCTGTAGTTTTCTGGATTCTTGGATTTTTGTTAAGTTTGCAAATGGGTAAAACTGTGGTGATTTTCCATGCTTTTGTAAAGTAGTCTATTGTCAATGCTGCGTTATAAATTGCAGGTATTACAGCGATCACGTTCATTGAGAGCTTTGTTTGAGATGTTATCGTACCCTGAGGCTTTTTTAAATTCCTGTTTTACTTTCGAAGACGAAATAAATTTTATACTGGTTGTGGCAGAAGGAGTCTTGATAAAATTTTCTATTTCGTCTTTGAAATTATGATTAACTACTGGGTTATTAATAAATAAATTTTCTGAATCTTTTGCTATTAAGTTGGATTTTTCATTATCTGTGTTTGCGAATTGTCTACTTTGATATTGAACGGCAGTTTGTTGTAAATTTTGACTAGTAGTCAAGGTTAGAAATTTAATTTTGTAATTATTAAATTTGTCTTCTAAGATATCTATGTAGTATTCACATCTTCTCCAAGTAGCTGTGTGATTTTTGTCACATTTGTTACACATATTGGGGTTATGCTGTTATGTTACTTTTTGAGTAATGATGATCGCCTTTACATCTAACGCATCTCGGACAAAGCCCGCAGTTAGCTTGTGTGTGGTTAAATCTCAGGCAATTTTTACATTGAATTAGTTTGTTATTATATGATCTTGGTAGTACCTTAACAACACTATAAATGAATCTATTTAAACTAAGAATACTTCTACCTTTTACATTGTTTTTGAGTTCTATTACACATATTGGTAATGGCTCACGATTTTTGCCGTAAAGTCTTGACACCTTTTTCACTGGGTAGGATTTTGAAAGCTCATTAAAACGTTCCATTTCGTATTTGTATATAACATGGATATCCTTGATAACACAATTAAATGTCTTACTGTAAAGATCTCTAAATGAATGGAATTCATTTTTATTTGTTGCACAGAAAGATTTTAAGTTTCTAAAGTCTTTTATTGAATTAAGGTTAACTTTAATTTTATCACATATTATTTTGATGGAGAAATCACGTTGACCACTTCTTTTATATCATTTAATAAAACACGCAAATCTTTGATTTGAAAGACATAATACAATTGAACGGAGAACTGAATTGTGCATGCGCCGGCATCAAATGACGGCATTTCGATTGTCGGGTCCCGACTTTCTCCGTTTTGTCGTCTATGACAAATGTGTTCGTACTTTACACTTAACGTAGTTTTCGCTACCACCTCTAAACACGAATTTAACACTAACACACAAGAAGCATAGAAGTAATAAAAAATACATTGTCCGTATTACCAATATAAGGCAGGAACTTAATGGCTATTTTTTTTAGTTAAATCAAATGTGTCAGAAATAAACTTCATAGGAATCCTAGTATTGAAAATTCTTCAATCGTTCTAAAATTTTGTTATCTATTAGAATTTTCTTTGTACCTTGGGGATTTTCCTTTAAAAGCCATATCTGTTGTTTTACCAGCAGAAAATTTAAAATTGTGTTTTGCAAAATTCTTTTAAATGATCTATATTCTTAATTTGCAATACGCACAGAAATTAGAAAAAAACTATGCAACGTGAGAGGTGTCTACGGTTTTGTTAGAGACGCAATAATTGGGGAAAGCTAAACACACTGAAACCGTTTCGATTTTTACTGAAAAATGCAAATATTTGGTTGTGATAATCGGCCTATTCTCATACCACGTGTACTGACTGAATTGTCGTAATACGTCACTGTTTACGATATTGCAGTCATGCGACAGCAAGGTTCCAAGGAGAAGGACGATTGGTTTTAGATGCTTGTTGTTCACGCGTTGCATTGTGGAGCAGCAATTTGTTTTTGATATTCGTGGCGCGTGAACTGTTTACTGTTTGAAATATGCTTACAACAGTCTTTGTGAAAATAATTTTTAAAAAAATTATTGCAGGGTTACACGAGAATATTTTCTTTGATGTTCTTGAATAGTATGGATGATGTTTTTAAAAAATGATTTTGTGTGATTTTTTTCAGAAGCATTTTTGCTACTGCAGGTTACTTATTTACATAAAAAAATAACAGCAAATAACCGACACTTTTGTGCAAGATAACCCGGGTAATAAAATGACAATCCAAAAACTACGTGAATTATCGCTGGTAACTGTATGTAGAATAGCTGGATAAATATGTAAAGAATTTCTTTCACCACCTAAGATTATTGCGTAATGTAGAGATGTTCTGGTAGAGAATCAAAGTTTTCATGTTTACTTTACAACACAAGTGTGGATGTCCTGTAAAACGTTTAAAATGTTACCTTCCCTCGCATTCTACCAACTTCCATCCATTCCATAAAATAATACAATTTTTAAAGGAAATAAATTGCAATTCCTAAAATTCAAATTAAAGTGTTTCGAGCTTATGATATCCAATGGATGAAATGTTTTATGGCGCGTGATACATTATGTTGAAATGTTTGCAGCTCCCAACTGAATTATATTGCGTCTAGTGTTCGCGGTATTCTGTGCCAAATATGAAAGCTCGTGGTGTGGAAAAATAACTCTCGTTTATCTGCAGTAAGTCGGTTCCTCGGTATTTTATATTGCTGCTTTGTATTGCACCGAGTTCGCTTGCAGAATCCTCTAATGGGAAAATTACATCAATTTGGGAATAGGCCCAGCAAACACAACCATTGGAAACGCTGCGTTCAGTAGTGCCGGATGCATGGCAGCCCTCGCTCTTTAGGAGCTGTAATTCGTACAAAGTGTATTAATTATGATATAATATTCAGAATATGGGGGTTCATAACATGAATATTGGCAAACTCAGATTAGAAGAGTTTTAGGTATTTGCTATTTACTATGCAACTTTTTTATGTAGATAGCAATAAAAAAATAATACTTTTTTCGACTATATTGCTATCTTAAAAACCTAAAATTTAACAGAATCTTAAAATATAATGTAAAATAAGAGTTTTCTTCTTTGTGTTCTCTTGAATTTCAGACTTCTTAGATACATGACATAAACTCTATTCCATAAAAACAAACATCTCTAAATAGTTAGAAAATACACGCAAATGCGTACTTTTCTGAATCTGTAATGCACAGCAATATATTTAATTATTCCGCCCAACTGAGTGTAGTAATACTTAAATGCACAAGCATATTGCAAAAAATATCACTTTTGAAACGAGAACTAAGGCATTCAATTTAGTATATTTCTTTTTTCGATGTCGCTAATGTAATATTATAAATGAATGAAATCGTGCATTTTACTTATTTTCAAGTGCCTACGTTTTATAAAAAATTGCAGAGCGTATTTCACTCTACGTTTTCCACATTCGGTGGAATAAGGATCGCATTTCGTCAGTAGAGTAACTGGTACTATAGCGACCCACACAACTTCTGAGAAAGGCCTTTGACCTTCCGGCGAGCATTGGCTCATCAAACTAAGCAGATTGGGGTGCGTTTTTTGCTTCCTCTGGCCGGAGACGAACAAGCAGGTCAATATTTACGGGTTTGGGGGATTGCGGGTCCCCAGCCGGGCGACCATGCACCTTCCTCATAGAGCGTCGGCCCGCCCCAGTGTTTGAACATTTCGGAGGCTTTATAAAAACAGTAAATAAAGGAAAGTGCTTTTTTTTCATACGAGATTAACGCCTAAAAGTACACCTAACGCATGGGGGAGCCGAGTGCACACATGATCCCAGTGGTGAGAATACTTGCGGACGTTGACCTCCATAGGCTAATGCCCTCACTGCAAGGAGACGATGGTGATCGTCGTGAAACTTGTAAACTAGACTTGTAACTCCATGGTATATCAGTTGACATTAAAACAGATGGGAATGGTTGGGAGGATTAAGCGTTCATTGCGGTATTAAATTCCTTTAGTTACTTATTGCAATAGTACGGCTTCTAAATATTGTCTGTTGTGTTTTAGTTGAAATAATATAAAATAAATTGAATTTTTGTTTTAAATCAGTTTTGTATTAATAATATTTTTTTTAAATTTGACATATTATTATTTTAAATGTTCTTATTATATTACATTATAGTGTTTTGTATTGTGTATGTATCGCATTTTATTTTATATTTACAAAAAAATGTGAGTTGCATTTTAACATAGTCATCTTAATTTTGATTCATGGAAAGCTTGGATGAGGCTTGCAAATTTTAAGAATACCTATTTGCTATCGAAACATAATAAACCATTTCTTACGGATTATTTCTTCTTAACAGTGGAACTCGTCGTTTAGAACTTGTATTATCTAAGTCTTTTCTAACCCGAAAAGATAGTTACATCTTTCAACACTTACCTGACACTCACCATGTGTAATCACTTTGTTGAAATTTCAACATTCTCTAGAGCCAAGCCGCGAGAGGTGGCTCAGTGCATCAACTGATGTCACTGCAGTCCCTCTGATCGGGAGGTCCTACGTTCGAGTCCTGACGGTGGCAGGATTTTCGACGCTAGCTTGTCAGCTAGGTCAAATTCAGTTGCTGTCTGGAGGAAAATTCTATCGACCGGCTGCTCTAATCGGTAGTTTCCCTTGGTTTCTCCGATCAACACCAGGCGAGTGCCGGAACAATACCCTGACAAACGGGCCACGGACCGCGCTTTTTCCTACGTTTTCCTTGTTCTATCCTTTCCCCTTGCACACACACTAACATGCACTACACTACGACCCATGCCGGAAGACCGGTCGGGAGCTTACAGCTTGTCCCGGCTTGGGCGCGGCGGTGCCCCGCTGGTGGGAGATACTGGTTGGGGAAAATCCCGCTAGCCGACGGTAGGCCAGCGCCAGATCTCGCCATACAGTGAGGGAAGACAACTGCCTCCTCGCGAGCAAGAAAACACGCACTACATGGACGGGATTAATGACAATAGTAGTTGACGCGCCCGGAATCACTAACATCAATCAATCAATCTTAGAACCAGGTCCGCTCATAAATTTGTTGCAACCTTATTATAGTATCTGTTAATGTATGTAACAATTATATGCTCGAAGGATCATTGTGAATGTTGAACTAGTTCTTAAAAAATATAAAAAGAATGAGGCCATCAGTGTCGTCATGTATACCCTAGTACTGAAAATAATCAAAATATACATGAGCTTGCCATATCGCAAATAACCAAAATGTTTAACACATGTGCAAACACTGTAATATATTGATAAATACATTTATGATTAGTTGTTAAAATATAAAATTGATTAAAAAATAGTACGAAATTGAAGTTGTTCTTGATTCCTCCGTGGGCCTCATATTAGTGTTCTCCGCGTACCGGAATGGCTTTGCTATGCGACTACTAAAACAATAAAGAAATTCGTGAAACATGCTCCTACATATCCCAACTCATCTTCCGTTTTCTATGCGTTTTAAGCAGGCAATTACCACCTCTAAGGCAGTTTTTTCTATCTTAAGTTCTTCACGATTCTCTTTTTACCACGTATGAGACATGATCTCACGTATCTGATATTATGGCATTTGCAAGTTTCTTGCACGATATTCATGAGATAAAGGTCCTGCACTGTGTGTGCAAATGCACGTTCATCACTTAACGTAAAACATTTTGCGTTGTGATGTACGGAATTGTCAAAGGTGACGTATCCTTATATTTCACTGAAAGCCTGCGTGTCATGATTATCTACTGGTGTCCTTTCAGTCCAATAAATGTTGTAGTAGTCATGTTATTGCTCTCAAGATCTGCGTTCTGATGTATATGTCAGAGTTATGCAATGTGTGATATAAAAGCAGATAGGCCTAATCTATTCCTAAGGTTACAAGAAAATTTGACACGGAACATTTTATCAGTACGTGTGTTTCTCTATGCCTGAATCATTTATCATGAAATTTCGCAAGAAATGGGCCTGTTGAACTAATCAACAAATAAAAGTATAAATGTTCTAGGAGTCCCGGGTTTTGCAAATAACGATGAGAAAATACTGTATTCAACGGACATTTTTAACTATGCGCTTCCCTCTAAGATGTCGGTTAATAATTCCGATTTAATTCTGATTCATACAATACATTTCGTCTTCGCAAGATTGAAATATAAAATATGTTCTATGTTTTGCTTTTAGAAATTTGAGGTGATTAAAATATTAATTTCATTTTCTATGCTAAGAATAAAATGTGTTATAATGAATATTGGTGGTTTGTTTGCGCGAGAGAATCATTGAATATTTTACTTTCTATTTTGAATTAGATTAATAAAGTTTGCTAGTTCAGCTTTCTAAAATGTACATTTAACCATTTCATTATAAAACATATCAAATGAACGATAGTAATAGTGTTGATTATTCTACAAAAAATGAGAGCATAATTTCTATATGAATAGTTTGCACTATTTGAGAAAAAAATTAAGAAAAAAATATTTGTTTTTTGAGAAAATAATTTTTTAAATTTTCGTATTTTTTAAACGTAGTACGTAATATTTTTAAAGATCTATCTTTTAAGAACATATTTCGAAAAAAAAAAAACTATCCATCTTCAATATTGTAGTTGTGTCAAGACGCTAACCAAATTTTTAACTTTTGCAATTTTCAAAAAAAGAAGAGATTTTAACGAAAATGAATCCTGTGCCATATTTATGAGTCATATGTGCTAATAGAAAAATTAAATAAACAGTTTGAAGACTTTTTGAGAAAATTTTGAAAATATTGTCAAAGCATCTTGTAAAGTGCCTTCAAAGCAAAAATATCTCTTCTACACTCCCAGAGTCTAGATCGTCCCTAACGATTGGGGAATATCAATTTTAAAGAAATCATCTGTAAGGTTTGGGCACAAGAGTTGACCATAGATAGACTGTCAGACATTTTTGTCAAGCAATTTTTGGGACTCGCAAAACGATAATTCTGACTAATACACGTCTTAGAGGAAGTACTTTACCACATTTAGGGTAAGATATATCCACTCTTTTGATATCAGGCCTTCGCAATACGAGTTTTTCTGGCAAAAACTTGCCGATTTTTGCCGCATTTTTTAATACTTTCTCTTACGAGAGCAAGGTGAGAAATTAAAAGCGAGTGAAATAAAGTAAACGTAAAAAAATATTCAATTCTATAAGAAACCCAATCGTAATAGAGTACAGTATTGACGATAGTGACTTTTTTCCTTAATTAAAATTGTTCAAAAAAATTTGATCTTTAGAGTAGATTTCGCTTAATTTCTGCTTGATATGAAGGCAATAGATGCAAAAATCTTCTTCGAAAAATCTGCTCAAAATTTTTCCTTGAGTGTTTTTATTCAACAAACCAATGCGTGTTTATAAAATGGTGGTCTCAGTTACTTGAACTCTCTGAATTTTCGAAAATTACATAAGTTAAAAGAATGCATGATTCTGGTAGTATTAATTTTCTCGCGTGTTTCTATTTGTATGCAATTATATCTTGTATAATTCTAAATTAACAAGTATGCTTGTATAAAATATTGTACTTTTATTTGTGCGTCAATAACTCCCATCTTTATTCAGTTTCTTTTGTTTCATTGCGGAAATGCTGGGATGACCTCTTGCTTTGCTTCTGAAACAAATGTAGCTCCATTATGAGAAGGTTTTCTTGTGGTTTGAGGGATGTGTGATGGGAGTTTTGTTATTTCGTCACCAAAGCCATAAAATATTTAATATCCATATTCTGAGAATAGTTAATGGCTTCATTTGAAGCACGGTAAAAGATAAGAGACAGAATATGTAAGTCATTTACAATGCAAACATTTTGTATAACACGGGAGCGAATATTTCTTGCAATCATATTTTGGCTATAAACTTTATGGAGAATTTAATCTTCCATTGCCATTTACCTTTACGTAGAATTCAACTTAGAATAGTGAAAGATCGGGAGTAGGGATTCCGGAACTCAATGAAACTGCACTTCTTCCCCAAACGTCAAATAGTTTTTGATAATTTTTGACATTAAATAAGTAAATGTAAGAGAGATTCTTGGAACTATCGCCTGTGAGAATTGGCGTCAGTGTGAAATAGGAATAAAGTGTGAGAAAAGATTTTAATGAACTTGTCCATATTTCTTTTTCACACCTATCTCTTTTAAAGTAAAGGTATATCGTACGCTACAACCTACAATTATTTTAATTTTAAGAGCATTTTCCTTTTCTGTGATAACACGCTATCTTTGTTTGCAACACATTTTCCGTATGACTGCACAATATCTGCAAAGGATTTTGTGATATCCTGGTTATGAGAACTGGTCGGATTTTTTTTACATTTATTTTAAAGTAAAAATTAAATGCAATTACAATTTAATAATTGAGCTTATTAATTCAATAAACGATATAGCACAATGGTGAGAAAAGAAGACTGACAAATGAAACGCGCACCGAAACAAAATCCTTGCTACGAGCATGATTTTACTGATATTCGTGCCAAATTGAATTATGACAAAAGGAGAATGGCAATTATTGGAATTGTTAAATTGCGTTTTCCGCTTTATTTGTGCTCCTGAAATACTGAAATTCGCCGTAAATCAAATAAGCAAGTAGGATACCTGAGGGGATTTATTTACTCATTTCTTACTCCAATTATAAATCCATTAATTTATTTTTCTTTTGCATGCAATAAACTGCACAATGTGAAGTTATTTTTTAACACAGGTCTGTGAAATGCGTATTGTAGTAATATCCCTCAACATTGTATTTCTGGACATGTGATTGATTGATTTTTTCGTGTTTCCGGGCGCGTCAATTGCTTTGGCCATTAGCCCCGGTAGTGTAGTGCATATTTTTTCTCCGGAGATGGCGGTGATCTTCCCCCACTGGATGGCGAGATCCGGCGCCGACCTACCGTCGGCTAGAGGGGTTTTCCCATAACCAGGACTCTCCCACCAGCGGAGCACCACCGCAGCCCGGACAAGCTCTAAGCTCCCAACTGGTCTCCCGGAATATGTGGTTGTGTAGCGCATGTTAGTGTAAGTGTGTGTGTAAGGGGAGAGGAGAGGACAAGGAAAGGAAGGAAATATTTCGATCGGTCCGTGGCCCGTTTGGTAGGGTACTGCTCCGGCATTCGCCTGGTGTTGATCGGAGAAACCACGGAAAACTACCGATCAGAGCTGCTGGCCGCTAGAATTCTCCTCCAGACGGCGACTGAATTCGACCTAGCTGAAAAGCTAGTGTCGAAAATCCTGCCGCCGTCAGGACTCGAACCTAGAACCTCCCGGCGAGAGTCTGGACATATAAGGTTTCGTCATTTCTTTTTTCTTGAACATCTGAGTTCTAAACTATTTCTTTCATTACTTTCTGTCTCAGTTAAGCACAAAATGAACGGAAACATCTCACGATATTACTCGATTCCAGAAGAAATGGATTTGCGTGGTAATAGTTATAGTGAATTCATTTTCAATACTTTTACAGTGAGTTGATACCCGTGTGAATTTTGTCTAGTTAACATGAATCTTGGCGTAAATTGCTTACGGTAAATATCAAGGAAATTATCTATTTCTACCCTTTTGCATAAAATATAATATTGTCACAAAATGATAGTTTATCATGAAATAAAATGTAATTGATATCAATGTGCTTGTGCAAAACTCAACTGTGCGTGAAAATGAAAAGCGTACGACTTTTGAATTTATATTTTATTTATCGGCTTGGAAATTTTGTATCGTAATTTGAGATGAGACGATTTAGTTAATAAAGCAAAAGGACAGAGCACGGTGTAACTATACACTAATTTCTTTTTAACAGACACGAGGCCGGTTACTAATATAAAACGGGAATATCCTGGTGTATTACCGACTGATGTTTTATTCCACACGGGAATAAGGCAAATCGATAACAGAATATTTCACTAAATAAGCATTTACCGTTATAAATTAATTCCAATTTTTAAGTGAACGTTTTACCACACTGAATTACGTGGAAATATTTTGAGAAGCAAGTGAAGCTGTCAGTTACGTTTGCAATGTGTTATGTTTCCTAAATTCCACATAAGCCTAGGAGAGAGTTAGGTTAACTGGACCGGTTCGGTTAAGAGGTCCATGCTTTTAAATGCTGGTGCGAAATGATTCCTTATTTTTCCTTTGGATGACATTCGTAGAATGACAGGGCTGAGAATCTAAGCCATTTTCATAAGATACAGGCCTTCATTGTTGAGTACAGTAAGTTGTTTTTTTCCAAAAGGTCAGAAGTATTTTCTATCACACATCTGCTTTGCAACTTTATTGCAATTGAATAACAACAAAAATATTCACACTACATTCATTGTTAGTGTTTCTGCGTTATAATAGAGTGTTTTGCTTTTAATGATACGTCGCGGCTGGTATATTTTCGGGCATATAAAAAAAATATATGCTGTGGGGTTAACTGGACCGCCGGGACATTAGGTTAAGTGGACCGGTGCAGTTACCCCCTTTATTTTTTTTTCGAAAGTAGTATTTGTAGATTTACAATTAACAGTGACACCAGTTAATGCCCTGAGCTATCTCTCCCGGCCCAACCAAAATGCTTTTCTTTCAACAGTAGATATTGTTACAAAGTTTCCATGCCTGCTGAAGGACGGTAGGGAAATACATAAAGAGATTTATTTTATCGTGAATTTGGAAAAGTACAATCTTCGCTAAGTATTTTCTCCATGCATGTTTAAAAAACGTTATGGCGATGTGTAGAAGAATTATTTTTTCATTAGAACGACTGTGTTATTTTCAGTTTATTTCAATTTCCGGTCCACTTAACATTACCGGTTACATTAACTAATCTTATTGCAAAGGCATAAGTCATTCCTTATTTGACAACAACTGTAGACACATTGATGTGGTTTGTTCTCACAATGCAAGGAAAAAGACTCACTGAAATATTATGCGAAATTTCACGTGTACATGTCAAGTAAATATCATTTTAAAGCAAATTAAAAGATGTGGACCAGACAACCGCACTCTCCCATATATATCAAATTTGTTAAATAAATAATTTATGTAATAATTTTCTGTGTACTAACTTTTCAAAATTGCATTTTTAGTATTAACCTACAGTTTATAATTTACGCGTTACCTAGTATTAGAACCTTTTAACACAGTTTTTAAAAATCGTGCAATAATACATTCATTACTGAAAATGTCATTGATCACAAGAAATAATACACATGCGAACTTAGACGAAACAGCTTGTTTTAGATGAAAAGTTCTGGTTGGAGTGTTCTTGTTGGAGTAGAGATTGAGATTAGAAGAATGGTTTTGAAGACATTTTCTCATTAAACGAAGAGAAACACTGACATAATTACATTGTCTATATCATGTCCAAAAGTAAAAATTGTATGTTATATTATTTCGTTTCTGAATTATTTATGGATGTGCCCCACCACCTTTTACGTATTAATTATTTCAAAAACTCGTAATCTTAGTGGAACGTTAACTATACACTTATATTTCTATCAATTCTTATGTACGCAGAACGTTGTTTTTTGTTTGTTAATTTGCGTTCACTGAACGTTCAGGAGGTACTACACATATCTGAGAAGAACGTTAATTATTGATTTATTATACTCATATTTCTCTATTTTGCAGAAGGAAATATTTGAATACAAGAAAATATTTGACTTAATGACAAATGTTCGTTGTTTCTATAATGGTAATGAGTACACAAAAATGTTGCTGATTCGTTTTGAATGTGTATTTTATTGGTACAAGACCCTGGCAAAGTTGAAAACTCGCTAATTGCAGAAAGAACATTGATAACATCTACGAGAAGATGTACATAACGCTAGTTGGTCAAGTGTTTACAAGAGATTGTTTCATGAAGATTAGGTGATAGGAACTTGTAAGAGAAGGAATAGTAGGAAATTGCTAAGTAGTCTGAAGGAATTGGGTGAGGATGTTGAAGTGATAAGAGGAGTTCAAGATAAGGAAATATGGCGAAGAGAAGAGTGAGAGTGATCTTGAGAAAACACATGCTACAACCAAAGGATGACATTATACGAAGTAAAAAATAAGGAGGATTTAAGCACAATTTACGTGATTTGGGGACTCCTTGCTATGCTTCCGTGAAATTATAGGCAAATTATGTAATTGTTTCAATAATATTAAGGGTTACCCGAACACAGGAAATCACTCAAAATCATTTTTCCTTATTGAATATTTCATAAAAATATTCAGAAACATTGAGTAAACTTATTTCAAAAATATTCGCTCTCAAATAAGTTGCGGCTAATCAATTCCAGTATATTGCATATGAATTAAAATTAGTTATGAGCGACAATAGTATATTGCATGCCATAAATGTCAATAGAATGTTGACGTTATTTAGCATCTTCGAATAACTTATGCACGTTTGTTTGGATATACTATCAAGAGACCCCGGAACTTAATGCACTAAAAAGTTGAAAATATGCATGCAACCATGCACTTAAAATTCTGAAAAATTTACACTTAAAAAACTGAGTTACAATATATGCCTTTAAAACTAATAACATGCGGTAAAGAATATTATTAATGAATCAGAGTCAATATATTATAATATTTGTGTTCTTTTTTTTTAAAGACAGAATATTTTTGATATTAACATTTATTACACGATACATAGCCCTACGTTTCAGAAATTATTTTTTTATTTTCCGAAACGTTGCGCTTTGTGTAATAAATATTATTATGAAAAATGTTGTCTTTAAAAATTCAAAGACCACAAATATTATTAAATAATCATTTAAACTGTTCGTCAATTTTACTTTTGATCCTTTTCCTGATCTCTCTCTCTCTCTCTCTCTCTCTCTCTCTCTCTCTCTCTCTCTCTCCTCCTCTCTCCACTCACTCACTCACTCACTCACTCACTCACCACTCACTCACTCACACTCACTCACTCACTCACTCACTCACTCACTCACTCACTCACTCACTCACTCACTCACTCACTCACTCACTCACTCACTCACTCACTCACTCACTCACTCACACACACACACACACACACACACACACACACATTCTGGTAACCCAGCTGGTAATTACTACTAGTTCTAACTCTTCTTTCTAAATGTCTTGTTTGTTTTCAAACTTCGTTTACTTTCGTATCTAATTAACTGCAGGCCATTGATTGTCCTTTCTCTGACTTTTGCAGTGCAATAGCTTTAACTATAGTTTTTAGCTTGGACAGTTGGTCAGTGAGAGAGAAGATGTCTTCAAAAACGTTTAAAAGAAAATGAAGGCTAAAGTCTTGTAACGATGACTAAAACCACAAGCAGGGCTATAACTTTCTTGGTCCCATTTTTCTTGTGGATTGGTGATTTTCAGGAACAGTGTCTCCAGACTGCTTCTCCATTCACAAACCACCTCACAAAACGTCAAGAGTATAATTCCAGCGGATTGGTGCAACTTTCGGCAATCTTCTATGTATTTCTTCATTTAATACCTTAGTTCGTTTTGTGGATTTTGAAAAGAAGGCAGCTAAACCATTTAATGTTAAAAACAAAACAACGGCAAACTGAAATAACCCAAACAGTCTGGGACAGTAGTAAATTCCATGACCGTAACAATGCACCAACGTTTAATGGAGGAAACTTACTTTTACTTTTGCTTGAAGACATTTTGATGGCCAGAAAAACAGCCGCACCATCATAGCTCTGAGCCACAATTGTGTCTCTACAGTTAAAGCCAGGAAGCAGTTCTATAACAATATTGTAAAGTTCTTCCGCTGAGCAATTATCCGAAATATCTCTGAAGCCAAAAATCGGTCTCGAATTTTTCCATGCCGATTAACAAAACGAAATACAGATGAAAACTGACTGAATTTGTTTACACTCGTTGCTTCATCAAGTGTAATTTTCTTATTTCTATTAATAAAACTCTAAATGTGGATACAATTAATTCATTTTGTATTACATTTGACAAACCTGTAAAAACTGAAAAGTTCTTTAAATGGTACTTTAACTTATCATCGTACTCGCTGATTAAATCTATTAATTCAACATAATTTCCTTCGTGGATTCTTCTGTTTCGTCGTGTCATCTAAAGGATAGCTCCTGCTTCCCTAAAATACACACCTCAACAAACAGCTTCAGAATATGACTATTTCTTTTAACGCAGTCGTTGCGTTGGGTATCTTAAATGATCTTCTGTTCATCCAACATGTGATCAATTTTGGCTTTCCCGAAGGTCTTCAGTAAAATTATAGAGCGAAGGTGGCTTTGCGATAAAATATACTTTTTATAGCTTTATGTATATTTCCTATATCATTATAACCTCCAGTTTTCTCACACATTTTCATTGGAAAAGAGAAAGCAAGACCAACAAAAGAGTTTTTTGTGCGTTTGTACATTCAGTTTACCGTTCATGAGTTGTGTAAAAATGATTGTTAAACTTTCTTACGTAGCTCTTCTCTTGTGTACTTATTTTTAATTCAGGTGTAGGTATTCCATGCAAAATTATTTGTTTTTTTCTTCTTCAAACCACGAGAAGTGAAGTTTTGTCTTAAAAGACTTTCCATAATACAGTTGCATGTATGACTGCATTCAGTGTCCGTTGCACTTCCAACTTGGAAATCCATTTCCATTAATATACGCAACTTACCTTTATTGGTATAAATGTATTTTTAGGTTCACAATAGGTGTGCAAATTGTTAATATTACATTTGAAAACGCAGACACTAAATACGTAAATTATTAACACGTATTTAATTTACTTTAAATCACTTACTTTAATTTACTTTCAAAATCACTGCGTTATAAATACTTATATTCTACGAACAGGCACGAACTGAACGGAAGGTTCTGCAGTCTCTAGGATTGCAGGTCATTGCCAAACTCTTGAGACAGAACACTCATTCCTCAAGGTCATACTACATGCAGAGAAGGGAGTGAGATGCTTTGGGTAGTGGTAGTGGGGGTGGGAGGGGTGTAGTAGAGAAAATATTAATTCTCTTGGCAAGGAATCTACAATGGAATTATGTTTTTTATGGTTTGTGAAATACTCAGTGTTGTAAATACCGTAGAATGTCTGATCGAATTCCATGAGTAACCATTGCTTACCTTGCGTCTATGTAATACACGCTCCTGTCAGATACGCAGGGAATCGAAAAATATTCAAATGTTTTATCACAACAGTATATATGTTGAGGATATACATTCAACACGAGACATTGATTGCAATAAATCATCTGGAAATTGTGCGACAAGAAACAAATTCACGAAATAATTCAATTATTGTAATGAAATTGAAACATGTTTCTAGAAGACCAAAAAAATATTTTTAAAACATATCAAATTCAGAAAAATCTATAAATTTTTAATTGTTTTGTATTTATTTTGTAAAATAAATTGTAGATGAGAAAGTGTTCTAATAAAATATTTTCGCCAAAAACCAAAGCCTACATGATTCGTAAAGTAATTTGTCGGTCCGTGTTTCGTTTTCAATCTGAAATGGTTCCCGTATTTCAGTGAAATATTTTACTTGGGATAATATTTCAGATATAAAATTTTCACGATTCTCTGCAAATTAACCCTCAATTTTTTGACATTAAACCAATTGATACTAGCTTCCTATGACGTATTCCACCATTCTTTACGGTTGGTTACTTTCTTTGAAACATCGTTGCTGCTACATGTGAAGTCACTGTTCCCTGTTTTTTTTAATTGGGACTTTTATAACGTTTGGTAATTTTTCCAAATATACATTGTTTACTATGCACGTTTTTGTGCTGCGAAAAAAATTAAAAATTTCCTCTGTAAATTTAGCGTTTTAAATTGTTTGATGTTCGGAGTTCATAAAATGAAAATAATGACTTACATCATTATGCGCCGTGTTGTTCTGTACCCCAAGATTTTGCATATTTTTGTCATGTAATTGTTATTATTGAACGTGAATGATGAAACATATTTATGCAATTTATCTTAATTATTCTTGGGAAACTTTCAAAAAGTTTGATATTGATTATGAATTGTACTGTAAGTACTTTATTAAATGTGTTTATTTCAATATTTTCACGTAATTGACGGATTTGATTGTAATTTTATGGATGTAAAATAAAAATTAAAATTAATTTCAATGGTCTTTTTTGGGGGGGGGAAATTATGTGGTTTTTCGTAATCCTAGCATTATCACGGGCGGCGAGTCTCAGAGTCCCACTGATGTTTCTTTTCTTTATCTTTCAATTTTTGGAAACTGAAATTATTTGTTTTGTTTCTGATTGTTTTTATAAAAAAAGTATGAGGATATTTCTGACTACAGTTTCTTGCAATTTAACCTATTATAGTATTTTGGATGTAAGAAAAATGTCGGACTATTCACTGGAAAACTGAAACACTGTTTGTTATGAAACAGCACTGCTTGTTATGAAAATACATCATCCTTCTGTGTCATAAAAATGCAATAGGTTTTGTCAATAAATGTAGATATTGACGCAAGAAAGTCTATTTTCTCAGTTGTGGAGGGAATAATTGAATAATATTTTATGCTTAAATTAATGCCTGTCTGCATGTTTTTAATATCAGTTTATTTATTTATAAAAATCGTAAAAAGTACCAATAAAATAAAAGATTAAGCGATGGGATACGGCGACCTCTCGCTCTCACTTCGAAATGCATGGGCCCATTTCTTCCTCGGTATTCGTGGAGATAAACAGGTTAATTATGAGTATATCTTTAGAAATCTCATGGGCACCTAACGTATTTTTTAACTGAGGATTAGAAAAAAATAAGTTGTCACTTGTTTATTAAAATATTCTGAAGAAGAGAATTCATTTCATGAACTGGAAGGTACGAAAGGGTTATTGAATGTAATCACATACTTTTTGCTCTTAAAATTGTTTATATTATTATGAACACATTCAAAATATAGCGGAACATGAATAATTTTTGGAATTAATTAAATGCATGCAAAATTCAAAATGCAAACATTTAATGGAATATTCTAATGCATTGGACTTTATAATAGCAGAAAATGGATTTCCTCCGCGGCGGCGGGTTTGTTGAGGCGAGTCTTCTCCAGGCTGTCGAACTCTTGCGGGCCGGCAGAAAAAGCGCGGGTATCTTACCATATTTGCAAAACAGGGAATGTGAAATTCTGTACTTAGAGTTCATCAAATTTTTCCTTTCACTATTTTTTAAGTAAAACCTATGATGTTTTCGTTAGGATATTCAGCCAAAAAGTCTTTATTTCTAGGGTTTGCGTACTTCAAAATTCACACGTATGTACTATTTCGTCTGAGAGTAAAAATTTCGATGAATGGCGGGTTGCATTCATCCCCCTGAGTATATTGGTAACGTATCAATGAAAAATTTTAAAAAAAGTTAAGAAAACATGATTGATTAATTGTTTATGATACCGGGCGCGTATACTAATAGGTTCATTAGTCCTGTAAGTGTAGTGCATGGTTTGCTCGAGAGGAGGTGGTGGTCTTCTCCCGCTGGATGGCGAGATCCGACGATGACCTACCATTTGCTAGTGAGTTGGTATCTCCCCAGCACGGCACCGCCCCATTCGGGACAAGCTCTAAGCTCCCGACCGGTCTCCCGGCATGTGTAGTAGTGTAATGCATGCTAGTGAAAGAGTGTGTAAGGGGAGAGGTTAGGACAAGAAAGAGATAGGAAAGATAGCGCGCGGTCCGTGGCCCGTTTGTTAGGGTACTGCTCCAGCATTCGCCTGGTGTTAAACGTACAAACCACGGAAAACTACCAATCAGAGCAGCCGACCGCTAAAATTCTCTTCCAGACAGCGACTGAATTCGTCCTAGCTGACAAGCTAGTGTCGATAATTCTGCCGTCGTGGGGAATCGAACATACGACCTCTCGGTTAGAGTTATAAAAGCAGAAACAGCTTACGCTGTATAACGATGTAGTAGATCTCTACTACTATATTTTATGATGAGGTACTTTAAAGATGAAATGGACTTAACAGTGTGTCATGAGTTCAGATGATTAACAAATATCTAAGACATATTCTTTAATTTGATTTCAATTCCTTTGTGTCAACCTTCTGCCCTTATTTATACATTTATTAATGAAAATATTCATTTAAGATTTTAACACAAACAATCAGCATTCATAACTCTTCGGATGAATTTTTTTTCAAGGTTTAACTTCTTAATTTGTTCTGTTTTTATTCTCTTTTTCAAAAAAGTTTACTAATAGTTACATGATTTATTATTTGGTTTATAGGGTGCGCACCTGAACGAGTTCCGTTAACAGGGAAAGTAAACGCGTGGCCGGCGTGCTTGCCCACCAAGCTAGGCGCTTCTAATTCCTGGGTGGGGAAGTAGGAGTAAACGGTGGCCATCGCGCACCTGGCAATTTGCGGCCTGGCCACGCGGCCGCTCTGAGGGGCCGGCGCGGGGTCTGCGTCGGAGAAGCAGGTGACGCGCCTTGCCTCGCCTCGCCTCGGCAGGCTCGTCCCACCCACCCACTCACCCGCCCGCCCTCCCGCATCGTTTTTCACGGGTCAGAGTCGGACCCGTCATCAACGGAGGCGGCGGGCGCGCTGGCGGCGGGCCGAAGGCTTTCCAGGCTGTCGCGCTCTCGCGGGCCCGGCGGAAAAACCGCGGGTACCGTACCGGGGCGGCAGCTGGCTCTTGCGATGCCGCTAGCCCGGCCTTCTCACGAACCAGATTGCCGCTGAAGGTGTGCTTACAATGCCCCCCTTGTAGTAAGACCTCTGCCCGTCCCGCACGTCTCCTCTTGTGCTGCACCGACCCACGGACGGCTCTCGTCGGCCGCCAGACGGTGATGGCCTACTTATGATAACTTTTTCTGGCGGGAGCGGCCGCCTCCGCGTCTTGGAAATCACCGTGCGCTATCTCGAAGGACGATCCCGGCCGGTGTGGCGTGGCGAGGTTCGCGGCGGCGGCGGCTGCAGAGTCCGTTGGGCCAGCTCAGCCTCGCGCGGTTCCGGTCTTCGCCGTTGCCTCGAGCCCCGTGCAGCCCCGGAAAAGCGTCTGAAAAATCCACCCGTCCGGATTTTTCCCCGCGTAATTGCATGATGGATCACGCCCACTTGTACGGCATGAGGTACTTTGATGATACTTTGCAGAGATAAGTTCGGGATATATTAAGGTTGAATGGTCTCGTGCGGAAAGCTTCCCGGAAGTGAGATAAGTACAGGAAGGCGCATCTGCAATAGGTTACGAAATTCAGCGTTCTTTTATTACGAAGCCCGTATTCGTGAGGGCTTTTTGCGATCGAAAATGACAGGGTGTGTACCGAGCGAAATTTCCGTTCGCAGGAAGAGCTTTCCGAAGGGCCGCGCGGAGTGGGATTTACGGCTGACGGAGAGCCGTTGGCGGAGGAGCGCGGGAGCGGGACGAATGACAGCTGGACGAGAAAGTTTCCTCCGCGTTCAGGGCGGGAGCGTACATCTGAGTGCGGGAGTGTGTGTTTAAGTTACTTATTCAATCTACCACATGTTAACGCCGCAGTAAAAACGCGCGAACAACCGCGAGACGGTTTAATGTCACCTGGCAGCCCCGGCGCCGCCGCTGCACTCGGCGGCGTTTCTTCAGCGGAAGAAGTGGGTGGGAAGGCTTCTGTCCGGGGACTTGGTGCGCGTCTCAACAGCAGAACGCTTAACGAGTTCACCTGTAATTTATGTTTTCACGGGTCGCTGATAATGAAGGAAGGGCCATTCCGGATATTATTCGTACTCATCGGCTGAATGTTGTAGTCACTCCTATAAAATAATTGTAAATTACACTCTTATTTATAATTTATTTTAAAATGTATACTATAGACGACGCCTTTCCTTAATCATACAATGAAGTATTTCACAAATGTTTTTTTATTAAATAGTCTTATATGATCGACAGGACATTCTTGATTGGGCAGTAACAGAAATGCTTGTGTTAGAAAATATAAGTTTCTCTAAAAACATGTCTAGTATGTAGAAACTTCCATTTTAAAATTGCTCATTATCTAAATGTGGCTGCACGAAATAAAAAAAACACCAGGCACCTTAACGGTGTGTCACGTACTATATTCTCGGCTGAACAAAATATTTCTTCTGAATTTCTAAAGAACCGTGGAGCTCTTCATAAAATATTTTTGATAACTTTCCGTAAATCTCACCATCCCGTCAAGAATTATATTTGATAATTTATTACATTATTCACCCAATAAAATACAATCATTCCGTCTAAATATTTGGAAGATGAAGGAATGTAGCTTTTTATAATCACAGTAAAATAGTTAGGAATTATCATCGAAATATTAATTAGAAATCGACAAAGTTGCTTATAAAATTTGAAAAAGTGTATCACTACGTTTCCAAAATTAATATTTTGGGCTAAAATCCTATATTTAAAGGTTGTAACACAAAATCTGGAAAATATATTTAATTTTTGTTAACCGTTGAAATGAACATGTAAATGTGGATAAATCACCTAATCCACTTTAATTTTTAAAATTTTTAAAAATTAAACTCTTAGAAATACAAGAGAGCGAAATGTATTATGTATTTTAATGGTTACGTCAATAAAGTAGTAGTTTTAAATATAATAGACGGAAACGAGTACCCTAAAAATACAATGACCTATTACATATCAGTAAGATGTCAGTGAATAAACGATAAGTCTTGCATTTTTATATTTATATCTTAATATTTTGCGTTTGAAAGCTCTAAACCTTCTTATAACCTAACAAAGTTATTGTTCCTAGAAGGTTTATTTACCCATTTAATCTTCTCTATTTTTCTGTTTTTCGCTGTTTTTCCATTGCTTTCTTTCCTTGTTTTTACTATTTTTCCTTAATCGTTTTTTCAAGTGTGTTCTGTCCTCCTAGGTTCCTTTTACATCATCGTCGGTCACGAGTTTCAGTGCCATAAGTCAATCTCTAGCCTTTTGATCTCATTCTTTCAACCCAACTTCCATTTTAGTGTATTTGCTTCTTCTGGAACATCATTTGTCTCTTTTTTTCTCTTGCAGCTGTTTCCTATTTTATCCTGCAATGTTATTCGTAACAGCGTTCTTTTAATTTTCTCTCGTGAGCGCTATCCATATTTTCTTCTTTTTTCGTAAAGTGATCATGCACGTGCCCCTTGTAGCATCGGTAGGAGATGTTCAAGATGTTCTTTTCTAGTGGTAATGACTTTACCAAAATTGAAAATTCAGTGCTCCAAAATCGTCCAAGATAGTGAGATCTTACTCTCTATTTCGTTCTTGTTTTTATGTTTGAAATACACTTTTTGGTCTTGACAAATATTCTTCTGCTTATTCAATTTCTTTATATTCTATCTAAATGTGCATATTTTCTCTGGATTATGATTTTTATTTTTATTTATTTTATTGTCAAGTCCACTTTCTTACTACATGCTAGTACTTTTCCCATTATCATTTTAACTTATTTTATAATTCTAATATAAGTTCTGTGTTAAGCGTAGCTTAAATATCATCTTACCGTGATTGTTAGTTTATCTATACTTTTTTTCAATATTTCTTCAAGTACGGCTAAAAATAGATGAAATATGATATTGTCCTTGTCTAACTCTCCTCTAAACAAATTTCCGTCCTAATTTGTCGGTCTTCATACTTACTTTGTAACTTATGTAGTTCTCGTGTTAATATAATATTTCTCTTTCATTCCTTAGCGTTGTAAATTTATGAGGTTTGATAACCGCTCTACTGAATCAAATTACTTAACTACTTGGAGAATACTTTGTGCACATTTTGATTGAATCTTGGCAATTTTTCGAAGAATTTTGTGATAGAAGTGAGAGATTGAAGAAAATCCGCGTGGTTAGCCGAGTTATTTAACAACGCTTCCTGCAGTAACGGAAGTTAGGCAATTCGAGACACCACGGATGTATGGCCGGCTGGTAACCCCGGTTTCTAACGGCGCCGAGCTCCTGGCCGAAGGGATAAAAGGAGGGACTGACTTTAACGTGACGAGGCAAAAGACAGAAACTTAACGTAGGATTACTCCCGATACAAGCTCAATGCGTACGAAGAGTTAAGTGACCTGTTGCGAATAAAACGCAACAATTTTTTGAACAATGGTCTTCTGTTAAAAAAACCGTTCTTGAAAAAACATTTGCTACTTGTTCATAAATGGTGGGTGTCATCAAGGGTTCCTTTTATTTTGTTTGTTATTACTGTCTAAAAATCCTTGTAAATATTAGACATTAAAATTTACAGATGGTATTTATTTACCTCTTCTTTATTCGTTTTTGTAATGAAGTACAATGCTATGTGTGTGCAATTTTTCAGGAATTATTTCTGTCCTTGTTGAATAAAAATGTGTTTTTTATATGTACATCACTTTCCAATGCTGAAATATTCATTTTAAACTTCGCCCTTGCCGAGGTTTTCTCCGCATTCTTCTTTTCATATTCCGTTTATAATCTCTTCTTTCATAGATGGGTGGAATGGTAGGTTGGTAATTAGTCTTTCTGTGTTTTAATTCTTTATACATATATTTTCCGGCTTTTTTATTCATTGGATATTGTACTAGTACAAAAATTCTGGTATAATTAGGTTTGTTTATCTGTTTTCTTATATCTTGAAATTTTGTTGCGAGATTTACATTATAGTTGTTCCATAGTTGTTTTAACGTAATTTTCCCTCCTTTTTGATTTTATGTGTTTAGTGAATTTTGCACTTCCTCTTGACATCCATTGAATACCAATGTATAACCCAATAGATGTTAGCATGGTAGGCAGTAAAAGTTAATACAGAAAATAAATGAAAACTAAAAAAAGCATTAGACTTAACAACATAAATACTTAGAAACACACGACTTAAAAATTCACTTTTACTTATTAATTTACTGAAATTAATAAACTGACGTAAAAGGTGTATCGTATAAGCATTAAAAACTATAACTTATAATTAATAAATAAAGAATTTAATTTTTATTCGCGAGAAAGAAGGCTTAGGTCTTAAATGCTACAATAAAGCTTTTTAATTTCCTAGTCAGTCACAATTATTCATTGTTATACATTTTTAAATAGCTTTGCTTTAGTTTCAAAACCACATACACACTTTTGTAGGTAAGTACACACTGACTGAAAGCCCTGACTGATTTCAAAGTGGCTTTAGAGAGCTCTGCGGATAATGTCCAGTGCTCGCCCGCGTGTTTGCTAGAAGATACTGACGACTGTTTATTAAGGTTCATACTTTCATAGGACACGGTGGTTGAAAATAGAAAACAGCCATGGAAAAACTTGGATAGTCAGTCTACAATAAAATTTATTTAACAAAAAATTAGTATTATATGTTAGACATTCAAATGGAAACAAAGATTTATCGAGAAATTAAGAGTGCGTCAAAATCTGTGAATTCAGACATTGAAGCAAATGTTCCTGGAATTACATTTTAAAAGTATTAGTAACAGTAAAGTCAATATTTTTTTAAATTCCAGTTAACAATTTGTTAATACTCTGTAAGAGTGAATTCGTTTTCTCTGCCTAAAGTTACTTATATTTATTTTTCTTTAAGGGAAAATATTTATCCTACCAGATGTGAAGTAGTATTTTAATTACGATACGAAGAAAGTTGTAGCATGGCTAAAAAGCTTTATTGTAGTAATTAATAATTCAAGCCATTTGGCGAAGAAAGTCCAGTTCTGCCGGAACGACCTCGTATGGTGAAATTTAGAACAATCCGTTTTTTTACGACGTATGGCATCCTTAGAAATAAGTATGTGTTTACACAGCATGTAAATATTTTTCAGTTATAGTTAAATTTATAACGATTGTATTTGTTTGCAAAAACTGAATTTGTAAGTATTTTATGCAAACATAAACTTTAAAATAAACTTAATGTAGAATATGGAACATTTATAGTATTTTTAATTCATTGTTGTCGATATGTACTTTCTCGCAAATGTACCGCTTTCGAACGTCGCAGATTCATGTATTCATGTGACAAGAGCACGATTGTCGACAGCGAAGTTAATGTCTAATGAACGAGCAGTACACGTGTATGTACTCTAAGAATCGAGATAATAAACAAAGAAACGTAACAAAGACTTGAAAAATGTATCGAGGCTATTTTTATTTGATTCTTGTAATACCAAATAGTATGATGAAATTACTGTTGTAAATGGTAACTCATGCCAGGTACATCAGATTCAAGACTATGAGTAATTTTCAATTACATAGTTGAATCAAAGACGGTTTGTGGAATTTTTTACTTTAATTCAATGTATCAGACAGTGACTTTCTACAGAAATTGGCTTTCTTGATTAAAATCTGGTCTTATTTGCAATTTAGTAAACTACACCATTAAGTGATTCTATAAAATAGAAACACAATTTAGCTCAACCATTATTTCTCAAAATAGAATATAATGTTACTCTGCAATAAATTGAATAAATTCCTCATAATCGAATTTTTTGAGTGGTTCATCCGCTGATTATCATTTAGTGCAGTATACGGAATACAATCTGTTAAAATGTTTTAGAGGAAAATCTCATTAGTTAAATTTTCAGGTTTGAAGTCTGGGTCCATCAAACGATGAACAGTAGACTAGTAAGCCAATGTGAACTCTTCCCATATAGGAATACATGATTAACTATACTAGTATAAATCTCGAACTTGCAACGCAAGCTAGTTCGTGAATGCTCCCGAATGCAGCGATGATTTTTTCCTAACGGCACGGAAATAAAATTTTGCTCCATCCTTCAAGCGAGTGTTTTACAGCGTTCGCCCTTTCCCGCACTCATTTCGCTATTTCGTTCTATGCGATATATTCAAGTCTCCTAGGTGTCTGTATTTCTTTGCTTTGCATACAGCATCCTCCCAGGTTTCCCTCTTTTCTGCTTTCATCTGGTGTCCTGTTCCATATTTTCAGAGTCCAACGCACCTCTTCCATTCTTCTTAGGTGATCACTACACGGCAGTTTCTTGTATTCTATTTTATCAATCATATCTCTGTTTATGTTTGTCTTCTGTTTTATTTCTTCATTTGAGATTAGTTCAAATTTGGAGATTCTAGAAAGTCTCTAAGGGCGTCCTTTTCTAAAGCTTGTAATTTTTCTGTAGTCTCATTTATGTACTTCCCATGTCTCGCTACCATTTACGATAATTCCTTCAATGATTGTTTCAAACAAAGTTTTTAAATTTGGAATAATTCAAAATGTTGGATATAAATTAATAAAGACTTCTCCTAAGATAATATAATAAAATAATAGTTTCTCCTAAAAATACTTCGTGCATGATAAATAGAAGTGACACATTTTGAGAATCATCTGCAAGATCGAATATCGCTGAAAGTATAACCCCAGAATATTAATCTCATTCTATTCTCCAAGTTCGCGCCATAGTAAAGTATACATTAGGGTTTGAGCGGGTAGACAATGGGAGAAAAATGTATCTTCGAAAACTCTTTTCAGAAAACAAGTTTTGATATAGGCACATGAAATTCAAGTGTACATCAAACATTCTCGTACAACTATAATGATCTTTTTGAAATCCAAATACAAGAAATAAAATACAATAGCAACATTAGAGAGTTTTCCAATAAAGAAATATAATTCCACATGCTTTGAATAAGTCAGTTGGTACATGAAAAACATTTCTTTAGTTGTATTCATAACATCTGCAATTTGTTGTATCTTAACATCTGCAGATAGAACGTAATATATTATTATATTTCAATCTTTAATTTTATAGTGCGTCCTAAAACTTACAATTTCATACTAAAAATTTCATTAAAGATATCACACTTCGACAATAATTTTTTTTTGTATTCTTCGTATGATAAACCAAGAAGTTGAGAAGAAATAAAAGAAAATTTTAAGTGAATATACTTGATGAATTTTAACACCTTGTATGATAATTTGTGGAATGCAAATTTGTAGTAAAAGGATATACCCAGTGACTCATTAATATACGTTTGGAGAAATTAATTACTATAACAAACTAGCTTCTTAACCGTTCATTGTCAGCGAGAAATTGCAGTGTCAAAAAGATTTTTAACTATTTACATTTCCCTTTTTGAAACTCAAAGAATTTGTATAATTTATAAAATATACCGGTAATATATAGTGCTCTGTTTATGGAAAGGTACTAAAATGTCCTAAAAGTGAGAAACCGGAACTTCTTGATATCTTAGATCTAATTTGAATTACTCTTAATATACAAAATAGTAACACGTATTTTTCTTAACTTACTTAAATCATAGGATCAGGCGTTTTCCTTGCATTGAGACATCTAGAATCTAAAAACATTATCACGTATTTATACTCTAAAAGTTATTTTGGAGTATTTTATGTGAGTGTTCAAACTGTTCTGTTACTTGTTTTCGTTGTAAACTCTTGTTGAACTGATAGATATAATCAAAACGAATCTATTAGATAACTGATTGAATAGTATGTATTAGCTGAATTAAACCGTGAAATTTTCTAATCCGATGAATATGTCTACATGATGCTACATATCTGTTAAAATACAAAATATTTTGAATTTTTATCGTTGTATTCCATGAATTTGTAAAGTGAGGTGCGTAGATGTTGCTGGTACAATTATTTAATTAGTGACTAATTTCAATGCTCTTCACAATGATTATTTAAATTTCAACCATTGCTACGTGTCTGGCGTCACAAACATTACTTTTCGTGAATGCAAAATCCTCCGAAACTGCTCAAAAGCCCTTGGTTCTGGAGAGCCATGAATTATGACTCACTCTTATATAAACACCGTATACACGTGAATATTGCACATATCCATCTTTCATGTATTGAGATTTTAATTTCAATCATTTTTAAAACTCAATTTTTAATCGTAATCGGAGTTATGATTTCTTTGCTTCAAGTAATGTGTTTTCTCTGTATTTCCGTGACAAGTAGCTATTTTAAATATTATATTAATATAAGTGTAGTGCAATATATGAAAGTTCTTTAATTTCAAAAAAAAAAATGCTTTCATTCCTTATTTCACTTCTCATTTATATTGATCTGAAGTTGTCATATTCCAGTAATAGTAAAACTTAAGACTAAAAATACTATTACAATTAATGAATAATATTATTTATTAAGATTTAACTAAATTATTACGCAAACCATTGCAAGCATTTTGAGAGAAAATGAATTTGCAATTATTGTATTTGATTTAACATTAAAGTATCTGGATACCATGCCTGCCAATTATACGTATGATTGTATCCACATATTTCCGGTTAGTAGGTCTATAGAAAAAGCTACATAAAAATACTGTCTGCTATTTGAGGTCTAACGATATTTCGTCTACTGTAAAATGTTTATATAGTAAATGTCTACCCATCACGATAGTCTACATGCCAAAATGTTTTTTAATGCAAATGTCTACATTTAAGAATGGTCTATGTAAGAAACTTAAAAAAAAATACATCCATTAAAATGGACTATGTAATAATTTTTACCCAAATTTTGTATATTTTCTACTGTGACATGTCAGCAATTTTAAGCAGTAATCTACATATGGTAAACACTGGAGTGTATTATTTCGCTTTCCATGTTCTTTACAGTTAGATACCTTAATTTGCACTTGCTCCAAATAAACCTGATCAGAATTTTTAATTGAGTTTTTAATCTTGAGTGTCCTGTCAGAAGTTGCATAGCGGGGAAACTTAAGAGCAGTTAGAAATTTTTACAAAAGATATCTACTGGTCTTGACTATGCTTGTTTTTATAAAATAAATAGGGTATAGTCTTAACGTATGCCTTTCTAGAATATGACCATCTTCTACCTGCTATTCCACTTAAAAATATGAAATTGTAACTTTGGTATTCATTTTAAAAGTCTATTTTTCTTATACAAACACCGTTTCTCAAAATAAATGTTCCATATTTTAATTTTTTTTTATTATTTTCGTACCTTAAACCAGACTTCTCCAACACGTGGCCAGCTGGACGATTGTATATTACAAATATTGAAACTTTTATTCCTCGTTGTATGTATACAAAAATGTTGTATGTATTCAACGAATATTTTTGAAATTTCAATTTACATTAACAAAGTTCTACAGTGCTTATATCGCAATCGATAAATATTCCAACTCATAATACTTTGCACAATGAGTGGTAAGTACCATAGTATTTTGCTATGTTTTTGAAGCATGCTTCTCAAAGATGTATTTGACGACGAATTCATCATGTGTTTCATTAGCTGGTAAAAAATATAAAACAAGCTAAAATATTCAAAGTCAAACATAAATTATACATTGATTTAATAAGTGAAGGAAACAAATATCTCATTATTCAAGTGTTGAGAGTAAATTAAATTAAATGATAGAATAATAATATTTTGTTTATTTCGTATATTAATTACTTTCTTAAGAGCTTGCTCACCTAAAGTCGGCCCCGCTAAAACGCTATGCGTCATTCAAGAGGCATGTGAAACCATTGGGATTGACAAGAACAGCCTAAACGAATGACTAAAATGACTTCACTAATCTTCTTAACAAATATTTTATGTATTGATTATTGGTAGATACATTTTGTAAGGACCTAAAATACATTGAAAACAAATGAGCAATTATTTAATTCTCAATTACCAATGTAAATGCAAACGTTCTGCGTGGAATTTGAAAGACGAACATTTGCCAATGCATCAACAAGAAAGACGAAATTGCGGTCTTCTTGTTGCGTGCGAGATTGGTATCGTTTAGTCAAGGTGCCATGAGCAATCTCGTTACTTTTTCAAATTGACAAAAACACTAGAAACAATTAATTACAGAGAATAAGATAAGAGCAATGTTCTGACGACTTGTATTTACTTGCGCCCCACGCCTACCAAATTGTCGCAAGACTCCTGCACTATTTATACATTCCGAATCTCGCATGGGCGTGACAATTGCTATAACGCACATGGGAAGCACCGGCCCTCAAGCCCTCTGTTTTGAACACAGCCCATAAAATTACAATGTCACTTAACGTCATGTGTTGCTTTCCAATCCCCGTTCGTCTTTTGCGTGGCCATTGTTGAGTCAATACATCCATAAAACCTCACCCCTTACCCCACACTTGCTCACGTGGTCTGTACCACGGCCTTTGATAAATTTTAATGGGCGGGAGGTATCGGCGTCAAACGTAGTCTAGGATTCCCACCATTGAGCAGCTAACTACGGTAGAATACAGCTTTCTGACACTGCTTCTTGTGTGGAAGCCTCTTTCAGTTTTAAGCGATGGTAATAGGACACGCAATGTCTCGCCTGTCACGTCAGCCATTTAAAGGTCGGTTGATTTGTGTAACCTGTCATATGCATTGAGCGAAGTAGATGTGATTTAGTGAGGCGTAAAGATTAAAAATGACGTTCGGCGTAAAATGAAGCTACTGCCTATATCCAACGGGTTCATTAACGTTTCCTTCATGACTTTCCTAAGTGCTTTGGGGTACCTCCTGGTCTTACAAAGACAATACGATGAAATTGTAATGCTCTGTTTGTAGGTTCTCTGAGATACGAAGAGACTCGTGACGTACGCAAGGAAAAAACACGTATCACTAGTAAATTCATAGTGTTTGGACATTAGAAATGTTTTATACTTTTTAAAACATTTATTAAGTTCCAATTCATTTGTCATGTCATATAAAAAAAAAGTCTTTTCTTTGAGCAGATTTGAAACTAAATGTTTACAACGATATTAGTTATATTCTAAAGAACGTAGAAATGGTTGAATAAAACCACACCGAAAAATATTGTAAAGTTTTAAAGCACTATTTTTATTAACTTTCTGCATTACAAAAAAGTGTTCTAGAGTTTAATGCATTAATTTTCTTATTTGAGAATTTCGGAAATCATTGCAAACATATTTGTAAGTTTGTAATCTCACATTATTGAAGTGATCAAGCGATTTTGGCCATCATGGTGATTTTGCAAATTGAGCATGGTATTAAGCACTGTATCGAAATTCTTTCCATATTTTCTTCTTCATTTTACATTTGTTACGTTGGAAAATATTTATTGTTTCATCAGTTTAATGCAGTTATATTGATTTGCAATGCTTGCAAAGAAAAACATTTCAACGATTAGTTTCCCTCTGAGAATAATTATCAAGTATTTTTCTCCAAATTGTAACTATGTAGAAAAACGTATGTGACCTTCCGCCATGTTATACTTTATCCTTCCAATCGATAGCTCGCATTGCGCAGTGACTGTGGCCATACACCCAAATTTTATCATCGCAGAATATGCATGTGCCGTTGCTGCTACATCGCTCCGTGATAGTTGAATGTCCGAATTTGCGCTGAATAATATTCACCGGATCAGTTTTGAAATTAGAAGTGAGATTTTCATTTGATACCGTTCGTTAACAAGTTTTCACCTCTACAAAATGACTGTGGTACACGACAAGTTAGAGTGAAATTTAGTGCAAATGGCCTCAAAAATTGTACAACGATATTCTGTTCGTCATTCATTTTCTCTCAGTGATTTGACAGGAAGTTTGTAGTGTCTAATATTTTTTAGAGCAATGTAAGCCATCAAATGTTTCGAAGTCTAAATTAGCACTCATACGAAAACTTGTTAGCAAGAAAGACACCTTCTTTTGTGCGTATTATGTTTAGAAAATTTTAAATTCCAATGAATTAATTGAATTTGCTTGAACTTATTACTACTGAATATTTGAGAAGATGGGAAATGTACTGAACAAAAAGGCATTTTTTAAGAAAACGATAGTTTTCTTATAAGTGTACCTAAAAGAATCGCTTTGTAGAGCGTTGTTACAGTACAAAATTATTTATGTAAACCAGATGACACATTTATGGTGAAGAAAACTGATTATTCTTCTCTCTTAGATGAATATTTCTTATGGCATTTTGTGACCGGCTAGGTTCAGAGCCAGCATTCCGTTGTCTTTGCAGCGAATGTGACCGGAATGTCCTAGGTTTCGAGTCCAGGCCGTGGCGGATTTTCGATATTAGTTAGATAGCTAGGCGGAATTCAACAGCATTCTAGAGCAGAATTCTAGCTTCTGGCTATTGTGATTTATAGTTCTCCACGGTTTCTCTGTTTAATATTAGGCGAATGCTGGAGCAACACCAAACAAACGGCTATGGGGCACACGCAACCTTTTCTTTCTCTACATTGTCCTAGCCTTGCACCATATTCAAACACACTTACACTTACATTTATTACCCTGTCATACATTTCGGGATACCAATCAAAATGCAAGCTCTCCTGAGTGTGCGGGGACCCGCTAGGCAGTAATGGCTGGAGAGGGAAATACCTCTGAACACGACGTGTGGGTCGAGACTGGATCACATATTTCGGGGGGAGGAACACCGCTACCCTGCCGATAAAACATACACTACATTAACGGGAATATTCATAGCAGTTGAGGTGCCCCGAAAGATCCATCAATCATTCTTCACAGCTGTTTCGTGACGATATCTCTTCTGTTTAAACCTACAGAAAGTTGTGATGCAAGCAGGTCGAAACGCTGATTTCTAAGTATTTACGAAGAAAAGTAACTACTTTTTTTTATTAAAATGTTGGAAAATGAAAATTTGTGAATTGTGGAATTGGAATGCTTATTGCGCGCAACCTTAGACTGTCAGAAACGTAGTCACTCAGCTGGCAATAGAATTGCAGCTCACTCGCTGTTTGCAAATGACGATAATGATCTCTCGAGTCTGCAAGAGCACTTTGAGTCTTGGAAATGGCCAGAACGTTCCAGTGATATAAGCTGCGAGGAAATTGGAAATAATAAAAAGTTTCAATGCGAATCTACTCGGACGGAAATTATTTGAAACCAAAAATAAGATGAACACATAGATGCAAAAATATTTAAATTACCTTCTGCATCATGTTTGTTTTCCCAAGATCATATAGGTCAGTCAAGAATTTTTTTATATATTATATTGGGGATCGCGATATGCTAATGTTTTAAGTACGCATTTTAAACAACATAGATATGTATCAGATCAAAGAGAAAGAGAAAATATAAAACATTTTTGTTTATTTCAATTTTGATTACTTCTTTCATATTATGTAAATCACACACATATACTTCGCGAGGGCTCACCTTTGGCCACTGAAATCTATCGAAGAAGTCTCCCAGAGTTCCGGAGAATCCTATGCACGCTGTGACCCATGTGGAAACTGACCCCATATCTTAAGTTAATAATGAAGTTTCTGATCTTACGTCTCAATACAATAGCAATGTCTCTTCATGTACGAAAGCGAAACACACATTGTAAAGTGGCCAATCATCTGCTTTTTTCATTAGGTAGAGTTTATGAGGTTTGGGCTGATGACGTCTGAGATTGAAATGGTATTATGAATGGAATTATCTCATTCAAAACGAACTACTGATATTTCTGATTTTTCTACTAATATAAAGTTTTAAAAATTCATACTTTAAACGTAGCGCACTGCATACATCATGTAGTAAGCTAGGAAATGAACATACAATGGTAATTACGTATATTTTCCATGGAATATTTTAATCTTAATCTACCTTATGGAAGAAATACCCTTGCTTTTAAGTCTTGCAAACCATATCTTCTATTTCTGATACGCATAAAAATTGAGAGACCACTTCGTAGTCCTACTTAGTATTCTACAACTACATAATATTCTAATACCGTGCGAACCAACTGAAATCTGATCCTCAGTGCGACATTGCTTACGATATAGCTGACTTCATACGACCACCAGGATCGAAGAAGAGGCCACTTGCTATTAAATATTAGATACGCAAGTTTTGCGTTATGGAAGAGCAATGTTTTGATATTTTTGGTATGTAAAGAACTGTTGTACTTTTTTTTTAATTGTATTACAAGTCAGAGGTTTGTGTGGTTTTCCGTTAATAGTTTTTGAATTAGAGACTACGCGATGTTGATTGCATCAAATCGAAAATACTTTTTTTAATCTGATCCTATGAATTGTTCTTGAATTACTCCAAGAGACCAAAAATTTACTTCATCTTTTGATACTTCATGTGAGCATTAAATTTTGGTCTGGACGAGTCACATGCCCGCGTCCCTGCCATCGCTGCCGCCAGTGACAGGTCCACGGTGTCGACCTACATCCCTTCCTTGGCTGTGCCAGCGTGTGGGAAGGGGAGTAGGGCGGAGCCAAGGCCGAGGTGCTGCAAGGGGAGTCAAAGGATTCTGCGACCCGCCCCTTTCCCGGACTGCTGCCCCTTGCCCCTTTGCTCCACGCACGCTTTCCCCTCCCTCTCCTCCACCCGGCCCTTAGTGCAGCCTCGGGAGCCGGTCCAAAGGCACGCGCCACAGCTTCCGCGGGGAAGGGGAGAGCCCGCGCGGGCCTATGCACAGCAACCTCTTGGGAAAGAAGAGCGCGGCGAAGGCGTGTAAATGTCCATGCGAGAGTTATTTATTTATTTATTTATTTATTTATGTATGTATGTATGTATGTATGTATGTATGTATGTATGTATGTATGTATGTATGTATGTATGTATGTATGTATGTATGTATGTATGTATATATGTATGTATGCATGTATGTATGTATTTATTTATTTATTTAAATTTTCTCTCTCTTTCTCACTACCCTACTCTCTCACTCTCACTCACTCACTCTCTGGCACTCTCTCTCTCTCTCTCTCTCTCTCTCTCTCTCTCTCTCTCTCTCTCTCTGTCACACACACACACACACACTATGTTCTCTGTCTAGTGTAATCGTAACTGCTCTTTTAACTTAATTACTGAGCATCCTGGCTTGAAATTTCCTTAGTTTTGAAGGTAGTTATTAAGAATTAAGTCTGTGCTTTTGCATTCGTATTTTTATTTAATTTTGTATTGATATACTTAATATTGCGATAATTAAAATTAAATTTTTAGAAACTTTCAGCGGGTAAGCAATGTTATTGTGAAATAACCGTACTGTTAATGAAAATTTTCTGAAGCTACAATATACAGTTTATGAATATACGAAGTTTTATGAATTTAATGTATTTGGTCTTCTGTGGTTTTTTCTTCGTTTTTCTTAATTCAACTATTCTGGTTCCCCATAAATGGAGAAATTGCTTTAAATTTCAATTTTCTTATCATTTTGATTTATTTTAATTTCTTATTCAATACTACTAGGATATTTGAAACGTAACAAAATAAATGAACTATCTTGCGGTCCGCATGTATTTTATTTATTAAATATGCTATCTCGCTGTAACGGACACGCATGAAACCGCAAAAAATGTCCTCTTTAGAGAGGTCTCCATTGGACAGGGGATCAGACAAAAGCTATTGACAGGAACGCATATTTCATGTCGCTATTATGAAAAGCAAGACGGGCTCTCTGCCAGCCAAATAACAGCACGCCTGAGCGGTTGCTAGGTGTGGGCGGTTGTTAAATACTATCTTAGCTTATTTATTTTACTTTATATTCATTTTTGAACTTTTTACTATGGGTTTCATTCTTGGTTTGGTCACATTTTGCGTCTATGAGCCACAAGCACCTTTGAAATAACATATAAAAATACTATCTCATGTTAAATATTATTTCCGGAATTGAATGAAACGGAAATAGTTTACAAATTTAATACAAATAAAAAATATATATTTTGTTGGAATTGTTAATAAGAATTATGTAATATTAAGATTATAAAATAAGAGAAACAATGTAATATTCGCATCCCTGCTACTAAAATATTCAGGAAGAAGTGATGCAGTAAATATTTCTCTACACGAGGCATCTTTCCTAAATCCTTTCACTGCTGTTCCTGTTGCCGTACCTTTTCTCATTTAACTCTCTCCAACTTTCTAATAGAAAGAAAACGTTGTATTGTATTACTTAAAAACAAAAATTAAACATTTAGAATAAATTCTGCATATAATTTCATAAAGTTGCAAAAATCCATTCGGGAAAAATGTCCAACACGTTCAATAATATTCTATATTTTCTTTTTCATTAATACACGTAGAATATGCGGATTCTTGTCCTACTAGCGTCTTTGTCTCTACCTAACTTGTTTCATACTTTTAAATCCTGCACTTGGCTACGTCACATGGTGGGCGAGCAGGACCACCTTAAGTGAATGAAATTTCCCGTCAGATGTTTGTGAATAATTTCTTCCGGCGCTTTCCTAACACTTCATCATGATACTAATCTCATTTTGGAGGTTTATTTTATATTTCTATTCGTTTTTATGTAATACTGTGGTCTGAGAGCAATGGTGCCTTCGGCAACCACAATGCAAAGCACATATGTACAATTTATTTCAGAATTCACACGTGATGAACAACTCAACTCATTATTACAATTGGTGGAAATGATTTCGACGAGAATCGAATCGAGGCCCTACAGTTGCACTTCGGAAAAAATATCAGAAATTGAGGTTACAAATTAATTTCCCATTACCAAACAATTATGAAAACAAATCGACTTTTCTGGTGGTTGAGCTCACACTTTACAAATACGACATCTATGTTTCTATTTCCTGCAAGAATTTTTATTTTATTCAAAGAAAATATCGGAAGATAATAGAAATTGATTGTTGTAAATTTAAGAAAAACATCATGGAAATACGATTTAAAAGAGGAGGCACCGAAATGTTTATAGGTAGATGGAAGAAAATAGAAAACGTTATACAGATGTTATACATGTTTACGTAAATATTACATTTACTTTTACAATTAAATTTTCTTTAACAATGACAATATTCCTAGAAATTATTGCCTTTACTAAGGAAATTTCTCTTTGTTTGTCTTTTTTGCATACTTACATTTTTCATCTGCATATCATCATTCCATCCCAACTACTTTGATGATTCATGAATGATCGTAATTTCGACAACATTCCATTAGTTTTTATCACAAAATGCACTTTCCTTACGTTAATTTGATTTGACTTATTTTGTCGAACAACAGTAGAAACTGTGTATGACGAATGATGGGGAAGTACAACCTACGCATTTTTACTTGAGCTCCAGAATCTATTTCCCTCCTTATGAAAATAAATAGTTGAATGATAAATAAAATTACTAACAAAGAAGTTAGTTTAGTCAGAAGTTAGCACACGTTAGTTATTCTGTTCTTCCTACTTCTTTAGTTGTCAAACGCTAATGATTTCTATGTTCCACTGTCATTGCTGAAACCTACAGCGCATATGTCACAAACATTGCAAAGCTCAAAAACAATCTTCATATTCCAAGATTATACCGAAAGCATGATACGCATTTTTTTTACACATACGGCTTTCCGTAGGTCTTTCAATGCGAATATAACATACATCCAACAAAAATCGTTGGGATAATTTACACATCTTTTGGGTACATTCGCCGTTCATATGAATTCTGTATACAATTGAATGCATATTTACAGACTTTTAAACAAACAATCGTCGTCGAAACAATTTCCGCTCTATTAATTACATACAGCACTGAATAATGTTGTACACTTAAGCATAAATACATACATAAAAAGTAAGTAATAAGTACATACATAAAAGTACCATAAATTTCCCAAAACTGAAAGAAATTGCTAAAAATATATATATTTGATCAAGGTGCAAATCTGATACATACTAACTTGTTTTATCAAAAAAGTCAAATTGTTGCTTCGCTTTGTTATATTGGACATCTAATCATATTACGAACATAGGGATGGTGACTAGATTTTAAGAGCAATTCATATTTGAAACATTTTCTACGTTCATATGAAAGTGAGGCATATATTATGAAAGATTATATGCCTCTTCAATTACAAATAAGTATTATTTGGATAATACCAAATTAGATAAATCTTAATTTTCCTACAATTAACCATACGAAACAAAAAGTTAATTGAAGTGCTGTAATTGTAATAAACGTATTTTGTTTTTTCTTCAATAGATCTCTATGAATGAAAGAACTCTCTATGAAATCTCTATGAATTAACACCACCAGTTCCACTTTTTATTTTTGACATTCAAGTGTAATTTTTTGTAGTGTATATTGTTACATATAGTATTTTTTGATTACATGACGTTTCGGCTACACCTTTTAGCCACCTTCAGACCTGCTTTCTAATTGTACATTTGAACAATTTATAGTTCATAACTTTTAGTACATTTTACAATAAAAATCTATTGACAGAAGCTTACCTTATAAAATACAGTTGGAATACTACTATGCTAGAATATTCACATTATGTACGTTATTAATATAGTAAGCGTGCGTACTTCCGCTTGCTGTTCCTTCATTTCTATTTTAATTGTTAAATTGGAAAAGCAAGTTGTCGTAAGTTGCAGTAAAGGTGCTGGATTCTATCATAGTCTTTAATGTTGCATTCATTTATAAGGTAAGCCAATGAATTTATTAAAATCGTGCTTGAGTTCAAAACTTAGTTTCGTCTTCTTCTTAAACTGTATTCATAGTAGGGGCTCTTGTAGTTTCTTACACCACTAGTAATGTAGTTTCGTGGTAAGTTTAGCGTTAGGTTTAGTGTTAAGTTTAGTATAAATTACAATGTAAGCCAGCCAAACACATGAAATAGTAATATGTTACTAAACTGTGTAATTTCCAAACATTCAATAAATAAATTTATAATTAATTCTTAAACTGATACGCAGGAAATTGTTCTTGGTTAACTTTGTTAAGATGAGAGAATACTCAAAAATCAGAAGAAGAAATTGGCGGCAATAAGACAGCGCTTAGCATTTCAGATATCGTCGGTGAACAAAAAAATTACATATCGTAAATGCAGTTTTTATATTTTCTCGTCTACTACGTACTAATACGTATAATATTGAAATGTTGCAGTAATGCTGCAGAGGGAAGTGACGTTTTTTTTTACAAAAAAGAACAAATGCTTGTTTGGGGTCCCCGGTATCATAATAATGGAAAAATCTTGCTCCCAAATTCATTCTTCTAACAAATTGTGTTGTCAGATTCGATATTTTGTGGCTCATTGATACAAAAAAATCGTTGACGGGAAAACATCTGACGGTAGTCAACACTCACTAATACTAGATTAAAACTCGCGGTTCAGTGATTCAGTTGAAACCAGATATTTTTCTTAATGAAATATGTAAGTCAAAGACAGACCTTCAAATGAGGCCATGTACAAGTGTTTGAAAATATAATTAGCTTTATCGTAATTTTGCATAATATATTGGTGATTGTGAATTTGTTCCTAAAAATTGCTCCATATTTTCATTTACTTTTTATCGAATTAAATTAAAAAATTTTTTGGTTTTTAATTTTTAAAAAATTTTTTTTTTTAGAACATTTTCTGAAATATTCTGGACAAAGCACATTTCCCTTTTTCCTAAACTTTTTATAAAGGAAAATACGCGAGTAAAAATGGTATACTTGTATGTCGTACATATTAAAACGTGGAAATTTTGAAAATTTCAAATCTTTGTAAATAGCACTTTGGAATCTCCTGTAATTCTTTTACTGAAGAAAGTATTTGACGAGATAGCGGAAATAGTTAGTGGAAGACGATTTGAAATGTAATAATGAGAACATTACGTATCCGTTACCAATAAAAGAGGAAATGTGTTCTGGTTGACCCTTTTTGTAAATATTACGAGTCTTCGTGTAATTCTGATCGTGTCTAACATCATATCAGACTGCAATACGAAACTGGCAACGCCGCGAATTGGATTGAGACGCGAGTCTTACTTGTATGGATTTCATTGTTAAATTGTGTTAAAACATTGGTTTGGATATTTGAATTTGTGTTGATATTTGAGCTCTAAAAGGATTATGTTTCTACCAACATTTCTGGAATGTTCCACATCTAATATGTAAATTATTAAAGACGATAAGTTGTACTAAGTTGTAGTAAGTACAATAATAGAGTTCGTTGAAAATTGGACTAGCAGCAATTTATGCCATTCTTGGTTACATACGAGGAGAAAATTTAAAGAAACATTTAGAGCCGTTTTTGAAAAATTAACTGATGAAAATTTGCCTACATTTCACGCAAAATTACAGGAAAACGTCTCACATGTTTATTTTACAAGACCTTAGAGTGTATGACCTTTCAGGAGTTGTCTTTAAAGAACTGATTTCATTAAGGAAAAAATCTCTGTGTATATTGTAGTTGTAGGAACACGCTGAAAAAAATGAAAATTTTGTAGTAATCAGAGTTTAACAAAAATGAAATCTGTACGACCCATTTAAGCATCCTTTACGTTATTCAACAAGTTTAATCTAACAATATTGAGTCTTTTCGACAATGTTTTTAAGACTTCGTCTAAAGTGCCCCCAAATCGCAAAATATCCGTTTAAAACCAGGAGAGTCTCAAGTTCCTTTCAATTGATTGAGGAGTATCAATTTTGGAGAAAATCGGTTGAATGTTTTTCGACGCTAATAAAGACCACAGATATATATATATATATATATATATATATATATATATATATATATATCACACACACACACACACACACATGCAGACGGACGTTTCACCACCAATTGATTTTTAGGTATCAAGTATTCGCAAGATGAATTCTGACTACACAATGTGCTAGAGGAAGTAATTTACTGTATATGAGATCCATAATTTAAGAAAACGTTTATATAATACACTTCTGCCCATAGTATAGCCAACAGTTCGTCACTGTTTTATAATAATAAATAAATAAAAGTATGAAGGAATTAAATTTATCCAATATTTCGTTACCAATGCCAGGCGATTATAGCTTTTTTGTTGAAATTTTGCATTTTTTGGGCGGTGATGAAATACTGTCAAACCTTATTTTTCACATTTCGTACTTGCAGTAACAACTATTGACGCAGTGGTCACTACCTGGGGCTTTACCCTACATGTTTTTCGTATTTTTAGAGAATTAGCAAGCTTGTCTTCTACACAAATTTAACACCTATGTGCGCATATAAACGTCACAGACAGGAAAGAAACTTTCTGTGTAGTTATAGTTTTAGGACGTCATTAAAACATTTAAAATATTCGAAACGCATAAAGAAGAACGAACAAACAAACAAGAGTTTTTCTCAAGATAACTGTTGTATTATGTATCCGTATATTCTATTCTACATTAATGCAGTATTTGTGAAGAATGTTTTTGTTAAATATTTAATTTATTGTTATGTACTACTAGAGTAATTTTTTGTTCTTGAGCTGCGTGCATGCTATTTTTTGGAAAAAGTTTTGTGAGTTTTTGTTAAGAAGCAGTTTCGCTGATGCATGTCACCATTCTTATAATTACCGAATGTACAATTTGTGTGATTTGCTTAAATTTTTACATCAGCATATCTCACTTCGCTGAAATCCATTTATTTCACAGCATAAAAAATTTCCTGTCCCGTTATAATTTCCTTATCGAAGTGTACTATTAGAAGTTTTTATTTAAAAAACTGCCTATTTTGAGGGCTTGTTTTAAAGAGTCATTTGTACGTTGTAAATGAACATTATATAAATTATTACTCAATGCTCAAAGAGCAGTTGATAAGACTTCTCGTATATTGGTGGATCATAATTACGGAGTACAATAATGTCTTGAAAATAATGGGAACTAATAGTGTTCAGTCCTAATGTTACTGACATTGTATTAAAAAAATAATATTTTAAATTGAAACATTTTCAATTGCAGTCTAAAATAAACGCAGAGAGCAAATATTCTAAAATTAACTCTAATTTATCACGGAACTTCCGTTAATATTGAATAATTCTTATACTTTCCAAATAAACGTATTAGAATGAGTAATAGTCGATTCTGTATGTTCGCTAAATAACACTGTTCCTACCTTCAGTCGTTGCATTCAGCTTGATTTGATATCGGTAAACCTAATTCAAAATAAATCTAACTTGACTTACTGATACATTTTTGCCTAGCACATATGCGTTGATAAGCTAAATTTATGGATATATTTTCTTAGTTAAAAAATTATTTCCTAGTATGTAAGCAACGAAATGGTATTCTTACAATGCTATATTACAAAATGCATATCCAATGAACATACTACTCGTGGTGTAGCGAGGATGCACCCCATCTCTAAAACCAATTCTTTGTTCCTCTGCATGAACAGCCAGCGACTGAGCCCATGAACCGCGTGCCCAGTGTGTTTGGGCGCTCACCTTAGGGCCGAGAAACGATCGCCGCCGTGTTCACACCATAGCGCAAGGGCGATCGTGATGGGTTGAAGCGGGGCGTCGTGGAGCGAACCGGGACAGGGTGAATCAGACCGGGGAAATGCAGAGCGGTGCGGGGCTTGGAGGATGGGGGGGGGTCGGCAGAGCGGGCGGGTCAACGTAGAGCGGAGCGAGTGGAGATAGGCGACAGAGCGAAGGGGTCAACGTAGAGGGAGCGGCGGAAGGCAGAGCGGAGCGGAGGGGTTTGGTCAGTGGGGAGCGGGGCGGCGCGGAGCAAGTCGAGACAGGGCGGTGCAGCGGGGCGGCGTGTAGGAAGGCTGGGGACGCGGGTCTTGTCCGCGTGCGGGGGCAATGCATCAAATCCACAGTCATAGGAAGCGCTTCTATCTCAAGAGCCTCCGAGGCGTTTCTTCTTTTTGGGAATACAACCCGCTCATTTTTGCATATTTATTGCTCATTGTCTGATCGTATAAATTATCACTTTTTATTTATGGTGGAGAACCTGTGGGCTGAAGGAATCTACCGATCGGCATTCTGCCTTCATGTACTTTCGGGTGCATTGTGTGAGATTAAAGTATGCGATGGAAGACATTAATACCTAGCGCCACTCCAATGAAAAGACTGGTCCCTTGGAGGATGATTAAGGTGACTTTTTCACCTGCGACCTTCCACGGGCACGCCTGCTCCTGGGCGACGAGGAATGTTGGCCGGGATGTGTGACGAGAATGTTCTTGGGAGACGTGGTTTCGCTTCGAACTTCTTGATATCGAATTCAGTAATAGTTATGTATGACAAATGAATAATATTAATGTCATTCACGAGCGAATAGTTAACCTGACAAGATTAGCACTGTGGGTTCATTTTCATGGACAAATAAAATTTAATTTCTCTGGAGTACATTCTCATTTCATGTATATATTCAATAAACAAAGTGTATATACAATATAAATGTATATACTCAATAAACAAAGGTGGAAATGTTTGAATAAAATATATGAATATGGAATGTTATTTTTTAAAAGGAACGCCTTTTTCATTGTTTTAATGAGATTGTCGTCAATGAGACGTTTAATATTAACGCCTTTTACTGTATACGTAACTTGGAATCGTTTTACTTCAGTAGAAAATATACTTGTTTTCAGAAACTATGAAATAAATTATTTTTGGTAGAAGTAATAAATCAAATAATTATTTTCAAACTTGTATTTTATGTATTAATAGAACTTGGCTCAGCGGAGTTAGGCTATAAAAGGTTAAAATCTTAAAAATAGAAATCCATTATTATAAACATTTTTAGTATTTACAAAACACTGTAACAGAAAAAATGATGACGCCATCGCCTATGTCATCATTTGACTCGAAACGATTTTGTTTATATCTAATCTAAACTTCATTCCGGTAATGGTGAACAATTAGTTACAATAAATGTGACTATACCTTTCAATAACAAATTTATTTCGTCCTTGAGTAGCATGGACTGTCGAAAAAAAATCCAGAAAAAAGTGAAGTAAATTAAAGCAAAAAATAAAGTATTTTAAAACAACATAAAAGGGAAGGTGTACAAATCCCCTAGTAAAACTTTTCTCCTACATCTAAAACACGGTGAATAGCCATTGTTCTCCCGGGCTGAATAGATATTCTATTATACTCAAGATAGTACATGGGCTCATAGAGACATTTTTGTCTCCAACGCCACAATGCGAACAGTGTCACATTCCCTGCGTGACGAAGCGACGCGGGGGCGGCGGTGGCGGCGGGCGCCCGAAGTGGCGCGGCGAGAGCGCACACGGACACGCGCCGTGCCGCCCGGAGCCATCGAGGAACATGGCCACCTGTGTTCAGGACGGGCAGTGCGAGCGCGCACCCGATGCCGCCGACGCCACCGACGCCCGCCGCCGGCGGCCCGCGAGCGTCGCGGCGCGGCCGCCCTGCCCTGCACCGACGCCGTGCCCTAGCCACGCTGCCCTAGGCGGCGCCCCGCCGCCCGCGCCCGCGCCCGCGTTTCCGTCCCTGTTCATTTGTTTTTGTTTATTTACTTTAGGTCGCTTTACAACAACACGGATCATGAGTATTCTATGCGATTTTCATTATTCGACAATGTTTGTATTTAATAAGAAGAGGCCAAACATAAAAAGAAAAGTAATTTCATTTAATTTTTACAGTAATAAGAAAAACTATATTTTACACTGTGTACTAGATGCAGAAATATTTATGCTTTCGTAATTGATAAGACACGTATAGGAAATGAATTATAAAACTTATATTAGTTACCCATAAATGCATTTATTTACCAACGAAATAGTAAAGTGTGTATCTCACGCTTGAGAGAGGGGAAAAGATACATTTAATGTTCAGAGGCACAGCAATGAAGAAATCATATCTCAATTGATTAAGGTAAACAAAATGGTAAACCCTATTCAGATGAGTCTCATTTACCCACTTATGTTTGTAATAGTTACAGATATATTCAGTATTTTGAATTTACGTAAAAAATACAATTAACTAACGTATTAGTATTAATATCGTGAAATAAATATTAATTTCATTTTTGATTTTCAGTGTAGTTTTGAAACACACGAAACATTTTAAAATATTTTTAAAAAGAAAATTTGTGCAGGAGTCTAGACACAATCTACATCAATTACTATGGCACAAAAATAATCAAAATATCGACAATTATTGTTACAATTATCATGAGTACAAAAATATTTACAGAAGATAAAAATTTTAGTGTAATAGTATAAAATACCAAAAGTAACAATTTGTGAATGAAATTATTTTGAACAGTAACTTAAAGCTAGTGTGGATGTTATCGTGTTAAATGATTTTTTTCTGCAGATTTTCAAATTTCCATCTTAATATTTGTTCTGTCAGACCAGACAGAACAATCTTAATGTGTAAATAGTTGACCATCACATATATGCCGAAGAGAATGTTGTACACAACTCAAACAAGTAAAGAGACAAATCTTAAAATTTCTAACACTGTGAAGAAATATCTTCTTCTTGTGTATACAAACCGGCTGAAAAACCAACATTGCCGCTGTCTCTGTAGCGATGGTGTTCGGGAGGAGGACTTTTGGCACTTGTTACATAACTAGGTCGAATTCAGCTGCTATCTGGAGAATTCTAGCTGACGACAGGTCTAATGGGTAGTTTTATGGAGTTTCTTCGATCAATACCAGGCGAATGCCCGTGGAATACGCTAACAAACGATGGACCACGCGCGAACATTCCTCTTTTCTTTGTATTATCCTGTCCCCTCACACACACACTCACTTTTGGAATTACATACTCTACTCTACCACACAGGTCAGGAGGTCAGTCGGAAACTTAGAACTTGTCTCTGCCCGCAGCAGTGATCCACTGGGGAAGATACCTGGACGGAGAAATTCCCCGCAAGCTGGCATGTAGGTAGGAGCCTGATCGCACCATCCAGTGGGGGAGGAACGCCGCCACCTTTTGGGATAAAATGTTAAGAACTCTGACGGGACTAATAACGATGAAAGTGTCAACTTCAAGTGCTTAATGACGTACGGTAGTATTGTTCAATCGCCCTGAAGATTTCATTTTTCATACATCATTATTCTTATATTTCAAATGTAATAAGGCGAGCAAATCAAAGAAATTGCAACCTTGGGAAAATGGTGACCTCTGTACTGTGTACTGAACCATGTACGTCCTTAAATAGCATAATACGTTAATTAGACTGTTGGTGATGTAGATACCTTATTAATTCAAAGTAAATAAAACAGATGTTGTCTGGTATCAATTTTTTATATTTCTGCTTAAGATCTTTTCGATCGCATAGCGATCATCGTCAGAGCTGAAAATTACAAATTAAACGTTAAACAAATTATCTACAAATTAATATATACAAAAGAAGTATGCATACAAATTATCTACAAATTAATATATACAAAAGAAGTATGCATACTTCTTTTGTATATATTAATTTGTAGATAATTTGTTTAATGTTTAATTTGTAATTTTCAGCTCTGACGATGATCGCTACGCGATCGAAAAGATCTTAAGCAGAAATATATTAAAAAAATTGATACCAGACAACATATGTTTTATTTACTTTGAACATAATACGTCATTTTGGCATATACTCCGTAAGTTTTTGTCAAACTGTAATAATCTGCGAGTACAGTGGTAGTGATACAAAACTACAAATAGAACATTAACATTGAATTAATTCAGAAAAGGTCGATTTGATAATGTATTATTTACGTCTGACTTGAGGATGTCGCAAAATGATTCTATTTGTAAATACTGTTTAGACTTAGATGAAAAATTTGCGAGTCTTCCAAGCCAATTTTCCGAGAGTATGTACGTTTTCAAAGAGAAAGATATGTGCGGATACCAATAAAAAGATTAACTAAATTAAAAATATAATGCTTCAATAACCTAACCCCCAAAAAATACAGAAAACGGCGGTTCTTGCCTTTTCTTAAGATAAAAATATTGTTGATGATCAAAATAATATGGAGTACACATATGAATACTCAATGGTGGTAAAAAATGATATAACAATTAAAGCCAACATTTCCAATTTCAATAATAGTAACATTTACTTTTCCTAATTGTTCATATTTTCTAGTATACATGGTAGTTAACCCCGATGAATGTTTCTCTTGCAAATTTTCACTAATACTTTTTTTTTCTAATTAATCTACTATCCATCATTAAAATAACTTAGAGGTAGACAGAAGTTCTAAGACATCATAGTGCATATAAACAAAATATAAAACACTATTAATAGAATTCCATTCTTTTGGTTCTCGTTACAACTCAAGTTGTACGTAGCACTTACTATTAGTATTATACTTCTTTTTATTTAAAATATTAGTATTCCTTTATCTTTGATGCAGTTCATAAAATACTTTGCATTACATATTTTTATGAGCGCATTAAAATGAAATACAGAAAGTCACTGCCATAACAATAAAATACACACGCACGAGTTCTGATTCGCCAAATGCGATAGTTGTATATTGCATACTTTTGAATTAACAATACTATGCGTATTTCATAATATTACATATTACAATTGACATTTTGCTCATTCTGAATAAATTACTCGTCGAAGGTTGACTGATGAAAGCGAATTAATAATTTATGTGCATCTTTTCCAGTTATTGGGGATGGAAAATGTCCTCCCTCCCCGAGGATGCGTAGACATGTTTCTATTATGATTCATATTCATCAGTATCATCAGAATGGTTATACATTGTTGTTTCCAAACGTGCTCGTTTCATGAGAATAAAACGGGTGCATCATGTTTGGAGCATAGTGCGCCGAAACTTTTTATCTAGGTTTATGGCCCGTATGTCAGATTCATTTCGTTTCCCCTGCTCTTTATAACTGACGTGAAGAAAACATTGCTTTTATACTAATTATTTCTTGTGTGTTGCATGGAGAAATTCCAATGTGTACTTTTTGTATTTTGTTCAGTTGTAGATCTGCAGCTGTAGTGTACTTTTAGTACTTAATTCAGATCAAATTTCATTTTATCGTCATATTTCTGCTGCATAAGAGACTAGATAGTGACTCAAAGAAAAAGACTTTATATTATAATTTTCTGTTCTATTGCAAATCGTTTTTTCCATAATTTTCAGTCAATAAATCTGTTACATTTTAAATCAATAAATTTTATGTTCACGGGTTCTCCGGAGGAAGGAGATGCTGGATCACAGCATCGGTTCGTTCGTTCATTCCAATCCCTCTGTTCTGTCGGCTAGTAAGAACTGAAATGGGTATATGGGGTACCTCAGCGTAATAAGAAAACAAAATAGTGGCTGAAAAAAGCCTAGAAGCTTCCTCGAACAGCCGGCGTGGGACAAAGGGTTCTCAGCACCCACCCCAGCAATGTAAAACAATTGACTCAGGTAGATATTTAGGAAACCGCTAAGACGGAATGTACTGGTGTTGGGGAGTCACAATAATGTTCTACATATTTTTTTTTAATTCAGGAAGACTTGTATATCGATTATTCAGTGTTCATAGTTTCATTAATATGATTTAAAAAGTAGGGTTGATGACAGAGAAAAAGAAAATGAGAAAAGTTGGCAATTTAAAAAACAATACTTACTGGGTATCATAGACTCCCAAAGTGTGCTTTTCGAGATCGAGTGTTTCTACAACCAAAATAATATTGCTATAAACCGTACCCACAAATATAGAATTTTTACCAAAAATAGCTTAAATAACTACTCAAATAAATTGATGCCACTGACAGTACCCTTGCGGAGGCAACCGCTCCGTGCAAAGAGAAAAAAGGGTGGTTGGTATCCCGCAGAAGGCATAGATGTTTCAATTTGTGATTGTGGCAGCAATGTCTATGGTAAGCCATCACAAATCAACCATATATTTATGTCATTCTCAGTAACGTAAAACCTCAGTCTAGCCGAAAGGCTGAAAATTGAAGAAGAAGGTATTAGAATGGTGTCTTTGAAATATAGAAGTGTTGATCCTTGTGAATTGTCCTTTGCATCGAAGCTATATCAGAATGATTCTGTACCTCATAAATTTCCTTATGGGCACCACAGATCCGCCGGAAGGCTGTGACGTCCTTGGAGGGCTTTAGCCGCTCTCCTTGCAGACGCCAGGGGGTGTGGGCGGCGTGACGTGACGGCAAGTGGTTTGGTGGCTGCGCAGACAGCCGCGGGCGGTGACGGTGCTTTCTCGGCTATCCGGGTGCTGCCGCGTCGCTTTTAGCGCAGACAAGAACGACGCAGCAGCACCCGAGCAGCAGAGATGCTAATACTGCAGGCTTGTCTACAAAACAACATCCAAGGCCACGCGACCTCCGTAGGTCTGCTTTCTTGGGAGTGGTACGTAGTATTTCTCATCCACTTTTCTGATATTTTCTTCGTCAAAATTATAATACTTTGTGGCAGAAGTGTGCATGTGTAGAGGATGATGATTGAACCCAAGATAAAATAAATAACCTGGAATTTAAGAGAATACTAATGAAGGTTTTTGTTTCGCAAGTGTCTCAAATTTAGGTGCCTTTGGTTTCGTTGTTTGCAAATTCAAATGCCAAACGATTTGTCAACCTATGCGTAAAATAAAGTATTTTCCTTTACGAATGCTGAATGATTACGAATGATGATATATAAAACCAAATTTCAAGAAGTTTAAAAACAAGATGTTAGTTTTCTAGTACCTACTAAAAAAAATCAAATGTCGTTTGCATGACTGTACATTTTTCACGAATTTTTTACGATGGACACGAATATCGTAAAAGATAAGTACAATTTTTTATGATTGTTTTTTTTAATGATCAAAACTGAACAGGAAAGCAGTCGTTATTAGTAATTTGCTAATAAATAACATTTTTCTTTCCATTAGTTTTTATTTACTCGTTAAAACCTAACTTGGTAACAAAGTATTTTTTTTTTTTTTCCTTTTTTTTTTAACAGGAAATATGCAAAACATAATTAAATTAAGGTTAATTTCTGGGTTATTCGCGGTTCGACTTAGTGCGAAAGATTGTTGTGTGCTACGTAATTTTATGCACGGTAATTACACCATTGTCTGTAATATCTCGGTGCTCGCTGAATGGTTTGGAATAAGAGTAACTCGTACTCCCTAGTATTTTGTCTACGAGATACGAAAAATAGCTGGAACTAAATTGATAATAATATTTTAGTTTATTTTGTAATAAAAGTACATGAGAAAACGTAATTTGCTGTTGTCATAAATAAAGAGTGATAATGTACATATGGAGTTAATATGACAGATTAGAGAGAAAACTCTACTCTCAAGTGAAATTCGCGCAAATGCGTTGAAACCAAAACGCATGAAGAAAGACTTAAGAGGAATGCGAGTTGCATGAAAAGGAATCATTATTTGCTTAGTGGTAATATCAACGATAATAGATTGCTACCAGAAATTAATCCAAACACTAATGTGTGCGGTATTACAAAAGTGGCGGAGACGTGGTAATTGTATAATTTCTGGTTATGGAAACTACACCACACTCAATTCTATACTGTTACGCTAAACAGAAATTAAGAGTAAAATACATTTCTACGAGATCTTGAAATGGTATACGAGTAAAACAAAATGTTTCACTTGCCTGCTGTAAAAAAATAGTGCAGTTGTTGCTTGTTGAATGTATTTGCCGGTTAGAGCAAAACAACTTTCTTAATTTTGGGCATGTTGGATTAAATTATGTATTTTCGATTTGTACTTTTATTTCCTGCATTTCACTTTACTTTGTTAGTGACGTATTGCATTTGATAATGTGTAAAACATACGAGTACAACAAGACTTTGGCGATGAAAAGTCAACCATCCCACTAAAGGCTTTTAGATATTATAGAAATGTGAAAGCTCTATAAGTTCTGGATGGACATGAATACATCACTTGGCACAATAAATAAAATGCAATGTTTCTTTTTTCGTTTAAATCGATTGGCATTAGCATATAAACATCCGACACAGGAAGGGCATTACATATTCTAAATACTTTTCTTTTTCAAATTGAAGATATAATCTACCATACATCTGCGGATAAGGTCTTCTACATCTGCCAATACGGCATGGGTAGTCAACAATTAGCTTGGGAATCAGTGATCTGTGATCAATTTTAATACACATTAATTAATGAATTGATAAAAAAATACACGAGAGCGTGACTCTTTCGTCAGAAAACATATTTGAATCTACAAAATGTGTTTTATCATTTTTCTTCAATAATGTATCCAGGTTGCTGTTGTATGACATTCTCCTCACTTACACCAGACACATCATTTCTTGCTTCATTATTCTGTTTATCACGCTGAGAATAATGTTGAATGAAATGATTTTATGAAAAAATTATGTTTTTCATGAGGATATAACGCGAAACGTGGATTTGACCTGATATTACGTACTCGAAGTTCAGATAGAAGTACAGTATGGTTCAGTGATTGATTGACAGTTAAAAACTGCGTATGACGTGATATGGGAAAATGTAAATTGTGTGATCTTAACCCGCAGCCCGAGAAATCCTTGAGGCCTATGGTTTAATTTTTAGCGGCGTACTAACAAATTCTTATTTTAACTGCAATGCGGTCCGTTGTTTAAGTGTTGACGACCTTTAAATAAAAGTAAGAATAGTGTATTTTACTATTTTTCTTACGTATATTTACCTATTGTAAATCACGTTCACATCTTTATGTTTAAAAGTTTATTTCTTTCATGTCAAAAACAATTAAAAATTATGATACGGCGACAATTGAATTTTGTGCAAGTTTTCTTCAGTTCTAGGGACCTTTCCCTAACTCATATACAACTTGAATTATGACTACAGGTGGAAACGAGCGTTTGTGTCAAGAACTGATAAGACCATGTTCGTTCCCGTATAATAAAAATATTTGGAAAGGTAAATCAGCTACAGGTTTCAGCTATTGTCCTTCATCTTGCCCTTTGTGAAGGAATCGACTTACTGCCATACGCATCCATTGTGGCTGGGGGGGGGCGGAATCCAGGGTAGTTTAATGCTCGATATTTTTTTGGATAGGGAGTTACTGCTTTATCATTTAGTTTTCTTATTATTAGAAACTTTATGAAGTCTTATTTTGTCTTATTGAATGTTTACAAAAGAATTAAGACCGTCGCCTTGCGTAATCATTTGTCATGGGCGTTCTCATTCAGCGAGACCTGCCCGTTGAAATTTTATTTTAGTGTCTCTCTACGTAGAAGAAAGTTGTGCAAGATAGTGCTAGATAGTGTATCCTCAAATAGTTCTTTAAAAAATGCCGTATCCATCTGTGTCCCTGCGAATGAGACAGCAAGTACAGGAAAAGTTAAAAGAATATATGGCCTTGCGTACCTGAGAGACAAAAATTACCTGAACACAAATGTAGAGAAAAGTATCGTAGTGTATTTCTCAATACATGTATCATTAGTAAACATAGAATATTTTCCCAATTATGTTGCTATTTATTCCAACACCGCTACCCTTCCCTCTCCCATAGATGATCACTAGGCACAGGAATGGCATTGGTATGAGACTATTAATAAATCAATACGGCTTGCTAGTTTTTATCTCCGAAAATAAAATAGCTCTTTAGCTAAACAATTGGTGATACAAAACAATTTCTGGCATTATTTGTACTTTTCGAATTTTAGAAAATTTAGAGAGTTCAACGAAAATTAAAAAAATATGCGCCATTTTTATTGTCCTTTGTTCTATCAAGGGTTAAAAAAAGGTTTTAAATTCCTTTACTTAAAAGAATTTGCATTTTAGAGAAAGTTACTGTAAGAAAAAAAATCATCACCAATAATTGTAGTTTTGTAATGTTAATATTTTGTAATTTTTAAGAAGTAGAGTCACTGCAAATGGACCTGCGCCATTTTTGAGAGCGTCTATTGTTCTTTTGCAGAAAAAAGAAAAAAAGTAACCGCTTTTTAGAAAATAATTATTTCAAAATTGTCTGTTTCATGTAAAATGGCGTGAAAATTACTCACATGATTTGAAAAATTGTGCATAACCTTATTTAAATATAATTTCATTAAAGAAATAATGTTTATCTGCAATATTGTATTTGCAGGAAGACTCCTAAAAAGTTTTGAATTTTGTTGTTTTTGAAAGTACAGGGAATTCAATGAAAATGCTTTGGCCATTTTCAAGCACCTTGTTGTCTTGGGGGAAATGTTTTAATTAAAATATTTGGAGACATTTTGATAGAATTTTGAAAATATTTTTATCTTAATGTAAAATACCCCCAAAAGCAATATATTCCATTCAAATTTTCAGGGCCTCGAGTTCGTCCAGATACATCCGGGAATATCAATTTTGGAGAAAATCGCCTGAACGGTTTAGGAGCTAGCGTTTACCACAGACAGACAGACAGACAGACAGACAGACAGACAGACAGACAGACAGACGGATGAACTAACTTTACTGTAACAAGGACCCGTAAAATATAATTTTTTTACGATACAACCTCTTAGTAGAAGTAATGTAATACTTGTAAGAGCAAACTTTATCCATATTTCCGATATCAGCACCCCTTAATTCGTATTTTTCTTTCAAATTTTGCTTTCTCTTTTGCCGCAGCATTACAAATCTGTTTCTTTGCCATGTAAGCACGAAAAAACAGAGAAAGTAAAAAGGTTAAACACCAGTGGTGAAAATCATGAAGATGGGCCACGTACAAATGGAGGTTCTTCCTCTCGCCTGACTCTTAGGATGGGAATGTAGAACTAGTTAGCCAGAAAGGCTCCGCGCGGTCCGTGCGGTCTGTGACCTGTTCTCAAAGCCATTGCTCTGGGTTAGGTATTGCCTGGAATAGATATCTAGATATCGAGAAACCACGGAAACCATCAATCTCAGCAGTTGCCCTTTAGATTTCTCATCTGGGTGGAGGTAGTTTGTTCCAGATTCTTAGCTCGTGTCGAAAATCTGCGCAATGGGAACCAGCATTCCGGTCGACGAAATTTTCACGACTACACACGCCATTACATCCGGCAAATTTGTAAGTGGAACATACAATCTAAAATGAATAATATTCAGTTGACGAAACGATGTCCATGCTTAAGGAGAAAGAATACAAAATGGGCATTTCAATGACGTACCTTCCACCTTTCAACTCTCCTGATTTTATTTCCACATTCAAAGGAATTAATCCCTCAAATCCAATCGATCTTGAACGATCCCAAATGCATCCCCTTTACCTGAAATATAAATAAGAGAAGTAATTTATTTAGCTGTAAATATAAACAGATATTGAATGTAATTTATATAATAACGTAATTTTATCCAGTTTGCGATAAATCATTAATAAAATGAATCAATTTTAGACTATTGGGTACACAAAATTAATAACAGATAGTTTCATGAAACGGATTGAGAAATTACTCCAACAGTATTTGGGACAATAAATCAACATGCATCTTATGTATTTATTTTAATATTCACAAATTCGGGTAACGTATTATTCTAACAGTGAGAATTTCGTGTTGTCAAAGCTGAGTAATAGTTTTGTTATTGAAAAAGTGTAAAGTGTGACCAAATTGAAAATTTATGTCGTGTAAGTTTTTTTATAGCAAACATTTCAAATTCTACATAAACGTTATTACAGTAGAATAAAATATTTTTAACGAAATAATTCTCCCTGATCACTAGAAGACATAATATGTTTTGCTGTTGCCAGAAATTCTTTGTGCTTTTAATATCTTATTTCCACTCATTTGCATTTTGCTCTTTAGAAGGCCACGCATGTTTAAGGAACAATAATTAATACTCATGAGAAATTAAACAACTGTTAACTATCAGTAATTACATAAATATTTCGAATGAAAAATCCAACAAATTGACTATTTTTACCATCTCGCCTTACACATGCTTCGTAAGAAGAGAAAGTTATGTAATCGTGCGCCAGAAAACTGGGAATTTTCCCCAAGAAACTCTTTATTTTAAAAAATCTTTTTTGTATTTTAATAATTGTGTCGATTACATATTTTTCTTTTGTTACACCTCAGCATTATAGATACACATTTAAATTATTATATTATCGGGTGATAACTTATGTGATTTTTATGTGGTTACTTATAAGATTGTTGTGTGATCATTTATGTGATTATTGACCTGATAATATAATAATTTAAATGCCTATCTAAAATACTGAGGGGTAAGAAAGGAATACTTAAGGAAATTGAGACAGACTGAAGACAACAACAAAATGTATCGATTATATTTATAGTAATACTGTCGAAGTGAAAAATTTCCATGTGCGATTTTAAGATTTTTCGCCTTTAATGTTCATGTGTTTTGTTTTCTTGTTAAATGATTAATTAATTTAAGAAACGTCAATGTAAGCTTCTTGGAATTTTTAAAGAAATGTTTTTTTATTTAGATGATAGACCTACCCAGAGCAAGAAATTGAACAAATATATTTTTGTCTAACAACTAGTAAAGTCTAACAACTTTGAAAAATTGTAGTTCAACATTTTTTAGAATTAGTTAACATTATTTTGTACAAAATTTACGGAAATTTAGCAAACGTTTCACAGAAAGCTATGTGTAGCTGAATTTAATGTCGCTAATGAATAAATTTGTATTTATCAAATGCATTATGTCAATATGCACTTCTGTGAAAGTTGGCAAGTATAATAAAACTCTCGTAAGCATTATGCGTCACGTTTCATCTTAAATAGCACGTTCCTGCAAAACTAATTTCCTTGGCGCAGATGAGTGTATCCTGATAGTTTTCAATTATTTACTTTTTAAACCAATATTATTTGTAAATGAATTCGTTGAGATTTATGTTACACAATGAAAATATATTACACAATGTAATATGAGGTGTATACAGCAATATCTTTATTTCCCAGTAAAATACTATTGGGATTAGGGGAGGATTCTGACGTTCAAGGTAACATAATACTTTCCCTCGATTAGTCACATGCATATTTTCCTTCCTTTAACGATCAATAAATTTAAAAAATGTGGTTCGTCTAGAAATACCATGCTTATGGAACGCTCTTTGTTCTGTTTAGGTGCTGGCAGATTTGATATTCAGTTCATCAGAGCGTTGTGCAGTTTATTTTCTTGCCACTATCCTACTGAATATTACTCTTTAATTATCCAACCCCGTTCTCTCCCCGCCAGTATATAATGGATGAGTTGTTTGTCGGTCCTCATGTTTATGGTCATAATCTTGGACTCTGTGACCGACGGAAACACTTTTACTAACAACACTTCAGCGAGAAGTTCACTCTGTACCCTTCCCAAGATTTTTCTCGCTATCTAATTCTGGGAGGTTAATAATGGTGAACTCGCACTAGCACAAACTACTGCCTCGACAACGACTGAAGCTTGTAATGAATTGAGGAGGGCATGATGATCATGGAAGAAAGCAAACACTACAACACTAGCAGCAAATTTTTCTAGAAAAATCATTCTAATTCAGACACGTGTATTAGAATGAATGTTCATTTTCTCGCTCTGCCTCATTTCTTAAGCACGCGTAGTCATTGGTCGGCATTTCGATTAAGTTTCATCTTTTACAACATGCAAGCAAACCAATACGCATCACGACTCCGTGGAAACGTTCAGACCTTAGAGAAATTATAGATTTTAATGCGACAATTAGGATATTTCGGTACAAAACATGCCGAAGAGAATCGAACGTTGGATGAGGATATGATCACATGGAAAGATCGGGCACTGATACGCCAATCTCAACTGGCAGGCGTTATGGCTTGATACCTAGAATTTATATGCCACCATTATGTGTCTGTTCGAAGCGACAATGATTGATCGTAACTATTGTCATCTCGTGTATTCCTGACCAAGATGAATAGTTGTTATGCCAGCGCAGTAATGTGAAATTAGGGATTTAGAACTCATTAGATAGTTTTGTTCATTATGATTACAATTCTTTTTCAACTTTTTTGAATTTTTTAAATGCCCATGCGCTCTTTATACTTTTGATTATAGAAAAAAATTGATTTTTTTTATATATCTGATAATCTTATAAAATATCTTTCGATTTTGTTTTATAAATGACGATGATGATGATAATAATAATAATAATAATAATAATAATAATAATAATAATAATAATAATAGCGAAGACCATTGGGAGTACGTGTTGGTTTAGTATGTGTTGATCACATCAGAAAAACATTACAAAACTACCTTTCTGTTACAATGTTGATTTATGTGAATCTATCATACATATTGTGTATTTGCATTAATTCAAAATGTACTTTTTCGCGATGCAAGACAAATTCTGAGATGTTAGTTTGCTTTCCTTTTGGTTTTGATTTTTTTTAAGTTTTCGTCCAAAAGCACTGAAAGATCTGCGTATCAGCAGACGAAACGTATGTTTCTTTACATTTTTTTGTTTCTTTACTACCTGGAATCGAGATTGAAAAAACGTTACATTTCCGAATTATTATCAGTACACATGCTCCAACTTTTCTTTATAGTTGCTTTCCTGCCTCATCGTCCCAATTTTAAATATTAGTAGTCACCCCATTCAGAATCTCCATCATGTTCGTTTTGTTGGCAGAACAATTTTAACTGCCATAAATATCACTAAGGACGGTTATGTAAAAAATACAAATTGCTTTGAGGATAATAGTGAACGAATGTTTGTAAATTCGTTTTGCACACTCTTTTTAATTTTGGTACTTTAGAATGTGACGGAGAAAAAGCATATCATATAGTAGAGATTAATGTAACTAAAAAGTTTTGGCTCGTACTTGTGGGAACAGAATGGTTACACCTGAAGGTATGTTGTGCACGCAAAGAATAAAAGTTGCACATGAATTCCGTTTATGTGTACACGCAGAACGCACGCGTTAATTGCCAAACATGTGTATTGGAGAACATGACGTTAGAGTGTACGGCTTCATGCAACCCTCGTCCACGTGTGTACGGAAACTATTTGATTCACGTAATTATCCATGTGCACTGAACCTGTTAGTGGCACTGGCACGTGATATTCTTGAGAGGTTGGTCATATTGTCTGTTCTTTTACAAATTACATACCAAATTAATTTAGATTGATATGTTAAAAAATTCTGTTAAGAAATATCCTAAATGTGATTATTTTAAAATGGATTATATTCATGTTTTATTGTTTTTATTATCTATTATATTTGTTCATGCGTTATTTCAGCACAGAGAAAAGCAAATGTAAATTAATTACGGTGATAAATTTATTTCCTTTTTTAAGAAAGTTTATTTGTATGGATGGAGAGCCAGTTCGTGCGAAATACAAGAAATTGAAGTGGTAGGTTACACTATTTAATTCTGCATTAAAAATAAATTAATTTATTGAAAAAATAATTTATTTACTTTAAAATTTACGGGAAGTTTGGTTAAATTTATGTTTTTCCCAAAACTATTTTCAATTACTGCTTGATGAATGTGAAGTAATTTTTGTGTGTGTAATTTATTACTTGACGAAAATGCTATCAGTCGGCGAAACAACAATAATTGAAGAAATCTAATTGTAGGATATATAATCAAAGTTACAGCTAACTGCGGCAACCCTGTGAACCAAATTTACCAGCTTACATACAGAAATAGGAAGCAATTATGTTTCAAAAAGAAACTACCAAAACCAATCACTGTACGGGCTATACAAATACTAAGCACAATGTCAAAAAAATTCCCCCTCTTAAACCTATTAGTATCACTGACTATGCACCATGGACCATGCAGGACATTAAAGCTGAGGAGCTGATAAATTATCCTAAGAAGTCAAAAATTAACAACCAAGAGATAAGAGCCAGAATAGGAGTAGAAATAGTCAAATATGAGAACTACAACAAAATATACACAGATGGCTCGAAAAGTAGCAACTTGGTGGGATGTGCCGCTGTAACGTCAACAAGAGTAATATCAACCAAACTGCCCGACAAGTACTCAGTCCTGTCCAGCGAATTATATGCCATCATCACAGCACTAGACTACATTCTCGAAGACAGTGAACGTAAATTTTTGTTAGTAACAGACTCCAAATTGGCTCTGTCGACTGTTGGAAATGTCTTTTATTCAGGAAACTCGCTAGCTTTAGCATTGTTAGTATGATAAGAAACTTGAACTTTAAAGGTAAAGATATAGTTTTTGGATGGATCCCGGCTCATATGGGTATCAAGCAGAATGAGCTGGCAGACAGATCCGCAAAAGAGGCGTCACAACTTGATGAAAGAAGTAACCTTCCCATAATACCACAGGACTATCATGCCTACATCAAGAGAAAATTACAAGAATTGGACAGACAGGAATGGAATAACAGCGCCCGATGTAAATTAAGAAGTATATGTGAATACGATGATTATAATCCAGCCACATTCTTCTGCAGAGCTGACCAGGTTGTGTTAACTAGATGCAGAATAGGTCACACCAAGCTCACACATGCCCATCTGATCACAGGAAAAACAGCTGTTATGTGTAATGTGTGTAATGTTTCTATGCATGTTAATCACCTATTTATGAGCCCCAGGTTTGAGACTGACCGGACGAGACATGGTGTTGAGAACGACATATCAAGTGTACTGAAGGACAGAGAAAAATGTAATCGGTTCCTCAATTTTTTGAAGACCATAAAATTGTACGGGGACATATAAGACAAGTGTATAAACTTTAATAATGTGATGTGAATGTTCCTATAAATGTCATAACTTCCCATGTAAAAAAATATTAATGTGATTGTGTAGTTGTCGCTAATAACCTTTGCAGTTGCTGCGACATAAAAATAAAATAAAATTAAAAAAAAACAATAATTGAAATCATTAGATTGTTTAGTTAATGAACTGAAAATATTAAATACATTATTAAGAGTCCTTGCTCGGTGTCTGAGATACTCCTAGTAGCTGACAATTTAGGATCTCTTTTTAAGAGTCATGTCTTCATCTCTGATGTTCACTCTTTACGAAGTGTTAGGAAAATCGTCTTAAGCCGGCAGAATCTTAAATTTGAAACAACAATGTCTTTAATACACACAATACAACACACTATATTTAAAAGTGCTCGATGAAAGGTATTTTTCTAACACACACATAATCCTTAGTTTTTTGTTATATCTTCTTTCAGCCACGCCAATACTTGTTCCATGAAATGTGTCTGTACACTAGACATAGCGGCATACCAACGGTCGGTGTGTCGCCGATAGTCCTCAGCGCAGATTTTCCTTCTATCTTTGTTTAGGAAAAGAACTACTGTTATATCAATTATTACTTTTATTATTAGAACCTTCTTGAACCATTAGTGGTTGTTTTGTGTTTCAACACACATCGGATGTCCAATCGGGACAAAAAAATCGAAACCGTTGCCATGCGTAATCGCCTCAAGGAAACTCTGGCGTACTGTTAATGCAGCCAGACTTGCCCACGTCACAATTAAAAAAAATACATTGGTTTTGAGTCGGATAAGCGATAAAGCGATAAAGTTATTAGCGATTTCAGAAAGTTACAAAAAGCCACAATCGTATTTTACTCTCTGCCGCTGTAGAAATTAGTTGTTCAATCGATTCAGCACAGTGAATGTCAGACTTTTTCATCGAAAAAGGACGTGGCTATTTGATACTCCGCAGAGGAGGCAGGACTGCAAGTACAGAGAATGTTCAAGATATTTCTTTAACCCTGGAGAATAAGCTGATAAGTCGAAATAACTTAATTTTACAGGTGAGCACAAAAACACTTCAAACAAGTGCTGTAACTCAGGGATTAATGATATTCAAACAAAACCGACACACAAACGGTTTCGTGTGAATATTACCTTCATTTGAATATTATTAATCCCTGATATTGTTCGCCTGTAAAATTAAGTTTATTTGACTTATAATCTTATTTACCGGGGTCAAAAATTTATTCCCTGGCTCTAACTCAAAATCCAAAATCTTTTATAAAACATTTGCAGAAAAATATTGCAATGTCTTGCTAAGCACATATTTAATTAGTTCAGGATATTTTTCTTAAATTATATTGCAATTTATTCTGGGCTTCAGTGTTGATCCCTTTGGTGATCTTTGAGTACCGCAATGGAATTGATATGCAACTGTTGATACGTACACCGATTTCTTGAAAGTATAATAAATACTAGTCAATACACTCCTCTGCAAATATGTACCACTGATGTATACAAAATTCATAGCATCACAAACATATTAGATTTTTCTACATTTTGAGATCGATTTTTAAGTTATGAAGATATTTATTATGGATTTGTGTCGTGAATTCCAAGTTAAAATAATTTGGATATCAAAATTAATGATTTGAGTCTCCAATTGCTTTCGAAGAACCTGCAATCATAACAATGAGATTTATTTTGATCTATCAGTAAAACTACATCTGTAAGAGAAGAATATGTGGCTGTTCCGTGGATTTTTTTACTGAATTCATTTCAATCGTCGGAAATAATTTTCCTTATTTGGAGAGATATTTTTTCACTCTTACGTAGAAAAAGCCTTTGTATTAACAATAAAAATGACAGTAGTGAAAATCAGCGATAATTTTGAATATAAATTTCGTTGTATTTTCTGAAAAGCGACTTAAATTTTAAAAAAATGTTGAAAAATATTTTTGTATATTAGGTAGCCTTAAGTGTGTTAACTTTCTAAATGTGTAGATGTGTAAGCAGATACATGTCTTCTAGTAATTATCCATAATCTACTGAACAAGAGGATTTTTTTTAATGTGAGGATTTCACAAAGAGTTGTTTCAGAAACATTCAACCATAATTCTTAGAAAGAACGTTTATTGATATCTAAATTTGTCGCTGTAGACACTTGGTAAGATAAATTGCAATTCCTAAGATATCCTAATTGTATAAATTAGCCATAGTCACCGTTTCCTTCAAAATTTCATCTTTATTCTCTAGAACAATATTCTCTCCTAATTTATACTTGAATTCGTCACATTTTTTAAATATTCCGGATTGCTTTAGATTTGTTATTAATTACAATCAGAATATAGGTACCTTTCATTCGTCACGATTTTACTCTTATGAAAATAATCGTGGAGTTTCGAAAGTGTAAGAGGAAATTAGGTGACTCATTATGTTCGGAATTGAAATTTATTATTTTTTATTTACGTAATCTTATAAATTCTTAACGTATAAAAGTATAACTTTTCGTTAACCTTGTCATTTTCAGGAGCACACGTACTACGCTGAAATGTAGAAAATCTTGAAAGCGAGTTGCATTTAGTGTTGGTGTTTGCAGTTTTAAATTGCTTCCGACGATTTTTCAAATAGTCGTAAAAATATTTTCTCGCAAATAACGGTAGTTTAATATATCATTTACTATATTGTTCTGTTTATTGTTAGTTCATGTATATCGTGGTTGCTGTAATATCATTCGTTTGTTTTTTCTAGGAAAATAATCTGTGTAGACATTTGCAATTGGTTTTGAAAATATGTTTTAAAAATGGATTACAAAATTACAGATTTTAATAGAATGCATACAGTTCTTTAAAATGTGTGACAATGATTTCATTTTTCTTTTAAGAAATTTGCACTTAAATCCATTAACGAACGAAAAGATTAGGTATTTAATGCTAACTACTCGAACGAATTATTTTTAAATGTTTATCTAGAAATTATATCTGTAACTTCAGAGTAAATAATATGTGAAGCAAATTTCGAGAGAGAATGCGTTGAGGAGTATAAAATTAACTTTCAAATACGTGTAAAAGAAATACATTACACATATTTTTTCAAAACTCGTCTTCTAAAAACAAGCATCGCAAAACGTGCGTTTGATGCTTCATTCTTTAATAACTGAATACAACAATTTAAAATAAATGATCAGCCTTCCTCCGTTACTCATTTGCCTAACTGTCCATTGTCCATAAATAATCTCCCAGAAGCCGCCAGTGATTTCTTCTCCAAAGGCCATTAGGTCTGCGCGAAGCCATTGCCAGAGTGAACGCTGTACTTTTCGGGGGAGAATGAATTTTCCTCTCGGGCCGCGAGGCAACCGCCGCCCCCGCGGTCGGCGCTCGGCGGTGGTCGGGCGCACGCGCTTGCGAGACGCCGCCGCCGCCGCCTCCGCCGCCGCGATGCTCTCCGGACGCGCGGCTCGGGAAGAAGCGGGCGTGGGCGGGCTGCGAGGGGGCCCGGGGAGTCCCCAATTTCCCCTACGGCGACGGGGGGGGGGCGCCCTCCCGTGCAATGTACACGTTCCCGTCGAGGAGCAATATAGATGACACTAATCAATCACAGCGATTTTAATTTCCCAATTAGAAGAAACGGAACTCCTATGCGACACTTGAATAAAGTTTCTCTAGTCTTAGGAAGGAAAGGAAACTAATGCTTCCTCCTATTGATCCCCCTTCCCCCAGCGCTTCCTTCCTGCTGCCCCATCTTCTACAATCCCTTTCCATTGGTGGGGTGGATTTTCCGCGATATATCTTTATGCAGGAGTAACTCCGTAACATGAACACAATCCATCACTCGGGAGCTTCTTCTGCCCGGTCTTTCTCTGTCTTTTTCGCTCGTGCCCGTTGCATCTCTCTCGGGCCGGGCTGATTTGATCACGTGATTGCGCGCGCTTCTCCTGGCGCTTCTTATTCTCCTTTCTTCTGCACCGCCGCTGGCACAGTCGCCTCCACCGCCATCGTTCCTGCCGCTGCCGCCGTCGTGGTCTCCCCTTCTACCTCCATCTCAGCCTCAGTTTCCATTGCTCCCACCTCCGCCGCCACTATCAACCCCAGCGCTGTCACCGGTATCTTTACTACGACCGCCCTCGCCGCTCCAACCAACGCGACGCTTCGGCCCCAGCCCCAGCTCCCGCCCCCGCCTCCCCGTCTACCCTGCCACCGATGTTGCTACCTTCTCCACTCTGCTCCCCATCTGCATCTGATTTGCCTTCGCCTTCGGATTCTCTTCCGCCAGCTGCGTTTTGCCCTCAGCCCCATTAAAACCTTCAGCAATACTTGCAGTGTGTCCTCCAGATCTTCGTTCGTTGTTGACGTTGTCTTTAATTCAGTTCGAAGAAAAATAATAGTGCATCTTCTTTTGTCTTTTCTTCGCAATTTCTCACTCTCTCATTTCTACAATTCACAAGCTTGTGAACCATAGGCCTCACAATCTTCACGTTCGGTGCCATTTCTACCAGTATGATTAACTCTTCCACACTTTCCGTCATCTTTTAAAGAAATAACCCATTCATTCTTAGATCCTACATCTTTTACTTTCTTCAAAATGGTGCCAGCAGTCATTGAGGTTGGAGGGGGCAAGCCCAGCACAGGGAGAATGCAGTGACGAGAGGGGATGTGCGGATGCGAATTCTATGAAGGTGATCGAATAGAAAATGAACACAAAGGCTGAGGAGCGAAGGGTGACGACGCCAGTGGGATAAGTGAAAACGACCGTGCGATTGTTGACGTTTATGTTGACGTTTTACGGGGTTTGACGAAATGTAGGAGGAAAATGCGAAAGCGATGGCGAAAATGGAGGTAAGAAGTGGAAGGCAAAGGAGACACATAGGCGGGAGCAAATACAGGGGCGAAAGCTGAGATGATGGGGTGAGTAGGTAGCGTGGGGTTGGAAGGGTCACCAACCTGGAGTCGCAAGCGGACGCAGAAGCGAGAGGAATTGTGCAAATGCTAATTCTATGGAGGCGATGGAAGAGAAAGTGTAAGCGGGAAGGCAGAGAGATAAGTGAAAACGACGGTATTATATTCAGATTGCATTGACGAATAAAGGGTTCGATGAGACGTGGGAGGAGAAGCCGAAAATAAAGGTAAAGAAAGACACAGAGACGGGCGAAAACGCAGGGGCGATGGCTAAGATGAGTGACTTAGGGAGTGGCGTAGGATAAGAGTCGTCGCCAACCTGGAGTCGAAGGCGGAGGCGGTGAGGATGCGAGCGGCATTGGGGGCGAGGACGGCGGCGATGGCGACCCGGAAGCGCGTGCGGGGGAGGCTTTAGAGGCGTCAGGCTCGACGCGTCGCGAAGACGAAGGCGGGGCCGGGTGGGGGGGATGCAGACGATGTAGAGAGACGCGGCCCCAAAAACATGGCTGGGAAAATCTCGGCTCGAAGGCTCGACATCAAATTGGAGCGAGGCCGCCTCTCCGCCTCGCCGCCGCGCAGGACCCGCGGCCCCGCTCGGCCCCAGATACGTCTTCCCGGGGCGAGGGAGGCTGCGCACGCCGCGCCGGGGGGGGGGGGCGACGCGGGGCGGGGGCCTGACACGGTGAAATACGACCGCCGAGATAAAGTTTTGGAAAATCTTCCTCTTCCTCCCCTTTTCTCCTCTCATCATTTCCGGCCTCACGCGTACTCCTCTTGCTTCTTTTGGGGTACAATAATGAGATTTTGAAACTTACTAATTTCTTTGAAGTGCAATTATTTTCAACTAGAAAACCAGTTCAATTTCAAGTTGCAATTATCTTTATATAAATTCCTAAACTCCAAATAATTTATGGGAGGCCATTACTTCTTCCCGTAGACGTAACAAAGCCCACGCGAAGGGGAAATGCGCGAATAGTACGAGAGTATTACTTTCTTCTTGCATTGCTTATTCCTTCCCATCGCTTCCCCGAATGTCTTTTAAATAGCATTAGTATTTTATGGGAAAATATCTGCGGTGTAAAGGGAATATTCTTGCTGGAGAGATGCTCTGAATCTTCCTCTTAGAACGCCGTTGCTGAGGGCTGTTGTTATATAGTACATTTGTGGGGTGCGGTGGTAGCAATTCATGTAATTTTCTTTCCATTTCGAGTTATTTGTATGACTTTTATCTCATTTGATGATAGGGAGATGTAGTATGGCCATTTGAAAACAACTGGAGAGCGTTTTAATGGATTGTTCTTTTCATAATTGCTGAGGTATTGTACCGAATGCAACTAAGTTAATTAAATTACTACAGTTAACTACATTATTAGATTAGTACATTATTATTATTATTATTATTATTATTATTATTATTATTATTATTATTATTATTATTATTATTATTATTATTATTATTATATATTATTATTATTAGAGACGAATAATTAGAGAACTATTTAAAAATTGAACAATTTTGTTCAATAGTATTTTATCTTTACAAATAAATTTAAATTCTAGGCTATGCTTTGCCTTATTTTTGATCATTAGAATTACAAATTCAAGAAAGTTTATTAATCTCTTGTGTATCAAAGCAGTTGTAAAGAATTAATATAGTACGTGTATATATGATACATGATCATGATACATACATGCTATTTGCGAAGATCTTTAAAATATTTACCTGATAGTGATGGAAAATGTAGAAATGCATTTTCACATACAAAAGTATTATTAATTTTGATTAAAGTTATCACAAAAAATAATATTTAATAAAAAATTAAAGGGTGATTAAAATAACGTTTAGAAAAATACTACATAATGAGCAATGAATAATTATGTATAAAAATTCACGTACGTGGCTATTTAAGGTAATAAGGAATTGTATCTTTTAAATGTGTTTACTATTTGTGCTATGTTGTGTACTTATTTGCTTACGTCGGACATCAAATAATTTTTGACTATATCAAATAATTTCTTTAATTAACATAAGGTCTCGTCGGTTTGACTCAGAAACACGTCCTTTTCCTTTTCTGGTTAAACCGTATTTATATATAAATAATGTGAAATTTTCTGAGAGCCGAACATTCAAGTCTCTAAAACAGTTCTCTTATATCATCTTACTTAACATCCAGTATATGGTATGATAGATAATGAACACGTTTTGTATAAGTTCAAAATGTATATTTCTTTACGGGAATAACAGTTCCGATTATCTTTCCACAGTGGACATCGGTTGAAACAAAAATGCGTTCGAAAGAGAAAATGTAGACAGCTTTTTCTTTACTCATCGATGTCAATACTCTGAGTAATAATGATTTCAGAGGTTATGAATTTACTAACAGAATGTACAAAGTAGTCTGTAGTCGTAAAAATGCTGCTAAACAGAAGTGCACAAAATGGTTTTCTAAAATGTAGCACGCACACTACTTAAAATACTATTGTAAAACACTGCAATAAACCAAATATTTTAAAAAAAACAGTCTTCACGTACATTGTAGCAATATAGTATAGTATTCGGACACCAATTACAACATTTCTTTTCCTACCAAAAATATTTTTAAAAAAAGTTGCTGACCCCTAACGCAAAACGCGTTTAGGAAATGTTTAATGGCGGGTGGATTGTTCTTTGAAGTATTGCTGTCGCATGACGTTATCTGTGAGGTAAGTAGTGAGTATGAGAATTGACGCAATAATAAAATAAAATATTTGCATTTTCAGCCAAAATCCAAAAGTTTCATTGTTTTTTGTATTCCTCTCGAGTCTCTGGGTATCTAACAAAACCATACACACCTCTTACAAGATTGGAGGTTACATAGTATTTTTTCCATTTCTGTGCGCATTAGAAATCAATAATATAGATGATTTCACGGTTTTGTGAACGCATGCACCCGTATGCTAACATTCGCTATTTTACACATTTTGTACGCTTTGTCGCAGTCGCAAGTCCCAAGGGACTTGCAGCGTAAAATCTAGAAAATCTTTTCCAATTTAACTTATCTAACTTGGATTCTGCATTAGTGGTGAATCTCAGTAGTGTTGAATGTTTCCCAACATCTCACGGTAAATGGTTGGTTTTGGAGGGTGGATGGTTCAAAATAACCGCCGTCCAAACCAAGCATTCTTGGCAATCTTTCTTGTATGTTGTGGTTTAAGTGCACAAAAATTACCCCCAAAAGGAATTTGATTGGGCTAAGAAAACAATAAATATGACTTTCGTCTTAATACTTCAAATGAGTACGATGTTCACAATAGAAAAATTGAAAGAAAAACGAATCCCGTTAGTTTAGATATACACTTAGTCCAAAAATGAAGCTATTTTTTCAAAAAAACGTGAAAGAGAAAACAAAAGTGTATTTATAATACGAAGATATGCACTTTTATTAACCATATAATTTAAACTCTAGGCGTGTTCGATAGTTTTAAACTTTGAAAACAATATAAAGTCCCTGAATATTCGAAAACGCGCCGCACCTTACAAACGTAGATAGGCAACGTACTAACCACGAACATTTAACGCAACAAACATGCACTTTGTGAAGATTGATTTATGTTCAGAAGCAAATCAAGGGGCCATGTCAGCATTCACTCAAAATAATCAGGGAAACCGGATTAAAAACCTGACCGAGATGGGGATCATTGATCCAGTAGCTGAGGTACAACAATTATTGCACAATTATTAGTCATTTAGAATTGCACAGTACAAATGGTAACTAATGCATTAAATATCATTGTTACATTCAATATTACTTTCCCCTAGTATCTAATTGTACTGAAACAGTTACGCAGAAGAAAATATTTTCTGGCACTAAAATTTGTGAATCGATTTTAATTGTTTGAATTCGTCTGGCAATATGTTTTAAAACAATGTAGTACATATACTGTAAGTGAAGCTGTGCATGTTTTATAGTGAGCTGTTTGTAGTGACATTGAGGAATATGATTACTGTGTTGAATGTTATAATTATTGACATCTCTAATCGCTGAAAGTATGTTTTGACCCTTGAGTATGTCATTTTTGACAAAAACCACTGATTCGTAAATCATGAGGAAAGGCTATAGTAGAATTCTTAGCGTAATAAAAAGAGGTTCTGTTGGTGCGATTTGCTTATTATTCGTTCAATTCTTTTCTGTAATCTAAAATGTGGGTGCTATAGGTAGTGTTTCCCAAGAATAGTATGCCATATCTCAGGCGGGCATGGATGTTCGCGAAATACAGAACGAGTAGTATAAACACTGACTGTGTTAAAATGAATTCTGAACGATTGCGTACTAATGATGTTAATATTGTGTTCAATTAATTAAAATTGACGTCGAATTTTTTAAAAAATTTGTTGCGTCTACATCCTGACGCAACTTTGAGGTCTGAATTGAGAGAATCAAAAATTTTGTTATCTTAGTATCAGTTAATTGCTTCTTGTTAATTTTCAATGGAGTATGTAATTGTTTATTTGACATTGAAACCAGCATTTAAACAGTTTTTCCTTTGCTTAATATTAATTTGTTATTCCGGAACGAATTTGAAACATCTGATATTGCATTAGTTACTGTTTATTTATTGCAAAGAATATTTTATCTTCCGCAAAGAGAACTATTCTTGTACTTCGATTCGTCGAGAGTGTATCGTTTACGTGTATTGGGAACAGAATAGGGCCTAAAAGCGAACCCTGTAGAATGGTCGTGTACAATTGGCAATGAATTGGAAAGGTTAGTAAATAATGTTCCATCATTCTAGCACGGTATTTCTTCTCTCTGAGATACTTGTTTAAGGGACGAACATAACCAATCTAGAGCGAAGAGGTGCTTCATTTTGATCCGTGAATAAAGTTACTTTCTAAGAAAATAGAATATGGCTCTTTTCCTACATTTTTTTAAAATAAATTTTGAAAATCTGAAAATTATTCATATTTACTCAGAAATGCTTTCATTCGTACGCAGAAAAGCATCACTGATCTGTCTTTAAAATGTGACAAAGATATTGGCCGATAATTTTGAATTTCATTGTAGTTGCCTTTTTGGAATAGTGGCTTAATCTTGACTGTTTTAAAATAGGATTGTGGACATGTTCCGGTGTATACAATGCATTAAATGTGTGAGTTGACAGGTATAAAATTGCAGACGCACAAATCTTTAACAAATAATCCAAAAATCATCTAAACCGGGTCAATTGTTATTTTTCTTTTCCCGATTATTTAAAATTTGTTTATTTTAGGTAGCTTTATAAACCACGGAGGTCACTAGAGACTACTATTAATTTACGTGTGAAGGATAGTTACTATGTATTATACAATCAGGACTTTTAAATACAAAGTTTACAGATTATTTTGGGAATTTCGTAGAAAAAAGATTCGGAAACAAATATCGGGTTGAAAATTTTGGCGGAAACGTTTGATGTTGAATTTTGTGGCTTAAGACTCGTAGTGTGTTCAGACGCCATTCTCAAAATACAGTAACTGATGAGACTAGCAGCTGTTGCTAGATCGTTCATTTATGTATCATTATCTTTTGAAACTACACTTTCTCTAAAGTTTCTCGCTGATGAGGTCGTTTTTTTACTATATCCCACATTTCTTTTGTTTTGTTATTTGAGTTTAAATATCCTGCTCCTGTTTTATGATTTCATCCTGTATTATGGATTTTTTAAACAATGATTTGAACTTTTGCATCTAGAGTTGGAAATCATCACGTAAGTCATGATCCTTGGAAATGAAATAATGAATTAGTTTATTTTTACACGGTGTTCTAATTCTTTTTTGTTATCCAAGTTTTTCTTATCCATGAAATGTTTAATTTTCTGTTTTTAAGAAGAGAACACGTGTTAATGTGAAATGAAAATGTCGAAAAAATTAATTATATTTATCCTGTTTTATTTTTTATTTTATTTTACGTCAAAAAAGCAGTTAAAAACTGCGTATGACGTGCTATGGGGAAAAGTGAATTGTGTGCACATTTCCAAAATTCTGTGATCCCTACACTAAGTCATATACTGCTTAAAATTGGAAGGGAAAAAAGCTCCCAAGTAATAAAATCTATTTTCAATTATAAAAAGGCAATTTTTTTTCAATTTTCAAAATTTCTAACTATTTCCTGATTCCTGCAAGACGTTACTTATAATTTTATTTTACTTTCGGTAAACAATTTACACATACGTGTATTATTATTGTGTCAGTATTCCCATTTATTTAATGTTCATAATTTGTGCATCAGGGTCACTCTATCCCAGGTCTTTCATTGCAGTTTCATGTCTATTACTGGTTTTTAGGCTGTCGTTTAAATTGCACTTCACCGACATGTTGCACAACACTGGAAATACTGTAGTCAGATGTATAGGCTATATTCAAAGAAAAGCATACAAAGATAAGAATACTATTAATTGTAGTACAATCATAGAGATTGTATATCCTCAGGAAGACTCCACAATAAATCAAAACACTACATAAGGAGATGGCATTTCATTTTCTGGCATAATAGAGAAATACATCCTGTAATATTTAACCAAGTAGTGAGATATTGTTTCCTTACTTATTCTACTTTATACTTTAGCGAACGAATAATATATAAATAGTTGTATATATTGCGAAAAAATGTGGAATATTAATTGATTGTTTTAATGAAATAACTGTTCCTACGAGCATTTGAATGTCACGGATAGACATTCTGAAGGATATTATAGAATTATTTTTAACTATTTAATTTTTGGTTTTGATGTTTTTTAGAAGGTCGTAAAGTAAACTATTCTTGTGTAGGTTTCAAAAAGGTTTTGTTTAAATAAAAAATAATTCTTTCTTAAAAAACAAATGAGTCCTGCAACCTGCCTAGTCATTGTCCGTGATACATCACGACACTGAAACACACTGCCCACCGCAAAGGATCCTACCTGACACTGAGCGCATATGACCATCCAGACAGTGCTGTACGGTCTGCTATACAAGTACAAAAGTTTCAGTGGCAACCTCTAGTCATGTTTCATGTTGTCAAAGGAAAATGTGGTACTTTCTGAACCTCTGGTACTATCACAAATACTCTGAAGAAGTTTATCAAAATAGTGCCGTAGAGGATGTAAATTCGTAGTGTGTAAGCTCTAAAATTACTCACTTTTTGATAAACAAAGAACAAAGATTACATTTAAAAGACAAGTGGTTTGTGTTCAAAGATTTCTTATTCTCAGTTTATTTTAAAGCAGAAATATAAATATTTCACCTATGTAAAAGACACTTTTTTATAAATTTATTATTATTGAACATACGTTTTGTGTTTCTTCTATCTTATTGTAGGCAAGTTTATTTTTAATTCTCTTATTAGCTTTAATTTATCTTTTTCAGTAATTATTTATTTATTTATTTATTTATTTTACGTCAGAAAAACAGTTAAAAACTGCGTATGACGTGCTATGGGGAAAAGTGAATTGTGTGCACATTTTCAAAATTCTGTGATCCCTACACTTACTCATATACTACTTAAATCTTGAATTTTGAAAGGAGAAAAAAACAAAACTCCCATGCAATAAAATCTATGTTCAAGGATAAACAAGCAATAAATTTTGAATTTTGAAATTTTGAAAGGAGAAAAAAACAAACAAAAAAAAAACTCCCATGTAATAAAATCTATTTTCAAGGATAAATAAGCAATAAATTTTGAATTTTGAAAGGGAGAAAAAAAAACAAAAAAAAAAACTCCCATGTAATAAAATCTATTGTCAAAGATAAATAAGCAATAAATTTTGGCTCTTATTACTTCCTGCCGCGACAACAAGGAAACGATAATTTGAATCATTGTATTTCCCACTGAATACTAGAAGACGTGCACAGAAAATGAAGTTACATTTATGTCCAGAAGCAAAACAAGGGGCCATCTCAGCATTTGCTCAATGGATCAGGAAACTGGACGAAAAACCTGATCGAGATGGGGTCATTGACCCGGAAGCTGTAGTACAATAGTTGTTACAGGTTGTTTATACTCATTTATACAGTCCAAATGGTAAATAATGCATTATGTATCATTGTTAAAATTAATGTTACTTTTCTTGTTATGCTCAGTATAGTCTCTAATTGTATAGAAACAGTTATGCAGCAGAAACGATTTCACTTGGGATTTAAACTTTTCTATTGAATTTAATCGTTTAATGTCATCTGGCAACGTGTTGTAAAATAATGTACATGTATTGTATGTGAATTTTTTGTAATGAGCTGTTGATACTGTCACCTGATGAATATGATTTCTACGTCGAGTGTTATAGTAATAGACTTCTGCATTTTCTGAAAAAATAAAAGAAGAGAATATAACTTGCCAACTCTCTAGCTTTCATAGATTTTGAGAAAGCCTTTGACAATGACAATAGGGGAAAACATTGGTGCAGTATGGAAAAAAGAGGCTTCCCTCAGCATTTAATAAAGGAGATTAAAGGTTTTTATGAAAAAAACAAACTAAAATAGTGACAAACATAGGTATCACAGAAACGGGAGAGACTTAACTACTAAAGGTGTAATACAAAGTTGTTCTCTGTTACCTACACTTTTTATTTTATGTATAAATAACAGGTGTAATTCTAAAACAAAAAGTGTACACTGGTTTTAAAGTAACCAAACAAGGTAGATTAATGGATGTGTTATATCCGATGATGTCATCATTATTCAGGAGACAGAAGACGAACTGTCGAGAGCTGTACACCACTTTAGTAAAATTTGCCAGAATTATGACATGAATATTTCAAAATAAAAAACGGAGATGATGGAATTCTGGGGGAAATATCGTATAAGATCAAAAATTGTCCTTGAAAACAAAATTCTAGAGCAAGTTCTCTCCTTGGATTAACTAGGATGCAAAATTAGTGGTGAAAAAAATAAAGATATAGAAAGAAAATTCATGAAATATGGAACAATATATAGGACTATTCTCAATACTTTAAAAAATAAAACAATGCCAGAAACCATAATAAAATTTTACAATACAATGGCAGTTCCTACATACCTCTAAAGATGTGAAACATTGGTACCTACATAGAAAACTTTAACAAGAATACAAAGTAGTGACATGAAGTTTCTGAGAAGAATAAAATGATGTACAAGAAAAGACCGAATAAAAGAAGATGAAATTAGAAAAGAGCTACACGTAATTGCAGTTAATACTATAGTGCAAGACTACAGGAAAAATGGCTAGAACATGTAGAGAAAATGGGTGATACGGGACTTTGAAAGGCAGCTTTGTGTTACGCACCAAAAGGAAGAAGAGATGTAGGAAGACCGAGGAAAAGATTGAGAGATACAACGAGGTCGGAAGAGATTGTAGCCTAAGTGAAGTGAAAAAGAAGAAAATTTATACAAATTCTATTAAATAACATCTTTAAATTATTTTAAGTTTTAAACTTTCATTTTAAGTTTTAAACTTTGCCAAAGTTACGGTTTTGATGCCAATGCTTTAGGAATTATGTCTCTTCACATATATGCTTGAAAGTTTCGAATTTCTTTGCAAGAATACGAATTTGTCAAAAAGATATAGTATAGTCTCGAAAGTGGAAACAATTTGCATTATATATGTTAATAGTATCCCTTGTAAAATGGCGATAATTTTCTTATCAATTCGATAGAAGTACGACGGAACCGTTGAGCCAAAAAACAGTCCATGTTAGAATATTTTCAAATCAGGTTTTTGGAAACAATTTGCATTATATATGTTAATAGTATCCCTTGTAAAATGGTGATAATTTTCTTATCAATTCGATAGAAGTACAACGGAACCATTGAGCCAAAAAACAGTCCATGTTAGAATATTTTCAAATCAGGTTTTTCGTGAGGTAATGTTATATGTAATCTTGAGTAATTTGTGGGTATACGTACAGAATATGGTAATGAATAAAATATATTCATGATCTATGTTATCAGTCTACTAGTAAAATTCATGAGAGGAAGTAACATGAATCGGTTCATAAACCGTAACATTGGCCGTTATTCATCCAAACACTTCAATTGCCTTTGTTTTTCTATAAACTAAAGCTGTAACTCCTCAAGGGAAAGAATCATCTTCAAAGATTTCAGAAAATATACATTTATCATTTGAAATTTCAAATGAATAATTCTTTGGATCATATAATGAAATACTTATTTTTTCTGGTGTGTAAGTCTCTACGTAAGTGCTAGCAATATGATTAGGTTTATGAGCAGCAAAATTAGCGGTTCTTTTATGTTATTCGTTCTTTATTATATTTTTTAAAAAATGGACCAATATATAAAGTAAACAAGTACAAGTTAGATTGTTATCTTCACAGATTTTCACAATAAAAAGGGGAGTAAAATTGTGGCAATTCATGATGCTGAATATGTGTCCTGAAACGTCTTTCATTCGGAACGCTGAAAAAGTGCGCACTGATTAGCATCCCAAAATGGCACTTACACCTTTTTAGTGGTTAAAATTAATTAAAAATTAGGAGTAAGCATATTGATAAAAAATAAGATATTCCAAGAAAATTATGAAATACGTTCACAATTCGTTTAGAATTCTTTCAAATTCATTCAGCCATTCATACTGACTGTTGTTTGTATTTCGCGAATGTTCATTGTCGCCTGAGATATGACATTATATTCTGGGGAAATAGTACGTATTACAGCTCCCAGACTTTGAGATTACAAAAATTACGAATAATAAGCAAATCCCACCCACGTGATTCTTGTAAGCCTTTCTTTATTAATAAACAAATTTTACCTAATCCACGAATTTGTCTCTTGGTTAACAAATCAGTAGTTTTTGTTGAAATTACTTATATTTTCGGCGGGAATATACTTTTCCGCAAACGCCGAGGTCTATAACTATAGCACTCGACGTTCTAATCATATTAACCATGTAACAATATCAACAGCTCACTACAAAATATTCACATACAATACATGTACATTATTTTACACTTTGTCAGATGACATTAAACGATTCAATTCGATAGAAACGTTTAAATCCTAAGTAAAATCGTTTCTGATTCAGAACTGTTTCTATATAATTAGAGGTTATACTGCGCATCAGAATGAAAGTAGCAGTAATTTAAATAGTGATATTGAATGTATTATTTACCATTTGGGCTGTATAATTCGAAACAACTTGTAACGAGTATTGTACCGCAGCTTGTGGGTCAATCACCCCCAACTTGATCTGTTTCCCTGATCTTTTGAGCAAATGCTGAGATGGCCCCTTGTTTGGCTTCTGGGCAGAAATGTAACTTCATTATCTGTGCACATCTAGAATTCAGTGGGAAATATAGTTATTCAAATTCTCGTTTCCATGTTGTCGCGTCAGGAATTATTTATTATTCCTTGACGAAGGACATGATGAGGGATAAGAGCCCAAATTTATAGCTGATTTACCCTTGAAATTTGTATTTTATTATATCGGAGGGAATACTTCGTTAACAATCCATATAAAGAACGCTTATTTCTTTCTCTATTCAAAATGAAAGTAGTATATGACAGAATTATAAAAACGTGCACAGATTTCACTCTTGCCCGTAGCACGTCACACAGTTTTTTACTGTTTTTTGACGTAAATTAAAATAAATATTTTTTCATTATTACATTTTATCGTGTCAATATGGATACGTAAGGGGAAGTGTTGATTAGAGGATTATTAAACTCATTAGTGCATTTCAAACTTTTTTATTTATTTAATATAATGTGCTTTTAATTCTACATGTAGAAAACGTGTTCATGGAGGATTTATAAGCATATTATTTTTTCTTACTGTTAAAAATGACGTCTTTGCATGTGTATTAGATAGATGTGCAACAAGAGGTATTCGATGAAAACGTCTTCCCCTTTCAATGTATTTTAGCTTCGGAAACCGATAATAATATAAAGGTGCCTAATATGACGAATAGTTAAATTGGTGAATTAATTTAAAACTAACGTCATTATTTTATTACGTTGAAATTACAGAGTTCTGTGTAGGCCCTTAGTCTTTTTAGAATAAGAAAAGAAAGAAGAAAATAAAAATAGAGAATAAACAGTCAAATGTATTTAATAAACATTATGATTGACACTACAGTATTAATTTTTTAACACTTGGGTATCAATTTTTCTTTTAGAGAATGTAAAGGTTTTCAAAAAATGTTTTAGGTAGAACGACAATTTTTGCGCTAATATGCTCCCTCTCAATTTATACTTACCCCCTTCATGAAGCGAGGAAGTGTATTTCTACAATGAGAATGTTTTTACTCATTTGTGTTTATTCTGGATTTACCTTTTTAATTTTTTTGATTAATCTTGACATGTTCTTTCCCCCTTATTTTATACTTGCTATTTTATATTTTGTACTTGCTGCATTTTTTTACTTATACTTGTTTTATTCATCTCTGGTTACTGTGCAATTGTATTTTTAATACTTTCATTCTAAACAATATCATCAACTTTCGTTTTCATTTTCAGACTAATATATTAATTTGCGTTCACATCTAATGGTGCGTATAAATAACACAGAAAACACCGTGTCCCTGTATTACATGTAAAATAAAACTTTTTTAAAAATTTGTACATTAATTATCTACTAAGAAAAAACGGATACAGGAATGGTAAATTATTAGTAATTTGAATATTAAAAGTTGAAAACTTAAAAAGGAAATTGTGTTCTTCAGGCGAAATGAATATAAATTAACAATAAAAAAAATTGAAATATATAAAAATTTGCTAACGCTATTGTCGACTTGTTGGGGTAGCATTTGTACCGTACAATAGAGACAATACTTGTTTTTCTGACAAATAGGGATCAGATATTCTCTCGAATGATCATCGCCATTCTCCTGTTACAATCTGAGAAACTAGTCGGCATTTAAAAAACATCGTTCCTGTAAACCTCATCAGACAGGGAGGATACTGAAAGCTCCGGGCGCGTATCCCTCGATCAATGGGTGGTTGGCGTAGTTGCATCCAGATATCTTAACGTGCTATAACCAATGTGTCGTAACACCAGCAACAATATGGTGAACTGCATATTGAGGATATTTTGCATATGATATTACATACAACGACATTACAAAAGAAAACTAAAAAATGGGACTATACGACGATCTCTTAGAAGGAAAACTATAAAAGAAACGCAAATAAAAGTTTATAAAGTTATAGTAATTTCCACGCTATTGTATGGATCGAAAACATGGTACTTAAGGTAAATGGTGACATAAATTGAAACATTAGAAAAGAATTTTTTCGATCAGTAAAAGGTTGCACGCTATTCGATTGCATTAGTAATGACAAGTGATATTGCTTAACGGCAGGAAGTGCTGGATTCTAACGGAGAAAAGTGTAAGCAAACTTCAGAGCTCAGAGATCAAGTCCCTTTGAAGAAAAAAAGGCAGAATTTTAGACAACCGGATAAGTGAAGAAATCAGGCGGGAATTGAATGTGAATAGCATAAATAATATAATGAATAAAGAAAAATATGGCTGCAAAGAATGAAGAAACAAAACTAGCAAGATTAGCATATGCTTACAAACCGAGAGGGAAAAGAGATATGGGAACACTCAAGAAAAGACGGAAAGATGTAGCGGAGATGGAACAGGTCTAAGCCTAACACTGACGTGAAGAATGAAAAATTTCAAGAATTACGTGTGCAAACAATGACAGAAATTGCAACTGGTTACAAAAGAAGATGGAAAGAACATGCAATGCATATGACGTTAGGAAGAATCCCAAGGATTATCCTGAATTACAGACCTTCCGAAAAAAATGTTGGTCAATCGAAACAGGATAGTGAGGCTGGAACAGACAAACATGCGTAACCCTGGAAAGAAATAAAAATAAGATGAAGTAGGAGATGAAAATTTGTTTCATGATCTTGACCCCACTTCTAAATCTGGTAATGTTTTCGCGTCATTAAATCTACATGAGATGCGTTTGGGTTTATCGTGGCACGTTGTGCATATCTTATTTTTAAGCTCTCCCTGGAAGTGATTAGAGTTTTGAAATTGTTTTAGAACTGGAAAACTATTTTAATAACATTTGGGAGTAAGTTGCATTTCTACACCTTTTCGGATTTCTTTAACTCGCTTCATTTCTAGTCCTGAGGATATTCGAAAAGATTTTTTTCCAGCAAAGGTGACTCAAGGCATGAACTGTCACTGCAGCACCTCTGATCGGGAGGTGCTGGGTTTGAGTCCATCGGTGGCAGCATTTTCGACACTATAGAGGCAGCTATGTCGAATTCTGCCGCAGTCTAGAGGAGAATTGTAGTGACCAACTACTCTGATCTATAGATTTCCGTGGTTCCTTCAATCAACACAAGGTGAATGCCGGAGCAGTACCTTAATAAACGGACCACGAACTTTGCGCGCGCGATTTTTCGTGCCTCTTCCTTGCCCTTTTCTCATCCCTTTACCTACACACACACGCACACACACTCACATGTACTTCACTACTACACACGCCGGAAGACCAGTCGAGAGCTTAGAGCTTGTGTCGGTATCGCGCTGGTGGAAGATAGCTGGTTGGGGAATATGCCCGCAAGCCGACTTAGATCGGCGCCGGATCTCGCCATCCAGCGGGGGAATATAAACTCCACGTCCCGCGATTAAAACAAGCAGTATACTTACGGGACTAGTGGCCTTAGCAGTTGACGTGCCCGGAATCACTAATCAATCAATAAACTTTGCTGTGAACATTTTGTTATATAAATTCTTATATGGGATTTATTAATAAATGTAAAACTACGCATTTTGCATATTCTCATCAGTAAGATACATGTGCAAGTGAATGCTGTAATGAGGTAGCTAGCCCGTTATAAATCAAAGAGCCATCTCAAAACAGGTTTTTGAAGCCATGTTTGAAGAGCACACAGATGCCCCCTCGTTGGCTACTAGATAACTACAACAGATGATATTGTGAGAACTATCACCATTCATCATTTTAATACTCACCCAAAGGATTTAAAAAATGTTTTAAAAAATCCTGGTATCAAACTGTGTCTACTGTGCATGAAGTTAACAGAGCAATGCGCGCCTTCAAAAGAGGTAATTTATCAACAGATTAGTCTTTGCCTTCATATGAAAAATTTAACTTGATATTTGAAAACATTTTGCATTAAAATACTGCCGAATTCTCAACATTTTAAGAAGTATATACTAAATGCAGTCTTTTACGCCTTAATTTTATAGAAACCTTATTGCAGAATCAAACTCCATGCTTCCGGATAATAATTGTAGTAATTAACGAAGTAATCTTCTTTATTACCAAAAGTTTTTACAACGCTTTCAAGTACATAAATAATTAAATAAATAAATTATCAAATAAATAAATTTCTTTGTTGGGAGTGAGGGATAGTTACTTATAAACCTAATGCAATGTATATCGTCATTGTGATCGACGTATTCAAATCGACAATCGTACGGCAGCAAAATTAGAGAAACGCGGAATACTTTGCTTAATGTTTACGTGTATATCGTACAATGTTGGAAAATATATACAGTTTTATTTTTAAAATCTTTATAACAGAAAAATCCCTCGTATGTCGTATACAGATTTTTACTGGTATTTTTTACCAAGTAACTGAACGAACAAACGAAACTGAACAAAAATCTGATCGAGATGGGGGGTCATTGACCCCAAGGTGAGATAGAATATTCGTTAAGGGGCTTTTACACGGAGAGAGTTTTCTCTCCTAACTTTCGGGAATTGGTTAGGAGACACGTGTAAACTCTCAGGAGAGCGATCTTCTCTCCGGAGACATGACGTCACAGGAGATCTTCGAAGTTTCCAGGAGAGAACAGTGTAAAGGCTCTGGTATCGCTGAGAAATCGTATCTCCTGGGAGATAAATAGTATTCAAAGAGCGTTGGAAGAGTTTCTGCTCTCTTGGTATGTATCCATGTGCTGGATCAGCCTTTCTATGTCTGTTCGTAGTTCAAGTGTCCGTGGATTTCGGATCTTTGGGGAAATTTTACACTGGGGAATTATAAATAAAAATGACAAAGGACTGTATGCATCTCCAGTAGCCACAAACCATAGTATCAAATTAAGTATATATCCCCAAGAAATACATTACCGCATGATGGTATCTTGCTTTCTAATTGCTTGGGATATTTTTCTTAATAACAAATCAAATTCTTCTCGAGTTAGACGTGCGAAATTTTTATACAAAAATCCTCTTCCTTTATATCCTTTTTAATAATAATAATAATAATGTTAATATATTAATTATATATATTCCTTTAATAAATAAAACTCGAAGTTACCAATTAATTGTGGAATTTTGTTATATAAAACTATCACAAGGCGTTCTCTTTCATCACTTGCCCTATATGGTGTAATGACTCTACTACCAAATTTAACAAATTTCAAATCATTCAAAATAAATTCCTTCCAAAAATTTGCATGTTCGCTAGTTTATATCAATAAACAAATATACAGATAATTTAATATTGATAATATATAATAATTGATTCTTTCAAATCGTTTATACTTAACTTCACAAAAAGATTCTATAACAAATTATCAACTTAACCATTTTTCAAAACTTTACATTAGGTCAAAACTATTTTCTCGAATACGATCAAGTTTTCCAATAGTCAATCAATTTTTAGTCCTCCATTAATTAAAACTTGTTTTATTTTATTAATCTCCAAAATTACAATGCAATTGAACTGGTAATAAATAAATATTTTTTTATCAAAATTCTCTTCTTGCAATTCCTCCATCAGAGTTTTATAAATACTTAGCTCTTCTCTGTAAAAAGAATCACCCACACTTGTCTCTTTCTTTTTCTTCGCTTCTTCAAAATTATTAAAGCGGCACAAGCAACTGCAAGATCTGTCACATTCTAACCTCAAACTGCTCGCCGCTGCTCATCGGCTGCTTATTCAACATGGCGGCGCCAAAGAACATCTAGAGACATTTGAATCAAGTGTAAACAGCAAGGAGATACTTTTCCGGAGAGATCTCAGGAAACTTCTCTCCCGGGAGTTAGGAGACTCGCGTTTCGGGAGATATTTTCATTCGTGTAAAGGCATCTAAGAGAGTTTATCTCCTAACTTCAGAAAAGTTAGGAGACTTTGTCTCTACGTGTAAACGCCCCTTTAGAGGCATATTAATCTTTTAGGCAACGCCCCTCGGTCTAGTATCTAATTATATACTCGTAGAAGCAGTTGTGCAGCAGAGTTTTCTCGGCACTTAAATTTGTGTATCAATGTTAATCGTTGAATGTGATCTGTCAATATCTTTTAAACTATTGTAGTGTATTGTAAGTGAATGTTTTGTACTTATCTCTTGACATTGACACTTAATGAATAAGATTACTACGTCGAGATTTATAGGTACAGATATGTTTTCTCAGAAAATATGTTCCCACTCTTGAGTAAGTCATTTTGACAAAAGCCACTAATTCCTAAATTAAGAGGCAAGGGAATGGTAGAATTCGTATCTTAATACAGGGAATCTTACAATAATCACGCTTTATATCTTGAGATATGTGCATGCCCACCAACATGAGTATAATTAAACATGTGATATCCACAAGCAAATATCAGAAATAATTGTAAACCAGGTACCCGGAATTGCAGACTTGCATGCACCAAAAGACATTATTTCAAAAAGGAATAAAATTATATAATTAACAGCTTATATTTGCTAGGACACTACTGGTACTTTCAAAATCCGTCTACCAAATGATAGTTTGATTACCAAATCGACCTACTGAATTTATACTTTTTATTATCATAAAATAAATGAAACAAATTAATAATAAGCAATTACTTTGAAAGAATGTACCCGGTTCCTTCAGTATGACACAAATATTTTGACAATCGGCACACACAAAATATGAAAGCATATTCGCTCATGGATTTTTGTATAGTTTTTTTTGTATTATATCATTTAAATTCAATGTTTACAAGTTACTATGTAAAGACATTATTATATTCAACAGTGTGCTCTAACAATTTATCTATTTTTATATGGATGTATATATTTTATATACTAAATATTCCAGTCTAAAGATTATCGTAAGCCATCCTTCTGTGACCAGTGATTTTTTCACAATAAAGGTGGCATGAAAAATCCATCCTGACAATTCTGAAAATTTCAAAATATATCTTGATTATTCATAAGTCATTATTTAAGTTAGATGAGCGGGAGATTAGTGTCCTTTTTACAAATATACTTTTCTTTTTAATATGTGCACAGCTTATACCACGTCCTTCTTATTCATTTACTACTAAAAGAATAGTTAAAACCGATACACGTCGATTTAGTATTTTTTCTAATGATGCTTCTTTTGTTCGTGACACAAGTAAATTTTTTTGCAACTCTTGTTTATTTTCGCACTAGATCGTTCTAGTTAATCGTAGTTCCTTATTTTTTAAACTTTAATTCACTGATAAGTTAACTATTAAATTCACATTTTCATATTCAAAATATTTAAAAGGACCTTGGACCACTGTAGTTTTCACTCATTTTTTTTAAATTACTGAACTACGAATAACATTCAACCTTGCATCAAAAGTTTCATATCCAAAAACCGTAACGAAAACCTCTGTTTTTTGAGTTGTCACAGTGATACATTTGGGGAAGCAAAACTCGACCAGTCATTGAACGCATTGTTCTTTAACTTTATAATTTGACCGTCAATGCGCTCAAGTTCTGGCATACTAAGTGTTCTGAGTAAGAACGTGATCGTAACAAGAGTATCACAATTCTTGAAAACATATTGTTATGTTGTGACTTTCATAGCATGTGCGTGATATATTTGATATGTACGATCATGTGTACTGTTATAAAAATGCGTGGTTTTGAAACTGTACATTGTTATCAACACCTGTATAAGCTGCGTGGGAGATGCGATCGTGTGGAAGATTTGCACCATTTGAATACCTCATTTACATCTTGCAGCAGGGAGGTCAGAGATAATAACAGGTCTAAAACATCAGAGAGAACACACTACTATCATGTAAAATGACAGCAAGGCGTTAGGCAGTCTGCTCCGCTTGCGAAGGCGGCAAACTTTTCACCGTATTGGGTAATGTTTTAAAGAAATATTTCTCTCCTTTATTGCTATCTTTTGGGGTACTTGTTTGGTGGTATGTAGAAAAAATCGTATGTGAACTCATTCTTTCTTTATGATATAAAATCCAAAGTGTTTTTCTAATGCGATTGGGAAAGAGCGTTCTTGCAAAGAAGTTTGGTTTGGTTTGTTTTTTTCGTGTTTCCGGGCGCGTCAACTGCTTTGGTCATTAGTCCGTTAGTGTAGTGCATGTCTTTTTCCGGGAGATGGCGGTGAACATCACCCTCTGGATGGCGAGGTCCGGCGCCGACCTACCGTCGGCTAGTGGGGTTTCCCCCTAACCAGGACTCTCCCACTAGCGGGGCATCGCCCCAGCCGGGACAAGCTCTAAGCTCCCGATCGGTCTCCCGGAATATGTGGTAATGTAGTGCATGTTATTGTAAGTGTGTGTGTAAGGGGGAGAGGATAGGACAAGGAAGAGGAAGGAAAGATTGCGCGCGGTCCGTGGCCCGTTTGATAGGGTACTGCTCCGGCATTCGCCTGTTGTTGATCGGAGAAACCATGGAAAACTACCGAACAGAGCAGCCGGCCGCTAGAATTCTCCTCCAGGCAGCGACTGAATTCGACCTAGCTGAAAAGCTGTGTCGAAAATTAGTGTCGAAAATCCTGCCGCCGTCAGGACTCCAGGACCTCCCGGTCAGAGGCGCTGCAGTGGCATGCAAAGCAGTGTTTTGAGAGGTTCAAACTACTACGCATAGAGTGGAAGAGATCTTTCAATCACTTTCAATAATTTAGGAGGCTCCGCGTTTCACGATTACCGTTTTCTTTTATCTGATAACATTCTGTCTTTCAATCTTTTACTATTATTTTAATAATATTATGTAATGGAATAATTACAAGATATGACTGTACAGAGGGACTAACAAACCTTCGTCCCGTGGCCTGGATCCAGATCGAGTGGAAATATAGACTGACCCAGAATACAAATACAAAACTTTAGATAACCTACAAACATAAATTTAACAAAGTAATAGTATGTGGGCATTATTGGAGAAATACATTAAAATAAAATTTTCTGAGCAAACACCTACCTTGTCCACAACATTTTCACCGAGAAATAACACGAAAATGAAGCTATTGGGGAGCTTATTCCAAGTTGCTCACAAATTAGCTGACAAAGAAAACGTATTTACAGATGGGCATGTAATTAAAACTTGCATTCTGAAAGTCATAGAAAAAATCCTGGAGTGTCTCGGTTCAACGCAATAAGTTTCTGAACTTAGAAGACTTTCTCGTCGAAGTGGGGATACATATATTTGTCTACAATTGAAAGAAAATTTAGTGTCTTTGAATAGATTTCAAATGAAGAGGACAAATTTTTTTAAAGAGTAGAAATTGAAAATCATCACCTTTTTTTTGAAGATAAGATTCTGTTGTATTCGGATACTATTTAACATTATAACAACGTCAATTTAAAACAATAGTATACACCATTGTGGAGAAGCATTATAATATTTATACGAAAACTAAAGGACAACCTACCTAATCTATTGATAAATAAAACAAAAAAACAAACGGAAAAGGAGAATATTCACAACAAAAAAAGGAAAAAAAATGTCGAAAATCCCCAAAATTTGTAGCTTGTTTGGTGTTACAATTAGTTTTATAATACTGTGGCAAAAATTTTTATTTTATAAAATTTTGCCTAAACGGGCCTCGTTGGCTCCTTGGTTATCGTGCTCGCTTTCCACAGCGTCAACCCCGGGTTCGATTCCCCGTCGGGGCAAGAATTAACTGTTCGCAATGTCTTACTTGCAATGTCGTAGTAGCCCTTGCTGTGTGACGATGAGAAAGCTCACTTCTCAGGTTCAGAAGACCAGAGATACGGGGTAGGCATCGCTATGTGCTAACCACACTCATGGCCCTTACCTAGTAACCCTCAACCCATGGCCACAAGGCCGGGACGCTGTGGTAGGCGTTAGTTTGTAAAGAGCTGTTGTGCCAAAGTACATACATACATACATACAGAATAAAAGCTGGAGAAGAAATTCCAGAGCTCAAAAAATTTAATGTGTGCACTAATTCTCTGTAGTAAATAACGGTTTTAAATATTTTGACTTTAAATAAATAAATAAATAAATAAATAAATAAATAAATAAATAAATAAACAAACAAGTAAATAAATAAAACCTTCAACTACAGTGGAATTTCTTTGGCTAAGTAATATATTTGGCACCTAGACATGTTGGTTAGAAAAATCTGTAAAGGTATTCACGAAATTGGAACAGAGAAAACAATGATTTTCCACTAAATAAATCATTAAGGGACCTACCTATTCAGTGTTTACAATTGTCTGAGATGATGAATGTAGTAAGTACTGTGAATTCCATCTGCTGTAGTAAGTACTGTGAATTCCTCGTGCTGTTGCATACTGTCAATATGTAAAATCTAAATATTGCCCTATATTCTCAAGTGAGCATGACAAGATAATCATGCTGATAAAAACAAGAAAATTTGAACTCAATCTAAAAGAAATAATGACGAAAAGACTGTTATAAAGATCACATTTATTTTAAATCTTTATATTGCAATCAATATCTGTTGTGCGTTCTTTCTCAAGGAAAGCAAGGAAATTGATGTTATTTACCAAATAAAATTACTTAAATCCTCCTCTAGCTTTTCTGTTAGAGCATTATGCCAACGGAAACTAAATCTGACAACACATTAATTTTCATACTCTGAATCTTTGGGGTTGTTACTGTTTTGTTATTGTCATTTATGCTCACACGAAAGTATTAAAACAAAATTATTTATTTTTTTTTTTGAATTTTTAATTAATGGTGCAATATCTAAAATAGCCAAGAATCTACAAATAGTTTCAGAGCCCTTTCAGTTGAAAAGATGTAGATTTGTCGCCCAATTTCACTTTTAAGTGATTTCTCTTTGAAAGAATTATATAAAGATTCGTCCAAAGAAGGTCATCTCTTAAACTTTAACGAGATGCTGCTTAACGAGTACATCAAAAGTCAGAAATATTTTTCTCGAAATTGGGTTTCTATTTCGGGGTCAATTGAAAAAAAAATCGCCAAGTTGACGTATGCAAAATCTAAATATTGCACTTTATTTTCAAGTGAGCATTTCAAGACAATCTTACCGATTACATCAAGAAAATTTGAACTTAGTCTAAAAAATAGTGAGTAAGAGACATTGCTTAAGCCACACTCATTTTAAATATTTATATTTAAGTGAAATTCCGTTGTGCGTATGCAAGTATCATAAAATTGACTATTTATAACATCTAAATCTAGTCATAATATCTCCTCAAACTGGTTAGTTTTATCATACTTATTTTTGAAACTTTGTTGAATAATCAGACAAACATACTTCCTTAGATGAATGTTTCTAATAAAATACGCAAAATCTGGAAATTATAAATTATATAAAACTGGAGACCCTTGATGTATAGGATTCATGAAATTGTGTAGACATATTATTTTTTTAAAAAATGTAGAAACCAAAGAAAACACCTAAATGGAAATTCAGATAGGTGATATCTAGGAGATTTAAGGCGCAGCACTCCAAGCGATCGTGTTTGGAATACTTGTTCTTAAGGCAATGGACAAGTACTGTGTGTATTACATTTAAGGAGGAGAATATTAACAAAGAGAATATTTCTTGTAAAGAGTAAAATGAGCTCGAAATAGTATATGTTAATACGTGATGTATCACTACGTAACAATGTAACTTTTTCGTACAATAATTATGGATCATCGTGCACCTCCTTATTTAACACTGCAAGGTCCCTGAAATAACTATAGAAGTGTGCAATGACAAGAGGCGCATTAAGCGGTGGGTGCACTGGGCGTGCGTCGTGGGGTCTACCTTCCGAAGGACCCTGAATTCTGAAGAGGTCCGCAAAACTCCACACATTTTGCTAATAATCCCAAGTTTGGTCTTTTATCCGCGATTTTAACTAAGAACAGGTACAGAAAGAGAAAATAAGATCTCATGACATAAAATAGAAGACGTCGTGTAGTGAAAGAAACAAGAATACAGTAAAAATGGGAAATAGATGTGAAAAAAGACGATCTTGTACACAATAAAAAGTAAATCAATAAATAAAGACCGAGGGAAATGAGAAAAATATAATATACATAGAAAGAGTATATAACATCTGGTGTGACGCAGGGCAGTGTGATATGGTCGCCGATGATCATAGCCTTCATGAACGACATTACAAAAAGTATTAATTCCCAGGTCAAACTCCTTGCATATGATTTATTCTTTTCAGAGCAATAACTGAGGAGCAAGAAAATATCCACACACTTTTAAAATGGGCTTATGATAATCTTATGAAAATTAATACTTCTAAAAGTAAATCTGTAACGTTTTCTAGTGAATTATTTTTACCAAAATGCAGTTAATCTCTCGAGGATCAGGTAATTCTATGTACACATAATCGTAGATATCTGTGAATCACTCCAAAGTGTACGTTTACTTGGAAAGAACAGGAATTCAGTATTAAATACTGCTTGGCAAAGTCTGTCAAAACATTTTCTGTAGTAATTTAATACTGTTACAATGAAATTGCGCGTCGCAAGCACTAGACATGGTATCTATTATTTGTTATTTTCTCAACAATATAATGCTTTGCTTTGAAATATTGAAACCATTAAAATTCAATATTTGAAAGTCTCACATCTTCTAATATCACACAATAATCACATCAATTTCAATAAGCTATCTTACATGTGGGAGAGAGACTTGTAGAATAAAGCCTCAATAATAATTGCATTCAATGTTCTGTATTGCTGTATTAAACAAACCTCTTACTGTGCCGACCGCCCAGCAATTGTGATGCACTGTGAACTCGACCGTGTTCGCAGGGAGAGGCGGGTCATGAACGCGGGCGCAGGCCGGCGGGTCGGCGCGGCGCGGCTCGGCGAAAGCCGCGCAACGGCGAAGGCTCGCAAGCCCGAGCAGGCCCCGGCGGCCTCAAGGAGGCCGGCGAAGCCGTGCTTCCCTGCTCGCAGCTCTCGGCGGCGACGAGCATCGCACGTCGACAACGGAAAGCACGAGACGGTCGACCGGCAACGGGCGAGGAAGGAAGCGACAAGGAAGCGACGGGCAATCTGCTTCGAGCGCAAGCAGGAAGCAACGGGTGACGGCCACGGCGCGGAAACGGGCAACGAACGGTGGGCAACGGGCAATGGGTGACGGGCGACGGACAATGGGCAACGGGCAACGGGCAATGGGCGATGGGCAACAGACAGCGAGCGATGGACTATAGCTGATGACAAGCGTTAAGCGATGGGTGATCGGCGGTGAGCGATAAGTGATAGGCTATTGGCAATAGATGACGGGTGTTGGAAGTCGGACGACAAGCGACGTGAGAGTTGCGACGCGCGACGGGCAACGGAGGATATTTGATGGGAGATCGGCGGTGGGCGACGGGCAGCGGGCGACGGCCAGTTGGCGATGGGAACCCGTTTCCCAGGAGCTTTGCGGCTATACGGCGCGGCGGCGTCTTGACGCCACTGCCGGTCAGTGCTGCTCCGCGCCGCGCCCTCCCCTGCCCTCGCCCTCTTCGCTGGCAACTTCCGTAAGATATTGTTGGTTTTGCGCCTTGCGGAGGACGGAGACGCCCCTCATTATAAGCTTCCTGCGTCTATTGAGTAGGCCCGCAACTTAGGACCTGCACACACAAGAGCGGTATCCAGTTTCCTTTCTTAAGGAAACTTAACGTTTGTGAAAATGTTGAGAAACACGAATGGCTCCGTGGTTGAGCGATGCTGCAATGCAAGTTGGCGAAGAAGCTGTCGACTACTTCACATCCGCGAAAGTAGCACTTGCGAAAGAGATCTGCTTTTGGGAGTCATGGTGAAATACTTTTTAGGATAAAGAACGTATGGCGAAAAATAGTAAACGAGTCACGGAAAAACATCAACAGTTAAAGTGGTATTGTCTTTAGAATGGTTTTGTCAATAATTATTATCAACATAATGTTCATAAACAAAGTAATGGATATAAATAAAAATATAAACTTCCGGTTTTTGTGTTAATTTCCTATACTGTGTTCTTCTCATGCATGTTTGCGTACTTAACACTCACTTTCCAAACTTTTCGAGGGTTAATTTTCAGAGGGTTTCAATAGTATTATGCTTCACCTGGTGATCATCTGTTTCCATGTTTACTGGAAAGTTTTGTCGTAGAAAGAGATGCACTTCGCTGCATAAACATTTCTTCAATTGATGAATCCTATTTTTTTGTTTTCGGTTTTATGATTGACAAATTCCCTACGGGTCTCAAAGTTCGGGCGGTAATTAAAATATTAAATTATGATGAATAGATTTTTCATGTTCATTATTCTATTTTAAAGTTCCTCTTGAAGACGTGCTGCATTCTTATTTTCTTAACAAGAATGTCAGCAAGTTAGATAGTAATCCAAGTTTTCTAGTCAGAAACGAAAATAAACTAACAAGGGACTTTGCAAAAATCACTCTGAATGCAATATACAAAATTTTAAAAAATCTTAAAACTATCACTTGTATGCAGAAAAAAAATTTAAAGCTTTAAGGTTAGTTATATCTTTTAAGGGTTGGGTTACATATATCTTGGCTTCAAATGTTAATCTTGAAATTACTTATTATTGCCAAGACAACCAATGTTATGTCAGTCATTTGGCTTTTGATCTCAAGTACTCATCTCAGAAATTTGTAGTGTTAAAATATTTAAACTGTATATTATAAAAAAGTTTTATAAAATTGCCCTAATATATCAGACAAATAATATTTTTGTAAGAAATACGTTAATGAAACACAGAAGTAACTCGAATACTAATCATACACAGCAGTGTTTATCCACCAGTCTTGCAATATTACTACTATTTGAAAAGCGTACTAAAGAAAATGGACTCTTGCAGCAAAATGACGCTTATAAATCCACAATACCAAGATCACAGACACTAATTGCATTTGTAATTACCACCAAATGTAAAAATAATTTGTAATGTGCCATCAAATTGTAGGCAAAGCAGGTAAAATTGGGTTTAAATTGAATGTGAACTTCTAACGTCTTGTTAAAATGTTGCATTCCAAATGAGATACCATAAAAAAGCGTCACTATATTTCCAAAAAAAAAAAAAAATTCTTTGAAATGTTAAGTATATATTCAACTAATCAGCAAAGAACGTTGCACAGTAAACCTAAATAATCATTTTGTCTTTTATAATGAATATCGGCACTTGATTTTCACTGTTATTGCATTCATCTAAAATTTAAAAACGGACTGGGTACACAAGCAGATGTCACACTGAATGAGTATAGCAAGCATAAAAAAATGCCCTTGTGCAACAGCAACACTCCACCCATAAATGGACCGCTTAGGGGTAATAAATGAGGGATTTGGTTCCCAGTGATATTTAACTGCGTAATATATGTGGCAAGGAATTGCGATCAAATACTTTTTTTATCACCAAATTTTATTATTCGTGTATTTATTTACACAGCGAATTAAACTTTCTTCCTTATTGTGCACACGCAAATGGAAAATTTAGTAGGTGCTGCAAATTAGTTACACATTTACAGAAGGCCGAAAAATTCTCTAACCAATAGAGTTGGTCGCTTTCTCCCTCCCCTCCGACGCCCACCACTCGTACAACTAACCCGCCCCTTTCGCCATTTTCTCCCCGTCCGGGATGAAAACAGTTGCAACGATTCCACTCGCTCGATACAGTCCGTGTGAATAGTTGTATCAATATCATATAAAAGCGGCGTACCTGCTGCAGCCATTCGCTGTTACTTTTATACTGTGCCGTCGTGCATTTTTAATCGCTTCACATCATTTATAAAACAAAAATATCCTATTTGGCAAGTGATCACGGGCGACCGCGGCGGGGCGCGGGGGGGGCAGGGGGGGGGGGGGGGAAATTGATGAATACTCCATCTGTTGGTACAAATAACTGCATCGGGGGGGCGGAGGCGGCCGCGGGAGGGCGGGAGGGCGCTGTCGCGGGTGCGGCGGGTGCGGCAGAAGCCGCCTCCGCGCTGGCCGAGCCGAGGCGGCCTCGACGGGTGGGTGCGGGCGTCGGACGTTCCCCGGGCCCCCGACTCCCCGGGCCTCAGCGCGACGGCCGCCGCCGAGGGCGGGGCCAGACGCAGCCAGCCTCCCGCCCCGGCTACTCGCTAGCCACGGGCCAGCCGCATAGCGCAACGTAATAGTGTAGGCAAGCAAGCCCGTCCGCCCGCCCGCTCGGTCGCTTCGCCTCGCCTAGCCTCGCCGCCCGCCCGCCCGCCCGCGCACCCGCCCGCCTGCTCACTCGCCCGCTCGCCCGCCTGCCCCGCCCCGCCCCGCCCGTCCGGCTAATAGTGTAGGCAAGCAAGCCCCCGAGGCCGGCCGCTCGCTCACACACACGCTCACACACACACACGTGTGCAGCAGCGCACGTTCACAGATGTGCGACGCTGTGCATACACGCACACCAGCGCCGGGGCGGCGCGGCGTCGCCTCACCGACGCACGCACACATGCCCGTCGCGCGCACACACGCGCAGGGCGGCGGGCGCTCGCTGGCTGCTGCGGCAGCGCCTCCGCCGCCAACGGAGCGGCGCGGGGCGACGCGGGGAGGAGCGGGGCGGCGCGGCGAGCGGGGCGGAGCGGGGCGGGGCGGGGCGGGGCGGGGCGGGACGTGAGCTACAGGAACGGAGGCGCCGACCAGGGGCAGCTCACGGCTTCGGACACGGCTCCTCCCACGAAGGGCTTGTCCCGCCCGCCCGCCGCCGCGCGCCGACACTCCCTCCCCGCCCCGCGACGCCCCGCCGGCTCCGCCCCTCTCCACCCCGCCGCAGCCCCGCCCCCGCCGCCCGCCCGCAAGAAGTGTGTTTTGTAAGAAGTCATCGGCTCTTTTTGATGGCGCGGGGAAAGCGGTGTGAAAACTTACTAGAAATGAGTCGCATGTGTTGCACCGAGGGGGAAGACGATGTGTTGCCATTCTACTTTCCCCGCTTGCAAACCGGTCCTGAATGGGAAGTCGCACCCTTCGCATCTTTTGCACGAAGAGCAATTTTTTTCGCATATACAAGTGAACTGTTGGAACAGCCGCAGTGGTGATTTGCATCCGACAGCAATGGAACTCGGTTTGTTTGTAATATCTAGTATCTCTGGCGGTAATGTTCAATTTCATGATCAAACAGTAAAATATTATTTTCTGATCGTATTACACTCATCATTAAATTCGTTATTCCGGCGGCTATCTCTGCCACAACGCGTAATCGCAGATATTCCTTCGAATACCGTGTGAGATCCACCGCGCCCTCTCCGTTTTTGACAATGAGATTCAGCGCGGCCCCTCCAATAGCTAGATGAAGTGTGTGTTTCGAATTCCGTGCCCTGTTTTATAGTGGCGGTTGGGTGAAGTGCGGGTGACGCAGGGCCTATCGCGGAGTGAACGAGTCGCTCGCGTGCAAACGAGAGAACGAGAGGAACGAGAGAATGAACGAAGCGGCGTTGTGTACCGCAGCGCGGCGCGGCGTGGCGCGGCGGGCGCGGCGGGTGCGGCGCGGTGCGAGGCGGCGGGCGCCGGCGGGCGGGGCAGTCCAGGGAACCGCGGGCGTTCCGCCGATCCCCTCCCGGTAAAACTGGCCGGTCATTCGTCCAGCGCGCTGGGGGCCCCGTGGTGGCGGGGGAGGTGGGGTGCGGGGGCGCTGGGGGACGGGAACGGGCGTCTTCGAAAAAGAGCGATCGCAACGCGGCCAGCGTTCGATCGCGATTTTTCGGCCTCTGCGTACACGTCACGCGAAAACACTGCGTGTCCCTCATCGCGGCTGCCGATCGCGACAGGTAGCGATCATTCATAATATATGGAAGGCGCATCCCCAGAGCTCGATAGCGAATCGGTTTACCTCATTATGTATTCGGCTGCCATGTTTTAAGAAAATGTTACGAAATAACACAATAGTATGTATATGGGAGGTACGGCTTTCCCCTCCGGTGAACGAATTTGTGAGCGTAATTGAAATTAACATAATAATCGCAGACATTATATTCTCGAATTCATGTACTTCAAACAAAAATATATGCAGAACGGCTAAATTGGAACATGAATTATTGGCAAAGCAAATGAACAGTGAATACGTTCTCTTTTTTCTGTATTAATCTAATAAAGTGCGATTCAAGCCAGAATTTGATCTATTTACAATGATCTACAATGTGGTAATTAAAAAACTCAATTGTAAGAGCGTATTGATCTTGTGATTCATTGTTAATCAAATATTCCATATGCATTTGCTGCGACATTAGCATTAATATAATATATTTAATATTCTTACTTTGCTTGCGTTCTCATAAAGATGACTGAGGAGTACCTCATTCCATTTTATTTACTCGTATGACAAAATCCTTTGTTGTAATAAAATATGTACTACACCCTAGTGTCTAAAGGATGCAATTTTCTGTTTGTTACATTATTCAGAAGAGTGTGTGTCTCTCTCTTTTTATATGTTAATTCTAATTGTCATTAAGTTTTAAAATAACTCATTATTTACTCTCGAAAACAGATACTTATAAAATTTACCTCCGTGATATTAATAGTAAAATAAAAACTTATATTCTGTGTTCTGGAATTTATCCTGATGCCGACATTCTCTTGTGAAATGTTTCCAAAATTACACTACAGGCAGAGTTTTTTTCTTATATAATTAACATTGAAGGAAGTTATTGTAATGAATATTTTCACTTCTGATTATTTAACTTAACAATGCAGCATTTAAAACAGTAAAATATTGGACAATGCTTGATGTAACATAATTTTCTTCATTAGTGACTCGAATGTAGTTTACCCAAACCAGTGCATAAATATTTGTCTATCATCTGATCAAAGGTAAAAAAAAAATCAGAAAGGTTCCACCAGATATCACATGTGGGAAGAATTGAACGTTCAGAACACCGAGCTTGCATGATACGCACAGTACAGAAAGTTGGCAGTATTGAAGAGAACAGGACATGAATTTTCATCTGTAACAGGGAATACAGAAGATACTACCATTTCTCAAAATGCCTACATTTATTATTGAATATAATCATTTCAGTAATTGCTAATTTTAAGTACTAGATTGGAAATTATATACATCATGTTTCAATTATTTATTTGAACGTTTTATCAAGTAAAGGTTTTCTCGAAAAAAAAAACAGCAATAGTCCAAAGCAGAGAAAATGGAGTTAATAGTGTCACCTGTATTGTGAACTTTTATGCATCAGAGGATAATATCGACTGGACCTCAAGCGCATTAGTTCCAAAGAAAACGAGTGAAGAAAAATGGGTCAACTAAGGTGAAGTAGGAAGGTGGCCGGACTTTTCTCATTTTCCACTATTTGGATATTTGGACTAATGCTGTTTTTTCGAGAAGCGCTTCAATCAACAAGCAAAATATTCGTCCCAAATACGCCCATAGGCCCAAATACGTTTACGGAAATTAAATGTATCTTTATATACTATTTAAATAATCGAATGATTTATTACAATTATCCATTTTCCGCATTCGACCAATCGACATCTGAGAATGAAACAAATAATCTCGCTTTTCTTGAAATTGATTAACTTGGCTATCCGGGAGACGCCGCGTCCAGGGCACAGGTGCCTGTCTTGAAATTCTTTACAATACTTCAGTAAAGAGAAAATATGCCCCAAGCATTCGATGGTGAGTGTATAGCATACCTTACTATAAGTGCCAAAAAATAGTGTTTATATTCACTAATGAATTTCAAATGTAATTGTAAAAGCTTTCAGTGAAGACATTAAAACTCTTTCTGAGTTGATCTGTAAAAATTTTACTATATGAAATTAAGGATATATCCCATGCTACAAAAGGTGCAAAACTGACACGTAATACAGTTAATAGAATTCAACAAATATTTGGTAAGTCAATAGTAAGACATGTGTAACTTTTAGGATATGATAAACCAATCCCAGTACCGTTGTTTTGAAAAACAATACTATGGTCAATGCGTGAGTTGAAGGAAACTCTGATTATGTACTTTGCGAAGCGCGTAACGGTATTGCAAATATATATTTTTAAAATGAGATTAATGTGCATCTTTGGTCTTGCATTATCTTTGCAAAATTATAATTTTATTGCCTCCTAGGTTAACATTTTTTTTTAAAATTTGCAGCGAGATTGATGTTTTGCTTAGCATGTTTTTCTGCAAAGAATTTGAAAGCAATACATAGTCATCACGTATTTATTTCGATACATCAACATTTTATTTTAATCGGAAACTTGCCCACAGTATTGTATTGTAATCCATAATCACGGATTTAAAATTTTGACTTACAATTATAAATAAAAATATTTATGTTCAAAGACCTGTACCATATTGTTTATTTTTTATGACAGGAATTATTTTTTTCTTTAATGGACTTGAAAAATCTTGCTGTACTCTAGACTGAGGAGGCTGTAGAGACCTAGACTCAAATACTGGATATTTACTTCATATTTATGTCAATAAATTGTTTTGTGTCCATAACCGCAAGGATGATAATAGCGTCTTTGAAATAAAAGTGAAATTATATTATAATTATTGTAATTGTTTCGTCGGTGAATGAACGTAGTTTCAGCATTCTTTCAAGTTTAATATTCATTCCATCAAAACCAGAGTGGTCTCTCATCTGATAACGAGATTTCTTTTGTCTCATATGCTGCCAGAAATGATTTGAAAGAATAATCAAGAAACTAAAATAAATATTTTTTCATATAATTTATTACATTTAATACTGGAAAGTTTTTGTGGTTGAAAATTTATTTATGACGTCAAAATCTTACTTTTACAAATGAGTGTTTTTTGTTTGAATGGGCTATAATATTTTCTTTGAGAAAAATGTGGTCCAAGGAAGAACTTACTCTCGAAACAGGAAAATGTTATACATTCATTTCCAGTCCCGTCATATATTATTCTCTTATCTACACCTTACAAAATACCTCGGTGTCCCCAAGAGCTTTGATAAGTTGATATTTAAAACGGTTCTTTGAAATGAAACTTTTTTCGTATATATAAAGCTAAAATTAAGGAATGAATTTTTATGTCCTCAATAAAATTTTGTTATACCATTTATGAAGTGAGGTTGAAACGTCAGTGAGCATGGAGAGAGCATATTCCGACCTTTTAGTAAAATATCTTGGGAAATCATAAAATTTATCTTTACTACGAGATTGTTCATTGTAAGAACATCCTCAGCGATAAACCATGCCATTGTGTCGCTCCAAATGCACATCTTGTGAACTTTTTGGATATTTCTCAACAAACTTCAGATGTAAATGACGAAAGTAAACAACCTTTCACAAAAAGCACTTCTGTTATTATTATGAATTACCAAATGGAAGAATGCAAGCTGATAATACAATTCAACGATTTAAAATGAAAAAATTCTTTAGTCCACAAACAAAAATAAATGAACGCAATTGTAAGTTTTACGGAAATAAAATTACGACATGAATGAATAAGTTTCTTTAAATTTTAAAAAAGGTTTCATTAAATCAATATGATAGGGAGAAAACAATTTACATATTACTGAAAGTAGATAAAGAGAATGATTTTAAATATTAATTCAAGGATATTTCTAGAAAGTAATATTATGAATATACTACCTGAGTGCAGAAAATATTCGTGCGTGTACTGATAGTAATCAAAGTGCTTATTTGTTCCGTGTTTCTTCTTAAAATCTTTATTAAACAATTCTCAATTCCACTTAAGAGGAGAGGTGAATTCGATAGAAATCTGAAATCGCATTATTTTGTGGACGAAAAAGTTAGGAAGAAAACTGAAGGCACTGGCAATACATTCTAAGGAAGTGTATAAATAATGTAAAATCCAAGCACATCCAGGAAAATGGAGGTATACTATAGTTAGCCTGAGTGTATAGAATTTGCTCTTTAATATAATAGAATATTTCTGTGAGAATAATACATTTTTAAAGATATGATGACAAGTAATGTTAACAAAATAAAATTATTTGCTAAGACAGTCTAAAATTGTGTTCGCCTAAACGGTGCTTCAGCCGTAGTCACTGAAATGTGCAAGCAAGTAGCTTTGAAAAGGCTCACCGGGCAAGGGTGAGAAATGTAGCGACCAGTTAGGGGGAAAGTAGAACGAAGAGAGAAAAAAGGGATGGAGCCTTGAACCTTGAAAGGAGCAGCTTCACACATGTTCACATGGATCTCGAGAGGTCAGGAGAAATTACCTTCGCCGTCTGTTAGCCTATTGTGAGGTGATGACGGGCAACTGCTTTGCTTTCTCCTGTTACCTAAACTACACGTCTGTGAGTTTTCTACTCTTCTGGAATCATTTGTAGTTTTGAAGGTCAGTTTCACAAACTAATAAAAAGTATCGTGTGCTCACACACATAGGTCATATTCCTTTCTTGATAATGAGAACAATATTAAAGCAGAATTATTTTGCATACATTTTGCATTTAATGTATTGTATTTCAAGCCATGTTCTGGAATATCTGTTAGTAGTGTCTTTCTTCGTAGAGAGTATAAAATAGACTGCATTGGAACTTTCGAGTAGCAACTGTAATGCAACACATCTTTTTTATTGTTGTTCTCTTAAATTGTAATTAGTAATGCTATTTTCTTCCAGTGATTTGATCGATGCATTACTGTGACAGTTCAATTCACAATTCCGGTGTTATGGAGATTGCTCGTTATCGAACTATGGAAGGCGACACAATACGTGAAGTGAGATCAAACTGTTTATGGAGCACTATGAAATTGGTTCATTGTTCATTGCTCTGCGTCTAATTCAGAACCTTTACCCCCAAACTAACAGTGAAAAATTCCAAATTCTATTGATAAAGTACGATGTTATGGCTGTGAATTATATTCTATTGTTACACTTTCAAACATGATGTCTTTGAATCAAAGACGTATTATTATATTATTCTCATCCTTTCCAGTTCGTGTCAGAATTTGATTTTTGAAGCTTCGTACTTTGTAATTAAACCTTAATATACTACATTAATTGCATGGTCGTACAAAACGACGACAAAGTGCAAACAATAATCGAATGAATCAGAGATATGAAGCAAAAGTACGTTGAAAAGAATGCACGATATATTTTGTCACTCTGCCCTTCCACGTTCATCTTTTGTACTTATACCGATGTAAAAGGGAGAATCTTTGAAATACTTTAAAACTCTGTAGCCACTTGACAAATTATTCTTTATGTCGTCTGTGATTTTGCTAACACAAGAAAGTGAATAAAATTTTACTTACTATTAAATAACGTTAGTATGCCTTTTTTTTTCAGGAATTAAATGTGGGAAAATAACGAAGAAATATTTAACTGACGATAACAGTTCATTAATAAATAACGAGATATTTACGTTTTCTTTGTAGCCACCTTTTGAACTATGAATGTATTATCATTAATATCGATAACCCAACAGTGCGTTTTAAATTAAATACATCGAGCTTTTAATACAAAAGTAACTTAATTCTGTCTTAAATTTTCAGTATAAATCGGCAGTCAGCAACGTTTCAGCTAAATGTTTTTTAGCCATCTTCAGGCCTTTATTTAGAAACATAATAGTAGTTTGACAATTAATATAATATTTTTAACATTATTTGTCCAACCAAAAATCATATGAAAATGTGTGTTAGAGAATTTTTAACCACATTTTAAAGCATTTATTAATTTCTGATAGAAGTAAGTAGACAGAAGCTTACCTGCACCAATAATATCAGTTGGAATACTAATTTTAACACTAGAACAAAATATTTACAATAATTTGAATTATGTGAACCGCAAATATTGAAACTGAGTCGAAACCATTTCTGTGTAAGACGAAATGGAATCCATTGTAATTTAATCGTCACTAAGGGGGAAGAAATAAACAGAAGAAGGTGAGTGGCCGAAATCAGTTATGATAAGAGAGAATGAGACGTTAAGAACCTATGAATTTTCATTATATTAAATATTATTATTATTGATATTTATTATTGTTGTTAGTTAAGTAGCCATTATTTACAGTGAGCAGGGATTTTCTTTTCAATAGTCATTAATTTAAAGAAAAATATATTTATTGTCATTAATCATTTGGAAGGCAGACACAAATGATGTATACGTACGGTAACACTTTTCTTTCTGTACATGGCAACTCGTATATCATTCATTTGGCACCTTAAATGTAAAAAAAGGTCATTTACATTATCACAAAAATAGAGACTTTTCTGGATGAAATTATTTCTTTATTCTGAAATATTTCTTCATAAATACGGAAAGCTTATGTCGGAGGAAAAGCACTTTGAGCATCATCTAAATACTCAGAGTTCGAAGCCCGGTACTCGAGTGTCTCGTAAGGCATGGGCGATTGGGCATATCATAAGAGTGTGACTCATGGTATATCAGGTAATATTTTTTCAACATCATTGCATTCCTAGAATTCATTTCCTACCTTCATTGATACAGTCAAACCAATACTGGAAATTCTTTCATACCAATAGAGAATTCACAAAAGCGCAACCTGTCTCCCGCCTGCACTAAGTTATGATGTGAGATTGTCATCATCTTCATCATCATCAGCAGCAGCAGCAGCAGCATTAAATAGTGCAATGAAGGTCAGAAAGAGAGTGAAATTTCATAAACATGAACAGCTGGATTTGAACTCACTATTTTAGAACTGATTATCACCGAACTATTAGGATAAAGTATATCTCTCCCGATGTTTCGGTCTTTTTTTTGGAAATTTTGGGACCCTCCATACATAACATAGACCTGTCAATTGTATTTCAATTTTTTGTTACTATTTCTTTCTGCATCTAATTTTTCTAATTGTATTGATGATTTCTTTCTTTTAAAAACAGTTATTGAGTCTCCAATTTCTTGTGCTTCTTTGCATGCAAAATCATTTACTGATACATGAAGGAAGAAAGAAATAGTTTTGATTGTCTTTCTAAAATTGCATTTAATTCCTGAATATAAAATATAAAATAACTGGCTCTTGTAGAATAACTGAAACGATGTAATATGATTGTTACATCTACGCGGATATGCGCTTTCAAATTTATTTTGAAGAAACATGTTTAGTGAGATTGACGAACAAATGACGGAATGAAGGAATGACGAAAAGACAGTCCAGCAGAAACGAAACACAAAAACATGAGAGCAATAGCTCACAATGCTTTGTTTGAACACTCAAATCAATCACGAAAATAAAGAAAAATATGATGAAAATCAACTTCTACAAACAAATAACACTTTCAAAGAAAGAACATGAGTGTTTTATAAACATTTCAAATATGAATTCATAATAACTTTTGTTGATGTCAAGAAACCGTTACACACGTATAAACTGAGCGGTCTTTTTTAAAATACTTAATGAAATGGGTACAAATAACTACATTTTGTTTATTTATTGCAAAAAGTTAAAAACTGTGACTAATCGTGATGAGAGATGTAATATATGGTTTCGTGAGTTCTGGGTTGTCTGTCTTTACTCATACATATGAAGATAAAAAATGAAACAGGTGGCAACGAGCTGTTTCCCATGAATTGGTATAAAAATATTCGCCCCGTTGTCATATAAACTATTTTCAAAATCAAATCAGATATATATATTTTGGGTATTATCTCTAGTGGTCTACGAGAAGGAATCGATTTACTGCGACAAGAAAATGAACGGTTATTTGAATATCGACATTCACTAAAAAGCTCAAGAAAAAAATTCACAATAATGAAACTACATTTATTTATTTATTTATTTATTTATTTATTTATTTATTTATTTATTTATTTATTTATTTATTTATTTATTTATTTATTTATTTATTTATTTATTTATTTATTTATTTATTTATTTATTTATTTATTTATTTATTTATTTATTTATTTATTTTTTATTTATTTATTTATTTATTTATTTATTTATTTATTTATTTATTTATTTATTTATTTATTTATTTATTTATTTATTTATTTATTTATTTATTTATTTATTTATTTATTTATTTATTTATTTATTTATTTATTTATTTATTTATTTATTTATTTATTTATTTATTTATTTATTTATTTATTTATTTATTTATTTATTGTTCGTAAATAAAAATGGAAAATATCTTTAGAAGAGCAAATTGGAAACGAAACAATCACACTAGGTTAGAGAATGTACAAAGTATCAAAGATCAACTTCGAGAGACGTCTTAGTTGCGTTTTCCCGTTGAGATTTTCCCATTCAGTCAGTTGAGGAAATTAATTGTCTGATTATCAATTCTCGTATGAGGAAACAAAATACATGTCAACAATCAAAATAGGTTCTACAAAATTAAGACTAGATTTGGCCCAATTCACAGAAAATGAGAATTGACATACTTATGTGGAATATTTGTACACAACGTATCATAAAGGTCATAAAGGAAGAATAGATAAGAGAACGTGATTAAGGAGAAGAAAATTGCGAATAGTTTAACCAGAGAGATCTAAAAATGAATATCCACTAACGCTAAGCTTAGATATTATGCATTAGTACTTCGTCCGGTATCTCTCTGATCTGCAATGTCTAATTTGAACAAAAAGATCATGATCGTGGAAGAGTAAGATATTCATGAAAACGGTTAACGGATACATTAAGGTCGAGAACAAATTAGGAGACCTTAAGATCAGGAAATTGGCAAGATGCTATGTGTACTACTCAGAAATAAAGAAATGAATATTGCACCCACGAGCAATTACTTATACCAATTATATAATTAATAATTATGTATTCAAAATCCCTTAAGAAAGACAAACTTTACAAAAAATTGATGTGAACAAATCAATAATATTCAAGGTTTAAAATTAAATTATCGAATGTCTATTAATTTATTAGCAGAGATAAATATAAATAAAGAAAAAGGAAGAATTAAAAGTATGCGTGCTAGTTGATCGAATTAATTATTATTTAACGTGTTTACGTTAACGTAACAAACTGTTATGTGAAGTTTGGAAGTAAAAAGCTATAAAACCAAAGAAAGGGACCATCACACCGTTTGTGAAATAGATCAATGAATGTAAACGAACAACTCAATCGAGATGCAGTGTTAGAAATTACGAGTTGCCTTTTAGTTTGTCAATTTTTTTCCGATCCTATTAAAACAATGATCTAGCAAAAAATATTTTACTGCTTTCATCAAAATTTGATAAAATCGTATTCCCTGCAATAAGTATTCCTTTTTGAAAAAAAAATTACCGATTCGTAAATGCATGTATTCGTACATTGTAATGGTATTATCTCAAGCTTAATGAATGTTGGCCCGCAGTGATCATGCAGATATGTAACGAATACTCGAAATACATAGACTTTTTCTGCAATAAAATAGACTGTGCATTAGCTGATGGATTTCATCAAAATATTATGCTCTTTCTCAGGCGAGAATTAACATTTGCAAAATATAATTAATGAACATTTTCCAACATACGTTGCAAAGTGTAATGGATATTAAACACCTAAATTAATAAAAACACTGATTAAACGCAAGATGTGCAGTAATCTCCTCTACATTTTGGATAGTTGCTGCGGAAGCAGGCTAATTTCCTCGATTTACTCCTTGTTTTCTTACTTTAACGCTTACTATTTACCTAGTATAGAAAAAGATATGTAATGCTACAGAAAAAAAATGGGATTTTCGACTGAAAAATACAGTATTGTAGGTCACTCATAGCAAAAAAGTAGATAATTCCTGTTCCTGTATGTTATAAATTACTTGCAACATGTTGTGTACTTACAATCCTGGTTTTAATAATTGATAACTTGAAAAAGGTTCGTCCGCCTATGATCCACGTTAGCGAATAAACCGTTGGTAGTATTTTCACCAAAATTGATATTCTCAGTTCTATCAGACTGATGTCAAGGTTTCTTGAATGTAAAAGGGATATTATGATTTTTAGTGTACTTCACATGAAGCTTCAACATCTTCAAAATTTTATCGAAAATGTTTGCAAATTTGTTTCTTTGAATTCTGCCCTACAATATTGCAAAGGACGATTATAAGAGTGACACATGTCCGATTTTCATTAATTTTTTTGGATTTTCAGAAATGCCAAACGTTTACAAATTTTTCCACGCTGTTCTACAACTATAATATTGAAGATATATATTTTTCTTAGGAAAAACTGATTTGCAAAATCTACCCTTCAAATAAGGTCATACACAATTTTTCGCAAATATCAGTAGTTTTCATGTAATTTTGCATTAAGTATAGGAAATTTCCAAAACAAGATTTACTGACGGAAAATCTTGTTTCAGCTACTGAATTACACTCCACTTCATAGAGTTCTTACGCACTGTATAAAGAAGAAAATATTCAGAAGGTTATGAACGTAATTGATGTAATTATAATGACTTTGTAATTGTAATTGTAATTGATAATGACTTTGTTCCATATTTGATATTGATTTTTGTACAGTAAATTTAACCTTTCAAAAAATGTAACAATTTTTCCAGGTTATGAATTCTTAACAAATTTAATGACGCATTTCACTGTCTTGTAGATGCTACAATTCTCGCACAATTTTATTCAATTACCGGGATTATTTTAATCCCAGTGAATAAGATGAGAAGCCATGTTTTAAAATGCAAATGAAGCAATTATACTACTACATTTTCCTAATCATTCTGCACATATGTACATAATCAAATAAGGTCGATTCCGGCTGTTTTTAATTATAGGAACGCATGTATTCACAAATATAAATTACAAAAATGTGAAACGTAACAAGGTGAGTTGCCTGATTATTCACACTCCGTAATTTGAGAAAATTGATTAACATGTTTAGTTGTCTGCTTATTTGCGCTAGAAGATTTGTTCAAATAACCACAGAATGAAAGATATATATCTCTTCAGTAAAATGTATTTTTCACGAGTTATCCGCTTATCTACAGGAGACAAAGACACATCAATCAAATAAATTAATTCAAAGCCAATTATGTTCATATTTTGGAAATAAACTGAAATGAGATAAATCACTTAATATTATGCTTATAATTCCTGTAATCGTTTATCAAAATTATTTTATTATTTACTTCTAGTCCGAAACATTGCAGGAAATGTGGATCGTAGAAAATAGACATTCTTCACAGATTAACATGCATCTTATGCCAGTAGAGTTGTTTTATTTATAATGTTTCTAGGAGACAATAATGTTGTGAAACATAGCGATACGATAATGATTTATTCTCCAATATTGTTGACATGCTAGACAGAAACTGCATCCAGCACTAAAAGCTTCATGGAGAATAGCCACTGATTTATCCCGTTATAATTATATGATTAGCTGGGTAGAATGACCTAGAATTACTAAGAGCTTCAGTAATGTATTTTTTCAATTTCATTGGGTAAAAGTTTCTTCTTGGCAGCTTTACGCAGAGGAACCAAAAATGTTTTTAATTATTTTTAAAAAAATATACTTTTCAATTGTTTGGATTCTTGTTGAAAAATCGGAATTACCGTAATCTCGTATTAGTTAAAGAAATTATGACTTACCTCGCCGATCACTTTCTTGCACTTCTCTGAGTACGGTTTCCTTCTTGCATTTATTTACTTCAGTTCCTTTAATGCAAAGGACCTGAAAGACACAAAAAAAACACAATGATATTGGATGTAAATATCAAGATATATGCATGATGCAAGAGCAAGGGGAGGAGATGCCAGGTAAAAGAAAGAGAGAGAAGTGAGGCGTCTCCGAGTTGTCGAGTTTGAAATGCGAAGAAGAGGTCGAGGGAAAACAGAAAATATTGTTAGAGGAAAGTACACAAATCCGGGCCCAGTTTCTAATGCAACCCCCTTGAATTGATGTTCTGTAGAGTGCTGTTGCATATTGGAAACGTAGTAAAATTGTAATGCTTTGCAAGACCACATCCCAATGAAGTGGTGGTCTCTTTATCTTTACTTATTGCCGGACAGTCATTAATGAGAAGAGTGAAAAGCAAAGTTTTTCAAGAGCTTATTGTCAGTTGTCTAATTCCGATATTTTGTCGGTACGTCTTCTAACCATTACAATATTTTGAAGGGAACTCAGCAAACTATTGGTGTAAGGTAATGTAATATATTTTATTTGCATTGTAAAAATGTTATTGGCGCTTAAAATATGAACACATTGCACCCGAGCCCCCCAAAGTTTCCTAACGCAGACCCTTAATTTTCGTCTTGTAAAATAAAAGCAATTACGGTTTTTATCACTCCTTATATCTTAGGAGGTTAACAAAAGCAAGAGTGTACTCTGAAGCCTATCAGTTTGATAGGGCAGGAAGAAGAAAGAAGTGAAGAGAATTTCAGAATTTAATCCCAGAGAAGTCGAAGAGAGATTTAAGAGAATTTTTATTTTAAACAAAAAGCAAAAGGATGATTCCCCCTCTGGCGAGGAATCAAACATGTCCTCTGGCTCTTCAAAATTGGAAGTTCTACCAAGGATATCTTCCCTCGCAAGTGAAGAAGATGCAGAGTTTTGTTTTGCAGTGTAAAATTTTTAGAGACCTTAGCAGAACTATGGAATTTTGTGCCTGAAATCATGTAGAATGTGCGGGACCGGAAAATAATGCTTATATATGTGATTTTTGTCGCGCTAGAATATATAGACTATGTGCAAAATATAAGAAAATTTCTTATGTACAAAATGTTAAACTTGTGTTTTGGTAAATTTATTCTGAGTTCATTATAATTGCAGGTATTTAATTTATTTTTACACATTTCTTAAAATGTTTTCGGGAGGGCTTACATTTATGAAACCTATTTTTAAATGTCTCAAAATGTAATGTTTAGGAAAAATTTATTTTATTCTTAAACTACTTGGCCAATAATTTTAAGAAGAATATAGCATTTGTATAACTAAGTATGGTATGCATTGGAAATATTTTGATTTAAATGTAGAAAATTGGATTTAAAAATACTCGATAACATAAGGGGGTCCGAGACTGGGTAGTTTCCTCTCAATGTATAATTTTTGGGAAAGGAAAAGGAGACTGAATAGCATGAGAAAAAGAAAAAGTAGATATAAGACATCCATTTTTCGAAGAGATAATTACGAATCCAAGGAAAGATACCTTAATCTACATTACAACAAAGCCACGGGATTTGACTGTATCAGTTGATATTTTTTGTATTAATTGTGAAGCATTCTGGGAAGATGCCCTGACCTTTATTATTTTACAAGAAGAGGGAAAAGTTTCTTTTCATTTGTAACTACAATAAGAATTAAAGTGTGGGAAAAGTAAGAACTTTGTATATTTAGTGTCAATTACTTTACTTATGGTCAAATAGACATTATTATACCATAAACCGTATAAAAGAAACCATTCCACCAGAAAATTAAGGCTGAAAGATTCCAAACTCTACAAGACCCTGTAGAAAATGGTGAAGAATTAAGCACCATATTGCAAAATTTTTGTCTCATTTAAACTTTTCCGCTTTCTTGTTTCTGCTAGCTTTAAAGCTAATTAGTCTGAAGCTAGAAGAACGCACTCAAAATGGAGTGTTTTGTAAATGGATGTAAAAAACAATAGAAATTAATACAAAATACTCCAATATTAGAGGCCAATAAAATAGAAAGGCAGAAATGCCTTCATGCGGAAGTATGCTTTTACGCAATACGCTTTCCGTATTGTAACTAGTATTGCAAAAATGATACGTATAGATGCTGATTTCTTCCCAGGAATGGGTCATTTTCAAGAAAAGACGATTGGCTCATCACAAGCTCATCACAATTTTGTAACTTTGCCAGTGAATTGTAATTCATTGGAAATGTATGTTTAGCTCACAAGTGTGATATTTTCTATTATTTCCTAGAACTAATTCTGCCAAGCTATTATTTCTGATGCAGTTATTTCTCATTCAAAATCAATGAGTCACCAATGTTTGGGATCTTTTTTACCAATTGTACCAAGTTACCAATTTTTGTTAGGAAAATATGTTTTAAACTTTCCATCAATGTTGTCGATTGAAAAATGCGTACTTCAGTCCATGTGAATTTTTTGATTCATAAATGTCTTGAAAAACGAATCGTTGCTCACGCCGGGTGTCAAATCGAGATTCCCCACGCCTAAGTCGATCGTGTAACGTCGACTAACATCGTGTAACAAAATACCGCCAATTATTATTTATTTTCATGTTACGTTTCACTTAATACAAAGGCATTCTTTTGAGATTATCTTTTTACTGACTCATTCAAAAATATATGTATGAATTATATGGTTAATCCCCGGTGAGGTATGTGATACACTCGGGAATATAATTAAGTATTATAGATAGGCATTGTATTTATTACCTTTGGAGCGTAATGTTATTTCAGCGTTCGAGTTTCTTCGAGTAAAAAGGATGTGTAAAAACAGATAAGTCTGCGCCAAGGCTTAATCTGCGAAAATAAGACGACACCAAATTCTTCGAACGAGCTATTCAGGAAAAACAGTCGTCTTACCCGACAAGGAAATGAATAAATATTTATTTAACGTCAAAACACAGTTAAAAACTGTGACGTAATTTGAAAAGATGTGCAATCTGTGCACGGTTTCTTGTTCTCTTCGATTTCCGTGCTAATCCATATTCATATTAAGAGTGATTATGAATATAGGTAGACAGGAACGTTTCCGGCAAGAATTAGTACTAAAATATTCGCTCCGGTGTAATAAAATGTTTTTAAAAAGGCAATTCGGCTACATATTTGGGGTATATCCCGTGCTCTACGTGAAAGAATCTATTTACTGCTTCAAGAAAACGGAGAACTGAATTTGAATAATCTTCTTCCCGTACAGAGCTCAAGAGAACATGCACATGTAGTGAAGCTACATTTATGTCCAGATGCAAAACATTGGTCCATCTCAACATTTACTCAAAATATCAGGAAAACTGGACAAAAAACATGATCGATGTAGGACTTATTGACCCAGAAGCTGAAATACAATATTTATTACAGGCTCATTTAGTTTTTTTAGAATTGTAAAATCCAATATTCCAAATGGCAAATAATAATTTATGTATCATTAATTAAACCAATATTGAGAATGTGCTCCAACCTACACACATTTAAATGAAACAATACAATTCTAAATGAAGCAGTAAGACAAATGGTGAATGTAGAAGGCAGCATTTTGGACACAATAGGAACTTCAACGCACGGGAAACACAAACTGATCAAAAAAGGCGTGGGTGCGGACACCTTCAGTACAGTGAAGGAATGGAAGATCCGTTTTTCCAAGAGGAGAAAGAACGTCAATGAAGAAATAGAGGCACGGGGCCTCAAAGATGGAGTCTGGGAAGATGGGAAAATATGGAAGTTGAGGAGCGAGGAGCGGCGCCAGCCGTAAAAACCATCGGAACATGTTATTTAACTGTTTGATGCTAATATACTTTTTAATTTTTTAGGGTCATGCAGCAGAAAAGATTTACTTGGCACTGAAAACTTGTGTATCGATTTTAATTATCTAATGTCATATAGCAGTGGGTTGTAAAATAATGTATATTTATTGAATGCGAACTTCGTGCAGTGTGCTGTTGATACTGACACCTGATGAATATGATTACTAATTCGAGACTTTTAACTATAGAAATCTATATTGGTTGGTAATATATGACTGAAAATATGAACTTAAACGAATACTTTTACAAACCAAGATTTTTTGTAAATCAGGATATGTATTTCTTTCGCAGATTATGCTCCTTCGCCATACGTCATATACAATTTCTATTATTTTTTGACGAAAATAGATCAAAATATCTTATTGGTTGCTTATATACCAACTCAATTTTTGTACAGGCAGTAATAAAATTGAAAGGTTTTTTCGCTAGTCACAGATTCCATTGCACACCAGAAAACAATTTGAAAAGAGGCAGTTGCATTTTACAAATTATTGCTTATAACTAATAGTAATGATGAAATCAACCATTGAACCTGAACTATTGAAAAACCGGTTAGGGCCCATTCCTTGAAATTTTAGAAATTCTGATCAGTTTAATAAGAATGTTATATAAGTTCGTTGCCGTCCCTCGATCTACGTTTCGAATCATTTCGATGACCGGCGTAAATCTTGTAGATCTCCATAAATTACAAATAGAGACAGATATAATATTTAACGATGTTCTAAATAAAATACTGAATGTGAATCAGACTGTTTCAGGTATTTATATCCCCTTCGTTGGTGTATTATGAGATAACTAACGTAGAACAAATTAACTGTAAGTATTTTAAAGAAAGAATTCACAAAACACATTACCTGATATTACAAATTTTCTGCTCATTTTGGTGGACTGAGAAACGTAAAGCTATTCCATCTTCCCTTAGAAATGAGAGACGTTAAATCTCTATCAGGTATGTATGAAGTTTCATGAATTGCAAAAAGAAATTTTCCCATTTAACAGCCGCATATGTCTTTAACATTTATTCCACCACGGCCTCTTATTTTCGAATAGGTAAAAATGTATGTGAAATAACACAGAATACGAAAAGGGAATAGCACAGGAAGAGTTTCATTTTTTTCTTCAATGGGTTTTGTGATTTAAAATAACTTTTCTTTCGGAACTTGTTACCACTCTTTAACATGTTGAATATATTCATCTACGTACTCTAGATAGCAAAATTTGGATCAATTATTTTTTATTTTTTTAAAACAAGACAAAAATATAGTTTTGAGATAAATATGGACAATTGAGAAAATATTTTATTTGTTAGTTTTTTTCCGGAAGGAGTCTCATTGAATTCCTTATTACGAACATGTAAACCAAATACACTGACATTTAAGGAACTTACCAAATCGAAGGGAGCATTATACAATTTGTTTCTGAAAACGGACGAATTTATATATTGACAACAGGATAAATGATGGCACATAATTAAGTCCCATTCATTCCAATGCCTCTTTGTTTACTTTCATGGTAGAAATCAATCTGTTTGAACTCAGGAAATTACGTGTCCTTGGTCGCAAATAGAGGCCTCGTTCCTAAAATTCGGAAGCAAGTGTTACACAGGGACCACGCAGGTGTGTGGCTATTTTTCACCGCCGCCTGTGCCTCCGCCGCCGCCTCCGCCTTTTGGTGCACTCCTCCTGGAGCACAATGAAGACCGTTCACAATTCACGTTCGCTTCCTTTACATGTTATGTGCGCTGAATTAGTTTGATATAAAGTCCATTGTTCAATAGCCGAGCGTCGTCATTCTGTCCGAAATAATGTAAAAGCGCGGATTGCGCGGGTGGGTGGGCGGGGCTCGCGGTGGGGTCCACAGGCGACGAGAGAGTCGCGCGCGCGGAAGGCACGGCGGCGCGGCCTGTGCCGGGCACGCAGGTCGCTGCCCCTCGGGGCCCTTCGCGCGCAACGCCCGACGAACAACGCAGAACGCAGCGAGAGTACTTCTTCCCACCAGAAGTTACCGGGAGCGGTAGCTTAGTGCATCAACTGATGTCACTGCAGCGCCTCTGACCGGGAGGTCCTAGCTTCGAGTCCTGACGGCGGTAGGATTTTCGACACTAGCTTTTCAGTTAGGTCGAATTCAGTCGCTGTCTGGAGGAGAATTCTAGCGACCGGCTGCTCTGATCGGTAGTTTTCCGTGGTTTCTCCGATCAACACCATTCGAATGCCGGAGCAGCACCCTACCAAACGGGCCACGGACCGCGCGCGATCTTTCCTTCCTCTTCCTTGTCCTGTCCTCTCCCTTTACACACACACACACTAATATGCTCTACACTACCACATATTCCGGGAGACCGGTTGGGAGCTTAGAGCTTGTCCCGGCTGGGGCGGTGCTCCGCTAGTGAGAGAGTCCTGGTTAGGGGGAAACCCCACTAGCCGACGGTAGGTCGGCGCCGCATCTCGCCATCCAGCGGGGGAAGATCACCGCCATCTCCCGATAAAAAACATGCACTACACTAACGGGAATAATGACCAAAGCAATTGACGCGCCCGGAGACATGAAAAATCAAATTAAATCAAATCAAATCCACCAGAAGTTGATGATGTGGGTGTTGGTCTGGTCCATCGGGAGCTATGTGCTGTGGCGTAGGATCGTTGATTTATCAGCTGAAGACGCTGGGATGGATCTCATTGGAAAACGGTATTTTTAGCGGAGTCTTCAAGATCTATCGTCAATAAGGGGGCTCTAAGACATTAAAAAATGGGAAGAGAAGTAATTATGCATTCATTTCCATTAAATTTATTCAATAAAGATGACTTGCAGAAGAAAAAGTAGAGGAAGAGGAGATGGAAAAAGAAGCAAAAGAAGAAGGTACAGATAGGTAGTTGGCTGATCACCAAGAGATGTAGAAGCATTCGTTTGGTCTGCTGGAGATGTAATTTTCAGGCCATTGTGTTCCAATAGAAAAGACATATGAAACTGCGCCCGCACGAGCTACTTACCGACCCGGCGCTCCTGCGAGAGCGGGCTTCGCCCTCGTTCCCCCGCCGAAGCCAGAAAAGGTTGAAGACACCCATGCCATAGCAATGAAGCTAAGTGGAAAGTTCACCTGAATTATCAGGAGGAATGGTTGCTTTAATTGAAAGTATGTTTGGCTGATGTTTTCTATTTGATAACCGAAATTTGAATTATGTTTATATATTTTACTACTCATTACATGATTTCGTGTTTATTTTCTTTTCTTTTCTAAACTCAGTCTTGTATAAACATTTCTGCCAAGGGGTAGGACTGTGTGTAAATGGCAAATTCCTTTCTTGTTTTCATTTCGTGTTATTTTATTAAATTATTCTGATATTTGTAGTATATACTTATAAGGTAAAATAAATTAGCAATTCTTTATAACTAACAAGTTTTCCCCGTACAGGCGGACAGTCGTTTTAACTGACAAGAACGTTAGACTTCCGAACCTGAACGTAGGTAGTTATCGTATTTATTGCACTCTTAAACAATCACTAATACGAAATTTACCTTTCGATTCAAGATTTTTAATCTTTCTGTATTACCCGTTCGGTAATCAGCGCCGTTGAAATGTTCTCTATTTTGACACTCCCAATCTGAAGTTATTACCCTTGTTTTATATTTCTTAACTCCTTTACTGTGAACTTTGCTAAACATAATACGTGCTCAAGTGCGTACGTGCTCAAGTGCGTAACAAAATACGTGCTCAAATACAACATATGTGCTCAAGTGCGGTCTGAGAGATATGCGAACGACCAATATTTACTGAGATTTATTAATTATATTCTAAACATTGGACAATCTTGAGGATTTGTGATATTTTATATGTAACACAACCTACCAAATGTATCCTCATCTCATTTAGTCTCATTGTAGTTCATCATGTTTTAATATAATATCACGTGTAAAGTGTGACATGTATGAAAACTAATGGTTTTACATCAGCATCACGATGTGTAACTTCTAAATTTAAAAAAAAAAATCGGAGAGTTATCATTAATATAATATTAAATCTTATAAAATTCGGAGCACAAACGCAACCTGCGCGATTTTTGTAAGATTACACTGCTCTATTCGAAAAAAACAATTCAAGAAACGATTTGGAGCCATTATTTAGAAACTGTGTTTTTTAAAAAAAATGCGTTTACTTCAACCAAAAATTACACGAAACTATTCATATTTTTGAAAAAATTTACATGAATTTTTGGACTCTTATGAACAATACCGCTCACATTATTTGGAATATAGTTGAGAAACAAATATCTTTGTGAAACAGTACAGATGAATGGAACGTTAAAAATGTGTATTACATTCTTTAGTTCTAACCAACATCTCTCAAAATGGAACACAGGTTCGATCAATTTGTACATATTATTTTAATTTTGTCATTAAACTAAAATGAGGTACTCAATCATTTTGAGTCTATAAGTGAGTTCCCTTTTTGGGAATATTTCCTAACAAACTCCCCGAAGATTTTCAATTGATATTAAACCTGGAAAGTTTCTGGGCCGCGGTAACATTATCATCGCATTGTTTCCGAAAACTTTCTTGCAGTTTTAGACATGTGGCAACTTGCTAGATTTTTGTCAGTGCGAAATATCTAATTACCTTGGATGTCATGCACAGTAATGTAAAAGGTCAGGAAAAAGTAAAAATCTTCGTATTACAAAATTAAATTTAAAACCATAAATGACAAATCGGTAACATCAGAGAGTTAAGTTGTTTTTTTTCATTTCGATTTTTCGTGGGTGCTTATCGCCTCACCTTTTCAGGTACTAAACCAAGTTCATAAATAAATGAGAAAAACGGACTAACGTAAAATAAAATATGGAGGACATGGGCTGACTTGACCACATGGCAGTCAAGTAATTTTAAAGCAAAAAGTCAAGCAAAGAAATAAGCAGCAAAAAAAGAAAGGAGTGGCGCTGCAATAACACATACTTTATCGCATTATTTCTAATTTGCAATTTTCGAAAATTTAAGTGTGTTTGAGACCTACACCATTCTATTAAGCGTCTTTTGTTCTCTCCGTGAAAAAATTAACTAAACAATTTGGAGCCGTTTTTGAGTACCTAAATATTTTCTTTATAACTTGCATCAAGCGAAAATTTATAACACGCTTCAAACGAAAATTACGCAAAAAACTACAAACTTTTCAAAAATGTACGTGACCCCCCAAACTTTAAGTCTTAGTGAAATAATTTTGAAAACGTTGAGGATTTATTTGATATACCCCCAAAAATGAAAATACTCTTTTGAAACTCCCAAAACGTCGAGTTGGTCCAGATCGATCGGGAATATCAATTTTAGAGAAAAAATATCTCATTCGTGTATATGCTAACTTTAACCATCAACGGACGGGAGGATGCACGTACGGACCGAAAGCCAGACGGACCGACAGCCGCACCAATAAACATTTTGCCGTCAATCAATTTTTCGGTATTAAGGACCCACAAAATCGTGTTTCTGACTGCACAACGTGTTATGGCAGTAATTTACTACATTTATAGCTTTTTAAGAATTTTATCAATTTTTTCGTTACCAGGGCCTGACAATACGAATTTTTCTGACAGAAAATCGTAATTTTTGCCCCTTCATTACAATACTTTCTCTTTGCTTCCTTTGTAATAAAACGAGAAAATAAACATAAAAATAGAAACAATGAAATGAAGTAAAAATAGTAATCACAAAATATGAATTATATAGTTAATATTTTAGAGGGAAATTATGATATTCATACAAGTAAAATCTCGTACTGATTAATTTAAAAAACTCGATCTTTTGGTAAATGCAATAATTCATTCATGAAGAAAGAAAGTGAATAAGCAATGACACATTGGTGTCAGCAAATTAAATAGAAAAATGGTAAAGCGAGATTAAAAGTACAAACTCAAAGTAGAATGGGATTTTATTAAGTCAAGAAAATAATACGTAAACATGATTAGAAACCAAGTAAGAAAGGAAAGAATTATAAAAAAAATTAGAGATGCAATTGCTAATGTTACGGATGTTGGTGGATTGTGCAGAAATTTAAATCCATAAATTCTAAAAAAGGTAATAGGTAGAATTTCATTTCAATTGAAAACTGGCAAAAATTTCGTGCGCTTATATTTCCTTGGAGGCACGTAGACGATGAAATATTAATTTGACACACTTGAAATATTATTAATGTGAGACACTTGAGAGAGATCTATCAAATGAAGGAACATCCTTTGTTTTAGAGAAGTGAAAACAGGCAAACCGCGCCCGCAAGAGCCACTTACCCGCCTCGGAAGCTTGGCGCTCCTACGGGCAGGGCCAACTCCCCTGACTCCTTACTCATTTCCTCTTAAAATCCTGAAAGGAATATACAACCACAAGGTGAAGCGGCGCAAGGCGGTGAATAGTAGTTTCATACGCGAATTTGTTTGCTAGATTGTTTCTATCAAATAATCGAGAATTGTTTCGTTATAACTTATTACTTTTTGATGATTTTTCTTACTAAATTCTCCCTTACACACTCCCTTTGCTAATTGACAGGAATATGTTTGGATGACGAATTCTTTCCTTGTTTTTGTTTTGTGTTGTGTTATTAAATCATTTATTTATTTATTCTATATAGCAATAATGTGACATAAATTTGCAAGGCTTTATAACATAAAAATTTCTCTTACGTACGGACAGCGCTTTTAACAGGCAAGAATATTGATCTGTAAAATCTTCTAACCTGAGCGCAGAAAGTTCGTGCTTTTTTATCACACTTAAGTAAACAGGATTACAAAATCAAAATACTTTTGAGACAATTTTTTTCATTTTACTCCCAATTGAGAATTTTTAATTGGACTGATGTTTATTTCGTTTTAATGGATCATATCATACATGTTTACATTTTTTATTTGAACTGCAATTGGGTATGACCCGGTGGCAGTTAAATAACAATAATTACAACAACAATACCACTAATAATAATACTAATAATAAAAAGAGGAGTACAATACAAGGCGAGGATCATACTATCACTAATATTAAGTATTATAACAATTATTTCAATTCTGTCATGATATCCAATATGTTGGTGATACCAAAATTTAATACAATCTACATAAATATTGGATACATTAAATTATTTTTAAATTCATTCATCGCGTTCACTACACTGCACTCCACTGCAATGCACTACACTACACTCTTTTGCTTTGAATTGCACTGACCAGCACTTCACAGCACCTATTTATTTAATATCTATTACTCTCATCTTGTTCTAACTTATTTCTAAAACTTCGGACACTTAGAGGAAAAGCTTTGAAAATTGCTGCGGGTAAACTGTTTCAATCTATAATTGTTCTGTTACAAAAGGAAAATTTCCCAAATTCTGAATTTTGTTTCCTTGTTCGAATTTTGTGAGTGTGATCGCTTCGGCCGAAATAATTTGGTTTTTCTATTCTAACGTGAATTTCCTTCCAAGCTAGGTAATCTACGTACGATTTATATAGAGCGCAAAGACTCTCCCTTATTCTTGTCGTTTCTTGAGGTTTCCACGACTTTTTTATTGCGTTAGTTCTATAGATAAACGTATCCTGTGTATCTATATTTTTTCGGTGCGACTTTCCTTATGGATCCCAACATACCACTCCGTATTCCATGCGAGGGCGAACCAGCGAAAGATATGCTAATTTTTTAGCGTTTGCAGAACTTTTCTTTTGAATTCGCATTACAAAATGCAAGGACTTCCACGTTTTTCTTACTACCCGATTTATATGCTTCTCCCACCCTAATTTACTATGTATATGAATGCCTAAATACGTGCATAATGAGACTCTTGGGATGACGACCGCTTCTAAACGATAGTCTTCTTCCTCATAATTTCGTCCCCGCCCGAACGTTATTGTTTTGCTTTTCGATCCGTTAATTCCCATGTCATTTTTTTCAGCCCAATCACGCAAATGTCCTAAATTCTACTGTAATATTTGTCAGCGCTGCCTTTGATTTTTCGGTGTATAACACAATCGTCCGCAATTAAACGCACCTTTGATTCTATGTTAGAATGGAGATCATTCACGTACGCTAAGAAAAGTAATGGCCCTAAAACACTTCTCTGTGCAACCCCGGAAGTAACAATACCCGCAGACGAAAACTGAGTGCCAATTCCATCTTTTTGTTTCCTGTCTCTTAGAAATTCGCTTATCCACTTCGCAACTCTAGCATCAACCCCTGGCGTTAATAATTTCCCAATAAGTAGATTATGCTGTACTACGTCGAATGCTTTCGCAAAGTCTATAACGACTGCATCAACCCGCGTCAACTTCGTCAGCTAGATCTTTAAAAAGAGAAACAATTTGGCTTTCGCACGAATATTCACTTCTACACCCATGCTGTCCGTGAAAAATCCAGTTCACTTTTCCCGTTTGCGGCGAATGTACCCGGCTATTAAATGCTCCATTATTTTGCATACTACTGATGTGGGAGATACTGGTTTATAATTACATAATTTCATTTTAACACCATTGTTGAATTGCCGTCTGGTTCGCGTGATTTCCCGTTTTCCAGTGATTTTATACGTTTGCGGAGTTTCCATGCTTCGCCTTAAGAGAGAAAATGAGAATTAATATAGATAAATGTGTGACAATAACTATCACGATACTCCAAGACTGTCATGGACCAGGTATCTAGTGGCGTACCGCCAATCAGTAGCATTTGTACAACTCTTACTTTTAAATCTCGCGCCAATTTCTCTGGACACAGTGCCCGGGAGCTCTCGTAAGCTTGTTACTTTGCCCACGACCATGACATGCCTGAGTTAAATGGTAATAAAGCCCCAGGTCAACATGGAATCGCGTTTGAATTTTAAAAGAATATCCAAAAAAATTGAAAACACAATGTCACTGAAGTATTTCAAAAAATATTCCCAAGAGGTACAGTTCCTAAATTATGACCAAAGTCAGACGAGATAATTTTATACAAAAAACAAAAAAAAAGAATCATTGCTACCACGATAGCGAAAATTTTCACTAGCATTATAGATAATAGACCCAGTGATTTAATGAAGGCTTCAAATATCCTATCGAATGCACTAGCAAGATGTCTCAGATATAGGTCTTAACGTCTTAACCTTCAACGTCTTATGAAGATTATTATTTTTATTGAGAGACAGAAAAGGGAAATCAATGTCGAGGAAAGGTGGAAATCTTTTATCAGCATTCATTGATGATGTGGTATGCAGCATTCCTTGATTTTCCTCAGTTCAGGGGCTGGCTGTTAGAAGTTGGATTCTACTATGAAGTAGTTTTCTATTTTAAAATAAGAATTTATACAGTGCGGACTTTCCGCAGGGATCAAGTTAGCATTTTCCAAACGATAAGGAAGAAGAGGGTTTTCAACACTGTGGAAGACATCATCGACACAAAATACCTCGAAATATTCTACTGTTGTTTAGGGAACAGCCGCGTGGAGTACATCAAACCGGGTTAAGGTGAAAATAGAATTTTCAAAATTTTGATTAAATGAAAAGAGCAGGCGCACAAGCGATCCGAAATACGCGTTGTCTGTTCACTGACACATCGTTTGCTCTTAACGCGGTAACGGGGGCATCCAGCTCCCGTTACCGCGTCAAGAGAAAACGATGTGTCAGCGGGCTTTAAAACCCTGACGGCGTTACCAATGGGTTTGAAGAATTTATATATGATTTAACGGAAAATATTACAAAGAATATAAACACGAAACTGTTAAAAATATCCTTAAACCTTTATGACTTAAAAAAAAACCAACAATCATGTAATGATGAAAATTTGCGCTGATTCTGCGTTTGTTAGTTTCTGGCAACTGCTTAAAAGTTCCAAAAGGATTGCATCGTGAGGAAGATCGCATGATGGCGGAAACTGTGCCTAGGACGCGGCGTTTCCCGGACAGCCAAGTAGCTACTGACTGCGGCCGAGGAGACCTATGCTCTCGGCTTAAGTGTTGCAACGTATGTACATACATACACAACGTATGTACATACGATACACACTATCCAACTACTGCTATACGATCAATCTGGATTCGAACGCCTCAAAATCATGCTCACGGTTTTTCGAAAGAACGGTCGACTAAAACAGCAAAGTCTTTTAAAATTCAGAGATAAAATCATGGAAACTATCTACATATATTGTTATATTGTACTTTGGCGTCATTTTTTTTCAGATTTATATTTTCAAATGATAAATGTGACCCCAATCGGTAAGGACATTACGAAGAGTAATTTAATTTCGGTTTTGGCACCCGTTTGTCTCTGTGTGTATATTTTCCAGTGAATGGCGGATTAGAGAGATATGTTAAACTTTCTATTGTTTTAATTTTTGGTTAGAAAATCAAACTTAGTTGACGACTTACCCGCTCTGTATTTGCGAATTATAATAATAATGGTAATGATAATAATAATAACAATAATAATAATTATTATTAGAATTATATATATATATTATTTATGTATAACAATAATATAATAATAATAATGATAATAATAACAACAATAATTATTGTAGTAGCTTATTTAAATAAGATTCACAAACAAGCTGTGTTGAATTTTGCTTAGACTCTACACTAAATATTATTTGTTTCATCTTGCTCTTTCAAGAATTATGCTAGGTTCTCTGATTAAACGCGAGAGTCTAATGGTCTAGATTACTTTTGACTGGTATATTAAAAACGCGTTACTAAGCTACATTTATTATCCTCAAAGTGAATGAGATATCCCATGCAGTATTCCTATCACGGAAATATGAAAATTTCACATGATGTTGTCGAACGATATCCACAAATTCTTTGTTACTACTACTTGCTTTGTAAAATATCTCAAGTAGTATTAAAGCAGCCTTACAAGAAAATGCAATTAGTTCAGCTGTGTATTGGAAAATAATTTTTTTCTTTTCTTAATGTTGGAAACATTTTGAATGAAATATACAAGCAAGGTCTCCATGGTTTTGAAAAACCTCTAGCGAGTACAAACTGGAATGTATAATATTTTATTTGTCCACTAATCTATTTATTTTTTTGCACATCAGCATTTTTATGTGGAAGATTGTCTTTTTTTCCTTTTATACATGTGTTTGCTGCAATTCATGACACATTTCACATTTCATAGAATTGGTTATACTTTCTACTTGGTACATTATGTAATTATTAATTATTACTTTTACAGAAAAAAAAAGTAGCTCATTAATTAATAGATAATTTGTTGCACTATTGATAATTGAAGCTTTTCGGTGAATCCGCAATGAGAAGCATTTCTAAAAATGATTTCATAGAATACATAGCGCAATGTGGTATAACTGGTAGGTCTTTCGATACACTAGTGAATCATTTCGTTGATGCAACTCTAAATTGAGGCCATTTTAGATTTTAGGAAGGTCCACGCAATGCACATCCTCATTAACGTAGAATCCGTTAGTTTTGAATTTCACGGAAATATCAGTTATATTTCCTTTAGAAAATAGTAATTGTATTCTGATCTTGCGTTAGGGATTTCAACTCATAATTTTACCGGATTTCCTGTAACATTTCTATTGGTCTACTGTGTTTAATTATGCAAACATCCCTTGTAATGAAATTTTCACTGTAAACCCTAAACAATAAAGGCTTCATGTCCTTTAATTGTATTTTTATTTCTTGAAACGCAACGTAGGCACTATTTTTTGAAAAGGTACTTTTTTCTATAAACAGATGTAAGATTTTGTTTAAAAACGTAATTTATGTTTCTCTATTGGTTATCGAGATAAACGATCCTTATTTCGTGAATTGCTTTGTTTAATCGTTGCCTCATTTTCCCCCGACTCGGAAACTCAAGTAGCAAAACAATGCAGATGACTAAATCAGCCGCACGTGCCCGCGGCTGGGGAGTCTGGAGGCGTCGGGGCGCACGGCGAGGGAGGCGGTGACAAGCCTCGTATCGGCAATAGCGCTTTTTGCTTTTTGCCGCGAGCGCCGTTTCGCGTTGCGGGCGCCAGCGAGCCAGCACCCAGCGCTGTGCCAGGAACCCACTCGCGGGCGCGGGCGCGGGCGCGGGCGCGGGCGCGTGGCGGGCGGGTGGGAGGGCGGAAGGGCGATGGGCGAGCGGCGAACACGCGCTCCCGTAAGAAAGCGAAGAGCGCCGGCGGCAGTAAACAACGCGCCAGACGGAAGGCGGCGCGCGGGCGCTGCGGCCCCCGCCGCGGGAAGAAGCCAACGCAGGCAGCTAAGGCGGGGCGGGCGTGGCGGGCGGTGGGCCGCGGTGGCGGGCGGTGGTGGGCGGTGGCGGGCGGAGGTGGGTGGAGACAGGGTTATGACGGGGCAGTGGCGGCTGGAGGTAAGCGGAGGCGGGGAGATGAGGGCGGGTGGAGGTGGGCGGAGGAGATGTGGGCGGGCGGTGGCGAGCAGTGCGGGCGGAGGCGGACCCGGATGTGTCCAGCAGGCACGAGGAGTACGAGAAGGACCGCGCAGACAGGAGCGGTACAGGGTGCTGGACGGCGCAGAGCTTGGTAGGCCCGGTGGAAAACAGGATGACACGAAAATATTCGTTGGTGACACTGCCATTCTGTTTTCTAACGGCCACTATCATATTGCCTTCAATTGGACGCAGTTAGATTTTCAGAAAAGATTTTTATAACATACTTTATGATAAAAAATAATTATGTTGATGAGTTGTATATATTGACCATAATTTATGGAATCACGTATTGTATTAATGATTAGATTATGTCTTAAAGGTCAGATTTTGAATTATTTTTCTAACCTTTACGTGTAACCAGTCGATTTTCGAATGACTACTTAATAAAGTAGTAAGATTAATGCATATTTTATATTAATTTCAATTTTGGGAGGAGCTAGAATTTCACTCCGTGTTTCAAATATTTTGTTACGCTATTCTCACATTTCATGTCGTCTTTGTTCCACGTTCTGATCACGTGATCAAATGAATAATGTTCCAAGTTTCTTTCTAATCCAAAATATCAAGAAAGCAAGTTCAGAATTGTGTATGATAAAAGTCTAATCACTTGCTTTGTTCTAGGACCGAAAGAAGAAGAAAAAGTTTCGGTAACTTACGCGATGCCAGAGGAATTGAGAATGCATTATAAAGAACTAGAAGTAGCCGCCACACGACTGTTGTGCGGGTGGTTATATTACTTAGGTTTTAGTTGTATCTTGCGGTTTATATTTTAATTCGTTTCCTGTGATTCTGATTCTGTTGCAATAGACACGAGAAAGACGCCGCAGCAATTGCGAAAGTATTCACGCTTGAATTGATTCAAAACGGCGGCGCAACCAAGGGGGGAGGGGTTCATGGAGTTTCAGCTTCCCAGAAGTCAATGATACGAAGTACAAAATATAGCTTTCACTAATTTTCTTTATTAACGGCAGTCATTCAATGTATTAATTGTTTACGTTATAAATATTAACAACAAGTAAACTAATGAAATTATATTTTATATATAAACACCATATGGGTTGGACACCTAGACTTATACATTTCTCTCTCCCCCGAGAAAAATCCATATTTTTACTTTCACCTTACGGAGTAGAGAGAAAGTTCTGTAAACGTAAAAACGGCGAATTTTCGGCAGAAAATCTCTTCGTACATGCCCCTTGTAACGAATAAGTGGATAAACCTGTTGATAAATTGATAGAAAATCCTCTATCACGTTGTAATCCATGTTTTGTGGTCCATAGTACCGAAAAATCGAATGATGGCAAAACGTCTGTCCGTCCGTCCGTCCGTCCGTCCGTCCGTCCGTCCGTCCGTCTGTCCGTCTGTGAACAACGCTAGCACCTAAACCGAATCATCCGAATTTCTCCAAAATTGATATTCCGGGACCGATCTGCCTGATGTCACAGCCTTTTGAATTTGACACCGATATTTTAATTCTGAGGGCTACTTTACATGAAGCCCTTGAGACATTTACCAAACTTTCAAAAAAATGGTTTCATGGTTTTTGATTAAATTTTGTTGGATAATGTAAAGAACGTTTAAGTGAATGGTACAGGTCACATGTTTCTTGAAAACCCTGATTTTTCAAAATTCCAAAACTTCAAAATTCTTTTGGAGTCTTCCAACAACTTAAATATTAAAGATAGAGATTTTTCCCTTAATGAAATCTGGTCTTTAAAGATATATTTTAAAATAATGTACAAGTCTTCGAACATTTGAGTACTTTTCACCTAATTTTGCACGAAAACACGGGGGAGAGAGTACGTAGTTTTTAGCACCACTAGTTTATCCTCTTTCTAAGAAGAAGCTCTTCACAAAATAGTTGGCGCGTTTGACCAGTACTTTCCAAATGAATTTTCCTGTACGTAACTATAGTATTGATGTTCAGCATATTTATAATAATTTTTAAATTGTTGGATTAAAAATGAAGCACGATTAGAATATATTTGAACAGACTTGAAAGTAACTTTGACTATTATTTTATTATATTTTCTTTCATTCTTTCCTTATTACTTTGTCATAAATTTAGAAACAAAACTCTTCTAACACATGGTGTATCCAGAATTCATATGTCTTGCTTCTTGATACCGAATAATCGAATGACGGCAAAACGTCCGTTCGTCTGTCTGTTTGTCTATCTGTGAATAACGGTCCCTTGAATTTGAAACCGATATCTTTATTTGGAGGGGTACTATACACGAAGTCCCTGGGACATTTTCCAAATTTAAAAAAAAATGGTCCTTCGTTTTTTATTAAATTTTGTTGTTGGATAGTGTAAAGGAGGTTCAAGAGAATGACGCAGGTCTCACGTTCGTTGAATACCCTGATTTTTTGAAAATTGGAAAAGTTCAAAATGTTTTCGGAGTCTTTCTTCAACTAAAATATTAAAGATAGACTTTTTATCCCTTAATGAAATCTGATCCTTAAAGATAGATTTCTAAATAACGTCATGTACAATTTTTCGACAATTTGAGTAATTTTCGTATAATTTTGCATGAAAATATGGGGGAAGAAAGTAGGTTCTGTTACACCACCACAAGTTTTTTTTCTATAAAATGTACTAAAATTGTTGACCCTATTAACATTAGACCAGACATACCACCATTTATTTTACACCTGTCTGTCCCTCCGAGAAAAGGCATTCGCTAGCAGCTAAGCAAGGGTTTACAAAATTCTAAGCGTCGCAAGTCATGACACCCTGCCCAGTAGCGTACATTAATTTAGCGATAACGGCTAAATCAAATCTCGCATTCTGGAATTCCAAAACTTGCATGTAAGTTGCATTACCGATGTTTGTCTTATTAGGAATTATTAGAACTGACAAGTTTTTGTACAAGAAACAGATTTCATTAGATCAGAAATGAACGTCCTCAAATGAGGACGCTGTACGTTAATTGGATTTCAAAAATGAAACGTTCTAAATAGGAGAGAGTTCTAAAACGAGAAATTCATAACATTTTTCTAATTATCGTTGCTATTGCTGAAAACATTACATTAGAGTATATAATGAATGTAAGATATTATTGGAAGGAAACGTTCCAATTTCTTTTTATGTTCTTTCCTAGTTCTTAGGGTTTAGGGCTACAAGAAAATGTTCAATACCGGACAGCCCAGATCATGATATAGAGGTATCATCAGGGCAATTTTTTCTTGAGCTCTAATTTTGCTAAATGCCTGAGGAGTACTTGTTTGATTATATTGATAGCGATATTATCAAATAAAATATGTAGCTACTTCCTTGATGAAGATATTTCCTTTTCACGGGAAATATAGTTATTTATCCTTGTAAACAGTGACTGTTAATATCTTTTATTCATAATTCAACTGCGTTCGTAAAGAAAATATAGGTTACGGAGATCAAGAAAACGTACGTGTTTAATTCCAGTGTTACAAGCCATAATAGATTACTGATAGCACTTGGTAGATTGGTGTGACAGTGGAGAATTAAACATTTCATATCTTCTTAAGGAACACACAAGAATCGACATAGGGAGCAAAAATGAAACAAGAATTTTATAGATCCGTGCTATAGAAATGTGGAAAAAAAATAAAATTTCCGCAATAAAAATAATACATTGGGATAAATATAATTCTTTACCAATACATAATCGAACATCAAAGTCTCCAGTTTGGAATTACATGAAGGATGAATCTTGCGATATTGCAAATTAACCCATTATTTCCGTTTTGTTTGCCAGTGGAATCAAATTAACCCATGCTGTGTGTCATAGGGTTAAAATAATTTATATTCAGGTTTGAGCATCTTCAATTGCCCATTCCTTTTGACTATGACTTTTGTCATTTCTTGGATTATATGGGCAACAAAAATACTTGATACAGTCGAAACTCAACAGACTAAACTTATCTAATATATTAACACGCTAGCGTTTAATTGAACATTTTCTTGTCACCCTAAACAAATATCTTTTAGTAACTTAAGTATATTTTTTTATATTTTGTTTACCTACCAGTATTAAATTTTGATAATAAGTTTGATGATATAGTTATATTAATATAATTTGATAGTTATATTTAACAATTAATTAATGATATCAGTTATGTTATTAAATCTGGATAAGCATTATGGAGAGCAAATATTTTTAAATGATATTGGTTGCGGATTTAAATGTTATACACAAACGCATGTGAATCATTGTCAGTATCACTCATCGGAATTATTAGCCCCTTGTTTAAGATTATACTTTCATATCCACCTGGAAATCGTAAAAATAACAGAAACGATAGCTCAGATCAATTGATCATTCTCACTTAGAAATTGGCGTCTCCCATTTCAGCATAATACTAAATTTCAGCTAAAGTTCTAAGTTATAGGAAATGAAAAATATCAGGAGAATGGGTATTTTTTAATTACATATTTTCTAAAACAGCTCCTATTTTTTTCTTAAAATTTTACTGGAATTTAGTATAGGGCTCCAAAATGGTGCAGATCTCATTTTCAGCGAACTCTGTATTTGTGAAAATTGCGAAGGATTAACATGGCAAAAGTACAATATTGATGTTAGACGTTTTTGTTAATGAAATGTTCTAAAAAATTAATTCTTTGAATAAGGCCATACATATTTTTTTAAAAAATCAAGTAGTTTTTGTGTAATTTTTGTTTAAAGGTAAGGAAATTTATAAAAAATCTCTAAAATTCTTCAACATTTCTCTTTTTTCTCTCTGATAGAGCAAAGGGCGTTTAAAAAATGTCGCAGGCCTCATTTTCTATTAATTCTTTAAATTATCAAAAATTGTAAAAGTTATAAACTTTGCCTCAAAGTACGTGCAGTTAGAGCACCTCTTTTTTAACACTCCTAAGGACATAAACTTTCTCTTTAGTCATGAGGAATAAGATATCACACCTGCGTAGCTTCATTTAGGGCTCTAGATTCACTTTCTTTCTTGATTTTTTGCTTATACTCAGAGTTGCTGAGTGCGTTCTCTTTGCTACCATTTTCTATTTTCAGACTTTTATATAACATCTAAATTACTAAAACGAGTAACGTACTCTAAAATTGTGTTTCCTTTCATCTTGATTAAGTTTATTTTCAAACTTATTTATTATTGATCAGGGCGAAAACTCTTGAGACATTCAAAGTTTTCTTTAATACATAAGATAAGTCGTTCCAGATGAAAAAACGCATCATCGAGTTCCTCACAATATTAGCAATAATAATTTCTGTACCGTTTTCCGTAGAAATTTTTTCTCTGCCATGGATTTCCGTAGAAATTGTTTGGAGTAATTTTTCTCAATGTTGTTACAGCATGTGAGTGCACGGAATCTTACACGCTTTCCCAAGACTCGAAGCGCTGTTGTAGACTCGGCAAGTCATTTGGGTAATTTGCAAACTGCAAGTGCTCTGCATTTCTGACAGTCGATTAGAGGACTAAAGAAGTGACGGCCAAAATTAAACGCAATCTCAGAACCGAGGGTGATAGAGAGTTGTAATATACACCTGAGTTCCATCAATTCAAAACGTTTCGTTTTCCGTCGTTGGTGTAATTATTTTTTCTTTGCCTATACTTTGACATATTCTTATCAATTCGACTCACATTAAGCACAAACATCGGGACATTACAGAAGAAGAGAAACGATCATTTAACTGCTGTGCAGCAAAGAAGGGATTCTCAGCAAAACGACAAGAAGCGACATTTATTCATTTAATTACGGTGTGCTATTTTGCGTGAAATGACTTACCCTGTATTGATAAGTGACGAGGTTATTTGTTAAATTACTTTATTACACAGCAATTTATATCAAACATTCATATTTCTATTAAGACTTCCTCAAATCGAGTTTCTTATTTAATTGCAAGACATCTGCTTTCAAAGAAAGTTTGATAGGAGTGATGCGGGATATATGATGTGCCCATTATTAGAAAGTTCTGACGAAATAGGAGTTTATTAACGCAGTAAGCTTTAGGCTGACAATCTTTTCCCTTCTTTTAATTAAATATCTCGTGGACACAGTTGATGACGATTATGCTAAAAGGTTATTATTCAAATAAAGTACTATGGTTATTTTGCCAATGAAGACTCTGAATTATGTTTTTTTATCAAAATCATTCACATTTTAGGAGCTAATAAATACGGACAATGGCTGATTGTGTTCACAACAACACAGTGAGCAAATTGCGTCTATGAAGCTCTAGCCACAGTTCTAGTATCTCAAAATCTCACTTTTTTACCTAAGGTTTTTTTTTCAACCCTTTTATTTCTAGCAGAAGTAGCTTAGTAGAAGTTGCAGCAACTTTCTGAATGACACTGCACTAGGCAGATTATAAATCCCGAAGGCTTCGGACTCCCTTCAATTGCATGTAACATATAAAATATTTAGAACACACCAGAGCAATCACAGAATGAGACAACCTTTCACGTGTTCTGCGGATGTTAACATAATTATCTTGTAATTTCGTTCCCGTGATTTTGCTATTGCTAATTTTGATAGAACACTCTCAATAAACAGATAGACACTTTGGTGAGAATGAAAAAGCTTTGTAGATTTGTGAGATAAATCATTTATATGAGAAACGGCACACGTCTACGTTGGTCCAGGTTTTTTTTATACATTAGTAAATTTTAATTGTTTAGTATAAATACATAATTCAGCAACAAACCAACGTAAGTTCGGTGTAAATCCTTGCTTGTATGAATAAGCAATATATTCATAAAAAATCTCTCTCACCTTGGCAAAGAAACTTTACTTCAGATATATTAAAATATTTGCGAGAAGGAAATTTTTTTCCAAAATGTAGTGTGTCGCTATTGTAAAAGGGGTATTATGATGCAGAACTGCAAACTTCTTATCTTATCTTCAGAATTCTTACTTATCTTCTAAATTCAAAACTGTTTCAAATTAGCCCCTCCTGATGGTTAATACGATACATTGATGGGGTTAAAATGATACAGCTTGATATCTCCACGAATTTTGATTGGGGAACACCGAGCCATGTGCAAAGAGACACCTAGACTCTAGTGTCTCAACAGTATTTTTTTCCATTTTTTATCTTTTGCTATATCTAAGTTATAGATAGCTTAGATATAGCTAAGATATTGTTTCCGATCGGCCTGAAAGTTCAAAAACGAAGGCTTTAAAATCAAGTTTAAAAAGCATTGTTTAATTTTGTTTAATATAATTTAATATAATACATTATCAAAAAATTATACAACAAAGTGTAATAACAAGAAAGGTAACGTATGTAAAAAATACTGAATTTTGAAATTGCCGAAAGATTTTTTAAAAATCAATTCTCCCCTCACCCAAGTTCAGGTTCCTCTATTTTTTCCACCACATCTTTTCTTTCAACAAATGAAATGTCTTCTGGCTCCTTTCCAGAAACAATTTATTGTTTCCACGTGTGTCTTTGAACCTTGCAAATTTCACCAGCGATTCACCATCTTCAATGTTTATGACTTGGCAAACGTAGTGCAAAATCGTCTTTTTCGTTCGAAATTCTTTTACGAACCAATCCGTTATATTGATAGATCTATAAGTTTCACACTGTTCTTTGTCTCCAATCAACTCTTCAAATTCTTTGGCTGTAATCACTCCCGCCATCTCTGTAATCTTCTCTTAACATACTCTCCATGTACGTATTATTATTGCTTTCCTCCAAGAGTATAAAATCTTCCCTGCCTGTATTGCCAGAATCTAGTGAAACAGTTTTCCTTCCTGATAAGAAAACCGACAAGTTTCTTCTTTCGGTTGATCCGTTATTTGTAACGTTGTAGGGCTCTGGCTCTGTAATGTCGACGCATCGTTTAACATACAATACGCGAACTTTGGAACTTTATTCTAACATAGTGGTTTTTAAAGTATTTTCTGTATTATGGATGAATTTAAATGACAAAACATTGTTTCATGATATTTTTATGTGTGTTCCACAGAAAACTATTATTGTACAGACCCGTAAATATTACAATTCCAAGCAATCGCTCTATGCATTTTCATGGATATATTGTTACAACATTAAAAATAAAAATATATTATTTCAAGTTGGCCGCGTGCTAATTTTCAGAGTATCAAAATAGTCCCGACACCTGTATCACATTAGCCCCATCATTCGCATCAAATTAACCCCCAAAACTAGAGGTTGTATATGTCATAACACGATTAATATTTTTGAACTCTTTTAACGTAGAAAAATAAAATCATTTTTCCTCTGTGATTACCTATTTTTAAAAATATCCTGCAATCAAAACTGGCGAAGAAACATCAAAAGTTTCCCATCTGGGCAGAAAAGTTTTTGACTGCAAAAATTAGTCATTTCTGTTTTGAAATGTTTTGGCAAATTTTTTAACATTTTGAGTGCATGCTATATGGACATTAATAATAGAATATATTTCCTATTAATTGCAATTTTTTGTTAATGTTTGATATAAATAAGTGACAATACTTAAAGAGTATCACGTTAGCCCCCAATTTCTTACTATATTACATTAACCTCGTCTGACCCTATCTGTTCTCGTAGAAGACCCTTCCAAAACCGGCAATTATTGGCATATTTCATTAACGAGAAACGTGTGTAAAATGATTGAAAGAATAATAAGCAAACTATTTAATGGTTCCTCGACTAACAGAAAATGAAATGTGATTTGGTGAACGGTCTCGGCGTTCCACCGTAGTACTCTACATACGTAGTTCTAACACAACAAGCATTCATGAAGAGCCATTCAGTAGTTATTTTTGATACAGAAAAAGTATATGACATTGTATATACCCAACAAATTTGGGACATTATTCAAATTATTTGAATCAAAGGTAATTTGTGATAATTAATTAAAAACTCTACATTGGACTGCAAAATACATGTAAGAGTAAGTAGCCAACTATATCATGTATGAAGCAGCATAAATAAATAAGCTGAGGTCCCTAGGTACTAAATTAAAATTCTTTCCAAGAAAAACTAATATATATATATGTATAATTTTCAATGCACAGAAATAGAATGAACACTATGCAACCTTTGGCCATGTCAGAAAACTCAGATAAATACAGACAAACATGAAACAGTTTCGATTTTAACTCAAAAATGTAAATATTTGAGTGTTTTATACCCCGTATTCTTACTTAGAGTGTCCTTGCTTACAACACGCTAAAGTCATGAGCCAGCAGAACTCCAAGGAAGAGACTCTCCTCCATTAAGTATTTGCTACTCACGTGTTGTTTTTGGAACAGTAGCTTTTTTATTTTCTTGATACTTGAAGAACTGTTGTACATCGTACGTACTATACTATGCCATTGGAATTTAGTAAAGTTTGTTTTTATTAAAACATTTAATTTATTGTGGTGTTTTATGAGTGTATTTTATTTTTGTGCTTGAGGAGTATCTGTGCTACTTTTGGGCAAACCATTTTGTGCGATTTTGTTCAGCAGCATTTTTGCTGCTACAGGATACCAGTTAATTACTACATTCAAATGCACTCATAATTGAAAGGAAATTGTTCAACTACTAGAAGTGTGAGAAGTATCTAGCATAATTTTGTTAGATACCAAGGAATTTGGGAAAATATTAAGTACATCTATATTTCTATTTTTAAATGCGCGCAGATTTTTTTTCAGGAAACAAAGCAGCTTCCGGGGTTTTGAGAGAATTCTATGATTTGGTTTCTGAAAATTTCATTTACGAGAAATTCCATTAGTTCACTGCCTCTTAGAAAGCTTCGGCTGAATAGGTGAAACTAAATGAAGTATCTTAAAAACGAAAACAGATAGAAAAGTGGCTTGAAGTATTTAAAAGAAAATAAATCATTTGCCATTTCCGAACATTCAAAAAGTTCAACAACAATGAGTCATGCGCCACTTTCTTACGCATTCTTAGCTCTATCCGAGGAAAAAGTTTAATACAAGAATTGGAGCTATTTTTTGAGAAAAACTTTTAATGCGATTTGCTGCTTGTAAAGTATCTCCGAAAATTAATATATCCGTTTCAAACTCGCGAGTCCTGAGCCAGATCGATCGAAAAAAATCAGGTTTAGAAAAAATAGTCTGAATGGTTTAGGCGCTAGTTCAGACCACTGTCCGGGGAATGGACGGACGGACGGGCAAACCGACAGACAGACGTTTACGCGTAAATAAATTTTTTCGTAGCAAGGACCCCCAAAACGTGGATTCTGACTGCACAACGTATTACATAAAGGAAGTAGTTTACTGCATCTAGGAACGTTTTCGCCACAGAGCCCGACAATACGAGTTTTTCGCAAAAAAATGCAGTTTTTTACAGTATTCTTTCTCTTTATTACGTAATTACTTATTAAGATGAGAAAGTAAAAATTGAATTATTTGCGCGAAAATCGTAGGCAAACCAAGTAGTTATGTGAACAATTTATTCCTTCTCTCACCGTATTATGACGAGTAGGGGAGATTTGGTTTGGTTGGAATTGGCTGATAGGTTTTAAGAAGGCGTTTGATCGAGTAAGGGTACGATATGTGATCATAATTTTGAGGAACAAACTAGTATCTAGAAAACTGACAAAAACCAGTGAAGCTATGTATACAGACGTCAAAACGAAATTGAAAGTAGGAGACCTAACTACAGATGAAATAGAATGTGCAGGCGGAACACGCCGAAGTGACTCCTTAAGTTCAGTGATCTTCAACTTGATAATGGATATAATAATTGAAAGCGTGAAAGGAATGAAAGGCTAAATAATGGGCAATAATCAGATTAACATAGTATCCTTTGCAGATGACGCCGTGCTTATGGCAGGCTATAATTTGCAGAGACTATTGAAAAAATAATAACGGCAGGAAACTGATTTAATACGATAGTTGCAACAGAAAAAAAATCGATGGAAATATCCAAGGAGCCTGTAAGATGTAAGTTGGAAATAGAAGGCAAAATCAAGGGGCAAGTGATGAAGTTCCAATACTTGGGAGTGGAAATTTCCAGTGATCGCCATACTTACAAAAAAGCGAGGGAGTATACTTATGAAAGGATGAAAGGTGCTTGCGTATCAGGAGACTTAAAATATGTAACTTAGAAAAATAAATACTTTACCATATAAGGTAATGTTAAAATGTATGGTATATATATATATATATATATATATATATATATATATATATATATATATATATATATAATGGTAAGAATAATTTTGACACATTGAGCTGAGACCCCAGCTGATACGAAGAAAACAAAATAAACTATACCGATCAGTAAAAATGAACACACTACGATCGATAGTAGGAAAGACCAGGGGTGACAAGTTAAGAAACCAGGATGTAAGAAAAAGGTAAGTAGTATAGTAAGTAAAAAGTAAAATAACTGATATGGCCATATTTGTGATAATAACGAAAAAGAATGGAAAACCATATCACTCGAATGAGCGGTTATAGACTGGTGAAGATAGCCAGGGATATGATACCGTTAGGTAGGAGAAAAACTGGAAACTGTAGAAAAGAGGGGGATACCTGCAGTCAACACCTAGTGAATTCCTTAGATGAAGCGTGAAGAAAAACAGGTGTACAATTTACATAAAAGAATAAGATGAAAAATAGATGCAAAAAAATTCTCGACATTTGGTCTTCCAGAACTACTACACATTGATAGCTATAGCCGTGTACGTACTTTCAGAATTAATTATATAAAAATAAGTCATATTAATTTACTCGGTATTTTATTTCTTTTTAATGAAAAATTCTTATCTTTCGTGGTCCATTGAGTAGCTAACCTCAATTAAGTGAAGCTCAAGAGAACTCCGGAAAGAGTCAAATTTCACGCTAAAGAGAACTTCATCTTGCGATAGACAATATCGGGGTTTTGAAATAAATAAAAAAATAGCAAATTAAATTCTTCACTTTTAGAAAATAAATATGTCCAGAAAGAGGTATAATAATCGCATATTGAGTTTTACTTATTATATTTAATGCCGTAATCCAAGAGGATTGAAAAAAATTCATAAACTTTCTTAACTCTTATCACTACTGGTGCTTTTATGTAGGTGTGAGTAAACATACCAAAAAATAGTTTTATTGTGTGGAGATAGTTGGTAGACAGGCTTGGAGATATTTGACATTCGGTCAGCCAATCTTAACTGAAAAGTGCCCACAAGCCCCTAACGGGAATTTGCAGAGTTGACAAGTGGACACTAAACTGAAGAATCTGAAACGATAAAATCGAGAGCTTGCTGTAAGGGTTCGGCTAAAAAGAGAAAGAAATGAAATATTTCCTTGTCAATATTACAGAGGAAACTCGTTTAACTACGAAAATATTACTCTCCAAGCACTAAACACATTTGAGATCATGGTTGCACCATCATTACCCTATTGAGACTTATATGGGAAGTTCAATAGTTCGTGAAGGACACATGACATAATGCTATGGCTTTAGGAGGCTTCGTTGTGAGTACAGGAACGCAAGTGTCAACCAGCCCCTTCTGGCAACCGGTTGCGATCTCCTCTATTTATATATCTAAGCAAGTCTATTGGTGTTCTCTATCACAATCTTTTTTTTTTCGTTTGTGTTCATTTCTTCAGTTCGTATTTTGATTTTAAACATTTCTAACTCTTTTATTTCCATCCAGTTTTCTCTGAATTCTTTCTTCAAAAGATTTGAAACATGTCTCTTCTTGTCCAGAGGTTTTAGTAGTTCTAGATCAAATTCCGGCAATTGAATACTCAAGCTCTTCTCTTTTTACGGAATTTTTCCAATTTTTATTTTCCACTTACAAATCTAAAATTTCCAAAACATTTTATTAAACAAAACCTATCTCTTAATTTTCTTTTCTGGAAATTAAATGAAATGCTTTTCCCTGATTAATATACCATCTGCAACGGGAGTACTCGTAGTAAAATAAATAGATGACGCTAGACATATGTTCATTTTGATAAAAGACGGTTTTAGTTTGCTTTTTCAAATATCACATGTGATTTTGAAGCGTTCATAAGTAGGTAACGTCGTAAATAACCATTGTGATTCATAAATAGACAAAAAGGCAAATTTTAACAAAGATGTACTTGTGGAAATTCTGATTTGTGGGAATTCTGATTGGATGTTGTTGACGTTCTTATAAGAAGAAATAAAAGAAGTCATCTTCGTCAACATATCAGCTTTATTAAGATAGCCGGCTTTCGACGGCTTTGCCGTCATCGTCAGTCTCGCTGCTGTTGGCAAAAGTCGCTCGACTTTTTTATCTTAATAAAGCTGATATGTTGACGAAGATGACTTCTTTTATTTCTTCTTAAAGATGTACTTGTGTCGTTTTGTTTATATCTTCCACTACTATTATAAACATATTAAACACCTTGAAAATACTAACTTTATTTCAAGAACTGGTCTTGCGATGCAAATTTCTGGAGATATTTTGATATTTCAATTTAAATAAACAGTCCAGTAAAGTACATTCAGCTTTGCAAGATTTTAGCTGAGGAACACAGCCTGTTGGAAACTTTGGGGTCTGCAATTGCTTAGATGCGATTGCTCAGTAGATTACGGTCAGAAACATTGTATGATTTCGTAAATATAATTTCAGCTATAGACACTCATTTACCAGTGACAATTAGTACTTTATCACTCCTGGTTATGTTGTAATGAACCAATCTTTGAACCTAATCCCATAAAACAATGACGCCTAGGAACAGAATTTTTGGTGACTGCTCTAATTGGAGTAAATGTAATGTTAGGAAGTCACTTGGGTAACTTATGACCCCTTCTTATGAAGTAAGATGAGAAAGTCAGAAGCAGCTGAAAACCGTAAATTTAAATGTTTTTAAATGTTTTCTCTCTTTAAAACTATTTCCGTTTCATAAAGTAGTTGACGACTACAAAGTATTTACGAATCATCATTCTTAGCAAGTTACATACAGAATATCTAGTGATTTTCATTATTCGATAAAATGGATAAAAAATATTGTAAAACAATTTATAAGAATTTGTATTGTTTTATAAATAGTTAATACTCGAATTTTTTAAAACTTTTTTGCGAATTTCTTGCTTTCAATGCAAAGTTGGATTTTTTTGCAATAAACGCGATCCATTTAATATTTGAAGCAATAAATAACTCTCATGTTTCTAAGCATAGTCAAAAGTACAATCTAGTGTTTATGTCTAATTAGTTAAGTCAAATTCTTAGAAATCATTTTAATTTTCACTGCCGATCGCTCGAATGAATGCAAACAAAAATAAGAGCAGTAGAAGATCAGGTATTTAAATCTCTCAAAAATAAGTTCAAATTATTTCAATTACAACAAATTATTTCCTTCTGCCATGCTCTAAGAGATTATTATATGTTGGAGTCTGTCAGGAATGCAGAGGATGTAGTCAGTGGAGTATTCCATTTTGATTTGTGATCTGTTATCGTTTAGATAGTAAAGAAGATAGAAAGTTGAAGTGACACTCATTATTATTATAAATACAAAAATAATATATTAAACGTATTTTATTATTTAATTCTGTTTTATCTCTATTCTTAATAATTAAAATTAAAAATATGTATTCGTTGACCTATTATAATCCACATTTTCTCACTCGTGTAAATTGCGATCGTGTAAAGTAACACCTCTTAATAATGAAACACGCCGTAAGAATTTAATAAATCGTCTGATATTCTTATTTTATTCTAAAAAGGCAAAAATAAATTTACTTCAAGGGTAAGCCATAAGGTTAATATTAAAATAAGAGTATAAGAAGTCACCTTGTGACCTTTTGTAAATTTCGGGTCCATCGTCGTGTGATTTTGTGATTAATCAATTTCGTTCCATTTAGGTTCCAAATGTTTACAGGTACAATAGTTGTTACTACTATTTTATGTTTATTTTACACAACCTTTTAAAACGCGTGTCAAATGGATACAGAATGTTTGCGAGAATTCACGAAGATTACACAATTCGATAAAAAAAAGGTGTTTTTATTCCCGAGTGGCAAATGACGCGGTTTTGCAGGATGCAGTTACTATTGCAACTTGTATTAATCTAACTTTATTGATTTAAGGCCTCAGTGAACAAGGAATGAAGTATTTGGAGTGCCTGTCATAGGTGAAGCAGTCGGTGGAAGTTCAAGAGGAAGAAATATAGGAGGCGTTGTCACGGTGACAGTTTTATTGCGCGTAGTGGAAATATCGACGAATAGCTCCCAACGAATAGCCAACGTGCTAAACTCGAAATTACGACAGACCAATACAATGTTGCTGCTGCTATTGCTCATATTTACAACAATTATTCATTTTTTTAATGTGGGAAACTATATACTTGGGAATTATAAAGCGAGTACAGAATTATGTTTCTTTTTTGTGTTTGTTTTATAGGTTTATACTGTTACTCATCTGATTCCGTTAGCTTTGTTGTGTTGTCATTATTATGCATAGTGGTATTTATAATATAATATTTATTTTAAGAGTTTGCGCAGTTTGTTTCAAACAAGACAATAGAAAATAGATTACAGGAATCCGCGAAGACGTTTAAGGGCATTTTCCTTGTCGTCATCAGTGTTTGTTTATAAAGAGAATAGTAAATGATTGGTTGTAACAGCACGTTTACAAAATTAATACACATTTTGCTTGATACTTTCATCAAACATATTTCTGAGAAGTATTTCTTAAAAAAAATTTTTTGTGTGATGAAGTTTTTACGTTGTAGTAAACAAAATTAACGACGATTAATCGATAATCGATTAATAAACCATTAACACACACACCTCAGTGTTTGCTGCACAAATATTGTTGTAAACTCGTAAGATGTTATACAGTTTTTAAAAGAGTGATATATTACACTTGTTTATATACTATTGAAAGGACAGCCAATAATGATTTTTAAACAACCTTACATAGTGTCATCTCAAAAATTATAGAAGAAGACGATGACGTTGAACGATTAAATTCGACAGAAAAGTTTAAATCCCAAGTGATTCGTGTTGTCGTTCTCCATGTTGTCGCGGCAGAAAGTATTATTCCTTGACGAAGGACATGATGAGGGATAAGAGTCCCAATTTATTGTTGATTGACCCTTGGAAATATATTTTATTACATGGGAGCCAATACTTTTGGTAACAATCCTTGCAAAAAACGCTCATTTTCTTTCTGTACTCAAAATTCATGTAGTATATGGCTTAGGGTAGGGATCACGGAATTTTGAAAACGTGCCCGGAATTCAGTTCTCCCCATAGAACGTCACATACAGTTTTAACTGTTTTTGACGTAAAATAAATAAAAATAATTAGAATGAAAGAGGTGAAAGCAACTTTTGTATGTTGTTGGACTTGGCTCACCCGATTAGCCTTCGCGGAGCCTTTTTCAGCGTTCGCATTGTCGTCTTCGCTGCACCCCCGCGTTTGCCTTGCCCATTCTTCTCTCTGCATCGTACGCCAGCGCCCAGTCGCGACTAGTCGCCTGCCCCCGCGCGAGGAACCTGAGCTGTGGGGGTGTTGTGGACGCACCACCGTGCGGCTCGCCCAGCGGCCGCGACAAGGAAGTGATGCACGCAGCCGGCCGGGGCGGCAGAAAACCCGTCCAGGGCGGCCGGCGCCCGTTCCGGCTGGAGATGCAGGGCTCTGGGGTGGCCAGCGGCGGCGGCGGCGGCGGACCGAGGGCGGGACCTGCCGCAGCGTGCGAGATCATCCCCGTTTGCGGGCCGGCCCCTGGCCGCCGCCCGGCCTCGTGGACGTCGCTTCCGCGGCGCCCCTCACCTTGGCCTCGCCCCGCGCGGCTTCCCGTTCGTCCCCTGGCTGCGCTCCCCCGACGCGAGGTGGCAACGCGAGACAGGTCGCGAAAAAATAGACAAGTCCCACGAGTAGAAACGTCTTGCGTGTGGCCGGCACTCGGCGTGCTTTCCGATTTCCCAGCTGCTACAACTGGAGGAAGTGCGCGTTCACGGGAGATGCCGTTGACGTTTCGGATCGTTTTCTTGAAAATGTTTTGCAGTTTTGTTGGGATGAATCGCTTCACGCGTCTTGGTGCGAAACAAGAAAAAATATCCACGTAGGGTAAGTTTCACCCTGCAAGCAAAATTATACGTCTAAGTCGGAATATAAGATTAACGTGTCGAGGAAATGTTTGTGAAATTGTGACGTTTTCCTCTCACAGTGCATTTGAATTCAACCTCGGGTTTCGCAATAAAGAACACAGAAAATCCTCGCTGAAACTTGTCAATCATTGTACGTAAATGTGGTAAGCCCGTGCGAAATTATTTTCTGCACGCTGTATGTACGCGTGTCACAAACACAGTGGCTCATGTGGTGAAGCATTTTCGTGACACGAATTTTGATTCACTTTATAAATGTTAACTTCTCGCTGAAAAGCTTTCATTTTTATGTTGCTTGTGATATCGCATTCATTTCCAAAAACAATTTTGTGTTAATCTAACTCAAAAAGTATGAAGAGAATGATGTTATCTTACTTCATAAAATATTGTTGATACGTCTGAATATTAGAATTAAAATTATTATTTGCTTTCAGCTAAGAAATAGGAGAGATACATCAATAAAATGTAGAACTTTTATGAATAGGCAGAGTTCTTACAGAAAAAGCGCTGCAAACTTCGCAAGATATTACATGTATGAACAGTACTGTAATAAAATCTCCTAAACTGACCTTGCATTAATACAGACATGTTCAGTTTCAGTAGAAAATTATCGTGGTAGAGTAGAAAATCATATGTTTGTTAAAAGTTTTATTTCTAATATATTCTAGGCTTTACTTGTAAATCCTGTATAGTTTTCATTTGTGAAGAATCGGTCACATATGGCGTTGGTTTATTACTCAGTAATTTAATAATCGAATTAATCATCAGTTTTCAAATCTTGTCAACTATTTGTTTTATTTTTCAATCGATAATGTGTGCAACTATCATCAGTACTTAAATATAAAGTTATATTTCTGTTGTTATGGAAAATTCTTATGATAATATATATTTATTGATTTATTATTTTATTCTGTGGTAATTTTCGTGTTGTGGTATAACGTTCCAAATTGTGATGTTTTTATTCTAAGTATTAATTTCATTGCGGACGAATTTATTAAGTCGGATTAAATTCACAATAATTCTCACGATTTGTTTATGATATTATCTCTCCTGTTAATAGAATACTTCATTTCCATGCAAAAAATAATAGAACATTCAGCATTCAGCTGCCGATGCTTCAATGCAAGTTTTGATGCTAATTTTTAGTTGTCTTTGGCCTCAACTTCCTACGTGAAAAACACACGTTTGTTTATAAACAAAAAGTTATCTTTTCTCCGGAATATTTTACTTTCTAAATTGAAATATTGCTGACTTATTTTCTTCTCTTTATTCGCTTTTTTCTGTATATCTACAAGATATTTTGGTACCAAGTATTTACTTAAATATATGTATTTAAATGATTTAGGCTGTATCTTCGTGCATGTTTTAACCTACATCAAAATTTTAGGGATAATTATTCTGTAACACACGAACAAAATGGCCAAAACAGAATATCCAAAACGCGCCCAATTAAAATGAAATATGGAGCCAGGATTTGTTTTGCTGAGCTATGGTCGAAAATTATGAAATAGTAATTTAAAAGAAATTAAGAATATTTTTGTTTTTGAAAATATATAGCCATAAATTTATGATTTTAACACGAGCGTGGTAGTAATTCCTATCATATTCGTAACTTGCGTCCCCAGTCTGGCTTTGTAACTCGTTGCTGAGCTCTGAACGCTAGAGAAAGATACACAACGTCATTTTTAGGGATCTATTGATTTGTTGCTGTGCCCGGTCGTGTCGTGGCTACGGCGGTATCCCTATCAACTGAGGGACTCTGGTACGAGTTCGCGAGTGGAATGGGTATTTTCATCTGCATTGTGGTGAAGCCAACCACATCTTTCAACTATTCATCCAAATCACAAATGCGTTCCCATTAATACTCCAGAGCAACTAAAATGACAGAAAAGTCGATTAATCCAGGTCGTAAGGATTCGAAGAACATTTAATCATTCTCAGCTGTCACTATTTACTCATATCAACTCATAACACGATTTCAAATTTTTTTGAAACACTTTAATGTAACGTTTCCTGTTGTTTCTCACTTCAGCAGCTTGTGACAGAGAAGTGTCTCCAGGCAAATGCTAACATTATTCTAAAAACATACGGCTTTCATATATGAGAAGGAAACAAGACTTCTCCGCTTTTACCACTTATTACTATAATGCAAAATGTCGCTATATGCTAATACTCATTTGCTATTTATTTTTGAAAAGGCTTGTACTATGCATTCAAGTATATTGTAATGTTAAATGATACATTAAGTAGATACACAGGTTCTTGGCCAAAGTGTTTGACAGAGGAAGATTACCCAATACTTTTTATTATTACTATTATTAAGAAATTTATCTACTTTCATATCAGTGGAAATATACATACGAAGAATAATTATTTTTTATTGGTAAAAAATGTAAGTAAAAGTAAAAATCCTACGTTAGATAAATTTATAATTTTGTAATGACACACTTCAGAAATTGAAATGATTGAAGGCGTTGTCATTGTCAACAATAGTACTATTGTTGACAATGACAACGCCTTCAATCATTTCAATTATGTAAATGTCAACTACAACTCACCACTGAATCAATACACTTCAGAAAACTTTGATAATAGTTTGAATTCTTACTAGAATTACAGGCTTCTTCGGAAACTGTTTTGAAAACAACAATTGCATAGGTTAAACATGAATGTTTTATTTACACAGAGTAGGTGCTGTTACCTTTTGTTCTCTTCCAGATTTATGGAATTGCTACTTAGTAGGTGGTTGTGCCTTAGTCTTACCATCGACATTCTGAACTCTGCTACCTGCCAATGAATGTTGTCTTCAAGATGCGGAAGATAAATTTCAATTGACTATACACAAACTGAATCTATCGATTGACTACAATTTAAAAAGGAAAAGATCCGATCCGAATAAAAATCGTGATTAACCATCAAACTATTAAACAAATAACTAATTCAAATATTTGGGATATAATATTGCATACGAGGAAGACAAAGATTAAACAAAAAACAAACAACTTCCAAATAATATGTAGGACTACACGACGATCTCTTGAAGTGAAAAATTAGAAAAACGACGCAAATTAATTTGTATAAAATTATGACAATTTCCACGACATGCACGGTTCGGAAACCCAGACACCAAAAGGAAATAATCGGAGACATATAGAACACCAGAAATGAAATTTTATTTGGTCAGTAAAAGTTTGCAAAATAAGGTAAAATTACGGGTGCAACCAATATCAGATATTGCAACAGATTACAAAAGAAGGTGGGAGGAACATGTAATGGGTAAGGCGGCAGGAAGAATGCCTAAGAAGATTCTGAATTGCAGACCTTCCTGAAAAAGGAATGCTGGTCCACCAAGGACAAGATGGTGAAGTCGAGAAGGAAGGGCAGAAGAAGATTAATGTTTCCACTTATAGAACGGAAATCAACATTCGCATAGTTGCGTAACACTTCTTGCTTATTTTGGAGTAAAGTTTTGTAATATTTTTAAACATAGAATTTACGTTATGTGACTACTTACTAACCTACAGGCTATTTTAATACTAACGTGTTAATCATATACGTAATAAATTAGATCCTTCAAATCTTTGAATATTTTATCATGTTTTCCATTTAACTATGAACAAAAACAAAAAATTAAAAAACAAAAATTTTAAAATTTTATTTTCAAAATAAACACTTGTTTATTTCATGTTAGACTTGCGTTGTTGATTACTAGTTTTCATATTATAACTTTGTACCGCGTTTAAAAATATTTCTTTAACAACAGATTTCATTTAGAAAAAAATAATTATCTTCAGTATTGTAGTTGTGGGAATATGCTGAACAAGTTTTAAACTTTTACAGAATTCAAAAATTCAGAGCCTTCAATGAAAATGAGACCTGTACCATCTTATAAACGTCGCCTGCTCTTTCGGAGGTAATTAATTAATGAAAAAATTGAAACCGAATTTGAGACAGTTTTGAAAATGTTATTGCTTTACATAAATTATTTCCCAAAGTAAAAATATCCGTTTCAAACTCGCTGTGCCTCGAGTTTAGCCAGAACGATTAATAAGTCTCAATTTTGGAGAAAATCGTTTGAACCGTTCAGAACTTTTTGTTGACAACAGAAAGGCTGACAGACGTTTTGCCGTCAACCACTTTTCAGGTCTCAAGAATTTACAAAATTCAATTCTGAGTACACAACGTGTAGAGAAAGTAATTTTCTTAATACGAGAAAATATTTATTCATTTTTCCAATGTCAGGGCCCGGGAAAAAGAGTTTTTCTGCCGAAAACTCGCTTATTTCTGCCACAACATTTCTGTACACTCTCTGTATTATCTATGTAGCTCGCGAGAAAATAAAATTAAAAACCAACGTAGTCACTGTGAAAGATGGTTCCATCGAAACTACATCTGTCGGTACAGTTCACTAGTTTTCACGGCACGCAATTGGTTTTCTCAATTCGAGTGAGTGGGATAAGAAAAAGCGGCAATCGCCCATGTACGTTTGCAGGAATGCAGGCAGTACAGGAGCGGCGCCGCATTTACACGCAATTACACGCCTCGGAACTCGAAATCTGCGGAGGCGGGAGTAAACTCCCTAGCCATGACGCACGCTAAGTGTGTACAACGTTGGTAATCATGGAAAAATTACAAGAACTGAATTATAAAAGCCATGTAATGTTCGACTAAATCCACTACCAACCTGTAGCTTGAACGAAAAGTACAGATTTATTACGATTAACATATATTGTTGTTTAAAACTATGTGTAACAAGGAATAAATGAGTAAAGGGTATAACGAAGATACAACAGCCGGCCTGGATAGGCGAGGTCGCTAAGATTGAAAAGCCGTAGCTGCCTCGGCTCGAAAGGTCGCAGTTTCCTATCACATCTCGGGCATGGATTCTTACGTGTTCTTCCTACAGTTCCCCTAAAGTTAAAACAATCACAGTGTTCACTATATGATCAAATTGTTAAAAGACGACCTTAAAAAAGATACAACAGACAGGGGAGGAAAGCTTTGAACAGATAAGACCGAGCTCCTGCTCCCGTGACAGAGGAATGGAAGATGCTCGTACTGGCTGGCTGCACGCATGTAATTGTCATTTCTGGGAGTGGGTTACACACGCTCTGGATTCTGAGAACGCAGTGTGTCCAAACGACTATAACGCATGTGAGAGGAACTAAATTCGATTCCTTCGTGGCATGTGACAACAGCCGCTAATAGCTCAAAATTTTATTTGGAGGACTATTCGAGACGTTCCTAAGATGGCTTCCCGGTACCCTATAGGACCGCGTTTTCAGAAGCAAATAGAGAGTATAAAGGAAATTTTGAGATGAAAAAAATGAAATTAGTATTAAAGAAATTAACTTGTTTTCTACTATTGACTGTATGAATTATTATTATGGAAGTGTGATGTGCTCCCGTACTTTTGACGGGTATCCCCTTTTTGGCAATAAAATGGAACATACATATTTGATATTTTCTTGCCGGAATTGACACTCTGGTACTTCTATTTTTACAAATTGTTCCTTTTTGGCAAACGTTACAGTTTTAAGATCGTATTTTTAAGTAGAATGCTATGATCATGTTGGAATTTACTGGTATGTTTCAAAAATTGCTCTATATTTTCAAGACAACTTCGGAGATCTCTTGAACTATTCACTGTCAAGTATAGTCTGCCATTTGTATTGAATAATGTCAGCTGAATTAAGCTACAAAAATAATACATTGAGACATTGTTAATTTTTTAAGTACTTTCTTTTCAATATTCATAGGTAGTATGAATTTTTCGTAAACTCAGCTCATTTTCGTAAACTCAGCTCAAATTATAATAATGTAATTATAATATGTCGTGTCAGGCTTTATTTACATAGACATTTTAATTTGTATGGTAAAATACCTTTGTAAAAGGTAAAGTTTTACGACGGTAAACAAATATAAGTTACATTCACTGCACACAATTGTTTTTTTGGCGGTTTGCTCAGTTTACCTTTCTTGGAGCGGCATTGAATGGAACAAACATGGCACCACGTGCCTGATGATTATTTCCATTTCGTGTTTTTTGGAAACAATGCTTGAAACGATTGATAAATTCCAGTAACTTCACCGGATAATACGCTATTTGCTATTGTTATTCGTGTAGACGGAAGCGAATGGGATACATACGACTCGCCTTGTGACATATTTTACAAGCACTGTTGCTGTATTCCTAATTTGTTTAGTTTCGGGATGACTTGATATGTTTACGCCACCTGATTCTTTATCTTCAATATTATAGGTTTAATCTTCATTTTCATTTCCACTCTCGTTACAGAAGTCATTTTCCTTCACATTCTCTTCAAAATTATCATCTAAGTCACAATCCAAATCGGATTCTTATAAGTATTGACTCATTTTGTTACTACATCCTGCTGTGATGAAAGACTGACCCCTGCTTACTAAAAGTATGAAATATTTTACCATCTTTAATAATGGAAAATGAATTTGATTTGAAAACTAAGCCTCATTATTCAGTAATAATTCTGAATTTTCTATGAATACGCTGGTTACAAGTTAGACCAAGGGAGGATCATTTAGTGACCACCTCATGTTTTTGAGTTTTCAATTTTGTTGTGACAGTTGCTAAATTGACAGTAATAATGGAGTTATAAATTAATTCTATTTCTAACACAAACTCAGAATTTAACGGTTTGAAACGCATGACTCCAAAACTTTTATGAAAGCATTAAAAATGTGTGGACACAAAATGACCCTCCCTTGGTCAACGCAGGGTTAATTTATGGAATAAACATCAAAGATATAGTTCCAAAATATTAATTTAAGTCTTCTTGCTCTTGTTTTTGTTATGTAATATTTGTTTCCATTATATAACAAACTTCTAAAGTCATTTCGCATACTTTTGGCTCTACACAGTAATATACAGATCGCGTCAGTATAAAGCTCATACATGTTATCACCTTAGCTCACCTGTTCACAAAGATATTTCTATTGGACCTAAAAAACGAGTAATACTTTTAGCAGACAATTGGCATCATTGGCAAAATATATCCTCCATTCTCAATAATAAGTTACCCTCCAGTTTCTCAGTTTGTATATTGTTTCGACTGAATTTATATCTTATGTGTGGTTTGCAGAACACCCACACTAAGCCAATGACTAAACGGGACACAATCGCTGTGACCTATCACAGCGAAAAATAGGAGGTAGGAACAATACACAGTAGGAAAAATAATGTTTGTGTGTGCGGACATTCGAAACCTCAAAATCATTCCAAAAACACGTTGTATTGACTGTGAATTTCTGATACTGTGCAGGTATATTAACCCCACAAATAAAGAACTTAAAGCTTGTAGGAGAGAAAATATCTTAGTTTCTTAACATAATTTTTTCTCTGCCAAACACTTAACTCAGCATGGTCACCACTTGAACCTTGCTATGAAACATTCACTCGGTAACGAGCTGGCACGACACTTCACGCACTCAAAACTCACGCAGTCTCCTGTCCTCCCCCCCGCATGCCTTAATTTCGTCAACTTTTCGAATTTCCAGACTCCCCTGGTGCTGCTAGAATACAGCACTATCATCGTCCATGCACATACGGTAAATCGGTGTAAAAATTCTTCTATTCTGACATATTTTTTGCATCTGTAGGCCTCCAACAAAGCAAGATATAGATAACTTAATGTTCTTAGAAAATTTAGTGATATCTCTCATCCTAGTGAGTTATCGTTTTTCTAAATAGATTTTACGACCGAATCTTCAGCAAAAGATCAGTTTCACAATTTAAATCATTCCTCCAGTCTAGATATTACAGGAAATGTTTCGACATGGACTATCCCCAAATTAAAGGCGGCAAAGACGTAACAAATAAATAATTGACAAAGCCACTTTTAGTTGTGCAGTTGTCTCGAAATAATTTGTTTACAGCGACTACTTTGCACTAAGTTTTACAGTTACAAATTTTACAAACGCGAAAATTGTACATTAAATAGTACATGGTAAGTAATTTATTAACAGTTAATATAATTATTTATAGACTTCTAGAAGTACGAATCGACGCAAGAACAATACTTATAATGTAGTTGATACGCACGATAAAAATATTTCATATTTTACAAGACTTGCAGTGTATTTGAATTCATGCTTTCCTCTTAAGGAGAGGAAATTTGAGATTTCACGCAAAGGTAACATTTGGATAACTCGGGAGTTTAAAACAGCATGGAAAGAAATAAGTTTCGTACTTAGTTTCTAAACACTACAATGTGTCACATGATTTACACATCTACTACCAAAATACAAAACATTTGAATAAAGATCATTGCGCAGGAGAAATAATTTGTTATGATAAGTATATTTTAAACACAAATACTAAAACAAACCAAAATATTTAGAATACGATTTTCTGAAATATGAGAATAGGAACGACTGGTAAAATTGGTCTTTCAATAAGAATTCAGCTTGATCTCACCACGGTGCAATGCAACATAATTCAACGTCAGACTGTTCCACAAAAATATTCGAAAAGATATGTTTCCAAAACGTCTTTCAATCTTATGTTCTAAATTATAAAAATTCGGTTGATGTAGATTAATTATCACATTGTTTATTAAAGATATGTGAACTTGTCAGTGAACATCCGTATCTCACTTTTCATCCTTAACTCACATATTCAGTACTTTCTTATGCACCAAAATATATTCTTATATTAAGAGAAAGCTTTTCTATCAATTATTTATTCACATAACTACAACACATTAACAAGTGTTAGATCTAACAATATAAATACTAACAGATTTTTTGTAATATACTTGGCCATCGTCAGATAACATTTTCAGTTCATTTCAGGAAATAAATCACAAGGTTAAGGTTTTTTCCTTCTTAATCTTTTTTTTTAGTAGAATCAAGGAGTTTTGATTTTTAATATTTTTATGACTCAAGAGACGTCTCTATTGTTTTACTGCATAATCATTTACTTCTACTGTTTTTATGTTCAAGTCAATATAGTCGGTCCATTCGCATATAAATAGGTGAATCGACCCCATTGCGCAGTATCTTATCTGAATTTTTTGTATTTTCTGCACATGAACTTTCCTGCCACAACCACAAAGCTCTATGTCATATGCCCATTTTGGTTTTAGCATTTGTGAATATATTAATAATTTATTATAAACGGAGAACTGAGATTCTCTTCTCAATAACCAGTACATTTTATTGATCTTCAAATTAAGTTCCGCTTTCTTTATTTTGACGTGCTCCTTCCAGCACAGCTTTGAATCCAAAGTCATACTCAAATATTTCGCTGTACTTGCTACAGGAACGACTTTGCCATTGATCCATATTGAGAGTGACTCACTTTTGTAATGGGTAAAATCTGCGTGATAAGTTTGCACTCATTGAGTTTTATGCGCCATTTTTGTGCCCACTCTGCAACTTTGTTTGTTGCAATCTGTTATATATTTATTGCTTCTTCCATATTTCTTCCAGTGGATAACAGAACGGTGTTATCTGCAAACGTTGCTATTGTTATTACTCTGTACTGAGTATATCACTTGTACATATAGGAAGTATCAAGTCCCAGTACACTTCTTTGAGGGACGAGTGTTTTAATTTAACGGAATGTGGTATACGCATTTTCTTGCTTGATTCTAAAATATATTTTACATATGTTCGACTGATGGTGTAAAATAAATTATTTTGGTAGTACTTTATTCGTTTTGAATTTCAGACCACGATGCCAAACTTTATCAAAAGCTTGCGCAAGGTCTAAAAATATACCTGAGATTATCTTCTTTTCTTCTAAACTTTTTTCAATGACATGTAATATAATGTACTTGATCGACAGTTGAATTTTTTTTTTCGAAACCTTAATTGATGAGAGAGGATTAGTTTTTTTCTTATACAATTATTTTAAGTCACTTACAAATTATTTTTCGAAAAGTTTAGAAAGCACGGGAAGCAACGAGTTGGGTATGTACGAGTTTACTCCTTCGGTGGTTTTCCGGGTTTGGGGATCATGATAATCTCGGCTTGTTTAAATTACTTCTCCACATATTTCAATCGAAACGAAGCATCAAATAGGTGAATAAGTTTTATTACTCATTTTCTTGGCAGTTCATTTAATATTTTTCCAGTGTTCAAATCACAACCAGGTGCCTTTGTGATATCAATATTGGTGGTTATTTCCTTTTGGACTTTTTTTTTGAGTAACATATTTTATCTCATATTGTACATCACTATCATTGGGGTGACATCCTCATCTACGACCAAAATTTTGAAATGTATTTTTTAGGTTATGAGCAAAAATTTTTGCCTCTTCCTTTAAGTAACACTAAAGAGAAAGCTGATTATCAAACGAGGTAACGAAAATGAAACTCGAAGTATCGGCCAGATTTTTTTTGTTAGTTTTTCGAAAATACTAAACAGACTATATTCCTTTTCCATTTCGTCAGTATGTCAGAATGAACAAACACATAACACATTTTTAAATAAGCACTTGACGCCACTGACTTAATATTCTGCTTTAAAAAAATCGTTTTAGTGGAACCTTTTTCCGAACTTACACACTCATCTCAGAGTGGAAATATCATACTAGAATGAAGGAAGATGTTTAGTTTAATTGTCAATTGAGCATACTAGGCCGCAAGTTTCGAGTTTAGATCTTTCACCCTTCCTTCTATAAGTAATAGATACTACCTTGCCAATTAAAAACCGAACTGTTCCATCCGCTGATGGTAGTTGATATTGATATTCTTTTTTATTTATTGCTTCTCGTTCGACAATTATATCTTTCGAGGGGTTTAAGATTCACAATCTTATATGGCTTCTTAGGATGTGGCTCTCCGTAAGTCGCTGTTGGTTTCTCAAACTGTACTAGAGTTTTGATTCTTGTTCTGTGATTAAAGGATGGTATACTGGTGGAAGGATGTGAGGGAGAAGCCAAGTTAAGGAGGTTTAAGTTTATCTTTCGGCAATCTTAGTATAATTCGGGGTCTGCTATTGTTTCCTCCTAGGCTGAAGATTGCAGTGCATGGAGAGTGGTAGGTGGTTGTAGCAATTGCTATCAAAATTTTTTAATGTCTCCTTGAATTCTAGTAAATCTAATTCCCGTCGGATTTGATGGTTGAGAATGAACCATGGTGCATTGAGAGTTATTCTCAAATACTTATTTTGGAGAATACTAAGTCTTTTGATGGTGCTTGATGCAGGTCCACCCCATACTGGGCATGCGTAAGTCATTGTTGGTAATATAACAGACTTAAAGATTAATGGTCTGCATTCTAGTCTCAGAGGTGAACGGCGATTTATAATAGGTGATAAATTGGATATTTTGTTTTGTTTTGTCAATGACTGCATTAACATGGGGTTTCCAGGTGAGTCTTTAATCGAAGTGGACCACGAGGTATTTTATAGGGGAGGTGGACGATGAAATTTGTGTCACTTTAATTATGATTTCTGCAGGATTTATGGGACGGCGAAGAGTAAAGATGTTACAAATACTCCATGTTTTCTTATTCTTTCACACGAGACACGGTGAACGATAAAAGCCATACAAATAGCATATATTACAAAGGAGAAAATATTTCCATCAATTTTTGCCCGGAACGCTAGAGTCTATATTTTTGAGAACTCTGTTTAATGTAATCAATCTCCGGGGGTAGGGTTTCCGGAACTCAATAAAACATTCACAAATTAGACTCTCCTTCTGCACGTTCCATAGTTTTAACTGATTTTGAATTAAAAATCAAGTTGTTACATATTGATTATAGACAAGTAGCCTGCGTCTATATGCCTAATTTGTTTCTTCGTCTTTTAAAACGGTCACAATATACTTTTTATATATCTATTTAGATGGTAAGCGGCGCGGTGTACATTTTTCTTGAATTATAACAATGCATAAAGTAGTGCATAAGAGATATTGTATGACAGTTAATTACGATTTTTTTAATCTAAAATTAGAATTTAATAGCTCATTGATAAAAGTTAGTTTTCGATGAAAAAACCTCGGCACCAACAAAACCTTTTTTTAAAATGCTTTTTAAAATGCCACAAGCTCCTTAAAAATCTATTTTATAACCTTTTTCGCATTTTTTTAGAAAATAAATAATAAATATTATTTAATGGTATTTTTTATCAACGGATTGTAAAAGATTGTGGTGATAGGGAATTCTGTTGGTCTTGACCTCGTATTATAAATATAATATTGAGGGAATACCTCTGGCTAACTCCTGCTTTATTAAAAAGTTCTAGTGGGGTTTAATTTCCTATGTTGACAATTTTGAAATTTGTATTGCGGTTTTAATTTTCTGTATTCGATAGTCGGGATATTCTTACCGAGCGAAGTCGATCAGGGCATGGCGCGCTGACTTTTCAATCGGGAGGTCCGGGTTCTATCCCCGCGCCGACCATCTTGACCGGGGTTTTTCGTGGTTTGAGAAAATGAAACTTCTTGTATTGGGCAATGTGTCCAATCACTTGTGTGTATTATCACAGTATAACTATGGTAGTACTGATAGTTTGTAATGGTACTGGGATTGTACTGTGTTATTATATTCTCCCTTTATTATTAGCAGCTAACCACAACGTCTTTGCACTGACTGAATTCGAATTTTCTAACACTATGTGGTACGAAATGTATTCATTGTGGTTCAAAATAAGCCGTTTAAATCAAGGTTTCCGGTGCCAATACATACAATCTATTTAATCATTTGTTAATTATATAACCGCACATACGCAAAATTTATAATACGACATATTCAAACATATTTTTGTAATTATGATACAAATTTATTGCATTCCAAATATGAGAATTATCCTGCCATAAAATTATTTTTACATGAAATCACTTGACTAAATAACAATCACAAACACTAGACATTTAATGGCGAAAACATCCTTATAAACAATGAATTTTGAATTCCATGAACACATTAATTTATGATGTAAACAGTCCTTACAATTACATAAAATATTGACTATTTAGTCAATATGCAATATGTCAATATCAAAATTACAAATACAATATACACTACTGTTCAATCCATCAACTTAACAAAATATTTAAAAAAATATTGAACTTACATTAAACTATCTTAACATTTAATAACTCAATCTTCGTTATAAATATTGACTAAATCTTCATAAATAATCTCTGCCTGTTTTTAATTTACGTAATTATTTCTATTAATGAAAATGTCTGTGATCAACGATCTCTTGTAATTTTATTTTTTATTGAGAAATTTGATGTCGTAAACATTGAATATATGATTGGTCTGGTTAACATGTGCCAGAGCGCATGTTTTTTATAAATCCGTCCTTAGAGCACAAGTTAATGATCATTTTTCGATTCATATTGTTCAATATTAAGATTTCGTATACATACTAGGTTTCAACAATTTACTTAAGAAGTCTGATTCCTTATTTTTCTTGTTTTGATCTACAATCTAAATTCTTCTTCTTGTGAAGAAATAAAAATTTAGAATTTTGTGAACCGTTAACTCGGGTTTTCTTTTTGATATAAATATACTAAATTGCAACATCACTGTCAACTTATAAAGATGTATCACCAGCACTTAAGAAGTTATCCATCGTCTTTCACTTAGAGAAAACTAAAAAAATGCCCAGAAATTGGAAATTGTGACCCGAAATACTGTATTTTTATCATCTATAAATACCGGGTACCGGTTCACAATGTTATAGTTTTAAATATTTAATTTATACAGAGATTGTTTCTTTCAATATTTTCTTCCATTCTATTTATTCAGAGTTTTAGCTTCCTTTGTACTTATACGCAATACTGGAAATAGGAAACAACAAAAAACTTTTCCATTTGTCAAGAGCAGAGTGTAGTCAGGGCCTGATTCTAAAGAAACAGAACAGTAGACATTACTGACTTTTATTTCAATTGTTAAGATACAATAAAAGTGAGACCAAACAACCTAACATATTGGAAAATTGTCACTCCCATTAATATTAAAGGCTACACAGAAGAAGTGATAACGAACTTAAGTTTTGTTTATTGTTTGTAAATTTGTATTTTGTATATTTGCTGACATTTTCCCCGGCATTTTTGGTATAGGCCTAAAATGAAACGATTTTATGCTGGCCGTCGGAACGAAAGCGTGTACTTCCGGTTTAGAAAGACGTCTACATTTTTAAATTTCGTTAGAACGATAAATACGATCTGGCAAAATCTTAGTTAAAAATTAAAAGCCTACATATTTATTTCAGCGTACTATTATTTGTACAAATTTCCCTTTGAATTGCGAGAGTAATAATAACCAAGATTTTTCAGCAGGGACTCACTTTATTTCTTGCAGTGAAGTGGAATGGAGAAAAAATAAGTTAGTGTTCTGTGTAAGAAAGATGTGGTAAACAATTTAGCTTCAATGAACTGTAAATTAAATCAAGCAAACCTGTAGAAATACAATCCTCGTTCATGTCATCTACAAATATCAATCCGACATTAAATGCATGTGTTCTATAAAAACTGATAATTCTTACAAAATGTGAAAACATGGATATCTTAATTAGACGACTTAAATTCTAAAAATCTAATCTTCTTTTAGTTTTCTTCTATATATTACACAATTCAGTTTTATACAAATCTTTTTTAATTATTTAATGATCTGTTCTTAAATAATAATAATAATAATAATAATAATAATAATAATAATAATAATAATAATAATAATAATAATAATTATTATTATTATTATTATTATTATTATTATAAATTTACCGATTGATGTTATTTCCTTTACGCTTACCTTTTGTTTTCGTGCCTTCTTCCCTTCCTTTGTTTTGTATGGCGTGCTTGAATATTGATGGCGTTTGCAGAGTGATTGTGCCAAGCGAACGTGGAATTTTACGTGTTTTCGATGCATCGTGTGGCAAATTATCAACGCTTCAAACAACATGAGATAGCGTTAATTTATCAAATAATTACGATGAGGATGACACATTTCTGCTGTAGGCTTTAGAGAAATAAATGAACATATGTAGCTTAGAGTTTTGAATCCACATTCTTTAAATAAAATTAAGAAAACAATTAAATGTACTCGTGAACCTAAGATTCTGTGTAATTGATAAAATTCTATTACAGGAATAATACAGTTTGAAGAAAAAAATCAGTATGTAACGTATCAGAGAAGAGAAAAATATTTCATTGACATGTGTGTAACGCTCTTGAAAAATAAGACAGACGATTATTTAGCACTCATATATAAAATTTTCTTCATGTAGTAAATGAATAGGTTTCACCGACTCGTTTTTTACATTTAAAAAAACTCTTGGGTTAGAACATTTAAAATAATAATACAAAGATACATATTTCGTGAAGATGAAGAGCGGCGAGACGATTTCGTTTACTCATACAATTTTGATAAAGTCAACGTATGTCTCTTAGCATACGGCCTCTGAAATGAAATATCCGCGCTTTCGTCCACCATATCTCAGCTCGAATCGCCGACCCCTTCGTTTGTGGAGAACATGTCGCGTTTTCCCGTCCGATCTTTTGAAGTCCTTTTAATTAGGCTACTTGGCAGCTCTCTTGTGAACCGCAGCATATGAAAGCTCATTTAAGCCGGCGACTTCGTAGTTGCGAATTTGCTCTCGCTGAAAATCGCCAGTGACAAGATCCGCCGCGCACATTAGCACAGATCAAGCGAACTTTGCATGAAGCGGAGTAATTTCGAGAAGGGTGTACGTCAGACACAGCATTCTATTTGGCGGTATAAATAGTTGGGAAAAGTTTCGCCGATGGTAACGAGTTCATAATAAGCCTTGGTGCCTTGGTCGGTATCGGACTCCTGCGGCGAGGCGGGCGGCTCGAGCGTGAGGTTCTTGCGCAGACCACGTTGTCGTGGCTCGTGTGCGCCGGCGTGGCCTGCGCGCACGTGGAGGCTGCCGTCGCCGCCCCCTCCCTTCCCTGACGTCTCACCACGTCCCCGCCCCGCCCACCCCGCCCGCCCACGCAGGCGCCTCCCCCGTTCCCGGCCCCCCTCTCGCCCCGCCCCGCACCGCCCGCCGTCTCTGCTCTAATGAACCAAGTAACGAGAGGATTTGGGCAAAACTCGCGAGGACTTCTTTTCTCTGAAACTGGGAATCCTGTTGGAACGTTTCCCGTTTAAAACAACAGGTAACTGTGGAGGCAGTTCGCATGTTAATCTCTTAATCTCTGGGATTCGCGTGTGGAATTTCATGACCCAAAGAATTCTCCGGCATATGATGCTTCATCTGCATTCATTATTATACTCTGCTATGCTATGCATACGATACATTGAAAATTTGGTGCTGTCTGCTAACTAGGGAATACTACGAGTACTACTCGTTGTAATATTCCCAATATCGGCATTTCAAAACGTCGCCGAACCTGAATCCCCTCTGTGCTGAATCTAATGAAGCTAATGAGTTTGATGCTTCATATTCGTAAATGGAAAATCACAAGTTCAAAGATACGGAAGTTTTTCTCTTCCCACGACAACCTCCCTTGCGGTGGAGCAATATGTGAAAGCTTGGAAGAACGTGAGATATTAGTATGTGAATGTATCACACAACGTCAGACGTTTGAAGACTTCCCCTCGTTTGCAAAGTGGAAAAGTGAAAACTTCTTCCCCCTTTCTAGCTACCGGCTTCTAGCATTATTCAGCTCTTCATACTTCCTTTGAACCCTATTTCTTGGCAACGGAAGGTAGTAGTCTTATCCCCTTGCGTCGCTTCCAAACCCGTAGCACATGTTTTCTATGCCGTTCTATCTTGACATGCTCCCCTCTATCTTTTAACGCCTTTCTCCAGTCACTTAATACATTCAGTAAAGAAAGAAGCTTATAGAGAAAGTATTTTTTTTCTTCGCAAGTACCAGTTGTCGACATAAAAATTGTGTCATTTTCATACCATTTTTACCTTCATATACCTTAGTTTAGTATCTCTGCACATTTTTTAATATCTCATTTTGCAGGGACTGTTTCTCGTCGCAACCACACGCGCCATTTCTCTAACCATATCAATATTTAATTATCTGAATGCCGTTCTTCGATAATCAAATAGGAGAAATTTGTATTCCGCAAAATTAATTAAATGTAGCCGCAGGCTGCGTCGGAAGCTTCATTGCATTTCATCAACGCCACTTCCCCAGAATATTTCCGCCGCCCCTCGGGCTCCACGCAGGCTGCACACAGGCGGCAAAAATGCTCGCGCTCACTCGCTCGCTGGCTCGCTCGCTCGCTCGTTCGCCCGCTCGCTCGCTCGCACGCTCGCTCGAGTCGGGACAGCGGCGCGAGCAGGACTCGAAGCCAGGACCGTTAACAAGTGTGAACCCCTACCTGGCATCGAACTCGCTCTTTTCTACTTGCTTCGCGCCTATTCATACTTGCAGGGCGCCCCGACCCGCCCCGTCACACGAGATCACAGCGCGCAGCTCTCAGGACACGGCACTGCGAGGGATTCGAACACCAACCGGTCGGACTACTCCTCCGGCTCTGCCGCCGCGCTAGGAGCTCCCATTCGAAATAATGAACGTTACACACTTCAGCCTCATGGACACACACAGGCGCTGCGGCGCGACATGTCCCGCTGCTTCAAGTGGTGGGGTGCGGGCTTCGAACCTCACGGCCAGATGTTCCTTTAGCTGCATATTACAGAGTAGGTTATGATGGAGGAGCTATGTTTAATTTTTGTGTAGAGTTCAGAGGAGCAATAAAGGTTAAATTGAAAATTTTAAGGTAAATTGATGGTAATTTCAACGACTTAAACGTTATTTCATTTTTCTGCAGTAATCAGTTCTTACCACTCATTGCTATTAGTTTCCTGTAGAGAATATACCATCCACACGAGTCGTCTATTATAGTTCTCTCCCCAAAGGGTACCCTAAGATCCCGTTATTTGACTTCAAATGAACCTCAGTCAAATGAACTTCAGTTGAACCAGGTAATATCTTAATGATTCGTATTTGCAGTAAAGAGAATACACTTAATTTAGTCATAAGGATATCATACCGCTTAAAATAATTAATTACTGTATTGTTGAGCATTAATTCACCTTTTAACATTATCTTATTAAAATAAATTTTGCAAAGCGTACTTTAAATTGTAAAATTGTGCGCCCAAAGAAGTTTGTGTCACTATACATAAGAATTCTCAATAATATTTTTGAAGACATAATGAACACATAGAAGTTCGTAATGTATTAGGAAATTTGATATTTGATAGCATGTTACTCGCCATGGAATTTCCGCCATATTCTTTATTTTATACAACATAAAAATCTATGCAAATTTAGTTCTTACTAAGAATTTCTCAGTACAAAGCTTTCTCATTAATAAGGACACCCTATAGAAAAACCCCGGAATTTATATAAAAACATTCCATATTGAAGTAAATATTTTATTTTAAAAGCAAAGTACTAAATGCATCTTATACCGTATGTTATACTTAATTTGTACGTTGTCGTGTATCGAATATACATTGCGTATTTTATAGCATAATTATTAAATGGATTAGGATTAATTTTTATCAATAATCGACAGATACATACCAAATTTGTGTATGGGACCATTAGTCATCTTGTATATAGTACATTGCAGACACAATGATTGCAATACACTATTAATTATCCCAATCGTTTTCCAGTGAAATAAAAATAAAGAGTGTACCTTTCGTTTCAGTATTAGTGACTTTTCTTGAATATTAATAACAAGTGAACAATTAAGCTCGTAGGGTATTTTAACATCGCGTGTATTCGTAAGTCATAAACAAGATGTCAAAGCTTATTCTATATCATATGAAGCCCCAACCAGTTAGCAAATCCAGTTTTCATTAGATTTTCTATACTCATTATCGCCTGTTCATTGAACAACATGTTCTGCTACGTAAATCCCAACTTTGCGAACTTACAAGAGAAATCTGTTAATTTTATATTATTCTTGCCATGACCGATTCAATGCAGTCCAGCTTTCATACTAATTAACGTCGCTATTTGCAAAACTAATTGTGAGATGTTACGAATTGGCTTCACAGGTAACAAACGTTTTGATTGGTTTACGCATTTGTTTCTACTGTGTTCACATTGAGTTGACAATCTGCCTACGCCGTGTCTCTCCAGGCATTACGAAATTTCTATTTAACTATTATGTGATGAAAACGTTTTAAACAAGTGCTCGTTCATTGTATGCATATATGCTCTTATACATATATAAATATGAGGATTGCATTTTGTTCGTTCCAATATTCAATTCATTACTATTATATTTCATTAACTTTGCACATATATTTTCTCATATTATTGACGTCACAAGTTTAACATTCTTAGATGCGTGGACATTATTATTGTGGAATAAATATTGTTTATATTTCAAGCCATAGTATCAAGAGATCTGAAGAAGTTACGACGATAAGTAATTTATGCTATTAAAATAATGTTTTGTTATTATTTCCTTGGAATCATTGTACTATTTTTCCTGGTGCAATTTCTTCAAGATCAGTACAACCGGTACGAGGAAAATGCACATTTACCAAGTATTTTGTAAAGATTTATACAGAATTCAAATTAAGTAATGTTGCATTAAAATTCACATTCTGAATGATTTTATTACTAAGAGCCTGTTGTGGAAGATTTTTTAATACGATTTACCATAACGTCCTTGGGCAAGGCAGTTTATATATACAATTAATGTGTTAGAAAACACATCCTTACACCTCAGCAGTATCCTGCCCAAACTCATCCCCACCAACATCTCCTAGTTCTCTTCCATCCTCCGGGACTCCTTTGGATCCAATTACCCCTGAACCTAATCCTTGTACTACGAGTACCTCACCCATTATCCATTCCTCTACATCTGTAACCTCTCCTTCCTCACCTCCTAACACTACTGGGATAACATACTTCCTTCGACCATACACTCGAGGTAAAAATGAGATAAATAAATAGCAACTACAGTCAGATGCAGCAGAGAAGCATCCATGTAAGTGCATGCAAAACATTCAAATAATGCATCATAATGTGCAATTTCTTTCCAATAAAATTGAATTTATCGAGGGAGCATTACTGTTTCATTTTTCAAGTCAAATAGATCTTCTTTGCTTTACAGAACATTGGTTACCTCATAATGATCTAAACACACTTAAAATTCCTAGTTTTTACCTTGCAGGATCTTATTGCAGAGCGAGGAAATCAGTATTTATGCCTGCTTCGTGTATTTACGTAAGAAATAATATTGATTTCACCTTCTTGTCAGAATTCATTTTATATGCACTTGAAAAAGATTTTGAAATAACACTCTTACATCTTACTACGCTCAAAAGTATCTTACTTTGCATCCACAGACTTCCAACAAAGCAAGTTTTAGATTATTTCAATTTCTTAGAAAATCTAGAGATAATTCTGAACAAAATTAATAATCTCTCTTTTAAATCCATTGTTGTATGTGAAGATTTCAATATTGATCCACGAAAAACAGCAGTTTCTCAATTTAATTCATTCTTTTAATTTAGATATTAGAGTGAACAAGGAATACAGTTAAATCACAACCAGCAATAAATCAAAAACCGTATTTATAACGGAACACAGCTTCTGAATATGCAACATGCCCCTATTTTGTAAATATAATGTAATAATTAAATTTCATTTACATCTAAAAAAACTTAGTCAACAACGGATATTTATTTATTTAATTTTATTTTATTTTTATTCGTCTAATTGCATACCAGTAAGCTGCGTAGTAGGTAGCATTTGCCTCTCGAACATACACATCGTTATTTGTGGCCTTTTCATAGAACTTACAGGGACATAATCCTGGACAATAGCATAACTAACTTCTCGCAATTCTCCGCATGAAAATGGTAGCACAATTTGTTGTACGTTGTTGTCGCCAGACCTTCAAACAAAGACTTTGTTAACGGAAATATTAAACTTGTGGAATATAATTTTTTGGAAATATAAATAAATCTGAAAATAAACTGGGTGCGTAGGACAACACAAATTTGACATTGCTATTGTCTCCACATTGCAATTTATTATGAGAAGAATAGATTTGCAGAGAAGAATAGATTACAGATATTATAAACGATTAGGACCATAAGAGCATTGTTTCTATTCTTAACAAAATTTAAGACTTATTTTACTCTGTACTGAATTTTGAATTAATCTCTTTCATACATTTAACATATTCAGTATTATTATTATTCATATTACAGGATTACGAAAATGATGCAGATTGTAGACACCCTTAAAACATAAAATCTACATAGGTAGTTCCTGAAGCAAATGAAAATTCATAATTCATAATATTCGTAAAATTCATAATACTACGAACATACCAGGCGTGTTTGTTATGGTAATAACTCACAGATCAGTGTTGAGTACTCAACTGCCGATACCGAATGTTCTCCATTTCCTCAAATTTACTGCGCGAAAGCATTTTTAGCAGATACATAGTGGCAACTTTCTCGGAAGCCCCGGTGCAAGAAATCCAAATTGAGCCCCTCATTCCCATTGCCATATTTACTGGGGGGCGTCATTTCGAGCACTCGACTTTGGAGGCACCGGTTGTCCTAGCCTTCATACGTCCCTAGTTCTTGTTCTTCGTGATAACATTCGCCTCATCACTACTGGTGGAATTATTAATCTTAAAATATGAGGTTATAAATCTTACAGTATCTGAATGCAGTCCTAATCGCGCCCATGTACTTGGATTCCTGATGAACGATTTGGGAAGACTCTTATGTCAAAGAAAGGGTACATTCTTGGATAAAGGCAAGCCTATTTTTGTGGAATTAAAATAATATGTCAAGGGCGTGTCTCATTTTATTTATTGAACGTCAAACAGTCAAAAAAAGTGTGAAGTACTATGGGGATGACTGCAAGTGTGGAAGCTTTATTGAAAGGGATTATTTTGACTACTGTTTTGTTAATAAAACGTTCGGAAAGTGTGCATATATAGACATTTGACAAGAAACAATTTGACATCAATTCCATATATTATTTTAATCTCTGCAATACGAAGATTATAGGATGGAAAGGAAATAAATTTTCAAATTTTATCCCTCACAATTGTTTTTAGAAAAAACAAACGGTTATGAATAAAGTTGAAAATATAAATATTTATTATAATGAGTTAATCATTAGAATAATCTCAGTAGATGATTGCATTAAATCATCAATTCTTGTATGACCGAAAAATAGCAAAACCTGTAAAAGTGCGAAAAACGATGTCTCGATGTTCTCGGAACACTGCGGGCATTTCCTGAATTTTTAATTCAGATGGATTTTTTTAAATATAAATATGAGTTTGAAAAATACCAAGAATACTTCGTATTGTGCAAATAATAAATGTAATACTTATTTAATAGGATTATTTTTATTTTGACCATTTATATTTTTATTTTTCTTATATCCAATGCCAATGGTTTTCTTTCATTTTCTACACGAGTTAGTTTATTTTTTCTGTCCATAAAATGCATTTTTCGTGTCCTTTAATATCATTTTTCACTTTCCATTATTTTTCAATTATCCTTTTTTTGCGTGTGCACTCGTATGAATTTTACGTCACGCGTTTTTAAGGTACAGCTGGAAATATTGCTTTATTTCATTTTAAATATGAATGTCATATTATTCCCTTTGCATATTCCTCCATTGAAATATAGGAGATATGTTTAAATCATAGATTGAATATGTGTTATCTGTTTGCTGACCAAACCAGCTCATTCCATTAATTACTAAAATTTGAACATATTTATGAGTCAATATAATGTGTGATGGTAATATTTTTAAGTGGAATACAATAAGTTTAACACTAAAATGTTCAGGATTCTGTACCTACCTACTCCACCCAATGATGTTTCAAAATTTGAAATATTTTGAGTGGCTACTATAATGATAACTCAGTCTTTTTGTCCCTTTACTGTTTTTATGACTTTATTAACACGTTGATAATATCTAATATTCTTAGTTATTTATGTTTTGAATAAAATGTAGTATTTAAGAAAATACGCAATACACTACAATGGGCCTGACATTCTATGTGATATTTGAAAAAGTAACTACGTAAGTAATCAGCTTGGATTTTCTCATGCATTCTAACTTAAATACATCTACTAGGGCCCAAGTTTGTAAAGTTAACTTCACTGTCAGATGGTAATTCCTACTCATCGGCGGACAAGTCATCATTCTACTTCTTTTAGGTCCGAAGGATCAACAGTTTCCCTAGCAAGATCCGAGGAATATTAGCAGAACTAAGATGTTTCCTATACATATTTTAGAAAGTCATTTACGTAATAAATACATTTCTTTTACAGGTTGAATGAGCTCATACTTCCATCGAAGGGAAAGAAACAACTGAATCAATCTAGAAATAATTACGTGACGGGAAATATATTGCGCTTCCCCGAACCGGAAATAGTAGGATGACAAACGAAAAGATTTCTAGAACTTCACAGGAAATCTCGCAATAACCGGCGAAGGGGATTAGCGAAAGAAATCTATGGTTCAACCCCAAGGGGAGCTAATCATTTGTGATGAAAAGTTGTATTCGATAATTTTGGAATACCATTTAACAAAAACTTACCGCAAAGATTTTTAATAGCTTTTGGCAAAATAAGAACATATTATATTAATTTACGGGAATGAAATATTATGAATTATAATTTTATAAAATACACCAAATGTAAGCCTCTATTTTATTGTAATTTGGGGTTACTAAATATTTTTCAACTGTATTTGTGTGATAGCTTTCATATCTACCTTAAGTTACAGTTCACCTGAAGATGAAATTAAAAACTAAAATAGAAAACGTTACGTGGAGTAAAATAAAAACTCTAGTATAAACACTCCTTTAAACTTTTTATTAAAGACCAATATGATTGATCCAATATACCACATGATTGTTCTTAATTAAAGGAATCTGAGATAACTTTAAGTAGCTAATGTTGTGGCTGTCGAAATGGCAGCCATGGACGAAGTGAGTAAAATATTGCATGAATATTAGTTCTGCGGATTTAAAAAATCTTAATATATCTAATTAAACAACTACCATTATATTGCAAAATGAAATGCCGCCGGTGTCGAAATGATAGCCTTGGGCGTTCATGTTTTTACCAGATTGTGAAAAATGAAGTTATTTTTCATCCTTCAGATCTGCAGCAAACGAAACTATTGAATTTTCATTGACTATATTATTGCAAGATCCCTTGATTCCAAATCGAAGGGACCGGTGTTAGAGATCAACTATTTTACAAGTGTACACGTAGTCATTAGCAGGAAATCATACGTCTCTTTTGGGGAAGTATTGGGCGAGACGTACTGGTCATCTGGCGTTAAGCACACGTTTTGAACGCTTTTATCTTTACACTGAAAAAGATAACTGGAGGTATATTTCAACTATGTTTTCTTAAAATGATAGTAGAGTTGACAAATGACAAAGTTAATGTTAAGCAACTAACATTGTAATTTGCCGTTTTTTCTTGGCTTTCCGACGTGTCCGAGTAATCATAGTAATATCATGCACCTAGCGAGTAAAGCCGTTTCAATTTTGTGTGAGATGAAAGTGTGTCCATGTGTGTATAAAATACAGAACCAGTTTCTGTGAATGACGCGTAATTATTTTTTATCTACGAAATATTCCATGAGGAAACAAATGTTGCAAAATCAAAAATTACTGAAGAAGTTCCATGTCCAAATATAAATTTAGGTTAGTCAACGAGAAAGCTTAAAAGATGACAAAAAATACGCTAGTCTGTCTTGCATAACATATTAAAGGAAGATATAAAACTACAACAGGGGTCAAGTGGAACCAGGTCTTGTTGCCTACGAGTGACATTGAAAGTTGTCTTTTAGTCTCAACTTTTTTTTTTGAAACGTTTTGGACAAAGAAAACATGCCTGCCTGGCTACAGAAATCCTTTTATCTAAATTTTATTTGACACTATACCCGGTAACATGATTCTCTCAGTGATTCTTTCCGATGTGTAGACGTTTTGGCAGGTTAGTGTGAGGCCAGTAGCGGGAAAACTGAATTCCGTTTTGGAAATTCTGTGCGGTGTATTTGTGTTTTATCTAACTCTTGTGGGAACAATACTCAAGAACAAAGTTTCTTATCCTCCCTACTCCTCACAAATACGCTCCGCTCTGAAGGAACATCAGCGAAAAAATACAATAACTTAACTTGTTACTGTGCATTATAGTAACGTCATATCAAGGATTGTGAAGTTGATTGATTGATTTTTTCGTGTTTCTGGGCACGTCCACTGCGTTGGTAATTATTCCCGTAAGTGTAGTGAATGTTATTCTCGGGAGATGGAGGTGACCTCCCCCCGCTAGATGGTGAGATACAGCGCCGACCTACCGTCGGCTAGTGGGGTTTCCCCCTAACCAGGACTTTCCCACCGCCTCAACCGGGACAAGCTCTAAGCTCCCGACCGGTCTCCCAAAATATGTGGTAGTGTAGTACATGTTAGGTTAAGTGTGTGTGTAAGGGGAGATGATAGGGCAAGGAAGAGGAAGGACTGATCGCGCGCGGTCCGTGGCCCGTTTGGAAGGGTACTGCTCCGGCATTCGCCTGATGTTTATCGGAAAAACCACGGAAAATTACCGATCAGAGCAGGCGGCCGCTAGAATTCTCCTCGAGACAGCGACTGAATTCGACCTAGCTGTAAAGCTAGAGAGTATTTACAACTATGTGACTTTCAGGATCCTACGCAACCTGATACAAAGAAACAAAAATTTAATGATAAATAGTGTCTTACATTTATAGAGAACCTTAAATAAACTCAATATAATTCAATACATGAAACAAGCTGTAGAGAATTACAACTAGTGGTGCTAAAACAGCACGTTCTTTCTCGCCCGTATTTTCACTCAAAATATATATTTTTACGCAAAGAGAACTCAAACATTCGAAAAATTGTACATTACGTTATTTCAAAATCTATCTTTAAGAAGCAGATTTAATTAAGGGGAAAATCTCAATCTTTAATGCTTTAGTTGTTGGAATTCTCTCTACATCCAAGCGAGAAAGTAAAAATTATTTATAATCTGTCACTACTATGCTGCCAACGCAATGTGCCAACGCAATCACAAATCGTAATATTTCCTTACAACTTACATTGGCTATATCTAAGAACCAAGATCTAACTGGAAGTTTTAAATGCCATTGTTTTTACTTTCTCGCTACGGAGTAGAGAGAAAGTTATGTAATGCTGCGCGAAGAAACGGGGAATTTTCGGATGAAGAACTTTTATTATAACTGACGTTATTGACCCTGGTAACGAAAAATGAATAAATGAAGTTGTTAAATTTAGAAAAGAAACCTCTATCATGTGATGTAGCCAAAATCCAAGGGTCCTTGATACCAAAAATATGAATGAGTACAAAACGTGTGTCTGTTCGTCCGCCCGTCCATCCGTCTGTCTGTGACCAGCGCTTGCGGTTAAACGGTTCAGCCGATTTTCTCTAAAATTGATATATTCCCAATCGATGTCAATGCCCCTTGAATTTGAAACCAAAGTTTTAATTTTGTGGGGTACTTTACATGGTCTCTGGAACATTTTTCAAATTTTCAAACAAAAAATTACTATTTAAAAAAAAATTTGTTGTTTAGTGGTATGAAGGACGTTCAAGAAAATGGGAGAGGTCTCATGTTCGGTGAAAACCCTGAATTTTCAAAAATTGCAAAAATTCAATTTTATTCCCACGAGTCTTCTAACAACTAAAATATTAAAGTTAGGGATTTTTCTCTGAATGAACTGCAGCGCCTCTGACCGGGAGGTCCTAGGTTCGAGTCCTGACGGCAGCAGGATTTTCAACACTAACTTTACGCTAGGTCAAATTCAGTCGCTGTCTGGAGGAGAATTCTACCGGCCGGCTGCTCTGATTGGTAGTTTTCCGTGGTTTCACCGATCAACACCAGGCGAATACCGGAGCAGTACCCTACCAAACGGGCCACGGACCGCGCGCGATCTGTCCTTCCTCTTCCTTGTCCTATCCTCTCCCCTTACACACACACTTACACTAACATGTACTACACTACCCCATATTCCGGGAGACTGGTTGGGAGCTTAGAGCTTGTCCCGGCTGGGGCGGTGCTCTGCTGGTGTGAGTCGTGGTTAGGACTCCAGTAGCCGACGGTAGGTGGGCGCCGGCTCTCGCCATCTACCGGGGCAATATCACAGCCATGTCTCGAGGGAGGAAACATGCACTACACTAACGGGGCTAATGACCAAAGCAGTTGACGCGCCCGGAAACACGAAAAAATCAATCAATGAATCAATCAATCAACCAATCTCTCAATGAAATCTGTTCCTTAAAGGTAGATTTTGAAATAAAGTCATGTACAATATTTCGAACATTTGAGTACTTTTTGGGTCATTTTGCGTGAAATTCGAGCAAAAAAGTACGTGCTGTTTTGGCACCACTAGTTTTCATTATCAAGTGAATCAAAAATGGTTACTTTCAAGCCGGAAAGATTTATTCTGTTGATCAGAGTAAGAGGCATGGGTTTGGGCTCGAAATAAGGATTGTAAATACCCGGTGATAAGGTTTGAGTTTTGTAAGCTGCAATTATTAAAACGTTCTGGAATCGACGGTTATTTTCATTGCTTCTAATGCCTTAATTCAAGGGTGTATCAGGAAGCAGCAATGAAAATGTGCAAATTTTCTTTTAATAACGATGACAACTACTCCAGTAGTTGTAGAAGCGGTCCATGAATAGAAGTCAAGGAAGCGGTCAAGGAAGAGAAAATTGTTTCCGGCGCTACGTCAGTGTGACTTACAGCATCTGTAGCAAGAGTATTTAAGAAGTGTAGAAATATTGATCGTTTTTGTTTGATTCCATCGGAATTCCACATTGCTACAGTTAAAGTATCCAATGTATTGTTAATATTGATTATTTTAGTAGATGAGGCAGTGAAGAGATGAGATATATTAAAAAAAATTTAGGAATTTAATGTTGAGATTTTCAGGGTTGTGTTCGTTGAATTCGCACTACAGGTCTAGGCACCATTTATCTGTTCATATTGTTGGGAAGATATGTTATTCATGCTCTGCAGTTGCAGAGGCGGATGCCAGAGAAGTGTCATAAACCACGTTGACAACTCGAGCACAATCCATAGGTAATTATAAAAAGTGTATTTATTCCAAAAGTTTGATAATAATACGAAGCTCAGTCATATGTCTTTTCAGTAATTAAAGGCGAGTCATTTTATTCATTGGAGAGTGCGAAGAGGGTAGCTATGGCGTCCTCCCTTGAACAAAAGCAATAAAAGAACGCTAATTTTAAAGAAACATAGTTCTGACGGTAGAATTATTAATTTCTAAGGCGGAGGTAGCTATGGATTGCGCTCGAGTTGTCAACGTGTTTTATGACACTTGTCTGGCATCCGCCTCCATCAACCTGCATTATTTTTGTATGTCTCTTGCCCCTTGTAGACATCAGAGTAACTCTATTTTTTTTGTAAATCCACTTTCTCCCTTTTCATCATCTATCCGCTGCTAATTAGGTTCGTCGATGACCTTGATAAACCTTCTTGCTTAATGACACGTTTCTGAGCCGTATACTTGGAATAAATGTTACAAATTATTGCAGTTTTAAAAAGTGCATTGCTCTCTAGTCTACAACAGAAATAGTTGACAAGCTAAATTTCTTTGATATTAGATCCTATTAGTGTTTTATGTGGTTACAAATGTTCTACCACTTCACAAAGAGATAATCAATGCAAGATGTGCGTGAGCTATAAGAATTAAAATGTTTAATTTCCATTATGAAAATATTTTTTTATTCCACAGAACTGATTGCCATCACTCTCCTGTCGTATATTCTGATTGACATCAAATTCATCCATATTTCAGCAATATTTTGCAAATATTCTTCCTTCGTAATGAATGTAAAACGGAAATTATTCGTTGTCAATATAATTCAAAAACTGTTTTACTCCACTGGTAGTAATTCTATGTTGTCAAATCAAAATAGATAAACTCTACATCTAGCCTAACCAACTATATAGATTTAGATTCTACAGACCCAAATCAAACAACTGGACACGGAAATTACATAAATCACTTGTCCGCAGCAATCTTGTTTCATGTAAGCTTTTAAGGATTTCCTGAGAAATCGAACAGCTAAAAACATGAATTGGGGCGAGCAATGTTACGCGTAAGACGTATGTATTGAGTGGAGAACCAAAGACACTTCTTTCCTCTAGTTCAGTGTACGAGCATTGTCTCCCACATAAATGCAATTACGCCGGTCGCAGGTATTCAGAGGCATTAATCATTTCAAACCTTCGTAAGCCCATCAAGAAACCTAGAAGAAACAGCGGGCTCACTCCTAATGAAGGGTTCGAGGCCGGAGCCCAGCCCTCATACTAACAAGCCGCACCTTCGTAAGAACAACGCCACCATGGCCGTCGCCGCCTCCGCCGCTGTAATCACAATTACGGAAGATTAGGAAGTGTTACGCTCCTACATCTTTTTACGTTTCTCAACGTATTCCAGAGGTCATTTAATGCATTTCAGAGTACTGGACATACAACATGTGCACGATAAGTTGCGGTGGACACAAGTGCGACATGTGTACCGGAAATGTGTTCTCATCGGTTTTCTTGGCGCACTAACAGACGGTCGAGAGTAATGCTTTTATGATGTTCACGACTCAGAAAACGCGAGATTGTCCGAGTCATACCCAGCGAAATGTAATTACCTCTTTTTCTGTCGCACATCGCTCCTTTCAGTTTAGCCTTGGCGGGTGTCTTTCAGTGCTAATGTCTACTCATTTGAATCTAATAATACCTTTATTCTGAATCCCTTCACACGCCCTATTTTCATATGCTTTTCACACCCTCTGATCATCCGGTTTTGGTCTTCCACTCAATATTTCCTCCATTTTATCACGGAAGTTTATTCTTAGTTTCCTTCTCCTTCCATGGCAAAGGTCAGTGTTTCAGCTACTGTATTCTCGTATTTCCTCGAATTTCAACCTTAATGCCTAGTTTTTCGAAATCGTAAGCGGTAAAAATCCCTTATATCTCTTTGTGAAGACTGTATTTCTGCTCTTACATTGATTCAGAGCGCCACAATATATAATGTGTTGTTGATTTAAAAAAAAATAACCCATTGATAATAGGCCCTGCCAAATTAAAAATCTATTTTTTAGGAAATATTTCATTTCGTTTTATTTTCCATGTTTCTATTTCACATATTTTAAATTCTGAAGTGTAACTTTTGAAACTAGTATCTTTCTAACGTATTCTGATAATCGTGTCGTAAGTCTCGGATCAGAAAATGGTTCATTCTAAATGAGGAAATAGCCAAAGTATGAAATGTAGTACAATTGAATGTTTATTTTAACATGCTCTCTCGACGTTTCTTCTCTTTATTACTACTCTCACCAAATCCAATCTTCGCCTTTCCCTACAAATCCCCATCAAAGTTGTTGCCGCCTTGCTCAGTGATTTTCCTTTTCCTCTCTCGAATTTAAAGTCAATAATAATACACCTAATGACATTATATCTTGTAAAAAAATCAACAAAACGAACTTCCTTATTACATTTCTTCAATATTCTAAGTAATAATAATATTAATAACAATAACAATAATCCCATGTAAACGCTATGATATGTGTTCTAATGATGGATGGCTCGTACAATTTTAGAAAAAAAATTGTAATCGTCTCTGGCTGAGAAGAAAGAATGAAATTAAGAAAGGAAAATGGTATTGTGATATTTGAATGTATTTTGTTATAATATGATGCCACTACAAAGGATGAATAACGTATCTTGCCAACAATATGAATAGAGATATATAAATGGTGCCAAGACCAGTAGTGCGTATTCAAGCCGAATACAACCCTGACACGTAAGAACACAACCCTTTGTCACGTAGGAACTATGACTGATTTTCGATTATTCGAATGCCATGTCCCATCCCTCAGGGGCATGTAGCGTCAGCAAAAGAAAGCAAAGATGGACTTGATCAAAGAAATATTTGAATCATGACTCAGTAAGTAGTAATGTTGTGAAAGTGACTCCGCAAGGTTAAGGTAGGCCATCGTGAACCCAGATGTATGCGCATCCCGGCCACCAAACTGTCTATGTTAGAAAAATTTTGCTCTACAATGTTCAAACTTTTACAATAATTATTTGATCACACGCCGATTTTACTTTTGATTGCTATAACTTCTCTCAAAATCATTTACTTTAATTGTCATTTCGATAATTAAGAAATGCCAAGAGATACGCTGTGATCAAAATGATCATCCAAACGTGTAAATCTTACTATGCATCATTTTCATAAACGTGCACATCAATCAAATCGGTTCCTCAAAGTAGGCCTGAATTTATACCTAAACCAAAGAAAGGAAAATGAATTGGTACTTGAAAATGCATGAAAAAATATCATGCTGATAAAAGTTACATACATATTAATTTTTGTTTTTCTTTTTCTTTAAATATTTTTTACTGTAAAATTTCTACTTTTATTCTAGTAACAAATTAAAATATGATGTTGCATGATAGAGTGTTCTGTAGTAAGGAAAGTAAACAATCGATCTAATTTTGCTACTTGCAATGACGGTGCGTCTCTCTGTATGTTAATTCTTTTTCATTTTCACATTCAAAACACCAAATTTTTTTGCATGTGCGCACATAGACAAGTCTTGTACAAAATTATTCTTCTTCTTGTTTTTGAATTTTCTCTTTTTCACATCACTGTTTCTTCCTTTCTATTCGTCGTCATGATTGACCACAATACTTAATTCTGCATTTTGCACTGTGCAGAACCTTAAGAACATGGGTGAAAATCATCTTCTGTTTCTATTAACTATCTGTATCTAAGTCTATCTATTATACAACTCTTAGAGAGCACTGATTTAAGTAATGCGACAAAGCACTCTAGAGCTAGAAGATTCTGAATGAACATTAATTTTTTTTTAAAAGTTTATATCCAGCATTTCAGTGAAATTCGAATTTTTCAACCTCTTTGTTACTAGGTAGTTTCTTTCTTTCTATTTTACGTTCTCGCCTTACTTCATAATTCATAGTAAAGAGAAACTATTGAAATCGTGCTGTGGAAATCGGAGTTTTTTCTACAGAAAAAAGGGCCAGGCCATGATAACAAAGCTTGTCAGGCCGTGGCAACGAAAAAGTGGAAAAATCTTGTTCCGGTAAGTAGTAAATTCCTTCTTCTAGTACGTTAGGTAGTCAGAATTCTTGTTTTTTGTGTTCTAGATATCGAAAAACGATTGATGGCAAAACGTGTGGCGATCTGTCCGTTCTTCCTTCCGACCGTCCGTCCGCCAAACTGTGTCCACGCTTGTGCATGAAATGTTCATTTTCTTGAAAATTGATATTCTCGATTGATCTAAACGAATCGGAGGCCCTACGAGTTTGAAACAGATATTTGATTTGGGGGGTACCTTCCATGAATCCTCGATAACATTTTCTATGTTTTCCCAAAAATGTCTCAGAACTTTTGTATTATATTTTGCCTTCGGATTTCGTAGAGAACGTTTAAGAGAACGGTCCAGGTCCCATTTTCCTTCAAATTCATACTTTTTTTAAAATTGGAAAAGTTAAAATTTATTTCGGCTTCTGTTTGCAACTATAATGAAATATAATGAAGATCGAGATTTTTTCCTTAACGAAATCTGTTATTTAATGACATCTTCAAAAAAAGGTGATGTAAAGTTTTTTGAAAATGTGAGTACTTTATGGGTAATTTTGCGTGGATAATTTGAAAATTTAAAACAACAATTTTCTCAATTATTTTCTTTAAAATTGTCCCTCGTATGTAGGAAACAGTTCAAATATTCGTGCTCGTCCTACATTCGATGATCTCTATTTTTGAAAATTACAAAACAAAAGAGACTGTTTTTACTTCCTTGTACACGTAGTAGTATATAGAAACAATTGTAATGATCATCAAAATCATTGTCAAAGTTTTGGCGGATATTACACGTTTTAGAGACCCCGATATGGGAGAAGTTTTTTTTTCAAAAGTTTTTTCTTCTACCTTTTCTCTCTCTGTTAAGGTAGAAATGAGACTGAAACAACACTGATTTCGGGACATGGGCTACTCCGTTACAATAGCAAACCAGTGAATAAGGTAGTAACATTTTTAAATATCTCGATTATTATATGTTAAATTTAACAAGTGAATATAGTGTCATAAATTTTAGAAAAATTATGTTTGTTTTAATGAATTAAATGTGAATCTATGTCTTCACTCATCATATTTCATATAAAATTGTCAGGTTTTACTTTTATTTCTCTTTCCTTCTTGTCTCTATCTCGAAAATAGTATACCCCAACACTAATGAAGTAAATGAATTGAACCATGATTGAGAATTTTCATTTTCACACCTTTTGATCTTTCGTGATAGAACGCTTTCACTGAAAATTGTCAAAACTGGTTAACTCCTTAAAAACATCTTGTTCTTTAATATCCGCTGCCGGTGTAGTAGAGATCTCGGCGTCATTTTATAGGTTTCCGCTCGCAAATCGAGGCTATAAGTGGCTGAACGCAGCAACCGCATCGAGCTCATACATCGGCCGGGAAATACGTCTCTCATAAACGTAGCACTCTGACTGACCTTCCAGAAACAGAAAGTGCAAACGAGTAAGTCATCATTAGGGAACGACATTCATTTTAATAAAAAAGCAAAATATGTACATACATATGTATTTATTTTTTCTAAAATATGTAAGAAAAAGTAGAAAATATGCGATATAAAAATTCGGTATAATGTTTCAAATTCCATTCTTCAAGTGTTTTCCGAGCACAATACGTTGCCAATCAGATCTTAACATGGATTCAGAGAGGCCAAAAGGAGGTCTACATCTACAGAAGCAATTATTCGCTAGTTGCATCCGAATATATAATTTAGTAGTATATTCAGTGTTGTTTGCGAGGATCCGGCGCTCAAGTGAATAAAACCAAGTAGCCTGTGATAGAGAGAGGGGGTAAAGGGAGCATAGCCCCCCCCCCCCGACTCGAGAAAAACGATGGGCAATGATCTGAAAAATATTTGTTATATCGAGTTACGCATGCGGGTCTATAAAAGATGAGTAAGCACGTGGTTGAAGTTCCTTCTGCTTCACATACATCCTCTCATCCTTGATCCCGAGCACGCAGTTTCCAAGAAGCAGAAGGGGGCAGGGGGAGGGATAAGTTTGAGATTTAATAGGAAAATTACAAGCGCATTGCGTGGCTTTGCAAGTATTTCAGTAACACAGGTTTCAAGTAATATATATTTCGTACTCGCATGTGAAATTTTCATTTTCGACTTATAAATATATCAGAATTTAACTAAATATGAAACAATAGATAAAATATGTAATTATACCAAAATATGTAAAAGTATGTAAAATAAAATTGGTTCCAATTCGTTCAGAATGTCGTGTTAAGTCTAAAAATATTAGTGAATGCAGATATCTTGTCCCTGTAAAAATGTGTATTTACATGAAAGTACGTTCCCTAGTCATCATAGGCCTTAATTCATTAAAATACGATTTCTGCCTTTCCCTTCCGTATACTTACGAAATACGTAGTTTTTTGTGAAAGGAGACTGAGAGGCTCTTAGATATTACCCAATTCATCATTCATCAACACAACAATCACTGTAGTGCTTGATTCATTCAATTTTAGCATCAAGATTATATCAGAAATCTAGATACAAAAATTGTATCATATGAATAATAATTATTATAATACGAAATATATTAATTGTTGATCTAAATAAATAATATAATTGTTTCTCATAAAATGAATAAATTACTTACAAATGAAAATAATATATTTTCGGTTACATCTTATTTTTGCAGTGCCAGGAATTATGGTGATTACATTTTAGATCTTTAAATCATTTCACGTACATTTTTTTATGAAGTATTAATAGTTTTGGTATAATTTTAATCATAGTGAAGTTAAATCCTAGCAAAGTTTGAGTGTTAGTTTGCTGGTCTCAGCGTGGAAAGAAGCCAAGTAGCTTGCGGACTCACTTCCCACTAGGTAGGTTGGCGTACGATTCCCACGATTCGTAGAGAAAATTTATTTATTTTTTGGTCCATAAGAGAAAGTGAGCTTGTAATTTGGATATAATTACAATACTAAAACCAGTGTACTTCCAAAAATTGAGTTCAAAGAATAGAAATTTTAATTGACTGCCCTTTTTTCGAAAAGGTTCTTCCATAACTGAAGGAATAGTTCAATATTATGTGATATATAAGGTTAGGTAACGGTTTCAAGTAGTGTGAGAAAATGTGTGCTGTCATAGTAACACCAGTTGCGTCTACCAAAAGCTTATGTTTATCACTTCCGCTTACCACTGCGAAACGTCTTGTTTCCAATAATAGCATTCAGTCTTTCATGTGAAGTGTAGCTCCTCCCCAAACGTCACTCACATTAAAATATTCTTGTTATTGCTCTTTGTCAGGACATCTTTGGACCACGTGTATCTCTACCCGAATGGCCATTTTTCAGTTCGTTCGTAATCATGGTTCATATTCATGAGGGTAGATAGTTTTACATCATGTCCGTTTTCTCGTAGAATTATTACCCCTACACGAAACACAAGGATATGTGCAATCTCATATATATCTAAGTTCAACTAGGATTTGAGCCGCGAACCGAGGTCGGTTTAGAACGGAAGTTGTTGCAACTCCCTCGCCTTACCGTGTCTACATTATTATTATTATTATTATTATTATTATTATTATTATTATTATTATTATTATTATTATTATTAGATGATAACTTTAAACTCTCACGTCCCGGTGGTATTCCCTCCAGATTTATATCTGCGATCTCCGGACAACTTGAAGTTATAGATATCATTTTTCGTACTGTATGCGCCGTGCCTAATTTTTCGTACTTGCACCACGTTTACTTTTTAGAGTAGAGTGGAAAGTTTTTTTTAGGCACATTTTCAACTATTCTCAGAGCATCTACGACAGTAAGAAATTCACGAATGCTAGTGTTCCACTTTCTGGCAATTTCAATTTCTAGGTCTTTAAACTTAATTTTCTACCTCTTCGACTGAAACGTTCACGTCATCGGGGAAGGCAATATCGTCATGCAAACATTTCGTGTTGTTTTGTTAAAATATATAATATCAGGACGGTTTGCCATCAGTAATAACAGGGATGTCATACCTCAGTATCACTTACATGCTTTCGTTTGTTCATTCCAATTTTCCGGAATTCACTTATTACACTCCTTAGTTATTGTAGAATGTGCCTATCTTACCACTTATCTATGTCGTTGAGAAAACTATTATTTAATACTAATATTGTGCACCCTGCAATAATATGTTGTTCTTTTCGATGTCACATTCTGCATTGGCTATCAACATTAATTTTAAGTGTACTCGATTGATGTTACCGTATATCAAAAGGATGTTCCTCTACAGATACGAAAGCTGAGCTTCCTTTCGATTCTCAGCTTCTTAACGGAGAGACCGACGCCTCTTTGTCTATTCATAATTAAGTTAGTTGATCATGCATGAATTATACTTTCATTTTCTCTCTTTTTCTTCTGTCGTAGCCATATTTCTGGCTTTAGTCAAACATTCAGTTCAAAACATTTAGCACATTATATTTGGTGCACCTAAAGTTCTAATTAGCAATTTCATTTCTCTTCATAGTTAGAGTATACCTAGTTTTATATCGTTCATACTGTTTTACCATTTAAGTATCTATAATCGTATTTTTCTTATGTGTTGTTTTCGCTCATCGCTTTCTTTTATGCCGATTCAAACTATTAGCCCACTTCCTTTTCTCCGAGAGATATAGAGCCCAGCATCATCAGCTTTTAGATTATAATTATTCATTTAAATAACATTATTAGATGTTTACAGCTTTCTCAATTCATTTGTTGTATTTCATGTTATTTACGGTCATTTATTCCAAAATTGTACTCAGGTACCAGTATTGCAATGCTTTTTATGAATTGTATTTTATTCGTTGCGTTTAATTATGAGCTCAAGGTCAAATTTAATCGCCGGTAATTAATAAACGTAATTAATAATATTATTATTCCTATAATTCTCGTCCAATAATATTACGAGTCAGTTGAATATAAAATCTACTCTGTATTGCAACCAACTTCCTACAGAGGAGATCTAAGGAATGTCGGTGCCTATACAATACTTTGCGCAAAATGTGGGTTGTCCTAAATAAATAATTGTCTTGCACATCCACGTCATTTTGCGGAATAATATATATATATATATATATATATATATATATATATATATATATATATATATATATATATATATATAAATATTGCGGAACAAATCCCAGAGCTACGATAACAATCGGGACAACCTGTGCTTTTACGTCCCACATTCGGCTGATCTCGATTCCCAAACTCTTGTATTTAAGACGTGTCTCTGCCTTCTTGGTAACCACGTTTTGATCGCACAGCAGAGAAATATCTACAAGTGTACACGGTTTTGTCTCTAAATTCTGGATAACAATATCCAGTTTGTTTGCATCTATCGTGTGATCAGTTTGAAGTTTTGGTCGTACAATATTGTACACAGTCCAACGGCTGTCTCCGGTTTTGATGCGTGTTCGTACCACCAGAAGTATGTGTTTGAAACTTCGAGGGCGTTGCAGATCTGCCAGTGGATGTAACTTACACATCCTTTCGTGTCTTTTCAAGTATTCGGTCTTTGATGAAATTGGACAAGCTGAGACAGTATGATCAATGATTTCTACTTGTTCTTGGCAAATGCGACCTTTCTCATCTTGGAAAATTTTGAGATAGGTTTTTTCACAGTGTGACTAAACGCCTGATCTTGGGCGGCTGTTACAACCGCTTCCGATTTTGGTTTCATTCTTCCCCTTTTAAGCCACTGAAATGATGTTTGTTGATCCGCACCTTGTCCATTCTTTTTAGATATTATCAACGAATAGGTTTGTCTCTCCACGATTTCTTTAACATTTTTACTGCCACACATTTCATGTTAAATAGCATCAGAAGTTCAGTGTCTGTGTTATTCTGCATGTCTTGCATAGTTTTCTTCGCAATGTTTCTTCCTATGTTTACAATGCCTGTTTCTTATCCTTTGGTCAGATTTAACGACCAGCCTCATTAGTAGGTCGGGAATTTCCCATCCCGACTATTGCTTTGTGACAGAAGGCTTCAATTTGTCTGAGGCCTCTTCCTCTTTCCTTACGAGACACACAAAGTTTATTATTATTATCATTATTATTATTATTATTATTATTATTGTTGTTGTTGTTGTTGTTGTTGGTGGTGGTGGTGGTGGTGGTGGTGGTGGTGGTGTTCTTATACTGTTGGGTAAATAAAACAGTCGGCTACAAGTTTGGGAGGTTTGGCGGTAGAATAATTTTGTCGCCTTTCTACGTAGTTATGTTATATGTAGAGTATTGTATTGCAATGCTATGGTAAAAGTCGTCTATTTCTCGAGAGAAACTCGATTTGTGGAGTATTGATATCGAAAAAGTGGGTACATTTTGTTTAAATGCTAGTAAATTAGTTCCTCTTATATGTAGATACAAGATATGTAGTCAGAATCCACGTTTTGTGAGTCCTTGAGGCCGAAAACTGGCAGACAACAAAACGTCTGTGTGTAGTCAACTCTAGCGTCTAAACCGTTCAGATGAATTTCTCAAAAATTTATATTCCCCGATTGATCTGGACACCCGGCGGGTTTGAAATGGGAATTTTAGAGCATATGCTTAGAGCATATGAAATTTTAGAGCCTCTTCAACATTTTCAACATTTTCTCAAAATGGCTCCAAATCCAGTAATTTTGTTTCCTCAGATAGCGCAAGGGACACTTACTGAATGGCGCAGGCCATATTTACGTTTAAACTAATCGTTTTTTAAACGCCCGGAATTTTGGTTTTATCTATGAGGCTAGTGGTGTAGAGGTAACGTGAATGGCGTGCTTCTGCAGATTCGTGTAATAATAGTATTGCATAGCCACAACGTAATATATTGTTTGCTAGCGTATATATTGTTTGCAGAGAATTCACCTAAAACAATTTAAAATTGTTGCCATGTCTGATCGCTTCATGGAAACTCAGGTGTTCTCTTTCAGCCAGTCTGCACATAAACAGATTGTAATCTTATTTTAATTTTGTTGATAGTGAACGTGATTTCCGAGCAATAAGGTAAATGTTCTACTGGTTAAAAAAAAGACCTCACCCCGCGGAAAGAACCATAAGTACAGAAAATGTTCAAAATTTGTCTTGCCATAAATGAAAAGCTGAAAATAATTTATCTTGTGTAAAATTACTTTAATATATTGCTAAATACAGACGACTCTGAATATAGTGAACTCGAATATAGTGGACTTTTGGTTAGGGTGAACTGAAGACGTTGATCCCGATCCTCATGGGTAACTAATATGTACTATAAAATTCAGTTACAGTGAACTCTCAGTTTCGGTTATATTAAACATAGTAAATATAACTTCCAGGAAAAAAAAACTTTTTGTATCAACACCGCTAATTTATTTATCACTAAAAGGTTTGCAGGTTGAGTTATCATGAGATATTTTTTTTATGAACGTTTATGGAAAATGAAAGGGATTGAGAACACCGTACCCATGTGCTTCAACTCCTCAATGACAGTTACGTTCAGCCTGAACCACTAGTTAAACTAGTGAAATCAGATCTAACTAGAACATCGTCAATGCGTCTCGTCAGAACATCGTGAAAGAGACTTTCAGAAGTGAAGATAAATGTGTGATGATGATTAATATACAAAAATGAAACATTAATTTTAGAGGCACTGAAAGGTGTTGATTGATCTAAGATATTTAGAGTGAGTAGATATAATGACTCGAATGTGAAGAAATCAAAAAATATAGAAATTTCGCGGCAATTAGACATAATTTTATTAAAGTACCTCCCAAATAATAAACCAAGTCAGAGATAAAAAAACTAATATATTTTGGGATTACCGTATATAATGAACATTTGACATACTAAAACCTAAATGTTATTTCCCAGAGGTTCACTTCCTTTAGAATTAATGTAGTACAATATACCTGCAGAATTCGTACTTAAATACTCGAACATAAAATTTCCTTTAATTATATTGCAACTTACTGTGGGATCCTCCCCCACTTTGTGTTCTCCTGGTTCCGGAATTGCATTGGTATGCGACTGTTAATATTCACGGGGATTCAGGGTAAGTTACACAACGGCGGGCTTCACTACCTCTAGAGTAATATGTTATTTGCTAGCGAATAGTTTGTTGCAGAGAATAATGAGAAGAATGAGAGAGTATTGTTTGCAGAGAATTATGTAACGCAGCAAAAATTGATGTCTACATCTTGATAAAAGCACGTATTTTAAGATTCCCTGATATCCAAAAACTTTGTTATTTTTTATGTCTGCCCGACGGTTTGTCTGCTTTTCAAATTTGAAATGAACTTTTTTTTGTTTTGTGCGGTATTTTACAAAAATCCTGAGGTACTTTCAAAATTTTCTCAAAAAGAATTCCAATTTTTTCGTTCATATTTTTTGAATAATTGAAAATTATTTGAAAATTGGAAAATTGGAAATCAGTTGAAAATGTCTTTTCGCACTTTCTGTTTCAACTCAATTACACAGATCTACAGAATTAAACTTGTTGAATTATTAAAAAAATATAAGCATATCTTTATAAACCAGTTGTAACAAAGATTGCGGTTTTGCATTCATATTTGCGCCATCCCCACCATTCTTTTTACAATAGCGATTCAATTTATTACTCTAAAAATCGCCCATATTCCATTTCCTTATAAATGGTGTTAGTAAAGCTTACTAAGAAATGCGATGAACTCCCGCGTCTCCTGTGAACTGCTTCATGACGTTTTCTGCGTAACATTCAGCAGAAATCGGCCATCATGGAGTCATTTCAGATTGGCCCTTTGTTCTGATGACTTGGTGGAAACGCTTACCTTTTTTCATCTCTCACGTAACCGAAGTTATCGGAAAAGAGATCTAAATGAGAGTTGGTGTAAACGTTTTATCTTTTAAAATCTCTCGGATTTGGGAAGATTCCGTCTTTCATTTTTGCTGCGCTCATTTTTGAACAATTTTCACAGAGATACTGGAATATTTCACATAATCTTCACCAAAACATTAATCCAAGCTTTATAAGAAGTGGAGTGAGAAATATCATATTGGGATTATCGAAAGGAACGCCGAGAACACTGTTTTCTAGCCTCATTAGAAATTCTTCTATTTTTGTCACTTCTTTATCACTTTTGAGTTACACTAGTTAAAACACGAGCTCATTTCACCCCAACAGCAGCACTTCCTGAAGGAACGACTTTACCGTTGGGGATTCGCACAATCATCACATGAAAACCGTCCTACCTGAGAAACTATTCGTTTTAAAGAAAAATCTAAACACATATTTGGAATTAGAGCATGGCCGTTAGTAAATCTCACATATTTTCCTTTCTGATGATTTTTAATTGTTGACTAGATAAGTCCTTATTTTGCGGGGTAATTCGCACATTCGCAATATTAAAACAATCATATCACAAAAATCATACGTACGAGAATAATTACAAGTAGATATTTGGAAACAGGACGTGATACATAGTAAATCACACACAGTTTTATTTCTGATAATCTTTCCTTGTTGGTCTGTGTTATTGAAAATGGAGATTTTTCTCTGAATGAAATAAGTTCTTCAAAATATATCTTTAATTAGCTCATCGCAGAATTTTTTGAAAAAGTGAGTAATTTCCGGGTATTTTTGAAATTGTGACATTTTTTCAAAAACACGTAAACAAAATTTCGTGAAAGACAGCTCCAACTCGAAGGGGGCCGAATAGAACAATGTTTTCTTCATATCATTGCATAGGTCCGATTTTGATTAAACCCTTTAGAATTTCTATAACTGTGCAAACTAAACTTTCTTTTTGATACGTCGAAACCACTCACATACCTGTTGGGGCATGGGGTACGTGATGGGACAATGAGGCGACCCAGAATAAATTCATGAAATAAGCCGTCGCTGCCGCTAAAACATGAATATCCAGTTCAATATGGGAAATTTTGCAAATGTTCACTTACAAGTATAATTTTTCAAATAATACGAGAAGGGATTTACTGTTGTAGATTTCAAACGTTGGATAATTTTCGAAAGGGTATTTTGATATTCAACTTTGCGCCTTCTCGTTCTACTTCCTAAACAATGTGTTGAAATATCACAAAAACCTAAAATTGGGAGTTAATCTGTGACATACGTTTAATATTTGCAAATCTACGCGTAGGCTTCCGCGGCTCGAGTCGATGACTTCTTCGCTGTCCGGGTGACGCCGCGTAGTGGGCTGAGAGGCCGACGTTTTGCCTGACATGTCGCAGGCTTCATCAGGGCATTGAATATTTGCAACGAGGAAAAGGAAAATTATCTTGGATGAAGAGAAGTTATTGAACGCAATGCACCTGACTTTAGGTTGCGTCTCATGAAAATAACGAACATAGAAAATAGTTATAATTTGGCGTTTATTATTATCTGCATCAAAAAACAAATAAAAAGTTTACTTATTGGAAATTTAATATGACAATTACATTTCTACTTGTGGAAGTGCCTACAATTATTGAAATGTGCAATTTAAATTGTTGGGGATTCCAACTACACGATTCAAGTATTTTTAAATCTTATTCACAAACCTCATTTTAATTCTCATCGTAAAAAGCATACTGTATAATATGTCCTGTTTATGTATTCCTAAACCTGTAGAGATAACGAAACTATAAACATGTACTATTAAGAGTAAATAATTATTTCCTTTCTTCATAGTTAAATAAAAATTTTTTCAATTCAAGTATTTTTAAATCTTATTCACAAACCTCATTTTAATTCTCATCGTAAAAAGCATACTGTATAATATGTCCTGTTTATGTATTCCTAAACCTGTAGAGATAACGAAACTATAATCATGTACTATTAAGAGTAAATAATTATTTCCTTTCTTCATAGTTAAATGAAAAATTATTTCATCTTGGAACCAGAAATGCGAAATTTCCAATAAATTTAAATTTTATGTTGCAACCATTTTACGTTTTTGCACAAATCATAACTCGTAGGTTTGAAAAAAACAATATAAAAATTGTAACGGAGCAGAAAATTAATAAACTAACAATAAAAATTTGAAGAACCTGGAAATTATCGTCTCCAATAATATTTCAGTAGTGTAGATACTTTTTGCGACTCTCACACGAGAATATTTATAAATGAAACCGTTAAAGAAAGAGAATTTCTCGGAGACGTGACGAATTGCACTTTGACTTTAAAAATATAAAGGACTTATTTAAAGAAATGCATAAATACATACGTCAAATGCAAGCTGCAACACTCGGCCGCGTTGCTAAAATCTATATAGTTAAATAACTCCTAAACGATGCGTTCTAGGGCCATAAAACCTGAAATTGTGAGGCCAAAGGCCTCAAAGAAATGTTTCTCTTACCGTAATCTGTAGGACGAGAGCATCTTGGACACTGTTACATTTTGCTGGTCCGGTGCTTCTTGATATCGCCTCACTTTTTCAGAAAAGTGCAGAATCTGCATCTGAATGTGAAATTAATCTAATTACTGATATTTGAGGCGATTGAATTGCACGTGTATACCTCTCAGTTCGGTAATAAAGTTGAATAACATACCAAAGAGTGGGATTGTGCCCCATGCTGTACCCCAGGATACACTTATAAGGTAAATCGTCTTCATAATTTAAAAAAAGAAAAGCTATTTTTTATGTATTGTATGGAAAGAAATTATATATATGTTTTTATAGGCCATAATCCAAAGAGACGATGGAACAATGAATGTAAAGACACAAGGAAATCAAATGACGAAAGAGGATAATTGCAATGTTTTTAACATTGAACGGATCGAATAAAATCACATAAGGTTCTACGAGAAACATGTAGTAAAACTGAATAAATAGTGGAATAATACAATTATTTTGTAGTGGTGAAATCAATGAACTGCGCGTGTATTGATGTTTATGATATGACGTGATTAATGTTTGTTTCGTTGAATGACTCGTGGAAATGAGTAAAGTATTACACTTCATTTGTCTCGTAAGGTTTAATTTTTAAAGATCATTTTTATTATATTTGACGGGCTTCATATTTTTCAAGAATTTATTGCACACACTTAGGCACCCAGGGTCGACAAATGCCATTTAAAAATAATTTTATTTCTTCAAAAGCATTGTTTTGTATCCATGTATTAATTAATATCCTATAAACGTATTTCAAAAATATATGCTTAGAACTAGACAGCATTTTGAATTTCAATGTGAACATTAGTACAAATGAATTTAATCGCAATGATGTAGCAGAGGATAAAATAAAGAAGAAAACAAATGATTACGTTGTAGGCCCGATAATGGTCGTCGAAACCATATTTATTATAATATTATGAAATATAGTGAAGGAATGTAATTAGGGATCAGCTTCTTATCATCTCGCATCTCGCATTAGCTCCCAATTTCCTTGGCGCTAGAGAGTTTATTCGTGCCATTCACTACTGAAATAACAACAAAAGTTCGTTTGATGGATTGTGCCTTTCTACACCCCCTGGAAGAATGCATTTTATTTTCTCACCTACATACATTTGCTGATCAATTTTTCATTTCAATTAAAATATTTGTTTCATCAAAGTTATTTATCTAAAAAATGTTATAGAATTTTTCGTAGGTACGAAATATATAACACTAATTCACCGTAAGTGACACAAATGTTCATAAATTTTGTTTTTATGCAATTTTAGATCTCCTAGAATAAAAAGTAATATCTCAGCAAAAATAACTCAAATGCACTTTTCTATTTATATTCGTTTCTCCACCTAGGAAACTATAACCGAACATAATCAATAACGAATGCCTTGCTTATAAAATCTCTGTTCAAATAATTTTCCCCTTTCTGTACTCCAAAAGACCAGTGTAACACCAGCAGCGTAACCGCAATAGTGGTAATACCCAATAAGTAACTAACTTCAATGTGGGATTTCACAGCGGCACTTGTGTTCCAGCAAACACATTCTATTATAGAGAATAATGCAATTTCCACAAAACAGCCCATTTTTCGTTTGTGTAGCACTGCTTTCTGCTATTGTGAGGCATTCTTTATGAATACAGCTTAAGCATTTACTCGCATTTGAGAAATAATTACTTTGCGGTGCGGTGCTTTCGGATTTGTTCAAATGTCATAACTTTCAACAGGTTTTCTGAAACAAATCAATTTCTGAAATAGACTTTTTGGTCTTAATAAAGTACTCTTAATGAATTTAAAAGATGAGGATTAAACATTGAGTTAGCATGCAAATGAATTGAATTATATTATAAAACGCAGAACATTTATTTAATTTATGATTAAACAGGTGATCAAATATTGTTAAAATATTCATAATGAGCATAATGTATCTTGCATTTTTGTTAACTTAATCACAGGGAGTACATACATCAAAGTGCAAAGTATACTATATTTCGTGTAACGAAGCTCAAATATTTTGCTTTTTATGAAAAATCTTTTTATAAAAAAGATGTATATTTCTCAAAACATGCCACAATGAAGGCCCTGCACATGCCCATTAGAGCCATCTCAGCATATTATCACTGTTCAGAAAACTTCAGGTCACCTAAAGTGAGCTAGAAAGTGTAATCGGCCAGAAATTTGATATACTTGCATTAGAAATTTATTTTATTCAATTTCTTGTGTCTTTTCTTACACGAATTGTAAATGTATTTTTTTGTGTCGTGACTGGCTGTCAAAAACCTAGGAAGTCGATGTTTTTGAGACGGCATTCAGTGTGACCGTCTTCATCCTTCGTGACGCCAGCTCAGTGCACTGATTCCTCGCGCGAAGTCTACACTCTGGTTTCAGTGAAAGATAAAATGGCAACAATTAGCTGGGACGTGATTATCTAATCGGGAGCTTCGTTACAACTGATTTTTTTAATGAAGCATCCGATTGGATAACCGCATCCCAGCTGATCAAAAATCAATTCGCCCAATATTTAAATCGGAGTACACCAGCGAGCGTAAAGACTATCTCACAGAGAACTTTCCTCAAAGCAAATCATAAATTTTATCGAAAATTACAAATATCATCGTCATGACTTCAAAAACTGCAAAGCCGCGTCAGTATCGCAAGTTAATCTATATTAACTACAGTCTAAAACATTATTTCACGAACTTACGAACTAGCGATATTGCAACAGCACATACTTTCGATCACGCATTATTTGTAACGGCTCCCTAATATTATATTACTACATGAACCTGCGAAAGAATTTCCAACCAGCAATATTTTTTCCCTGCGACAAAAGTCGAACTCAAGTCAGTTAACTCGGCATGCGCACTGAGAGAGGTGGGTCAGTGCATCAACTGATGCCACTGCAGTGCCTCGGACCGGGAGGTTCTAGGTTCGAGTCCCGTGAGTGGGAAGATTTTCGACACTAGCTTGTCAGCTAGGCTGAATTCAGTCACTGTCTGGAGGAGAATTCTAGAGACCATCTGATCGGTAGTTTTTGTAGTTTCTCCGATCAACACCAGGCGAATACCGGAGTATTAGTCTAAAAAACGTGCCATGGGCCGCGCGCGATCATTCTTCTTCCTTGTCCTATCCTCACTCTTCACACACTTACACTAATATACACTACACTACCACACATGCCGGGAGACCAGGAGCATAGAACTTGTCTCGGCTGGGGCAGTGCCCCGCTGGTAGGAGATACCTGGTTGAGGGAAAACCCACTAGTCGACGGTAGATCGGCGCCAGATTTTGTCATCAAACGGAAGATGAAAACATACACTATACTTACGGGACTAATGATCTCGTTATTTGGCGCGTCCGGAATCACTAACAACCAATCGAGATCCGCTTTACCGCTACACCACACAGAAGTTCCATCGTTTTCTCTTTGACCGACGCCCAAAAAACAAAGGTGTCTCCCATTATTACCAACACGCAATTTTCGAAACTTCGGAGAGAATTATATATAAATAAATATATACGTATATATAATTGAGTTTGCCATAAATAATATAATTAATTTTCAGAAGCTATTCCCACAATCGGTACTGTTAATTTGGTTACACCGTACTATCTACAAACAACCTACGAAATCGGGAATCGGAATTTAAATGAGTAAATTATGCAATAAATGTGGATACTAAATGTGAATTATGGCAATTCGAGTAAATGTGTAGAGTTTAATATACATATATCGGAATAAGTGAATAAGGAAATATATTGTGAATAAGTGAGGCAATTTTTCTATGTTCCTCAATATATAACACAAATATTGTGGAAATAGGGAAATTAATTTTTTCAACAAATATTCAAGCTTCTATGATCGAATCCGCGTACTTTGTTTCGGCTGCTGTATTAAGTATTTTTAGTTTTTATAACATAATATGTATAAATAACACATATAAATGATGCTTCATTTAATTTTGAACGAAATACTTTTTCAGATGCATATTTAAAATCTACAAAACCTTATTTCGGCGGTTTTTTAAGGTCTTTTACCGAAATCAGATTTGAAATATTTTCCCAATATTTTCCCAACTTTCGTTTGCAATTTTTTTCCCGCTCACCCTAAACATAGCTACCTAAAATTTTCCTTGATAGTCTGAAAAAGAGTGCATCTTTTTCACCCCCTCGTAACTTTCCAAAGCGGGGAGAGTTTGCGGCGACCCGCGCGTGCTCCCGCTCTGCCCGACCACGTGCTCCGCGCGCGCATTTCATCTTCCGTAGCTCTGGAGACGCAGTCAGCTGCGGGCACGCACGTGGCGCTAAGGTCTCGCCACGACTCAATGCCCGCGCGCTACCCCCACGTCTCGCTCGCCGGCCTTCGCACGCCGCGCTGCTCCGTCTCCCTCCGCCGCCCCCGCCCGCCTTGCCGGCCACGTGCTGCGCCGGCCCCTGCCTTCGGCCCGTCCGAGCCTCCTCGCACGTTGCTACCGTGTGACGGCGGTGGCGGCGGCGGCGGCGGCGGCGGCGGCGGCGGCGGCGGCGGCGGCGGCGGCGGCGGCGGCGGCGGCGGAGGGGTTGTTGTCTGTGGCTCTGAGCATGCAGTCTGGGCGAGCACTTCCGCCCGCTCGCACGCTGCACGCCGCCGCCTAGCCGCGCGGACTTCAGACGCACGTGGGACGAGAGGCGTTGCCATGCTTTGCATGCTTATACACTATAACATTAATACGCGTCTTTATAACATTGCCACAAACGGTACTGTTGAATTCATTATACCGTGGTATCCGTACAACCAGTTAAGTTACGTGTTTTTTTTCAATTTGAATAATAAACAAAATGTACGGGTGTCCTAAATGTGAATTATCACAATTAATGCATTCATTTCGAACTCACAAGGCTGGAGTTTCCAGATCGATCGGGAAATCTCAATTTTGGAGAAAATCATTTGATTTCTCTGATCGTCTGATGAAGTGTCAGCGTTGACCACTGACGGATGGACAGATGTTTCGCCATCAAACAGTTTTCCGGTTTCAAGGACCCACTAAACCTTAATTCTGTCTACACAAGGTGTTACAAGAAGTAATATACTGCGTAAATGAACAATATTTTTCACTTTTACGATATAAGTGCGTTACAATACGAGTTTCTCTCTCGAAAAATCGCTCCTTTCCGGTTTAGCATCACGTTACCACGTTCACTACGTACCAATGCAGCCCTCTACAATTAATTCATGCAAATAACAAGTTAGTTATCGATTGCACACTAAAACTGAATTTGTACAAATATGAAAAAGTAAATATGATTTGTGTGTTTGAACTATAAAAAATAGTGGTTTTTTCAAGATTCTCTAGGGAGAATCTTGAAAGACAGATGACAGAAGTTTCACAACCTCCATTATCAAACTGTCGAAGTAGGATAAGTGGTTTCGGCGAAAAAAACTCATTTTTGACTGTCAGGATCAACATCTCAGTGAATACAGTCAGATACGAATACAAAATGCATTCAGAGAAAGTTGGGTCATCGTAGTAGCTGAGTCCCAATACTCTCGGCCGCCTTTTTATTAATCCTATTTGTTATGACTTCATACTGTTACATCTGCCTATAACTCTATAAATACTGTATACCCGTCAATACTAAAACAAACGGCACAATCACACGATCTATGCACTATCCAGTAGTGTTAATTCAGTGTCTTTTGAATGGTCGCAAGGTGACGCATTTTTACGCAAGGAACTTGCGCATGGCAAAACTGATGATTATAAACATTTACAAATCAACTCTAACCCGTCGTGTTGATTCTTTTGTCCCCGTTGTTTAAGAAACACGAAATACAAAAACAGCATATTTTTAGGATGCAAGAAAAAATATTTATAAATATAACTGGAACTCTGAGAGTACTCACTGAGTCCTATACACACTCACTGGATTACAAATGTTAAGAGTTGTTTAATAAAAAATAGATTTATGATTTGTGTTACCTCACTTATATGTGAGACTTTATTGGACATATGAGCTTCCTAATTGCCATATAGATGCGAAGAGGACGTTGATAAAGTTACGAGGTCTTCAAACTCACATTTCTTATATTTTTACCAATTCATTATACTATGCAGACTTCTTGAAATGTAACCTTGGTGATTTTTAAAGGTGTTCTATGTTTCTTCTAAAGAAACTGTCTAAATTACAATTTAGTATTACTGTTCATAATACAGCAAAAACATTTTACTCTTTCCATTTTTTTTTCACTTTGTACCACAGCGCTCGCAAATATCCCAACGTATACGAGCAGGATCTATGAGAATCGAGTAACTAACATCCGCTTTTTCCTAGATCCTGTGCTTCGCACACCCTGAGAACTTTCTCCTGGTGTACGATGTCAGCAAGGGGTGCGTTCAATGCTCCGTGTTGAGTGAAGAAAAATTTCTCTTTAGCTGGGGGTGAACCAGTCACACAGGTCACGGCTTACAGTTTACATGCGTAAAAGTTTTACAGAAGTAAAGACTTTCCTTGTACGACACTGGTAACCTGTATAACTCGTTACCATCTTTATACATGCTATATTACAGGCGATCGACAGGAGTAAGATCAGCAAATGTAAAACTAGTAGTTTTAAAACAGCACGTACTTTCTCGCCCGTATTTTCTCGCAAAATTACGGCAAAGGCATTCAAAGTTTTAAAAAAATCGTACATGACCTTTTTAAAAATATGCCTTTAAGGAACAGATTTTATTAAGGAAAAAATCTATATCTCCACAATTGTAGTTGTAGGAAGATGTAAAAAAGTTTGGAATTTTGCCATTATCGAAAAATCAATTTTCAACGAAAACGAGACCAGCACCATTCTCTTAAACGCCGTTCACATTATCCAACAACAAAATGTAACGAAAAACGATGTAGCCATTTTTTGACAATTTGGAAAATGTCCCAGCGTCTTCATGAAAATTAAAATATTTGTTACAAATTCAAGGAGCCGCGACATCAACCAGATCGATTGCGGAATATCAATCGAAATAGAGAAAGCCGAGAAAATAGACTGAAAATCGGTTGCGTTGTTCACAGACGAACAGAAAGACCTTTGCTGTCAATCGATTTTTCTGTTTCAAGGGCCCACAAAACATGGATTATAACTACACCACGTTTTAGAGGATTTTCTTCTGAATTTAGCAACTGGATTTATTACCAGGGCCCTGTAATAAGAGTTACTCTGTCGAAATTATGTTTTTTCGCGCATTACGTAACTTTCTCTCTACTGCCTAAGCGTCAGCGAGAAAGTAAAAATCGAAATCTTCACATTTGACACACTTAAGAAAAAATTGTAGATGTCTCACTAAATTATTCTTACTTCAAAAATTTGGCCCCAGAAACTGACATGACGTTATTCGGAAATTAGTGGCTTATAGGGGGCTAAATAACTTTTTTTATTTGGAAGTTAAGAGATATTTTTATTTATGGAACTTTTGACATTATTTATTGGAAGTGTTTGTTTTTCGTTTGAAATGATCCTGTAAAACTCTTATTCAATATAAATTACATTGATATTACTGTAATACTAATTACAGTAGTTATTAAAGTTAGGAGAGTATATTTCGTCTTACGCAATTTTATCCTTTACAAATATCTTATAAGCAAATGTATCTCAATCATCAAGAAATATTATAATTTACTTATTAAAAAATAAAAACGGCATACACTGGAGCCTTGCAAAGATGCACTTTTATATATCTGGGCATCACTAGATATATTTGCATTTGAAAAATGTTAGTGATCATAATGTTCAGACGTAGGAGAGAACAAAACTCACCAAGGTTAGGGAGATCTTCTGGTGCTAACATAGATACCTGCCATGTAAATTTGTAATTGATAATATCATAATACATATATACATACATCACTGACGGAGTTTAGTTCATTTATCTCAAAATTTGTACTCTATATAACAGCATACGTCATGTATGCGGGAATTGGAATTCAGTTTCCATCGAAATGTTACATTCACATTTTTATGCAATGAAACATTCGCGGTTAATGAAAAATAAAAGAAGAAGGGTTCTGAACCAAATAATGTCAGACTGAAATCACTGTTTATAATTTGAGTTTCATGTTTCTTTGAAAAATTTGTAAGAAAATTAAAACCTCCCCTTATATATACACACATTTACTTTTAGTATTCTAGGAATATACTCATATTTCATTTTATTATATGTTCCTTGCATTACTATACCTTCAGATGGCCTCCCACGTCCAATATCACTCCAGACTATCGGTGTTTGTCAGAAAATTCCTGCACAAAACAGAAGAAAAACTATCATTACCCTCTCTGGTACTGCTTATTTTATTCGTACAAGAAAAACACAGTGTGCGCAAACATTTCTTCACTTATTTCTTTTTTTGCCAAAAAGTAGTAAAAATAGTTGTGGCATATATGGGGCGGGCTGACAATCTGAGCTCGCTTTCTTGAGATACAAGTTTCTAACCCTTTATCATTCACTCTGCTTAGTTTAATTATAAATAACGATACCAAGGAGGGTTTTACGGCGGGAAAATAAAGCAAATGTCTCTGAAGTTAAGTAAATACTATTTGCATCAGCAAACAAACTTCAGATTAGACTTGAAAGTAATGCTGAGGACATAAGTAAAACACGACTCCTCTCGTATCTAGCAAAATGAGGTCTCAAGAAAGCGTATCGTAAATAGTGATTGTATATTTATTGACGAGAAATAAAGCAAGAAGCCCTCTCAACATTCAGTTCGCATCTCGTCAATCTAGTTCACAATGGACCAAAATTATCTTTACGAACTACCTGACCCAAATTATATTATTGACCAAGAAGCTCATTACAGATAGAAATAGAGTAAAATGAAGTGTTTTAAGTAGTGAAGTAATTAGCAAATTAAAGTTTATTTGAACTGTTTAATTTTTACTTTCTCGCCTTACGAAGTTCTTCGAATGACGAAAAAGTTATGTATTCGTGCGCCGGAACACGGCAATTTTTTAATTTGTTTTTGCCATACTACGTGCTTAGGTAGTGAAATGGAAGCAGTGAAATGGTAGCAGTGAAATGGTGAGGAAACAATCCTCGAATTTCTGACAAAAAGAACGTGTTGTGAAGTATCGAAAAAGTGGATTAATCTCGTCTCTATTTGTAGTAAATTACTTCCTCTAACTTACGTTGTATAGTCAGAATCTATGTTTTGCGGGTCATTGATACCAAAAAATTGGTTGACGAATAAAATTCCGTCTGTGGTCAACGCTAAGACCTAAACCGTTCAGACGATTTTGTTCAAACTTTTTCCTAACCGATCTGAAACGTGTAGTTGAAAACGTATATTTTAATTTTAGAGTTGTTTTTCGAGACACACGTGTTCATTTGTTTTCGTAAATAGCTCCAAGTGTTTGAAATTAAACTTTTTCGTCGAATAGCGCAAAGAACGATTGGAAATGAAACAGATTTTATTTTCTTTGAACTCAAAACATTTTTTGGGAAAGGCGCTTAAGAACCGAAAGAGGTCTCATTTTCGTTAAACTCCTGAAAAAATTGCAAATGTTCAGAATGAGGCGAGAAACTGTGTTCTGGGATAGCACCAATATTCGCAATGTTCTGTTAATATTTCTGATTGATAGATTTACTCCATCCTACTGAAGTAACGAATATCTGCATTAGGTAAATATTTTTGTCCTTCATTAAATAAATTAATATTTAGATAAACCTGCGGCTTCGTATATGATATAACGAAGCTGCGGTAATATTTGAAGCTACATGAAAACGTACTTTCAGGAATCACTAAGGTAGCTAATATTCATTATGTAACTTTTTAAATCTAAATAAAAAATGTGTTAGAGACCGATTTGGTTCAAACTGAAATTCTAGTTGCCTAATTTAGAACCCTGGTCTCCTTAATTGGACCTCAAAAAATACACGAGAGGTAATAAAATAATTGGTTAAAGAAATGTGTTAATTGAAAATTACATAAAAACAACGAAAAATCTTTCAGTTGAGTTCGTTGAAAGAAATTACTTTTCTTTTAATAATATCATCGACAATACACTAATTTATTAACGACTTTCCTTATTTATTTTAATGATCATTATAATGTTTAGAAACTATCATTTCTATAGTTTAAATTGAATTTGCCTGGGTAAAACTCTTCCAAATGTCTGGATCCACAATATAGTTCTACTTAAAGGAAGCATTAAGACTTGCAATTTTTATACACTAGAAACCTTCCAAGAATGGGCTACGAGAATGAAGTGAACAACCAACATGATAGATAGTAAAATTAGTTTTAATCTCTGCAATTTATGGAGAAAACATTTTTAACGCTGGCTTAATTTTAACAGAATATCGAGTATTAACCTACAATCCTACTTCCCGAGCACATTATGAGATCTGTTTTATTTTTCTTGAAACATATCGCATCTACATATAGAATCAGCTAGATTCATTATCCTGACGATATTCTGTGTATTGGATTTTCGAATTTTCTAGATCCTGTTTGGATGAAGTACTCGTTAAGGTGGTAAGAGTGAGATACGTGTCATGTTTAACATGTCTTTTTTATTGTATTAATCGAAAGATGAGAGGTTTTTCTCTGTTCTGGTGGAGTTTGAATGGCCTTTACCGTCCAGTTTTCGGGTAATGAGACCGTAAAGTTTGTCGTTTTAACATGGGCTCTTATGGCGGCGTGATAGATCCGACCTGAAATTTTAAAATTGTGAGAAAACTAACTGTTGAAATTGTTTTTAAAAACTGTTCCTTAGGTAGCTTTCATTTTGAAGAATCAATATGCGCAATTTGAAGAACATTTACCGTTTCAAATGGGAGAAATATGCAAAATGATAAGCCTTAATCAGTCCAAAGGGCGCGTTCGCGCGCTTCCTAGAGGGTGAGGACGGCAACACCGCGCGCGTAGCGACAAGTCTTCGGCAAGAGCTCTTACATTCCTCTGGGTCTTATGGGCACAATTTAAAGATCCTCACTCCTGGAAAACCTTGCCCTTTGTATTAATCAGATATTCAACAAAACTGACATGTGATGGTTATAATGATGATTATAATGATGGTTATAATGGTGGTTATAATGATGGTTATAATGGTGCAATCTGAATGAAAAGTTCAATTCAATTAATATTCCAAATGAATCACTTTGATATCACTCTCTATGAGCAAATGGATGATTTGCGAGTTTATAGATTTTTTTATATATTCAGTGCAGCATTATTATTTCGTATTGTGCTATATATAAGCTTGATGATTTTTGCTCCTGAACAATGATTACTGATTTATTCGATTATTCGAATGATTCGAAAATGATTCATATTTTCTTTTATTATGCAAAATACAAAGTAGATGTCATTACCTTCTACAACACATATGTAAGATACCTTACACGCGACTCAAAGCAGCAACCTTCAACATAGGTAAGCACCTCAATGAACTTTTTAGTTGTTTCAAATTTGTTGAAGTGATAAAATACTTTTATGCTCGTGGTATTATCAACCATGCAAGGTATAGTTAAATGCAGAAATGGATTTCTCTACTAGCAAAATAAGAAGTGTTGGGACTCCCACGCCCGTATTTTTTAAAATAAATTTATTAAAAATTCCATAAAATGTTTTTATTCGATTATAATCAAGAGTCAAATTGTTTACTGAACTACAATGTTTGAATTTAAAAATAAATTGAATGGAACATGCATTTGTAAATGAGAAATTAAAAATGTAATTTCCACTTTGTAAGGAATTTGTATATTTATAGCTGTATTTGTACATGGATTTATCCTATCTTAATAAGTGTTTTATAGTTAATTAAAGATTTTTTTGAAGGCATGCACCAAACAATCTTGTACTTGGTGGCCCAATGTATATACGTCCAGCCACGGGCAAATGAAAATGAAATTGTAAGGGAAATGATAAATTCAGCCTTTCGTAGTATTAGTATTTCAATAGAAGCCCACTTTCTCTACAGCACTATATTTTGTGTAATTGTTTGCATTCCCTAAACAGTGGTAATGCATTTTCAATGGGTCTCATGTCTTATTTCCAAAACGTTCTTTAATTTTGAGTACATCAATGCAAACGATTACAAAAGACCTACTACTTGGAAATCTCTTTTGAATATTTTATCTCCAACAATGTTATAATTTTATTATTAATGGTCTAAATAATGCAACGCTCAGAATTATATAATGCTGTAATTTTAATTTATAATTATTAGTTTGGTATGAACGTTTCACAATAATCTGCATCTAAATCAATATCATAACATGATATAAAATTATGCTGAGTACATTGCAACCAGCCAAAGTTTCTGTGAATACAAAGCTGGAGAGAACCAAACTTTTGCTCTTGTTGTAAAGCAATCGAATAAACTAAGGTTTATCCTACCATTGGATTAAATAATTAAAGAAATAAAAATTAGAGAGAGACAAACATTGAAAAATATTTGTAAACACTATACTATGTCACTGTTGTGTGATATTGGGAGGCTTTGTTTCGACTTCCCGCTATGGAAACAAATCTACTAATTCGCTCAGACATAGTGATGTTTACCACTTGTCGACCAGGCATGAACAGTATTCAAAGTGATCAAAACAACGAAACTTACAAGAAACGTGAGCACTGAGCAGGTATGCCAATATCAAGGACATTATGACGTTGCCCAATTTTCCAAAGACTTTTCGCCCTACTTAGATGAGAAAATTCGGGTCATTATTAGCGATCACTGTAAAGAACATATAGATATGTCTTTATAACGTTACTTTCTATAATTCTGCTCTTAATTGTGTAATAGCGCGTGTAGTTTTTTATAATCAATATGATGCCTCAATTTTTCATTCCTTGGCCATGCCGTTGGTACTAGTTAAGAAGCTAGTCAACGGTAGGTCTTTATGTGGTATTGAAATATATTCATTTTCCATCTATGAAACAAAATTCATTCGTATAATGAAATAAAATCCATCATAAGAGTCTCATTTTGTTTACATAGGTCTCGCAATACCCACTTCTATCGTAAATAAATATTTTTAACTGTAATATGGACTCCCTCTCTCTCTCTCTCTCTCTCTCTCTCTCTCTCTCTCTCTCTCCTCTCTCTCTCTCCCTCTCTCCCCCTCTCTCCCTCTCTCCCTCTCTCCCTCTCTGCCTCTCTCTCTCTCTCTCTCTCCTGGGAAATATCTCGCTCTAACCACCCAAGTGTCATTTGTATGTTCTATAGATACGTGGCAAACTTTAGCTCTTGTTTCTACGTTCTATAGATATGTGGTAAATTTTAGAAAAACTTGTTGACCGTCTTGTTAAATATTTTAGTTCAATTGGTTCCTTTGTGTTCATAAATGAATAGGGGAGTTTTAAAACCACGTTTGTCCTTCTTTTTGACAATTTCAATTTGTGTGCCTGAAAGCTTCATAAGTTTGTTGTATTCAATTGCTGTGAGAGAATTTTTAATATTTGCTTCAGTATAGATATCCCGTAAGTCATTGGCTTGCAAGGTTTCTCCACTTAAAATGTTCAATGAATAGTTTTCTTTACGTTTCCATATGTCTCAAGCAATTGCTTGTGAATTTTTCTCTGGTAAGATGAAAGATGAAACTTTAGGTTATAAAATGAAAAGTAATTGTTTGGGAAAAGTGATGTAGCTGAGGTGATCAAAAAATATTTTTAAGTGAACTTCAACACATATCACGTGAGCCAAAAAGAAAGGATACATGGGAATAATTATATATTGGAGGAAAAAGGAATCCTAAACATGTAAAACATTTATATTCCCCGATGAGTTTTGTGCCCAAAACAAGAAAATCCTTTAGCAAGATTTCTTTTTGCAATTACCAAAGACATTTTATTTTTTAAACCAGTACTTCCCGATCAGAAGTCATTCTTTCCTTTTCTCGACTTTTTTGTTATTAAGAGGAAAGTACGGAAATATGATAGAGTATACATATTGATGCATACACTGACTAAACATACACTGAATGAATTAAGGAAATAACCCCCAGTCACAGTTGTAAAGATAATGATATTGGTGATTTTAAAACCTGCTTATCTCCCTTGTTCAAGAGACCTGTCCTCATCTGTTGAATCTCACGGTATAGCAGTTTCACAATGTGTGAAAGTATCACTTTACGTTTCACAATATAACCTGTTTTGTTACGCTAGAGATCATGTTGATCAGTTAACGTAACCATAGTAATAATGGCCATGTAAATCAAACGTTCAGACTTCTAGAAAGTGATCTCAGTGCCATTGTGACGCCAGAAAAAAGGATATATTCTCCAGTAATCTTCCAATTGATGTAAAGAAACTAGAGGATCTTCGAAAACTAGAGTGATACTTACCTAATGAACAGAAAATTAAACTTTTTTGTAATATTAATATAATTGGAGCACCACTACCATAGATTGGATTGAAAATTTTAATTTTTATTTAAAGAACAAGTTTGATACTTCATTACGTTTTCAAATATTTTTCTTCTGAAAGTGTTGTGCAACTTCTTGGCATGTTTGTTACTTTTTAATTTATCGCTGGTACTTCGTAAGAAGAGAACATTATGTAATCGTGAGCCGGAAAACAGCAAATTTTCGGCAGAAAAGCTCTTATTGCTGGACCCTGATAACGAAAAAGTGGATAAATCTAGTTGCAAAATTTAGAACAAATCTTTTAACACGTAGTGTAGGCAGAATCCACGTCTAAGGGCCCGTGATACAGAAAAATTGACTGCAAAACGTCTCTGTCGTCCGTTCGTCTGTGGTGAACGCTAGCTCCTTAACCGTTCAGCCGAATTTCTCCAAAACTGATATTTCCCGATGTTTTTGTCTTCCTGAACGAACTTGATGCTTTTGGAGTTTCAAACGGATATTTGATTTTTGAGGGTACTCTACATGAAGCCTCAGAAACATTTGCCACATGTTCTCAAAAATGCACCAATTTTTTTTTATTTAACTCTGTCCTCAGATAGTGTAAACGACGTTTACGACGGTGGTGTAGGTTTCATGATCGTTGAAATCTCAAATTTTTCGAAAATTGCGAAAGTGCAATTTTTGTGGACGTCTTCTTATGACGCCCCACCATCATATAATATTGACGATAGGGAATTTTTAATAAACTGTTCGTCGTTAAGACAGATCTTTAAATAAGGTAATGTAAAATATTTCGAAAATATGAGTAGTTCTGGTGTAATTGTGCGCCAAATATAGGCAATTTTAATTTTTTTAAAATAATTATTTTCTCTAAAACATCCCAATTTTTCTTTAAATTTTCTCGGTTTTTGTACCAAGGGACAAAAAAACTAAAGTCCTAGTCCCTATTTCGACGAACTCTCCATATTTTCTAAAATTAAAAAAGTTAACATTTCAAAACAACAAAATTGAAGATAAATATTTTTTCCTTAAACAAAATTTGTTCAAAAAATCAGCTCTTTAAAAAAAGGTAATGTAGATTTTTTTGAAAAAGCTATCAGTTTTCGCGTAAAAATGTATTTTAAGCGTAGTTTTTGCGAGAAAGTAATGCAATAAAAAAACTTTTCTCCAAAACCGATCCAAATGTTATCCGAGCATAGAAGATGGAACGTTTAAAAGAATAACGATAGGCTCAATTTGGTTGAGTTCTCTAAATTTTCGAAAATCACAAATTTAGAAACATAGCGAAAAAGTATGTGCTATCGTAGTGTAGTTATGTTTGGACAAAGTAGATACACACATGAAAAAGATTATGAGTGTGAACTTTGTTTCTTTATTAAAATATTAAAATGTAACGTATTAAAAAAAAACATAAGTCACACGGTTTTAAACTCATTTATATGCAAATTTAATAAGCAATAAAAGTTTATATCATACTTCAATGATGTCTCTATTCCAACGATAGGTAAGAATCCTCACAGGAAAACCATTATTCAAATAGTTTCTAACTTATTAATCAATCAGTTCTTTTCTGTTTTCCCTGAAGTTTACGTATCGTGACATAAAATTCGTGTATTCAAATATAATCATCTGAAGAGTATTTTTCTATTCCATTTTGCCCACTGATACTAGAACTTGGTTGGCTTGTTTGATCCAATTTCTAGAGCATGAGACAACGAACAATATCACATTCAATTTACGTCAATTCCATTCAATTACTTTCAGTTGACGAGTAATGCCAATATAAAATAATCCGTGTCTGCCTTCTAAGATGACTGGTTCAATTAACAGTCTTCTTTAGTCGAATCTCGGCGGCTCGTCCAAACAAAATAAACAGATAACACTGAGCTACTACAGAAAGAACGACATTACAACTAAGCGTATTCTTAAGCAAATTAAGCATATTTTGAACGTATAGCGTGAAAGTTTCCATTCCTTACAACCTTTCCCAAAATTGACTCACGATATTTCACATTTAATTAGGTCTCTATCCGAAAAAACGATAACAGTGTGGAACGATATACGATAATTACGACACACGCGATGGAAACTGGAATATTATGCTCTCGAACTTGATAACATTGTGGAACAGGGTGAAGAGTAAAGATTTTGATGGAAATGGTCGGCTATTTTACTTATGTATTCGTCTAGTAGCAATATATTTAGCTCGCGATGAATTTGGGAATTTGTAATAAACCATGCTGCCTTAAGGGTCTTTCTTAGGAACTTATTTTGAAATGCAACTAACTTTTGGAGGTTACTGGGTGCTACGCCACCCCATACGGGACATGCACAGGTTAGAGTGCGTTGAATAATTGATTTGTACTGTAAAATTCGGCTTTCTACACTAATGGAAGATCGAGAATTAATGAAGGGGATCATTTTTTATGTTTTGACCAAGGTTTTATTAGCAGTTACGTGGATTTGGGGTTTCCACGTTAGTCTTTTGTCAAATAATACTCCTAGGTACTTCACCGGTGAAGAGGTCTACGTGATGAGATTCCCCTTGATGTTAAGTATGTTAAGTTCGGGGGGCGTAATGTAAATATCTTGACATTCAGTATGATTTAACTTTATTCTCCAATTCTGAGTCCATTTAATATAATTGTTTAGATCGTTTTGAATATTCTCCTTCGCTATTATGATATCACTATGAGAGGTGAATAGTACAATATCATCAGCGTATAACGCAACGTTGGAGTCGCCTTGGATTGGAATGTCGTGACTGAAAATGTTAAATAGTAAGGAAGAGACAGAACTGAATCCTGTGGTACTCCTGCGGCAATAGCGTGAGGGGAAGATGTGTCTGTGTTAACTTCAACTACAAACGATCTGTTCGTGAGGTAAGTTTCCGTGATCTTTAGTAGGTATTCGGGTATACCTAAAGTTAGCATTTTGTATAGGAGGCCTTGATATCAAACTCGGTCATATGCCTGACTTACATCAAGATAAACTGTCACTGTATGTTTCTTTGGTGAAAACCGTTAGCTATGGCTTCAGTAATACGCAATAATTGATGGGTGGTGGAATGGTTTGGTTTGAATCCGAATATTTCCGATGGGATTGCTTTTATATTGTTGATAAATTTATTAGTCTTGTATGGGTTAGACGTTCGAATATTTTTGATAAAATTGGAAGCAGACTGATAGTTTTAAAGTTTTCAGCTATCCTTAGTTTGGAGACTGGTAAAATGACAGCTCTTTTCCAAGCGGGCGGAAAATAATTGCATCGTAAATATGCATTGAATATTGCAGTTAAACCAGTCGGTTTTTTAAATTTTATTTTACGTCAAAAAAGCAGTTAAAAACTGCGTATGACGTGCTATGGGGAAAAGTGAATTTTGTGCACATTTTCAAAATTCTGTGATCCCTACACTAAGTCATATACTACTTAAATTTGGAGAAAAAAAGGTCCCATGTAATAAAATCTATTTTCAAGGATAAAAAGGCAGTAAATGTTGGCTCTTATCCATGTTTTCCATCGGAATAATACTTCCTGCTGCGACAACATGGAAACGATAAATTGAATAATTATATTTCCCACTGAATTCTAGAAGACGTGCACAGATAATGAAGTTACATTTATATTTGCTTTTGCTTTTGAAGTTTGCTCAGCATTTTGATGCACACATTGTTAATTCCGTCGATACCCGGAGATTGTCTTAATTTTAGAAATATTACTGAGATGGTTTCCGAAGGGGAAAATAATTTGATAGAAAGTGCCGCAGTGCGGATATTAGTACTTAGGTAATTTACTATTTCCGTATTAAATTGTGTATCGGAAAGGGGATGCGGTTTGAAGGTGTTCTCTAGATGTGCAGAAAATATTTCTGATTTTTCTTTGTTAGATTAAATTGTTTCCGATTCACGTCGTAAAGAAGGAATTTTTACTTTTTCTTTGGTAAGTCTTTGAACAGTTGACCAAAGATGCCTTGAGTTAGGATGAATTTTCGCAATAAATTTATTGTAGTTCTGTAGACGTAATATATCAAGAAGGGTTTTTATCTTACGAGTTATCTGACTAACTTTTTTCTTAATATCTGGCCGTCTCGTGTGTTGCCAGAACCGTCTCAGATTATTATTTGTTTTAATTAGATTAATAATATTTCGTATAATAATAATAATAATATATTATTGCTTGCTATTATTAATTTTAATATATTATCCTTTTTTGATTTCGATAAGGCGTCGCCGATTGTTGGAAATACGCAATTATCGCTTTAGAGATTTTTTTCTAGTTCATTGTCAATGTCATTTGCAGTATTAAGGTTTTTTTGGGTTCGTGTAATTGAGAGGCATTAACTTGGCTTACATATTCCAGTTGGTATTTCCTTTTAATTCATTGACGTTTGTTTTATCAATTGACAAGGAAAGCGAGATGACTACTGGGCAGTGGTCAGAATCGAGCTCTAGTAATACACTTTGGTATATCTGAATATTAGTATCTTTAGTTAGAAAAATGTTCAAAATATCTGGGATAACATTGGGATTGGTGAATAGTTAGTAGAATAGTGGAATAGTATATTTAACGTTCTGGAGTTAGTTAGGAGTTAGGGTTATTTTAATTCCAACCGATTCGAGGTTCGCTGATAGTGGAGTCGAAATCTGTTCATGTTTGAGTTCCTTCGAAATAAAAATAGTAACGGCTCCGGCTAATCACTGAGCATTACTATTGCTAATCACTGAACACATTACTAATCACCATTTCTGTACACACCATTGCTAATTATTGAATATTACTAATAAGTGCCATGCGTATAGGCCTACTGAGCTATATCAGGTCAAAAACAGTGGTCACTGCAGCAACTCTGCCCGAGAGATCTTAAGGTTGCAATCGCGACGGTGGCGAATATTCGATACGAGGTAAATAGCTAGGTGGAATTAAACCACAGTCTGGAGGGTAATTCTAGCGGCCGGCAGACCTTATCGGTAGTTTTTCATGGTTTCATCAATGAATACCACGTAATTGTCGGAGCAGTACACAGGGGCCACTGACCGCGGGCGATTGTCCCTTGCTCATCCTTGTCACTTCTTCCCTTGCATTCACACAAAGATTCACACATCTGCATGCACTACACTACCACTCAAGAAAGGGAGATCAGTCGAGAGCTTAGAACGTGTCCCATCTGAGACGGTACTCAGCTGGTGAAAGAGAAACTCCCTCAAATCTACATATAGGTCGGCGCCAGATCTCACGTTCTGATGAGGGTGAGACATCGCTCCTCTCGCGATATAAAATACAGTACACTTACGGGACTAATAACAAATGCAGTTGACGCGTCCAGAAACTCAATATCATCACTCAGTCAATGCATAGAAGAAATGCAGTTCAATTTCAGCAACAGTCCATATTCGGCACCTATCTACTTTTATGCGTAATAGTACATGCCGTTTCTTGTGTTCATATGATGAGCACTTGTAATTACATGCACCGCACGTGTTGAGTATTAAATTACGAAACTTATAAAACTGTTAAGATTATCGTTCAGTTACTTTGCAATTTTACTTCGTCATTGTTTCTACATTTGCTGTATGTGATGTGCATTTATTTTCTTAAAATGCATAAATTTACGTGGTTTAAATAATGATACACACTAGTCGGTGTATATTTCCGATTATCTTTTTCTTTTGATGGTTCGCTTTACGTTTGTTGATTATGGTAATTTATTAGTGAATTGTTGTAAACATATTGTCTCTTCTGTTGTCGTCTCTCTCTTCTTAAACATTACTTAAGAGTTCAGATTAAAAATGCACTATATTCTTGATTGATTCAAATACCTCCTCTACTCATAATTATACATTTTTATTTCTAAAATTCAGGAGAACATAATGTATATGGTTACTTGTAAATTCGTTTTTTTGGAAATAGTAAAGAAAGATTTTAAAAAATTTCACAAATAACGTACAATTTGAAATAAAATGACGGTACGTACTGTAGAAATATTGCTCTGTCGTGTAAAAACGTACTACGAAGCAAATTGCTTATGGTATTCTCCATTTGATGATATATCGTATCATAATTATTAGTCGTTTCAATAATTATATAAAAATGTAACAGAATTAACCTGAAACAATTGCAACATCAATAACACAGGAAATATAAAAACCTTATTCCCAATTTTTCATTAGGAAATGTTTCAATAATCTGTCAAAAAATTATCACCTTCTAAACAGAAAACTTACATAATAATAATTATTTCTCATTTTAAGAATTTAGTGTACAATGCACAACCAAAACCCCTTCACCACAAGTCTCTTTCTGCTCGTGATTATTCCAATGAAATGATGCGAAAATATTTTTTAAAAAAAATACATTTTTAAAACTTTTCTTACTAAGCAGAGGAAGGGACTTCGGTAATTTGTAATATCCTTTTTGTTTTTACTAGTGATTCAGTCCTTTAAAGTATAATTTATTTGTATCAACGTATTCAGAAAAAAATTAATTTTCTCAAGAAATTATTTCAGTATTGTCAATTACCCAACATAAAATAATAACATCCAGTTGCATTTGAAAATACAATGATATTGTATACGCTTTCTCTTAAGCAAAAATGTCATTCCATATTAATGCTTAATTTTTCATTCTCTTTTAATATTCAATAGATTTTTTATTATATAACCAAAATAATAGTTCAAATATGAACGTAATCTAGAGGGGATATATGAAAGCAATAACAAAACTTTCAGTGAGAAACAGTTTTTCACACTATGTTTCAAACATTCTTTAATATTTTTTTTTCTCGTTACCCAATTTTATGATTAAAAGTTGATTTTTATATATGCAATCTTGAACCTTGGTTTACATTTGCTTCTTTGTGCATATCACGATTATAAAAGATGTCAAAGTAGATTTTAATGCATTTAATGTAAGTAGTTACAACTCTATGACGTCTATGCAACAAATGAACATTAATTGTAACTCCAGAGAATTTACAGTTATATTTTTCATTCGTTCTTTAAGGTACATTTTACCATATACGAACAAAATGACGAGAACGTTTAAATAAACAACGAATTGCTAAATAATAAATTGCAGTCCCTACCCCCTCTTACGTGAGCATTTGTGGAGTAATTTGTCGAATGGAACAACGCCTCGCGGTTCCGCTCGTCGCTCGCATTGTCGGGGCAGGGGACGCTGTGTTGCGCCGTGCGGCGAAATCATGGCGCACTTTTGCGTGCATTCCAAAACAGCTCGCTAGGACTCCTTTTATTCCATTGGCAAAGAGGAACTGCGAATCGGGACTTGCAAACATGTGAAGGTCGATGGTAACATCGGTGTTTGTACGCTTGTTGAGCAATTCGCATCACAAAGATCGACCGGTCAATGCCTATTTACGAAAGGCAGATTCGGACAGTGGCCACATGAGTGGCAATACTTTTATACAAACTTTATTTCTCACAAAAAATGCTTAAATAGGAACAAGTATGTTTGTTCTAATATAAGCACTTTTTACCAATGCAAATGTTTGCACCAATGTAAGACTTAATCTTGACAGACTAATCGAAAAATCTACGAATTCATAAATTTTAGAGAACAGTAGAAAAATGCAGGTGTGCTCTTAAATGTAAATTAAAAGAAGCATTTTCAACTGAAATGACATGAACGTTAGGGAGTATTACGAATGCCCTCACTATTTTTCTCTTATATTTCGGTTTCATAATGACGATACTTGGAATTTTAGTGCAAGTACGAGAATAAAAATATATAATAATACCTATTCTGCTCTTTTAATATATATACTGAAACTTAATATACCAAAACGGTTGCGAGAGCCATTTGCTCTCAAAATGTTTGTTTTAACATCGGGTTCTAAACAGCGCATTACTAGTGATCTTACATGCATTACATTTATTTGAACAATAGGGTATGACCCGGTGGTATTTAAGTAATAATAATAATAAATAATAATAATAATAATAATAATAATAATAATAATAATAATAATAATAATAAAGAATACAGTACAAGACGAGCATGCAATAATCATACTATCACTAATATTAATTATTATAACAATTATTTCAACTCTGTCGTGATATCCAATAATTATATGCCAATGATACTAAAAATTAATTCAAGCTACATAGATATTGGCTAAATTAGATTTTAAAAGAAGTGGCATTGATCGCATTCACTACACTTCACTGCACTGCACTACACTACGCTGTTTTGCCTTGAATTACACTGACCAGCACTTCACAGCACTTAGTTACTTATTTAACATCTATTACTCCCAGCTTGTTCTAACTTATTTCTAAAACTTCGGACACTTAGAGGAAAAGCTTTGAAATTTGCTGCGGGTATACTGTTCCAATCTCTAATTGTTCTGTTATAAAAGGAAAATTCTTATTAAAGTTCATTATTTTAATGAGAGATAGGGATAATCATCCACAACAATAACAATTATAATATTTATTACATGCCCAAAGTTAACCTTCGGAAAACAATTTCTAATCTTCAGTAGATCTCTAACAAAAGAAGGAAAAATTGAGAGATTAACATTAAGAAAAAATGTGAAATAAAATATAAAATTGACAAATGAAATGAAATAAATAATTCAATAAAGACGTTAAAAATAACTTACAGCCCATGCAACGGGGATCACACACAAATCTTTACAACAAAACAGAATACATATAAAATAAAGAGATGAACTGCTAAGGTGGCCGCCATCGTGTAGAATTGCGGGAAGGGGAAGCCCGCTTAGGAGCGAGGGAGTGGGAACTGGAAGAGACGAAGGTGCTAGTCATAAAAAGATTTAAAATGGACTGTTTTTTAATTGTGAAATGTAAATTTTGGATAGAAAACAATCTAATATTTAAATTCGAAAAGTTTATATTTTTTAATCTAAATTGACTAAGTGAAGTAATTTTTAAGGTTGTACTTAAGGAAAGTTAAGGGGGAGACTACTCAATAAGCAGACCCACTGAAGATGGAATATTGTTTTCCCAAAAGTTAACTTTGGGCATGTAATAAATATTATAATTGTTATTGTTGTGGGTGATTATTCCTATCTCTCATAATAGATTACCACAAGATTTCTGCTACCACCACGGAATTTGTTCATTAGTTTGTTGGTCGTGTTTTTTTCTTTTCCCATTTTCTTGACCATTACATTATATTTTCTTAGCAGCGAAATAATCTTTAAGAAAGTTGACTTTCTTATATATGTTTGGAATATTATGAAAAAAACACGGTCGGAACTTTGAAACAATGTTAACCATTTGAATTGCAGACCGGTTTTTCTCAAATGCAAAAGAAAACTAAACTAACGACTTTTCTCCACCAGTTAGTTTTCCCTATTCTCATATATTAAATTCAAAAAATTCGATGGAAATTGTCGCAGAAAATCAAACAACAAAATAAATTTTGCTCATCGATTTCGTTTACTTGTCTGAACGAAGATAATAGTTAGCGATTCATCAATATATTTATTAAACTGAGAGTTTGTAGTCAATATATTTATCTATATTACTCATTTTAAATGCGCGATGACGCTGAAAGAAAACTTTACAGCGTCCAACCATATGAGAGGTGTCTGTGATTTCGTTAGATAGTCAGGAACTCGGGAAAATCCAATAACAATGAACTCTCTTCGATTTTAATTTAAAAATACAAACATTTATTATAATTATTTTTTTCCAAAGTTTTTTATGACAATCATTTATTTCAGCAATTGCACAACGTTTCGTAACTAGTTTTGTTACATCATCAGGTGCTTAGAGGGAACTACTATCCCGTTTAATTACCTCTGCAGTAGAACAGTCGAGGAAACATTACGATTATTATTTATTATTATTCTCCCTTTTCTCATACTGTGCATACCGACTGAATTCTCATTCTGAGAGCGTCACTTCTTACGACAGCTAATGTTATGCAACAGCAAGGCTCCAAGAAAGAGGCTGCCTTATTTAATATTTGCCATTCAATTTTTGCGCTAGGAAACAGCTTTTTTTTTAATATTCTTGGTACATACAGAACTATTGTACTGTATGCAATATATAATTGAAAATATACAGTATACAATAGTGTATACAGTAACGTACTAAACTACGTTATTGCATTATTCTTGGAGATTGTTTTTGTTAAACTATATAATTTGTTGCAGTTCTGTACGAGAATATTTTATTTTTTGTTCTTGATTAGTGTGTTCTATTTTCGAAAAATCAATTTTGATCGCCTCAAGTTTACTTATATTTCATGTTCTCCGTTTTAATTGTGAGATGTTGAACAATTTTTTCATTGTGAATTTTCTAATGTGAGGTAATTTTCTTTGTCGTCTTGGCTCTAAATCTGTGGATGAGATTTACGACTATCATACTATATACTTTTCAGTCCTAATATTTTCATTTTCTTTAAATTAAATAAATAAATTTAATAAATATATAAACATAAACAAATAAATAAATTTAATTAAATAAATATATAAAAAATGCATTTATTGGTAGCGAGGCTCAGGCTATGTAGCCAGCTCTTCCGCCTGACCATTTTCAAAATTTTTATTACAATAGGGAATAATAAAAGGAAGTCATTCAATAAAAAATACGTACGGAATTTGGGTAAAAATTTCTCACAAAGAAGAAAGGAGTGACTGAGGAAGAGTTTGATAAAAAAGGCATGCTCACACAGCTTTAGTGTTATTAAATTTATTAATTTGAAGTTAGAGATGTATTCAAACATTAATCACATGTCAGATTGAACAATAGATTATTTTACTCAAATTTAGAGAAATTATCTTTTTGTGACTCAGCAAATTAGGTATAGAAGATCGAGAAAAAAATTAAATCAGTGAGATGTTAATAAGTAATACTAATTCTTTCAAAGAGGTTTTGAGGAAGTTAAAATTACGTTCATTTACCCCTAGAGAAACTAGAAAGGGAGGGAATCTTGTCAGCGTACAAGCGAAAACTCATCAAGCCAAGAGTTCACGCCTTGAGAGAAACTGAAAACATTGAAATATAATGGTGAACGATTTTACGTATATTTAATAATAATAATAATAATAATAATAATAATAATAATAATAATAATAATAATAATAATAATAATATTCTTCAATAATAATAATAATAATAACAACAACAACAATATTCTTCCAAATTCTCTCAAGGAAATTACACAAATAATCCAAGACATCTGGCAAACTGTTATTTGGATTTGGTTAAGATTACTCGAAAACCGCTATTCGCCGATCGGTTTGGCGAACTCGATTAGCTGCGAATTAGGAAGAAGTATTTTGCTTTTGAGGATTCTTTACATAAAGCCAAAACATACCTTGATTGTCTTTATTTATTTTTTTATTTATTTTTACGTCAAAAAAATGTTAAAAACTGCGTATGACGTGCTATGGGGAAAAGTGAATTGTGTGCACATTTTCAAAATTCTGTGATCCCTACACTAAGTCATATACTACTTAAATTTTGAATTTTGAAAGGGAGAAAAAAAACTCCCATGTAATAAAATCTATTTTCAAGGATAAATAAGCAATAAATTTTGGCTCTTATCATGTTGTGCATGTCTTACTTTGATTGTCAGATGAATCCGACTTCATTCCGTTGAATATTTCCAGAAATTTCATGTTTCTTAGTGTAGCTTGCTATCGTACGTCATGAAGGAACATCAACCTCTTCCATGAAGAAACCTGAGTTTGTTATATTTATTACGTAGTCCATTCAGCAACTGGTTCACTTTAGCACTAAACACCTGGTTTTTTAGGTCGGTGCTCTTATTTGAGCATGCTAAGTGATGAGAAGAAAGAATTTAGAATTAAAAATGATTTTTTTAGAATTTAATATCAACAATATGATTATTTGCATATTAGATTTCACTAAGTTTTTGATGCTATACAACAAGAATGTCTAGAAAAAAAAGTAGTGTTCGAATTACTTATTGGAATATCAAGAATTTTGCCAATACAACATACATTAAAACTATACTAAAAGGTACAAAAACAAGCACAGTAACTACTGCTCTGACACATATTACTGTCGTAGGAATAAATATACCTGAAAAATTGTTCCGTATATGAACCGTATATGATCTTATACTGAAGCTTAAATATACACCCATAAAGATGGCGGTGCTCGATTTGAATCATCCGCATTGTGGCTGCCCATATTTAGCTACACATCTGCCAATGAACGAACTAAACGTTTTAGACCTTCTTCAATCGGTAATAATGCCACAATAAAACCAAAAATCAGCTGTTTTCTCACACCTCCCAAAATTTGTCATACATGTGTTCATTTTATTATTATATAATACCATGAAGCCATTGGTCAGCCCACTACGTTCGGGATCAGATGTGTATTTCATTTTATAACTTTTGAGTTTTGTTTTCAAGAAATGACGGCGTTTACTATATAAATTAGTAGTAACTGTTCTAGAAATCGCGATGTGAGAACCAGAGGGAACTATCTTCAATTTTTGTCATTTCTGATTTTTTGTATAAAGAATAGATAAAGCTTATATGTTTCAAACAATAGAGATATTATAACTAAATTAGCTATAATTTAAAAGTTACAGGTTGGGAAATATATTTCCATGGGCATAATTTGTCAAACCTGAGAACCCGACAGTTTCATGTGCAGCAATCGTTGAAAAGTACGTAGTTGAAAGTTTTGCAGTTATATGGGGCATATTAAATAACATGTTGATAGTGTGTGTGTGTCTGTGTGTGTAAAGTGATCAAAATGAATGAGGATATTATAAAAAAGTGGCCGAATGTCATTTATAAGGAGAGAAAATGTTCAATAGTGAAGAAGAATATATGCCTTCGACAAAGACTTCGTAAAAAGTAAGGAGATTGCTTTATTTATGCACTGTTGTTGAGAACAATGCTATTAGTGTCTAGGTAATTAAAATTCATTAATTATAGTACCATTTTATAAAATCCATAGTTTGATAGGAGGTGCAGCGCATGTTTTATAATATCATTAATATATAAAATCCTTCTGAATCCGAATTATACAGCTATACTTGGAGACAAAAGGTTTCATCTGCAGTTTCAGTTTTAAAAATTATGCAGAATGTGTACGTATATATTTAATCGATACAATATGTTTATTACACATGTCTTTAGCTTGTTCGTCTCTGTAACCTCTTTTTTATTAATTACAATACAGTTGACATACCAGAAGTAGCAAGCTTCAAACTGCTCTTCTGTAAAATCACAAAAAAATGTAGGTAAAAACCGTTGGTTTCCGGATCGCGAATAATACATCTAAATACAGATACTGACAAAACTATATTTTATAATATCATTGGTGCATAGAAAGTGTATATCATAGAAGCTGTCTTTTGTACGAAATTCTTTAAGAAACTGGAAAGAGGAAAGACAAAGTTAATATATGGGAATAAATATTACCTTTCTACAAGTAATAGTTACGTAAAGTATGCAAATGAAGTACTTTTATGTATTTTATAAGATAATTCCTGTAGACACACAAACATGGAGTAGAGTCCGTACGACTTTATATTTTATAATAAAAGGAAAGTCATTAAAATAACTACTTTAATTTAATAGTAAAAATAAAATGATTTATTGGATTATGGCTAATTAAAATATTTCTAGGCTCTATTTAAAATAAATCGTTATATAATTTGCATTCATTTTATAAATGCTGTTAACATGCGTAACAACTCTTTTACTTAGAGGGGCATTACACGTTTCACATGCAAAGGAGGTCATTTTTTAATTAAGTGGATGTGGCGTAATTAGCAATGTCCTGTTCTTATCTTATAAGAGCTACTTGCTCCTTGCGTTTGATATTTTTATGGGTGGATAATGTGTAAAATCTGGAGATTTATGAATATTGATGGCTTTATAATCTATCCAGTCACGGCTCCATTTGTTATATCCTAAAATTGTTATTCGGAAATTTGAGGAAACATCGTGACTATAGATGTTACTCTGCAATGTAATTAGAACGCTATAAGGAAAAAGGAAGATAAAATTCAAATACTTAATAGAAGTTTAGAAATCGAGATTATTCGGATGTTGGGTGTAAAATGTAAGTGAACCAATTATCGGTGCCCTGTAATTTATTTCGTCAATGTACGTAAGAACTTGTTCAAACTCCAAGGCGATTCAAAACATTAAGAAGTGCAAGACAGCATTATTGGGAACATCTCGTATTGTACCGCTCATAAACGTACTGTAATAGTACTCGGTCACGGGGTCTGTTCCTTTAAAGCTTGTGGCAAACTAGAGAAAATTTTCTATGTAATGGGCTCTAAAATTTAATTGTAATTGATGGATAATTAATAAAAGCGATAACAACAGATTAATCTGAGAATAATTTTATTTCCTATTTCAGATATATGATAGTATTTTTCCTAGGAAAACTAAATATGTTACTAATAAGAGAATCCTATGTTAGATCATGGTTGTACAAGATGTAGCACAACTGTAGAAAATTCCACCGTTTCTGGCCTCTGAATGCAATAAAAGTGTTTAAAATATTGGGAAAGTTGTATATTATTTTCATAGTGTTTTCATGGTGAACTTTGTTTCATCATTCAAATTATTTTAAGGTTTTATAATAATTCTCAAACATTGCCTTCACGTTAAGAGTAGCTGCCAAGCCATTTTCCAGAGAGAAAATTTAATGCGCTGCAAATCGTTGCTGAGTCCTTTCTTAATGGCGTCGCATGACATTTATTCGATGACCTTCAGCGAGTCTCTTCATTTGAACTCCACCGGTCGCGTTAGAAGGTTACATGACGTTGTTTACTTAGAAAGTGGGTGGGACCAATTTATTTTGCAAAATAGCTAAGTTTTTCGTTCATTAAAACAATGATCTTAGTACAAATATATCCGTATTAACATCGAACTTCAAGCAAGAAAATTAGAATTGTGACTCACCAAAAAGATACTTATAAATATTCCATAAAAGTGTAGGTACTTATAACGTGAGAGAAGGTATAAACAGAGAAAAAATAGTTTGTATTAACAAGAGGAGAATAAGTGTGACGATATGTTCTGAAACATGTTCCCAACTGAACCTCTAATTGTATCTTTTAGTTTTGTGTGGAGACATACATTACGACTTGTTGGAATGCTAACAAAGTTTTCCTTAGGGGCTCTCTTTTTTTCAATATGACCCAGAAATTAATGAAAAACATTTCATAGCTTTACAAAAGAAAGAAATTGCAGTTTTATTTTGAGCTAAATGCATAAACTTTTTTAAATATGAATTTCATTCATTCAGGGCTTAAAGTATTTAAAGTATTTATTGGTGTTTTTAATTTCAATTGCAACTTAATAGAGTTACTAAAAAGAAATATATATTATATATATATATATATATATATATATATATATATATATATATCACCAATTTTGGATATTTTGAACATTAACCGGCTTATTCCCGAATTAAGCAGATATAGACATTAACTGCAACATCTACTACGTTTCTTATGATATATGTTATGTATATAGGCTTGTAGCAATAACGGCTGCCCATCTATTCAATACTAAAACTGAAATGATATGTGTGTATATATTAGCTAAATGAAGTAGACATTAGCCAACTCGAGGTATCTAAGGTAGGTGAAGTTCGTTAGGTTGACGAGGAATAGCAAATATGTAAAAAAAGAGGAAGCAGACAGCTGAACGGCTGATACGGTTGATTGATTTGATTTATTTAAAGTCGCATCAACTACATATGGTTATTAGCGACTACTTTTATAATTACACAGTAATAACTCAGAATTATACATATATGGTTAAATATTGTTATACACTTTAATTTCCCTTATAAAGCAAACGAATTTAATGTACTGTTCTCCGTTATTGAGGTCTTTAGGAGAACTTAATTTGTACTTGTTCCTTGAACTTTCATATTTAGCGCATGAAAACATGTTTTTCTGAAAGGGACATCTGGCATACATTGCAGTTATCAGCATCAGTCCTGTTCAATAAGTAGCCGTGAGAAATTTTTGTGGGTTCTATTCTGCATCTTGTCAAGACAACCTGATCCTTTCTGCAGAAACTGACCGTTGGATTATAATCTTCAAATTTTCTAACTGATCTTAATTTGTACCCCTGTAAGTTGTTCCATTATTTAGCGTCAAGATCAGCTAATTTGTTCTTGACTCTCTTGAGATATTCTTGACAGCTTACTGGTATATCACTTCTAACTACGCTCGTGCTACTTCTTTAGCTTTTCTGTCTGCCAATTCGTTTTCTGCAATGCCAACGTGCGAAGGTATCCAGCTCAACGCTATTTCTTTGCTCTCACTGCTCAGTTGGTTGATATTTTCATCTGTCTCTTTGACCAATACATTATCAATAGATAGATTCATTATAGCAGATACAGCGCTTTTAGAGTCTGTTATTATCATAAATCTTTTTTGATTGGCCCTTGGAATGTATGTAAGGGCCTCTAATATGGCATATAGTTCACTGGGCATCACTGAAAAGTCATCAGGTAATTTTTTGGTGATCACCTCACATGATGCTATTACTACGCAACCTACGTTGTTTAGATTCTTTGAGCCATCAGTATAAATTGTGCTGGTCATGTAAGTTGGTACCGTCGGAAGTGTAGAGTGAAGTATTGCTGGTACTTTTGTATTTTCCATTGATGGCGTTGATTCTTTGCACGCGTCTTTGCTGTTAATTTGGAATTAATGGATGAAATAAATTACCTCCAACATTTTCTTTTGGCCTCTTTTATTATTTTCCTTGCTTTTGCTCTGGAAGACTTGAAACGGATATTATTTTCATCAGTATTGTGCCTCTTTTAGATACTAAACAATTGCTTACATTTCTTTACTGCCTCCTCACAGTCATTTGACCACCACGGTAACTTCCTTTTGCCTATTTTGCCAGTAGTTTTCGGAATGGTTTCCTCGGCGGTGGTCAATACTATTTCTCAAAATCTATCTAAGTTTACATCTATTTGGTTGAAGTCAGAATCATCATTTTTAAATATTAATTTTTTCTTCAATAATTCGCTAAATAAGCTCCAATTTGCCTTCGAAAAAATCCATCGGGGCGCATAAATAACCTCAGTTTCCGGTGTGTCCTCGGAGGCACTGTGATAGGATAATGGTCGCTGTTGAATTAATCATCGAGAACATTCCATTGTAGATATCTTACTAGATTTGGCGTACATATACTTAGATCGATAGTGCTTACATTTCCTGTTGCCACGGTAAAGTATGTAGGCTTATTGTCTTCATGTAATAGAACAAGGTCTTCTTTCTCTGAAAAATCACCCACCATTTTCCCCCTGATATCCGTTCTTCCTGAGCCCCATTGTACATTGTGACAATTAAAATCACCTACCAATATCAATGTTTTTTTTTAACTTGTTGAATTAAATTTCAAGATCATAGCTGCGCAGTTAAAATGACCTTGGAATGTACATATTACACAACATGATGTTCCTAGCTCCTAGCAACCTCTTCATGATTCTCGCAAAACGAGACTTCATACCTCTGTCCTCTAGCAATGGGTACATACTCTGAGCAATGCATTCAATTTATCAGTTTCCTTAGTATAGTTAAGAGATTTTAAATTTACTAGTTCCGTACGTATCTTCCAAAAAGTCTTTGAGTTGTTCATAATTAAGAACTTTGGAGGTTACATCTAATGTTTCTTTAGTTAAGATTTCCTTAATTTTTTTACTTTTGTTTTTAGAGTTTTTTTTGTTGATATTCTTTCTCTTGTTTTTGACAGGTTTAGCAAACTGATGTGTTCTTTCTTCCGAACTATTCAGGGTTATTTCCGATGTTTTATTGCTAGATGTACTTGTAACCTGCGACAGTGTTCTTTTAGTTGTCTTTCCAGTCTCAAATGGGGGAAAGTTTTTATCAAAAGTAGAATTATCGTTGTGTTTGTTCTCAACGTTCACGTTTGTTTCTTGTACTAAATATACATTGCTATTGTAATTAATATTGTCTACATTTTTACACTTTCTTGCTACATAACCTTCTTCCTTGCACTGATGACAGTTAATAGTGCCATAATAAATCCAAATAATATAAATCCAATTTCTCTCTCCTTTATACTCAACTGCTATAGAATCAGGTATTTTGTTTAGTGAGTCTTCGGGCACATACATTTGCCTACAAAAGCTTAAAATATGTGTGAATTCTTCTTTTCCGATCCCCGCTCGAAGGAATGACACTTCGCACTACGTTCAATTCATCAAGTTCTTCATTTACAGCATTAGGGATCTTTGGATAAACATTTGATAGAACTACTCGCCGCAGCTCACTAACAAATGGTCGCATATTTTGTTCACTGTCATCTATATGAATAGATTTATATTTATCTGTTATTTAATTAACTAACTGTTTACTGCTGAGAAAGATGCACACTCTGCTGTTCAAGATCTTGGACGCGTATATTATGTTTCGAGGTGAAACAATAGTAGCTAAGGCTTCTACAAACCTTGCGAGTGATGTACAGTAGTCCTTCCCATCAATTATCAAACCTTGTTCTTTGTCCGGATACATAGAATTCTCTACAATTTTGCTCCAGTTTGTGCGACCTGAGGCGTGTTGGCTCCTGTAGTCAGAGGCCTTCCCTTCAGCTGATGCTTCATGCCGATGCGAGGGCATTGTACTTCTTCTTATCCCCACGTAGGGGAGGAAAATAAAACGGTTTTATACTTCTCTTGCAGTATTTACTGTTTAATAAAATGTCCACTAGCAACACTCAAACTAAAGAAAGTCACACACTCTCCACGTACAACGAATACTGTCACTGCGTGCAGCACGATGTTGACTCTACCGCTGCCTGTGACGAACGGCTGATACGGAGTTTCTAAGGTTAGTGAGAGAGTTGTGTAATTTCGAGTTCCGCTGTGTCAGTCCTCAATTTCTAGTTTCACGATACCACCTATCCTAATCTAACCCTACGGTATGCTTCGGTTGAGCCTTTGCTATGCATTTCGAATTGGGGCTTTCGAAAATTCGAAACGAACATTCTGCATTTTTGCCAGTCCCATTTTAGAACTAATTCTGTACCTACTATTTACATCAGACATTACATCACTGCGCGATTGCCACAATGCTTGTAGATGATACTCCTCGCTGCTCATGAAAATCAAACAAGGGCTTCAGTATTTCTCCAGAAACATCACAACAACATTAAGGAGGGGCTGAAAATAAAAAGAGCTAATGAAATCAAATCAACACAAGTGAGATTCGCTCTTAACAAAGATACGCGTTCACCAGTGCAAATTAAGAATCTACAATTCCTTAAACAAACGTGAATTACTTAGGAATCCTCTTGAATAGAAGGATTACCTTAAAAAATAGTTCGCAAGGAAGTAAATTGCATAAAAATTTAATAATTACTCCTAGCTTATTGGTAAATCATTCACCCCTTCTTTGAAAAAGTAAATTATAATTACAAAACAGTAATTAAATCTATGGTAACCCAAAAAATAGACTTGTGGTCTCAGCAGTTGCCTCAAACCCAGGAACTCTCCAAAGAGATCAAACTAAATTTTAAAGACAAGCAATCAATGTGTCGTGATACTTTAGAAATTATCTCTCTACCAAGATTTAAAATTACCAACAGTAGGTGAATCTACCATATGTATGAGAATACTCTAACTTCAGGGAAGAATAGAAGCACATCTCGATCGTGAGGAAGTAAACGTTTTAGATAGCATATGTGATACAAAGGGGTTAAATACACAAAATTTAAGTTATTGATTTTACTTTTCAAGAATGGTCACCATCAAATCAACAATTGAAAATTAACAGTTTCGAAGTCACAAGAATTATCATTAAGATTCACTTGATATATAAATTTAAATGACAGTTAACCTTTGAAAATTTCTGGAGCTCATATGATAATTGATAAATAATGAATGATAAATGATGTTAAATGTTTCAATTTAAAAAAAACTAGAATGTTTTCATGCTTACTTGTTTAGACAATGATTTTTTAACCTTATATTCTAATTCCTTGTGCGACCTGTCTTGTTGTTTCTATTATTATTGTTGTTATTATTATTATTGTTATTATTATTATTATTATTATTATTATTATTATTAATGTCTTCTAGTAGTAATAGACTGACACTATCTACATACAATGCTTTTAAAAACAATGGTTCATGATTCTGTATAGAACGTCACTGGAGTTTCAAATGGAACTTTGCAGAGATTTCACCATAGTTTTTACATGCAGTGTTGATGTTAGTAATATTTTCTTTGATTTTATTAATCTGGAACAACCTAAGCTCAATTACATTAGGCTCTTTTCGCTGCTTACCAAAGTTTTTTTTCTTTTTTATCAAATTCATTTCACGTGCGCCTTCTGCGGTGTGAGTCATTAAAAAGAGTTGTAAATTTTATGATCCCGTTTCTGAACACAGTTTCACTAACTTCACAAAACGGTTCCTCACCGGGATACAATTTTCTATCGTGTGTAGTTTTTCCTCTTATTGTACATCAGGTCACACAGGACGCAGTACGGCAATTGACAGCTGCAATATCTTTTATTGTATGGAATTCTTTGGTTATCCATCTCTAAACTTAACTCTCCAATGAGACAGGTCGTTTCTTTGTACAAACGTATAGTAATTCACAAGATATTATGTTAAGAGAGAGAAAAATTGGAAAATAATAGAAAAAGAAAAAAATCAGAAAAAAACTATAAATAAAAAGAATAAAACCTCTATCTTAGTTTGTACTTTCTTTACAAATAGCATCTCAGGATATATTTTAATAACGAATTCTAGAGAAATAGACGGTGTCAAAATGTTCCGTTTCGGTTTCAAAAAACTCATAGTTCTACAAATGTTATAAAAATTGTTAATATTTTTTGCGACTTCAGTGTTACCTGTCACAAAAGGATTTGTATCAATTTACGGCCTTCTTTTATGTGAAATGTTTTGTAAAAATTACAAGTTTCAAATGATTTTCTCTTTAATAATGAAAATTATCTAATCTTGATCTAAAGGTATAAGGTTATAAGCAATATGTTCTGATTCACTCTTGGAATAGGTGTGTATTAATCGGAAAGGAGAATCCAGAAGTATTAAACACTGTTGCCATGTGTGTGTGTGCATGTGTTATCCGTCCGCAGACTAGCAAACACACGATCGACATTGGCGTTAAATTTTTCGCTTATATGTACTAATGAAAAAAAAATTCAATTTCTGTGTGTGCCTGTCCAATGCCGAATCAATAATGCCTTCATAGTCACTGATGCCCTTTCCAAAGACCAAAATGTAGCAATGTAAGTTGGCAAATAGCTGATTGCCAAGAAGAACTGAGCGCTAATATTTACCATATCTTCCAATTTTCATTTAATTCCTCTCGCTGTACCAACATTCAAATCAAGTGCTGCTAACAATATCTAATTATGTAATATGAATTTCAGTTCATTTTCTTGGAAACACTTTCAATGATCATTGTCATTATTATTATTATTATTATTATTATTATTATTATTATTATTATTATTATTATTATTATTATTATTATTATTATTATTATTTTGTTGTTGTTGTTGTTGTTGTTGTTACATAACAATTATTATTAGTTCATATTGGTTTTCATTACTGTCTTTGTGATGTCTTCCATTTGTATTTGGGGGGTAGGAATTTGTATTTTATGATTGCTACTACTTTCGATCATTTGTCATTACCTGGAAGGAGCTTTTACCTTAACTCAGGTTTGTAATTTCTCTCAATTTATTTTTCTTTACTAACCTTTTTATTTCCTTTTTAAAAAATGAAAGCTAAGTTTATACCTTTGTTATTAATGGAGTTTAAAATAGTAAATTACATTTTTTATTTCTAGGAACGAATAGAATTCAAATTGATCATATGATTATTATTATTAATATCAAAAAATATGAATGAACTCAAAAATTTTGGCATAGTTTTTTCATTTTTAAACATATAATATTTACATATTTCTACTTACATAAGACAATATCTGTCGATTCTTAACATGTGTAGAATATCCTTAGAGAATTTTCTCTTTTTCTATTTTAATGTAGGAATATTAGTTTTATTCTACGCGACAGAGCATTTTTGTTGTTGGTACCAGCTAGTGTACTTCAACGTAAATTCTATGTTTATCTCATCTAAAGGTTAAAAGAACCGTCATAACATTGTATCAGAGTCGCAATTATGGCAAGTACACATGTCTTTTCCCATATTATTTACTCCCTTGCTCACATTATACTTCACTGACGAAATGACGAAATTGAAGCAATTTTCATTGAATTTCTCATATATGTCGCCTTGTTGCTCGTGGATGTAATTATGGAGGTAACATGGCGCTAACCGTGATGATACCGTGGAACACATTAACTATTTCCCACGTTTGGGTATTAATTTCCAATTAATATCTTCACAAAACACTGACACTTTCACCCAACTGTGTCGCTTGTCTACGGATCCTCGCTGTGGTTTATTTTCCGAGGAAAGCTACGGCGGTTTCAACTTTTCACTCTCTGCCAGAAAGAATGCGCGTGTTGGCGAAATCGATCGGACTGTGTGAAAGGGAGAGATAAACAGTGGGCGGATAGGCTTTATCTGGCTCTCTCAACGCATTGCGTGTGATGGGCATGGCGCTTACTTTTTCTATTCGCGTGGCGCGGAGCGCATATAAATACATCATTTTAATTATTAGCCTCGTGGTACACAACATTCGATAATCAAGGGTTCTGTTTGAGCTCTACATTTTTGACGCAGCATGAGAAATGACGAAACGGTATAAAGAGTTAAGTGCTCAAACGAGTAAATATTGCATTATGCTGGGATTAAAGATACCGGTTTTCTGGAGTATCGGTTAACGGTTAAAATTGTTTGTAATTTAAAAACCGTAATAAAAGATGAATTCGTAATAAGGAATTTTGCCAATTGTCAAAAGCAGAAAAAAACAAATTTCAAAGTGGTTGTAATTATGCACTGGAAATAAAAAGAAATGCCGGTAATTATGTTTGGACAAAGACAAAGAATATTATTAAATATAATTTCATGAATGATGATCATGATTAGTATCAAGAATATAAAACATAATACATAATTTTAAAATCATAACCAATAATATTAATGTGCCTGACTTTGGTTTTAGTAAGTACTTGTGAAATATTGTTTCAGTTGTTTAGCAAATAACAAGTTGGTATTACAGTTTAAAATATTTTTATATTGTTACACTGTTGTTTGAATATGTGTTAGAAGCTTGTAATACACATGTACATCCTTTTGTCCATCAAAAGAAACAAAACCTCTGTTTTTTTTTTTTTTTTTATTTCTAGTTTCTTGGAATAACTTTGTAAATTGGTATCCTTATAACAAAAAACCATTTAAATTATTCATTCTATATTTTCAGTTTTAAGAAAATTCTATTTTATAATCCTGTTTGAAAACCATCTGTGAATAATTGATTTGGGATGCTGGAACTGGTTTCTTGGAAACACTCGTGGTTCCATCTATCGGGAAACCTTTGAACTAAATGTAACTCGAAACATTATAACGAGTTTTCCTGCTGGTAAGGGAAGAGCGTCATGGATTCTTGTTTTAAGAATAGAAAAGATACTTCGACTATAGGGACGAAAGAACGTTTTTGTACGTGAAATTTGGTAGAAAAGAGTAATACATCCTTTATTTTTTGCTTATTGTTTCACAATCATTACTGGTTTACATATAGTAAATATCAAGGAATTCCAAGTTTTAAAACCAGATTTTGTTTTTTCTGCTAGGATATGTTTCTAAAATTAATTCACTTGCACAAAAAGTTCGTCATGAAAGGTTAGTCATGAAAAATTTGTCATTAGTTTTATTTCAAGGTATACTTTGATACTGAAGAGAACTCCCTTCACACTTGTCCTTTGTTGGTTCAGAAGTTTCTTCTTTAGCCGCTTTATCTGCTATTTCATTCCCTACTATACCTGTATGTGCAGAAATCCAAACAATAGAGAATGAAGGTTTCGTTGTTTATTTGGAGAAATAAAATTTATTATATTCTTTGGATTATGGAATTTTTTGAGAATCTGTTGACAATTACCTTCAAGGTTGCCATAACGTCTGAGCGAATCACTATTTTGCGGTTTTCTTAATTTTAGGAGAATAATGTGCTGAATTTTATTAAAGAGCAAAACTCTGTTATTTATTTCTGCATGCATTTATTTATCATGAATCTACGCTCGATGCAAGAAAAATATTTAGTGTTTAGTAATATATATTTTTCATTTCCATTGATCGGAGTTCGCTATTAAATGGATTAAAAATTCAAATGTTTTTCGTATATTTCTTTCTTAAAATGTTCTTCGTAGATTATACATACTTTCTGAATTTTAATTATTTAGTTTTTGTGTGAATTACCCACATTTAAAGCTATATCACACTCTTATTCTTCAACTAGTACTTCGGTCCCTGAAAAATAATTATAAATATAAACTGCGCGCATATTTTTGGTCTTGATATGTAATGTAAAACAGTCCATTCGTCTTTGTTACACTATTTGTAAGAGTGAAAAATCATTTCATAAGAAGAATACTGCTTATATTACATAACTAGGTGCAATCGTATTATTATTATTACTGCTTATATATATATATATATATATATATATATATATATATATATATATATATATATATATATAAGCAGTAATAATAATATACTGATTGCACCTAGTTATGTAATGTGGGATTAGCAGTACATTTCGTCAAATTTGACTTGGTACTATTTCTAAACTTAAGGTTTCGTACGCTCACACAAAGTGACATTCTTTAATATCATTTATAAACAAAAGCCTCAACAACGTGTATGTAAATAAGAATTTCATATTTTGAAATATGTAACTATGTACAAAATTTGCTTAATTTCCTTTGTATGTAATAATGTTAATTATATTTGTTGGGCAAGATACTATATACCGCACGTGTTTTGGAGAACTTAACATTGCTTTGAACTGATCACACAGTTTAAGTAGTGATTATTCTTGTAGTGTTTTCACACGTAAGATATTTTTACAATTGAACTTTTCATGGGAAGGTTTTTAGATTCAATATCTACATTCAGTGTTTTTAAAAATATAAATTTATGAACACACAGGAAAACAACGGGATACTGGAACTTTCAAAACATTAATGCGAAGAACTCACAATGATGTCCATACATACTAATAGAGATAGCAAACCTCAGCTGAAGACGTCCTCTATCAGTGAACAAAAGAATGTCATATTTCTTCGTATTAAATCTGCGATGACTGGGCGACAAAGAAATAGTTTTCACTATAGAAGGAACATATTAAATGACATTAAGTCGATTTTTTATTCAAATCCAGTCGACACCAAATATTTTGTACAGACTGATTTTATGTGAAAGGATAGCTGATGAGGTTGATTGATTCAACACAGTCTTATATGAATGTATGTATGCACTCTATCACTGCAGCTTAGAGAGACTATGACCTGCCATGGTGTCCAAGCCTAAAGGCTATGGGCTTGGGACACCTGTGATAAGCAGCCTTTCATTTGAAATTTTGTACCTCAGAGAAGCTTTAAAATTGTCACACAACATGGAATTCCAAGTAGTTGATATTAATGTTGATATTGTTGAAGGTTGCTGATATTAATATCAGTGATGTAGTTGTCTAATGTATGTACATAATTAATGTATCTTCTAAAATATCCAAAGCATCCCAGAACTATCTTCATTTTTTATTCCTCACACTCACGTATAAACAAAACAACCCATGTAGGTTTTAGACTTCCCTTTTACCAAATACCTTAAGGGAAATTAAATATATTGTATATCACCCAATTTAGATGCTATAATTTACTTAAAATTAAAATAAAATTTTCTCAGTTGTGTAAAATTTGTTTGTTCCGTATTGCATAATTTGGTTCACTTAATACATATACAAGTATCAATGAATAACACAGGTGCTAATATTTTAAAAAACACTCTAGAATAATATTACAATAAATGCACGTTTTCGATGGTAATTAATTAACTAATAAACTAATCAGTAGATTAAAGGTATTAGATAAATTAAAAAAACAGTAAATACGTTAAATAACAGAAAATATAATAATTATGAAACAAATGTTAGTACCGAATTTATGTTCAATAGTATTGAGTTTTGCTTCGTATTCATGTTCTAACAAATAATTTTTTTAATAAATGAATTTGGGAATATGTTTATTACGTGATGCAAGTTTAGTGTACCGCTAGTGACCTGCAGTGGGAAAATGCACACAAAATGGTTCTCCAAAAAGTATTTCGCACACTGTTCGAGAACCATAATTACCATATATTTGTTATCACCGTAAGAAATTAAATATTTTCACAAAGATATCCTAAAAAATACTCAATAACAGCATATCCATGTATATTTACATACATTATTTGATTTCGAACATATTGTGAAACGTGTTGTATTTAAAAATACAATTTCTTACAACTAAAAACTTACTCATATTTGGTACTTAGCTTTATCTAAATAATAAGTACCATCACAGTGAGTAAATATTTGTCTCTGACGCAAAGTATTATCGATATTTTTTGAAAATTATCAAGGTCAGATTATCGCTTGTGTGTGTGGGGGTGTCAGGAGGAGTCTTCGATTGGGAATCTTTACAACGTACTATTCAATTCTGACTTTTACTTCGGGAGGGGGGATCTAAATTTTTTTTATCACAGAATACAACCGAAAACAAATTTTTAGAAAAAAAATTTAACTGTAACATCACCAGAAAATGTTTTCTTCTTCTTCACTTCACGGATTAGGGAAATTCCCTGTTCCGACTTCATTACACCATCTCTGTCGTGGACGGCCAATGTCCCTTCTTCCTCGTGGTCTGTACAGAAAGACATGTCGGGGGATTCTTTCGTGAGACATTCTTCCTAAGTGCTGTTCCCACCGTGATCTGTATTCATTTACTTTTTCATTGATAGAAAATATATTAAGTTCCTTTCTTATATCTTCGTTTTTTATTTTGTCCATAAAGGTGCAGCGTTTTACTCTCCGGAGGAATTGCATTTCCGAGGCCTGTATCTTCATTTTATTTTGTTTTCTTAATGTCCATGATTCACACCCGTAAAGCAGTTGTGGTACTGCCATGACTTTATAAAATTTTAACAGTGTCTCTTTTCTAGTCTTATTGCGAAGATATTTCTTTATTGTTCCACAAGTATGTTGGAAACGTTGTAATTTTGTTTTCGTATCATTACTGTAATCGTATGTGATATCACAGCCCCAATAATTGAAATGTTTCACTTGCTCTATTACATTGTCTTCTATTATTATTTTAGTTCCGATAGGATGCTTGCCTCTGAATGCCATTTCTTTAGTTTTAGAGACAGATATTGAGAGACAATATGGTTTGCATATTCTATTTAGCAGGTACAAGGACTTTTGCAGACTTATTTCGTTCTCTTCTATAATTATATGATCGTCAGCATACAGAAGTGATTGTAGAGGTGTACTTAGATTTATCCAAATACTTGGTTTATTCAAACTTTTCCATTCTCTTAGAATGTTGTCAATATAAATATTAAACAGTGTGGGGGACAAGCTACACCCTTGTCTTACACCTCTGTTTACTTCTAACTCTTCTAACATTTTGTTCTGAACTTGTAAATTAATACATGTTTTGTGATAGAGGGATTTAATAACTTCTATCAAATGGAAGGGATAGCCCCTTTTTCGAAGAATCTGTCAGAGAAGTTCACGATTAACTTTATCAAACGATTTTTCATAATCTATTAAAGCTATGTGGGTCTCTAAATTGAACTCTAGTCTCTTTTCTATTACCATAAACCAAATGGTTTATGGTAAACACATTGTCTGTACACGATCTTCCTTGCCTGAATCCACTTTGTTCTTCCAAAGAATCTGAGATTGGTGTGAGCCGTTTTTTTTTATTATTTTTGTGTAAACTTTGTAAGCTTATTCCTCTGTAATTCTGTGGCTGGCTTCTATTTTCTTTTTTTAAAAGAGAGATGCGTTTTGCTTTCTTCCATGCATGAAGTATTCGTCATTTTCTCTAAAAATATTAAATAGTTCAAAAAGTCGGTTCTTTAATTCTTCACCTCCATATTTTAGGAGTTCTGCATTGATACCATCTACCCCAGGAGCTTTTCTATTTTTCATGCTTGACAGTGCATATTCCATTTCTTGTTTGCTCAAAGGGTCTATCTGAGGGTTGTTTTATTGTGACGTATCTTCATCGATTACAGTTGGGTCATATAAGTGATCTTTATAATATTTTATCCAGTCATCTTCCTTTATTACATTTAGTTCTGCTTTGTCATTTTCCTCTGATTTTAGATGTTTCATGATCTTGTAAGCCAGATTCTGACTGCCATGGACATCATTCTCAATTTTGCTGATAAAAAGGTCCCACGATTCTTCGTGAGCTTTTTTCACTAATTGCTTTGCATGATTCCTTTTTCGTATGTAGTTTTCTTTCTTCTCTTGTGTTGTTTTGTGAAGTAATTCTTGATAGGCATTTTTCTTTTCACGTGGCTGCAGCTATCTCATCGTTTCAGATTTTCAAGCCTTTTCTTTTTATGTGTTTATTCCTTTTTCCAATAGCTTCATATGTTGCAGTGTTTATAATATTTTCAATATTGCTCCACTCTACATTAATATAATCGTGTGTGTCCATTTATTTGCTTCAGACGTGTTTGATAGAGATTTCTTATGCTTTCTTCTCTTAAGATACGGACTTTGTAAATATCTCTGCTCAGAGATTCCTCATTTTTAGGCTGTTTTGTCATAATTTTCTTCCATCGGGCTATAATTGAGATCTTTGAAACTACTAAGTAGTGATCGGATGATATATCACTGCCTCTGTAAATATGAATATTTCTAATTTGGGGTGCTAATTTTCTGTTTGCTATAACATAATCTATCAGTGATCTTGTGTTGCCATTGCTCCAGGTAAATTTATTTATATCCTCTTTCCTAAAGAAGGTATTCATTATTTTGAAGTCATTACTTGTAGCAAATTCACTAAGTTCTTGCCCATTTTTATTGATAGTTTCTTCTCCAAAGCATCCAACAACATGTGGAATTATCTGTTTTCCTATTCGGGCGTTTAGGTCTCTGCAATTATTATATAATCATTTTTGTTACATTTATCTAAACTCCTTTGAAGAGTTTCATAAAATGCGTCAGTGTCCTCTGTTCTGCCTTCTTCTGGTGCGTACACTGCTAGTACAGTTAGATGTCCTCTCGGAATTTGGAATCGTGTTTCAAGTATCCTGTCACTGTAATATGTATAGTGTAAGAGTTTATTTTTCCATTTCGAATCCATGAATAAAGCAACCCCACTGCATGCTCTTTTATTGAAAAATTTGTGTAGTACTTAATTGGGAATAAGTAGGAAAAGTTAAGTCACAAAAAGGAACTACATTAATATTTAGTATATGTTCTGTTATATACATAAAATTACAATAACCAAGATTTATACTAAAGAATCAGTAAGAAGCGTTGTACCTACTCCCAAACATTAATAACGTTTTATGTAGTTTTGTATAATAATAATAATAATAATAATAATAATAATAATAAAATAATAATAATAAAGATGTAATGATGATATGATGATGTACTGCTAACAGCCCTGAAGAGGACAGTACAGCCCTGAAGAGGACCGCGACATGTCGGTCGAAACGTTGGCACCTCAGCCTTCGACGCGGCGTCACCCGGACAGCGCAGATCATTCTCCTTACCTTTTTACGTACATGTTCCTAATATGAATGAAATTACCAACAAAGCGAAATTGGCAACGAATCAAAACAAGAAATTTTCGCTTCTGTGTTATAAAGAACTTATTTGTAGCGGTAAAGAAGTACAGATTTAATTTTATAGTATTACTAAGAAACTAGCACACCCCGGCTCTAGTATTACCACAAACTGCAAAACGAGAGTGCAATAGTGAAGATACACTTATGTTCAGAAACAAAACAAGAGGCCATCTCAGCATTTGTTCCGTGGATCAAGGAAACTGAACGAAAAACCTGACCGAGATAGGTGTCGTTGACCCAGGAGCAGTAGTACATTACTTGTTACAGTCGTGTATAGTTTTTATAAAAGTATAGAGTATAATTGCTAACTAATTCGTTAAATATCATTGTGAAAATAAATATTGTAATTGATTTTGATGATCAGTATAATTTACGACTGCCTCAGCAGAAATCGATTATCTTAGTAATACCATAAAATTAAATCTGTACTTCTTTACCGCTACAAATAAGTTTTCTATAACACAGAAGCGAACATTTGTTGTTGAGTATGCCAAATGATGTCACTACAGCTCCTCTGTCCGGGAGGTCCTTGGTTCGAGTCCTGATGGCGGCAGGAGTTTCGACCCTAGCTTTTCAGCTAGGTTGAATTCAGTCGCTGTCTGAAGACTGCACGAGAATTCTAGCGGACGGCTGCTCTGATCGGTAGTTTTTCGTAGTTTCTCCGATCAACACCAGGCGAATACCGGAGCAGTACCCTACAACGGGCCACGGACCCCGCGCTGTCTTTCCTTCCTCTTCCTTATCCTATCCTCCCCCTTACACACACACAAACACACACACACACACTAACACACACACTTACACTAACATTAGCTACACTACCACATATTCTGCAAGACCGGTCGGGTGCTTAGGGCTTGTCCCGGCTGGGGCGGTGCCCCGCTGATGGAAGAGTCCTGGCAAGGGGAAACCCCACTAGTCGACGGTAGTGCTGCGCCGGATCTCGCCATCCAGCGGGGGAAGATCATCGCCACCTCCCGAGGGAAGACATGCACTACAGTTACGGGACTAATGACCGAAGCTGTTGTCGCGCCCGAAAGCACGAAAAAATCAGTCAATCTTAGTTGAGGATGACACTAATATCCATATGATCAATACAGGCCACAATCAACGTTGAGAATCATACACTAGATTAATCCTCAAAACAATTTAGGATATACGTAGAAGATATCAGTCTTCATAGTAACGCCCAGAGTGGCAACATGTTTTATACATTAGAAATATTACGTACGGGTTTCAGAGCTAACTGCAGTCAAAAAGAGCTGAGCCGGAAGTAGCTTCACATCAGCAGACTATTTAATAATAAATTAATAGTTTATGATGAAAAGTTTAAAATTTTATTTGCATTCAATTGGAGATACATTACTTGAATTTGCTCGCATTGCACTAATTTTAAAAAATTCCCGCTTAACGTACTTCCCGTAAGAACTATCCGCTATTGAGGACACTCATTTCCTTGCGTTCTTTACTCAATATCTCTACACATGAGAAAAGATCGATTAAGTAAAGACCGAAAGAGTAGAATTCGATTGTAAAGGTACTTTTGTGCCTTCTGAGTATCCTGATTACTTGGGGGTTGCCAAAATTCCTTCTGTCTTCGAGAAGATATTATCCTTCGTAGAGAGGCACAATGTTCCAACGAGTTTTAGACACGAAGAGGATATATCCAAAGGGAACAATATCAAATTTCTGAAAACTGAAAAAGCAATCAAAATGCAGTCTATTACAAACAACTGATATTCCAATGGAGTCAGTAGAACTCATTGGCTTCATAATAGCTCACCACTTTTGACACAACTTATACTCAGCCTTAAACCAATTCTACCAAAATTTACAGACAAAACTGGAAAAGTAGAACTTTTGCTGGGCAAGTCGTTCTGCAACAGAAACTGGTAACCTTGGTTTGATCAGTTTGATAGGTGATATCACACAGCATCATAAAAAGGGCTAATTCCGCGAATTGTTGCAGGTCTCTGTCCGGCTATGAGATACATACGACTTAACAATTGTATCTTGGAAGAGGCACATTTGTAATTGTAAACTCTAGTTAAAAGTAATCTTGCACAATATTGGAATATGCACAATTATAATAGTAGTTAGCAAGTTGTACTTTTTTTCTGATGTCAAAGTAAAATAGATCCTTAATTGTTTATTGAATAACTGTGTCAATTCAGCTTTCAAGAGCACAAATAGTGTGATATACTAGATAATGTAAAATTGAGAGGGGACAAAGTTGGTTAAAGCGCAGGGATCCCTCTCTACTCTCATAGCCTAGATCCCATTTTTAAGACTCAGGAACAAAAATACGCCTAAACAAAACTACTCATAATGTAGTATTCAAGGAAACATACGAGCTAGAGGTACTTAAAACAATTCCGCCACTTTTATGGCGCCGCCTTTACACGTCGGGTAGTGTACAGCGGCGATATCAGTTCGTCCACTCGTCGGCACTGATAAATAATATAAATACATCTTCAAGCATGAGCAGCATAAGTTGCTCAAGTATTGAGCTACAACTTAAAAACCCTTATAAATCAATTATATAAAAAATTAAAATAATATAAATATGCGAAGTGCATCCAAACAGTATGATTCCCTAGATCGTCAACAAAATCAAAACACATGTTTATGAGAAAACTTTACTGAAGCAGATACAGCATAAGTCACAATTTTTTTTCACATATTCACCACGAGAATTGAGATATTTATGATATCGTGGAGTCAAAATCCGCATTATAGGATAATTGGTCAAACACATTCCCGCGAAATTACTGCATAACTGTTGTGATCAAAATTTGTGTCGATTAGAGTGGTTCCAAGGAAACGACAACCAAATGTTTTCACGGAAACCTGAAGAGTAACAAAAATTTGATGAAAAATTAGATTTGCAAAGTTTCTACTCCTGCAAAACGTGTCCTAGTACAGTGGTATTTTTTTCGTTTTAAAAGCACGATTGTATCTTCAATAGTTTTTGTTACTAGTTTAAGAAAAGTAGATATAAGATTGGTTTGGTTTGGTTTGGTTTTCTCGTGTTTCCGGGCGCGTCAACTGCTTTGGTCATTAGTCCCGTTAGTGTAGTGTAAGTTTTTTTCTCGAAATATGGTGGTGATCTTCCCCCGCTGGATGACGAGATCCGGCGCAAACCTACCGTCGGCTACTGGGGTTTCTCCCTAACCAAGACTCTCCCACCAGCCGGGACAAGCTCTTAGCTCCCGACCGGTTTCCAGGAATATGTGGTAGTGTAATGCATGTTAGTGTGTGTGTGTGTAAGAGGAAGAGGATAGGACAATCAATAGGAAGGAAAGATCGCGCGCGGTCCATGGCCCGTTTGGTAGGGTACTGCTCCGGCATTTGTCTGGTGTTGATCGGAGAAACCACGGAAAACTACCGATCAGAGCAGCCGGCCGCAAGAATTCTCCGCCAAGCAGCAGCTGAATTTGACCTAACTGAAAAGCTAGTGTGGAAAATCCTGCCGCCGTCAGGACACAAACCTAGGATATCCCGGTCAGAGGCGCGGCAGTGACATCAGTTGATGTAGATATAAGAAAATGTTGAGATTATCGAGAACCAAACGTGGATGTTCGCGTGTTTGCTATTTAAAAATAAAATTTTTACTCTTCACAGAGTTATTTAGCTTATATATTTATTTATTTAGTCAAAAAACTATATGTGACGTATGGGGGAGAAAATCATCTGCACACGCTTTCTTTAGTTTCAGAATCCCTTCCCATCAATTCAACTATTAAAAGTTGAAAGATAAAATAATAATAATAATAAAACAACAACAACAACAACAACAACAACAACAACAACAACAAATTTTACAAAACGAAGGATTAACATTTTAAACACTAGATATTTTCGTTGCCAAATTATTGAAAACTTTTTTTACCGGTAAAGGAACAAACAGATTTGATTTTTCTGTATTGTTAAAAAAAATATTAACTCACCCTAAGCTCTACTACCACTACAAGCAAAAGGAAAGATCAACAAAACGTGCGCATAGTGAAGCTACATTTACGTCCAGAAGCAAATCAAGGGGCCATCTCAGCATTTGCTGAATGGATGAGGGAAACTGGACAAAAACCCGATCGAGATGGGTGTCATTGACCCGGAAGTGCATAATTTGTTACACGCATATTGAGTCTTTTTTTAATTATACAATGCAAATGTAAACTAATTCATTATACTATATCTCGTTTTTGTTAAAATAAACATTATTTTTCTTTTTGACAATCAGTATAGTCTCTAATTGTATAGAAACAGTTTTGCAGCAGAAAAGATTTTACTTTCAACTTTAATTTGTGTACCAATTTTAATTGTTTAATTTCATCTGGCAATGCGTTGTAAAGTGACGTACATGTATTGTATGTGGATTTCTTGTAGTGAGCGGTTGATACTGACAATTGATGAACATGATTTCTACGTCGAGTGTTGTAATTATAAATATCAGTATTACATCAAAATAAGTTCCCACCGTTAAGTAAGTCAGTTTTGACAAATACTATAGACTCGTAAATAAATAGACAAGGCAAAGGAAAGATTCCAAGCTGAATGAAAAGAGGCTTGCACGGATCACGTGGATGGGATTTTTTCATTATTCGGATAATTTTCTTTTGCAATCTAAATGTCTGGGCACTAAAAAATGAGCTTCCCCAGAATATAATGCCATATCTCAGGCGGGAATGTACATTTGAAAACTGCACGCAACGAGCTGCATGAAGGCTGACAAAATTAGAAAGAATTCTGAATGCATAACATAATGAGCTTAATTTAGTGTTTAATTCTGTTATATGTATATTCCATTTGAGGTTTGATTGAATTGAGAGACCGAGAAATCTTGTTACCTTAACATCAGCAATTGCATATTGTTCATTTTCAATGGAGCATATGATTGTTAACTATTTCCTTCGTTAACTATTAATTTATTACAGAACCAATTTAAAATTCTGAAATCGTTCTATTTATTGTTTCTTTTTTGCAAAGAACATTCGTGTCAACGGGAAACCGAATTGTTCTTCCATTTTTAATAGATGATGGCATATCGTTTTCGTACAGCAGAAAGAGGATAGGTCCTAAGAACGAACTTTGGGGGACCCCATGTTCAATTGGCAAAGAATTGGAAAGATAAGTAAATAATGTCCTTTCGCGCCAGTAAGGTATTTCTACTCTTGGAGATTGATGTTTAAAGTACGAGGTATGCAATCTAGGGCAATGCCACGAATTCCATAAGAAGGTAATTTTGAAAGGAAGATGTTATGGTTAATAACGTCAAAAGCTTTCGAAAGACCTAAAAATATCCCAATGGGTTCTTCATTTTGGTCCATCGATGAAGCAACGTTTTAAGGAAAGAAAAAAATAGCAGTTTTTGTAGATTTTGATTTCCTGAAACCGTATTGTGAGTCTAAAAACGCTTCGTTTTTCCTGAGAAAAGTTTCCATTCGCGTATAGAAAAGCCTCTCTAATATTTTTGAGGAAATTGACCTGTAACTTAAATTTCATTTTTGTTCCCTTTTTTAAAAAGTCGCATAATTTTTGCTGATTTGAAAATATCTGGAAATATCTCTGTACACAAGGAAGCATTGAAAATGTGAGTTAATGGGTGTATAATGGCAGGTGCACACGTTTTTAATAAACAATCCGGAAATTCATCTAAACCAGATGAATATTTATTTTTTAATTTACTGATTATTCTGAGGATTTCGTTGGAAGAATTTTCGTAAACGTCTGCCGAAATTGTGCCGAATGTTTTTTGAGAAGCATATGATGTTAAATTTTGTGGTTTTAGTCCGTGAGATCAAACGCAATCCTAGAAAAGTGTTGGTTGAAGATATTCACAACGTTTCCTGGATTACTTGTTTCTCTTTCATTATCCTTTAAAAACAACATTCTCTACGAAATGTCGTGATGACGTGCTCGTATTTTTTACGATGTTCCACATTGCTTTACTTTTGTTTCTAGCGCTCAAAATATATCCTCATTATTTTTCATTATTTTTGCCTGAACTATTATTTTCCTTAAAATTCTTTTATATTCTCGGAAGTGGACGTGGAAAGCGGGTAATACATTATGATGTCTAGAAATAAAATAAAGCGTACATTTGTTTTTACACGATGTTTTCATTCCTTGTGTGATCCAAGTATTACTTTTTCGGAAAATGTTTAATTTTCTCTTTTTAAGAGGAAAACACTCGTTAAAGAGAAATGAAAGCTTTTAGAAAAATAAATTAAATTTTTCATTTGCGTGTCAATAGCGTTATAAACTGCCTCCCATGATTCTTTCAGCAAGTATTCCGTAAATAATTTTATGTTAACTTTAGTAAATGCTCTGCACATGCGTGTTTTATTTATTGTGTCAGTATTCATGATGTTAGTAAATGTAAGAATTTGTGCATCGTGGTCATTGTAACCTAGATTATTCGTTTCATATCTAGTTGTTTTGTTCATTATAATTTGGTCTATTGCTGTTTGTGATTTAAGAGTATTCCGTGTAGGTACGTTCACTGTAATATCTAAATTAAAAGAATGAATTAAATTGAGAAAGTGCTCTATTTCGTGGGATTTGCTCAGAACATCAATATTGAAGTCTCCCCATACAACAATGGATTTAATAGAGAGATTACTAATTTTTTTCAGAGTTATCTCTAGATTTTCTAAGAAATTGAAAGCTTTGCGTCAAATAGTTTGTTTTCAATTATATATTTACAACCAGGTGACTAAAAAGGTTTGAGATAGGAGGAGGAGTGAAGAATGTATGGACAGTCATATCTATTATTTATTAAAATCTATCCATAATTAGTACAAATATCCTGGGAACGTATGCATTTTTAATTCTGTAGAGAATTGGTGAAGATATAATTTTCATCCTTACAACTTGTTACGTAAACGTGCCGATTGCTAGGTATAATGCTGATCCCACGGTATGAATGTGTCAAATCTAGTTAGGATTATTTGGGGAAAATAGTGCGACATGTACTGTATCTCCTACAATAAACTTTTCCCACGGTACTTTTTTCTTTTTATTGATGGAAAATTACTTCTGGGATGCGCCTCGTACTTCTAAGATATTTTTCAGTAGACATCACATTGATGAGAGAGATATCAATTCTATGGACATTTATTGTAAATGTACATGTTGTCGCCATGATTATTTTGATTGAAATCCTCAATTCCCAATTGATATAATCGCTTTAAAAAATTCGTTCCTTACTTCGCGGCCAAAAAATATTACTTTTCCATCCACTGAAACATTATTTTACTGTGGATCTTTCCTTATTTTCCATAATGTCTCCTAATAAATGGATTGTACAATCAACTTTTGCAGCTGAAATCATTGATACTACACCAAGAACAATGTTTACTTTAAGGAAATTCTTAGCTCCTTCGCAGTTAGAAAAAATGAATTTTCTTATTAAATCTACCATTTATGTTGACAACACATTACATCCAGAGAAGACGCTGTTTCAAAAATTGAAATACACTCACTGAATCGCGGACTATTTATGCAATGAATAAAAGCGAAAATGTCCAGAGAATTATCAAGCGGCAATAAAGCGAACTTCGTGGTGAGGAACATGATTCCTTAGATGTTTTTTCAAACTTAAGAATGGCTTAACACTTTGACACTGACATTATCATTAAGATAATAAAAATTATCATCAATAATAGCATTAAATTTCTCGCATATTGGCATATTAATAATTATTTTGTGGCTTTTTAATTATTTATGAACAAGTAGTCACCTTATTGCACGATTTCACAATATTTTCAAATATTTTTAAAATAAACGCATGATGGTAGGAACTTGAAGTTTTTTATTTGTTTTTCATATGGACAAACGCTACAGAGTCAAAAAAAATTAAATTTTCTTTATCAAAGACGCATATTCTTTGTAAAAATGAAACAGAGGACAGCTCTAACTTGGTCATTTCAGATTGTACCCATATTAGTAAACTAAGAATAAATAAACGGAAAATCGGGTCAATACATCGGTTAAATTGAAAAGAACAACTGCACGCCAAAAATTAGTTTCACATTGAAATCAATATCAATTGATTCGGATGAGAGAAATATCAATGCTTTTCTAATTAAACATGATGTAAATATAACAAATAATTTATGAACACAAATTCAAAAAATAAGCAAAACTTATTATGGTTTCAGGATATTCGACAATGCAGTACACCTGCCAATCAACTACATACTCAATGAACCTCTCTTTGTGCATATTTAGCATATTCATTTCAATGATAGGCTATGCTACGGCGAGGCTTAGGCAACTAGACCTGCTCTTCCTCCTGACCATGCAGATGTCGCTATCCTCCTTTCTCCATCTAGCAGAGAAAGGATGTATCATTCGGACGACGAAATAGGCAATTAAAATTTAACTCAGAGACTTCTTTTGGACTTGAGGATCTTTTACTTGCAGAAAATCTGCGACATGTAACAACCGATTTCACTTCTCCTAAGAAGGCGTACGAAGGATTTTTTCACCCTCAAAAGAAATTCACGTCTTCAGTGGGGCCTGAACCCAAGAACATGGGTATAACAATTCGTTGCACTAACCGTTACACCACCAAAACCACCGCAACAGAATCAGAGGATATCCGTTTCTACCTAGAAATAACGTAACATTCGTAATTGTAGGATATTACATGGGCATTCACATTGCAGAAACGAAATAAATGTGTGTTGAGAAGGAAGTAAATTCTCGTGATAATTGTCAACCCTAATTCCAAGTTATTCCATTCATGAATTTTTTTCAATAGTATACTATCATAAAGCTGGTTATACTTCTTGCAGAATAACTTACAGGGATTTATCCAAAATACACAAAACTTAAATAAATTACATTAATCCAAATATGAAATGAAACATTTTCTTTTTCTCATCTAATTTCACAGTCGGCTTTAGCCTATAACCGCTTCTGAAACTTGTTGGAAGTTTCCTAGAGCCGAGAAATGGGCCACATGAGGATAGGGGATCACCTAACTCATCACTGGCTCTAAGAGGAAGAGGATACGAAAGGATATAGGAATGAGAATTTGGGAGGGAAGGAAGAAACGTACGCAATCCTTGGTACCGCTGGCAAACTATTCTGTGCTGCGTTATTACTTTCTACCATACTTTCACGTATTGTTGAGAAGTTATATAATGCTGTAGGCAAATATGACTAAAAGAAAAACTCGTTTTGTGGATCCCAAATAACAGAAACATGAATAATTCATGCTCTTTCATGTAGAAAAATAATATTTTCTAGTTCATTGTGTAGTAAGAATTCACGTTGTGTGGGTCCGCAAAATTTATCGTTTTGCTTTAAAGAAAACGTCCGTTTTTGAACGACTCTAACTGTAAACGGTTTTTTCACCAAAATTAATGTTCTTCGATCAATCTGGTTGAAGAATCTACCCCTAGAATTGGAAATGGTATTTTTATATTAGGGATTACTTAGAATGAAATTTCAACGATATTTTCACATTTCTCACAAAGGGCGTTAATTTTCTTCTTTAAATTTGTTTCCGGAATAGAGCAAATAACGCTTATAAAACTGGCGCAGGTCCAATTGAAATTCTTTCTAATATTCGCAGAAAATTGTGATAAGTTCAATAATTGTTCGGCAAATTTCTTCATTTCCTATATCACTAATGTATTTTTAATTATATTTGTTTCGCAAAATTAAATCGTTAAACATTGTGTAGCATTCTTTGAAAATTTTTAATTTTAAGTGAAATGATAACATTTAGAAATAACACAATCATGATATTTCGAATCTGCAAGTTTTTCTTAATTTTTTTATTATTTGCTTACAGTAGTGTTTGAGAAATAAAATGACATAGATCCGATTTCCAAATTAAACTCCTGGATTTACAAACATTTCAAATAATCAACTTCCTTTTGAAATCGTCGAGAACGTGCTGGTAAAGATAAAGAATGTGAGTCCGATTCCCAGAATGGACAAATATTTTTACTTTCTCGCTACTGAATAGAGATAAATTTATGTAATGCTGCGAAAAAACGGCAAATGTTCGGCAGAAAAACTCTTATTACAGGTCCCTGGTAACAAAAAGGGGATAAATCCATTTGTTAAATTTAGAAAAAAAAATAACACGCGTTTAGCCAGAATCCATATTTTGTGGGTCCCTGATACCAAAAAAACGAATGACGGTAAAATTTCTGTCTGTCCGTCCGTCTGTGAACAAGGATAGTGGCTAAACGTTTTAACTGATTTTTTAGGCTTTCTCTCTTTCGCTTGATATTCCGCAATCAATTCCGCTGATGTGGCTGCCCTTAAATTTAAACCGATATTTGAATTTTCGGGGGTACTTTACATGAAGATGCTGGGACATTTTCCAAACTAAAAAAATTGCTCCATGGTTTTTGGTTAAATTTTGTTGTTGAATAGTGTGAAGAACCTTTAAGGGAATGCTGTAGGCCTCATGTTTGTTGAAATGGCTGATTTTTGGAAAATTACAAATGTTCAATTTTTTTCGGGCTCTTTCTACAACTAAAATATTAAAGAAAGCTATTTTTCTCTAAACGAAATCCGTTCCTTATGTACAGATTTTGAAATAAGTTCACGTACAACTTTTCGAAAATTTTACTTTTCGCGTAATTTAGCGTGAAAATAGGGCGAGAAAGTACGTGCTGTTTTAGCACCACCAGTTGTAAAGAAACCTTTTGCGTGTTCAAGAGATATTATAATATACATAATCGTTACTCGAAAAAATATGTGCTATTTAGGTACCATTAGTTCTTTAGCGTTTTTTGCTCTAGTAGATCAAAGTGAGCTTATAATAATGGTAGGTCTGATTTTCTCCAAACTTCTGAAATTTAGAAAATAGCTAAGTTTCAAAGTTTCGGAGTTCTCCAACACCACAGTTAAAGAAAGATATTTTTTCTTAATACATTCTAATGCTTTTGACAGTCTTCAGGTATAGTTTTTCAAAATATTAATAATTGTCGTGTAAATTTGAGTAAAATCACAATTTTACAAGAATATATAAACCTTTTTATTTAAAAAAAAACGGCTCCATATTTTTGCCCTAACGTGTTGTACTGAGAGAAAATGCTGCACAAAAACACATGCTATTTATCCATATACTTAAAATCTTTTTAATTTTCAAGAAGAACACATGTGTACTTGTTTGGAACATCTCGCATGAAAATATTTACATTACAGGTTACACAGTTCAATGCATTTGAGGATATAAGTGCTTCCAACAATGTTTAATGAAGTTTCTTGAAATCTGAAAAGTTTTAGAGTGAAAAAATATCCTTTCCTCTTTGCGTAAATAATAAGACGGGTTCTTTATGCAGTGTCTTGTTACTCATCGTGGTCTGCTGAAAGTGAAAGCGGCAGTTCAAGTACAAGAACGGATAAACTTATTTATTTATATTTTCTGTTACACTGCAAGACCGTAATAAAGTGAATTGAATGACAAGAGTGCCTTTTCTATGAAAAGTTTTGATTTTCCAAATTTGTATACAAACATTTTTGGAGTCTATTGTGATTCGTTTGGTGAAGATAATTTTTCAAGAGTCGGAAGAAGTAGTAACAAGATACAAGTCGCAATATTGTAGTATTACGTATTCGTTTCAAATAATACGATAAAGTGATACAATTTGTGTTGTTGAAAAATCTCCAGTCTCGTGTTGCAAAAAAGATGAATACCAAAGGTGTCTTTTCATTATTGTTGATAAGTTATGTTCAGTGGGTTCTATTACTACTATTCGGGTTGCAGTAACATTATCGCACCAGGACACTGCGATCCTTGATCACCCATCAAACGTTGCAGTAACATTACTGAGCTACCGCTACCAGTCTCATCTCAGGAATTGATATCATAACTGTATCAGAGGTTTTCAGTTTCAAAAGAATTGTGGTAACCCGTGTAATCGATTCAAATGTGAATTATTTGAGAGAAGTTCAATAAGTATCTCCATTCAACATCTATTATTGATACAACGGTTGAAAATTTACTATGAGACTATGTTTCAACCTAGATATCATACTTTCCAATGTATGTGCAATGTATGTGGTAGTGTGCATAGAGTTAGTTAATTTTGTACCACGTGAGTAGACTTAGTGACTGTTCACTCATATGCAAATCCATATTATTGTGCATTACAGCCAAATTTTAAGGTTGAGTAGAGAACTACTCAAATTCATTCAGTCATATTGATTCAGATAAAACTATGTTTCTAGAACGATAGTATTAAATTTATTTATTTTATTTATTTTACGTAAAAAAAACAGTTAAAAAACTGCGTATGACGTGCTATGGGGAAAAGTGAATTGTGTGCACATTTTCAAAATTCTGTGATCCCTACACTAAGTCATATACTACTTAAATTTTGAATTTTTGAATGGGAGAAAAAAACAAAAACTCCCATGTAATAAAATCTATTTTCAAGGATAAATAAACGAGTGTTTTAGTATTAGACTACGGCCCTAAACCATTCGTATATCTAGGTATGTTCATGCTTATGGAGTCAAATTATGCTTAAGGGAGTGGTTGAAGTTATGTCTTTAGCTTACGGTCAGCTATTATATTATACAAAAGAAAGCTTGAGCTCGTCTTCTTTGAATGGTATCAGTCTCCATTTGCGATATTATTTCCCAGTAGAGTTAGATTGATAGTCATATTTCCTCCGTTTTTTTTTTCAAAGAAATCAAATCGAGCAATGGCTAAGTATCAGCGTATCAGTGGCGCAGCGGAATCTTATCTTCAGGAGAGGGGGTAGTATGAACTTGCCCCTGAGTGATAGGCTACCCATCCTGCATTGGTGTTTGGCAAGTCACCTTCTGATGTACTCGAAGAGGCTGGCTCACTTAAGATGTTCCAAAGGTTTTCACTAAAACGAATGTATGCGAAGAACGCATAAAATGACGTCTAATATTAACTTATGTTATTTAAGTGTTTATGTGCTTGTTCGTTTTTATTCATATATGTGAAGTTTGAGTTCTTGTATTTTAGAAGAGACTTTACTATTGGAGTTGAATTTATTTAAATAATTCCACACATTTTGTTTTCTTTCGCTACCGTTTCGAGGACTTTCTTTTCCTCATCATCAGGCTAGACAATTATTTAAAATTACAATGATTAATTTGTTAAATAATGAAATTAGTAATACAAACAGTTATTTGTATAAAACTTCATCTCAAAAATGTTTTAAATACAGAACGAAGACAGTTTTCAAGAACTGTTCTTGAAACTCTATTCATAAGATCTAGTAAGTGCTTAAATACTCCAGTTTAATCTAATGTATTTACTAATTTATATGATTCAGTCCTCCATAATTTCAGAATACTGATGAGGGGATGATGACATTGTTATTAGTAGTATGACAAGTTATATTGCACCCTAGGATGTCTCTCGCAACACAGTCTTCATTTCCTTATATAGCTGTAATATTCATTCTTTAATCCCCTCTTCACCATTGTCTCTTTTACTCCTTCTTCCCTTTTAAGTCCAAATCATCTTTTTCTTTTTCGATGGTATCTGGTTTCTTCAATGATGTAAATTGCATTCCTTACATCGGCTGTACGTTTATTTTTTTCAGTCTTAAATTTAACCATTAAAGGCAGTCCGCAGCTTCAGCGCCAGAAGTTCCATTGCTATCAACATTTCTCGCCCTATTTTGTTCCTTCCCATACTTCAGACCCATAAAGAGCTATATTCTTGACGACAGTCTGAAACAATTTTATCTTTACACTCGTACTTAATTTATCTCTCCATATAAGTGGATGTCATTGTCTTATAACAACTCTGCCTTTCGTAATTCTGTTTTTAATATCGTGCGTACTGACTCGATATACATTTATTTCTGAACCCACGTAAGTAAATTTTTGACCGGGTTCTACTTCCATACCATTTTCCAGTTTCTGTCTTTTAGCTCATCCACAACCATATACTCTGCCTTGTTAAAGTTTATTTTTAATCCCCTTTGGGAGTACTCTTCATATAAATTCTGCAGCATACATAGAGCATCATCTCCGTCTTCAGCATGCACCATCTCATCATCTGCGAACTATAGGGAGAATAACATGGTTACCAATTTTAAAATCCATATTATTGCATTTATTCGTCCACATTCTCAGGGTTTCATATAAATATACGAAACCAAAGTCGGGACCAAATAGTGCTGAAAGGTTTTTCCGTAATTTTATCTGGTTAACTGTTCAAATCTTTAACTGCTCTACTCAATTGGATATTCACATTTCCTCCCATTGCTATCAATAGCCTACAGAATGGGGCAGAGTCATAAGCCTACCGAATAAACACAAGATGTGCCTCCAAGTTGTTGGAGAGATGTTTGTCCATAATCTGTCGTATGTTATCAAGGCTAAGTATGTTATCAATACATGAACGTCCCGCTCGAAAGCCGCTCTGCTCCTCAACATCAATAAGGTCTCTTTCCAGTTGGGTTTTCAATATTTTCCCATAAGCTCGGTCAATTCTGCTAAGAACAGTTATAACTCTCTAGTTTGCACACCGTTGCCAATCATTTCATATATTGTCAGGTAAAAAGTCCCAATAATATACTGAGAGCATGCTTCAGTAATTCTGTGCTTACCAACCCTGAGCCGGCAGCTTTTACATTTTTAAATCTTTGTTTTGTTTTCCCGGTTTCTCGTGGTGTATTATAGTCCATATTATCCGATTGCTTGAATTGTATGTTATACTTACTACTATAATGCTAGCCTATTTTATTTCACAAGTTGTACGTAATATAGTTTAAATAGATATGAATTTACCTTTCATTTTGTCTCAGATTCTTTCTCATTTTCCATACGTTTTTTGATCAGACATTGTCTATACTCTGATCTACTTCTTTACTTACTCTTTCCCGTTATTCATTTTTTGCTTTTCTTACTTCCTTTTTAACTTTACATCAAAATTGACTGTACCTATTTCTGTCTTTAATGTCATGGGTTCTTATCCCGATGATATAAGCATTTTTCTTTTCTCTCACTTTTCTTGCCAAAGAATTCTTCCACTATGCCACCTATTATTTCCCGCCAATATATTCTATTTCTCCGCGGCTTCCATAAACTGCTTGATGGACGGCATTTGTAATTCCATCTTACAGTGTTTTTATAATTCACGTCCAACAGTGTCTTACTTAACCTGAGATTTATAGCAACGTTATAAATGAATATTTAAGCAAACACATTTTGTATTATTTTTGTCTATGGTACTTGATTCGACATGCATTTCCGATTGTTGTGCCTTTTTTCAAAAAGGAACATACAATGTTGATTACAACAAATAACGGTTTGAATATTGCACTCGCCTCCTCTACAGACTGAAACATCTTCCACCTTTATTTTGTTGTTTTCCTATACCGTAATATACTATGGTTTTACAAGTTTCTCTAGAACAAGTGAATTTGTAGATCTCGTTATGTGGGAAAAACTCATTCTATACTTTTTAACTATACTGAGCGCAAAGTTTTATTATTCATTCATCATTTCCATTTATCACTTTTCTTCCATACCTTCCTACAACTACGTCTTGCGCAAGCCTTCAAAATCTACTGTTAAAATTTCCCACTAAAAATATATCCTTTAGGTTTGGTATCCTATCGAAAACCGTCGTCAAGTGATTAAAAAACTATCTTTCTCTACTTTGGGAGCATTGTCACTTGGAACATATATACCTGTAACTACCAACTCATTACCTTTAATTTTGAACTCAATCTTTGAATATTCTTACTCACACATGAGCAACTCGGACGATCCTGATTATATTTCTTTAACTCTGCAATGAAAATTCCTTTGTTAGTAATTTATTTGTTGACACCACCATATATGTGGATGTATTCTTTTATTTCTTCTATTCCCTGTCCCTTTTTCATTGTTTCTGACAACTGGGAAATTTCTATTCCCATTTTTCTTATTTCGTCGAACAGTTCTATTCGTTTCAAGTTGAGACCCTGTACATTCCATGTGCCTATACTCATATATCGTTTTTGTTAGTCAAGTTGCTTCCTGGACAATTCTGCTCAAATACATACTGGGTTATTCAGCGCTTGTATTTTTAAGGTATAAGGGGGTTGTTCCAAAGCCTTAACCTCCAAGCTGGAAGACCTTCAAGGATGAAATAATGGAAATGATCTTAGTCAACTTAGATTTATTTAGAGAACCGGGTTTTGACGGATGTAAATTAGATATCATCATGATACTAGATAGTTCATGCAGTCAGTCAGTCTAGAATAATCATTCTTAATATTCTGATACTACTGCGCGGGGAAACGCTCTGCAAGAGCGTTCTGGCAGGTTGCGTTGGTCTTGCAGGGTGGAGCGCTCACGACGTTTTAAAGGGAAGGCTGAAATATTATATATTATATCATGTTACGTTATATTATATATTATATTATATTATATTGTGTAAATATATTATGATACAATATAATAAATATTGAAATAAAATCATTATAATAGTACGTTATTGCAAATAGTGCTAGAACGTCTGTGACATTTTAAATCACCATACGTTTTATTATGTATGTATTGCATTTGTTCATTGCCTTGACGCATTTTGTGATTAGTGTTAACTCAGACACTCAGACCTATAAGGAAATCTGAATCGTAGGTATTATTTTATTATGATTTTTGTGGCAGGGAGCGGTGAGGTGGGGGAAGTGTACTGTGTGACGCAGCCACAGAGCATCTTCCCTTGATTTTCCCTCAAGACTTCCCTTTATCTTCTGCCGGTTTCTCCCCTCCAACGAGGTTGGAGGCGAAGGATTGCCGGTTGAGGCTGTAGGAGGGAGTATGTGGATGGGGTACAGGTAGGGCGTGTTCTTGATTTTCTCCTCCGCCTGCCTCCTACGAAGGCACCAGTGCGGCAAGGGAGGCTCCGCCAATAGCAACGCTACCCCTGTCACTCTGCTTTGATTCGTCGACCTCTCTAACGTATTCACCTCCACAAATTGCTTACTAAAAGGGGGGATGCTTAGTGAAAAGTTTTTCTTTTGTTCATATGAATTATGACGCTCAAAATTCAGTGGAGATCGATATTACAAGTATCACGCTATTTATTGTTGTAATAAAAATAAATTCTTGAAAATAGTATGGAATAAAATGCGCGCTACTTCGTGAAAAGTATTTCTTTTGCTGATATAAATTATGATGCAAAAGATTAATTGGAGATTGTTATCTCCAGTATCATGATATTCACAGTTTTGATACAAATAAACGAAAGTAGTGTCCTGTTGAGAAAAGCCGACATTATAGTGACAAGATATCGATAAATGGACAAATGTAGAATAACTTCTCGGAAATACAATAGAGGAAATAGGAATAAAATAGGAAATAGGATTAAAATGTTCAGATGTTCACGTTTTACCTAACATCCCCGTCGACGATAATGTAATATTTTTTTCATAATATTTGTGTATGATTACACATGGAACTGATAACTTATGAAATTATTTTTACATTACAACCTAGTATTTTCCTGTTATCTAGTTTTGGTTCTTGTTGATCATGATAGGGGCGGAGAATGCTGGTAATGGCATTACTAAGAGATGCACAACAACAATATTGCAAAGAAGTATGTTGGTAATTTTATAAGTAGTATGTTTAACAAACTCGTGGAGCTCTTCTGTTTCGAGTAGGACATTTTGTCATTTAAAAATAGATACCATTGTTCGATTTTTGAGTCTAACTTCTGACTTTTTGTCATCTTCAAGGCTGTAATTTTTCTTTTAGAAAATTAGCTGTACCACAAACATTACATTTGAAGATATTCCTGGTCAACTGCTTAAAATCTCTAAAATCACCTCTTGACATTAAAATCACTTTAAACAAGTATGTAACTTTTGAATATCACTCTACGTTATACTATTGAAATGTTATGAAAACACGTTACCAAATTGCATTATGAGAATGGGACATTTAATGTATGGAAATGAAAAGTCCTTGTTACTGGAAATAAAGATGTCTAAAAAACGTTAATAGTAAAATAACATTTTAAATACTGAAAGCCATTTTTCACTTCAATGCAAAGCTAATACTTTCACGGATGTTTTGTTGAGGTCTTCGCGCGATTGATGACGGAAATTGTGTAAAATGTATGTCAAATTGGAAGGAATTATGATACATTCTGATAATTTACATAACTACTGGCATACAGGAGGATATTAAATATGTAAACAGCTTTCTTTTCTGCCTTAGTCCCCCCTTCACCGGTTGCCTTCATTTCTCATCTAACGGAAAATCATTTTGTCTACTTACGTTTTCCAGTTTTGTTTGTACATTTCAGGAAACATGATAAACGAGAGGTTTCTTTTAGTATATCACGGTCGCACAGATTCTAACTTCCATTAACTCTTAGTCCATTATGTTTGTTAAATAGGAGCTATCTGATCTTAACAAGTTTCTCATGTAGTATATTGTGCGATTGGGGATACAGAACGGCAACATTATAAATGTTGATATTTGTAGGTATATTCAAATATTGATGATCTAATATATGAAAACGTTGTATAATTTTTGTTATTGGATATGCTGAAGCTGTTTAACATTTTCCGACAATGGTAATGTTAGGAATTTAGGCCTATAGCACCGAAATTTTGAACGCCAGTGTTTGTTTGTTTGTTTATTTGTTTTTTCAGACAAAAAACGCGTTGGCAATTCAAAATAGTGTAATAATTGACATGAGGGTATGAAGCGTTAAGCAGGTAGAATCGCATAGATTCATGACTTAACTTTCAGAAATCATTCTCTGATCTGGATGATATGCATTTGTATTTTCGTATATGTTACATTTGTCTTCATTGCTTACCTATGCATGTTGGTGCAAAATTGCCTTTTTTTAAATAAAAATATATAAATGCAAAGGCGCAGAAAGGAAGGGTTCACGGGTTTCAGCCCTCCTGCTTGAAGTCAAAGATACATATTAAAAATTAGAGTTTATTTATTTAACGCCAAGAAAGATGTTTAAACTGTAAAACTGTGTAACGGAAGAAGGACAACTTGTGCACGGTTTTTTGAGCTCTCGGATCTCTGTCCTAACACATATGCATAAGTAGAACAATAAGTATAGGTAGAGACGATCGTTTTTGTAAAAATTTATATAGAAATATTCGCACTCATGTAATAAAACTGATTGGCTTATGCAAACCAAAGACTTATTTGGGCTAATATCCCTAGTGCTGTTCGTAAAGGAATCGAATTACTGCCGCGAGAAAATGAAGAACGGCTATTTCAATATCTAAACAGCTTTTACTAATTTTCGATATTAACGAATGTCATTTAACATATAAATTGTTTATAAACATAGACTTGGCATTAACAAAGAAATACATTTTGCATTAAGCATAAATGAAAAGTTATTTATAAGAGAACATCAAGACGCATTGCCACCTATACCTCTAGCCTCCAGAGACAAATCCAAAGTGCTTATCTGTATAAATTAGTTAAAAATATCAGCCATCATCCGCTATTCTTTCCAACGCTTTTAACTGAAACATTCATTTCTTTAATCCTTTTACGTATTTGATGTTCGTCGCACATTTGCCCGACCTTACTGTGGATTGGAATACACTAAAACTGTAACGAATATTTTTTTCTCTTTGAATTTATCTTTATCTCTGCTCATTTATCTACTGTTTTAGCTAGTTGATAATCAATATGTTAATACTCGGATAAGTAATCTTTAGTTTAGAATTTAATGCCGCTCGATGCATATGATTGTGTTAAAAATTGTCATTCTAGACCACCATAACGTGCTTATGGTTCAATTTATACTTTCGGCTACCAGGCTATGGCAATAACGCAATATCATTGGTGTTCTTGCTGCCAATTTCGCAAATCCAACCGCGCGGCTACGCAAGTCAGAATTTTTGATGCACCACAAATGTTATTCTACATACTGTAATTAAAACATAAGCAAAAAATTACGGGAAAACTAATAGTGGAAAAACAAGGATGATTTCCATTTTATTAAGTAATTTAATAGCCATATCTAAAAACATATTTTCGAACCCATAACCTTTCGTTCTTTTTAATTTTGTGTAGGTATTTCTGCTTTCAAAAAGTTCCATTGGCTTCTGGAGAACATAGATTAATCTGTTAATGTACGTGAATGTAATTAATATAATAGTATTTATATAAAAATATTTTTCGCAATTTTTTACAATAATTTAAACAAGATGTACCCAAAAATACCACCAACTTTTTTTTGTGAGTGCCTGATACCGGAAAACGGTTCTTTTAAAATCGTTAGTCTGCATGTCCCTCCGACTGCGCCTGTGACCAACACAGACACAAGCACTAACACAAGCACACTATCTGGCCGCATTTAGTGGTCCTGTGAATTTGAAATTAATGTTTACATTTTTACATAAAGCCCGTGGGATATTTTCATAATTTTCTCGATCACTCTTTCGTTTTTTATTTAAATTGCTTTTTGGATAAGAAGAATGTGTCCTTATGAAACTGGTACATCTGGTTAAATTAAAACCTCTGAAATTTCGAAAATTGAAAAAGTTCCAAATCATTAGACCCTCTTACACAAGTACATAGTAATGATATATTTTTTTAAGTTTTAATATAACATACTAAACTATATGGCATACGTTCCATTTTAATTAAAAAATTGTAATTTATAAAAGTTTAAATTTTGTAATTTTTTTGAATTATTTGCATCTTAATATTTACATGAGTTGTGAATCTTCTTATTTAATGTCAACCATTTGTGTACACAATCGCTTCAAGTTATTTCTGATGAACTGTCCGTAAATCTCAAAATTAATCTAGCATAAATATTTATCTTTCTTTACAGGTATTCATAGCTTTCTACTATGATTGGCAAACGGGCTGGTATGGAAGGAGTGATTCTTGTGGCTTTCTGTTACGAAAACCGAGGAGTTCCCAGGAGTTCCAGGGGGAATATTTCTTAGAATGCATGAAAGCAATAACTCATGCATTGAAACTATGTGTCGCGTGCAAAAATAATAAAAAGTAAGTATAAAAATGGTATGTCGGAGTTTTTAACCAGACAACTGAAGAATAAGAAGAATTCGTTGCAATATCATATTAAGCCATTCCACGCAAATCGCACACAAAAGACCAAAATTTGACCTTCATATTTTTAGTTATTTTCTATTTTTTCTATTTATTATATAAATAATAATAATAATAATAATAATAATAATAATAATAATAATAAAATTGTCTTTATTAGTGGCGAGACTCAGGCCATTAGGCCTGCTCTTCCGCCTAACCACATGAAATATTTACATTATTTCTTATACTATGAAGAAGATCGAGGAGGGCATATTTTACATTTATATCTGGGATGCAAAACTAGGGACCATTCCGGCATACACCTTAAGCCATTGAGTAAACCCAGAAAACCTCAATCAGGATGGCGGCTGAAGGCCGAGGGAATTGACAATAATGGATCAAATAAGTTAACACGAGTATATTTATTTTTTTCTGACTTTATTATTTTCGAAAATATTGCATGATGGAATTCGCAAAAAATGACGCGCATCACTAACTTAAAAAATCACATATATAAATACATTAATTATTGAAACTTCGTTCATATTCCATTCAAAACTAAAAACATGTTTAATTTTTGAGATTTTGAAAATATTTAATTTCCTAAATTTTCAATTTAAAAAAATTAAATTTGAAAATTGAATATTTTTGTAAACTCGATGAGCTAAATTTTAAAAAAATAATAAACGCACTAGAGTATTGTTGACAACTCCAGAAAAAATCAAAGTGGGATCTCAGTAACTTTAAGAAATATTAATTTTTTACAAACCAGTGTCCAGTGGATTGCTACAACAGGCCAGTAATTGCGTTACTGGCGATGCGTTTCTTTGGATGAGCAGTAATAAGGACGTCTTTAGGTGGTACAACTTGACGATTGAGTTTGGTTATTACATGATGGATTCTTGACTCACGTGATGGCTGATATTTCGAAATTTTCTGGTGCCTCATTAAGCACTTCAAATAGTTGTACTCGCTTACCTTAGAATTCTTGAACTTTCGACACAATGCACAGTTCCAATGTCTTACTGAATTTTCCTTTTGGACCAAATTCCAATTCCTTTATTCAACTTTTTAGAAACTTTTATCTCGTGTTTGGTTACTGCGAAGAGTAGTTTAATTTTGTTGTATCTCCAATTTTCAAAAATTGTCAAAATTCGAATTTTCAATGTCTTGTGATCTGTTGACTGAAAGGAATCGGTAAGTTTCTTAATAAAGTCTTTCTTGTCTGATTTTTCAATTGACGGCGAAGGATCTTCAGTGTGAAAAAAATTATCTGGGATAGTACTTTGTACTATCTGAAATGTCTGATGTATGTACCGTTTTTGTTGTAATTTTCTTTTCTTCTCGGGGTATCTCCAATTAAAATAAACTCTTGTTTATCTTCTCTACATTCATTTCGCAGACACTTGACGAACAATATGAAGAGCTTAAATTGTCATTTCCCTGATTTCCTCTGTTTTATTTATATTTACTGGGCTTTTCACTACTTTTGTTAATGCCACGGGAGGCACTCATCTCGACGTTCTTTTCACTAACAAAAAGCAATTTTTGGAAGCCGAGGCCCTTTTCTCGGGCATTAATCACAAATTCGCCAATCTAATGACTCCTATAAATCAAGTTTCACTAGTAAATCGTGGTTTACGCGACTCGGAGATTTTCCTTTCTTAAAATCGTGATCAGAAAGATTAAATTAATTGAAACATCTGTCGTATTTCATACTGTCATCGCCACTCATGTTGCACAGTGTACGCACGATTCATAGAACGAACTCCAACACTCTTCTCTTCATAAGATGCGTATTGCGACTGATGTTCAGTAAATTTTACTCAAGTCCCTTGCCAAGTGATCTGTTGTATTTCACGAGCAAGGTCAGGAGGGCACCCCATTCCGAGGACACAAAGGGACTCAGCAGTAAAATTGGTTTCGCTGACACGACGAAAAGCAATAGTGGAATTCGTTTCGCTGTCACCCAATCCCTTCTGGGGACAAGTAAACATATGAGTTACTAATATTTCTTGAAACCCTAATCAGGCACAGGTCATTCTTTTCGGCACTTGTATCAAAGGCTGATCAAAAATAATTCGTTAGTGCGGGGCAAGAAGCGCACCCTCGCATACTTACAATAGATTTGTTAGATCTGTACCTGTTCAGTTCCCACTTTTTTCTTGATGTGTTTTGTACAAAATTGAATAAGAAATAATTTTTTTTTTCAGATTTTTATCTGAGCGAGTTCGTACAGAAATATTCATTTTTTAAAAACTAATTACAATTTTTAATAAAATATTTATTTTTTGAGAAAATAAAGAGGAATAAAATACACATATCAAAGTATTAAATGAAACAAACCAGGAATTTTTATGTTAAGTATATACGGAGCATCAATCAATCATATTTTGCGAAGTACGCTTATATTCCATAATTTAATATAGACATAACTATACATACAATCAACTTTCAGGTCTCTTGTTTTGATTTCCAAATTTAATAAAAAATATCATATATTTAAAAAAGTCGTGTCAATTCTTGTTCGATTTGACGTGAAATATTTCGTATTTGAATTCGTTTCCCTGTCACCCATCCATTCCGGGGGCAGGGGTAACATCTTTTTCTTTCATTTATTTTCTACTTGTTCGGCCGTGAGGCCTTTCAAGGGCTTGAATACATTAATATTATCATGATTAGGAATGGGCATCCTTGACTTTTTGAGCTTTACATCGCTGCTCCGTTTGTTAGGTGTTTGATTTTGGACGGACTTGGTTAGGAGTTTATTTAAAATTTACTAGGTTTAATATTAGGCTATCTATTTGACTTTTTTAATATATATATATATATATATATATATATATATATATATATATATATATACACATTTATGGGGGGCGAAACTTGTCTTTTGGGAATTTGGATTGGATTCGGCAAGGTTAGATAGCATTTCGTCCCAGGTTGAATTTATTTGTTAAGTGAGAGGTGTTGAGTGTAGTATAGAAAGATTTTGAAACTGAAGCGATGTGGTTTTTTATTAAATCCATACGTAGTTCCCTATGGATCTGAGTATTGGGTATAAATCACGGTGCTTGTATGATTTTTCTAAGACATTTGTTTTGTACCATCTGAAGTTTCTCTATTGATGAGGGTGCTGCGCTCCCCCAAACAGGACAAGCATATGTTAAGGTGGGTAAAATGATTGATTTAAATATCGTAAGCTGACATTGAATTTTTAATGAGGATTTTCTGTTAATTAGTGGGTATAATTTTGATATTTTCCCTGGGCTTTATTTACTAATGCATGGATTTGGGGTTTCCACGTTAATCTTTTATCGAAAAGCACACCAAGATATTTAATTGGACCATTATTCCATTGAATTGGGTTGCAGTTGATTGTTAAGTTGGGAGGAGTTTTTGGTCTACGGAGTGTGAATATTTTGGCTTGGCATTTTTCTGGATTGATTTTTATTCTCCACTGATCTGTCCACGATATTAGTTCATCAAGGTTATTTTGTATTCGATCTTGGGCTATGCGAATGTCTTCGTGAGCAGTGAATAAGGCTGTGTCATCAGCGAAGAGAGCTAATTTGGTATCTGGCATTCGTGGGATATCTGATGTGTAAATGTTAAAGTTGGAGAGAGTACTGATCTCTGAGGTAATCCAGCTGATGCGTTCCGAGGGGTTGATAATGTTTCATTGACTTTTGCTATGAAATTTCTGTTTGAAAGAAAGCTATTGATTATTTTTTGGATGTAATCAGGGACTCCCAGACTACATAATTTATACATTAGTCCTGCGTGTCAGATCCTGTCATATGCCTATGCAATGTCTAAGAAAATTGCTACTGTATGCTTCTTTTGATGAAAACTTTCGTTAATATTTTCCGTTAGTCTCAGTAATTGGTGCGTGCATGAATGGTTAGGTCTAAACCCGAATTGTTCATCGGGGATTGCGTTCGTTTTTGAAAGGTATTTATTATGTCTGCTGAGCAACAATCTTTCAAAAACTTTTGATATGGAGGGTAGTAAACTGATGGGTCTGTAATTTTCTCTCAATCTAGGATCTTTACCTGGTTTGCGAAAAGGTAGGATGATGGCGTTTTTTCATGCATTTGGGAAGTGATTTAGACGTAAGATTGCATTAAATATTGCCGTGAGTGCCGCAATAGTATACTTATTTAATTCCTTAATGATTTTATTATCTACTCTATCATACCCTGCTCGTTTTTAATCTTCTAATAACTTTCGTGACTTCTGATGGAGAGATGAACTTAATTTTCATTGTTACTGAAACTTGAGGCTCTGTTACAAAATCTTCGATAATTTTATTGTGGGTTGGCACTGCTATTGGATGGGGTCAAAAAACTTGCTCTAAGTGATCTGCTAGTATTTCAGTTTTTTCTTCATCTGAGTAGGCTTTTGTATTATTGATTATTAGGGGGGGTATTTCGGGTTTTTCTCCCGTGATACGTCTGACTGTTGACCAGAGATGGACTGAATTTGTGTCTATTTGTTTTAAGGATTGTTGAAATTTGGAATACGAGTTTGTCTAACCGGAGTTTCACTATTCGCGATAGTTTGTTTAATTTAGTTCTGATATCTTGTCTACGTGTTTCTTGCCAATATCTTCTCATATTTCTCTTTGATTTAATTAAATTTAATAGCCGTATTGGGACAGGATTATGTTTGCAAGCACTATTTCTGATTTTAACAGTCGAGGTTTGTTTTAATGATTCATTAATAGCTGAATTAAATTTCGCGTTTTGAAGTTCAAGGTCTGATATAGATTTAATATTTCTGGGATATGAATAATTTTCCTGCATTTGGTATGAAAATTTGGGCCAGTTTATTTTCGTTGTTGCATTCGTTATTTATTTTTTATTTATTATTTATTTTTATTTTATTTCTTCTATAGGTTTAAAAAAGGTTATTAGTACTGGATTGTGATCTGATTGAAGGTCGTATAATATTCTTTGGACTATAGAAAAGTTTATACTTTTGGTTAATACTATATCTAGAATATCTGGAATTATATTTGAATTGTATGGGAAATAAGTCGCAGCAGTGGGAGCTAATATGCAATATTATTTTTTGAGTCAAATTATAAAGTCGTTGGCCCTGGGCTGTAGTGGTACGGCAGCCCCAAACTGTATGTTTACTATTTAGGTCTCCTACCATTATTAGTCGGGGATAGCTGTTAAAAATGTCTTTGTATACGGAGCATGGAAAAGTTTTATTAAGTGGTTTATTTGGTGGTATGCGGCTATTATTACTATTTCATTGTTATTAACAACTATTTTTATTCCTACTGTTTCTAAATTTGGCAAGAATGTTGTTGGAACCTGTGCGTGCTTGATACTATTAGATATAAAAATTGATACACCACGTGACGCGGTATGAGATAACCTGTCATTTCGATACGTTTTGTAGTCAGGAATATTGAATCTTTCTCCCGGCGAAAGGTGTGTTTCCGTGATAGCTGCTATTTTAATTGTAATACTCTTTAAGAAATATATGAATTCATTTTCCTGGCGCTTAATGCCATTTGCATTTCAGTTGATAAGTTTTAATTCTCCGCAATTACCTCCCATAATTTTTGTTTTCTAAGACGTGGTGAATTATAGTTTGAATTTGGAGGATAATAGCGTTTATTAATTGTGTTGTAATATTAGAGATTAGGTTTGATAAGTCTTGGGATTGGAATTGTGAACGCAGAGCTGCTGGAGGTCGTTTCGGTAGTGGAGGAAAGTGAAAGGGACCTCTTGGGGGCGGTTGTCTAAATTCTTGTTTATTACGACTTGGAACAGCATTTCCTCCTTGCATTTTAGAGGTAATTTTAAACCTTTGGGATGATTCTTAGGCCTTTTTGTAATCCGGGAACCTTTATAGTTAGCAGTATGATTTTGCATGCAGTTTACGCATTCCGGTACTGTATTTTTAGATTTTCTGCACTGCGAGTAATGATGATTCCCAGTGCACTTAACACATCTTGGAGTTAGCCTACAATTTGCCTGAGAATGCCCTAACCTTTGACATCGTTTGCATTGTATTACATTTGAAGCAATCCGTTTTTTGAACTTTTACTACACTGTAAAATAACCTAACTACGTTGAATATTCTCCTGCCTTGATAATTGTCCTTTAAATCTATTGCACAAATTGGGATTGGTTTCCTACCTCAGTTATAAAGTCTACACACTTTCAAAATTAGGTAATGTAAATCCTTTAGTTCTTTAAGAATTTCATTTTCGGTATAATTTATCGGCAGATCTTTTATCACTGGTTGTAAATAATTTTTTGACGGGTCTTTACTGAAATGAAATTGGATATTTTTGTTTTCACAAAACTTACGATAATTCCTGAAGTCTTCTATTGTCGTAAACATCACCTTGACTGAGTCTTTTCCTGGTTTGGTTGTGAAGTCCTCTGATGTGTTCTTTTTGATGCTTTCTACAACTCGCGAGTAATTTGTTTCATGAATAAAAATTGGAGGAATTTTTATACCCGACACAGTTTCACTTTCTTCCCCGTTGTCGTGGAGGTCAGCTAGCGGGTCGACGCTTCGACACCATATTCAGTAGCATCTTCGGATTCACTTGAGCATTTCTTGCGTTTAGTATTTTTCTGACTAGTTTTCATGCTCGTAGGTTTTTCAGACATTTCCTTTCTTTCATTACATTGAGCCGTTTGCAGTTGCACTTCTATGTGTGAATTTGATTGTTGTTGGTCTAGGGAAATTAGCACTTCCGGTTCTTGATTTCGGTCATGAAGTTGAGCAGAAGCAGGTAGATTTTCAGGAGACTGGGAGGAGCAAGGGTTTTGGGAGTATGGATTTTGATGAATTAATTATTGGTAATGGAATACTTATTGTTGAAGGAAGTAAATATACTGTTGAGATTCTTCATATGTTAATTGTTTTACTTTCTCTGGTGGTTGTGGAAACATTTCTTGATGTTCAATGCTGCAGTTGGCTGCACCTTGGAGGTGGAATTGCTGCATACTTGGTTGATTGTAGCCTACTTCATCCGCGCGTATGTCTGCGTCGTGTAGATTTTTCAGTGCAGCTGCTATGTCGCTTCCAAGGGAGCCCGTTTCACTGTTCATTGTTGAGCTTAGATTGTTCAGAAACACTGTTCAGCACTTCACACGTTGATTAACATTTTTCACCAAAAGAGAGATAAACTTCCGCCGTGTGGGGCGACCGTCCCGTGGGGCACACCCGTACTTCGACTGCAACGAAGTGGTCGCTTTGGATGAAAAACAAGTGCTGGTTTCTAGACACTGAACTATGCTTGAGCGCGGCGACCCTCGCAGACCGAGAGCGCACCGCTTACTCATACGCCTTAAGATTTTTCATGGGGGTCACATCTGAAACACTTATAAATCTTGAAACCCTAATCAGACAGACGGTCATTCTTTTTATAGTTCTTCAGCACTTGAATCAAAGACTGACCGAACTCACATCGTTAGTGCAGGGGTAGGCAGAGCGCGGTCTCATTCATACAACTGATGTTTTGGAACTGTAGGTGTGAAGTGCCAACTTTCTCTCTTAGTGTATTTTATACGAAATTGAACAAGGAATACGCCTATATTGTTTTAAAATTTTTATCTCATCGAGTTTACATAGAAATTTTCATTAATTTTAAATACCAATTTTGTAAATGAAATTTTTTGTAAAATGTATGTACAGAGGAATAAAATACACATTACAAACTATGAAATTAAGCTAATAAGGAATTTTTATATAATGTACGTTCTGAGCAACAATTGATCACATAAAAAAATGTAATGTAGGCATAATTACACAAATAATCCATTTTTGGCAAAAAAAAAAACATATCTCTTTTTTTATGTCCGGTTTTAAAAATTATATACATATTAAAAAAAGTCTTAACTCTTATGCGATTTGACGTGGAATGGATCTATTAGACATCGACTGTTAAGGCACAAAAAATTTACGTTTAAGATGTCAAAAATGCACTAAAAATTAAAAATGAACAGAAAAAGAAACAATAAAACAAAATTGGAGGAAATATGTACCAATTTATTTCATTGCAATTGTACCTAAATTAAGCAAGATATTAAAATTTGTATAACATCTGGAAATGAACACACAACTTCTTTTTGTAAATAATATATGACAAATATACATTATAATAATTGTTTTAGATAAGATTTCTTTCAAAAATGTCCATTAAAATGTGTAATTCCCCATTGTGGTAAGAATTGATAACCAGAAAAATTCGCTTCTATTCAAACAAAAATTTTCAACGGCAGCTAAGTTTTATATTTTGTCTTTTATCTCTTATTGCGTCTTACAACTTCTCTCTTATTGGTATTGTGCCTACGATCTTATAATAAATTCTGTGCTATTAAACTTGTTACATATAATCAGAAATGTTATTTATTTTATTGAAACACTAAACCAAAACATCTTTTTTCTATAAAGGTGGGTCTGTCTCTTGCAAAACTTAAACTGCAATATTGTATAAGACTACAATACTCAAACGTTATTCTGTCTGGCTGTACTTGGCGCGACAGTCCGCGTACGAGCCATGGCCTACCAGCAGCGTCCCGGCCTCCCGACCATGGGTTAAGGGAGTAAGTGTGATTAGCACGAAGACATCCCCACGCCGAATTCTAGTCTTCGCAACCTGAGAAGTGAGTTTTCTTATCGTCACACAGTAACATATACTGGGACATTGTAAGGAAAACGCACATTATAATCTTACCCGAACGGACCCGGGGTCACGTCTTGGAAAGCGAGCACGCTGACCAATGAGCTAAACCGCGACGGCACGGAAACCTTATTACTTCATTAAATTTACTAGAGCTCAGGATAAAGAATGTCATGATAAAGTCATTTGTTTATTCGCAATCCCTTTCTGCCTTCTATGAAAATTTTGACAATTAATTACAACTCTTACAGCTCAACTGACTTCTAGTCATTATTTTTGTTCTTCCGTTAGTAGGTTATTTCACTTAATGGGTTATATATTCTTTACAAGATGCAAGAGGCATCGTACATATTAAGAACGGACGGAACATCTGTAAATTTTCTATTACATACAAGTTCCTTATCTTCGTTAATATGAGAAATTTGCGGAAGTTAGAAACATCTATATAATGCTCATAAAGAGACTGCGAAATAATTCTGTGAAACGCTTTCTTAACAGATTGCAGAATTGTTTTTGAGAGTTTTTCCTTTTGTAATTAATAGGTTCTTCCTGAGATCTTTCTTCTCTCGGTGTCCTGTTATCTTCTATCGGTGTTGTGAATAAATAAGGATGCACTATATAACTATTGATTTCAATTTATCTGCTACTCTTTTCCTTGTGACATTGTTGCAATCGCTTATTTTAGTGAGCTCAGTGTATCCAAGAGTAATTATTGGTATTACTATTGACTCTAAATAAAGGTCTACATATATTAGGGATCGATTAAATATATATTCGTGGACGCAGTCAGACTTCGAAGAAGAGAGTCCATTGACTGTGGTTGCCTTTACAGAAGTATGGGTAAGATATGTGTTAATCTCTCAAGCACGATTTCTGGTACTTCCCACTCATGTAAATGATCCGGAACGTTTCATACGCTGTTATGTTCATTTTTGCGAAAAATACCAGAGCTCCAATAACTATCAATACGATCTGTTTTACTCACCATATCCGATTCAAATTAATTTCCAAGCTCTTGTACAAACAATGTTTCTCTTCCTCCTTCGTTATGACTTTCTGATTGCACAGCCCACCCCAAATTTCAATGTAGGTCACCAAGATGTTCTGCTGTGAATATTCTACTGGTGATTGTGTATTGTTTTTGACCGGCTACCTCTTTGTATATAGTGTAGGTCTGCTGTCTGAATACCGTCCCATCCATGTTTTGAAAACCTCTCTTTCAGAGCTCCCACCTTTCCGCTTTTGTATAGTAAAAGTAGATCAACATCACCTCCTTCAATTCATTCTTTTCCCATCTCTGACGACGACTTTCAGCTACTGCCGCCTCTAAGACCTTTACACTAACATTGTGAAATGGCGTCTGGCTGCATGTCAGGGGCGGATTCAGATGACGAGGTGAAGTTCACTCGAATTCTGAACAGGTACGAGACTGACAGAGCAAACAACAGATCACAGTTAACGTGTGGGTTATTTCTGGACATCCTTTACTGCAATCCTCGTTGGCCTCGCGATATCCCACCGCACAGTCCAGCAAGAGTCCCATCGCCAGACATTAAAAAATTTCAGTGACTACTGAAGCGAACCTTCTTTGCAGGCTGTAACGCAAGATTCAGATCTTCACTCTTGATCAGTGTTCTGCTGTGCCACCCCGGGATCTCTCCCCCATGAGCCAATAACAGGAAGTTCCAGCGTCCATGATATTTTCCTCTCTACAGCCTTCCACTGCGGGGAAAACGTTGCAGCTAAGTTTTCGATGTGCCTCTTCTAGCCTACCCACATTACAATATCATCATCATATTCTTCTTCTGCTTTGTATTTGTCATTGAGACTCTCCTCTGGAATATCTAAACTAAATTTTCTAAGCTTCTAAACTTTCACTGTCGATCTTTTCGACAAGGGAGACCCTAACTTACTGCCGACATACCTCACGGAGGGAACCAAGCTACAACCAGTCATGAACTCCCTAGTTGGAGTTGTTATTATTATAATTTTTATCATGATTACTATTATACATTATGAACTAGAAATAAGAACAATTTCTATGACAGTTTCCAAAACCTTTTACGTATTTCTATCGTACAAATACAATTGTCACTTCAGTGTAGTTGCTAGGAAGGCATTCTTTAGTAGTTTTTGTAATATTTAATAGTTTGGACATTATTTTTCTCAGTAGTCTACCAACCAGAACCAGATCACCACACACAATGAAATATTTTTTCTTGTTCGACATAATTCATCCATTCTGTAATGTTGAACTAAAAGAGCATATGAAGAAATAATATTTGCGACTTCGTGAACTTTTAAATGTAAATGGTAATTATTCTAGTGGGGATTATGTACAATTTAATATTTATTCCATTTTAATACATCGGAATTGGCATTTTGCTGAAATATATAATTTATTTGCAAAAAACCTTCGCGTATTAACGACTTTGATAGGTGTAAGTAATTGGACCTTTATTCAGCAAACAGAAAGACAATATATTGCAGCATACAACTCAAACAAGCGTATATGGCTGGAGGTGAGTGGGAATTATTGCAGTGGTGTTGCGGTAATCCTTCCACCCTTCACTGCTTGTTCGGTCATGTATTGCTGATCGTTTGATCTCGTTTAACAACACACATCGCGTGTATTATTATTGTGTTACTTATTAAGAGGGCATTCTAAACAAAATTGTTGCTTACATTGGAAAAACGAAGTGTTTGCTGCAGAAGCTCACGTGTTAGTCTCCACATTCTCATTCAAAATTCGGATGATTATGTTTCAGTAAAACATTCAATATGTTTCAACTTATATACTATTGTAACAAAAATATTACAAGATTTGACAATGATTTTTATTATTTCAGAGAGCTTCATCATATCCTATAACAAGTTGTGATAGTCTTAACATCAAGATTAAATGCGAAAAATGTGTAAAATGTAAAATAAATGCGTAAAATGCATTTTGAGGTACAATTTGATAAAGAAGAAGTATGATTTATTGCTGTTGAAATAAGCTAGTTATGTATATGTTAACCGTGAATATTGCTAACTGAAAGCAATTTTTATTCATTCTCTTTGCACTTTTATAATGTAATAATTTAGGAAATGATATATTTTAAGAAAGAAAGGTTTTAAAAATGGACATAAACATTTTATTGGTACTGAACCAGGAACGTCACCAGTTGGATGATGTAATGTTGAAATACCAAGGGTGTGGCTAGGCTAGTGAACCGGTCCATCGCCCCAGAGCATCCGAAGTCAGAGGCTCCAAAAAGAAAACCTCAGCCGACCCTAAGAAAGGTAGGGTTCGTGTTAAATATTTTGAAGGTATCTCGCGCTAAAAAATGTAACAAATTATTCGTCATCAAAATATTTAACTAAGGTTATTCTTTTCTATTGGTACACGATATGTACAAATACAAGATATGTTCGATCTGCGTTCTATTTTGTGTAGTTCACGAAAAAAAATATACACATTCTCTTTGAAGAGTAGGGGTTCAGGAATAAGTAGGTCGATGGCAGAAAATGAGTGATTTCCTCGCTGGTTAAATCTAATTTACGATGTAACCGGAACCTACTTAAATTTAATCTAAAACTCCTAATTTTACGTTTAGTAATCACAGATAGAGGCCCATTTGAACCTTCTCTGCCAGAGCCATTGCTTTGTTCCTTTGTGCGACATATTGTTGCCCTTCCACATGCGGTAGTATTATTTTAAGAGTGGTACAACTCCAGTTTTTGAACACATGAGGTTATCTCCATTTTCAAATCCACAATAATATTTTCATTTATTATGAATGTGTTACAGCTACCGATTTCTTTATGTTGCCAACAGAGAAATACAATATTGGCAAATCAATGGAGAAAACTGTCAATTTATTTTGATAGTGATTGCGATAATTATATACACGCCACTCAGTTCATATTTTAGAATCCGTTAAATCAAAATCCACTAATATATTCTTACTATTCCTTGATCTACCAAATTTCTGAATCAAAACTAAAGTATAAGAATATCATAAAAGAGCACCTTTTTAAAATAAAAATATTTTTCAGCACGAAAATCTTCGGTAGGATGAAGGAGCGAGGTTTTTTCACAACTTATTTTGTACTTAAGTAATGGGGCTCAGTGATTATAAGGACTAAAGCACAAGTGCAGAAAATATTCAGAGCAAACGTGTATTCGCTACTTCTGGGATGGTCATAGTATTATAACAGTGATTATCAGCTCTGTCTATTACGCACGAAATGCTCTTTTCTCAAATCTCACAACGTTGATTGACCTTTTCCAAAGCATGTGGCGTCGCAGTGAGCATTTAGCTGTTGCGGTCGAAGGTTGAACCGGCGCCGTATTTGCCGATGACAGTTCCGTGGGTTTCAAATTTCAATCACCATTTTTTAATACATACTCATATCTGTAATTCAAATTAATTACTCATATGGTTATTATTCAGTATGTCTTATCAGTGCATATTCTATGGAATTCAAGGGAGTAAAATTGGATTGATGCTAAATATAAGTCAATAGAAGCGTTTGTATGTAAAAACTTTCATTTTGAACAACGATTTTTACTTCTTCAACAACTAACTGGTCGATAACGGTGAATAAGCATCTGAAAAAATAGAAAATCAGGGTACTCAAGGCCTAGGTTGATCCAAGCTGTGAATGAAATCACTAGGCAGAGCGGGAAATAATTTTCTGTGTCGTATTTGACGTATAAGATGGCATATAATTTTAAGTCCTATTTTGAGAATAAAACAGTGCGTGTTATACTCAGCGAAACTCGATAAATAATGGACCACACGATATGCAATTGAATATGTTACATGCAACAATAAGCGGGAATCATTAGGAATACTGGCGCTCTCTCTGAATCTAATCGTCTACTTTCCGGATAGATTTCTCGTTTTACGGTTAATCGTATCAAAACATCAATGCTGCTAAGTTTTAAGCCTCATCAATCCATGACGGCATTATGGGGTGGCTGTCCAACGAATGGCGTTATTGTGAAGAAGGCTATGGTCAAAATGCAAAATGCTAGGAATACTTCCAAAGAAAGGCTATGAAAATAAAACATACTAAGAGTGAAGATCCCCAAGTTTTTGAGGAAAAATGTGTAACGATATCTGCAAACAAGAGTATCACTTGTCTTAACCAACAAATACTGGAAGTCTCGGCTCCACTGCTAAAATTAGCTCAATATGGACACTACTAAAATCACATCCTCACCAACTCCACTCTTAACATCGCCTTCGTCCGTCTCACCCTTCCTCCTCAAAACCTCACTCGACCCTTCGGCCGCGCTGCTCGAAGTCGCCCTGTCGACCTGCCCTTCAGAGAAAGCGAAGAATATTGTTTTCGAATCTGACAGTACTATGAATATATGATTCGTGTGTTTAGTTATCTTACATGTACTCTAATGTAACAATAACTGTAAATAAATTCTTTGTATACATTTTTCAACACTGATGATGATTGCTACGAGATTGAAATATCTTAAGCCAATAAATCTACTGTATTTAGACACTTTTTGTTAACCTCTGAGGTATGTTAAAAGTGTCTAAGCAGATGCACCACACTTTGTACACTTTTCTTCAACATATCAGAACACGATTACAATCAACTTTGCTCCAGCGAAGGGTTCGCGAAACAACAAGTATTCAAAATAACCGTGTTCTTCGTCTCCCTCAGACTTCAGACTCTGTTGCGTCGCGTTGATCACTCTATCTTATATTGGGACATTTCTATTTCCTCTACGTAGATACAAGAAAAGTAACTGAGAAATATGATTATTTTTCATTCTTATTACGAGGTATTTATTTTTATTTTTACAAACGTGGATTTTTTGTTGAAACTGTAAATTTGAAGGTTTTCTCGTACTTGACTCATTCCATATCGCTTCTCGCAACTCGGAATGACCTCAGGTATCTCATTTCAATTGTCTGTATTCTGCTTCAATTTTATCTCATTTTCCAATCTGAGAAAAAGAGTTATTGAATAATGATTACGTTCCTTTAGAGAAATAGATTTCCTTTAGGTCAATTTCAACTTATCTTAGTCTTCGGATGGGATCCTCTGATGATACAGATAAGTAGGACGTGTTTTTATAGAAAAAAGCAGGTTCTTAGCAGTTCCAAGTGTCGTACAAGGATTTCTGGAGTTACATTTATTATTTAATAGAATATCTCCAAATTTAAGAAACACTATCCAACAACCAAACTTTAAGAAACACTATTCAAGGTATAAGCCATAAAGTCTCATTTTCATGATCAGAACTAGAAAAAGAAATATTAGGTGTAGTTTCAACATAATTATTTTATTCAGAGTATATCATTCATCATAAATTGAAAAAAATAACATGGAAACACAACTGATTTTTAATCCTGTAATGAAGGGAATATAAATCTCACACCACTTCCTATTATTATCAAAGCTGTTTTTGTTCACAACTAAGCACTACAATAAGTTCTGAATTTTTCAACGTCTATTGATCTAGAAGAGTTTTGTGACATTCCATATAGTTTTTAACAATGTGAAATTTCAAAATGAAATTTTTCTTCCAATAACAATTTTGAATAAAGGTCAAGTAAAATTAAAGAAATAATTGATCTTGAAATTAATTTTCAACGAGACCATAAGTAACTTTGCCTCTTCAGTTTGGCAGGTAGGTGTGTGTAAGGCCATAATGATTTACAATTCTTTTCAATGGTTTCAAACATTGTTTGCATTACATAGACATTGTATACCATACTTAAATACTCAATATTGTCCATGAACGCAGGGTCTTCAGTTTATTGTGATTCCATTTCCCCAGTATTTAGTTTACTGAATGTGTGCATTTAAAAGTTCCATTTAGTTCGTGTTTATTGCTTAAATAAAATATTAAAACACATTTTGTGATATTATAGCAGGATATCTGCTATAAATATTACTGTTAAAATTTTATAAATACCAAATTACTGCTGTTCTTCTTTCTTTCGAAATTTCTTTGTCACAAACGACACGCACATGATTCTACACATTGATTAACGAGGTTCGTTAATCTACTTCTATTTTCAGTAGGGTTTGTGGGTTTACTTCTTTGCATTCCATTAGGGCACTTATGATTTCAATTGGTGCGCCATTATATGGGCTAATTATTTCTATTATTCAAAGAATTATGAACATTTTTACTTTCTCGTCATACTATGTACTTACGTAGTAAAGAGAAAGTTTTGCAATGCTGCAGCAGAAAATGGCAATTTTTTGTCCGAATAACTGATAGTACGAAGACCTTATACCAAAAATGTGGATATTTTTTTAAAAATGTATTTATTTTAGGTCACATCAACTGCAAGGTCACTAGCGGCCACATCAATTACAATATCCAATATAAAGTTTAAATTTAAATTTCTAATACAACTTTATATTCTTACAATGCCACAATTCTACAATAATACAATATAACGCTTCACAATAATTAATATGTTAGTTTGAGCTCAAATTTCTGACATAATACCAATATTTTTACGAAACTTAACCACTTGATTTTGATGCTAGGGGAATAAAAGAGTGCATCAATTTTCAGTCCCCGCTAGAGGTTTTAAGGAAAACTTGGGACATGACTCAATGATGTGGTCTAAAGTTAGAGTCATACATCAAAAGTTCGGGGAGGGGAGATTCTCTTTTAGTGGGTGAATATGACTTATCTTTGATGTCCCGTCCGAATTCTTGTTAAAACCAATTGTTCTCTTCGGTTAAGTTTTTTATTGGTTATCAATGCCATAAAGTTTGAGTTATATAAATACTGCTTGCTTTGTATTTTCCATGTACCATTCCATTTTACCTTCTTTAGTACCTCCAAAACCTCCCTAGTTACCTCCAAAATGCTTTAAATTATCAGTGACAGTGTAGTGCATGTTATTGTTCTTCAAATTAGCAACTGCGGTTACTCTTATATTTTCACTATTTGTGATGTGATGTTCCATTACAGGTGGTGCCCAGGCAAGAGTGACATTTTTCCTCGTTGAATGGATTATTCAGAGCAGATCTTGTATAATAGATGGATAAATTTTGTTCCGATATGAAGAAAATTAATTTCTCCTACACATTGTTCAGTCAGATTCCACGATTTTTGGGTACCTGATGCCGAAAAATTGGTTGACGGTGAAACGTCTCTCTATCAATTCGTTCCGTCCTTCGTTCGTTCGTCTGTCTGTGGTGAACGCTAAGGCCTGAATCATTCAAAAGATGTTCTCCCAAATTTTCGCTCCATCAATTTGGCCGAACTCAAAGTCTTCCAAGTTTTAAACGGATATTTTGATTTTGTGGAACTTTATTTAAAGCCTTAAAGTTTTCAAAAATTCCTAATTTTTTATTAAACTTGTTCATCGGATCGAGAAAATTGGTTTAATAGATTTCACTTCCGTTGAAGTCTCTACATTTTCGAAAATTGTAAAACCTTCGGATTTTTCCCACGCCTTCCTACACCCACAATATTGAAAATAGAATGTTTACTTTCTCGCCCTTACTTCGTAAGAAGAAAAATTATTGTAATCGAGCATTGAGAAACGACGAATTTTCAAGAGGAAAACTTTTATGGACAGTCCTTGATAATGATAAATCTTGTTCCGATACATAGTAAATTACATCCTCTAACACTCCATGTTTGTTACTTTCTCTAACAGTCCAAATCGATTGACGGGAAAACATCTTTCTGTTCGTCTGTCGCTACCTCCTAAACCGTTCAGACGATTTTCTTCAAAATTGACATTCCTCTTTCGATTTAAAGAAAATCAATGCTCTCAGAGATAGACACGAACATTTCAAATGTTAAGAGTATTTTACTTTAAACAGAATAATTTTCAATTTTTTCTACAGTACCTACAGTACCTGAATCTACTGTATTGAAGATAGAGAAGTTTTCTTTAATAAAATATATTCTTGTAAGACAGATCTTGGAATAAATAAATGTCCAATTTTTCGAAAATATTAGTAGTTTTTTGTGGTTGTGCGTGAAATATAAGCAATATTTAAACAATTGAATGGGTGAGTGGAAATACATGTCATGCCAACACTAAAACGCTCCTAATGTTCACTGGTAAAAAGATGAATAGATTCTCAAAGGCACACTCGTGAATGCAGAGTTTGAAATGCCAAACTATAAAAATTAGAAATATTCACCAGAAAGAATGTAATTAAAGAACTTTAGAATATTTAAATTAATCGTCAAAATTCACTCACAGTACTCACACACGTCCATTGCTTTCTGACCACAACCGTGTAGAATGCGTTGCCACCTACGAGGCGTCTACTTTGTCTCGTGCGTAACTCAGTTAAATAAATTTTTCCCACTACTTGGTTATGAAAAAAAATTTATCTTCTTTGATCCACCACGTGCTCTAGAAGCCTGTTACATTTTTCGAATCGCCCGTTCACAACAACACATTTCTGCCAATTCGCATAAGCTGCGGCGTATTCCGTAGGGTGCATAAAGGCGCCTCCACATTTTCGGTATTCGGCGAGTAGCGAGCGATTGCTCGCCGAATCCCGAGTAGTGTGGAGGGGCTATTTGCCGAACGACGAACATTCGGTGCTCGCCCTAGCCATCGCGTGGCGGTCTTTTGCGCTCATCAAAGGAATCAAAAAATTCACCGACCACATCGGTACTCGCCGAATATCGAATGTATGAATCTGTCTTAAGAAGCGCCAGGAACCACTGGCACTCTACGCTGGGGGCTGCGAAGGTCCGTCAGCCGATGCATTTCTACGGTTACCGGCGTCTAATTAAATGTCCGCGGTGTATATTTCTTCTACACAGATACCGCTTTGATCTTTAAGAGATTCTCGAGAGAAAAGAAAATTATATAGGTGAAACGAAATCATAATACATATTTTCATTATTGTAAATCTTATTTTCTCGTATATTACTTACGTACTGAGGGAAAGTATTGTAATGACATTTCGTCGACAGGAAATACTTTTCTGCGGCGCCCCTGATACCCAAAAAGTGTTTTTTGGCAAAATTTTTCTCTGTCCGTCAGTCCTTTTTTCCGTCTGTAGACTATTCATTGCAAGGATTTTCTCCAAATCTAATGTTTCCTTAACGATGTTTCTGGACAAATTTGAAACGAATCTTTTAGTTTTGGAGGTACTTTTCATGAAAAGTTAATGACGTTTTCAAAATCTTCTAAAAAATGACAGCAAATTTTGGATTACCTTTTTCTCGAATTGAATAAAGTGCGCTTTTAAAAATGTTTTCGCAGTTCGATTTTTGTTGAATTCTCTGTGTTTTCGTAAATTGCCATTTAAAATTTTTTATGTATGAGGTTTCGCTAAAATATCTCACTAATGAGATAACTAAGAAGAAGAAATGGTGAGAACATTTGGAAAGGATGGCAAATAAGGCAAATGAGTGACTGCCGGCATTAGTTCCTCAATATGAGGATGGAGAGATGCAGAGAGGCCAAAGGAAAAGTGGACACAGGAACAGGTTGAAGCTCAATCTTTTTTGGTAGAAAAAAAGGGTTTTTTCAAAATTTTGAATATCGGGACAACTTTGATGTGTTGAAATTAATGATTGTAAATAGTAATCGTATAGTGTAAACACATTGATTTACATTTTGTCTCATACGTCATATACAGTTATTACTGTTTTTTGAAAAACGAAAATCAAATCAAATGAAAGGGCCAAGAAACAAAATCGAACTAAAATATAAACAAACATTCTGAGAGGAAGAGTGGCTGATTCTTATCAACCTAGTGGGACGTCTATGAGCTATTTGCAATGGCTGCATATCATCCTTTATGGATATCTCCATCTGTTGTATAAAGTTTTGTTGTTTTGTATCCAAAATCCTTATCATTTTCTACACTTCAGTTATTGTAAATCCTACAACTTGTTCAAGTTTCGCTAAATGTTGAGATACATTACTCACGTACGAATTAGGGATGTAACGTAACCCCAAGTTACATATTTATTACAAGTTATTCACTAATTTCATGATAAGATTAATGTAATTTGAAGCGAATACTTAATTATTGCTACTGAATACAGATATTCAATATTTTCACTTCAACTTCAAATAAAAACCCGTAGCTCTAAGAAGCAACTTTCAGATATTTATAAAAACAGTAGACAGTGTATAATGGAAAACTGAAGTCTTATTTCCAAGTGCTTTTTAACATTAAAATAAGAGTTATAAACATTCTTATTAAATGTCTTTAGGTCAGCATCAGACGTTAGGTGGGCATAAGCGAGTCAGAGAGGCTGCAAGCCGCATCCGAGACGATGGGTCAACCAGACCGTTCACAGCAACGCCTTACCCTTTCAGGTGAAAAAATCAGCTTTCCAATTTCTAGTTGACTGGAAATAAGATCGAACGCATTGCCGCGTATACTGCATTTTTGCATCTTTTTCATTTTAATACTTCTCACTTCTCATTTTCATCAGATAATAAAACTGATATGCTATAAGTTGCTTCCAAATAAAGCTTATGAGGTCAAATTCCACACCGTACTCTCTCCCTCTCTCTCCATTAATACAGTTGATACACATAACAATCCTTAACAATCCTTAACAATCCTTCCAATCCTTAACAATCCTTAACAATCCTTCGAGGAAAATCCAGAGACATGGATTTTTTAAGATGGCTTATTTTTAAACTGTTATCTAACATATTTATTGCTGCAGTATTGGTATGGCGTTCTACTTTTTGAACTTATATATTTTTGAACAACTTTATTTTTTATTTTCTTCATTAACTGTTGACATTTGAAAACTACTATGAATCACATCGTTTTGAACATACCAGTGGGCATTAGCTTGAGAATATATTAGACTTCAATCAGACATCAAAGGAGTCAGATTTCAATTTCGCTTTTCTTGGAAGACCTGTCTGTCAAAGATGAAGAGATCCAACCAATATGAGGACCTTTCTTCATACAAATACCATGATCATAAACATGTGGTATTCGTATAGTAGTTATGCGAGTAGGGTTCGCATGTAGGGAACACGCAAAATATGCGGAAATGCGAGGCGAGTCTAGCTTAGCCTTCGGCCCAGTCAAGCACAAATTTTGGCAGGTTGCAAATTCGGAGTGAGAGAACGCGTTTTAGAGTTCTTGGTTGCATTTTACAAAACCACACATCAATATCATCTCACGTTATTTTATTAAGTCAAAATAAAAAATAAATGTTAATTTTTCTTAAAGGAATGTAGATCAAGTTATACTTGATCGAATGAACTGAAAATGTAACTCCTATTCACAGTTAATTTATTTCAATATTTTTAATTTATCTCTACAACAATATTTATTTAGTACTATGGGTCATTTTTCTCGTTCGTATTTAAACTGAGACCGAAAAAATGTTACATGGTTACCAACGTAACATAGATGCGTTTAAAAAGCATGTCCAAACTAAATGAAGAATTCATTTCAATATTTTTTTAAAACTTATAATTAAAAAATAATATGATGCATTTACTTCATACGCTTATAGTATTTCTTGCCAGGGCATTTATAGAATATATGTGAACATTCAGACAAATTTTAAAAATAAATTAAAATACAATTCTGTATGAGAAAATGAATTCATTTGTTAAAATTTTAAATTTGCAATGCATGAATTTGGTACTTGTTAAAAACATTTGTTTCTGGCCATCGGTCGTGATTCCTGAGAATAAAGTCATTTCCTAATCCTAAAAACCGACTGTCTTTATAGTGATCGTCGAATTCAATTCAAATTTATTATATGTTTGAAGGATTAACATTAATAAAATGTGAAGATAGTTCTTAAGTTCATTACTAACTCATGTTTCAATTAAAATTTGTTTAATACTAGATGAAATTAAAGCAATATCCTAATACACTACAAATCCGCAATTCGCAATCTTTGACTAATAGTAAGCAAAGCGTGAAATAGTGAATGGTGTTATAGCTCGCACTTGTGATTAAAATGCACTTTTCACGCTCTCTATACTTTGGCTTGACGTTCGATTTTACGCCCGATTGTAGAAAAATATTTTTACTGGAATATACGAGTATTAAAAGTGCTGAGCATAATCAATGTGATGAAATTCTGACACCGAGTATTACTATTGTGGACATCATGTGAGAAGAATAGACATGAATTGCACAAAAGAAAAATCAAATTTATTAGGTAAACTCGTACTGGTAATTTAAATATCCAAATTTTACAATTGAAAAACTAAAAATGCCCTATAGTTTCTTCTACGGCGCTTGTTTTCAAATGTGAAAAATCATCAGTATTTAGTTTATTGATTATTATCAGATGTTTGTATAATATATTTGAACAGGCAATATTGTTTTATAAATTCATTTTCTGAGATACGTATAATTATTATTTTTAAAACATATTTTATGTGTATTCCTATTTTTGCTTGACAATTTGACTGATTTACATCAATTTCATGAATGATATCTGTTGATATACATATTTAGTAGGAAGGTTTAGAGAAATTTACAAAAAAACTTTGTAGAACTTTTAAATATAAGACATTTTTCTGATAGTTCAGTTGTTTGTTGGAAAATCTGATTCGCTCTGCAGTACCACATGTGAAATGCCATTATAATTTACACATGAGTTTTTGGTCTATGTGATGTACTCATGAAGAGAAATATTCTCCATTTTATATTATAATAACTTGTCTGCATTAACCCGTTGTGCACTGCAGCATATAATTGTTCCTTACTTTTGTAAAAGATACTGTCAGTGAAACTGTGAGTGCCTTCTTTAGTTTTCAAATACACACGATTCCAAGCAATTATTTTTTATCGTGATCTGTCTCACAAAAAACAATGTATTATTGTGAAAGTTTAGGCCAAGCACATTTTAATGTGATAAAATAACTCTTGACCTCTAAACTTTCAGATGTTGTGTGATCACGCAAATCAATCACATCAATCATAATATTTTAAAGGAATAAAATTCGTGATTGTTTTGTCTGGTATAAATATACCAGAAATGGTGTTTTTCCTTTACTGCATATTTGTGAAAATATATAAACATTCCTATTGCCTTAAATACTCTAAGTGATGGAACGAGGATTAGCTGCTACATAGGGGGGAAGCAGTGACGTCATAATCCTTCACAAAGCCCTGTTTCGTAATTTCCTTCAATTTATTGAAAATAATTGCCATAAATAGAGATCATCCCATCTAAAGGAGAATTCAATTTAAGAACACGCTCGAGCACGTTTTTTATTCAATGTCAACAATTGAAATATAATTATTTCAAAAGTATTTATAGGAGCTTGAACTCTAATAACATTCCTCCTTCTCAAATACTTTTGTGGTTACTCATTAGTTGAAGGAACTGGTGGCCGACTGTTCAGATACCGTATTTGCAAGGTTTCCTCCAATCAGTTCGAGGATGATACCGGAGCAATACCGTGGCAACTTTTTTTAATTATATTTTATTTTACAATTTGTTTGTGAACAAACGTTTGGCAAAATTACATAAATTTATGTAAACAAATACATGAGAGGAATAAAATCCCATGACCGTACTCCACCAATGATATATTATTAATTTAAATTAACTATTAATTATAATTTCTGAAATGAATAATTTAAAGTCGATATGGAAGGTCTAAAGTATGTCGTTAAAATTGTCTAGTGGAGTCACTATTGTCTAGTAAGTTGATGGCTACAATATTCGGATGGTTATGTAGTCTTTGTAGGTATTTTGCACTGGTATTCTGGATTTCTTCTTTTATAGTTGGAATCTGTAGATCTTTGTGTAATATTTCATTCGTCACGTACCAGGGGGCATTTACAACTTTTCTTAAGGCTATTGACTGGAAGCGTTGTAATATTTCAACATTAGAATTTTGAGCTGTTCCCCAAAGTTATACAATTAGAGACTATACTGAGCATTACAAGAAAAATTACATTAATTTTAAGAATTATACATGATGCATTATTTACCATTTGAACTGTATAAATGTGTATAAACAACCTGTAACAAGTATTGTATTGCAGCCTCCGGGTCAATGACCCCCATCTCGATCAGGTTTTTCGTCCAGTTTCCCTGATCCATTGAGCAAATGCTGAGATGGCCCCTTGTTTTGCTTCTGGACATAAATGTAACTTCATTTTCTGTGCACGTCTTCTAGAATTCAGTGAGAAATACAATTATTCAAATTATCGTTTCCATGTTGTCGCGGCAGGAAGTATTATTCCGAAGGACAACATAGATACATAGGAGCTTTTTTTCCAAAATTTAAGTAGTATATGACTTAGTGTATGGATCACAGAATTTTGAAAATGTGCACACAATTCATATTTTCCGCATAGCACGTCATACGCAGTTTTTAACTGTTTTTTGACGTAAAAATAAATAAAAAAATAAATAAAATAAAAAAGTTGAATTCCATATTCCATACTTGTTTTAATATTGCTTTATACACAATTACTTTGTTTGCGATGCTTAACGATGACTTTCTTCCCTGTAGCCAGTTTAACCTTCTAAATTTTAGGTCTAATTCTTTTCTTTTATTCTTTATATGTTTTTTTCCGTGGGAGTCTTCTGTCAAGAGAAAGTCCGAGATATTTTGCCGAGTTATTGTGAGGAATAGATTTCGATCCGATTTTTATAGGCGGACACGCTTCGTGCTGCAGACTGAAGGTGACTTGGACAGACCTCTTGTCATTGATTTTGAGGCGCCAGCGTTTCGGCCACTTGTGGATGGATTGCAGAAGTTCTTCCACGAGACGAGATGCTTCTGCTGGATCTTCATGTCGAGCTTAAGAAGGCCGTGTCGTCCGCGTAGGTTGCTGTCAATGCGTTTACAGATTTTGGGATGTCGGTAGTATATAATGAGTAAAGGAAAAGTGCAAGCACGCTTCCTTGTGGCACTCCTGACTTTGTAGGGATAAGTTTTGAAGTTTCACCGTTAAATTTTATTGGAAAATATCTCTCTGTAAGATACGATTTTAACAAGTGATAATAAGGATACGGTAGATTTTTCTTAATTTTATACAATAGACCTGGGTGCCAAACCTTATCGAAAGCCTGGCTTACGTCCAAAAATACAGCAGAGCAATATTCTTTATTTTCTAGCGATTCACTAATTTCGTTTACTACTCGATGAATTTGTTCTACAGTCGAATGCCGTTGTCTGAACCCAAATTGATGATGAGGTATTATTTCACTTTCGTGTAGAAGTGGATTTAAACGTGACAGAAGCAGTTTTTCAAAAACGTTTGATAATATTAGCAGTAGACTAATAGGTCTGTATGATACAACTTCATGTGTTGGTTTGCCGAGCTTAGGGATGACTATTGCTGGAGCGATTTTCCATTGATCAGGGAAGTGTCCTAATCTTAGGATGGCATTGAAGATGGAAGTAAGTAAGGCTATTAGTTTTCTTGGTAGATAGTGTAGGATTGTTGCTGAAATCATATCTATCCGGGAGCTTTTTCAGTTGGTACATTTTTGATTGTTGTTTCAACTTCTCGAGCACTTACAGTTTTAATTTGGGGAGCTTGTTGCAATGGTGAATCTAAGAAGTTGTAAATTTCTTCCTCTTCTGTTGCAGATATTTGTGAATGAAATGGTTGAAAAAATGTTAGAGAAATGAGACGCGAAACATTCCGTTTTCTCATTGTCGGTTTTAGCCCATGTGCTGTCGGTTTTTCTGATGGGAGGAATAGGTTGCATCGGTCTCTTCAAGTATTTACTAGTTTTCCAAAGGGAATGTTCTGAATTCGAATTCGGAATAAATTTTATGGGTTTATCTTGTAGGGCGTGGTTTCGATATTCTTGAAGTCATCTTTTGAGATTTTGCGAAGCTGAATTTAGTCTTCTTTTGACTGCTGGGTCTTTAGTGATTTGCTATTGTTTCTTTAATTTACGTTTTCCTTTTCTCTTATTACTTGTGGGATATATAGTTTTTGTTTTGCTTTATTTCTGGTGCAGAATTCCATGCAGCTTGATGAAGTTGTCTGGTTTCATATTCTATAGCTTCATTTATGTCGAAAGCAGTTTTCAATGGTAGATTAGCTGTGCTGTTATTAATTAGCCATTCTGAGAAATATTTCCAATCTGTTTTATTGTTGGGGATTGCGGTTTGCTTATTGTCTTCAATAATGATTGAGCTAATGACTAGTATAACTGGTGAATGATCAGACGACAGATCTTGTGACCAGTAGGTGTGAATGTAACTTTGGTTTACTCCTTTTACAATCAAGAAATCTAATACATCGGGAATCAGGAATTTTGTTAATGTCTGTCGGCCAGTAAGTGGGTTGACCAGAAGAGGACGAGGATAATATTTCGTTTATTATAGTTTCATATAGAGATTTACCTTTCGGGGATGTTAGTCTGGAGCCCCACAATGGGTTTTTAGAATTGTAGTCGCCGCCAGAAATAAATCTTGGTCCAAGTGTTCTGAAGAAGCTTGCGAATTGTGAACTCTGGATTTTATAATTCGGAGGGCTGTATATTGCTGCAATATTCAATGTTCCGAATGCATCACTTAGTTGAATGGATATTGCCTGCATATATGTGGTGCTATATTGAGAATTTAAGTGATGTTTAATTTTTTCCCGAAAAGTATAGCTGTTCCTCCGTGATAGAGGAACCGTGACAGTCCATCCGGATGATTTGTATAATACATGTTGTATCCTTGAAGCGAGAAAAAACTTTTGTTGGTGAAATGAGTTTCTGAAATAAGCATGATATCCGTATTTGTTAACTGAAAAAAACACTTGTCTTCTTCTCGGTGTTGTAGCAAGCCATTGGCGTTCTAAACTGCTATCTTATAAGATTTTTTCATAATTTAGTTAGCAGTTTTGACACAAGATTTAAAAGTGTATGTTCTGCTTGTCTGTTGAGTATGGTTTCGAATCTTTCGAAAGAGTGTTGTATTATTGAAAATAATTGAATATTAGACTCCGTGTTATTTGCATTGTTGTTGAGACTATCCTTCTTTAGCGAGCTTTTAAGTGCATGTGCATAAGTACTACGTTGATGGAAATTATTTATCGAAGTAGGTGGGAAGTTTTCTTCGCCTGTATTCAGATTGTTTTGTGAAGCACTGTAGTTTGAATCTTGTGGAATTTTAGACACCTGTGGATATTTTTTATGACGTATTTTTTTATAAATTTCACATTCTTTATAACTTGCTGTATGGGAACCTTCACAGAGGGCGCATTTTGCAGGCCTCGTCTTGTTTTTCTTTCACAAGTTCTGCTATCGTGATCCTCGCCGGATACTACGTACCGATAAGGATGGTTGCAGTAGTGTTTCGTGTGCTCCCTTTTTTTATTTATTTTCTTCTTGTTCGGCCGTGAGGCCTTTCAAGGGCTTGAATACATGAGTATTATCATTATTAGGAATGGGCATCCTTGACTTATTGAGCTTTACATCGCTGCTCCGATTGTTATTGATTTTTGGATGGACTTGTTAGGAGTTTATTTAAAATTTATTAGGTTTAATATTGGGCTATCTATTTGACTTTTTTAAATATAATATTCTTATGGGGGGCGAAACTTGTCTTTTGGGTACTTGGATAGTATTCGGCAAGGTTGGATAGCATTTCGTCCTAGGTTGAATTTATTTGTTAAGTGAGAGGTGTTAAGTGTAGTATAGAAAGCTTTTGAAACTGAAGCGATGTGATTTTTATTAAATCCATTCGTATTTCCCTATGGATCTGATTATTGGGTATAAACCACGGTGCTTGTATGATTTTTCTAAGACATTTATTTTGTACCGTCTGAAGTTTCTCTATTGATGAGGGTGCTGCGCTTCCCCAAACAGGACAAGCATATGTTAAGGTGGGTAAAATTATTGATTTAAATATAGTCAGCTGACATTCAATTTTTTTCGTGTGCTCCCAACTTTGGCAGCGATGGCATTTCACAAGATCTCGCTTTACTCTTGGAGCTTCAATTATTATTTTGGTGTTTTGAAGGTACTGCAATTTATAAATACCTTTGTTATTCCCTTTTGGTTTCAAATCAATAAAAAATACCGGTAAGGGAGCTTTTGTTACACGGTGTTTGCAGTTATGAATGTTTCTTACAGTATGACCGTTTTATTCTATTTCTGCTTTCGGTTCATCAATATTTATTGTAGGATGCATATTTTTTAAGACTATCCTAAATGCTCTTTATTGTTTTAGCTGATAGCTGTGAAACTCAATTTTATCTTTAGTAAGGTATTTAATAAGTGATCGATAAGCTTCTGTTGTTGTCGGTAAGATTTTAAATTTATCTTGACCAACAAGCTTGCAATAGTATTCTTCCTTCTTCACGACTTTTTGTAAAGTTTCTGACATTGCGTGAAAGTTATTTACCCCAGGGAGGAATATTGGCGGTGGCTTTTGCACCTTCTGAATGTTGCTGGATTTGTGACTTTCGTCGATTACTTTATCATTGGACTCATCGTCATTAATTAGTTCGTGATCTGAAAATCTATTGCATGATATATCTCTTGCCACTTATATTTGCACTTTGACGTTTGGGTTGTTTTTGACTTTCAGGGCTGTGATATTTACATCTCTTGCGCTTGCTTACAACAACTTGCCATTTATGAGTGTTGCTGTCACTACTTGAATTACCGTGGGTTCTTCGATTAAGTTCTGAATTTGTTACATCGGTTGAACTTGAACTTGAAGACTGTACTGCAGGAGGAAAAAATGGCAATGGCAATGGCATTGCTATCACTGTACCTTGTGGTATCTGATGTAAAATGAGTTGTTGCTGCTGATATTGTTGTTGAAGAAACAACTGAGTTTGTAGTCAATTTTATAAACAGGAAATACAATTGATCACGAAAACACTGCACTCTAGTCAGAACACAAAATTTGGACGCACAACTTGACACAATGAATCAACGCAAAACTTAGAAATCACGAGACACCGCGGAGTAGAGGGCACGTCCTCTCACCTCCACCGTTCGCGAGAGACTCTCCGTGGCAACTGGCCAGGAACCTTGGGCGTGTTCCTTTCTTCATTCTGACTGACTGTGACTTCATTCATTCTGACCGCACTCCCATCTTTATTATACCAATTCGTCGAAGATCTGGATAGCAGCAGACTAGCTGTTTTGTAATTCCGGGAGAAAGGGCTCCCAAAGGGAGATGGCCCTTCTTGTATATTTCGCACAATTGTATATCTTGTATACAACAACCCCACAATTGGGATTTGTCACACTTTGTCTAGATGGTATTTTAACGGTTTTAGAAGTTTAACAGTCGAACATTCACGAATATAAACAATATCAAAAAGTAGCCTAGTTAATGTCTCCATTCATACAATCAAGTGCCTCTAACCGTGAGGTCGTAAGGTTCGAATCTCGGCGATGGCAGAATTTTTAACACTAGCTAGATAGCTGGGTCGAATTCAGCCGGAGTTTGGAGGAGAATTCTAGCGACTATCGGCTCTGATCGGTAGATAATTGTTGTTTTACCTATGAACACCAGAGGAATGCGGAAATTCCAGAGCAGTACCCTAATAAACAGGGCCCGGACCAGCGATCTTTCCGTACTCTTTCTTGTCCTATCATTATCTACATACACACACGCACACACTTACGTGCACTACACTAACACACATGTCGGAGGACACATGTCGGAAGACTAGCTTAGAACTAGTCGCAGCTAGGGTGGTGCCGCGTTTGTGGGAGAGAACTGGATAGGGAAACTCCGCAAGCCTCCCTGTAGGCCGGCGCCGCTTCTTAGCATTCAATGGGGGAAGAATATCCCGTGACAAAACATGCACTACACTAACGGGACTAATAATCATAGCAGCTGACGCGCTCGGAAACATAAAAGAATCAGTCAATCAATCAACATTAATATAACCTGTAAATTATTCCTATTTGGCGAATAATGTTCAACTTTTGTACTGGCTGATTTGAGAAATTGCTTATTGATAAAATTATTAGCAAAAATTTTACTATTTGAGATATCCATTATAGAATTCCTTGTTTTATTACAATGTTGCTTTTCAGGAAGTTTTCGAGATTTCGGAGATTTCAAAGAATATAAAATTGATAAAATAAACGTGATAGATACAATATATTAGTCAAATTAAAAAATTAATATATCTGTAAAACGATATTTAATACATAAATTCTCGAAGTAAAATTTGTTTTGGTAATTTGCTCTGCTTTCAGTAAACCAACTTCACAATATAATTATAAATTATTTTGTGTGGTTATTTTGTTTTGTGTGTTATGTGTGTTATAACTATAAGATATTAATTAGAAAAATAAATATATATGGGTAATTAAAATTTTAATTTAATTTTAAATACATTTTAATTCCGTGATTTCTGTTTTGTTTCTCTAAATAATGTAGCGTTTTCCGCACTTGTCTGTTAAAGATAGCACACCAAAATTAATAAAAATAATTTAAAATAGTTTATATTATCCTACATAGATGCCTAATGTATATAGAATATCAATATATTTACCAGAAAGAAAGTGGTGGTCAATATTTATTTATTTAGTCAAAAACTGTATATGACGTATGGAGGGAGAAAATCATCTGCGCACGCTTTCTTAAGTTTCAGAATCCCTTCCCAACTATTTAACTATAAATAGTTGAAAGATGGAAAAATAGTAATAATAATAATAATAATAATAATAATAATAATAATAATAATAATAATCATAGTAATCATAATAATCATAATAATAAATTTAAAAAAGCGAGAGATTAACATTTCAAAATCTAGATATTTTCGTTGCCGAATTATAGAAAACCTATTTGTAACGGTAAACGAACGGATTTGATTTTTCTCTATTGCTAACAAATAGAAACTTACCCTAAGTTCTACTACCACTACAAGCAAAAGGAAAGCTCAACAAAACGTGCGTATAGTGAAGCTACATTTATTCGAACTCTTTACCTATTAAAAGAACATTAAAACAAAAAACAGACGAAGAAGATAGACTCATCGTAATTTATTATTTCATTTATTTGGTCAAACTAAACAAAATCTGTATATGACGTATGGGGGTGACGATTATCTGTGCACGTTTTCTTGAGTACCAGAATTGCATCCCAACATTTTAACGATAGTTGAGAGATGAATTAATATTAAAACAACAACAATAACGACAACGTTTTAAAAAGCGCGAGTTTTGTAACATTTGAAAAGCTAGACATTTTCGTTCCCGAATTATAGAAAAACTATTTGCAACGGTAAACGAACTGCAGATTTGATTTTTCTGCATTGCTAACAACATAGTAACTCACCCTCAGCTCTACTCCTACCACTACAAGCAAAAGGAGAGCTCAATAAAACGTGCTCATAGTAAAGCTACATTTACGTCAAGAAGCAAAACAAGCATCTAAGCATTTGCTCAATGGATCAGGGAAACTGGACAAAGATGGGGTCATTCACCCTCATATCTTTGTTGCTAGAACTCGTAGAATTAACGGTACAACAATCAAAGGAAAACCATAATTCATGGTTCTTATTATGACAAATCTGCCTAAAGTTGGTTATAATTCTGTTTCCGAAACGTTGCAATACCGTAATTATTAGAATAGTTGTGACTAAATAAACAGTATGTAGTACAGTTATAAATGCGTTAATGTACAAAATTTTCAATAAAGTGAAAGCGAAGAATGTAAAGTGTATAATAAGAATCGAATGTCAGAAAAAAAGTAAATTTAGTATTCAAAGAACACCTTTTGTAGGTATATGCTACTACAATGTCACCTTCATTATGTATTTTTGGAAGCTAATTTCTTTTCGACATGAATTTTCAATGATTAGTAGATAACGTGAAGAAATGCGTATAATGAGTCCGATTAATTGTGTTGTAAATATAACATATTTCACTCTTTGCTTTGTTGCAATTTTCAAAAGAGCTATGTATCCAACTGCATGTATACACCATATTGGTGTGATTAAATTTTGTTATTTTTTCCAGTGAGATGTGTTGTTTGTTAACATTGTTTCTATTTGTAAGAGCAGTAGACTCTCTACAAATGCTCAGAAAAGCAAGAAATGAGGAGGTAGTTACAATGTAATTCCCAGAGAATACATGTTTTCACTCAAAACAACATTAAAATGACACTCCACAATATTCGTGAGAGGAATAACGTTTGAGACAATACAATTTGTCATTCAATTCAAAATAAGAGAGTAGGGGGAAATGGACTATACATTTAGGAAGTGTGCGTGAAATGAGTGAGAGCAGACACATTAGCTGAACACTTAAAGTTCGTAACAAAATCAGTTAAAAACATGTGGGATCTATTAGTCAAGATAAAACAATTTTCACTAACGAAACATTTTTGCACAACAATAGAAGAATATTGAATATGAAATCACACATTTAGAGTACACGGAAAGAGGAGTAAATTAATAGGTAGTAAACATAGGCACGTGAATAGGAATGCTCAGTCCAGGAGGGGCACAATTTTCGCTGAATTATGTTGTAATAACCGGAGGCAAAATACGAGGGTGGGCAGATTCTCACTAAAATTTGTCGGTCTCCATTTTGCTTCTCCATGATTCGCGTGGAAACAGTAACCCCGCTACTAAACGTAATTGTTTTCAAATGTGTTTGCATAGAATATTCGTCGATGTGAGGGAAGGAAACATTTATCCTTCCGTCAAAGGTAAAACAAAACAATGAGACCATGAAAACCTATTTTGCTTATCATTCATCTCTTCGGCTATATAGTTCCTATATTTCCATTATAAAGTGTTCTTTTCTTCTTTTAAGTAATGAATTATTAAATATAAATATATGTTTCTATAATAATAACGCACGCAAAATGTTAATGAAGTCGTGCAAGGACAAATAATATAAGAACAATATCTAAAAAGAATGGACAAGGTGCAGATCAAAAACGATCTATGGCCGGCCAGGTGGCCGAGATCGCTAAGGCAGTAGTGTCGTAGTGATCTCGGGCCGAAGGGTCACGAGTTCGAGTCCCGCCTCGGGCATGATTGTATTTGTGTTCGTCCTTTCACCGCTTATCATCACCATTTCGTTTCATCCAGAATAGGAAGTAGTCGTAACAGCTACACAAGAGCAGACCTTAAGAACACGGCATTAATATTAAGCTGATCTCAAAATTTTCTAAGACGATAAATGCTGCTTTTGAGAGGCACAAGTAGAAACCAATGATTATATTGTCTCAGATTGTCCAATTCTAGAAAAGACATTTCAAAAGACACGTTAGGGTGTGTAGTTAACTCCTCTGGCAGGTCTATAACCCCCTCACCGTGAAGCCTAGAAGTTCCAAATACATGCTCCTACTGGTACGAATAATCACCAAACCGGTCTCTTGTCATGAAGTCACCGAACATTGTACGACCAACAAATTCAAACTGATCGCAGAATAACGGCAAACAAACCAGATATTGTTATTCGGAATTTGGGGCAAAATCGTGTCTCCTTGTAGATGTCGCTGTGCCGTGCGATCAGAACGTCGCAACCAAGGAGATAGAGAAGCGTCTTCAATACAAGAGTTTGGAAATTGAAATCAGCCGAATGTGGTGCGTGAAAGCACAGGTCGTCCCGATAATTATGGGAGCTCTGGGTTTTGTTTCGAAAAGTGTAAGAACTTGGCTAAGCCCAAGGTCAAAGGCTGGAAGGGGCAGGACATTGCTTTATTGGGAACAGCTCACATTTTGCGCAAATTATTGTAGAAGCACCGACGACCCCCAGATCTGCTTCTTAGAAAGCTTCTTGCAACCTCCAGTAGAATTTATATTGTACCGACTTATAATAACCCTATAGCCGTTTTTGAAAAAATATTCTGAAAATTGCATTAATTTCAAAAAGAAATTACGCACAACTTAGGCGTTTTTTTCCCAAAAAATTGTACTTGACCTTTTTTAAAGAGCAGATGTTTCAGAACAGATTTTGTTTTAGGCAAATACCTTCACCTTCAAATTAGTAGTTGAGGATGTAATTTTCTGAAAAAGGTTTGTAATTTTCGGAAATACACTGTGTTCGCCGAAAATGGGACTAGCACCATATTTTTTTACTATCCTTTGATACAAAGGAGGAACATTACGCAAAATTACGCAAAAATTACTCATATTTTCGGAAAATTTCACTTGATCTTATTTCAAGGTCTGTCTTTAAAAAACAGATTTTATTAAGGAAAAAATCTTGATATTCAATATTGTAGTTTTAGCAAGACGCCCAAAGAAATGCACTTGTGTAATTTTTGAAAAATGAAGGATTTCGACGAACATGAGATCTTCATCATTCTCTTAAGCTCCCATTACACTATCCGAGAATAAATTTAATAAAAAATATTATAGCAATTTCTGAGAAAACTTTGAAAATGTTTATGAGACTTCATGTAAAGTATCCTTTAAAATATTCGTTTCCAAAGCCTCAAGTTCGTGCATATCGATCGGGTAATATAAAGAGTATCCCGGGATAAGATGGTAAAAAGTTCCCTTAACCAAATGACGAATGAGTGGTTACATTATATTTCTAACATAAAAATAATATTTTTGAAAGGTTTCTTAGTCCCCTTCCCACCAACCACACCCCTCTACAGCCACAAACGTGATTTTTAATTTTAATTTTTTTCCGCAACTTAACACTATTTTATCTGACTGAAAAAATATGATTAATAAGAAGACAATTGATACTGTCAGAAAAATATTTTTTGATATTTTCTCAGGGCAAAATTCGAACAAAAAATATTTTTGAAAAAAAATGACAAAAAATAACTTTTATTGTGCCTTAAAACCATGGAACAGGCTCAAAAAATCTCAAATGTTCCTCTTAAAACACAAATCGTTGTGCATTTCTTCATATGTTTTTGACAGCTGGTCTGTAGTTAAAAAACAAAAACCATTTTCCCGCTTTTAAATCACCTTAACTTTAAATATTCTTCGAAAAGACTGCAACAATTCTGTGCATTTAGAGTTTATGATACATTTTTATACATTGTTTTGTCACCCAGTAATATTTTTATTTTGGAATTTAGTTACCAATTACCATTTTTTTAAATCTTTCTAATCATTTGCATAAGTATATCATAAGATAAGGAAAGACGATTATATGACGAATGTATGCGTAGATGTAGAACAATTAGTTTTGTTCTAGAAAGAATCTTATGTGGTTTGTTAGTCTGTGTTGATGAGTAGAGGCTTTTTTCTTTGAAAATGGATTGAATATTCGAAATTGCGTTGGTTTTATTGACTTATTTCGTCTATCTGATAGAGATAACTTTTCCATTTTTCTTCCTGAATGATGAAATGAAGTTTGCAATTTGAAATTAGTTTATGGGATTTTGCTCGTTTGAGAATCTGCATTAATTCGCTATGCTTCAATTGCTGTGAGAAGTAACGTAGTAGCTTTATGCATATATTAAAAAATAACTGTTAAAACACCAATAGAATGATGGGAGATTTCTTTTATGTTATTTTTGTATTTTGGTCGTGACCTGAAAATTTTTTGGACGTAAGGATTTGTTTTGTGTTTTGATTTTTTCGGAGATAATTTTTGTAAGTTACTCTGCTCTGTAGCACTCTTCGTTGATTTCGTTTTCAATTTTTGCTCTAGTTTCCGTATCGAGGGATTTATTCGGGGTGAATGTGTTGAAGTGGTGTTTTCCAAATGTGCATGGTTTTTCGCATTCGACAAGGACATCGCTACTTTTTAATTTTATAACAGATTTATCAGTTTTTTTCTATTGTCAAGTGCCTTATAATTGACTAGTGATATTTTGAAGCTAAAGTAATTTCAAAAGTTGATTTCTGAAATATTTTGAATCTAATTTTTTGGAAGTTTAATTCATTTGATGGCATTTATTAGTATTTTTAAGTTAGGGAGTCTCAGTCTCTGCCACTTGCGTCTCAGTTGGCACTTAGTATCAAATGTTTATTGGGGACCCGGTCATTCTTGAACCTGATCTAGGGTCTGGGGTTTGCGTTTCTTAAGTTGCATTGTGGATGAGTGAGGTAATTGTGTTTATTTGCCGCCCTTTCCTGTTGACATTTTGAGGAGCTTTCTTCCTTGGGGTGTAACGGTATTGCATCACCACAATTTGTGTTTTGTGTTAGGGTCGCCACTGATTATTGATTAAAGATTGGATACTTGAAAAAAGTGACGTATTTGATATAGTGTCTGTTTTAAAAGTTCATTTGGAAATGGTTTGTTCGGAGAACTCTATGCAGTAATTATATATATAAGTCTAGTTGTTTTACTTGTGTTAATTTGAATCCTAGTGTTTCTAAATTTTTGAGAGCGTATATTGTGTTGTTTGTCAGTGAATTATAATTTGCTACTCGGCCGGCAGCCTAATCGCAAAGCCGGACTACTGGCCTGGGATTTTTAGCTTATACTTTGAGGAAATTTGAGGATGAGTTTCGGTTCAAATATCAAACTTATTAGAGCGCATGAACTGTGATAAATAATAAAATTGTTTTTCAATCTCATTGCAGTTCCAGTTTTGTAGTGTTAATGTGTTTATTTAGTTTATTTTGAGCCATTGGGAACTACTAAGGAATCTATTGAATTTATTAAAGATTCTAACTGTGAAATTAATATTGACATGACATAGGAGATAATACAGTACGCCCTCGTTAGCACGAACTCGCTTAAAACGAATTTCGCCGTAACAAGGTCAAAACGTCGGCAAGGGATTTCGGTAATAAGGCCATTTGAAACACTCGATAACACGAATTTTTATAACGAGAACTCCAATTAGTTCGGTCCATTGCAAAACGTGTTTATCAGGGTATACAGTATTAACCTTATGAGAAGTGAAGTCTATTTGGTTTTTAATGTGGTTTGGAGCTGCTTCTTGCGCGTAAATTGAAGTGCTTACTTGCGGCCTTCTGAGGTTATTGTTAGTTGTCAGTAAAGGGAAGTTAGGGTTACCCGAAGTTGGCGGTGGCGCCGTCGTTAGAGCTTGGGGTACTGGTGGCCAAGGTTGCCTGTAGTTTGCATTGTTCGCGGCCACATAGTTTGAGTTTTGTTCTTCGTGAGTATACGTAGCCCGCATATACAGAGTAATATACGTAGTTTGGAGAAAGGTATACAGAGGTTATTCAATAAAAACGTCCACCTCAAATATTTTCTAAACAGTTCAAGATATTGAGATAAAATTTTTTTCAACAGACTCAGGACACAGGGTCTTATCAGAAGATTTTTTAAAATTTTTATAACTTTTTTTACTTGTAAAAATATTTGCCTCACGTCGATTTTTATTAAAACACTCAACGTTTTTACAAGAACAGAGTTTTTACAAGAATCTTGAGAGAAAAAGCTACATATGTCGATATTTTATGAATAATTAAAAATACTAAAGAGTTTTAATTGTTGCAGGAAGATCGAGTCAGTGCGCGATGAGGGTGTCGTTCGCCGGGGCAAAATGGCGGAGTAAGATGTCTAGCGCGGGTTGTGGCCTCTAAATGACAATACAGCGCTCCATAAGTAAGGCAGTCTATAAATCGTAAAAGATACATTTTCCGCAAATAGAGAGTGAATGACATAAAAAATTAGTTAGAAACCCAGAACTCAGAAACATCTAAAACATCTATATTACTAATTTTACCTTTTCAGATAAATTGATGTAAAGCTTTACTACATTCACTCATGTGAAAAGTGTTTCGTTAGATACTACAAAACTCGGGAAAAATCCAAAACTTTCTATATCTATTACTAATTTTCAATGCGTTCCGGCCATTTTTTTAGTTTTTAGATGCCCAGAACCCGGGAAAATATAATTTTCTCTGAATAAAAGAATACTTTGCATTGTTATTCCATGTAATATTAACATACTTCGCGTACCGACTGAATTATCATTCTCAGCAATTTATTGCTAACAACATAGCTGATGTTATGCAACATCTAATGTTATTCACGTTTTGCGTAATGGAACACCACCATTTTTGATGCAGTATACTATGTTATTGCAGTATGCGCGAGGACTGCTTTTTTTTGGAATTTTGTTCTACAATGTGCTGCTTAAGGGGGGATTTGGTTGATCTCTGCATTTTTGCTGCTGCAGGTCAGTAGTCATTATAACTAAATGTAATGTGCGCTGAGAGTGAAAGAAAAGTATGCAGCCACCGAGGATGTCAAAGATGGTTTCTTTAGATTCCCAGGAACTTAAAACTTTCGATTATACATTCAAACCTATTGATAAATTGTCGACAAAGCCTATACGGCCCATAGCCATGTAAGAAGTGTTTGTTAGATACCCGGGAAGTCTCGAAAAATCCAAAATCAATGGAAGAGTTTCGATTTTCACTGAAAAATGCAAATGTTTGATGATGTTATTCCGCTGTTTCTCATACAGCGCGTACCCTGCTCATACTCAGCGTATCACAGCCGACGTCATGTGCAAGCAATGTTGCAAGAAAAAGGCCGCTTGCCATTAAATATTTGCTATTTATCTGTTGCGTTATGCAACGGCAATTCTTTTAACATTCTTGATGTATAAAGCACTGTTGTACTGCCTAAACTATGTTATTCGAGTATTCGTGAAGACATTTGTTAAAATGTTTAATTGATTGCAACGTTATAAGTGTGTATTTTATTTGTTGTTCTTGAGCAGCCTGTTTGCTTCTTGCTAGTGTGTGGTTCAGCCAGATTCAGATTGTACCAGGCCACTGGTAGAATCTATTTCTTTATTCAGAAGCTCCTTCAGACCTCAGCGATTTTTATTTCGCTGTCGCGGGACTTTCCCTGTCGCCGAAATATTGTGCGTGGTGTCTTACGAACATATTGAGGCCAGCGCTACAGTCTGCCGCACAGACTATGGTTGTGCAACAGTTATTCTCCCAAAAGTTTGCCATACCCATGTGGGACTCAAATACGCGATCCTTCGAACCTATGCACTGAGTCGGCAAACGCTGTAGCCACCTCGGTCATCGAAGTCGGCAGTTTACTATCCTCAATAATGTCCACAATTCAAACATTTCCCATTCTAAAAATCTGTATTTTCCTCGCATGTTTTAATACCCGAGCCATCAAAGAATGGAATTCTCCAGTCGTCTTTCACTCCAAATTAATTTCGTGCTCTATAGGTTTTTCTATTATATGTTGGAAATCGTTTACGAACAATAGAAAATAAGCATTTTTTAAAGTGAGGAACGTGTAAACACTGATTTTTTTCTACTCAAAGTAGAAAAATTATTGCCTCTTCCTCATCCGATATTTTTGACATATCACAGTTTTTTATCAATAGATGGCGCGGACGAAGTGTAATTGCGACAATTAAAAATCGCTACGTTTCACTCTGAACCCGTGTGCAATCTGTCACAAGCGCGATTTTGTGTGTTGCTTCAAGAGATGAAAAGTTGCTCCGACTGAAGGAGCGTAATTACTGCCCACGAAATTAACCAAACTGTAATGACACCATTGCATTGTAGACAGAATACCAATCAAAGAAAAAATAAAAATCGTGTGTGGTCAGAGAAGACCCGAACGATCTACAGAAGGAAGAAAATCGTTTTCAAAGGCGCACATTGAAAACTAAATCTAATTAGATTTACCCATTTACTATTAAATATTTTTTTTTAAATCGAAACACATTCATAAAACCGTATTCAAGGAATATCTATTTCGCCGTTAGAGACAGCCGGCCGTGGCAATACGTACCGCTTGTACTGCTGCGCTCTACTGGTTCATTAATGTAGTGTAATCATTCGACAATTTATTCCATGTAAAATAATGTGAATTTCTAAGAAAGTGCAATTACCCTTTAAGTGCTGTGCGTCGCATCGTGGCCAGTCTAACAATTTGCGTGACCTGTCAATATGAATAAAAGTGCGACAAATAAAAACGTTGATATATATGTCTTCTAACCTAGAAAAGCTGCTGTAAAATCATATGCCAGTTATACTATGGTGAGTTTTCCTAGTAAATAATAGCTATTTCACTCGATGTAAGTGGAGGCTAAACTGTTAAAGATTATATAAATTGTCGGTTGTCATTCCTCTAAGATCTAAAATTGCTAATTATATATTTGTGTTCATGAGTTCAAAGAGCGTTGCAGAGCAAATTCCTTACAAATATCAAACTCGCAATATTGAAAAGTCAGGTGTGAATGGTAGTGTGCTTATTAGTAAAGTTCAACGTGTTCTAATTTTCCTCTAATATGTGGTTATTCCGAATAAAGAAATCTTAATATATCTCAATATGTGTAACACCTAATTACAACTAACATATTGTTTATTAGAGCTAGTTATCCTGAAACTGAACTGAACCTAATTGTGAGTTTCATAAGGAAATTTTTAATTCAACCTGAGGAACATCATAAAATCCTCATTTGTCATTGATTGTGTATCAAAGTACACATCACAATATTCTTCGCTGCTCAGAATAGTCCTTTTTTCAATTGTAAAATTGAAGGCCATATTCTTTACAATTCCTTCAATAATAATACCATGGAGAACAGTCTTTCAGACTCACCTAGTGTAAGTACTACTGCTTTTAATTATTTGGAAGAACAGTTTGAATTGAAACACCAAATGTTCCCCCTCAGTAGAGCCCATGAACTTCCCTCCTCTTCAAAAAAGCAATACTGGAAAACTGTGGAAGATATGTTCAGTCGAATTAAAGCTCCTGTTCATCACACCCAAAAATAATTTTCTCTGCCATTACAGTAATTGCAATTATCACAGAAAATGTGTGTGTGTGTGTGTGTGTATCATGATGAGAATGCAACAATAAAGAGGCAAAAAAGAAACGCAGAAAACTCCCAAAGAAAATCTTTCTGAATGTTGGAATGTATGTAACCTTTTGTATCATTTATCCATGTACCTGGATGATATGAATATTTGGCAAAAAATCCCTACTTATTATTACTTCATAATCACTTGCCTCCATATTTGTTGTATTCCTGTAATTATTTATTTAAAAATGTAAAAGTTGTGAGATTTTTCAAGTGAAAATGCTTGCATATTTGTTATGAAAGTTTTGTTGGACTTTTTTTTTCTCTTCCAAATTACCCTCAGTTTTAATTCAAAAACAATTTTCATATTGATTGGAATATATACCTTTTTCCCATTTTTGCCATCTTTAATGCCATTGCACATTTAAAATCCTTCAATGTAATATAGTAACAGATTTATTTTTGCCTTTTAATCACTAAATTGTTAATTTTGCTGACTGAGTGAATCCTACAATATTTGACATCTGTGTACATTATTTGACATTCTTGACTGAAGCATTTCAGTGGTGGGATTGTGATATTTGCATTATTTTAAACCTTTTTTTTTTAGACATGAAATAAAATACTAAGTCTCAAACGAAGAGCACATTCATTAACCAATAAATCAGCCCAATTGTGTAGTCAATGAACGAGTAATATCTAAATCTTGTGCATATACTATGCATAAAAATAATATTACATATTAAGGTTATATAAGAAGTTAAGAAAATGGAATGGAATTGAAAATTGTACCCATTCTAAACTTGCCATTATGAACATCTGTTCTTCTGCGTCTTAAAGACAGTGTTTTCATGTATTCTAGTACGTAATAACTCAATGAATGTTTTAAGAGGCCTTTTTGTGTGAGCCTATAAGTATGGATTAGAGACGATTGAATTAGAATCGTCTCTTGCTCGAGTCTCAGGGAGCGGTAGCTCAGTGCATCAACTGGTGTCACTGCAGCGCCTCTGACCGGGAGGTCCTAGGCTCGAGTCCCGACGTGGCAGGATTTTCGACACTAGCTTTTCAGCTAGGTCGAATTCAGTTGTTGTCTGGAGGAGAATTCTAGCGGCCGCCTGTTCTGATCCATGGTTTTCCGTAGTTTTCCGATCAACATCAGGCGAATGCCGGAGCAGCACCCTACCTAACGGACCACGCGCGATATTTCCTTCCTCTTCCTTGTCCTATCCTCTCCCTTTACACACACACTTACACTAACATGCTCTACACTACCACATATTCCGGGAGACCGGTTGGGAGCTTAGAGCTTGTGCCGACTGGGGTGGTGCCCCGCTGGTGGGAGAGTCCTGGTTAGGAGGAAACCCCACTAACCGACGGTAGGCCGGCGCCGGATCTTGCCATCCAGCGGGGTAATATCACCGCCGTCTCCCGAGAAAAAACATGCACTACACTAACAGGATTAATGACCAAAGCAGTTGACGTGCTCGGAAACACGAAAAAATCATTCAATCAATCAATCAATCGAGTCTCAGGGTGCGGACGTTATTCTCACTGATCCTGAATGAAGGGGGGGAGGTGAATAGAGGGGACGTTTTGTTCTAAAGAAGGACCATTCATTTTTTCTGTCTGCCTGTCCGTCCGACGGCCTGTCCGCCCAGTGGTAGTAGTACGTACTTTATATTAGTAGTATAAACACTAAATTTTATTGACATTTTATATTAATAGAACGAACGTTTATCTGCCATCATTTATTCAAAGCGTTGCTTGGTTTTGTCAAGAATTTCAAGAAGACCTTGGTCTTCAGGGCGGCAAGAGTACGAGAGTAAGAGGCTACAGTTAGCCAGGCTTGGGCAGTATTTAAATACTTGTATTTGAAATACATTTTGTATTTGAATAACTCAATTTTTGAATTTTTTTGAATATGTGTTTTAGAGATTATTTAAATACTTAAAGAGGTGTATTTAAAAAAGGAAATACTTAAATACTTCAAATACAAATGAATATAACGACGATGGTTTCTTTTTGTTTGATTCTGCTAGTGAATATTTATGCTAAGGAAACAAAAGTAAAAGTCCCATTCGCCTATTGAATTTGAATTATCTTCATTTAATTCGCCGAGCAAGGACATCGCTCAGAAACATGAGAATTTGTCACTATGCGGGTTACCTCATCTACTTCGCCGAAGCCAGTCAGGACACTCCAGAGAATAGGTAATGGCTCTTGTCTTTTCGATCTTCCGAATGTTAGTGAGCCATCTGTTCCTTATCAAGAACATAACAGTCTTAAAAACTTATGCTCCCGGTACCTTTCGCTTTCAGAAGATTCAATTGCACATGATAGACGGAGTTTTCTGCAACAATTTTGTATTTATTTCGAAGCTTGGTGCATGCCAGATCAGTGAATTTTCTGTTGCTGTTAAGCATGCTTGCTACAATGCCAAAAGCGAGTTTCAAGAAGTGCATTGCTAAAAGAGTGAATTTAAGGAGAAGATTCACGGCGAAATGGAAATGTATTTTTTGTTAATGTTGTGAAAAGGTGGTAAACTGTGCAAAAATATATTTCTTACAACATAAAAACACTGCGAAGCACGAAAAAATGCGAAAAATGAGAAAAAACAATTCAAACCTTCTTCACTAAGTTCAGTCAAAAGGTGAAGACAAAAAATTTCAACACTGACATGTGTCATGCCGCAAACATTCCATTTTCAAAACTTGACAATCCAACATTTAATCGATTTAACCAACAATATATACCAAATATAAAATTTACACGAGTCAACACTGAGGAAATATTATCTAACTCCCCAATATGTTCTGACAATCGAAGAACTTCGATTTGTTTATAGAGAATTGTGTTCATCATTTTGTGTTTATAATTGTGCACGTATTACGTATAAATTTGAATATTATTCAACCATTTCCCTGCCTATTTTTTAAGTGCGTACCTATTGCCAACTATAATACCTATTTTTCCGTCTATTTTTAGGTTTTTAAGTGCCTACTTCTCTGTCTATTTTCGACGATTTAGTACCGAGTTCTACTTATTACACTAGTTTACGTAAATCCGCGCTAGTTGAAGGATCGTTTTTTTTTCGGGTTTTATATATTTGTTAATAGGGGTTTATTTTCTGATTTTTTGCTTGAAAAAAAACGGGGCGCTTTAAAAGAAAATTCCGCTTATTACACTGTGTTACACTAATAAGTTATTGTTCAGAAATGTATGAATGTCAATTAGCAATTTATTGTAATTGACAGTTACAGTAAATTGATGAAATAAAAAGTAATAATAAAAATTATCGTATTTATTGTATTTCGAGTATTTTATTATGTATTTAGCTATTCAAAATCTAATGTATTTTGAGTATTATTTAAATATTTATTAAGATTATGGAAGATACCGATATTTTTCTGTTCGATGATTGTTTTCAAATACAAATATTATTAATGTTGCACTGCAATGCCTAACCGTCATCTGAGACGTGTGCTTTCATAAAAAATTATGATCATACGTGATGCATTACGTTTTTAACTTGTTCTTCAAGTTACGTTTTTAACGTTTAACAATATGATTTTTTTTCCGAAGTTCCCTACAGCGTTCATATTCAGATCTTGGTTAATATAAAACATTTCATTACATTTTCTAAAACATGTTCAACTGTGTTTTCACAGTAAACATGGGTTGCATTGTTCGAGAATTTGTAAATTTCCCTCATTTGATTGGTCTTCGAGGCTTAGTATTAAAAGATATGAAACAATATTTCTAAAGTTTTTATTTTCTTTATTGTGAATATATAGAATTCTTTTTAATTTTTTTACAGCAATATCCCACACTTACCTAATTTTCGGTGTCCATCCCTGCTGATCAAAATTTTAAGATATATCCCAACTTTGGAAGTATTTTTTCAAACATTAATGATTCTTGCGTCTTTGATGTTTTCTGGATAACTTCATTCAGTTGTAAATCTTTAAATTATGTCACGCATTTTTTAAATATCTGAGTAATTGACGATGAATAACACTAACCGGAGGCAACGTTTAGCCACGTATTCCCACTACTTTCATTTTATTTTTCCGAATAGATTGACTGATGATTCCGGGCGCGTTATGTAGTGAGATCATTTGTCCCGTAAGTGTAGCGCATGCTTTTCATCGGGAAGTGGCGGTGATCTTCCTTTACTGAATGGCGAGATCCGGCGTCGACCTTCCGTCGATTGCTGGGGTTTCTTCCAACCAGGTATCTCCCACCACCTGGGCACCGCCCCAGCGGGGACAAGTTCTAAGTCCCGACAGGTCTCCCGGCATGTGTGATAGTGTAGTGAATGTTAGTGTGTGAGGTTAGAGAAGAGAAGAATCGCATCGCGATTCGCGAAGAAGAGAAACGCAATCGCGAAGAAGGGAAGATCGCATGCGGTCAGTGGCCCGTTTGTTAGGGTACTGCTCCAGCATTCACATGGTGTTGATCGGAGAAACCACGGAAAACCACGGAAAACTACCGGTCAGAGCAGCCGGCCGCTAGAATTCTCCTCCAGACAGCGACTGAAATTGACCTAGCTTATAAGCTAGTGTCGAAAATCCTGCCGCCGTCGGGACTAGAACCTTGGACCTCTCAGTGAGACAGGCTTTGCAGTAACATCATATGATGCACTGAGCCACCGCTCACGGTCCCGAATAGAAAAAAAATTGGCTTATATAAATGATACAGGTCGCATTTGCGGTAAACTCCCTGTATTTTGAAAAATTACAAATAATTAATATTGCAATACTTCAATTCAGTTAGAGATTTCTCTCTTAATGAAATCTATTTTTCAAATGCAGATCTTTAAAAAAGTTAATATACAATTGTTTGGAACTAATAATAGTTTCCGGTGTTGTTTTTTTGCTAGATATAAAGGCAGTTTATGTTTTTCCCCAGCTCCAAATCTTTTTCTTCATTTTTCCTCTCATAGATCGAAGGACCCTTAAAAATGGCGCAAGTCCCATTATGAGCGAACTCTCTGTATTTTCGAAAATTGCAAATAAATCACTTTGTAATATAGTTGATTAAATGAAGAGTTTAGTTTTAAAACCTCGTTAGTCACCTTTTTTAGTTTTGCGTGCAAAAATGAATGCTGAATGATAGATTGATCTTCATTCAACGTTTAAAGTTGAATCATTCTACACTCACCTTCCATCCGTATCACGTGTGTGAAATATAAATGAGGATATCTTAAGGATATGCGTAGATTATTTGAAAAATTTGCACTTATTAACGTGGTTGCCAGTGCAAGTAGCCTTTTGCGTCATGCAGTTAGTAGTGAATATGTTTTGTATTCACAACTTGCGAGATACTTCAATGATTTACTGTTACCATGAGGGGATTACAAATAAAGCACATAATATAAGTTATGTTCGTTTGTTAAAAGCATTCCCGAAAATTTAAAATATTTACATACACTTTCAGACTGATTTCAGACATTTTCAGTTCTGTCCAAAAGGATAATACTATAGCAAAAATATTTCTTGCACTTGTAACGACAGGTTTTATTTCTTAAGTCAGTACTTCACATTCACAGATCACTTTCCTCCATTGTGATAGAGACTTTGTGCAATTAAGAGAAAAGTAAGGAATCGTGATAGACTAAATTCAGTAATGGAGTACGTGAAACCAATTGCTATCACGCTTTGATGTAAATGTTTACTACTACTACTTCTTCACTTCACGGATTTGGGAGATTCCCTGTTCCGGCTTCATAATTTAACCTCTGTCGTGGACAATCAATGTCCCTTTTTCCCTACGGTCTGTACAGAAAGGCATGTCTGGGGATCATTTCCTGAGACATTCTTCGTAAGTGCTGTACCCACCATGATCTGCATTCATTAATTTCTTCATTGATAAAAAATGTATTAAGTTCCTGTCTTATATTTCCTTTTTTTATTTTGTCCTTTAGGGTACAGCGTTTTACTCCCCGGAGGAATTTCATTTCCGTGGCTTGTATTTTCATTTAGTTCCATGATTCACACCCGTTAAGCAGTTGTGTTATTTAATTCCTTCTCCTCCCCGGAAGAATGAATAAAAGTCTTCAAACTTTCAAAAATCTCAAAAATTGACACCGTAATATATAATCCATCCTTTACGTACATCTCACCCAGTACAATCCTTCAACGTGATATGAATATCAAAGGTGTATGTATTGTAAATAAATGTGTATCCATCCCAATGAGGTACATATCCAAAAAATGGCACTTTATTACAATTTAGTGTTTGTATATTATTATGTAATGGAATTATTGTAAAACTTGTGTAAATTCTAAATTGATACTCGTAGTCGCTTATAATCCAGTTGTGGAACAGCGACCTTAAATAAATTTTAAAAAAGAAGTTGTGGTACAGCCATGACTGTATAAAATAAAGCACAAAATAAATGTTCACTAATTGTGTAACGAATAAAGAAGCGGATACATATACACCAATAAGTCAAAAGAGTGTGACATTGTTTTTTTGTATTTAAGACAATATTAAAATTTAATATGACTTGTTTTATAATACCTAAGTCAAAGTTTTAAAGTTGGATAAGGGCCAATTCAACATGTAACAAAAGTTCATATTATACTTCCATGATGTCTTTTCATTAGTAATAATCCTTAAAGAAGAAACACTGTAAATACCGTATGGTTTATTCATCACTTGAGTATTTTCTGTTTTTCCAAAGTTTACATTTCATTTCCAATTTCGGTTGAAACCAAATTTTCGGAATCAAAGACGCAAAAAAAAAAAAAACTGGTGTCGGGCTACATGACGTGTTATACAAAAGAATTTACAGCATACCAGAACAAGATTTGTCCACTTTTTCGATATCAGAGTTTTTCTTTTGAAATATAGCCACTAGCTACTGCATTGCAGTACTTTTTCTCTATACTACGAAAATAGTACGCGAGTAATTATAACACAATAGTCACTTGAAAGTTTCCTTTGAGTGTTAAACAATTCATTGCCGTCAGTACGATGCGATAAATCATTGAATTTTTAGATCAGATTTACTTAATGCGATAAGGACCAATGAAGACTACAAACTACGTAATGATTTCTGCAAAATTAATTTTATTATTCTTCGCTTTTATAAACATTTTATTTTGTTTTGCTCGCTTTTTAATGGCGTTATTTTTCCTGTTACATGGAGTATTTGCAAGTTTGGAGGGTATTTTGTGAGATTTCTGCCCCAAGAAATATGTAGTCAGTGAAGACGATGAACCGCTCAACCTTTCCTAAGTTACATTTCAAATTTGCAAGAAATACATAAATTGCATAGGGTCTAAATATTTCCAACAATGGAGAATCCGTATGTAGTGACAGCTACTTTGGGTCCCAGCGTGTCGCATAAAGAAGAAAATCTCTCGATTCCGTCTGTATTCCGAGTGTTTGTATATAATTTGATAGTTAAAAAATCATTCAAATGAGTAAATTATATTGTTAATGATGCATTAAAAACAAATATATTAATAATTTCGCTGTTTAAAATATTCTTAACAAGTATTATTATTATTATTATTATTATTTTATTTCCTTTAATTTTTTACCCTCTTTTTACTATCAATTTTTGAACAATATTATTATTTCTAATCTTTGATATATTCCCTCAATCTTCTGTTAAAATTAATAGCTTTTATAAATAAAATAACTTTGTAAAGCAGCATATTATTATTACTCGTACACTCCAACATTAAGAAAATAAAAATGAGGAACAATGCAAAAAATTGATGTCAGAATTTTGACAAAAAAGCAATTTGAGAGTCCTTGATGCCGAAAAAGTTGTTTCCCGCAACACCCGTCTGTCTTTCTGTGAACGACACAAGCGACTAAACCATATCTAATGTCCATTTCATAAGTGAAAATTATTATTGGTCCTACGAAATGAAAATAGGTCTTTTAATTTTTAGGACACTTTTCAAGAAGACTCTCTGAAATTTTCAAAATGTTCTCGTAAATTAATTCAATCTTTTAAACATTTTTTGTTGACATACTACAACAGAGTATCCTTATAAATATGGTACAAGTCATTTTCATTAAAGCGTGTGAAATTTTAAATACTGCTAAAGTCCATTTTTTCGAACCCTTATCCTTCAATGTTGAAGCTAGAGATGTTTTCTTTGTGTAATGTTTCCATCAATATGAAATATATGATTCATTGTGTGCCGTTTTTTAATTGTTAGATTTCGTTCACCTTTGAGTTATATTGAGTTATTTGCGAGTTGTTATCATGTAACTCATTAAATGTCGAATGTGATTTTGACAATATAGCATATAAATGTTTATTTCTTAATTCACCTGACTCAGTAGAGGCTTCTATTTGTCTTCGCATCCAGGGCTGAACATGTTAAAAAAATTCTGTTATATTGTATACTGCCGTAGGCTGCCGTAGTGTGTACCCAAAATATTTTAAGGGAACCGTAGTTTTTTAAAAAACCTACAAAATTCCCGAGTTTATTTGTGTACATTGCAAAGTACTCAATGTTACAGAAACAAATTTCTTACAAAGTATTACCAAAGGCTGAAAACAACGTAAAACAGAACAACCTATCGAATACAAATTAATCGTATGACCGCGGGAGACAAGATTGTCAAAAAATGGCTGTAAGTTTGTCAGTGTTTTTCAAAGGAATAACAGATTAATTTGAATTCTATCACATATGCCATTTTTATTAAAATTTAGAATTTAAAGAAATTAACGATATGAATTCTTAATGGTCACTAATGGTTCTAAGTCTCTAGATTGTCCGACTATTGTGGTGGTGCAGTGGTTACCACATTTAACTCGTAAACCTATGCGCGCGAGTCGAATTCCAGAATGGGCAAACATTTTTGCTGGTTGGGAACACTCACTCAGACATATGTTGGTTGAATGAAGGGATCCCTCAGTTAAGTATGCGGTTTGGTAAAATGAGAGTCACGTTTGGGAATGCCGAACGAAAAGGGGATTCAAATCCAAATATCAGTGTACTGATTGGAGAATTCTAAGAAGAATCTAACAGATTTCTGGCCAACAGATAACAAATGCAGTGATTACCATTCACTTGAATGTAAATAGAAATACTTACCAACCGTGCAAAATGAAGTGACTCCAAGAAATAAAACGTCCTTACATGTTATCACATGTAAAAAAATCATCGATTTTCAAGGAAGCTGAAATTGTGATAGGGGCATTTAGTCACTTAAAATGAAAGTAACGGCATAAAAAATATCTCTAGAAATGCTGGGAAAAAGTGCTCTGTCTGGAAAACACAACAGTTCGTTCAAACACTGTTGTCCAAAAGAATATGGCAGAAAGAAGTTTCAAACCTTTCCCGCCCTTAGACTATTTACTTGATTTCGCTCCCATGGACTTTCGTCTATTCCAAAACTGGAACATTTCCAGACTAGTCAGAAAGTGTATCAAATTAAGATGTCCTAGAGAGCGTAAACGAGTAATATATGGCAGAGAGAAAATTCAATTTTGCGAATGAATAAAATATTTGGTGAAATGTCCCCAAAATTGCGTTGAATGTTGTAAAAATTAATTCGAAAAAAACATTCTTCATTTGGAAGAAATTCAATTCTTTATTAAGCAACATACTCATCAAACCACTCACGTAAAAAGGAAATACAGAATTTGTATTCATTTTGCTTGTCTGTCTTTATGATGTAGAATACTTCCCCCCACAACTTTGTCAGAAGATAATATCCGTTCATGAAGCTATATACAGGCTTATTGAGTCTCAGAGAATTGGAATGGATAACATAAATGCATTTAATTGCGAATTCAGTTGACCGAATACGTTTTAATTGATTTGCGTAATTTATCCGAAGAACACTACACATTTTATAACTTTGATCTCAACAATTTATTCATCGTTTAGTGTTATTGAAATACAAAATACGTTATTGGTTTGAAACATCTTTTTCTACGTAAACAACAATCTGCAGGGTACATAAAAAATGTTACGATTCGCGTTCTTTTTCAAAAAACAAAATTTGTCGGTGAGAAACCTAATATTTATCCCTAATTTGCAACCAAATCAGACGTAGTGTAGGGTTGAAGCTTTAACATTATTTGTAAAGAAACGTGTGCACTTCCCCGCGCGGTAATGCAAAGTACTGATAAAGAGATTTATTTCACAATTGAAATGTACTTATGCTGGATCACATTCAAGCGGCAATTTTTATCGAAAACTACTTTTATTATCAATCGCTAGAATCTCTCAAATATAGTCTGTTATACCTATTTGTGTTACACTAGCGGAGACATTGTTTGTCACAAATGTTAGATGTTTCAAAACTTGTTTATACATATTCATTACACAAATCCAGTCGCGAAGATGAAATCGAATAAATGTAAATTTACAGACGCATTTTTATGACCCATCTATGGAATATTATTAACTAGCTGAGCAAAACGTATCATATTCTAATATCAAAATTAACTTGTACATTATTCATCTCCTTTTCTATTTATCATACGACGGGTTTTGAGTGGATGTTATCCACATCGTTTTATCTTGAGATTCTTCTTTCATCTGCTTATATATTCTTCCATTTCTTGTATCATCAAGTTTTTCGTCTTTCTCTATTTTCACTTTCTATCCTGTTATTATTTTTTCGCAAAGTATTTCATGATTGCCTTCCTGTTCTTTATTACCCCAGTCAGGTTCCCTTTTTTCTCCTAAACGAATGTTCTTTTCGGTGCTTAGTTCTTTGAACATTTTCTTCACAATTACATTTCCACACTTTTTATGAAAATATATTTCTTTTCAGTTGTCCACGTCTCACAACCACGCAGTATAACTTTCAGACAATGTATTCGACAGATTACTTTCTCATATTAATTGGAATAATTTTCTCACTGGGCAATGTTTTCTCTGTGAGGTTGTTCTGAACAACTTCCGTTCTATTTCAATAAACTTCTCAGATATTTAAGACATTTGCGAGTATATTAGTGATGCAAGGGAAGTTATTTTCAAAATTTCTAAAGTGCTCATCCGTAGCAAAGAAAATTGCATAGTGTGAAGTGTAATTCATAATTATTTAGACGTACTACCAACTAATATTTGAATTGGTGTATGAAAATTGGGAGCGCTGCATAATTATTTACAGGAATCTGAGCGAGACGTAGTAGCGTTGTGTACGGCGACCGAAGTTTAGCAATTGCAGCCTGCTTTTACGGGTACGCAAAATTACTTCAGGCTTTACAGTTGCGCTTCGAGTCTCGGGAATGCGCCGCGACAGAAGCTGCGACAAAATTTTAAATCAACAAATAACACTTCCTACGGGAAGTTATGCTTCTAATTATTTATTGTTAAATTTATTAGGAACACGCTGGTGTATTTTTTTTCCTTCAAATGACTCAACTCGAATATATACAGTGATTATGCGCCGTTTTGGCCGCTTATTGCTTCCGAAAGGTCATTTAATTTTATTGAGCTAAAAGCTTTACTCTATCTTTTCGTTTTACTCTTTTCTTCCGCCTCGCTGGCGTACTGTTATAGTTTTGGGCAGTATTTCGTAGTATCCTTTCTAAATGCCCGCATGATAACTATATTTTCTTTTCAGAGTAATTTAAACAATATTATGTACCACATCGTCTTTTAAATTTCTCTGTTCTGTCGTGATCAAGTAGTGCAGCACCATAGATTTTCCTCCAAATGTTGTTTACAACATTTTTTATTCTCTTGGTCAAGGCCTGATTTGGTAGTCAAACTGCAGAAGCATATGCCACACTACTATTTACTTAAGTCTAAAACATTTCTGTTTTTGTTTCAGTTATTATGTCCTGAACCTATAAGTAAATTTCCAATAATTCCGCACAATTTATTATTTTAGGCATGTATTTCTGCCTTGTATTCCAAGAAAATATGAAGGATATGTTTCATTATCTCCAGGTCCAGGACCGAGTTATTTATTGCTTTACATTGCCTTGAGTTTCTTTAGTATTTTTACACATATCTTCACAATTAGGATTTCTTTAATAGAATAAATAATGCAGACGTATAAAATTTAGCCCTGTCTCCGATTTTCATTGTATTTTTTCCATTTTCGTAAGGCACAGAGAAATATGTCGTTTTTTGAACAGTGTCTTTTTAAGAATATTAATTGTTTTCCAAGCCGCCCTTGATTTTCAGTTACTCATCAATTTACCTATCTTGTCGCATTTCTTTTGCCAAAACGCCTCATTCAATTTGGATTCTTCGATTTCTAAATATATATTCCTTTCTATAGGTATTTCTGTCTGAAAGGTCATTAGAATTCTGCCATTGTTCGTGGTCCCTCTTCTTTTTATTGAGAAATTTAAGGACTTCCTCTTTCCACCAGGATATTTTTTCTAACATGTTTTTTTCTATTTTCATCTACAGATTCCATAGCAGCTTAAAGTAAGGATTCGTTCGAGACATTACACATTTGTTCTGTTACTCCATCTACTCTCCTTTCCATCTATTGATCAGGTCTCAACTTTTATAGAAATACGGAAGGTCCATTGCCAAAACTTTTCAGTTGCTGACTGTCACCAAACGTATTCTGCTCACAATTGTCTTCCACAATTTGTATTTCTTTCTTCGTTGGTCCTGTTTTGAATACTTACCCAATGATCGTAACCTTAATTAGCCCCTCATTTTATACTGTTATCCATTATTTTATTTGAAATAACTGCCCACTGATGCTGTAATTAATAATTGATTTGAACATTTTTATTTTGGTTTCAGGTTCAGTTAAAGATATCTTTATGTGATAAAACTATTATTATCTTTAGACAGAAACTGTTAAGACATTCTGGTCAGACGAGTTTCATTTTCATTCAGCACTTCTCTGTAGGCCCGCTACGTGATAATATACTTTTTGTCCCAACCGTGTATTAAAAACATCTAATAAAATTAATAATTAAATAAAGATGTTTTTCTACTAAGTGAAGCAAAACATACTACACTTAATCTGTCGTAAAACTCTTTCCTCACTACAGACCCTTCCTTTATTGCAATTGCGTCATTACATCGTGAATACAAACCGTTAACCATAAAAATTGTATCTAAAATTTCCATGTAAGTGCTTATTATTCTTTCATTTAAGGTATTCCAGTATGTTTAATTCATTTGTAAGTATTTAAAATCGAGACTCTTCCATTGCTCGGCGATATTTTCTCGTCACTAAACAATATAAAAATAGCATCCTGCGTTTAATTTCAATTTCCTTTCTTTCATTTCCTTCCTTTTTCTACGGATGTTTTATTACGGTGTGATTTTAATTGATTAGTTCCCTATTGGTCTGTTTTTCTCATTCTTTGGACAATACAGCTTTTTAAATTGGAGGTCCATTTTCTTTGCCTTTTTCGTCGTTACGATTTGTTTCCTTTTATATCAGGCTTACCGGGCCCTAAAAGGATTTCCTGGATAGTGTCCTGTATGACTCATTTTCTTTAAAGCCGACATCGCAGTCTTATTTGAAAAAAGGGAAAAGAAAGCAAGCATGCAAGAAAGAAAAGAAAGCAAGCAAGAAAGAAGGAAAGAAAAAAATAAAGGTAGATAAGGATACTTCGTATCCTTCAAAAACCAAATAGTGTCATGGTCGAAAAAACAATAAACAAGAGCTGAAGGAGCCGATAGAACAGATAAAAGCATTGCGACACAACCATATTAAGGCCTCTCAGCCCACTACGCGGCGTCACCCGGACAGCGAAGAAGAAGTCAACCATATTAAGTTGCCGCGGTAGTGCGAAATATGCATACAAATGCGTCCTATGCGAGCAAAAAACTGGCATTTTGACACGAAAGGATGTAGAAATAGTACAGATGAACAATTGATACGAGGTCGTAGAGTGATTAAGGAACGAGGATTTAACACGAATTTGGGAGAGAAAATAATATTGGAAGTGAATAGGAATGGAGAGAGGTGGGATAGAGGACACTGGTATGAATAGGAAGCTATAGGAAAACTCACTGGTTTGCAAGTCTTCCCGCCCGCACGGACAGTGCTACTACAAGATGGTTCTAATGGGAAGTACGTTTTCTTTATTCTCAGTATATTCATCTTCTACATTACTTTTCTTTATCGGGTAGTATGAAGAAAAATATAAATGTATATTTCTCATAATTATGTACCACCCATACGCGCGCGCCCATTTTCATATTTTCTGCGAGTCCATTCATCCGCATCATTCTAGTAGAAATATAAAACACACCATCATCAGTTTCTGTTCTCTTTTTACTAATAAAATTGTCTTCTTTTTTTTTCGAAATGGTTTATTTATGTGTTTTCTAGCATTCCGTGCGAGAATTTTCACATGTTCAACCCCACTCTCTTCTCTATTTTTGCGTTTCCATATTAAGCCTGTAATATATATTTTTCTTCAAGTCCCTCTTATCCTCCGTCACTTGTTCTATATTTCTACTTGTAATTGATTACAATACCATACCCCATTATAAATACAAACTATTCTTATTTAACTTTATTACCGAGAGGTCCACCCATGTAGTTCAATCGCGTAGAATATCAAGTTAGTTTGCAGCTGCAGATACTACTAGCTGTGAACAGATAGGGTAGAATAGAGAAGCGTCGAATCTGCAAAAATGTAATGGAATGTTCAAGAAGATTTCATCCTATAAATAACGATGTGGTGAACGTTGCTTTGAGGCATTTGGCTTCAAAATTTTATTTTTTAAGGTCCAAAAACGCTTCGTTTAGGAGTTATTTAACGATATACATTAAAAAATTCGGCAGTATTGCCGGTTGCATTTGACATGAATATTGAGATGCCTTTGTTTTAAAAAATCTTTATATATTTAAAGTAAAAGTGCAATTCGTCACGTCTGTTTGAAATTGTTTGTTTAGAGACCTCATTTATAAAGATTGGTGGCGTGTGATAGCCGCAAAAGGTATACATACTACTGAAATAATACAGGAGACGATATGTTTGAAAGACGTATTCATCATTTAAGTTCCGCCACGCCAAGAATGTGAAGAATTAACAGCTTCACTATTAGAGGGTTCTGCTGTGAAATTGTCTTCTTAGTAACTAATGAATGATGTTTTAATCATGTTCTTTTTTGCACCGAAACTCCCATTGTATTGGGACTCATATTGTCTTCAATTTTTATGTAACACCTTCAAATTCATTCTAGCATGTTGATAACTTCCAAATTTACCTTAATTTTTTTCTTCTATGTAGTATCGTATGCAGGTTATCTTGCAAATCTCCAAGTAAATTTTCGAAGTTTGTACTTTCTGGGACGCACCTTACTTAGAATAGAGAAGGAATTATGATGCTGCACCGAAAAGTGACGTGTTTGTTTTAGTGGAAAAACTCGTATTCCTCGATACCAAAAGTTGTTAGACGATACAATACAATAAGTTATTTATTTTAAGTTTTTAAAAATTTCTTTTGTTTTCTTTTATAAGGTACATTTCTTCCTCTAATATGTGTAGTCAGTATCCACGTTTGGAGAGCACTTGATACTGAAAAATTGTTTTTCAGCAAAACGTCTTTCACTGTGAACAACACTAGCGCCTAAATTATTTATAGGATTGATCAAAATTGATATTTCCCCATCGATTTGGAAGACAGGTACCGTAAATTTGAATGGAATGGCATTATTTTTGCAAGTACTTTGCATGAAGCGTCAACGTTTTCCCAACCTCAAAAAGGTTTGCAATATGTTTATTTAAATATGCAACTGTTTACTATTTTTTTCGGATACAGCAAAATACCCTTGTAAAAATAACGCAGGTTCGAATTTCACTAAATTCTGTGATTTTTTTAGAAAGTTATAATTTTAAAATTTTTCGTAGTCTTCCCAAAAAATTACACTTAAGATAGAACTTTCATTTTTAAGAATCGGGAACGTTAGTATGATAACTCAGGCGTTTGGTGTAGAGGTTAAATGAAGAGCTCGTGAAATCTAAGTACCCGAGTTCAAATTCCAAAAGGGACAAAAACTGTTTGCGGGTTAGACATTTTTGTAGGTTTAATTAGTTTTATAACATTACCTAACAGTTACAAAATAATGCGAGAAATTGCACGATCTTCTAGCTCCATTAGTTTTAGTGTGTCTGCACAGTTGTGCAGAATTATCAAAGCGGTAATTGAAAATGGATCACATTGCTCCACTGAGTGTGATGGGTTCGTGCACACCTCGGCATTGCACAGTGCTCCATCTAGAAATTTATTCTCACTGATTGCCTAGGATTGCATATTTACCACGAAAGTACGCGCATCTGGCTAGAGGATGAAATTTTTAGATATTTTAAGTAATTGAAAATCATCTACCGAATTGAGATGTATTTTACATACTACTAGGTTCATTTCTGAGAAATCTTGTCACTCTTTGCAACAATGTTTTTTTGGTTGACTTCTGAACAAAACCGAATCTTGCTCATCTCACTATGCCTTGTATGATAGATACATAGCGTGATACCGCTCCCGTTATTACATCGAGTTGAGAAGCGAATTTTAAAGTTGGTGCTAAGAAAATGGTATTAAAGAAATGTTTCAAACTGAATGTCAACAAGTAAAACTGATATGAGTATCATGCGCAAGCTGAGTACAAAGCAATTTTTAATTTAAAAAAGTAGAACAAATTGATAAATGACGAAAACGACTGGTCTATATGACGGAAACTGTGTATACTGACGTTATATTTTACATTGCGCACACTGGAGTTCATCTTGGCTTTTAAGTCCAGAAATAAATAGAAACGGCAGTTTCCGTTGAGTAGCCACCGCACCCCACACGAGGGAACTGGGAGAACGGTCGTGACACGGCTGCGTTTTGCATAACATCCTCCAGGGAACAACAATTGTTATACGAGCTAATTTTGTATTAAAATATGACAAACCTTCATACACAATATCCCAATATCCCACCGTGCACAATTACCTAGCTCTCCCCCACTTGTGCACTACTCAGTAGGCAGCAGCGCCGTCGGAACCATCATGCTTATTTAGGCAAGGGATTCTGCCCCCCCAAATATATATATATATATATATATATATATATATATATATATTACACACACATATACATAATATACATATACAATAATAATATAATATAAATGAATGAAAGCGTCGTCGTAAGATAGTGCTATACCTCATTTTATAGATATAAATAAATATTCAAAAGATCTTGGAATGTCTCCTGAAAAACAAACCTTGTTTCAACCTAAGCTGTACAAACACATATATAGAACTACGCGTTTTAAGTGTACAAAGCAAAAGAGAGCATGCACCGGAAACAAAACACAATTATTTTACCCATACCCTTTCAGTTGTCTAATTTGTAATATAATTTTGTAGTATTGATCATGAAATAGTTATATACATTGCAGAAAATCTATGAAACACTCACGAAGTGGTATTGAATGGTGTAATTTTAAATAGATTAAGCAAAAACGCCCCTTCAGTAACTGAGCGCATTGGAATTGGAATGCAAACGAATTCTTCAAACTACTTTCTAATATGCTTTTGTTCCTTATTAAAGAAAGAATGTTGTAAAAAATATCTTCGAGACTTCAGTAAAGTTTGACGCAGTTAAGTTTAGAGGACTTCAGATTTTCTCTAACAAGCAGTATGCAAGGCAAGGTTAAATAGAATTTAGGTAAAACTATACAAGCCCCTAATTGATGGAACACAGCTGATTTTACGGGGCAAATAAACTGAAGCTCTTACTATCTTGATACAAATTCACCGTAAAGAAAGGCCACGATAGGATGGCCCAAAATTGTCAAACGGCTTCCGTCGCGGCTTCGCGTGGACAAGCGGGAGCCCGCCACTGTCTGCAGAAGCATACGCCTTCATCCGTCACAAATTTCATTTTCCCACAACGTTCTTCTTCCTACTGATTGCTTCAAAGATTTTAGCCTAATTGTTAGTGCTGCACTTTCAATCGAGGGGTGATTGCAGTGCTCACTTTCAATTTCTCTAGCCATTACTCGGGCGTCCAAGTATTCTGATGATCTGTGGTTTCGTCTACTTATTTGAAATAATAATAATAATGATAATAATAATAATATTAATAATAATAATAATAATAATAATAATAATAATAATAATAAAGTAAGACGATTATATGCGTAATTGAATCACTCATTGCGCAATAAAGTGTAGTAAGGGTAAGTGAGGCAGAAGGAAGCGGCGCGCTTACTCTCAACGAACGGCAGTTCGAGAACGTGGTGGCAGAATACCTTTATTATGCATGCAGTAAGTAAATATAGACATACAGAAAAAATGTACTTCAGAAATAATATGTAATTTCACCATGCAAGCCTTCATTGCGACCGGTAGCGGTAGCTCAGTGCATCAACTGATGTCACTGCAGCGGCTCTGACCGGGAGGTCCTAGGTTCGAGTCCTGACGACGGCAGGATTTTCGACACTAGCTTTTCAGCTAGGTCGAATTCAGTCGCTGTCTGGAGGATAATTCTAGCGGCCGGCTGCTCTCATCGGTAGTTTTCCGTGGTTTCTCCGATCAACGCCAGGCGAATGCCGGAGCAGTACCCTACCAAACGGGCCACGGACCGCGCGCGATCTGTCCTTACTCTTCCTTGTCCTGTCCTCTCCTCTTACACACACACACTTACACTAACATGCACCACACTACCACATATTTCGGGAGAGCGGTCGGGAGCTTAGAGCTTGTCCCGACTGGGGTGGTGCCCCGCTGGTGGGAGAGTCCTGGTTAGGGGGAAACCCCACTAGCCGACGGTAGGTCGGCGCCGGATCTCGCCATCCAGCGGGGGAAGATCACCGCCATCTCCCGGGAAAAAAACAGCACTACACTAACGGAACTTATGACCGAAGCAGTTGACGCGCCCGGAAACACGAAAAAATGAACAATCAATGAACCTTCATTGCGCTCCACCTCATCTTACTCTACACAATGAACATACGTCTTTTACGCATGTTTCAGTCTTCTTCACAAACCAACGAGCGCGTAAATATTAGTAATAATAATTACAACAATAACACAATTTACTCTATAACTATTTATATTAATTATTTTCACGCATTAGAAATATCAGGAATATACCCTGATATAATACATGTCGCTTATACAAGCCTCCCTAGAAGCGTGCGCTCTCTGCAAGAAATTCATTTATTTGGAAATTTGCTCAAGGACTATCGCAGCCAAATTCTTCTAGTTGTAGGTAGATCTGTTCACGAATGAAAAGTTTCCAACGTCCTTTTCTGAAATATTTCCTGAATTTTGTTTCTTATAATTTCATAAAATGACAGAGATTTCATTTCTTAAACTAGTACTTGCCATTCAGGGATCATACTTTCTTTCCTTGTGGCAAATAATTTTCTGTCTTCAAGAGAATAGTAAGAAAATGTGATGGAGTGGTCACACTGATGGGTATGTGCCTCCGATTGTCCGTGTATCCCGAAATAATATTTTTTCCCGTTGCAGTGGCAGAAGGTAAAGATATTTTCGATTATAAAAATCAGGTCTGAATGTTTATTGACTTATATTCTCGTATAAAGTAGACACAAGTTAATAAATCATAAAGTAAGAGATTCTTTTTTTTCTTGAAGACTGTATTAAAATGTTGCGTAAGCTGTTTTAGAATCCCCTGAATCGCGGAGTTTCAAACTTAGGTAAGGACAAATTTAATAAGTAATAAAAGTTTGTACTATATTTCCTTTCATTTGTACTAATGCTTAAATGTAAAAGAGTTTACAAATAGTTCGTGGTTTATTCAGCAATCACTTTTTTTAAGTTTTCCAAACGCGTACATTTCGTGAAATACTAATTTTCAAAAATAACTGTTTGGTTTATCCTGCGAATTGTTTGGTAACAATCGGAATATCTTTTTTATTTTTTTTATCATTTGGTTAGAATGAAATGTAATGAACCGTGTGTATGTCATAGCGCATTATTTGTGTTATTTTCCATGCATTTACTGTTTAAAATTCTTAAAGTAAAATTGATAATGTCGCTGGTGTGGATTATACCTTCTAATAATAAAAAAGATGCATTGAAGTGAAGATCAGTACATTGATACCTGACAACTAGTGGCGTCTCCTCACTCTGGTCGTAGGGCGTTGGCAGGGAAGGAAAGTGTTAACCCACTCACTACTCTTTTCGCTTACATATTTAGTATAAAATCGAATTATATTAACAAAATCCTGATTTGTTTTAAATTATAAAATCGTAAGAATGAGGGAAATATAGTCGCAAAATAACAATGATGTTAAATTTTCTATTGATAAAATTGGAATAATGTATTTTAAAGGATTTAAAAAGACAAGCTCGACGCTTTTCCTACGAAAAGCCAGGTTCAACCGTGTGAAAACCGCAGTATAGGACGTGATTGCCCAATTTCAATACTTGTTTCTTTTCTTCATACGAACGGGAAAGAAAACAATTATTTAATTGCTCCACTTTGTCACAGTCCTTATCAAAAAATAACACTTATTTCATGATCGTCGCCAAATACTGCAATGTGCAACGGAGAATTTCAGTCATGAACGCTCGCTCTCCAGCAGGGTAATAAATCGAAAACCAACGCCTTGGTCCACTTTGTTCTTGAGTGGGAGGGGGGGTCGCGCGTATGCGCTACCACCTCCCGATCTGACCTGAAGACGTTGGAGGCATTCGCCGACGCTCTGAGCTGCGCTCGCACACTGCCTGCGTTGCATGGACGCGGTGGCGCCGATCTATGAGGCTGATCGCACGGAAAACAATATCAATAAATCTAAATAAATTCAAAGGAAAAAATGATTTTTTATTGGCGTTGATACACGACTTGCAGACACACACAAAATGCCATTGCTGACAACACCTTCCTTTATTTATAAAGTATAGATTTGGTATGATACACACTTATGTAGTCGATTGTTCATTTTGAAGGCCATTACCTCTTTCTGCCAACCAATATATTGAAAATATGTCGCGTCATTTTACTATTGTTATAATAGGGAAGCATAATTCAGTGTCTCTGCATCTGATACAGGGGGGAATTATCCAAAATTTTAAGGAAGTTGCAGGAGAGATGGTGAGATAGAAAAGATCTAAATGAAGGTGTATCATTAATACCTAGTTTAATTAATGCTTTTACTGATTCTATCATAATAAAATTAATCAAATCATTTTATTTGTAAATAGGAACTTTTATTATTTTTCTTTTGTAATTCCAATATTAAAACATTACGTAATCAGACAAGCGTTAAACTTTTCGATTTTTATCTATTTATTGCTTTTGCCCGATTGTTGAGATGAATTACTTATTTATTGCATCAATATTAATGAATTATTGATAATTGTTGAATTGAAATTATTTAGCTGATAGTTTTGTTTCCTAGAAATATGTTATTTTCGACAAGTTTCAGTTTGTATATCTGACGTGTATAATTGTTCCAGTGTTACTTTCTCAATTTTACTTAAATTATTCTTTATGGTGTGGAAAGATTGAAAATTCTTTTAGTGGGTTTTTTTCTTAAAAGGTGCGGCCATACGATGTTAACTTTCACTCTGAATTTGAATTGAACTTTATCCACAAAATATATTAAAAACTGTTCATGACATATTAGGGAGAAGAACACATGCACCTCTTTTTCAGAATCCCTACCGTCCCTCTTTTACTATACATAGTTGAATTATGAATAAAGGTATCAACAAGCATGTTTGCGAACATTTGAAAACAAATTTTCTCTCGAGTATTTTTTCTCTACGTTTTCTGAATGTGTCAAATATTTAAAAAATGTTGATATAATTACTGTGCATCCATAATATAATAGCTAAATTAACCTTATAATTAACCTACCTTTACTGATTTTGGTCTTTGAGGTGTACAGTGACTCTGGAATAATTACTTTTTTCTAAAGTCAAAGTTTTGCAATTCAGAAGATTAATTGTTTTAATATTTTTTCCAGATGATACTAAATGGTTTTTAGAATATGGAGATTCTTAATTTCATCCACGATTTAATCCTGAAAATTGAATGATCTCGTAAGTATTTTCACTTATTGCTATTAAATTGAAGTAGATAAAATTAGCATCAACAATGATTGCCTTAGACTGCATTATAATGATAAGTATTTTTTTTATTAACTGACAATGTGATCATTAATTGATTATCTCTAAATAAATAGGACACTTCTCGTTTTAATATTTACACTTATTGACTTGCAAAATATATCCCTATTTTGTTACTAGATATTGTCAGACTGGCAACAAGTACGGAGAGGACTATTTTTGTATGCTTATATTGAATCTATTTGGCGTTTTAGGGTCGAATTAATCCGACTTTCGCCAGCTAGCGGTGTTTCTAGTCCTGAGCCCTGTTTTTCTGTATTATCCATACCTGGGGGTAAGGGAAACATGTGGCGAGCACGACGTACATCCATCACCGTAACTAACATACTTGGCCTGCCTGAGATATTTTTTGACACACATCTGCAGAAACTGATACGATTTGTATTAGAAAACTGCAGCTTCAGTTTTGCTCCGGTCGGGAATCAAATCCAGGACCGCCTCACAGAAAGCTAGCATGCTGCAAATTCCCCACCCGAGGGGCTACTATACTATGTGCTGAGTGTTTTCGAATGAGATCTGTGGCTTTGTAATATCATGGAGTTGTTCTAGGGAGTGAATTTATTTTGTATTATTATTGATTAAAATCACATGCAAAGAACAAACACTTTAAAAGATTCTTTTGTGATTATTTTTATATTGTTTATTTACTTAAAAAGAATCAAAATCAGTAACCAGAATCATTACTAGGTGGCCTCTAAACATAAATGTATTGCCAGAGAAAATACATGCTATTTCAGTGTTATTTCTGCGGATCATTATCCGACATAGAAGTTGTTGTCTTCTCCGCTTGGCTCTTCAGATTTAACGTTTAATTGTGAAAGTTTTCTCTCAAGAAAGATAAAATAAAGACCCCAAGAAAATGTTCGAATCAAATTAAATTTACGACCCTCTCCCAAAAACATTAACGTCAAACCCATAGAAATTTAGGTTTTCATAATGACAGTTCATATTTTGGAGTAAATTTTTGGACTTTAATGTCGAAAATTAAGACGATAATAAATTCACAATCTACTTCATTTGGATACGACTATTTAAGAATCGAATTTATCATATTGTTTTCTTATTGAAATTAATATTTGAAATTAAGCTATATGCAATTTAACGTAACCGCCTGAGAGACATTTGTTTGATTAGTGTGATTAATTGAATACAATTTAATTGAATCATGCTATTTAAATTTCTAGACACTCGGGTGAGCATATAAAACGTTCTTGAAATCATCAGAAAAACCAAACAGCGTTCCTTCGTAAGGGTCTCAACCTTGTTGAGGAAGAGAACATTCAAAAAATGAATATAGTATATAAATCTTAAAGATATTTTAATAGTCGACGAGGTCTCTCCTACAATATTCTAGATTACTATTCTTCGAAGTGACTGTTCTGACCTGATTATAATTTTATGATCGAAAATTTTCGACGGAACAAAAACAACAATCCAAGATTTAAAAAACTAACGTACTGTAGTATAATTATATTAAGTCAAATACTTTGTTCTGGTACCATTAAGTTCTTTATTTCAATTTCGAAACCTAAATTGAATTATTAAGGTCTTAAATAGTTCATTATCCTCGATATTTTTTATTTATGGTAAATACCTTTTTAATTATAACAATAAGACTTCAAATAATTTAATATTCAACTTCAAAATTCATAACTATTTAAACGGAAGTGTCTCCAACAATGTATGTTTTGGTTCCATTTTCCTTCTTTATAGAATTGTCTGTTCCTCTCTTTGCATATCCAATGCAAGAGTAAACTGGAAAAGATCACGTTTAATTTGCTAGCGCGTCCCCACATTTAGCATGATGATTACTATGCCCCAACCCCCGCTGAAAGCATTCTGCTACATCCTATTACAATTGTCCTTCCATTTGCGAACCACAAACGAAAGGCGCGGTGCAGGCAAACCTCAAACCCGGAACGGCAAACCTCTAAACCGTATATATCACCACCGAATTGCAGCAGGCGCCGCTTTCTTCCGTGGCAAGGCAGCGGTGTCTCTGTTTCCGCAGCGCACCGCACTGCGCGTGGCAAACAGAGGCCCCGCGTGCCCGCGCGCCCGCATGCGCGATGGCCAATTTTACGATCGGTCGCGAGTGTGCGCTGCGCGGAAGAAATCCGCCGTTTTCGCCCACCCACCCGAGAGCAAACGAAAGACCCCGCTGCGCGGCCCGGGGCTGCGCGGTCCAGGGGGTGTGGCGAGGGACCGGAGGAGGGGGCGAGGTCGATTGGTGAAGAAGCCACGAGTTTCAATGCTTTGTCGGGCAGGAGTGCGGGAAAGAGATTCTACTAAGTGTGGGAAGGAATAAAGAAAATTAAAATGAAAAAGGTAAACTACCAAGAAAAATGTAATAAAATTACAAGTAGAATGATTCGAACGTATACGGGGTGTTTATAAGGAGATTAAGTAGGTAGATATAGAAATGAAGAATAAAACATTTAACTTATGAATTAAAGAACTTGGTAATGCATAAACTCCCTGAGCATAAAAAATGCAAGGTGCAAAGCAAAACAAAGCACCAAAAATGTGACAATCATAAGGAAAGAAACAAAATTGGACCAAAAATATTGACATAGCATCATAATTCGGATGAAATAAATTTGAAACGATGCCTCACATTACGAAAATTAGAACATATACGAATTGTGAAGTACCCGGCGAGACCAAATAAAAACAATTAAGGAAATATAACAGAAGTTTATGCAATTAGTTTATAATGTTAAGCTTTATTGCATGAGTACACATTTTGATAACGAGTTTACATTAGGAGCGAGTTTTAAATTTCTAGGAAAGCAATAAAGTAACAATATAAACAAGTTGCATACACTTTTTTAGTATAACAGTATTATAAATTTATAAGATAACGAAACTAATTTTGGGATACTCTTTTCTAGTGACGTCTTGCGTATTTGACATTGTGCGAGAAAACGGTGGTCGGCTGTTCCGTTTCCCGCCACCTCCTCCCGATTCTCTGAATGATTGGCTGAATGCCTGATGACACTATCATTCGTACCGTAAAATGCTAATACGTCATCATTTGTGCCCTAAAATACCCTTTTATGAACGATTTCTTGCAACATGAGAAGTCGTTTATGATGCTCATATACAAAAACACAAAATAAATGAAGAAAAAATTATTTCATCGGCATGAAAATCTACGGGGGTCCAAATGACTAGAACGAGGGTTTAGGAGTAAAACTGCCGCGTTCGTCTACCCTCCCCACACCCCGTAGCCTTGGGGCAGTGGACGCTAGCGCGCTCGGGGCGTCTCGCCCACCCCGCCGGAGCTGGCCACAGGCTCTTAATGGAGTGGGAGCCACGCTGGCCTCGCCGCGCCGCGCCACGCCACGCCACACCACGCCGCATCGCTCCGCGCCACGTTGCGCCACACCGCGCCCCGCGAATCAAACGCCTAAATGAAAAGTTGATTGCTCGCTTAAATGTGCTGTAATTGGAGAGGCGAAACGCACATTTGAAAGCTCTCCGCGAATATTAGTAAACAATTGGATTTCGTTTCATAATTCGGCACCAACTTCTCGGAATTGGCGTCCAAAAAGCAATATTCTTCATGTCTTGCAGGCGTGGAATTCGAACCGGTCATTTACTCGTAAATTGTTACCTCTCGGATCGTTTCGGTAAGACGGAAAATTATTTCACGTTCGGCCACGCATAACGACACGTTATAAAGCAAACGAGTTTTCGCCCACGTAAATCAGCGGGTGAGTTGTGCCCGTTACGTGCTGATTTCCGTCCGAGAGGCAAGCATCGGATTGCAGGGCGGAAACACGATTTAGCGTGTCATCTGCTCGTTGCATTAAAAACCCAAAGAACGCGAGGGACCCGACAACGTCATGTTAATGTATCGGCGTCGTTGTGATTGAGATGCGTTGCATAATGAATTCGCGTAGAGACCGGAGGAAGCGGCAGCGGACCCTACCGTGCGCAGCATCCAAACAGAGATTCTCGAATATTTATTGAAATAATATTCCGCCGGTGTTGTGGACAATTGCTTCATCTACGAATTTACTCTGGAACACATGAAATTATTATATATCTACCTATTTCTGTGTGTAATTATCTCCTTTTATCTTCATTTCAACCTGTGTCAGATATGCAGGATTTTCGTATACGTTTAATTCTTGAATAGTCTAGGTGCTTTGTTTATTGGAAATAGTATTCTCAGTAATCTGTAAAATAACTTTTTATTTTCTCATATGGTGGAAACCCTACTTTGAATGACATTGAATAACGAAATACGTCCGATGTTAGTAGAATTACTCCGAATTCGAATATTGCCTAGAATATAAATATTGGAATATTATGATGAGTTTAATTTGAGCTTCTTTTACGAATGTTTGCGTTCATGAATAACATTATTATTCCGATTTTATAGTTGTATTTATCACATTTCAACTATTTTATTTTCTCAGTCGTTATAAACGTTGAATTGAAGCTAAATGGAAATTGAGGTATTAATTTTCAAATATATTAACTACATTAAAAAATTTTAAAAATGTCAAATTACTTTGCAATAAATTAATCTCTAATATTTTTTAGTTGCCAACACTCAATGACCTCTTATATCACATTTTATATAATTCAAAACTCAGCTTTATTAACTAATGATCTCAGAGAAACAGAATTTCTATAACAAATTACGGAATTTAGGAGGCAGGAAGGAAACATGCACAATCAATCTTATTTTGAATTCAAAAAGAAATCCAACCCTTCCTTCTTTCCTTCCTTCATTTTCCTTCCCTCCTTCGTTCTTTCTTTCTTTCTTTCTTTCTTTCTTTCTTTCTTTCTTTCTTTCCTTCTTTCTTTCCTTCTTTCTTTCCTTCTTTCTTTCCTTCTTTCTTTCCTTCTTTCTTTCCTTCTTTCTTTCCTTCTTTCTTTCCTTCTTTCTTTCCTTCTTTCTTTCCTTCTTTCCATCCATTCGTCCATCTATCCATTCAACTGCCCACTCGCCTGTCCGGCTGTACCTTGAAAACCCCAACAAATTTTTTCCAAAGTTACATAAAAAATTCCATCACATTTTTTCTTCAATATTTTTTCGAATAAATCAAATTACGCATACAAAAAGTATAGCTATCCAATTTTCGAAAATCTCAAACATTGTTTTGAGGTATTATAATTTTTTTTTAAAAATTTAAACTTAAATCATTAATTAATGTTCTAATTTTTTGGAAATATAAATAATTTTTGAGTATTTTTTAGTTTAAAATATAAACATTGTTTCAATTAAAAATGTTGCAATTAAAAATATAAACATTGTTTCAATTAAAAATGTTTCAATTAAAAATATAAACATTGTTTCAATTAAAAATATAAACATTGTTTCAATTAAAAATGTTTCAATTAAAAATATAAACATTGTTTCAATTAAAAATATAAACATTGTTTCAATTAAAAATGTTTCAATTAAAAATATATAAGATTTTTTTCAAAATCGGCTTCAAACGCTTTTTATTCAACGAGAGAAACGTTTGCTTAAACATGATACGTCCGATTTCCATTGAAAGTCTGAAATTTTGACACTTGCAAAAGTTAAATTGTTTTCCATACTGTCCAACACCGTCAAAATTGAAGCTAGAGATTTCTTCTAAAGGGAATCTTATCTTCAATACTAGTTTTCCAAATCATTTTTAGTATAGCTATATCGAAATATTAGTAGCTTTTACGTAAGTGTTAGTTTGATTTCACCAGGGATTACTCTAGTGTTATTAGGATAGAAACTGCAGTATTATAATATATCGTAACTATTGCAAATAATTCAAGAAAGTGCGTAGAGTGTTCAATTACTGGTACTTATATTAAAAATATGAAGAGTTAGTTCATTGTCCTGTGAAATACTTATTTAGAAATTGAATATTTTTTTCTCGGAAAATTTCTTGATCATACGTTCTCATTGAGATAGGTGAAATAAGTAAGGTAAGATCATTGGTGCAAATAAATAGAATATTAATGTATATAGAAATCAATTGCATTTGAAGTTATTAATTCCCAAGTTATAATTATATATAAATTACTTTTAATATAAATATTTGCAAATAAACACATGGATAATGAATTGTGGGAATTGTGATTCAGTGTTGTAGACGTTCTTATGCGAAGAAATAAAAGAGGTCAACTTCGTCAACATACTATGTTGACGAAGATGACCTGTTTTATTTCTTCACATGAATCATGTGTAGAGACACATTGGAAATGTAAATCTGCCACATTACATTTACGTTTCATCCAAGTTTATTTATGTTCTTTTACTTGCTTCGTTTAAGTAGTTTACAAATTGTGTGTCATTAAATTATATTAAGTTGTGGAGGGAAGAGTGCATAAATGAAACTGTATGACTTTATTTGTGTAGACTTATCAAATACATGGGGTGAGGTATAAAGTGACTTCTATTTTACATATTACATAATGAAAATGATGCGCTTTTAAGAGCTGCAGTGCGATATTAGATTATTGTTATTACCAAGTCTTCATATTGAAATGTTATTGTTGTTCAATTTACATTAAAAGATACAATTCTCATTGCGTACATGCTGTACAATTTTAAGATTTTGTATTATTTTTCTAACGCCAAATACGGACATTCTTTATGGTATACTACTGCTCCTCCTCCTGATCGTTTTCCAATGGAAATATTTTGGATTTTCACATTGTCGTTTCACTATTTCTGAAAGATGATATCTTTCTGAGAGTTTAAAACTATTTAGTTGTTGGTTTATATTCACATTTTCCTTATCTATTATAATACGATATAGTAGCAACAATTCACAGGAACTTAATATTCCTTGTTTCTGTTTTTTCTTTTCCTATTCTGTTTAGGGACCTTACTTAATTTCATGTCTTTGTAGGTATGTAATATTGTAGCCTAAGTATTTGAAGGATGGGACTTGTTCTATGATTTTATTATTTAGAACTATTTTGCATCTGACAGGTTCTGGGCCTGCAAAAAACATGCACAAAGTTTTGAACCTGCCAGAGGATAATTGCTCAGTGCATCACTCACTGCAGTGCCAAACTGACAATCACCACGAATTATAGATAGTATTTGCGGTTTTTAAAATTCATTAAAAAGAATAATATACTAGATACTTCACCACCTGCTCACAATTGGAAGTTTAACAATTTTTTTCGTACTGCGTTTCGCATTGTCAACTGCTTGCATCATAGCTACTTAGCATTATTTAATTGTCAAAAAATACATTTTGACTGTTTAAAGAATGAATTGCCTCAACGGGTAATCAAAACTGGATCTGCAGGCATGCGCCCAATTGCTCCGAGGCACGAACTACCGAGACAGTCAACTCTTCGTTCAGCCTACTACAGCTAGAGCCACTGACGGACAATTGCAAAACGGGAATGTATTCGCACGTAAATGTTAAACTTCCAACTGTAGACAGGTGGTGAAATGTGTGTCTATCAGAAGCTCTTTTCTCCTTAAGGGTGTTCGAATAGATGACTATCGCGATAGCTCAAGCGGTTAGAGCAACTGGGCAAGAAGATACGGGTTTGATTTCCGGTAGGGACAGTCAATTCTTTGAACTGTCAAAAGGCAATTTACAAAAATTATTTAGTTTGTTAAGAATGAATTCTGGCAAAACGTCTCAGAATGTATCATCCATAATTATTCCCTACATGCTAATCGAGATAATTTAACCTTTATTTTAGCTATTAATGAACTCGAAGGTATATGTGCTAGGAAAATACACTTGTGTGAAAAAGTTTTAATTCTTCTTGGCCCTGTAAATTTACTTCTTTATTAAAAATACTTCCAATTATTTCATATTCTATATTAAAATCTGAAAGCTTTGCGATGGTTTCCACTCTGCAACTAAACAAGTGGTTTGCACATGGATCATTGAATATCATGTACTTCTTTGAATACTAAGAAAATTGTTCACCTGTTTGGGGATAATATATATTTTTCTTGTAGCTGTAGGTTATTGAATGCAAACATGCTGATAAGGAAAATTTGCCCAATTTGGATCAATTTTTACTTTCTCGCATAATTTTAGCGCAGTATATAGAAAGTATTGCAATGATGCAGGGAAAAAACGGCTGCAATATGACAGGAAAACCTGTATTGTATGGCACCCTGATTCGGAAAAAATTGGAAAAATCTTGTTCCGATATGCAGCAGAATATTTTCTCTAACGCGCTATATATTCATTATCCATGTTTTACGGATTCTTGATTCCGAAAAATTGGTTTACGACAAAACACCCGTCCGTCTGTGAACAACGCTACAGGCTAAACCGTAAATAGGATTTTAACCAAAATTGCTATTACACAATCGATCTGTTGTGGCCACCATGAATCTAAAATGGATATTTTTATTTTGGGGAACTCTACCTGAAGTCTTAACATTTTCCAAATTTCCTCAAAAATGGTTCCAATACACTCTGTCGTTCGATAGAGTTTAATAGAAATCGCGTAAAAGAATGTTTGCGTTTTCGTTGATTTCTCTGATTTTTCGAAAATTGTAAAAGTTTAAAAGGACTTTATGTGGCAGAGTCTTTTACGACATATCAGTTCGTAATATGACAATGGCGACGCCGTGTAAAATTCTGAGAATTCATTGTCATTGTTGGGCGATGTTTATTTCTGTGTGAAACTCAGTTTTGGATGACCGAAATTGTTTCGATGTATTAGCTTACTTAAATTAGTCTTTGCACAAAACTCTGTACGAGTTTTACAAGTGATATCTGAGATGAGTTAATATGGACAGATATTGCGGTAATTTAGTTAGGTATCCCTTACTAATGCAAGAAAGTATGTACTGTTGTAGTACCACTAGTACCACTTTCGTGTCCATGCTCTAAACGATGATTCAATTAAAATCAAATATTTACGAAATCAATTTATAGATGTACTTTCATTTTAAAATAGATTTTATTGTGCTAAAATGAAATGGAAACATTCGAAAGTGTGCAATATGTCCCAACTGGGACACCGGATGCTTAATTTGGACTTTAGACTCGTTAGTCGGACCACAAACGAGTGTTGTTAAACAAATTGGAAAAACGATTCTGTTTATGTAAAGTAAAATTTATCCAATGTATCCAGATGATTAAGAACAAATATATTGTTGATTTCATTGAAAATAATTACTTTGTTCACGAAGAAATATAATCGATAGTCATTTTTTTCATTTAACGATTTTGTCGCTACATTCTAACGATTATATCTAGAGACATTCATTCTCATAGCTTATCAACTTGCTTGCCAGGTTTAAAATATTCCAAATTAATGAAAGCACTGTTTTGCACTTCGCAAAAAAATTAAGTATATGTACTGCACTTTTCATTCGATAAAAATCTTACAATAGACTTACAGAAGAAAGTGAAGATCCAGCTTGAATCATTGCTTTTCTTCTCTGCAATTTATGCAGAATAATTTCTTAATTCCGAATTTCATTTTAACATACCGAGTGTGAATCTATAATCTACATTCCAAATACATTCTCATATCTTCTCTTTTTCTTCTTCTGCATATCGTACAGAACCAGCTAGATTTAAATCATATGTTCTTTGCAGTGTCGTGAACAGAAATGAGTTTATTCTTGTTCCCTCGAAATCCCTTTTTTGTCTTTTCGATTGCCTGATTCATTGGCATTTTGTTCAGTGTTGTTAGAGCTATATTGACTTGTCTGATCGAACTGCCAAAAATTGTGATGGCACACAATATCTCGCTCTATTTACATAACTTCCATTTCATTACTTTCTGTTGTCATGAATAGAAAATACAAAACAATGTTTAACCGCTTTTTAACCTCTTAAAAAGAGGGTAAGTTGAATCAAGTCACCCTTTCGTAGTAAAATTTCGGCAAATCTTCCAAATATAAAAACAATTTGCTCTGCATAACTACTTCAAGGGATTTTTGTATGTCATTACATTTGAAAAAATGCGCATTTTTGTATGATGCGACTTGATAATTGTCAATAACCTACGTATTAAATTATACAAAAACATTTCATAGCTACAAAGCAATGTAAAACTACATACTTCCGGGTATTGTTTTCCGATACGGAGATTCAACATTTCAGAATTTGTATACGTTCAAACAACTGGTCTTTCAAATATGGACGAGTATTAACTTCTCTGCGAGACCCTTCGTTGAAAATCCCAAATCGATCTTATTCCAGCCACTGATGAGCGAGTTTACGTTATCTAGCTCTTTTCCATTGGGTTGGATACTTTTAATGGCCAGTTACACAGTTTTACTACTAAGGGCCACATTTCTTTTCTCTGTTTTTGTCCAACTATGGAACTCGAATTTATTACTATGCATCGCTTTTGCAACCCTTTCGGGACAGTATGGGTCCCGGTATATCGCTAAAAAATAAACGCAATTAAAGACAAAGACAAATGATAGGGAACTAATTCTTCATTCGGAAGGAAGAGAAAAAGCTGCAATATGGGACGGGAAAAACATAATTATAGAAATAAGTTTCAGACTATGTTAGTGTATCACAAAAAGAAGTGTTCAATGTGATTTCCCAAATATCGCAGCTGTAGAGTTCATTTTTTAATGCAATCTTTTTTTAACCAACTTTAGTTGCATCACAGAGGTTCCCTGCGGTCCTTTTTCGTTTTCCTGTCATTTTGTTGCTAAACTGACAATGGACCGTTGTTTTTAACACCTTTTAGACAATGTCTTTCAAAATTAATTTTAATTTCGAACCGGCTGCATAGAGGTGGAGTTTATGTCGGTTATGCCGAGAGTTAGATTTCTCATTTGAGTACAGTGTGCTTGAGTACAGTGTACTTGTACCTGTCTTACGAATGCGAACGATAAAGAGGAGCAATTGCGATTTGTATTGTATCTCCTAAATGAATGTACTGATCGTGAACTGGATGAATTCGACAGATAGGAAGATGACAAAAGCGACATATTCTGCAGCGCGTGATGCCAAGGCATTGAGAGTTACCTTTGTATTATTTGCTATGATAAATATAAGCAGTTCCAAAAAATTCATTATTTACTTTTCAGTCACTTAAACTTTTTTTGTTGTTATTTTTATGCCAAAGTTCCATGCCTTTGAATGTAATACCATAATGACCTGCCTGCCTCTAAGTGTTTTGTTTAGGATATCTCAGTTGTAACGACCATCATTCGTTATAGTAAATCCCACACGATTGAATTCTTATACATATTTATTTTACCTCTTTGTTTATTAAATCCTATTTCCTTCAAGCATCATATATTTTTTTTTGGTTGCATTTCTGCCCAGTCTCCAGTCTTCGTACTCTTCTATTAATATTTTCTAGTAATGTAGATGATATATCCTTATCAGTGGCTACAATCACGTTTCGTCTGCATACATAAAAACTCCGTTCATAAAAAATCCGTCCCAATAGGTGTTCCCATAACCTTGCACTTTCATTTCGAGGTGAGAAGAACACCACTTTACACAATAAATTTAAAATTATATTTGCATTAATCAACGCAAAAATCACATTAAAATCATTAAAACTATTGTGGTTGTGAATCATGTAACAACAATCAGTACAAGATGAAATTAAAAAGAACTCTTCTAATAATGTGTATGATTGTAAATATTCGGGCATCTTTCATGGACTGTAAGCAACTTTCACTGTGACCTTTTTAAAACGCAAATAACAAATATAATATACGCGACAGAAATAAAGAAGTTGAATTATTCTTATTCTAGCATGTTATTGAATTTAAAACAAAATAATTAATATTAGTTTAAGAACTGTAATCTAATATAGACCTATATAACCAAATATTACAAACTAATTAATTCGCATGCCACTTTCTCCATACATTTGAATAGAAAACACAAGCCCTCGATGGACACCGGTGAAGTTGGTTGCTCAGTTCCTTGCTGTCAGGGGACATGCCAATGGCCAGTAGTTCAGCGTCAAGTGCGTACACGCAACGGTTTCTCACAAAGAGCAAATTTGGAACTTTCTAAAATTTCCACATCAAGTCTCGTGTTTTTTCCCCTCTTTCATGCTGAAATACATAAGTCCATCCTTGAACATCTAACTTAAAGAGTAGAAGTATCCTCTTCAAATAGAGAAATATTATTTGTTCATCTTTACGATTCATTTCCTATATCTTCTACGCGTAAGAAATGTCTTCGTTGAGTAGAAACGCCAAAATTTTGTATATGACACATTTAAAAAATCAATGTAGACCCTAAATTTTCATAATTAAAATTAGAAATAGTATGTGTACGTTAAACAATCCCCGCCTATACTATAGATTGTTCAAACGCCATTTTTGTATCTTTCATAATCCGGTAGCTAATAGGGATTATGACTCATTTGTTTCATAATTCCTATATTTTTAATAAGAATATAAGAAATTGTAAATTAGTGCAGTAAAATGACCGTTGAATTTACAATGATTTCTTAGATAAAACTTAAAATCAATCATTGTAAATACTAAATAATATGTGTTTGCAGTTAACATTTTAATGGGTAAATGAATATGCCTATATTTTAATGGCTAATGAACGGCAGGTCATTGACTTTTTTATTTATTTTTTATTTATTTTACGTCGAAAAACAGTTAAAACTGCGTATGACGTGTTATGAGGAGAAGTGAATTGTTGCACATTTTCGTAATTCTGTAATCCCTACACTAAGGCATATACTACCTGAATTTTGAATGAATTAGGGAAGAAGAAAAAAAAGGAAAAAAAGCTCCCATGTAATAATAATCTACTTTCTAGGACAAATAAGCAATAAATTTTGGGCTCTTATCCATGTTGTCCCTGGGAATAATACTTCCTGCCGTGATAACATGGAAACGATCATTTGAATAACTATATTTCCCACTGAATTCTAGAAGACGTGCACAGATAATGAAGTTACATTTATGTCCAGAAGCAAAACAAGGGGCCATCTCAGCATTTGCTCAATGGATGAGGGAAACTGGACGAAAAACCTGATCGAGATAGAGGTCTTTGACCCAGAAGCTGCGATAAAATACTTGTTAACTGATTGAATTGTTTTAACTTGTTGACTGATGTTAAGATAACATTTTTAAATTTCTCAATTCAGTCAAATCTCAAATAGAACGTCCATTTAAATGAATTGAACACAAAATTAAGTTCAATTTGCAACGCGTTCAGAATTCTTTCCAATTCAGTCAGCCCTCATACTGCTCGTTGTGTATATTTTGCGAATATTCATTCCCGCCTGAGATGTGACATACTGTTCTGGGAAAATATATCTTATAGCTCCAAGACTTGTAGATTACAAAAAGGAATTGTACGAATAATAAGCAAATCCCACCCACGTGATTCTTGTAAACCTCTCTTTATTAATCTTGAAATTTTACCATTACCTTGTCTCTTGATTTACGAAATTTCTTTTTAAAAAAATGACTAACTTAAGGGCGGGAATATATTTTCAGTGAACGCCGATGTCTATAACTATAACACCCCACGTCAATATCATACACATCAGGTGTCAGTATCAACAGCTCACTACAAAAAATTCACATAAAATTCATGTACTTTATTTTACAACACTTTGCCAGATGACATTAGATAGAGAAATTTAAATCCCAAGTAAAATCTTTCCTGATGATTAAATGTTTCTATATAATTAGAGACTATTTCGACCATCAAAAGGAAAGTAACGCAAATTTTAAGAATGATATTTCATGTGTTATTTATCATTTGGAGGGTATAATTCTAAACAACCTGTAACAAGTATTGTAATGCAGCTTCTGGGTCAACGACCCTCATCGTGATCAGGTTATTTGTCCAGTTTCCCTGAACCTTTGAGGAAATGCTGTGATGACCTCTTGTTTTGCATCATTATCTGTACTGATCTTCTAGAATTCAGTGGGAAATATAATTATTCAAATACTCGTTCTCCATGTCGCGGCCGCAAGAATTATTTCTTCACGAAGGACATGCTGAGGGATAAGAGCCCAAATTTATAGCTGATTTACACTTGAATTTAGCTTTTATTACATCCGAGGGAATATTTTGATTGATTGATTTGATTTATTTATAGTCGCATCAACTACATATGGTTATTAGCGACTACTTTTATAATTACACAGTCAGTACAAAATAACACAGAAACTCAGAATTATACATATAAGGTTAAATACTATTATAAACTTCAATTTCTCTTATAAAGCTAATGAATTTAGTGAGAGAATATTTTGTTAACATTCCTGGCAAAAAACGTTATTTCTTGTATATTCAAAATTCAACTAGTGTATGGCTTTGTGTAGAGATCACAGAATTTTGAAAACGTGCACAGAATTAACTTCTTCCCATAGTACATCACACACAGTTTTTTAACTGTTTTGATGTAAAATAAAAGAAATATTTCTGTAATTAAAGTCAAAATTATAAAGGAATCAGTCAAAAATAACCATAATTATGAATTAAATGGCTATAATGTAATAATATAAACTATAGTTTGATTTGAGAAATCGTGAATAAGAGTGTGTGGGAGTTGTTGTATGGTAAGGTTGGTTCGTTGATAGTGATTCCGGGCACATCAACTACGGCGCTCATTAGCCCCGTACGTTTAGTGCGCGTTTTTTCATCGGGAAGTGATCTGATCTTCCCCCGCTGGATGGCGAGATCCGGCGCTGGCCTACCATCGACTAGCGGTATTTCCCTCAACCAGATATCTCCTCACCAGCGGGACAATGCCCCAGCAGAGACAAGCTCTAAGCGCCCGATTGGACCCCTGGCATGTGTGGTATTGTAGTGCATTTTAGTGTAAGTGTGTGTAAGGGGTAGAACAAGGAAATGGTAGGAAAGATCGCGCGCGATCTGTGGCCCGTTTGGTAGGGTACTTCTCCGGCATTTCCCAGGTATTGATCGCAGAAACCACGGAAGACAATCGATCAGAGCAGCCGGGTTCTCCTCCAGGCAACGACTGAATTAAACCTAGGTCACTAGCTAGCGTCGAAAATTTTACCAACATCGGGTCTCGAACCTTGGACCTCGCGGTGAGAGTCATTGCAGTGATATCAGTTGATGCACTGAGCCACCACTCCCACCGAATAGTAAGAAATCAGAAACTATCAACAAACAAATATTAAACAAAGTACACCGAATGGAGGTGTTTAAATTTGGACAATCCCATTGAACCTAATCTGTTTACAGAAATATACATTTTGTAATTGTTTACATAATATACAAAATGTAAGAGATGTTATGTGGTATAATTAACCTTACGTAAACATTTTGCAAGAAATTATTCATTTCTATACTTGAACCCACTTTTGCAATAATATCTTGGATGTCTTTTCAGATGACTCTAAATTAATATTCAAGAAGCAAATGAAACGCCTTTGTAAACTACGTATGTCAGGTGGGAATATTAGGACTCACGGGTACATTTCAGGAAAGATTTGTACTTTATCTGTAAATTTTTTCTGTACATAAAACATGGCGTATTTGCTTTCATTTCGTTATTAATGCATTACTAAAAGAGCTTACAAATAATTTTTGTTCCTATTTTCATAAGAGAATGTCTTTACGCATACCAAGATAATTTTTTCTTAAATACTCTACCTTTGGATGACCGATTGGAAATTAAGAATGTTAAAAAATAGTGATCATTTTTAACTTCTTATGGCAAAATTTTTAAAATAACTTAAATATTTTAAAAAAAATAACATATTAACCCGGTACCAGGATAATGAGAAGAACCACCGTTTGAAAATGAGTGTTAAACTAAGCCACATTAATGTATAAGAAGATAAACAATGTAACAAAAAAGTATTAAATCTGCTTTTATAAAGAATTCTTTACGAATAGTACAATATATTTTCAGATATTAAATGGTAGATTTTTGGGTATGATTGCAATATATTGGCAACAAGAAACTAATCAGATGTAAAATTCATCGTCTTTTTAAAAATACTGCCTCTCCCCTGTGTCACATGTAATGAAACCGGCTCTAGAACTAACATATTTTTTCTAGAAATTTTTAGTAAAGAGGATAAAAGAGTACATCTCTTAGAATTACCGGGAAGGGAAAAGGCCAGAAGTCTCAAACCTGTTTGTGCTTGTCTCACTTTCCATTGCTGCCCATTGTAACAAGTGAAGTCGGCTATTGCTCTTGGTGCAATACGTTGTACAAGTAAATGGTAACACATGTATGATTCCGTGAAATGGATAGGTGCTAGGTTGGGGTACCAGTTTTTCCCACCTTTAGGAAGTGCATTGCGTTAGGTAGTTCAGAAGTTTCTCCTCAGTGTTGGATATACTGATACGATGAACGAACGTGAACATTTATTACGTCCGGCAGTTATCAATTTGTTAATTCGTATCTCACCTTTGAATGTTTTCTAAACACTGATGAAGAGACAGCGCATCTTCCTGAAGGTAAACAATACTTTAAGAACGTTACAATTTACATTGTGTAAATATGAATAGTTTATTCATTTTTGTATCATATATTCATCATTATATACCTCGTTTTTGTATGAAAGCACTAAATTTCAACTTTTAGCCAGAAGACATATTTAGCATATAACAGTTTTCGAATTTAATTAATCAGATGTCCTGCAATAAGTTTTATGTATCTTTCTGGCTGTATTATAGTATGTAAATGTTAGTAGTTTGTTGCGTTAACTTTTGACGCTTTTTTGACGTAATTTTTATATAAATATGTATATTTATTTTGAATACTGCGCTTAAATTTGTCTCTAACATTTCATTGAAATCATGTTTTGCCTCATTGCTTGATATACGATTGATTCTTACTTTCTGGGAAGCGCCGAATATTTCGGAGATAAAATACAGTGAATATTCGCATACCAGTAGGTGCTTGCTTTCTTACTGACGTCTGCTAATAATATATTAAGACAACGTAAGTCTAAATTTATTATCAATTAATTATCTTCGTTAGTAATTATCTTCAAGAAACAATTTTAGAGTTCGAGAGTGACGAAGATTTGTAATAGTAGAAAGTGTGTGTTTGGTTAATTTGAAATTAATGAGTAGAATAAATGGTTAAATTCAAGATCAATGAAATGAATTAATGAATTGATAATCGCATGTAAATCTTCAGTTGCTATATTACTTCGTTAAATATCCTTGAAACGTTCTCAGATAAACATTATTGTTGATAATGGTGTTGAGACATTTAGCAATAGAGGAAGCAAATGCCCTACCTGAAATGGACACACTGCTCGTGGAGGGAAGAAAAGGGAAGGGTTGCGCAGGCATAGGGATTGGAGGAGAGCGGAAAGAAGTCCAGAGGGGCGCTTGGCGGAACTGGACCAGTTCTGCATGTAGTAGATGAGGAAGCCTTCATTTACAATTTCCATCCGCTACCGACTGAGAATTGAGTTGCAGCTCTATAGTCAATGTAATTTCGCTGTATTTAAATTGTAAAATTATTGGGAACGTGAGAACATGGTAAGAATGATTAAAATAGCAACAAATTCGAAATATGAAATGCTACACAATTATACCATTAGTAGTTTTCAGCATATCTGAAAACGGTAATTAAACTATAGGTTGCTATTATTCTAAAATTCTGATTTACTAAAAATTGTGTTTTTATTTCTAGGTTTGTAAGAAGAGATTTGGATATTTTGTTCTTGAGACTGCTATTGGTAAGTAGTACAAGTGATCATAGTTTTCTAAAATGGAAATTTTGTGATTCCTTTACATATTTGAAACAATCATTGAACACCTTTAAGAATTCAGGTGGAAAATTATTTACACTTCTTTGTCATTTTACATTGATCCCATAACTAATCACATCTTTGAGATCTTCATATAATCATTTAGTTGCTTGTCAACGCGCCTAGATGGTTTGCCGTATTGTTGCTTAAGTAATGATCTTGTGCCAGTATCCCCCACTCATCTCTGAAGTGGCACTTTAAAAAATTAATAAAACAATTAGTTACCTCATTTCCGGTTGCGCTACAGCGCAGTTTGGACCTTAGCCAACATCCGTGCCCACACAGTACTGCCGTCGTCTTTTCATGAGCAATGCGTCCTATAGCAGCGGAAAATCAGCCTAACACATTTAGGAGGGGATTTTGAAAAGACTTAGGAAGGAATGATCCGCAGTTTGTTCAGTTTGTTGAGGATGTTACTGCGCCTTCATCCGCTTAGAATTATCTTTAAAATATTGTACAGTAAACCCTCGATAACACAGTGTCGCTTAAGGCCAACACTCGCTTAACACGAACAAAATTTCGTACCCGGCAGCGACGTACATGATCTTATAGAAAGTTTTATCGGTTAACGCAAATTTTGTTTAGCATGCATTATGAACTATTTTTTAGTCTCCTGCGTCATTATACTCTTTCTTTTAACATGAACTTTTAAAGTTTCTCCCTTTATTTTTATTTTTGTTTCTCTGTGGGGCGTCGCAGGGTTGCAACAAGAAAAGACGAGAAGATACCTCAAAAGTTTATTCACAAACTATTTACAAACGCCTATGTATACTACCCATAGTAATTCTATGTCCACTAGGCCGCTGAACCTTTGTCCCAACCTAGAACTTCCTTTCTGAAACACGTGTGAGCTTCGTGCTGAAGGCGGCTCATCTCGTGACATCTGTCCGAGTCACAACTCGAAGTCTACTTGTGGGGCAATAACAAAGTTTGAACGTCTCCTACCAATCTACGCGTCAGTAATGAATATGTCATCAAGGAATTCTATTCTATCAGGAATTCTTCACCAGAAAATGATCTGTGAGTACATTTGTCCACGTTGCAAAACAGTAATTTCCTTTCTGAGTGCATTTTCTGTTTTACTGTGACAAATTCATGTAGGATTGATGTATTGCACCCAGTAACACTGTCGATGTAGGAGAATGTCACATGCTATAGTGTTTCTATGAAGACTTACAAAATATTATAGAGTAGTACGTATGTCCCTATGTACTGTATATGATTAGTGTGTAGAAAAATGTTTCCCCAAAAATTAAATTTGACTCCCCAAATAGCAAATCCTTCGTGTTAACGAGATAATACTGTAATATTATTCTATTAATACACAATGGAATTAATATCACTGATAACTCTCCGGAGATTATTTTGTACAAAAATTAATATTAATCTGGAACCTAATATTAAAAATCTTATTTTGCCCGGCGTCTTCATTAACAATATTTCCAAAGATCGAATGATGTGTCTTGCAGACCTGTAGGTACCATATTTCTCATATAATTTTATTCTTGTAATATATTTCCCTACAGAAGGTTCACAGTATTATAATTTATCTTAGTTGTATTATGTCTCTCTGTTCAAACTTCATACTTCGTTATCTCCGTCACTGTATGTTCGAAATCTCTTTTACATCATTTGTTACAATATTTGTATTCGTCGTAATTCGATTGCAATATACTTTTATATCGTTCACATTTTCTAAAGATAGTATCTAGAGAAGATTTTGTTTAGACCATTTAGATGTAGTTTATACTGGAATTTAGGATTGACATTGTTTCGAATCAGTTTATCAGCGGAAATCAAATCTCCGCTGTGAGAAAATTTTATTTCATGAAAGTGCTACTCTACATTCCTGAAAGAATGTTTACTGGCTGACTAATTCTTTTGAAATCTATAACACTTTCATAAATATATTTCATTATCGATATATTAATATTATATTTAGGATTTAGTGATTTAGAGAAAGTTCTGTGTATACCAAATTTCAGTAAACATCAACTGATTTAACTCATTGCGGGTAAATACATTTAATCTTCCGCACAAGGGAACGAGAAGTTTAATCATTAGAGCCGGATGTAAATGACATGCCATATTTTTTCTTTGTGTTATTCCCATAGAAATTATAAGTTAAGTACGATTTTATCTACAAGGACTAAAATTATGCAATTTTTTACGTGTCATATAGTCGTGTCATATTTTGACTTATTTTTTTTTTCCTTAATTTTTGTTTGTCTTTCCTAAAAATATAGTAATGCAAATTAGGAGGGTAAGTTAGAGTAGGTAAGAAGTAAATAAATTAGGAGGGTAAGGGATAGAAACAGAGAGCTGCATAGAAAGCACCAGATGCGAAGGAATCGTTAAGTTAGTTTTGTCGGATTTTGTGCCAAGGTCAACCGTTTCTATAAATAACTTTAGTAGGTACAATTGTCTTCACGGGGCGCCAAAGGAGAAGGAGTGATAGAAAGGTACAGCGGCCTCAGTCACTTTTTCGCTGTTTTTGTTTCATCGCGAATACGCTCAGTTCATTATGCGTAAATCTTAAATCAATAAATAATAAAGTGCCAGTTTTGGTGCGGGAGTTTGGAGATAACCATTTCAGTACAGACGGCACTGCTTTGTATTGTAAAGTGTGCGAAATTAAAATCGTTCTTGTTGTAAACTTTGTTGATGTTTTAAGGAACCCCGAGCAGGAGATAAATTTGTCATTGCCTGTGAAGCATTGTACAGAACTAACTACTCAACATTTGCCGTTACCTTGCATTAGCAATGAATCTGTTGTGACCTGAAGGAGTAAAGAGAGAAAATGGTCTGCCTCTAGTCAATGATCAATGATGCAACCCCTTACAAGGTGAGAGATGGCAAAGGCGTGCAGCTACTCTACTCAAAAATGATTCCTGCAGCATGCATTGTACCTGCAATAAATAGAGCTGTGGAGGAAATTCGTGATGTAGATAAGTTAATTTCTGTAGTGAAGAAAATCTTCATCAAAGCTCCATTGTAAGTGGAAAAATAAAAGGAAATGGTGCCCTTGTCTCCCCAACCCATGCTGGTACTTTGGGGTACATGGCTTAACGCTGCAAACTACTTCTGTGCCAATTTCAAAGCTATCGAAGATGTTAACGCATTCAATGAAGGCGAAGCAGCCCCTATCAAAACCGCCAAGACTCTGTTTTTAAGTTCCACACTCGCCGAGATCTCGCTTATATCAAAACAAAGAAACACGTTATATTTATGGTCGAAGGTTCATATTTTGGGGTCATAAATCCTTACATATTTCAAAGATTTTTAGGTATTATTATTATTATTATTATTATCATTATTATCATTATTATCATTATTACTATCGTTATTATTATCATTATACCTCTACTTCACGACTGAAGATGTAATAAGTTGGTTGAATATAAAATCTCCTCCAGGTTGCAACCCACTTCCTAAGAAGCAGATCCAGGGACAGTCGGTGTGTCTGTAATACTTTCCAAAACATGTGGGCTGTTCCAAATAAAGAAATATATTTTGCACTTCCCAGTCCTTTGAATGACCTTCCAAGTTTACATATATTTTGAGGAACAAATCCCAGACTTCCGATAACAATCGGGACGACCTGTGCTTTCACGCCCAACATTCGGCGGATTTCGATTTCCAAACTCGTGTATTAAAGACGTTTCTCTGCCTCATTAGTTAAGACTTTTTTATCGTAAGGCACAGCCACATGTACAAGTAGATACGATTTTTTCTCGAAATCCCGGATAACAATATGCGGTTTATTTGCCGCTATTGTGCGATCAATTTGAATTTGTTGGTCGTACAATATTGTACACAGTCCAACAGACGTCACCGGTGTTGGTAAGTGTTCATAGCACGTGGAGCATGTTTTTGGAACATCGAGGGCAGTACAGATCTGTCTATTGAAGCATTTACACACCCTATGGTGTCTTTTCATGTATTCGGCTTTGCGACATTTATAATCTTGTGAAATTTTGAGAACCACTTGATCATAATGTCGTGTTCTCAACGCCTGATTGTGGGCACCTATTACAACTGCTTCCGATTCTGGCCCTTTTAAACCACATAAATGATTGATCTTTATAGATCTGCACCTAATCCATTCCTTTTAGATATTGTCCATGGAGTGGTTTGTCTCTCCACGATTTCTTCAACATTTTGTTGTCTCACATTTCATGTTAAGTAGTATCGAAATTTCAGGCCTGTGTTATTCTGCGTGTATTGTAAAGGTTTCTTCGCAATGCTTTATGCTACACCTAAAATGCCGTTTTCCATTCTTCAGTCAGATTTAATGACCAGCCTCATTAGTGGGGCATCTTGATGACTGACTTCATACTTTCCCATCCCGACCACTGCATTGTGCTATGAGGCTTCAATTTTTCTGAAGACTCTTTCTCCTTCCTCACGTGACACATGAAGTCTGTGTACATCAGCTCGTGGATGGGCAACATGATATATTGTAAGCAGTTTTTGTTTTTTTCGATCCACGATTCGAACTTCTTCTTCAGTCCAGCCTCTTTCATTGTGCCGTTTGAGATGTTCTCATCCAGTTCAGTGACCAAATACTTGTAAGTTGAACCTTGCTCAAGGACTTGAATCGCAGTGTGCAAATCAACATCAATATTCTCTCACTTTTCACTTTTCGTCTTTATTATTATTATTATTATTATTATTATTATTATTATTATTATTAGTGTCATAAAGGTTAAGCGAATTCTAGACTTCGCGGATTCCTGGTTGGGTGACAGACTAGAAATCTCGAAATCTAACGGCGTCGAGGCAAATTACTCTTTACGGGACATATGATGGTTGAATACAAATACCAAAATGGCTGTATACTGAGGGGAAGACTGGAATCAGAGTTGGAGGAAATAAAGGTATGGAGTGGTTGTGCGCAGAGAAATCTTGTGTTAACGTGTTGTGTTTAAAACTAATGATTTAGAACGAAACAGTATAGGCAAGTACACATGTCATTTGTAGATCCGAAAAAGACATAGAGTACTCCAAGAAAAGTTGTGGAATATGATGAAAAAGAGAAATATAAATACAGTGTGCATAGTATGTAAGAGTGTACATTTAGAAAGTAACGACTTTTTTGCATATACAAGGGACACATCCAAATTTGCAACTTGTGGTAATGCATTTAGGTATTTTTTGTATTTTTAATGTATTTTCGTCACAGATTCTACATTTGAGGTCTTATTAATGAACTAAATATTTCTCATAGCTACTTTCACTGGATATCTTTGATTAGGTCTACGTCTATGTTTCTGTCATGTAAAGAAACCTTTTAATGTTTCAACGCGATTTTAACGCTGAGAACGATACAATTATAGAACTTTGAGAATGAATGCAATGAGTTATAATTTATATACATGCAGTTTGGACGAAATGCTGAAACCTCCTGTGATACATGTAATGGTATCATACATGTAGCATTTTGATTTTCAAACGTCGCAGTTTGCATTTCCTGTAAATTGTGTCGTTGCAAAGTTTGAAATGCCCCTAAAGAAATGAAACTTTTCTTGCGGAATACCTGTTAAATGTTATGGTATTGAAAAAAGTCAAATCATGTTGTTTTAACATTTCCACCGCAGTGTAGAGTTGTTAATACAAATCGACCAGACAATTTTAAGATTCGAAGCTCAATGAAGAGAGGCTTGCAGAAATTAAGTGAATGGCATTTACATACTATTCTAACAGTTTTTTGGCAATCCTAAATTCTGGGCACTATATGATGTGTTCTCGTAGAGTATTATGCCGCATCCCAGGCGGGAATGTACATTCGCGAAATACACACAACGGGCTGCATGAAAGCTGACTGAATTTGAATGAATTCTGAATACGTACCATAATTACCTTAATTTAGTGTTCAATTCATTTATTAGGATATTCCATTCGAGGTATGACTGAATTGAGAAACCCAGAAATTTGGTTACCTCAACATCTCCCAAATCTATATTTTTAATTTTCAATGGCGCATGCGATTGCCTGTTTAAAATGCAAAACTTCATTGCGAATGTTTTTTCTATGTTTACTATTACTTTCTTATTATGGAATCAATTTGAAACATCTAAAATCGTATTAATTATAGTTTGTTTTGCAAATAATATTTTTGTCATCAGCAAAGTGAACTGTTCTTTTAAGTTTCTAATGCTCGAGACCATATCATGTACATATAAAATATTGAGGATCCAGGAGGCAGCTATCTGTATTAATTGTCCTTTCGTTTCGTGCAATTTATTTCTCGCAACCAGTGTGAGAGTGGAATGTCTTGTAGGGTTTTTTTTTGACGAACCCAATTAAAACCTCGATTCAATTACATGAGTTCTCCCGAAAACATATGCTTAGAGGTTTCATGCTCAAAATCTCTTTTGGTACTACTGATCTCATTGATAAATAAAGTAAACACACTGGCTAAAATGTTGAGATTTTAGGATAACATTTACAGTATTTAATTTTAACAGGGTGAAGTGTAAAAGAAAATTACGAATACATCAATCTGAGCTCTGAATATAAACTCAGACTTAATAATGATACACGTTTTAGTCATATATGCTTGTCACACCAGAAAGAAGATTAATCAATTTCAGTAAGAAAATTTTAATAATAATTTCTTGAGGAAAATTTTAGTAGTCAAAAACAAAATTAATAACAAAGTATCTTCTACAAATTTAACATGTATAAACGCGAAAACTACTGGAAAAAAAGGACGGAAGTCTAGGAGTAGACACAAAGTCCCTTTTCCAAATCAACTCTGGAGCCATTTTCAGAGTAATTCATTCGCTCTTCACAAAATGTGTGGTCTTAATCCTATCATTTAATGGTCTTGATCCTATCATTTAATGGTCTTGATCCTAGGAAATACTATATTAGCCCAAACTCATAAAAAGCGGAAGAGTTGGCTCAGGGCATCAACTTACGTTACGACAGTGCCTCTGAGCGGGAGGCTCTAGAATTCGTGTCCCGACAGTGGCAGGATTTTCGTCACTAGCTAGGTCGAATTCATTCGCTGTCTGAAGAACAACTCAAGCGACCGGCTGATCTGATCAGTAGCTTTCTGTGAATTCTTCGATCAATACCAGGTGAATGCCGGAGCAGGACAAACTTGCCACGTTCAAACGCCACGCCAACTTACCACGCCACAAACTTGGACCGTTCGCGATCTTTCCTTCCCCTTCCTCGTTCTACCCTCGCCCCTTATTTACACTTTCACGCACATGCATTACACTACCACACATGCCGAGAGACTGATCGGGAGTTCAGAGTTTGTCCTGGCTGGAGCGGTGTCCCGTCGTTCAGAGATACCTGGTTGAGGAAAACCCCGCTAGCCGACGTAAGGCCGGCGCCGGATTTCACCATCCAGCGGGGGAAGATCACCCCTACCTCACGAGGAAGATATATGCACTTCACTTAAGGGACCAATTGACCTTAGCCGTTGACGCATGGGAATCGCTAATAAATCAACCCATCTCTTAAAAGGGTTCAAATCACACGCTTAAAAAAATGCACTTCGTAAGTTCTGTATTAACACGTTGACTGCCACGTGGCGCCATGTGGCACCACACGTTATGTTTCCTTTGTTGCGCGCGTGGCGCCATATGGCGCTCGCGTCAGTTTGAATTCTCTGATCATTTTTGAGACTTGGAAAACTGATACATGTGTTATTAGTGCTTCGCTCTATTGAGAGAAGTTCACTTTTCGTCTGTGCTACTTCTCCTGCGGTTGTCAGCCTGGTGGTGGTCTCTATTATCAGTTCTTTCTACCACGAGTTTGTTCGCGGCAGACGCGCGACTGTGAGGGTCTCAGGTTTCGGAACCTGCCTTATCGCTTCGGAGAAGCAAAACAATGTGTGCCGCACGTGTAGGTGCCCCGTATTCATTTCGATGTTTCATCCTAGTGCCTGTTGCTGACATTTCTTGTCGATATCTAGTGAGGGAAGCATGGCTGCGAAGAGAGTTTCAGAGCAGGATATTAGGGCGCTATTAGAAGATTCAGACAGTGATGGTTTTAGCATAAGTGGGATAAGTAGCGATTCTGATTTTGTGCCTCACGAAAGTAGTAGCAGCGATAGTGATGTAAGTGAAGACGGACCTCCTGATAGCGATGCTGAGTCTGATGGCGGCGCGGACGGTGCTTCTTTTAGTACGAGAAGGGTGAGGTGTGGAGCGACTATTCTGGTCGACAACAGCAATTCACTTTCTCTTACCCAAAACACAAATTTGGAGGGTGAACCTGAGACGATGGATCCCATGATTTTTATAAATTATTTTTATCCGAAGACATAATTGAAATGATGGTTGAGGAAACAAATAGAAATGCAGCACAGGTGATCCAAAAATCTCGATCCAAACGCACCAGCCGTCTAAACGAATGGCAGGACACCACGAAGGATGAGATGAAAAAGTTTCTTGGGTTGAAAATGTGGATGGGTCTTGTAAAATGCCTTCCATTGATAGTTACTGGAGCAAATTACCCTCTACTCAAATGGCGTTGCACAAAAACGATGCCAAAAACAGATTTCAAATTCTTTCGAGATTTTGGCATTTTAGTGACAACGAAGTAGCAAAGAAAGAACTGACAAAGTTCGACCTCTTGTGGAAGCTATTAAGAAAAATTTTATTCTAAGACATTCTCCAGGAGAATTTCTGGTTATAGATGAGTCTATGGTTCCATGGCGTGGTCGTCTAAACTTTCGGCAATATCTTCCAGGAAAGGCACACAAGTATGGGGTAAAATTTTTAAACTGTGTGACGAGAAGGGTTATGTGTATGATTTCATAATTTATTCTGGGAAAGGTTTATGCCCGATGGATGAGGAGCATGGCTACAAAAGTAGTTTTAAATATGATGGAGCCATATCTTGATTGTGGACGCACAGTGTGCACGGACAACTTTTATTCTTCTGTGGAATTGGCGGAGGCATTATTGCAAAGAATAACGCACTTCGTAGGCACATATCGTAAAAATAGAAAAGGTTTTCCTCGTGAGGTGGTAGCCACAAAATTGAAGAAAGGAGAAATTGTATCTCAAGAAAATGACAGTGGGTTGTTGTTATGAAATGGTTAGATAAAAGGGAAGTGTGTATGATGTCAACAAAATGGAATGGTATCTTGGAAGGAACTGGAAAAATGAGAAGAGATGACCAAGAAATCAAAAGCCACAGATGGTCATTTACTATAACAAAATTAAAGGAGGCATAGATATTGCAGATACTTTGGCTGCATACCATTCTTCACTGAGGAAGACTGTGAGGTGGTATAAAGTAGCTGATGACTTGCTTTTCGGAACTTGTGTGGTAAATGCTTGGATTTTGTACAGCAACACTTGCTCTACTGGTAGAAGAATGAAACTAGAGGAGTTTCGAAGAAAGATCGTGCAGAATTTGCTGGGAATAACAGATAATACTGTCGACAGGACCGTCAAAAAAACAAACCATTACCTGGAGTAATCAGACTACATGGAAGGAAAAACGCAAAAAAGGTAAAATGATAAATGCAATACAAAAAAAAAAATTTGTTTATAGGTGTACAATGAATTTATTCTTTTCAGAACGCAAGACGACGTTGCTGTCGTTGCTACACCAATCTTAAGAAAGCATTGGTAGAGTTCAGGCAGGCAACAAGGCACCACGGGTATCAACCAGATGCAAGACTTGCCCAGACAAGCCTTACTTATGTATTAATTGTTTTGAACCATTTCATAGAAATGAATAATATTTGATTGAAATTGATAAATACCATTATTTACAATATTCTTTAATCTGCTATTCTCATTCAAACCTTTAAAATCGTTCAACGAGAGAGTGTGGAACCTTCCGACACTTCACCAGAGATGTGGTGCCATATGGCGCCCATAGAAAAATCGAACTGACAAGCAACTGTGGCGCCATATGGCACCACGCATGATAATATCACCATTAGAAAGATCTGAAAGAATTAATATTTGTAATTTTTACCAGAGATTTTTCTGATCAAAATTGATGAAGTTATCGCCTCGGCAAACTAGGGTAGTTTCACGAATATCGACTTGGCAGTCAACGTGTTAATCTTATATAAAACTTCGGACAACCAAACATCTTCCCGGCTCAGCGATGGTGGACAATGAGCACACATTTTCTCCAAAGATACAAAATCGTCATGCAATGTCTAGATTTATAAAATAAATTACCATCCTTCGGCTTTCATTCTAAACTCAGTCAATATTTCTTTCCTTCTCCATTAATTCTAATATTTGATTGACTTCCTAACGTAGGTTCCGTTCCTTACAAAATAACTGTTTTGAAATCACTCTTTACTGCATAGTGCAATAGGACCATATTGTTGCAAGCTCTACAATGAATTTGAGCTAAAATTGAAAAAAAATTTGCTAATTCAAATCGATTTGAAATTAGGTGTTCAAGGTAACATGTGGTTACCATGAAATCACGCATTTGGAGAACGCTAATCTTTCCATAGCATCTAGAAGATAGTCTAATTATTCGTTTGCCTGACTATTGAATCCTCCAGTACCTGAAAATCTTATTCAAAGAACAAAAAGGCGATTCACCCCAAGGGAAGTGTATGTGCCGAAATCATTTTGCAGTTTCAATTATAAATTTTCAACCTGTGTAAAGTACATTCTAGCAACGTCATACCGCTCATACTACCTTCCTTTGAAAACTCTCATTTGGCCTTATGAATCTTAGAGATAGACGCATATGACTATAATATGACCGTCCCGATAAGACGTGAAAAAATGTTCTTCTGTAACTGAATTTCGTGTCCATGACTGTTTATCCATCTGAAATATCTCTTTTGAAGTGTCTACTTGAGAAGTGAAAACGTCAGGCCCATGCAGTAGATGCTGTTTAAATTCGTACATGTGGCAAAACTCAGACGTTCAGCTTCATTGATGAGCAATTTCTTTCCATTCATTCCTAATTACTTAAATAATTTATACATTAAGAAATGTCTTCTGTCTGTTGAAATTATTGATCTTAGTAGTATTTTCGAGGAGAGTTCCGTAAGCGGAGAAAAGTGAGAATGTGAAGTCTCGCGGGTGTGATCGGATGGAGCACTTTACCTGAAAGATGTGGAGCACCACGAAAAGAGCGGAGGTAGCGAAATAGGTGCGTGGGTGGCCCTGAGCCACAGACTTAGACCGCGACCGCGGCGCGCACTCCGCGTGCGACTCTAGCACGGCGACGGCTCGGCCCGAGCGCCCCGACTGCGCGCGGCAGCTCGTCTTGACTTGGCCGCAGCCTCTCCCGTCCGTCACGGAGGAGCGAGAGCGAGAGCGCCGAGCGAGGTGGGCGGAGGACGAGGACGAGGATGAGGACGATGATGAGGAGGTGGAGGACGGCGTTGCGGTGGAGGTGCAGGCGCCGGACCTCACTGGCGCCGCCCCGCCGCCCGCGCCGCCCCCGCCGCCCGCGCCGCCCGCGCCGCCGCCCGCTGTCCGCGTCTGAAGTGGGGGTGCTGTCTCCGCCAATGTGTCTGTCTCGCAAGGTGCCTAGGTCGCCGGCGCTCGCCGCTGCGCGGAGCGATCGAACGCGTTATGGACCTACGGCCATTGAGATGCGGCCGGCAACGTGCTCCGCTCGGAGGCGACCACGTTGGCAGAAACATGCTCTCAGCTGCGGCCACGTGGTCATCACACACAGGATTGCTCTACCGATTATTCCTCGCTACTGGAATCAGTATCAGACGACATTCTTTGTTTTATAAGGAGATTGTATTCTTTCGACTACACGCTCTTGGATGCTACTATTTATTTTCACTAAGCTCCATAAATGAGTTAATATTTTATATAAATAAGCAATATTATCTTATACTTTTCTTATTTTTTCAATTCTCACCTAGAATATGAAACGAGAAGTTGGGCGTGATAAATCACTTTCACCTACCATCCGTATTCTCCGTGATACTGTCACACAGTGTCTAAATAAAATGATATGTAAGAATTATTTTTTTCCGTATTTCCGAATTTCTTTCGTAATTTAATCACACCAGCGAAACATATGGGCTTCATCTTTACAAACACCTTGGTATTTATTCTTCCTTCTTAAATTTACTTTTCTTCAAGGTTGTATTGAAAACTGCAGCATAATCGAACTTAACTGGGAGCGTCATTTGTAGATTGAAACGGAGGGATTTGCTTCAGCGTTTTCCTTTAGTAAATAATTGTTTTTGAGGTTCCAATGTAAGTAATAGAACCGCAAAAATCAATAAGCTATTTTTTTTATGAAAATCCATATAGTGAAGTAAAAACTTCAACTTGTAAATGGAAATTTATATTGTGTTATTGTACGACTCTGATCTTCTGCCAAATCCAATGCAGTAAATTTACAGAACTTTGAATTTCGACATTAATTGTCTATTGTAAATTGTTTTAAGCACTGATTATTTAGTATAAATACATGTAGTAACATATAAACTAAGAATAATTCCAAAAATGATCAACGAAACGCCATTATAGGAAGATAAGAGTTTCAACAATTTAAAATCAACTTTTTCATAAATATAAAAATGTGAATCCAAGTCAAATGACCCTTAAAATTGCCCTGAAGTGGAACTTAAGTTTCTGTAACTGCACTGTCATGAAAAAAATAGGCACCTTAAAGTGTATTTAGATAATTGGTTCAAGTTTCTTAATTTTTTTAAATTATGGAACTCGCTTAAAAGGATAAGGGAACTAATGGAACTTCAGGGGAAACTATTAATATTTATTTATATTTTCCTCTTTGACAAGATTTTTCTTGCCCATGAGCTTTCAATTGCATCGCGGAAAATGATTCTATTCTTATTATTTGTGTATATTGTGTTACGCAGAGCGCAGTTACTCTCGACAGAGATGTTTTTTACAATACTTGAAGCGGGATTTCGTAGAGTAAATAGGCTTTTGACATATTTTTCAGGTATATGTTCAATAATATAGGGAATAATTAGTACATAAAAGCCAAATAATAGTTAATAATCTCACAGAAAAAGGAATTATATACTCATGCATACCGCTAAAAAAATAAATGTCTTCGACTTATGAAGTTGGTAACACCGTGTATTATTTCAAACATTCTGGAGCTAAAGAATACGTGGGCAGATTATACTTCTTTCCCATACGTCCCACAAATTCTTTACTGTATCTTGACGCAAGTAAATGAAATGAAATCAAACAGTATAACTTTATCGCAATATTTTTATCGCATTATTTTTATTTTCATGTAAAATGATATTTCTTTATATGCATTCGCTTTTCAGACAGATTTTGTCAGTGAAGATCCTTGCACAATGTAATTAAATTCTCTCTCGTCTGAAGAAGCATTTGAGTATTTGTTTACATAATAATTTGTCAATGATGCAGATAGGCACAACTCCGTCAACAGCTTCCCAAATCATAACAATGATATCAGGTTATGAAAGTGGAAGGCAAACTTTCCACTCAAATGCTTCTGCATGATCCTGTTTAGCGAAGCAACAAAACAACTGGTTGCATGATGAACTGTGGTGCGCGTGTCTCCAGAGCTGTGTGATGGTTAAGTGTCGTAACTTGATGACGACCTCATTCTATTCTATCTTCGTTTCAAATAAATGCCACACTAATAAATATAGATGATGTTCATCCGACTAAAATCACTCGCAAAACAGTATTTTGAAGCCCACGCAAGTGAAATTAATAGAAATGTTCATGGCGTATTAGCACCCTCTTTTTTAGTAATTTCCTGTATAGTTGTGTTGTTACAAGTCTTTGTGTCTCAAGCATTTTTCACTCCAGCAATATTATTAATAATTGTTTCTCATGTTTTAGCAATGCATGTATTGCAACGCATACTTGCAATTTAACAATATTGTCATCGGTATAAAGATTCTTTATATTTAACTAGCTTTTGTATTCAACATCTTTCAAGGAATGACAAGTAATGAACCAACAATGTTCTTGGTCAATAATTGATTGTGTTTGATACGTTGTTTATTGTATTATTTGATACATTGAATAGGGATTTTTAATACGTCGCTATTTCATATTAAGTTTGATTTATAAGTTTGATTCTGCACTCTCAATTGTAAAGAATTGTAGTCAGAATTTGCTAACAATCCTTTCATAGTAATAACATTAAAGTTTGGAAATGTAAAAATTAATAGTATAGACCTTAATTAACTGAATATAAAACACATTACCATGACCTTAATAGTTTTCCACTGACAATGGAAGTAGCGCATCTTTAAAATTGATAAAAAATTATAATATTGTTCTATGGCCCTATCATACTGATAAAGTTATAAATTGAAATATATTTTTGCAAGAAATTCTAATGACCTTCCTTACCACAACAAACCTAACTTGAGCATTCCTGCAAATATGTCTGATTGAAATAATTAAAAATACTATACAGTATCTCCCATATTTTGATAACAATAAGGATGAAATGCAAAATGAGCTATCAAAACTCTTGTATTGGTATAAGCATTCAGTTTTTTCCCCTCTATTGGAGTAAATTTAATTAAATGTTTCATACTATCTTTATTAGATGAGGATATGAAACAATAATTATTGCGATGTTTCACCACATCGAGTTTATATTATGAAATTCAAGCAATAAGACTACATATTTCCCCAGAACTATTCTCCAACCAATTGCATTTAATACGATTTTTATTTATTTATTTTTTGTTATAGCTGCCTTATCAAAAGATGCTGCATGATTACTTGTACATGATTACATTTTTTAGATACATGTAATTTTCTATAGGTTATGTAAATCACGAAATATTTTTCGTCTATGATGACATATTCCATTGTTGTCTAAAAGGATCTAAACCAGTTTTGATTGGAAGCGTCTTTATTTGTTGTTTGTAATGTATTACATTATTTACTGATTTCTTCACATTTAAACTCAATTACCGGATATTTATGAGTTTTCTTGGTGTTAATTTTTAATTTTCCAGCAAATAAAGTTAAAAAATATTTTTTTTATTTTCATATTCTAAAGGAAGAACTACATTACCTTTAGGAAGCAGTAATTATGCACAAAAAACATAAATTTTGGCCTACAAGCGATATACTGAGATGCAAATACTTACATCCTTAACACTTGTGTACTGATCGAAACCGATGCTATTTACACAGTTCAGTTGACAAACGGTGGTCAGTACCATGTAAGACTTCCAACGACTTTGCACAACACCCAGAATTAAAATTTGTGAATTTATAATCCCAATTTGATCCACCATATACTGTGGTCAGTGCTACGTTTTCATGCCAGTAACGGAATAATTAGAATAGGTTTACTTTCCCGGAAATTCCCATTTTACTGAAAGTTAGAAACTTGGCGTTTACTTTAATTTCCTAAATCTACAATCAAGTAATTCAAAGTTAATACTTTTTTAAATGTCAAAAATTGTGACACATTCTGACTAATAAAATATGCCAATGTGTTACTAAATTATCAGACGCAAGAATAGCAAGAAATGTACTATTACTTCTTACTTTTTAGTAATTGTCAAGTCTCGTCACGTCGCAGTCAGTCAGTGCCTTTTATCCCTTCGGCCAGGGGCTCGACGCCGTTAGATCCCGGGGTTCCTGGCCGGTCACCGAACCACGAACCCGCGAGTCTCGAATGCGAATGTATATTTAGTGCATATGAATTTCCCCCATACGTATTGACGTACATTAAAAAAAAGCAAAAAAATACGTTTAGTTCAATTCTTTATACCCAAAGACACGCAATTTTTTAAGAAAACTGAATTTTCTGTCATTGAATAGTTCGTTGTCATTGAATAATGAATTCAGTAACGACAGTTTGGCAAGTTACTGTCAAGCGCTGAAAGAAAAAAAATTGTTATTCCGTATCTATTTTTTTGCGAACGCACAATCTGATAATTCAAAATTTTGATAATTTCAATTTTATATGTCAGTTTCTCTTTGAATTTGATATCATAGGGACACTCTAAACATAAAAAGATGGCACTGTTTTCACGGACTTCCGCGTCAAATCTCTCTATTAGAGTGTCGTCTACACACTGCTGCCAATTTTCGCCTCTGGGCAGACCGGGAAGCCGACCTGGTGCGAGAGCAACTTGCTACGCGCCCCGCTGAGTGACGAGGCGGCCCCGCAGCCCGGGAGTCCGGGCGTCGGTTCTTCCTTTCTCGAGGCGGCCGGGCGGGTTCTCCCTTCCTGCTCGGCGCAGGCGGCGCGGCCGCGAAGCGGGAAGGGTGTCAACACCTTTCACGAACCGGTCGCCGATTTTTCTGGCGCGCCGCTGAATAAACCCGCGTCTCCACGCGGCAACCGACGCCGGGCATCGAACTACGGACCGCGCGCGACCGCAACGACGGCTACACGTGCGTCATTGCTGCGGACCGTTACGGAAGGAATGCAGTAGTTCAAGAATATACATCGGAGCTGTTCTGCACGATTCTTTGAGAAGGTTTCAGCATTCAGTTTACGTAGATTCAGTTATAAACGTCAGTACTCGAGTTATTATAACACAAAAATAGTGGCAAAAGTCGCTTATTTTGCTTTTACGAGATTCTTCACGAGCCAGAAAGTGAAGTAATTTTACGAGTGAATGAATTCATTTACCCTCGAGTGCCAAATATTATTTTATCCACTAACTCTTTAACTAACTTATAAATGAATGCCAGATAGAACAAATTATGCCTTTAAATATTTCATAGTCTAAAACAGGACAAGTCTTCAATTGACTATTACAATTTTTTCAAACGAATAAAATATATTGGCCTATTACAGTATTCGTAAATTGAATTACTTATGAAATGTTATTTTAAGTACTTAATTATTCATATAACTTATCGACTAATTAAAATCTTGATTATTCCAATAACAAACCAATAAATTATAGGTACGGTTAGAATAAGAAATGCTTTACAAACAAATTAATTTTAGAAATGTATATACTATTCTATAATTTTACTTTCTCATATACTCATATTAAGATAGTTATGTAATGTTGCAGAAAAAGTTGTTACTTTTTTGCAGGAAAATTCGCTTTGTACATCCTTTATACCGATTTCTTTCTCTCAAAACGTCAGATTATCGATCAAATCGTCTGTCAAACCGTCCGTCCGTCTGAGTCAACACTAGCGTCTTATGCCTTGCTCAGAATTTTTAACAAAATCTATTATTTGCGATCGATCAGGCTGACGTTGCGGCCGCACGAATTTTGAAACGGATCATTTCATTTTGGGATTACTTCACAATTAACCTAAATCACATTTTCTATTTTTTTCAAAAAGGGCTTTTTTTAAATTATTTGCACAAAAACAACAAAGTACTCTTGTAAATACGGAGCAGGTTTTGTTTTCAGTAAAACTTTTAAAATTTCGAAAAGTGGATAAGTTTAAAATATTTTGGACCTCTCCACAACTACATTTCTGAAGATAGAGATTTTTAATGAAAAAATCTATCAAAGCTATATATATGAAAATGTTTTACAATAATTATACAATATAACCACATCATAATATTTTTTGAAAATATAAGTGGTTGAACGAAAACGTGTCAAATTAAAATATATTTTAACAAAATTTTCTCAAAAAGGCATTAAATTATTCCTCATGTATTTTCTCAAATAGCACACAATTCGCGAAATAATGTCAGAGTCATTTTCATTGCATCTCTGAAATTACGAACATCAAAAATCTCAAAATTTGCGAAAGTCCAGTTTTCTTTTTGATACTGAATCTCTTGAGGTTTATTCGTGTTATTAACTTTACTTTAAAATATATAGTGCTGCATGTTACCAGTTAACTGGCGTATTAAAAAAAAAGGTTCAAAAATCAGATAATTTCCGTTTAAAGTGGTCGAAGAGCTGAGAGTTCTGCACGTGTTTTATTACCGTGCAACTTCTTGCACCCCGATTTTCATAATAAAATATTGTCATGACGCGACAAAATCCCTTGCTCTCCTTTGCTACTGGGGCCTCTATTTCAAAGACGCAGAAGAAATACAACTTCTAGAGTAATAACAAAACTTTTCAGTAAAGCTGAAGCTATTGCTTATTTCTATCCTACATAACTAGTTTGACTAGTATAGTGTTAGAAAAAGTTGCTAGTGAGAACCGAACGGGGACCCTTTTGCAAACCGGACGTAGCGAGTTTCCGGAAAAAATGCTCGCTCACCTCTTGCAGACAGCGTGCGATATTTCCTTGAAGCGGCTTTTCTAAGTTTTGCTGCAAATCTACATAAAATTTAATTTTTCCTTATTTTTATTTAAATGCAAAATTATTTAAATTATTTTCTAATCCTTGTAATTAGAAGGAGGTTTTGGCAAATCTGCTTGAGCTAAAACTAACGTTTCAAAAGCGTTGTCTTCTCATTTTTAATTTTTTTCCGCTTATTAACTTGAATTTTAAAAGCATCAATATTATTTTACTGGAAAATAAGCAAAACGATTGTGTGATATCTGAAGAATATGAGATTTGCAACGAATAATAAATTCATCATATTTTCCAAGTTCAAACTAGCAGAAATATAGAGTCGTCAATGAGAAGAAAATAAAATATAATATGCGGTTATTAGATGTTGGTTTCTGTAAAGAAATGTTTGGCATTTTAGAGATAGTTTTGTACTTTAGAAGGGTAAACGGGAAAGAAATACACTGGAGAAGCAATCAGTAAAATCACAAATTTCTGTGTTATAATTACATTCATAAGGAACACTATATTTGAAAGAAACTTCAGAAAATAGAAACCTTTGAGTAGGTTTCCTTGGAGACAAATGAAATATGCTCTCTAAGAAGTGGCATGACAGTTTTTAAGGTGCCCAAATTAAAATATCTGTAATATCTGACAAAAAAGTAAGAATATTGTGAAAAAATATGAATGTGAAATCTATAGAATTATCGTCAGTCAAGTGAAATATAAAATTCAAATGATTTAATAATCAATAATTTTCCTCAAAGTAAGACTAGAGTTATTTACAAAAATAAACACCTAGAAACTCTCAACGCTTTTACATTTTCCAAAAATGTTTATGACATTGCGGACAAACTGACATTAGGTTTGTGGGTCTGGTCAGCAGTAGCAAAACAAAAATTACTTCATGGTTGTTTACCAACGTTACGGAAAATATATTTCCATCATCCGGGCTTGCAACCATTGGAAAGCAAACCAGCATTGCAAACAAACAAGCAGATAGCTACATGTTCTTGAAGGTGGGACACCTCACGGGATGTAAGGAATATAATTACACATTCACCACACCAACATACACCATTATTACAAATGATAGTGTGCTGACAATGCAATTAATATAATAAAAAATGTAGTAAATATCTCTAAGCATTCCTTGGAAATATTGGTATTTGCTAGCACACAAAAAATAATACTATTATCCCATGAGACATGTCCTTGCAGTTAAAAGCCCCAATATTTATTACTTCACTGATACTTTTATGTAAAAGCCACGAGTACATTCATACCATTTTGATACGATTGACCGTTTGTACTATCGGTCCACATTTGAGAAAACTATTAACTACTCATAATTATTCACTAATAAAACTAACCAATTCGATGTAAACTAAAAAATAATTACCCTTGGAGAAACCAAGTTCCCATTAGAGTAAGTTATTGTGTCGGACTAGGTAGGATGAACAGAGTACATCTAACAGTCATACAAGAAGAATAAGATATTGACTATTAATCATGTAGGGAATCTTGAGTTAGTCAACAGGGAGACTAGAGCAGAATCCAAGCTGTCAAAATATTCACATTACCCGGCTTCGTCTTCCACGTTCTCCCTCTAGTTATTTCAAGTTTTTCGATAGACAGATAATTGTATCCTGCCATCTTGTCTCTGAATACTTTTGTACTTCGTTTATCCCAAATGATTGTCAGACTTCGTTCACTTTTTTAACCATAGGAATTTGTGTTTTCCTGATCTCCTAGAACGTGAGCATTTTCCTTTCAATTCTTGTGGGTTTCATTCTTTTAGTAAGTGTTTTAAAGGCATTCCCCTTTTCTGTATTGCATTTGAAATCGTGATTCATACGAATCATGATTTTGTCTCAGTGCTTCCACTCCCAAGTTTTTTCTATCACTGTCATCGTTTCTCTGTGCTTTTCTTGAGTGCCAGGATATTCATTAAGCATTTTTCTTTTCAAGTTTCATCAATACTTCGCGAGATCGTCTCTACCGCGAATAGTTTGGTTTGACCACACTATTGTTATGCCTGAATTTGGCCTTCTACCTTAAATATTTTTCATGAGAGTTTCTTGCCACAGTTAGTACACTTTTTTAATATATTTTTAATACAATAATGAAAAATTATTTTAATCGTCAAAAATTGATGTGTTGTTAGTATTTTTTCATTTAAATTGTTAAACTTTCGCATACCTTCTAATTTACGTAGAAAATTTCACTTCATGGCCGAAATCAATTATCCTCTCAAGAAAAAGATTTTAGAGAAGATGTGAATTCTATGACAACTTTGAGAATATCTGCAATGAGATTGTTAATATAAAGTAACGCAATGGTTATTGGCAATAAGGTAGACTTGTTTTTCACCGTATCATTTATTTACGGTGCGGGTTATTTACGGAAAAAGTCTTAATAAATGTAAAAAAAATAATGAAGAAATGTAGGATTTTTCTGATGATATGAGGGTTTTATACCGTTGCTCTCAGTGACACAATCGCAACGTGAAGTTTTCTGATTCTTGGTAACTTTTGTACTGGAATTATTCCCATTGAATTTTATTTGTGATTTGATTTCTTTTAATCATATGATAATAAAACACTGTGACCTATGGGGAAGAAGTATAATAGGCGCACCGTTTGTTTATTTCAATTGTCCAATGTGGCTATTGTCGTAACAGATAGTTCCATCAGATTTATGAATGTAGTAGTGGTAGATACAGTTAAGTGAACCCGGTATAGTGCAATTAGTATCAGGAGTTTTAAGTCAATGAAATAAATATACAACTGCATTTAAAATTTCATCCTTGAGTAAGCTATTCCCAGAGCTTCCATATAGCCATCAAAGCTAATGAAGGTGTCTTCCAGTGCAGTATTGGAGATTATATTCTACCTTACTGATTCTTTGTCTGCCTTTAGTGATGGAGTTCGCCAGTTTTTCAAGACTTTCAATAGCTGAAAACGCTTTCTGATTCAGAAACGTTCAGTATTGCCATATCATCCACAGTACTTCTTTTTAGGATGACGTAAAAATGTTTCTTTCCTTTTACTACTGCTGATAAGCTGAGCTATCGATTTGTCGTCTTTAGAAAAAGTAATTTGGAATACTAAAGGAGACATGAAGCGACATGTCACTCTCACTTCTCTCCCCGCACAGCCTTGTAAAGAACTGACAATCTTGCTCGATTCTTCCTGTCTATGTATTCACTGTTGCCAGAGCTAAAACGTGTTAGGAAAATGTCATCGTTCAGATTGTTTAGGGGCTCCGCTAAAATGTATCCATTTCTTACAGAACATTAAAAGTAAACAAACCTCCGTTCTTACGTATTAACGTAATACCACCAGAATCCATCATCTGTAAGTAAATCAACACACATTCTATCAATTTTGAAAACAAATACTGTATTCAATCAGTTTGCAATCCGAATTCCCTTCATTAATAAGCATGGGTCAATAACTAGAGATTCGTATTATTCGGATTACTTTATTTACTGTTTTAACAAAACCATGGCATTAATACTGACGTTTCCTGATTTCGTAAAAAGAGCTTGTGACATTTATTGTATGAACACACTGCACATTTATTGCATTGACATGTATTGCATAAAGTGTAACATCAACAGCAAATCAAGGGGCCGGCGCAGTGAGCCCAATTGCTTAGCTACGCTACATAAAGTCACGCAAGTTAAGGAAATAGAGACACCGCGGATTCTGAGACGAATGACCGTCTGAGAACCCCAGACACAAAATTCGCCAAGCGCCTGTTCGAAGAAAATACGCCTGATAAAAGGAACTGAGTGATTGCAACGTGACGAGTTAAAAAAAAATTTAGGAGAAGGGAACTCCAGGTGCTCAATGCCAAAGATATCTAAGACACGTGTTGCAAAGAAGCATTATATATATATATATATATATATATATATATATATATATATATATATATCCCTATTTTTGAATAGCTACAATTTCTTCATGTTTGAACCAATGTTTTTACAACCAAATCTGAGAGAAAGAGTAGTATTTTTGGTTTGTTTAACGTGTTGTGAAATGCCGCGTGTGTTGTGTCGAAGAGCGGGCCAAAATTCGTTATGAGGTCTGGGGATCTGTGGTGCAAGAACAAAGGTGGTGGAAGGGTGAACTAGGGATCCATGCAACACTGGAAGCAAAAACAGTTAAAAATTGACATTTCAAATCTCTAACAACTGGGAGTACCGCCGATGCAAGGATATCAGGAATCCCAACTTCGGGAAAAGAAGATAATGTTGGCAAAGTTCGTGAAATGGTTTTGTGGATCCCTAAGAAATCCCTTTGAGGTCTGTAATTTCCCAATGGAACAACCCACAGCTTCGCTAATACAGGACGGAGCACCTACACATTTTGTAAATCATGTCCGCGAATGGCTGCGTGATCATTTCTCTGGTCGTTGGATTGGCAGACGTGATGCACATGAATGACCTGCTCACAGACTTGATTTAACGACTTGGACTTTTCCTCTGGAGGGTGGAGCTCAGGAGAAGGCTTACAAGTGAAAGCCAAAGAACTTAGATGAATTTGATGCAACAATATCTTGTGTGTAAATCGATGTTCCACGAACCACGCTGCGGGCAGCAGCTTCGAAAGTACCAGTTCGTTTAAAAAAATACAGTAAAAATGCTGGAGCTCAAGTAGAAATTTATAAAGACATTAAACTAAACCTCAAGAAGCACAGTTTCTAACAAAACTAGTTTTACAAAATTTAGTTTGTAATTAAAGAAATTACATTTATCCAAAAATAGGGAGAGACTTATCACACACACTGTATATAATTAATGTCAAATAATCTCGTAATGAAGTGAAATATTATGTATGTTAAATAAATTTCTTAATAAAGATTAATTATATTAATGAAATGAATATTCACTGGTACTATTATATTATTATATTTATGAAAATTATTATTTTAGAATAATATAAAGATAACTAGGGAAGGCCAAGTTTAATTATCTTTTTATCCAACACTATTCTCTTAAGTACTAGTTATGGATTCGTTCGAAGTCCAAGATTAATTAAATTATTCATAAAATAAATAAAATTCTACCTCATGAATGCTCTGAAAATATATATATATATATATATATATATATATATATATATATATATATATATATATATATATATATATATAGCCAAAAAAGATAGCACAAAACTACAAAGTGCTGAAATAAAATGTCTGAGATCAGTAGCTGGTTATAAGCTGATGGACAAGAAAAGGAATTTAGAAATTCGTAAAGAACTTGATGTATGTAAACTACAAGAGAAAGTTAATTACTATCGAAATTCCTTGATGCAGCACATTGAAAGAATGCAAAACAATCGACTACCGAAAATAATTCTAAAATACCGCCCACAAGGACGAAGAAATTCTGGTCGTCCGAAGAAAAGATGGGGTGACCAGACGGGAATGGGGGCGTAACAGTCAGAGCCTATATACCTGAAGAAGAAGAAGATATATTTTGTTAGGAAAATATAATTGTTATAAAAATGAGATTCCGTACAATAAACAATATTCGCTCCAAAGTTTCACGCACAATTTTTTATATTTAACATGGCATCTCAGGAGCAAAGAACAGTATTTTGGGAGTTCAAAGTATCAGTAATTCTAAGAAAAAACTTTTGTATGAACATTATTCGGTTTCGAAGGGTTTCCGAGATTTTCCGAGTACAACATTTTGAATTTGAGGCGAATTAATGTACGTTCCTCCTACCTCGCTACGTCAGTTTCTGATGAATGTTATTCAATGAAATGTCAGTTGGCCATTATGATACAAAATTAAAATGTTCTACAAAATTCTGACTATTTTAAAAATGTAGGATATACTAATATGTGGTATGTGAACGATTTTTGCGCGGAATCACCACTGTTATAGAAAAATACATTTCCTTATACGCTGCATTCTGGATCAGAGTGTGTTTGTCATAGCATTTAATGATTGTGGTTTAATACCAAATAACCGTCGCTGATCTTAACGAGGACTTGTAGAAAAATAGGTAAACATTCATCAAATAATAGAACATAGCCCTTCAAATAGAACTTGTCAGTATTTCAAGAAACTGCGTTTGGAAAACTGCGTGAAGACTGAACATTTTTTACCCGTAGAGTATGCACAAGCTACACCCAGGGGACAATTCCATCTAGTCTAGAACTGTTTCACTGTTTACTAATTTTTTCCATTTGTACAGTACTAGTACTTCGTTCATACGCTACTTACTATCGTACTGATGAAGCTAATTTCACCTGGGAATATCAAGATACACCCAGGCAAGTAACACGGGATGTCCTCATACATATTATAAAGTACTCTATTGTTGATGATAGAAGTTTCGACACTTTTTAAAGTATTAAAACTATAGCACCTATGTTACTTGAAATAAGACCATTATCATCGACAGAAAGTTCTAGGTCGGAAACTATTCAAAAGAAAACATGCACAATTCTTCAGTCAACAAACACTACATAGGAAACCCTTTGGAATATGTCAGAGGTTCATACAAGATTTTATATTGTGAATGATCGATATTCTAATCTCCAAATATTTTGACATTTCATTCTGGGACACCCTGCATGTCCTTACCACTACCCATGTCAGCTGTTGACGTCTCAAGAACATCTCCGAGGCACAAAGTGCAGCTTGTCTAGATTTCTCACAATTTCTTTCAATCTCCAACTTTTCTTTGCTCACAAGAAACATACACCATGTTCCTACTAATATAATAATTGTTCTAAAATGTACATTGAATCTCTGTAAGCTAAACATTAAATAAAATCGTATAGGGGTTTGATTCATATTTCCGGACACGTCAGTTGCTGTGTTCATTAGTGCCGTGAAGTGTAGCAAAATGAACATGTGAAATTCTTGTAGGAAAAACTTTAGACTAATATAATTTTGTAAATAACAAATTTTTATTCGCTCTAGAAGGTATTAATTTTCATATAGATATGTACGGTTAGGTAATGAGTATGGTCATTCCTTTATGCAGAATTATATCAATTTTAATATAATATTATTTTTAAACAAATTTAACTATATCTGTGTTAACGTATATTTGCATTCTTATTTGCGAACTAAACATTTTGTAAATTGAACTGTTTCAGACGTTACACACACTAGACACTAGAAATAGCTCATCGAGCCTGATGTCATCTCTAGATACTTTGTACTTTCTCGCCATTACTTCTTAAGAAGAGAAAATATTGTAATCGTGCACCGGAAAACAACGAATTTTCGATAGAAAGCTCTTATTGGAGGGCTCTCGCACATAAATGATGGAACAAATAATGTACCTATATATAGTAAGTAATTTACTTCCTCCATGTCTTCTTCTTTCTTGACAAGCGTTGGGAGCCAATGGCCCGTTCCAAGACACAACTGCTCTGACCACCTCATTCTAGGTCTACCTACATCTGTGTAGCCCCATATAAGAGAGCTAACTTTGGTAGTCTATTTGGCTCCATCCTGTTTACATGCTGGAACCATTTCGGTTTATATTTTTTGATGTCATTTACTACACCGTCAATATTGAACCTTGACCTTATGTCTTCGTTTGGAACTCTACCTCTCAAGGTTAGACCCTGTAGAGCTCTTAAGAAATTCCTTTGGGAAGCCTCAAATCTTTTTTGTTTTTTTTCCTCAGTGTTCACGTTTCACTTGTGAAGCAGAGTGTGGGTTGAGATATAATATTGTGAAAAAGCTTATTACGGTGCTATTCAATATATTATTTTTAAAATGCCTCTTCATAAAGCCATTCATAAGCCATTATTGTATTTACTTACATTCTCTTGCATTGCAGGGTTATATCATTTGATATTTTGCAGCCAAGGTCAGTGAAATTGGAAACTTGTTCAAGAATTTGGTTGTCGATAACAATTTTTGTTCTTCTCAAATATTTGCCTTGTATGCCATAGCCCGTTTTTTGACTAGATATCCTTAAATTATAAATCTGTAACACTGAGTTAAGGCATGTTATATTTCTTTGGATATCGTCTTCCGAAGTAGACAAAAGAACTTGATCAGCTGCGTAAGTCAGATGTGTAATTTGTTTATTTCGCGATATTGGTATACCTTTTGGATTTGTGGTAATCCATAGATTCATACTTTTGTTCATATATATGTTGAAGAGAATTGGGGACAAACCACATCCTTGTCTTAATCCTTGGTTGCCTTTTAAAAGTGGCAATGTTTTGCAATCATTCACCTGAATACAAATTTCGGTATTCTAGTACACGCTTTTAATGGCATTCATCATGTTTCCGGGAATCTAAAATACACCATAATTTTGATCTCTCCACACTGTCGTGAGCTTTGCGATAATCCAGGAATCGCATGTACGTAGGCAGATTGTATTCTCTGCGTTTCTCTAATATCTGTTCCAGCGTGAAAATTGCATCACTACAGCTCCTTGCTTTCCTGAACCCATTAACCTCTTGCTGAAGAAGATTCTCTATCTACATGTTAAGTTTGTATTTCAATAATGGGATACACAATTTTGAAGCTGTAGTCAATAAGGAGATCCCACGATAATTTTCACAATCTTCTTTTGACCCCTTTTGATGTATATTGATTATTAAGTCTTTGTCCCATTCTGCAGGTACTTTGCTTTCATTCCAGAGACTATTAAAGAATTTAATAAGGACCATTTCATCCGATCTGCGTATTTCCATAATTCCATTGGCACATCATACAGTCCAACGGATTTCCTATTTTTGCTTTATGTAGAGCTAATTGTAACTCATCCATTGTTATCTCTTTATTATTTGGCATTTTCTCTGTCTTCACTTCCCCAATATTGTCTCAGAATAAAAGTTTCATGTAGTGTTCAATCCATTTTTTCTCTGACATAAAATATACCCGTGCATTATCTTGTTCGTTTTTGGACATATTTTTGACAATTTTGAAGCCAACCCTTTGAGCGCCAATTACGTCATGCTTTAACCTTTTGCAGAAAATCTGTCAACTTTCCATGTGTGTTTTTCTGGACAACAGGCGTGTTTTAGCTCTAAAGCGTTTATACTATATGTAGTCTTCTGGTTTCTTGGTACTCAAATATCTCTGATAGGCATCTTTCTTGAGCTTGTTGGTTGTTTTAATTGCCTCATTCCATATTTTCAGTATTCCTGGTTTTCGATTCCATTGGTAACTTAGGCATATGATGCCGACTGTAGCACACAATTCACTAGGTTCTTTCAATCAGATTCTATATCACTTCAGAGTGTTTTCAGATATTCATTCATTCGTTTCTCATACAAGCTTCTTGTATTGTCTTGCTCCAACAGCTGAACTTTGTTTCTTCCAAAGGATCCTGCTTTTCCTCTTATTTTTATACATCTATAAGGAAGGTGAAAAATGCTTTGTAGTAGGAAATGGTCTCAGATAATTTCTGGACCTCTGTACACTCTAGAATCCGTGATAAATATTTTGAGTTTGCTATTTATAATCATATAATCTAAAATTGAATGCATACCTCGAACTAACCATGTATATTTGTGTATGTCTTTATGTCTTTAATAGGTATTAGTAATTTTGAGATTATTAAAAGTACAGAAGTCTAACAGTTTTCTCCATTAGCATTAAGAGGCATTTCACCAAACGTTCCCACAACTTCATTCACAGAAACACATCCTACCCTGGCATTCAGATCTCCTTTTATAATTGTATAGTCAGAGAAACCTGCGATGCTTATGCAATGTCTTATAAAATGCCGTGTTAATTTGCAATGTCTTATAAAATGTTTGTTTCTTCTTTCTTTCCTTACTCTGGAGCGTAGGCTCCTATAATATTCAGGTGAGATCTGCCAGTCTTCAGATTCAATGTCACAATCCGCTCTGATATCCATGCGTATGGGATTATTTTGCTCTTCCATTTTGATACACTAATATCGTCACACCTGCTGCATCTCTCTTTTCTGGAGATACTCCTGAATAGATTAGAATATACTCTCCTAACTCATGACTTCCCTTGGACTTCCTTTTTGTTTCAGATAAAACTGCTGTATCGATTTGTTTTTTCTTAAGTTCTCTCACTAGTTCTACTGTTTTGTCTGTTAGGCTTCTAACATTTCTAACTCCAGGTTCAAAATCGTAAAAACCTTTGTTCTTACCATTGTCGTCAACATTTAGTGCAGTCCGACATCTTTTCTGAGTCTTTCGAGTAATAAAAATTCCTGTTTCGACTGCTGAACTGTTTCCACTGTTGAAGTCTTCAAAAGTAACCTTGTGCAAGGGACCTCGGAACGCCCCGAGGTAGGTGATATTAATTCGAGGCTCTCTTCACCACCGCGAAGGTCTTCGTCGGAACTGTCGTTAGTTAGGTCCTCTTCTGAAGCACTTCTTCGTCTGACCCCTCCTCTTTCACCTATCCAGCAAGGGAGGCCCTACCAGTAGCTACGCTACCGCTGGCATAGCTCTCAAGATCACGGGAGTACTCAAGCTTCACCACCAACGACAAAGCCATGTACTCCCTTGGTGGGTACTTTTTCAATGTAGTATAGTATTTTAGAAGTCAGGATCCATGTTTTGGGGGTCCTCGATACAGAAAAGTCGATTGACGGCAAAACGTATATCTGTCTGTCCGTCTGTCTGTTCGTCGGTCAGTCTGTCTGTTCGTCGGTCAGTCTGTCTGTTCGTCGGTCAGTCTGTCTGTTCGTCGGTCAGTCTGTCCGTCTGTTCGTCGGTCCGTCTGGCCGTCTGGCCGTCTGGCCGTCTGGCCGTCTGGCCGTCTGGCCGTCTGGCCGTCTGGCCGTCTGGCCGTCTGGCCGTCTGGCCGTCTGGCCGTCTGGCCGTCTGGCCGTCTGCCCGTCTGCCCGTCGGCCCGTCGGCCCGTCTGCCCGTCGGCCCGTCGGCCCGTCGGGCCGTCTGGCCGTCTGGCCGTCTGGCCGTCTGGCCGTCTGGCCGTCTGGCCGTCTGGCCGTCTGGCCGTCTGGCCGTCTGGCCGTCTGCCCGTCTGCCCGTCTGCCCGTCTGCCCGTCTGCCCGTCTGCCCGTCTGCCCGTCTGCCCGTCTGCCCGTCTGCCCGTCTGCCCGTCTGCCCGTCTATGGTCCATACTAGCGCCAAAACCGTTCAACCCATTTTCTACAAAATTGATATTCCTCAATTAAGAGTGTCAAGGCTGTGTAAGTTTGAAACATATAATTTGATTTTTGGTGGTACTTTTCATGAAGCCACCAAAATTACATTTTCAAAACTTTCGTAAGAACGGCACCAAATTTTTGTATTAAACTTTGTCATTGGATATACTTAAGAAATATTATATTGGATACTCTTAAGAAAAATAAGAGAACGCTAAAAAAAGAGAAAAACGACGGCGAATGTCTATTTTTGTTGAAAATTGATTTTTTGAAAATTGCAAAAATTGAAATTGTTTACGTACACTACAATATGTTCTTTAATCACATCGTGAAACAATTTCTTGTACAATTTTTCGAATAAATGAGTAGTTTTTGCGTAATTTAAAGGTTTAAAAAATTGTTTAACTAATTCATCAGCTGGTTCAATTTTTTTCTTAAAATTTATTGTATTTACGAAAAGATTGTAAAGAAATTGTAGCTACTCTTATTTCCAGCAAACCCACTGTATTTTCAAAAATCGCAAAATTTTAATTAATCAAAAGTAAAAAAATTGATGGTAGGGATTTTTGCCTTTAGCAAAATCTGCTCCAAATATCAGTTCTTTAAAAAGATTATGTCCGAATTTTGTAAAAAAAGAACAATTAGTTTTCATGTAATTAATGTTTGAAATCGATACACTTTATAAACAAAGCATTTTCTCAAAAAACGCTTCAATTTTTTTTCTCAAAATTGTCCCTTAAGTTGAAGAAGGAACGCTTAAAACAATGACGCAGGTTTCAATTTCGTCGAATACTCTGAATTTTCGAAAATTGCTAATTTAGAAATAATTCGAGAAAGTGTGTGTTGTTAAAGCTCTACCAGTTCCTTAATAAAATTTGTCATTAGAAAGTATGTGCTTAAATAAAGCCATGTAGTATTTCTTTTAAATACTAGTAAATATAATTTTTACTTGAAAACAATCAATTTTTATTCACGATATTGTCAAAAACGGCCTATGATTCTCTGGTTAGATCTGTATTTTCGAAATTTGCAAAATTTCAAAAATTTTTCGCGTATCCTTCAACTACGGTATTGAAGATGGAAATTACCTTTGTGAAATTTGATCTTTAAATTGATCTTATATTCCTCTAATTGATCTAATCGTAATCTTGAATTTATATCTATGAATATTATTGAATATGTAAACAATGCAAATGCAAAGATCAACTTTTATTTTTGGGAATACTGTGTTTACCTGTGAGCCTGGTAATGGAGTAACATAAATAACATGTGAACTAAGAACCTGAGTTTGAATGCCAGCGTAGTAACAAATCGCGGGTTGGAAACAGTTTTGCAGGTTCAAGTAATATTATATTTCGTAACAGCTACAAATAATGTGAAAAAGAATTTGCTGTTGAAGAACCACTACTTAAATATTGTATAATATTGCAGTCCAGTAATGTCTTCCGTTATTTAGAAAGCAATACGAAAATAAATATTTAAAGCAGTATGCTTAATTGTCATATTCTCACTGCGATATTCTATACGTAAGAATTGTAGTGTCGATCTGGCGAAACAGGAATACACAATTTTTTTCCATCGTCAACATTTCTCTTTTCACTGGCGCTGGGAATAACATCATCCATTTGAGAACAATCCAGGTCCGACTACAAATCAACAATGCCAGGAGCGAGCCGCTGCTATCTTTTCCGTGACATTCATGCGATCCGATTCCAGGGCTCTCCCCGCACCTGCCCAGCTCAGGGCGAGTTTGGCGGCGCTTTTTCGTCTCGCCTAATCCCAGCCTTGTAACAAACGAGCGCTGCCCCAGTTGGGCTGCACGGGGCCCCGTGCGGTGCAGCGCGGGCGGCGCGGCGCGGCGCGGCGCGGCGCGGCGCGGCGCGGTGCGGGGCCGGCGTCGGTGGCGTCGGCGGTGGGTGACGCTCGCAAAGGCGCGACCGCCCCGTGGCCGGGTGCGCGTCGCACCGCGAGCACCCGCACCCACCCATGCCTGCCCCCGGCCCGCCCACCCGCCGCGCCGGCCGCAGCCCGCCCGCTTGCGTTACGTTTCGTAATTTTGCCCAGTCTGCGCGCCGCGTTATGCATTACTCATGACGCTATTCCTACAGGATCCGCGGGGGCCGCACGAGCTTGCTCGCATAGCGCGGTAACAACTAGGCTGGCCACTTTTTCGCAAAAACCACCGCCAGTTTTGTTTATTTACACGTATGCGGATTTAATTTGCACATTGTGTATATACATTAAATCGATAACAGAAGTCCATCTCTGTTTTCGGGGCGGCGGCGCGCGGAGCGACCGCGGGCGCGCGCGCGCGGGGTGGCGCGCTCGGGGCTCGAACTGGCAACAACGAGCTGCCGCGAGGCGCGCGCCGCCGGCCGGCCTCGAAGCGCGCATGGGGCTGCGGGGCGCGGGGCGAGGGGCGCGGAGCGAAGGGCGGGCGCGGGGTGCGGGGCGTGCGGCGCGCGCTGCGCGTGGCGGGGAGGGGCGGGCCGACTGGCGTGGTCGGCAGCATGGCCGCAACGTGGAGGGCGGGTCCAGCCGAGGCTCGAACCGCGCCCCCGTGGAAGGGACGCTCGCCGAAGGGGCGGTGCCTGACGCTCCGCGCAGCCGTGGAGGGGGCTGCGCCGCAATCGCCATGCGACCGGCTTCGCCTAATTGATGGCACAGGGAAACCGGTCCTCCTTTTGCTGTAATTCCACCATTCCGAGCATGTTGTCCCCACTCGTCCTAGTCTTATTCAAGTGGAACGAAAGCGGGGCAATATACACTTTTTGAGCTGAAGAGTGCTTTTTTTGCGCTCGAGGGCGGTGAGGGGTACTAAACAAGCAGCATTTACATTCGCGCGTTTACAACTGCCTACCCGTCCTCCCAACGTTTCCATAAAATTGTACAGGGTGTATTTTTAATGCCCTGGAATATATTCCCAGAAGTATATGCGTAAATCACTTAACATTTGAACGTCTGTAATGAGAGCGCGGCAGTGTTATTTCTAGTTCGAAACCACCATTCGAATATGCAATTGCGTTGAAGAGCGTGCATTTCCAAAATATTGATCACCATAACAATTCCTGGCCCCTGTATTCTGTGCCTAAATTTTTATCTCGTCCTCGGCAAAGCGAATTATATCAAAAATCGCCTCTGGCCTATGTTCGTTAAGCGTAAGCACGAATAAAATTCTAAATTACGTTGTCAATTCCACCGCTTTGTGTTGTGATAGAAAACCCTTATCATTCCAGATTATAATATTAGGCTCGTTCACAAGTGTGCGTTACAGGCATTATATCTGTCAGCCGATCCTTCCATTCATCTATCTATTCTCCCGTCCGTCCTCCCGCACATTTGTCCGTCCGCCGGTCCACCTAGCTGACCATTTGTTAGTAGACAATATACGAAATACCACTCCCAATTTCATGTCGAATAATATTTGTACAAATGTCTCTAACCAGTTATAAATATCCTCACGAGATGTGTGTTGATAGCGAAATATATGTTCTATAAAAGCAGTTATGTAATGAAAACATCGTAGGATATTTTAAAAAGTAATATCTATGATAGTACCGCATTGACGCGCTGAACCTAATAAATTTTTATTTGTTTTGTGGTAAAAGAGGATACATTATTTGTAACTGTAGGCTGTAGTATGATGTATGAAGTTTGAAGAATATTTCTAATGGTGTTCCAGCTGAAGCAAATCAATGAAAGAAACAACCAATGTCATGGCATGAGGAGTCACGAAAGCTAATCACGGAAATTAGGTTTTTATATTGATCTATCCATATGAACGGGCTTATGTTAATATTTCACCATTTTACGTAATAACATATCAGAGACAAGCTGTTACGTACGACATTAGCTTAAGTCATGGTAAATATTTACCAGTAGATTGGAAAAGAAATGCTTTCTATCTTTTGTTTAAAATGAAAGTATTTTTTTACATCTTCGTCACCATCACTGCTTTTCTTCGCCGTACACCATGTCTGACCACTACTCCCGAAACACTCGGCCGACCTCTCCGGCCCGCTCGCTCTCTCTGTCTGCCTCGCCCAAGCCCTCTTTGCCTCGCCCCTCCTCTTCCTCTCTCTCCTTATCTCGGCTTGTCTTGCCCAGTTCTTACCTCTCTCGTCCATAATCGCCCATTCTCGCCTGACCTTAATTATATAAATATAATATTAATAAATTTATAATTAATATATAATATAATTATAATTTGAAAATAATAATGTTCTTCTTGTGTTATTTGGCAGTCCACTGCTGTGATCAGTAGTTATTGAAGCTCTGTATGTTACATCCCAGGAGGTGGCGGTATTCCCCCAACTAGAACATGAAATGGGGCGCCCATCTAAATGTTGAAGTCCGGGGTTGCACCCTCCAAATATCTCCGTTTCCGTGGCACCCCCAGCCGGGACAGGCTCTGAGCTCCTGACTGGTTTCTCGATGTGTGGTAGTGTAGTGAACAACCGACCTAGCTATCTAGCTATCTAGCTATTGAGGAAATCCTCCACAGTAGGGAATGGAACCCTAGGACCACCAGATAAGATACTTTCGGACTAAGATAAGAGTGAATAATGTATAATGTGTAACAGTTTACAATGGATATTAAATTTGATTCAATCATCAATTAAATATTTGCTTTGTAAACGTTTCTAATTTTCAAAGAAACGAAGATCTGGGCTGGTTGGCTCGAGTCTCTACACCTCGGCCACGTAGCTTCTATAGGCCCAAGCTTTGTGCCACATATCCTTCGCAATATAACGAACTTCCGACAAAAGTAGAAGTATTATCAATTCTAGGATGGTGGAACCGTTATCTCATGTCCTAGAGCTTGGACAGTTATATTTTCATAATTTATTGAATGCTTCCTTTAATATTCGGAATAAAAAAACTGCTTCTCGTTTTCAGCTGATTTTCATATAGTAGTTGTTTTTAGATCTGTCACCTCTATGGCCCCATAATAAAAGGTCCCGCTCAGGGTTGGTTGGCACGATTCAATTATGGGTTTTTGGAACAGTGACAAGCCCTATCCTCTATCTGGCAACTATTTCCACAAATTAAAACTATTTTTATATATTTTTATTCCTAGGGTACAAACACCAGTAGTGCCTACAGTCTACATTTTCATAGTTTCTCAAAATTCTTTGTCTATAATGCTAAATTCGTGGGCCTACCTCATTTGGGATTCCTCTTTATTAATTAATTCTTACCTCTTTCTCAATAAATTCTTTGAAAAAATGGGACAATTTTTAATTTCTGCCACTTTTATTAATTTATTTCCTAATACCAATTTTCTTCCAATAGCGGCCTTACAAAATGTTTATAGCGATCAGTAGTCGACTCGGTAATGATCAATCGATATCACATCACCTGAAAGTTTCTGAGACCAAAAATGTCAAAACACATACCCGCCATGTTATATTACTACAATGCCAATTTTAATACATTTTTAATTCATTACTAGACGACATTTCACATTGTTCAAATTCTCACTACTATAAGGTATAAGCTACACGTTGGTAAGTCTGAAGCCAATATGAAGCCTTCAATTCTTATTTTTCAAATGTGCTTCTAATGGCCACTACTGATCCACTGTACACTACCGGTGTCGTTGCATCACTGGTGTTGAAATTTGAAACAATTAAAGGCTATAAACTCAGTTTTCCAAAACGGGCAAAATTATTTATTTCTTAAAAAATGGTTAATGACTAGTTAAAACAAATTAAAGACAGATTTTTAAATTATTTTGTAATTACCTTAAGGTCAATGCCAACGAACCTCACTAGTTGGGATGATTGGCACCTCCTGTCTTAATATCTTTCAACAACTTAAAAAAATTCTTCAAACAAGCATTTCCAAATAAAAATAACTTCAAATAGCCAAATAAATGTAATTTCCATTCTGGTGGAATACTCAAATGTGTCAAAATGAACTGGAGTTGTATAAAAAATTAAACACTACCGATTGGTACCAACCAGACCCGGACACTTCTACATTTTTAGACAAGTGAAATTTTGTTTTTAAAATGGTTCTTTTAATTCTGTTGTGTGTTGAAAATCCTAAACAACATTCGTCATAACAATATTAAAAATTTGCAGCACAAAGTTTACAACAAAATTACAGTATGTAATACACATTAGTTTGCATATCCTTAGTGATATTTAATTTGCATTTATGCCTTGAAAAGTATTTATCGTTTTACTAATTTGTAATAATTTTTGATACGTTGACACTTGTAGAAAGGCGTTGAAGTCTTCCTCGCCCAAGTACATGCTCCCTTTTGGTTGAATTAGGGGCATCCATTATCAAAAGGGGCATACGTTATGATATACTTGTTACTAGCCATTACATGAACCACATCTTAGTTGGCACGTTTTATTTATTGCATATTTATTGGAAAACTCAAAAAATTCGAATTCTCATCATGCTCCGGAAATATAAAACCCCATGGAAAATGTTGTTCAGCAGAACCTGACTGAAGTCTGTGTCATTGACGCAAGAGCGAAATAAAATCAAGGGAGTGGAATTAAGAAAATTATCTCCCAAAAAAGCAAGCCAACAAACAGGTGTCCAGCACAACAGAAACGTCCAGCACAAATTGGGTTCTGTGATTAATCGTACATTGATTTACTCAAATTGCCAATCCACATCTAGGTGTCTGTGGAGAAGAACTGCCAACATAATCACGGAATTCTTACAGAAATATAAGGGCGAGGTTCTCAGTCACACTTCATACAGTCCAGACCTCTCTCCGTGCGATTACGCCATATTCGATCCCCTAAAAAGGGCTCTGAGAGGCAAACAATTCACATCGGACGACGACGTTACTAAGTACGTGCGGAACGTGTTCACAACGCAGCCCCGGAAATTTTACGAAACAATTATTAGCCTTGTGACGCAGTGGGACAAATGCTTCAACAGCCAGGACCGTTACTTCTGACATGTAAGACTGGTTCTTCTTCCTAGACCTCCTTCTCGTTTCTTTTTGAATGCTAGAAAGGCTGATCAGCGTGAAGCATGCTTCTGAGGGAACGAAACTAATTTTTAAACACAAAGTGATCATAAGAATTAACAATAATGTTATAAATATCGACAATTGTAAGCCATACTTATAGGGGAGAACAAGTGATTTCGGAATTTTCCCCAACCAGGCATCTCCCAACACTAGGGCACCACCCCAGCTGGAAGAAGATCTAAACTTCCGACTGGTCTCCCGACATGTGTGGTAGTGTAGTGCATGTAAGTGTAAGTAAGGGGTGAGGTTTGGACAAGGAGATGAAGGAAAGATCGCGCGCGATCCGTGACCCAGTTGTTAGGATACTTCTCTGGTATTCGCCTGGTGTTGATCCGAGAAACCACGGAAATGTACCGTCGCAGGAGACCGAGTAGCCAGCCGCCAGAATTCTCCTCGAGACAGTAGCTGTATTCGACGTAGCCATGCAGCTAGTGTCAAATATCCTTCCCATTGTCGGGACTCGAACGCTAGTATCTCCCGATCTAAGGAACTGCAGCAGTGAGAACAGTTGATTTCCTGACACCCACCCATGACGTCAACACTATATTATTTTAGTTTCATAATCTGATTTACTTTCTCGTCATCGCATATTTCTAGTTTGAATTCCTTCATATGTAGCAGGTTGTCGACAATGTTCTCCGTAAAAAAAATTGATTGTGTCCAAATGCCTGGTCTTCCTAGTATCCAATTTTTAACTTTATCTACCTTGTTCGATTTCTTTGATAAAACGGTAATATTTGCTTAAGGTCTCTTTGTATTCACTCCCACTCTCATTATTTTGTTTCTCGGTGCGATTATACTTAAAAATTAGTTTTTTGAACTAACTCAGATAAAAATATGGGTTCAAAGGTACTTGAAATATTAGTGTACTATTTATACAAAATCATTCTATATTATTAATGATCGTTTCTCGTAATTTTGGTACAACTTCATCAGTATATCTTTCGCTAAACAACAACATTAAACGAATACATTTGTCGTTATTTTATATGGTAAGTTCTTCATTTTTCTCCGTCCATCTTTATGCCATTGGTAGTGGAAAGTACTCAAATCCGGGCCCGGTTCTTAATGCGAGCCCCTTGTTATATAGCTCTGTAGAGTGTTGTTGCCGATTGGAAATGTACAAAAATAGTAGTTCTGTGCACGACTGCAACCCGGTCAAGTGGTAGTGTCTTCATCTTCTCTTGTTGCCGGACAATCGGTCATTGGTACGAACAGTGAAAACCGAAGTTTATTCAACTGCTTATTCGCAGTTGCCTGATTTCGCCTAATTTATCGGTATGTCTTCTAACCATTACATTATTTCGAAGGAGTGTTACAAGCTATTGATGTAGGTCAATGTAATTGATTTTACTTGCCTTGTAAAAATGTTATTAGCATTTGGAATATAAACACGACGGTGACTAACCCGAACCCCTCAAATATTCCTAACGCGAACTCCCAATTTTTCGTCAAGTAAAATAAAAACAACACGATATTTGCCACTCCTTATACCTTAGGAATCTAATAAGAAAGCAAGAGCCTACTCTGAAGCCTATCAGTTCAAGACGGCAAAAGGAAGAAAGAGATCAAGAGACAATTTTAGAATTTAGTAGAAGTCGGAATGAGAGAGATATAAGACAATTCTGAAGTTAAATAAAAAGGAAAGGAAGATTTACTCTCAGGCAAGGAATTAAACATGCGCTCTGGCTCTTTCGAATTGGGAGTTCCAGCAGGGTTGTCTTTCTTCCCAGGTGAAGAAGATGCAGGGTGCAAAAAATTGCAGTGTAATATTTTCTGAGAGCTGTAAGAGAACTATGGATTATGTACCTATGTGTTCACTCTGGGCTCCTGTACAATGTGCGGTGGCGGAAAAAAATGCTGTTCTGTGATTTTTGTCGCACTTGAATATATAGACTATGTGCAAGACTTACAAGACAATTTCTGGTGTATAAGATGTTAAACTAGTATTTTTGTAAAATAATACTGAGTTCAGTCTATTTGCAGTTATTTCGTGTATCTTTGCCCAATTCTCCAAACGTTCCCGAGGGGCTGACATTAAGAAACATTTTTTTAGAAATCCCCAAAACGTAATGTTTGCAAAAAATAATTTATTCTTAAACTACTTGTCTAATAATTTTAAGTAGAATACAACATTTGTATAACTAAGTAAGGTATGCATTGGAAATATTTTGATTTAATTGTGCAGAAAATTGGATTTAAAAATATTCGTAAACAAAATGGGGGCCCGGGTTTAGGTACTTTCCTCTAGTATTTAGGTAGGGCGCACGACTTTTCTGTCTGTTAAATTCTGAACCCATTCAAATTAAATTTAAAGTTTTTTCTCCCCAAAAAAGTAAACCTACCACCCTTGTGCATCAATTGCAATAACATTCAATGGATTTCAACGAATGATTTCATGAAATACTTCTGAATCCTATTTTACACTACATTAACGTGACAAAACATCTAAGAATGCATTCAAGTCCCATGCAATATCTTAAATATACATATAGAAAGAACTCGTCATAACAAACTCACAAAACACTTAAATTTCCCTGTGCCTTTCATCAACCCCTGCAACATGTCTTGCAAAAAATGTATTTGACCACGGCTCAAAAGTGTCAAGAAACAACACAATAAAATCATGTTTTCCAAAAGACGAACTGAGATCTGCATAAATTAAAAAGTAATGTTCTAATGACAGTCATGCAATTCAAAAGCTTTGGAAAATTCAGCAAATCCATGTCTTCTAAAATGTTATCTTAATATAAGGCTGCATTATATTCATAATTTTCGTTTTAATATTTGTTACTAATAACTTATATTTAGAGCGAAGTTTTTCATTAAAAATGTGATAAGCTTAATTAGTAAATAAATAATATAAGGTTTGATTTCTTACTAATGCAGCTGTCACATATTTTTACTACCTGTAACAGTTATAGAATAATCTAATACGAGCTAAATAAGTGCAAAATTTTGCACATATTATTCAAGCAATTGATAATAATAAAGCTACATCACCAATACGATTTGATAAAGCTGTGATTATACCAGCATTATATGATTTCACATTCTGATAATAAATAACCAAACAATAAGAAGCCAAACCTAATCCATCCCAGCCTAATAAAATACTAATTAAATTGGGTCTAATAATTAAGAATATTATTGATAATACAAATATTATACAGATTACTTTAAACGAGATCACCTGCTGAACAGTCACATGGATCTGAAACTTTTCATAATCGGTTAAAACCAAAATCCCGTAGTTGTCTTCCGTCTTCCACACCTCCTTCAAAATACGTTTACCTTATCCCCAAAACTTAAATCTTGTAACACCTGTTACATTATTCATTCCTCTCCTCCTGTCGCCCCATCTGTCTTCCCCCCGTCACTGATATCAAACGATTCTTGCTTCAGCCAAGCACTCGGGGTAAAAATGATATAAATAAATGGCAACTACAGTCACATCGAAAACAACAGATGGCTACAATGGATGGCTACATCGTAATGAACCTCTAAGCTTGTTAGTCCCGTAAGTGTAGTGCTTGCTTTTATCGCGGGAGGTGATGCCCTCCCCGCTGGATGGCTGACCTACGTCGGATAGGGGAAATTTTCCCTACCCAGGTATCTCCATTCAGAGGGACACCGCCCCCAGGTAAAATAAGCGCTAAACTCCCGACTGGTCTCCCGACAAGTGTGTGGTATTGTAGTGCATGTGTGTGTGTGTGTGTGTGTGTGTAAGAGGTGAGAATATGAAAGGAAGAGTAAGGAAAGATCGTGCGCGGTCTTTGGGCGCAGCCCATGTGTTTGGGTACTCATCCGACATTCGGCATTCGCCTAGTGTTGATCGGAGGAATCGTAGAACACTACCCATCAGAGCAGCTGGCTGCTAGAAATTATGTCCAGATTGCTACTGGATTCGACCTAGCTGCTTAATTAGTGTCGAAAATCCTGCCACCGCACGGTGGGCTAAATGGCAAATCCAGACAAAATTAGCCTTAAACCGTATTATTTTAAATGTTTCAGGGGAAATAAATGAATATTAAGAGTTGAACACGGATTTATAAGAAATGGCACTTTCAACTTTATTTTTATTTTTAATGAATAATATTTAATAAAACTAACAAAATTCACACTCTAAAGAAAAAAATTCTCAGTAACTAGATATCAATTAAGTAAATTAATATTCGTTATCTACAGTACATTCTACAGTTCACAGTATATCAATGGGTAAATTACTTCTTCAAAATTGCTCAGAGCCACAATCGTCTTATGCATACATTTCGAATCTACTGAATCCTTATCCTAGCAATATGACTTCTTAAATAATATAAACACTTCTGAACAAAATGTTTTCCTCTTGTGCGACTTGTTATTGGTCTGTGAAAGTAGTGAATCATATATTCCGAGGAGAATACGCTGATATGTTAAGTACATCTCTTCGGGGTCATTTCCTAGTATTCCAAATTGTACCTTCTCAAATATTTTTGTTTATTCCTAGACTTCATACGACGCACGTCCAATTGGAAGTTCGGGACATTCATACTCTGAAATACTTGTTGATACTTTAGCGCATTCAAAAATCGTCTTGCAATGTTTCAATGATTATTTGAACTTGACACCTTTTCCACGCTGATCACTAGAAGGACCATTTTTCACGAAATCTCAGTTTTTTCCTATTCATTTCTTGTTTCTCATATTATTTGCAGGGGTATAGATACATACCCCTTGCATATAACAATTAAATTTATTTGTTTCAGTTCTGACATTATATTGATGCTTTGCAATGTTATTTTTTTACCAAAAAGATCAATGCTTCTTGGGAAGTCAATGGAAGAAGTACATGATTTTTTATATTTTTAAAATTTTTATTTATCTAGTTGCAGTTCTCGTCTTCTTGTATGGGTAGCATCTCTTTGACCAGAGGTATGCGCAATCACCTTCTAACTGCGTACACAAGTTTCATTTATTCTATACGTTCCATTTCCGTGCATACCATTTCCAGAAATTTCCAAGATCGAGCCGAGAGTACTTTTTATGAAATGAGCGGTATTTTCTCCATCTACTTCAAAAGTGGCCATAAAACACTTCCAAAATATATTTGAAGCATTTATCCTATTTTTATTCCCATTCTAGTAAACGTAGCTTATACTTCAGAAAAGACATCTCAACGTCTATGTCTTTCTTGCGCGCAACCGGATACTGATTACGGTAGGTGACTACTGGTTGCGCGCTACGGTCTTAAGTATAAAGTAATTTTCTTTTATTTATGAAGTTGAACGTTACACCTAGTGCATCGTAAAGTACACATACGAAGCTATATAATGCTATATGTTTCATTGTAATACTAGGTAATCCATATAGTTGATCTACTTGAAAGTCGGGAAAATTTAGAAATTAGCTCGCGCGTTACTTCTAATTCACAGCATATTTTACTCCAGTAAAAGGGATGGATTAAAATTATATTACTACTGGAGTAAGTATGTAATAGAGTATCTTTCCTATCAAACAGCTTCGCACTCGTCTTTCATTGAGAATGAGCATGTGTGGTTCTTCCAGCCTCTGCCGTTCGTCCAACTCGCGCAGTGCTTCCGTTAAAATACGAAAAGAACACCACTTGGCCATGGTAGCAATGTGAGCCGAAAAAATAAACCCGTTCTTAAATATCATTTTGCCAAAATTGACAAACAAATTTACTAATATAAATGTCTGTATTAAAATGTTGGGAAGAGGGGTGTAATTCCGCCTAGATTTGCCTTGTTTTAAAATATTTAGTCATAAAAGAAAGTACACTGTTCAGTACTTTTTTTAAGTACGTCATATGTTCGACAGACTGAAGATTAAACATAAATTATAAACTTGCACACACAATTTTGCCATTCAAACATCTTTGCCCAGATTTGCCATTTAGCTCTCTCTGCCCCGTCGGGATTTCTGCCGGATTTCAATTTAGATATTACAGTGAATGTACCCGCAAGAAATATAGTTAAAATGCATTGGATCAAATCATATTTTACGAAACCACAACTAGATACGAAATAATAACGGATGGTCTAGGTCACGGTGACCACAATGCACGAATTCTTACGGTTACCGTGATAGGGAGCTACTTTACCTTTTTTCGTTCTACTTTACTCCAGTTGTTCAAAGTTTCATTGTTGAAGTGCTCAATCCTGTTCTAAATCATTTAATTTGAAAGTGTACAAAACAGCTTTCAAATTTCAATTTTCAGCGGGTATAAATAATTTTTGTAGATAACGTAATTTTAGACCGCAGTTTGGAGTTACTTGACTCCACGTGTAATTCGCTGTAATTCGCTACAATGCGTTGAGACGATTATTAATTCATAGAAGAGTTCAGTTCAATGGAACATCTGGTGGTGTGTTACTTCCACCGTACCTGGTCTACAAATCCACCCAAATGTAGACTTCACGGAAAGGAGGAGGGTCACCGAAGTGTCGCTATAGCAACAGTCCGAGAGAGTGGTTCATATTTTTTGATTGGGAAGCGACTGTGTTGATGAAGAAGAAAGAGGGTCGAAAAGTCTTATGTGATCCATATGACAGTTGATGTAATAATAATTCTTAATGCATACGTCACAAAATTGGTGTGTCTGCACACATTTTACACAGCACACATTCAACACAGCCTCTTAATATTGCCTTTTTTGCTCCAATGAAAAGGTTGTGGAGAAAATTATTTCTTGACTATAAAGAATCTACAACAAATGGGGAAAAGAGAGTCATTCAGAAACATTTCACAACGTCATTAAAATTGCTATTGGAAGCGCTTTCTGAAAACTCCGAAAATAATTTAAAGGCAGGTTCTGCAAAATGTGGTTCGCAGCGGAACCAATCCTCGAACGACTGAAAATGCGGGTAGATCATAATTTTGTCAACTACTGTTTTTACTATCAGTCTAACAAAAGAAAGTATAATGGTAGGAATTTTTGAAACCACTAAAAGGAAGATGATTAGTGTCAGCGTGGAGGATTTTGACCAATCGTAGGATTGCACATATTCCCAACAAATGTCAAAGAAGAAACCCAAGCAAATAATGCCAAATGACGACGATGTCGATGATAGTGAACATGAACAGTTTATAGCAGACGTCTCCGATTGATGGTTTGAAGACCTTCGTAACTAGATTTTAGAAAGAGGAAATGGAGGAAAAAACGTTTTCAGCTGCACTAGAAGGACAAACTTCACATAAGATGGCTAAATTAAAAGAGGTCAGTACGAAAATAGGAGAGCATGTTATTTTTAAATATGAAAATGAGTTATTTCCGGGAGTTATATCTAAGATGATCAGGAAGGTGCATTCCTTTCCGCAATGACAAAGGCACTGAAATGGTGGAAATGGCCTTCCAAGAGAGACGAAATGTTTTATGAATGGGAAGACATTCTTGGATCTATCCAATCACCGACATCAGCCAATAATAGAGGTTGCTTCAGAATCCCGGAATTTAAAAATCTTTGTGGGAAGTGATGGGGAAAGTAGTACTACTAAAATTCCAAAGAATGAACTACGCCATCTTTTCAAATTCCTTGATTATTCCTGACTATTTTTGTGTTGTTATTGCGTTGTTACTTGTACTCATCACCTACGAGTCTCTGTTTAGTTCAGGAATTTTTTTGTCATAAAAGTTGTTAATTTTGGAAAATTTTTTTTTTTGCTTTGAGTTTTCTATTAAATCTAGACCTCATTGTTTATTTGCACATTTGAAGGAACTAAAATGAACGAACTAATCTGTTTCATTAAGCCATCACTAGAAACTAGATATTTTTTTTAACTATCTAACTAATCTAATTATTTATCTAAACTAATTATTGAAAAATTGCCAGTTTTTAAATTGTTACGCCTTTATTCCAACACATATACAACCCTTGGGCATTGAGCGTATATATTATATTTTTGGAGTAGTCCTCCGTCAAGTTTTTGTCTGTATCATTGCAGAGTATGCAGTTTAGCCCTTCAGCCTGGGGCTAGGCGCCGTTAGTAACCAGAGTTCCCAGACGTCCAGAAATCCGTGACGTCTCGAATTGCTTAACTCTCGTGACTTCACGGACCATTGTTGAGCAATTCGGCGTACGACGCCAGTGCAAAATTACAAAAAATTACAGGCATTCACGCATATTACACACAAAATTTAGTTCGTTTAGATCGACCGAGGAATATCAGTTTTCGAGAAAATGACCCTATTTTTAATTAATTAGTTTGTTATTTAATTAATTAAATTAACATTACAAAGATACAAGAGTGGTGACAATATTATTTTCAATTAAATGAAATATGTTCTAAAAATTCAGATCTTCAAAAAATGTCATGTCCAATTTTTTAACTAACTAGTGATTTCGAAGTTTTTTCTTTATGTTAGCGCAATGTATTTTTAAATTATCTTCTCAGAAAACGGCTCAAAATTTGTTCTTATTTTTTTTTCGCGGATCGAGCCGATGAGTTTCAAAACATTGCACAGGTCTCACTTTCGATGAACTCTGAATTTTCAAAAATTGTAAAATTATATGCTATTGTATCAGCACTAGTTTCTTTTCAGTATTGTAGTTTGAAGAAAACATTGTAAGAATAAGAAGCACATGCCACACACGTGATTCTTTGAAGTCTCACTTCTCTGAACATGCAATATTACCATTGCCTTGCTTATTTGTATATTAATGCAGTTATTCCAAACCTTCCTTAAGGGGGGAACATATTTTCCTGCAATACAGGTATTACATGAAATTATATCAACAATTAATTACAATATGTGTATTGAGAATCGTATTCATGACGTATCAGTATCAACAGCTCACTACAAGAAACATACATATAGTACATGTAAATTACTTAACAAAACACTACCAGATAAAGTAATTAAAAACGATACACTAGTTTAGGTGTCAAGTAAAACAAGTCGAAAAGTTGTAATAACCTTTTTTCAAAATATACCTATACGCAACAGATTTCATTAAGGGAAACATTTTCTATGTTTAATATTTTAGTTGTAGGAAGACACTGACAAATTTTTTTACGGACATTACACCTGTATCATTCTTTTAAACATCCTTCATTCTATCCAACTATAAAATTTAATCAAAAACGATGGTACCATTTTTTGAGAACTTGAAAAATGTCTCAGGGGCTTCATGCAAACATAAAATATCGGTTTCAAATTCAAGGGGTCGCGATCTCAACAAGATCGGTTGGGGAACATCAATTTTGGAGAATATTGGCTGAACGATTTAGCCGCTAGCGTTGTTCACAGACGGACGGACAGAGAGACAGATGTTTTTCAGTCATTCGATTTTTTGTTATAAGGATCTACGAACATCCTGTCAACATCACGTATTAGGGGATTTGTTTCTAAATGTAACAACGGGATTTATCCACTTTGTATAACAGGGACCTGTAATACGAGTTTTCCGCTGAAAATTCGAGTTTTTTTTTTGCACAATATTACATAACCCTTACTCTACTGCATAGCGAGAAAGTAAAAAGCACGAGACCTCCTACCTGCACTCCATATATCTTATGATAAATTCAGGTATCCTGCTGAAATATTTCGGAAAGTTGTATTGACTTTGTTCATTAAAACTGAATTCCCTATGTTCTATCATTATGTATGTGGATAAAGACGAGTGTGTTCAGTTCATTATATTCTAATGTCACGGAACGTTCACTATGAGTTAATTTTATCCAAAGTTTGACTGTATTTTGCGTTTCTTTATACATCATAATGATGTACTATATTTTCAGCAAACCGTTTAATCTTAAAATATTCCCAGGGGATACCCCAAGGTGCTTCGGAGATAATGTTTCTAAATGTGAGTGGGACAGACAATGATACATCGATCTACGACTAAGTCTGATATTCTGAAAATATCGCGTATCAAATTTGGCTCAAATCGGAAACGTTTGAGTGCTTTCACATTTGTGCTATGTCGGTTTACCGCATAATAATGAATTAATTATATGCTTACTGATTTGGCGTCTTCTAATATTACACGAAATATTAACCACTCCAATATGAAGAACCCGCTTTGTCACGTGAACGGCTTGAAAATTTGTTCTATATTTTGTGAGGAAATCTGCTCGTTCTACTCATATTCCATCAAAAATGAGCCTTTAGAAAATCTCAAAGATTCATCTCACTTCGGGATATCTTCTTGATTATTTTTACTTTCTCGTACACTTACCATAGAGAAAATATTGTAATACTTCAAAATCTGCTACCGAGATTTTGACGGAAATACATGTTTCAGTTTACCTCATCCCACATATATTTACAAATTGTCTTCACCTCTGCCTTCCAGTCCGTTTGTGAACTATATCAGCGCCCAAATTGATTACAAAATTTTAAACTTATATTACCCGATCGACCTGGCCAAGCTCAAAGACGGACATATTTCAAACTGATCTGGGTAGTATTTGAGTCTTTACATGCATCCCCAACAACATTTTCTATCTTTTCTGTAAATGGCATACTACTTTTGTTGTGGATAGAAAGTGATGTAATGCTTCAACAAACTAGTGGGTCTACAACAGAACATACGTTCTCGCACTGTTTGTATCATCTACGTAATATTACAATACTACATGAATTCGCAAGTATTTCCAACCAACAAATATGTATTATCCGCGCTGGTATTCGAATTCAGCTTTTTAGAGTTAAAACGCCCCACAAACTAAACTAAACCATCCCCACGCTTTAAAATAGTTCACCTTTTGCATTTAAAATTTACAAAAATTTAAAGTTCTCGTTTACATTACTTCAAGTTAAAACGCCCCACAAACTAAACTAAACCATCCCCACGCTTTAAAATAGTTCACCTTTTGCATTTAAAATTTACAAAAAATTAAAGTTCTCGTTTACATTACTTCAAGTTAAAACGCCCCACAAACTAAACTAAACCATCCCCACGCTTTAAAATAGTTCACCTTTTGCATTTAAAATTTACAAAAATTTAAAGTTCTCGTTTACATTACTTCAAGTTAAAACGCCCCACAAACTAAACTAAACCATCCCCACGCTTTAAAATAGTTCACCTTTTGCATTTAAAATTTACAAAAATTTAAAGTTCTCGTTTACATTACTTCAAGTTAAAAAAAAATAAATTACTCCTTAAAAATCCTTTCACAAAAAGAAATTACAGAAAAAATTTGGGACCTTTTCAGAGAAAATAATTTTGTAAAATTAGCCTTATTTTTGCCCTAAGTTGTCCAGTTTCCATTAACGCTTTTGAGTTTTAAAAAATTGCTGCATTTTTCAAAATATTTTAACCTCATTCACAAACTCCATTGTTGATGATAAGACATATTTTCTCGGTGCTATCTGTCCTTAACCCATTTCTTTCCAAGCAGAAAAATTCTTAATTTATGTACTAAAATTCAATTAAATATTGATAAAACTTCCCTCAAAATAGAAAAATTTATTTTCTAAAAATATGTTAGTACTTGATTGAAGCTGGACGGAGCATAGCGTATACGCAACGTTTAGAGATTCCCGGAAAAGAAGTGTACAGATTGCTTTTTAAAAAACTGTTGGTATTTTCTCAATTGATGTCACTGTTCTTTTTCTGATATGCAAACGGAATTCAAATATATGCATGAAAGTGTAAAAAGCAAATGGAATTAAATGAGTTTGAGATTTTTTTACATTCCGAAATTGACCGATTCTTACGAACTTTACGTTGCGTGCTTGTATTGTTATCATCATTCATGCATTCTTATCAACACTAATTATTGTGAAACACGGAATATTACGAAAATCCAGTACATAACATGGATCTTTGTCTTTCTTCCATTCTCTTCGTACTATAGTGGCCTAAATTTTAATATAGGTGCCAGATGGAAAATTGTGATTTGGGTGCCAGATAGTAAATTGCAATTTAGATTTCCTGTATTCATATTTTCATTAGTAGTCCACGTTGCTTCTAAGAAGGGAGGGTACTACTTTTTGGTCAAAATCAGTCAAATTTCAGTTATTTTCTATTGCTTCTTGTAAATATTCTGTGCTTACCAGGGTCTGTAACATCTCGTTATACTTTTCCATTATGTAATCGTGCACAAATTTTTCTTTGAAAAAAACTTTTGGTTTGAAGTGAACAGTCAGGTATCCTTTTAAGATGTCATAATACTATTTGCAAATAAATTAATTTCTGATAATTAACAATAAAATAGTGTAACATTTGCCTAAGAACAGCATGTGGTGGTCTTATTTTCTTTAGCAATTTTCGCCAAAATCCAAATTACTCCACCTAAGGCCAAACATTCGGGCTTTCCTTGATAACCCACCATGAATATAAAATGGTTTTTCGTAATTAATTTTTGCCCCTGTCGATACGCACCATGATGAATGAAGCTATCTCCTCACCAGTACTGATAAATTCTAGGTAAATATTGCGGATTGCAAATGTCTTTTGTTCATTCATCACAGAATGGGCTAAATTTGTGTATTTTTGTTCTTGACCGAAAAGTGTAGATTTTTTTATTTCTTCAATCCTATTTCAAGACTTCCTTTCTTGAAAAGTTGTAATCCCCTATAACCACGCAAACAGTTTCAAATAGGAAGGCACAACTGTGCTATGCCTTGTTTTAGGGCTGAGAAAACTACTGAGATTATGTTTTTTGGCATATCCGTCAACGGAACAATCAAAAGAGAGCACTTTCTTCCTAATATTACATCTCCGTCGAAATACTCAGCACCTATGAATTGTTTGCAGTGATGCCATAATGGAATTTGGCAGTTCCCAAAATTGCCAGGAAAGTCCCAACGTTGCGAAAATGTAATGCAATATTTCTTTGACTGTAAAAGTTCTTTTAAAGATCACATACTATTCCATCATTAAGTTTTATTTTTACATATTATACTTCAAAGTATGATAGCAGAAAGTCGTATAGCTCCCCAATTTCAAGATCAAAAGACAGATCTTGAAAACGCGTCAGAATAGGGCAGGTGTACTGATTGAGAAAAAAATTAAAATGTGTATTCATGTCATATATATTTATAAAATAAAATAGTTTTAAACTCTTTAAGGTATGTATTTACTGTACAAAAGATTGCAAAGAATTTCAACGAATTATATAGGCAAAATGAAATAGTGATCATTGCGTTGCATCTACTCAACGTTGGGAATGAGTTAGTTCATAAAATAAAGGCAATCTTCATAAAATTCCTTAACAAGTTTTTCTCGAAAATACTTTTTTTTAATGCAAAATATTTTTCCAACAATTCTCTCCAACTAAATAACAGAAAATAAGGTTTATTCTTAATGAAATCTATTCTTTAAAAGTATATGTTAAGTAACGAAAAATCAATTGACGGCAAAATATTATTCTGTCAGTTCGTTCGTCCGTACGTCCGTCCGTCCGTCCGTCCGTCCGTCCGTCCGTCCGTCCGTCCGTCCGTCCGTCCGTCCGTCCGTCCGTCCGTCCGTCCGTCCGTCCGTCCGTCCGTCCGTCCGTCCGTCCGTCCGTAGCCAACGCTAGCGCCTAAACAGCTTAGTCGGTTTCCTCTAAAATTGATATTCCTTGATTAGTTTGAACGAACTCAAGGTTTTGCGAGTTTGAAATGGCTACTTGAAAGTTTGGAGGTATTTTACATTAAGGCTCATTAACATTTGGTAAAGATTTTTATTCCAAAATAGCCTCAAATTTTGTATTAAAAATTGTCCTCCGATTACACAAAGAACGCTTAAAAACTGATCTCATTTTCGTTGACATCTCTGAATTTTCCAAAAATTGCAAAAGTTTAAAATCCCCCACCCCGATTTCCTACAACCACAATATTGAAGATATTTCTCTCGAAGTGTGTTGTTCCCCTTTGTTCAAATTTGTTGAAAGAAGTAAATATAAATTTTTTCGAAAATATGAGTTGTTTTCGCGCATTTTTTTGTGAAATATAGGAAATTTTTAAACAATTATTTTCTCAAAAAACGGCTTTAATTTTTTCCTTCGTATGTATAGTAGTAAAACGTATGATGTATTGACGGTAAAGAACTGGTACAGGTCCAATTTTTGGCTAACACTGTATATTAGAAACTTGCAAATAGTACAATATTAATGTTAGGTTATTTGCGCAGGTTTCATCTTTATTGAACTCAGAGAATATTGTAAAATTGCAAAAGTTGCAACCATTGCCATGACCTATCTGATCTAAGAACCATGTATTTATACCTATTTTCCTTTATTTAGGATTCACAGTATCTCATTCAGATCAAAATAAATGACGTATTCTAAAGGTTTACTTGTTTCCTCAAATTCTTAGCCCCTGGTATGAATATTATTCGCGAACGATTATAATTTATTTACAATCACCAATCATTCAGAATATTCTAATTCAATAATCTAATTTTATCGAATAGGCATTTTACATTATCGAAAAAGTTATTTGCCAATACGTGAAAACAATTTTCGTTGCAGAAAGAACTACAAAATCTAAAGTTCTACTATTAGTCTCATGGCTGGACGGATCATTATGTAATCGCTTAAGACTCGAATCAAATTTTCTGAAATTTATACACAATAATTTCCACCATGAAAGGATAATAAAACATTTTTAGTTCATAATTATATCTCACGAAATGTTATTTACTTTGTTTGTTTGGTTGGTTGGTCATGTCCTGGTCTTTTTGGTCGTACTTCGAAACATGTAAGGAATGAAAAGTTCACGAATATTGATGAATGAGAGAACATGTTCGCCAAGTTTGGTTGGAAGTTCCTTCTCCATTTTGAATTTTATAAAACGAACCAGAGATGATGCCATTTCACTTTGTGGCACGTCATGGGATTTTGGACACACAAAATTTAGTTTTCTTGCGGGTAAGGAAATAGATATTTGTCATAGATAAAAGAGACCGATTATCTCCGTGCACTTGGGTTCCAAGGAATTTAAAGACGAACTGAATTGGCCTGACAGTGGAAACTACAGAACTGAACTGGCAATACAGTCAATAAAATCAGTTCTGTCGCAAAACTTAAATTATATTTAGAAATGTTCAAGTCCCCGGTGTGGTCAAGTTTTTTTGTAACTTCATTTCTTTGACCAATCAATAGTAAGAAACAAATAATGCAAACAAATTGCCGTGTCTAATTTAGCTACGCCTGGAGATAAAATTGTTTTACGGAATTCCTTTGATTGAACTACTTTGAGAAACCTACTTTTCATAATTATAGTTCACCAACTTCGGTGTATAGATAATCGGATTGAATTGCAATCCTTCCTTCGTGACAGTTTGTTTTACACGGCACATTGAAGTCAAGTTTTTATAAGCATCTATATATTATCATATCTGACGATTTTATCTTTTTTAAATTACAATATTATTATAGCTTTTCAGAACTCGTCTTCGTTAAAAATTTGCGGAACATTTTGCAATCTTCCTTATCGCATTTCATAAAAATTTCCCTTCTTTTCTCGTGCCTGTTGGCGTAATTCTAACCATTGTAGGTCTGTTACGCGACGCATCCAAAATAGTGTTGCAAATACCCTATAATATATTAAATAATTTCAAAACAGTACTTTCAATTGTGTCATGTTTTTGCTTTCCCCAAATTTGAATTTGCTTTCCCTTGAATTTTTTTGATTTTCGCCCTGCAAATCAAGTTATTTTCAAATAAAATTTATACCTGGTCCAAAACTATGTATTGAAAAATTTTAAAATATTATTAGCATTGAAAACACTGATTTTCTAAAATTTTAAGATAACTAGCAACACTGTCAGATATAACAACTATCTTCCATTTGACATAATATGCTGATGATTAAGAACGCTAGAATCTTAATTCTCAAGATTAGGAGAAAAAATGTTTAATTTATTTATTTAACGTCAAAACAGTTAAAACTGTGAGTTGCATACTTTGGGGAGATGTATATTCTGTGCACGTTTTCTTAAATTCTGGGTTCCCTACCCTAACCCATATACAAGTTGAATTTTGATATTGAAAATATTATATGCTATTGCCGAAATTTCTATCAATTCATTATGTTTTACATCGTCTTGAGTACCATCATTTGATCTTAGAAATGAACACAAAGGCATGAACTTCAATTTAATAGAAATGACGTTGTAAACAAAATTGAACGAATAAATCCTTGAAACGGTCACATTCTCCCTATATTGTATATCTATCTAATATTATTTACGTTGAAGCATATTTCACATACGAAATATTGAAAGATAATCTATGAATAAATTAGACATGTTATCTGAACTGATATAAAAAGAATAACACTAATTATCTCCACCGTATGAGAGTTTATTTCAGAGAAACATAAATGTGAAAATCAAATCCGTCCAAACACACGGATTCTTTACTAATGCCTTTTCACTTCGAAAGATGTTTTCGATATTGTAACTCAGGTAGTCTTCTTTTTAAATCTTGAAATTCTGCCACTATGCTGCTTATTGGGTAAAGGAAACTGAACAGTTTCGGAAAAACAAATTTAATTAGGAGAGGGCTCGCAAATAGTTCATACAATAATGTTGCAAATAATTTATAAATGCAATATATTATCAGTTACACATAATAGACATAATAAACGGAAATTAGCACCAATAGTACATAAAAATGCACATGTACTAGACTTTCACATATATTGAATTGTACTTCTCATTGTAAGTCACATATAATTTTAAATGCTTTTAGTTAATTAACTAATTAGAATGACTGGTATCACTTCTCACTCAAGAATGAGACAGCTTGGTCTCGTATACATTTCTGTTATACAATTTGTCTTAAGCGAAAATATTGCATTAAACGAGAAATAGACAATTTTCCGTAGAAAAAGGATTACCCCACTAAAGAATGTCAAAATTAAACAATTTTGTAAAAATTGCAATTTAATATAAAGAACTAAAAGCACTATGATAATTGTTTATACCCTACTGTAAACTAAATTTTTTTTTCCCATCTGACATTAAAATGTAAATTAAGGAATATGTAATAATTAAATGAATATGTAATTTTGCGAAGAACATCTACTTCGACCCATTTCGATCGTATTTGTGAAGTTTTCCATGACCCTTGTGCAAATGCGAAGTTCTCTTGTTTGTTCCTGGACAATAAATGCAATATGCATTCTTATATGAATGTCAAATCCACTTTTATTGTTTTGTCGTAAAAAAATTACTTACTAGAATAATTTAAATTATTTTTCAAGTAGTGCTACACAATATGCGTCTCCACTGTTAGCAAATAAATTACTAATTCCATTCCCTTTTAATCAAATTCCATTACCATTTCATCTTTCCGAAGCAGCAACGTTGGCTAGTCAGTTGCATTTTGCCTTTGATGAACATGACAAGGAGAGGAATACTTGAAAGAATTCTGCGAGAATATTGACATTTCAACGGAAGTGGGATTAGTTCGTAGCAGAAACGCAGAGAATCGGGAATGTCAGATGTCTTTTTTGATGTCATGCATTCTTTAATACTCTAATTGATTTTCAGTATTTATTTTTCTGGTTGCTTCTAGAAATATTCAACGAAGCATAGTGATCCTGAAAAGTTTTTATATCTCATTCTTGGACTGTAGCATTGGAACGATAAATATCTCACGGCGAGTTCCCTCACTAATGCACTCCTCTATCATAGCACATGCTTGTTCTTGTGCGAATCTTCCTTTTTTTTATTGTTTTATGTATCAAAGTACCTTTTATAACCTGCAATTAGTTGGATTCCTGTTAGTGTCTCAACCTAATAGTTGAGTAATTATTATAACTACAATTATAGTAATGTGTGAATTAAAAAATCAGCATGTTCAATTATTTCAACTTTGTGTACTGTAGAGGATATGTCAGTAAATCAGAGTTGATTACATATATTATAAACGTTATGAAGATATAGAAGTTTACTCTTGAGGTGCGTAATACACAAGAACAACTTCCCTCAAAAAATTGTCAGCCCTGGCACGCACTCCCAGAAGTGGCAGTAACCCCGCTGATAAATCACCGTAACCCTTCAGAAACAACACTAGTTGGTCGGAGCGTAGTTGCTATCCGTTCTGATAACTTGCAATGCTATTGACGAGTACCGTGCCACTAGCAATGAGAAAGAATGATGAACGTTCTTGTTCTCCTACATGTACTCAACCTTTTGGTTGGCAATACTTCAAAGCGGGACTTAAATTGCGAGGGAGACCTCACAATGCCTCAGTCGCGGTAAATGGCCTATGAATGCTGCTCATGACGGCACGGTTATCAATATTTAGAGTTATATGTGTGCTCCCCACTCGCCTTGATTATTTGCCAGGCCACATTCATAAGTATGTATGGCAGGTTTTTTTTAGAGATTCCATTTCTTTTTTAAAGGATCAAGGTTGGTGGAGAGGTTTACATTTTTAAAGAATATGTTATGTTTATGTAACAGTCTACATAAAGAGTCCCTAAAACAAAATAATTTAGTACTTTCTTTAATTTTGATCAAATTTTCGCAATTGCCCTCTTTTTCATCAAGGCATTCAATTCACAGTTTTCCACGTTTATATAGCAACATCAGTTTCAATGTCTGAAACGTACCAAAATAATTATTTATGTATCAGGGGAGTTAAGTAGAATATTTTGCCTCGAGGGCGACTTAAAAATCCCGAGGGCCTCTGGCGCGAGGGGTTGAAAGTCGCCTGAGGGGCAAAAACATCTAATATCACCCGTGATGCATACAAAACTTTATGATTCACTAATTTGTTGCTGAATCAAACGAGAATTTGAAGTATTTTATTATTTTTCTTACGTCTAAAGTGAAAAGATGCATTGTAAATGTCCAGATGACGTCAGATAAAAAAAACAGAGTGTGTATCTAATTACTATTACATAATTGTTATTTGATTGGTTTCTTTTGTAGAAAGTGAAAGAATATTGTGATATTTCTGAAAAAGTTTTCCCAAAAGGTAACAAAACTGGAGACAGTGGTCTTCAGGAAAATCACGAGAAATAGATGAATATTTTTATGGGCGTTTTAGAGCTATATAAGAGTGTGGATAACAGTGTAAATTACGTTGATGAAAGGGTATTTTTAGGTTATTTGCTTCTATTGCCAAAAGTTATTTAGAATATGTCAAAACGCCAAAAAATAACATTTCGAGGATGCTAGTCGATGTGCTTTATACATCTTATTACTATTACCCATACTGCTACTAAAGAAGAATATGTGTCTCTAAAAAAGATAATACGTAACACTGAAATGTAAGTTACTGATGACAATTATAAATTCATGGAAACATTTCCAAATTGCATTTTTTCATATCAATTAAGCAAAATACGGTTTACAACAAATTATTTTACTCATTTGAGCATTGCAACATTTATTGTATTTTTTTGCATCTTAACTGTAATAAATCGATTTCATAAAAAAATTGTACGTCTTGGGTTGGTATTAGAACGGGCCATAAAGTATTCAAAAGACCAGAGGGCATAAAGAATCAGAAAGACCCACAAGGATATTAACAATACCAGTACGTGTTTTTTGTTTCAGGCCCGTAAATACATAGCAATGAACTAGTAAACGATAGTAAAAATTATGATTTTACGTAGGCAAGAAGTAATTTTCAGCAAAAATGCTGTGTGTCTAATTTTATACGAAATATTTTTCTTTGTTGGACATTTATCTTACATGTAAAATGTCTCTTTCGAACCAAAACATTTCAAAGTATTTCGAACACGAATAATGATTTAAAAAATAGGCAAAACTCTCATAATATGAAAAATATGAAAGTTATTAGTCAATTTACATTGGCATTTTCAAGTCCCGCGATCAGAACAGTCCATCAGTGCTCGGATGTTTTTAACAAGGCGTATTTTGGCTCCTTGTTTTGCTTCTGGACATAGATGTAACTTCATTATCTGTGCACGTCATTTAGAATTCAGTGGGAAATATAGTCTTTCAAATTATCGTTCTCCATGTTGTTGCGACAGGAAGTCTTATTCCTTGACGAAGGACATGATAAGAGCCCAAATTTATTGCTGATTTACCCTTGAAAATAGATTTTATTACATCGGAGCAAATACTTTTGTTAACAATCCTTGCAAAAAAACTCTCATTTTTATGTATTCAAAATTCAATTAGTATATGGCTTAGAAAAAAAATCACAGAATTTTGAAAACTTGCACAGAATTTACTTCTCCCCACAGAACGTCACATACAGTTTTTAAATGTGTTGACGTAAAATAAATAAATAAAATAAGTAAATAATGTCAAGGCCCTAAACGGAGTCCTGTTAAGCAAATAGAGTTAAACAAAATTCAATACAGTTTTTTTAACTGGATAGTATTTCAATTGTTCATATTGAAATTTTAATTTTTGAACCTACGAATAATACATTTCAGACAAATGCAGTTCGCGAAGGAACTTTCATGTATGCAGTACTACTGCAGCACATATTTTTTCTTTTAGTTCTTTGAAAATGTACCAAATGTGTTTCGTGTTTGCACCTAATGCTCAGAACGTTTCTTTGTCCTGCGCAGGATGTCTTCACTTCGGGGAAGCCAAGTTCTCTACAACTCTAGGCCCGTCGCAGTGGATGGAGAAAACGAAAACCTAGGTATCACCGGAGGTGTTCAAGAAATATTGGCGTGAAGTTTCTAGGTAAGGTTTAATCGAGATACACCCGTTACATCTTGATCAATAAGCTTCCACCTCCCTTTGCGAGGAATGTTTTCTTCTTGAAACGTTTTCCTCAATACATAAATTGAGGGAACTGATCTGAAGCCCAGTAATTAGCTTCTCATGTTGTCGCTGCAGAGGAAAAAAATAATTTCACATGCTTTCCTTTGAGTCCAATGAATAATTATTAGTTTCTTTAATTATTTGTTTGAAAAATACATTTATTATTTCAGTTTTTTAGTGAACAATGTTTAGATCTTACACTGTTATTTGACACCCAGATATTCCCTAGTTTGAAGTAATTGCATGAACATTGGTGATGTTGACCTAGACTTCGCTAATTTTGATGTTATGAATAGTAAACATTACGAGTTTTCATCTATGAGACCACTTTGATTGCTCTTTTGCAATTACTTTCGTAACTTACATTGGGTATTCAATGTTTATATTGGTTAATTATAATATGTATACAATATCAATGAGAACTGCAGTTCAATTACACAATAACATTTATTTCATCTTTTCAATAATCTCCCTTTTAAACTCGTAAAAGTTGCTTCTTTCACATTCATATAGTAAATCATCATCACTCTACAGAAAAAAATTGTAATTTTTTATGGCACCTTCTGTTCTCTCCATATTGTTGCTAAGCAGCGTTTGAAAATCTTTCAATTTTTCTGCCCACAGTACCACATACATGAAAGTTCCCGAGCGGAATTACTTAAGGGTAGACGTAAGAAATACAATATATTTAGTTATGCATTGCCAACGAGCAGTGTTATTCGTTTAAATTTATTTTCTTAATGTCGAAAGATCCTATGAAGTGGAAAAGTAATGTCCCGTAGCTGTAAAGTACAGCTCCATTTCAGCGATATGAGCTAACACGTTAAGAGACAGATAACATAAAAATAACCGCTTTGAGGGGGTTGTTGAGATAGATATTGACTTCAGTTTTAATTACAATAATTAACATGTTTTTCACAAAAGGTTTAAGAAACCTTCAATATTGCGTAGATAGGTATCAATGAAAAGATTAATTTCGAAACCAGTAGTGTTCAATATTCTTTCTCGCATTGTTTCTAACTTTTGATTTTTTTTACAGTTTCTTAATGAAACTAGTTTTAATTTGAAGTACTAATAAGTGTGAGGTATGAGTGATGTTAAATTTGATAATGCTATCGTAAAAGTCTTTTTTTTTAATTTACGAAGCTGTCGTCCTAAACAAAACATTAGAATTGAATTGTAAAAAGGCACAAGTCGTAGAAGTCGATTTATAAGCCACCGTACTATACTAATCGGATATCGAATCTTCAAGTTGCGGTAGATCAGTGTCCCGCCCAAGGGCAAGATCAGTTGCTTCCTGCTGCGGTGCGTCGAAAGCAGGTCACGTGACGTCCAGCGGTAGCACGAGGTGCGAGACGCGGTCACTAGGCTGCTACCCCCTCCACTTGCCCTTCCCCCGGCCCCGGCCAGCCGGTCGTCTTGGCCCCAGACAGCACGTGGAGCATCGGACGGCGGGCGCCGGAGGGTGGCAGCGGCGGCGGCGTAGGCGACGGCGGTGGAGGCGGCGACTCCCGGAGCGGCGTGCACCTGCAGCCAATGGGCGGTCGGGGCACCTAGCGTCTGCGAGGCGGGCAGTGAGGGAGGGTGAGAGGGGGCGCTGACCGCGTGCCTGTCACAACCCCATCACGCCACCCCGAGACGGCCACGCACCCCGAAACCGGATCGCCGGACACGCCTTCCTCTCCTGGCCGGCGCGCGCGGAACGGGTTCCCGAGATCTCGTCGGGGTTGGGAAAAAGGTCATTGGTCGCTCCTTCTCAGAGGGGTGTTTAAGTAAAGGGTGTTTCTGTATTTCTTAAGGGGCGGGGTTTAGAAATAGGGAGAGTTAAGAAGCTTTTACATTGGTGTAATCAAGATGTGTCCAGCCACTGGCATTCGAGTCTCCTGTTCTTGGATAGGTCCTCTCCTAAATGGATAATCTGAACTACCTTGTCACACACTTTCTCGTTCTTAGAGGATTTTTATTATCACTTGAAAACATTACAATTGTTTGTATTCACTTATTTCTATATTCAAACCAACTTAAATATGAACATAATTGCAGTCGTTGCTGTTCTCACGGCTTGTGCACACTAAACAGATTCGTGTTGACGAGCGCTATCACTTGTCTCTCAACGAAGCCTTACAATCGCTTTACCTGTGCTTGGACGAGGTGTTCATGGCGTTTAAATGGAGTTAACGTCGCTACCTCCTAAAAATGTCGCAGGTAAAGCAACATCTATATTCATGACACGACTATGCTAACGACTCTCTCGCACGGGTCAGCGAGGCATCTCTGCAGTTTCAATCAGCGCTAGGTAGTTACAACCCGTAGACTAGCCATCACGTCGTCTGATACCAAACAGTCCGACTTCACCGCTGCGTAGCGTAGGTCACCCAGACTGTTTGGGTTGTTACCGTGAGTAGTGCTGTGGCTCAGACGTCGAAGTCTCACGGACATACTTAATTCATTTTATTTAATGTAAATTCTCCAACACAAGAAATCCTCCTTGAAATAAACATTTGGAAAATCGTACTATGTTAACAATTCGTACCGCAGATTAAAGGATTAGCATACGATTTTGGAATATTAAATACATAAAGACACCTTCGTAACTGAAGTTCATGCTTCAGAATTCATTGCCTTGTCAAAATTAACTTTGTTCTTAGGTTGTCATCATGTCTTAATTTAGAACTTTTTTCAGAGTTATGTTCATTAAATTAATTTTCAGAGCATTTAATGTTCTGTCAACCTGTTTCAGCAGTAACTATGTTTTGCTTGTAAGGCATCAGGTAGAATTCACCTGAAGTTTGTAATCTCATTTTCATCTCATAAAAATATTATTTCGTATAAAACGTTTCTAAAATGTTCTATTTATAACACCATTAAACATATATAAAGAATTTTTTTGCCTTTTTTTCATTGAAAACGAGTGAAGCTGGATATTTGTTTAGGATAAGTCTCGAAACCCTTGGATATACCACTTTTAAGAGTGTGTAGCGGGATTGCATAACCGCCCCTTTGATGTCAAGTTTATTTGCAGCGCGTGTGATTCCTCTTACTTCCTAAAATTAAAATTGCTAAATTGTATGTTTATTTTTCAAAAACTTCACGTGCATTGATTATAATTTGAAAAGTATTCTTCTTGTCAATAGAAAAGAAGTTACTATCCAGATTATTAGAAGCTTTTGTGACTTGTCCTGCAGTACTTTATAGATGTATTGACTGAAGTAATCATCCACGCGATGCAAGTGTTATTAGTATTCAATAAAATTAGTACACGGTAATATTTTTAAAAATTTCATCAAGATAAAATATTTACTGTGAAAAATTTCCCTTTTTATGTGGTTAATTTAAGAATCTTTTTATAACCTGGTTTTGTATCTGAAATTAGTTTTCAAATAATTAATTAAATCTAGTTAAATTAATATAATCTAGCTTTGAGCAATCCACTAACATTTCTTAATTTATTTCTATCAAATCAATGTTGCCATTTCACTTGCTCAAAACGATTCTATGAGGAATATGACATTCACTTCTTAAAACTTCTCTTTTGGAAGATGATTTCAGTTCATTCACTCATTTTTCCATACTATAGAAAAAACCCACTTTATGTTTTCTTCGTTCATCCCAAACTACACCCCAGCCGATACTGAGCAATATCGACGTATACATCCCGTTCACCCCAGCCGATATTGAGCAATATCGGCTGGGTACTTCAAGTCGTTTGTTCCCTTAAAGTGGTCGTGCTTTCTAATGTGTAAGTATTTGCTTGGGGTCTGTGAGAGGCCATTTGATTTTTTAAATTCTCAGAACATTCCCTATTCGGTGTCTGTTATTACGAGTTATAACACAAACCACAAACACAAAGTAGATAAAAAATAACACACACTGTTTATATTTATAATAGCTCGGAGACTGATACGCCGGGGCATCATTTTTGACATCACGCTTGTCACTCATCCGAAGCAATTCTTTTAGCTGCTTCCTGGCGTATACATCGTGGTTATTGCTATATAGCTATTTAGCATCAGAGCAAATATTTTTAGTCTGTATTTATTAGTCTTGCTCAAAATAAACTCTTGAAATTCTCCCCGAGAATCGTCCTGTGTTTGATCGGTTGTACATTTTCCCATACAATACTCGTACATAGTTATTGACAAAGTAATATGTTCTCTAATAATAACAACCATACTGTTGAATTATTTTATATTATTTTCTTCCTTCTTTATCAAATTTAGAGGAGTCCAAGGGTAATATGAATTTGCTTCTGCCATTATCAGGCAGAAATACAAAGACGTTCTATTCGTATTCTTTCTGAGGAAAACAAGTCACTCGTATTCGCCTGATTATTTTCACTGCAGTGGGTACCGAATGAAACATGGAAACAGAACGTTGATTTCAGTCACACAATTGGATTTAGAATATCTATCTTGATTATACTGAGATTGATGGAGTTTATTCGTACTCTTCACAATAATAAATGTCACTTATTAAAAAACACTACCAACTTTCTGAGGTAAAGCTGTGACTGCGTAAATGGCGCGACCTTTGATGGCTGGCAAATGAGTCACAAGTTTGTATTTTGTTTCTTTCAGAAATTCTTTGAGAGAAAATATATTTTCCAGTTCAAATTTTTGTCTCCAACTAAACAATGTGTGCTATCTATTGAATTTGCCTCCAGTTCGCTGAGAGACGTTTCTGTATCATTTTATACGTTGCCGTAATCTTCCTGTTTTCACCTTATCTTCTCTCAGTTCATGGTTTTCATCTTCAGTTTCATCTTAAAATATTTCACGTAAAGTCACGTTCATCATAGAGATCTAAATAGATAGTTGACTCTATACCCCGTGTGTAAAAATTGAACTTTTCGTAAGAATAGTTTTCGTTGACTGAAAATAAAATAATGTCCAATGAAAACAAAACAATACTTTAGAATCGCAGTAAAATGAGCACACGTTAGTCACAATGTTAAAAGTAACACCATACCGTAGGCTTCACTGAAAAAATTAGAAACTGAACAACTGTGATCTGCTGCTCAACTCATTATTCAGGACATTTCATATAGCCAACGGTGGTTGCTCAGCGCTGCGTTATCTATTCACTACCACGCGTAATGTCGTGGGGAGTTCGCCGAAAGACTTCGAGATGTTATGATAACAATCGGCTTCCTAAAAAAATTAAGAAAATATTCAATTTGCTTAATAAATATAGTAGAGAATAGAATAATAAGAAGCTACGTTTTCATTGTTTGGCGCACTTATTATTTACAAAAATAAGAGTAGTGCACGAATTTGATAGAAAGTAACTTCACCGTAGGACTTGAGATAGATAGGCTTGCGTTTGAATTGAATACGTCGTCGTTTGAATTAAACGTACGTCGTTGCAAACGTTTTGTATAATTATTAGGATACAAAATAACTCATATCCCAAAAGAATAAGAAAGCTCGGCTAAGAAATCCTATATAATGCTCTCGGTTCAGTGATAAATAGCTGACCTCTCTTCCCAAGAAAAGGCGACAGATCAGGAGTGCGGTACTCTCAACGTGTCGAGGCAGAGATTTATGTTCTCAATGAATCTTTTTGACAAAGATGCATTTAAAATTACGCATATTGTGAAATCTCGAAAAGAGTGAGTTAAATTCCTTAGTATTGTTCAGAAAATTGCTCTTTATACAATATAAGAATAATACAACTACTGGCAAAAGAGAAGGAAAAGGACTGAACGTTTGTTTCTTCTCTAAACCGATTTGATTCCTTTCATTTTGATTCTTTAACTTGATTCTCTTACAAATACATAACGAAAAAAATTCACTTACCTTCGTGTAGTTTTAAAAATTTTTGTTGACTGATTGACGCATATTTACGATACACTCACGACATTTGTAGCTGTCTGTCTATACTTGGCGCGACAGCCCGCGTACGGGCCATAACCTACCAGCAGCGTCCCGGCCTCGCGGCCATGAGTTAAGGGGGTACGTGTGGTTACCACGAAAACATCTCCACGCCGTATACTGGTCTTCTCAACCTGAGAAGTACGTTTTCATTCGGTATCGTTACACAGCAACATATATTGGGACATTGCAAGGAAAATGCAGATTATAATCTTGCCCGACCGGGATCGAACCCGGGGTCGCGTCATGGAAACCGAGCACCGACCAATGAGATAAACCGCGAGGTCCATTTGTAACTACATTGCCGACAATAAATATTCTAAGAATTGTATCCATACAATTCCATGCCTCTAGGTAAAATCTATACATTATACTTAATGCCCTAGGGTGTCTCTTCTGTTCCTAATATTCACTCAGAAATTATGATAAATGCAATTAACACATATGAAACTATGATAAACGCAAACGTTTTCATTGTTTACGTATTATTTATTAAAAATAATTTTAAAAAATGAATTTCAATTTACTAACAATGCTCAATATTAGCAATTGGGCAATTCTTAATATTTGGTTTACCAAATATATTGGTATATTGGTTTACCCTAAGTCATTTAGTGTTGGCTTTTATTCATACTTCGATTTTACGCTCTACTAAACGTAATGGATAATGTGTAATACAGTTTTGTTACAAAATGATCCCATATTTTAAGAAATTAATTACCGTTTTCTCTTGCTGCTATTCTAAAATTTGTGGCACATAACTTTGGAAAATAACACGGCTTCTGAGTAACAATATCACATTTGTTTATTTTTTCCTTCCCACTGAACTATCGAAATACGTACAAAGAAAATAAACAACCTACGCAGAAATAAACAAATTGTTGTTCGTACAGCAATGTAGGGAAAATGCTATTGCTATTTCTAACGTAAAACAGGCATCCAGTACACCTACTTTGCCTTTACGTCATAATAAAGCAGAAACAGAATCTCTCTCATCTATTGGTCCTATCCAAATACTCATTACCATTGCATACTAAATGATATTAGTGAGCGAGTTGAAAGAGAAAATGTAAAGCCCTCAAAGGCGTGAACTTTTCCAGAGTAATTAATACGGATCATATAGCAAGTAATGATGGTAACCCTAAAATATCTTTAAAAGGAATAGGTAGTATATTAACATGGGGCATAATATTATTACTAACCGTGAATTTCTATTAGAACAAAATCGCTTTATGAAATTGTATTTTATATTATGTTAAAATCTTATGTTTTATTTCTTACATGAAATCCCCTGTTATTGCATTACGTAACGAAAGAAACAATTTTTTTTTTTCCTTTTAGAGAAATGCTCTTGTGAACACCCATTGTTTCGAGTAAAATTAAAGGAAAGACAAAGAAAAGTGTGGTTTTATATACCTTTCACCGGTTTCAATTCCCATACGTTATTTAAGTTATAAGTTATATTGTTCAAATTTGAAATATTTTTGAAATTTTTATTAGATTTGCTATGTGGCACCATTGTATTAAACCAACTTTGTAGTAGTCTTATTAAGTATTTTCTGAAGTAACGAAATATTTTGGGTATTCATTTTCTCTTGCAAAATTCTATGTATGACTTTTGCCTGTTTCCTTTCGAGCTTAATCTTCGTCAGAGATATTTTCTCAAATTACTATTTTAATTGATAAACATATTTGGTTTTCTGTCAATTAGTAACCTGCGGTCTATGAATAATAATAATAATAATAATAACAATAATAATATGTATTATTATATAATATTTATAATATTTTTTAGCAAAAATCATTTCAAGGATGTGCTTTGAGCTTGCTACTTCAAGGGTGGATTTTCTTCTCACAATTAGATCGAATGTATAAAAGGACGTAAGATTTCTATTGTTGTAACTTTTTTAGTTTTATTCGAGTTTTGCATGACAAATATATTGTACCCATTGCGCCAATTGCATAAAATATCCCAAATTTCTTATCGTAGCAATTTTCCCTGAGAATCCTCTGAGGCTCTTTTGTTGCTGCATATCTGTAACCAATTTGCCCATGAAACGAGTATGTGTTTAGTCGAGTGAAATAAATAATCCAAAAGAGAAAATCCACGGCTATATTACGTTTTACAATTCTGACAATAAAACCCATCCACTATTTGATGATATTGAATGAAAGCTGAGGCGGTAGACGGTAGAGACGGTAGAAAACCAATGAAAAGCCTTTTTAGCTTTTTTAAAACGTCAAAACATCTACTACAAACTTTGACATGGGAAGGAAATTGGGTATAATGCTCTATTTTCCAAACCATAACCAATCTGAAACCCCATTTCTTTATTTCTCAAATTCTTCATGTCTAAATCCCACGGCCTCTATGCCGCCGCTCATGAAGACCATGGCTTGTACTATCGGTTCACATTCCCTTGAGCTCCGGAATTCCTATTCCCCTCTATTAAATTATTTAAACAATTAATAAAGAAGGGAACGAGAATTGTTGGCATTTGGTAACATGAAATTTTATCTCCTGTCGGCAAACTATTTTAACCCTCTCTCCTCTTGTTTGTAGCAAAATAAGACGGAAGAAATTGGTAAACGAAACGGTAAATTTATGTCATCTCTTTCTATCTTATGACTAAAATCACTGTTGTCCGAGGTACTACCAGATTGTTGAAATAAGGATCTGGTTTTGTTTCATTTTTCGTCCTATTTCTTCATATGATGTCGTCTGTCATTGGAATACTCACATTACGGTAAATAGTTAGGTTCAGTTGATTGGTATTTCTGGGTACGTCAACTACCAAGGAGTCTCGTTAGTAGAATGATATTTTGATCTCAGGAGATGGAGGTATTCTTCCCCATTGAATGACTTACATGTCGGCTAGCGGAGGATTTCCCCTCCAAGTATCTCCCACAAGTATGACATCGGTCTAGCCGAGACCAGCTTTTAAGCTTCCGATTGGTATTCCGCCATAAGTGGTAGTTGGCGCATGTTAATGTAATTGCGTGTGAAAGCAGAAAGAATAAAGTAAGGAAGTAGAAGGAAAGATCTCGCGCAGTCCATGGCACATATGTTAGGGTACTGCCCCAGCATTCACATGGTACTGATAAAAAGCAAAGAAAACCAACTACACAAAAACACGGAAAAGTATCGAGCAGACGCTCGTTACAATTCTCCTCGAGGCAGCGACTGAATTCGATCTAGCTGTGTAGCTGGTGTCAAAAATCCACAACCGTCGGAACTCGAACTTCGGAACTTCCCGGTCAGTTACGTTGCAGAGTCAGTAGCAATGCTGACTAGAACTCAGCTGTGAGCTAAACTCAACCGGGAGTTGAATTTGAAATACACTACTTTGTTGTTCGAAATATACCATTTTTCGTTGTTGTTCTTAAAATGTATATCTAAACTTAATGTGTTGGTCGTTTCCCAAACTTGAATCCCTTCGGCACAAGTAGGTTGTATTTTGACTTTGGAAAAAAATTCTTGTACGCTTGTAATCGTGATTATCGATATCGAAGCTAATAAAGTTTATTAAATCAAATTGGAGTGCAGTTCTCTTTTTTATGTAACGAGAGTTTTCCAAGGAAGTGACCGCAGCTGGAGAGTACGTACGAAGAAGTGTACGGGCGCATCGCGGAGGCCGCCGCCGCGGGGCGCAGCCGTCGCCCGAGGGCGCCGAGAGAAGCGGGCAGCGGGACGCCGGCGCGAGCGGGCGCGTCGCGTTGGCCGAGGTGACTTGTACGTGTCAGCCGCGGTGATTTATTACCAGGTCTCGAGCCTACTCTTACGAGACGCCTCATTGCCTGCCAACTTGCCACCGCCGCCTCTTCCACCTCCGCTCCCCAGTCGCAGTCGCAGTCGCTCTCGTCCCGCCCCCAGCCGACTTGACGTCGCCGCCGCCGCCGCCGGCGCGTCGGTGGCGGTGGTGGCTTTTTACGGCCGGCGACGTCGGGGATGCCGAGTTTTCGCTCTCAAATTGGGCGTTTTGCGACGCCCCCGAAAAGCTGCTCCCTTTCCGCCGCCCTGTCGAAATCGCCCTCGCCAGCCATCGCTCGAGAAGACGCAGGCCGACGCGACGCCGAGGGGGAAAAGGCCGGGCATTTGTCAGCGGGCCTCCCGCCGCGGCGCGCGCCTGGTGCGGAAAGGCCCCGGTCGGAGGCCGCGGCCGCGCTCGGGCGGCGGAGAGCCCGCCGATGAAGGGGCACAAGGGAGCACGCATCTTTAGGCCTTCGTTTACTGAATAGAAACCGTGATTTTTTATTATAATAATAATATTTAAGTAAATGTGCATCTCTCATGCGATTTAAATATATTTTTATTTGGTGTAAGTTGATTCCCAATGAGATGTCCACAACATGTAACTATCCTAAATAAATTACTACTCTTATCTGAAGAGAGGAAATATAATTTCACGAAACGTCAGAAAAAGAAAATATATACACATGATTCCGTCTAAATGTTGAATGTTCAGTACTCGAATTACATGATCATTTTAATCTCTCCTTCTGCATTTCACATTGTTTATCAAGTTTACTGAAAAATTAATTGATGTATGTGTAAAATATACAACGTTTTCATAAGAATTAACTGCTGTCTGCCTCAAAATATGCCTAATTTATAGCTTTGCTTCCGGAATTTCCTAATGAAAAAAATTAACTCCTCAGTATTTTACATTCCTTATCCAGGTTAGTGAAAAATGAATTTATGCATATGTAAAATATATAACGTTTTCATATCACTATTCTACGGTCCAACCATTTTATAGCGTTCCTTCGGGAATTTCCTAATGAAAAAAATTAGCCCAACTTACCTTTTGAGAAGCTATAAGGTGCTGCATTCTCTGAAGAATTTTATCTTCGAAAGAAGTAGATTAAAAGAGATTTGTTCTCCATTTCAACCAATAACCGATATCCTTTTTCTTGCTGTGAAAGGAAATAATTAAAAATATAGTGTTTTCGCAACATTACATTGTTTGTGAATATTAAAAGAGAATATTAAAAAATAAATTACATTCTTAATTCAGTCAAATATCTGAATTCTATTATAATATAAATTAATACTGGATTGTAATTTTTTCAAAATCCCTATTCACAAAATTGCTTTGAGAAATATACTATTAACCAACATGAATTTGCTGATTAATAGGCATTATAGAAAAACTGTAAATCTGATATTTCAGAAGATATTTATAAAGAACATGATTTCAACTAAGAAATTCTATTGTTTAATCCTGCATTAACGGAAAAATTATTTTGTAGTTGATTCGTTTTTTTTTGTAGCTTGGTGGGTGGCTTAAATGTGTACCATACTGTAGAGTTGATATAATCATAATAATGTCATTACTCCTATAAGTGACTTAAGTTTACTTTCATGCATTTAAATATATTTTGAAGTGGAATGTTCATTTTGATGGTATACATATTCTACTATCGAACTCAGAAATAGAATATGTATTAGAAAGCAAACGATATGTTACATATTCTAATTTCAATTGGAATAATATCCATTAATTTTTATAAAAATACAATGACTTGTTTGATAAATTTTCATGTTCTGTAATTTCTGGCTATTAATTCACTTCTGATACTCTTATTTCGTAGCGGTGTAGCGAAGAAAAAAGTGAGGTGAAAATTACTCGTGCAAACAAGCCCTATATTTTCAAATATTATAAATTTCAATTTTATGAAGATGAAGGCAAACGATTCTTCTTATTAAAAGAAGTTCATGTTTTTATGTAGGAGATTGTGATTTACTCCAAAAAATGATGTTTGATTAAACGTTAATAACCTGGTGCGCTTTCTCATACTTCGAACGAATATATTGTTTTGTGATTTTACCAGTGATAGATCTATTAGCTAATTGTGCGTTCCGTGTACCTTTCATGTTACTCTTACTACTGTTAAGTGTTTGTACATTTCACTTTTCTTTTAACTTATGCAAGTTTCAGCAGTTAAGGAATATGTCGTGGTTTAGTTGGAGAAAACAGAAATCCACAAGACTATTCACAAAACTCACCAAATATTCTTTAAAAAAAAATTAATAAGATATAGGTATCTAATTTTTAATCTTAGTTTACAAGATACTTTTTGACTTGTGCACATTTTAATCGCATATTATTTTTTTAAATAAGTATAGAACAACATCTCAGTACTAGATTTAATTTGTATGTTGCTTTTTCCTTTAGTGGATCTAATGTGTTAATTAATGTTTATTATGTCCACTACTTCAATAAACTTGAAATATTCATTCATAGTAAATATTTGGGTTTTCAAGCTATTGTCAGTATTATGTAATTAAAAATAATTTCCCGCGATGTTCCCCAAATACTATTGCACCGCTGATGTTACCATAGACTCTGGACTTCAGAAGGATTAATTTTCGCGTGTATTACCGTTGAAATAATGCAAAGAATTTTCTGACGCAAAAGAAATAAATGTGTTTTTCAGTATACCATGTTTCACCTCTAAACACGATTGCTCCTCCTATTTCCCATTCCTCACCCCGAGTACTAGAGTGAGAGAAGAGTATCTGATGTGCATGGCGCAACTGGACACTATTCGATCTAGAAGCAGTGACCCATACCGGTAACCCGACCTAAGTATTGAGGAACTGACGATCTTCCTGGGAAATAAGTAACAAACTTACGAGTCATTTTGCAGCAGGTAAGGGGAGACAGTAACAAGCACCGTCAGTTAAGACCCATCCATGTAAATGCGTCCTACAGAAAACGAAAGATATAAAAGGATACAAATCAGGAACATCATACCAAGAATTAAAAGAATAATTTTGTATTAAGTTAGAATAAAATAGTAATATATTTAAAAACTGTATCATATCTCTCTTTTTATAAATCCAAAATGAAATATTTATTTTCACTAGTGAATGGAATCTGAAAGTTAGTGACGCATTTCTCGTAAAGATACGAAAAAAAAAAGATTTACTAAATATGCTGGCATATACCGGAACTATTACATTGATTGTGGACACTGACACACAAATAAGAAAACTATCACAACTAAGTGAAAAATACAAAACCGGAAAAGTATTATAAAAACCCAGGAATATTTATAATAAACGACATTGGGGGGAAAATCTATAAAACTTTAGTTTTTACTATTTTACGATTATTATGTTATTTCAAATTTAATAATATTTTTAAATTAATTTTATTTTAAATCGCTTTAACGACATGCTCATGAGTGACTGATAGTACTGGTCATTACATATATCAATACATAGGTCATAACATAGTTCAGTTAAGTTCATTTCAGTGTTAAGCTGTGACGTAAAGTTAAATATCATTAAAAATATTAGCACTTGAACAGAATTCAATGACTTTCTCTTGAAAACGTGATGATTCTAGGAAAGGGTAATCTTCTTTCCTCTCGGTAAAATAGTCTACATAATCCTTTAAAAAATGTACACAGATTTACGTTACAATGAGCATTGTGGAATCATTTTATGAGGTGGATGTCAATTAGATGTGTACGTCCTGTTCTGATCCTTGAGATAAGTCTTGTCTTTTCGATTCAATGTGGAACGCGTAATACGCCCACTAAAGTTCATCATAGTATTGAGTAGACTGCTAAATTTGAAGCCTTACCATACATTATTCCATTGATGAGTCACTTTATCATTCTTATATTTCCTAATATATTGAAGGATATTGGTCTCCTATGGGTAACTTTGAAATACACGCCCAGTTGCTCGTTTAGCCTCAAGGTCGGCAATTTAATTTCAGAAGATTTCTTGATGTTCTGGTATCCATGCATGTCTTGCCTGATTTTGATACGCTAAAGTAAATTTAATTTTGTTAAAGCCGTGTTTTTCGCAAAATATTGATTTTTCTCTCTAGACCACAAATTACAAAATTGGGGTATTATATCTGAGCTGCAATCTTTTTTTAAAGAATAAGATCTTTCGGTTTTTCTTTATACAGAATTAAGTATCGTCTAAATTTATTTTTTAATTAACGAACTTCCGGAATTTCAGGAGTCAAAAGATGTATGTTTATTTGTCAATTTACTTAATATTTATAAACGTTTTGTCAAGCTTTTCTATTAACCAAATTTCCGCAAAATTTAATTTTATTGTGAAGAAAGCAATTAACAACGGGAAACTCAAGTTATTAAACAATTTTACCGATTTTGGATGAAATTATGCGTTAGCTTATACAAAAATGCTGTATTATTACGGTATATTTAAATACTGATGTTTTTATATACATGTTCGAGTTTTGTTGTTTTGGATTTGTTTGACATTCAGCATTTGTAGTTATTTCCTAATTTGTACGAACACAGTCGTCCCATATGTCGTCCCACAGTCGTCCCATGTATTTAACTTCACCATCATCACTTACTGTGATACCAAAAGGAAAGTACTACTCAGAATATTCATTTTGATACGCCATGAAAACATGTGATCATTTAGTCACCAAAAGTTGACGAAGTATTCATTGTTTAACAGTGGCTACTTAAACTGATTTTTACTTTGATGGTTTTCAATTTATTTTCTGATCTACGATTAATGAGCACCTAGAAACAATAGTTGTATTATATTTGATTAACCTACATCAACAACAATGTCCAACAATTAAATTATTCTGTCCTTCAATGTCATAAAAATAGAAACCTATCTATTTAAGATAAAAATATAACATCCTCAATATGAGTTGAATTAGAAGACAATAAATATGCAAATATAACTTTAGGACAAATTAAAATGCGTGTATGAAACTATATGAGAAATCATTCTAACTAAAACGTATATGTTGATATAAATATATTTGTCAACCATTCTCAAACCAATGCCAAAAACCAAATGATAAAAGAACTTAAGAATATATTCTCACAGCAGATGCTCGATAGTTCTCAGACTGTTGATCTCCATTTCAATGAAAATGGTATTCAATGAAAATGGCCAATTAAAAAATAACTGCATTGTATACTCCATTGAAAATCAACTAAGTGTGCTATTGATTGATGTTAAGGTAAACAACTTTTTGGGTGTCTCAATTCAGTCAATCTCAGAAGTCTTCATACTGTTCGCTGTGTATATTTCGCGGATGTTCATTCCCATTTGGGATAGGGCATGTTTTTGGAATCGTGTCTTATAACCGAGCATCAAAAAGGAAAGAATTGGTGATTTAAACAACGATATTTCATAAATTAGTTACCATTTGGACTGTATAATACTAAAATACATTATAAGCCTTCCACCTCAGTTTCTGAGTCAATGACACCCATCTCGATTGGATTTGTCATCCAGAATTCCCTAATTCTTTGGGTGATTGATGAGATGTGCTTGAGTGAGATGAGTGTTTTGCTTTTGGACATAAATGTAACTTCGCTATCTTTTACGTTTTCTAGAATTTAGTGTGAAATATACTTATTCAAATTACCATTCATGTTCTGGACGCTGTAAGTCGACTCCTTTCCGAAGGGCACCTTTCCAAAAGAATAAAAAGTAAAATTTGTAGATTTGCCTTTGTAATCAATTTTATTACACTGGAGTGACTATTTTCTTATCAATTAATGCTAAAAATACTAATTTCTATCTGTATTCCAAACTCAACTTGTATGTGAGTTACGACAGGGATCAGAGAAATTAAGAGAACATGACAGAATACATATCTCCCCATAGTATGTCACGCAGTGTGTAACTATGTTTGATAAGAAGAAAATAAAGTAAATAAATAAATAAATAAATAAATAAATAAATAAATAAATAAATAAATAAATAAAATAAATAAATAAATAAATAAATAAATAAATAAATAAATAAATAAATAAATAAATAAATAAATAAATAAATAAATAAATAAATAAATAAATAAATAAATAAATAAATAAATAAATAAATAAATAAATAAATAAATAAATAAAATAAATAAATAAATAAATAAATAAATAAATAAATAAATAAATAAATAAATAAATAAATAAATAAATAAATAAATAAATAAATAAATAAATAAATAAATAAATAAATAAATAAATAAATAAATAAATAAATAAATAAATAAATAAATAAATAAAATAAAATAAACTAATGATAATCCATGAGGAATATCTTTCCAGCCGTGTGGTTGAACGCCTCTGTCCTGCTTGTGAATCACTAGCTTTTAAACCATACCCTGTATTTTTTGAGAATGAATATTCCTGATCGACCTGGTCCAACTGATGACTCTGCAAATTGGAAAAAAGGTATTTTTTTCCTTTGGGGGTTCCTTACTTGAAACCTATGACACATTCACAAAATACTCTCAAGAATGGTTCTTTCTCCCCTTGCTCAAATGTACACCAGTGTTACTAATAAAATTCTATAGATTCAATTCTCAATAAAATTTCTGAAATTTTAAAATTTTATTAGTTCAATTTTTACTTTTTCGCTACGGATTAGAAAGAAAGTTCTGTAATGCACGCAATAAACGGCGATTTTTCGGCAGAAAAACTCTTATTTCTGGGTCCTTGTAACGAAAAAGTGCATAAATTCAGTTGCTAAATTTAGAAAACACTTCTCTTACACGTGGTGTAGCCAGAATTCATGTTTTGTGGGTCCTTCATATCGAAAATTCAAATGACGGCAAAACGTCTATCTGCTTGCTAGACGTTTCTAAACGTCTAAAGACATTTCTAATCGTCTGTGAACGCAAGCAGCGCAAGCAGCTATAAGGTTCAACTGATTTTCTTCAAAACTGATGTTTCCCAATCGATCTGGCTGATGACGCAGCCCCTTAAAATTTGAATTTGGAAGGATTCTCTACATGAAGCCCCGGGGACATGTTCCAAATTTTTCAAACATTGGCTCTATCGTTTTTTATTAAATTTTGTTGGTATCATATTTCTTTAAACTCTGATTTTTCAAAAATTGGAAAAGTTCAAAATGTTTCGTAGTCTTCCTCCAACTATATATTAAAGTCTCCTATTATTAACTCCTACATATTAAAGATATAGATTTTTGCCGTAATAAAATCTGTTTTTTAAAGATAGATTATGAAATAACGTCATGTACAATTTTTCAAAAATTTGAGTACTTCCCGCGTAACTTAGGGCGATAATTCAGGCGAGAGAGAGTACCTGCTGTTTTAGCTCCACTGGTTTTTCGAACCTCTCCTACACAATTATGAAAGCTGATGTATTTTTCTTAACACATTAAAAAATAACAAAAATTATTTTCCCAAAATTAGCGCTATCGTAGCCCAAGAATCTTACAACACTACAATAAATTAAATACTTTAATAAAATCAGCCTTTACAAATACTGCAATAACATATACAACGCTCATGAAATTACGAAATGTAACCAACAAGAACAAATTTTACAATAGCGCTAAACAACTAGATAAATTTTTAAGATTTTAAGATAGACTTTATATTTAAAATTGTTTTATGTAGCATACAACATTGTGCCTGATTATTACATTGTATTGGTATATATAAAATTAAGTAGGGAAATATTATTTTTGTAAGAAGATGTATTCTTAGAGAATGAATCTATTGATGTCAAATTTCAATTTCATAAATTATGTGGGTTACGACATTTGCAGATGCGTACAGAACAAAATAAAATAAATAAGTAAATAAATAAACAAATAAATAAATGCCTTTATTGGTGAGGCTCATTTTGAGGATTTTCACATGGATGACAGGAGTGAAAGCGAGGGAGGGCGAGCTTGATAGGAAATCGGGAAAGAATCGGGATGAAAGGAACGGTAGAAAGAAAGGAAACGGATAAAAAATATGTGAAATGTTAATAAGCTCTGCTAATTGGTTCATGGAAATTTTGAAGAAGTTAAAATTGCCTAAGTATTTTTTAATTACACCTAGATAAACAAGAAAGGGAGGGAATCTCGTCAGCATGCAAGCGAAGACACATCAAGTCAAGAGTTCAAGCCCTGAGAGAAACTGAGAACATTGGGAGATAATGGAAAATGATTTTGCCTGTATTTCATAATATTAACAATAATTATTATTATGTCGTAAAACTATTTGGTTCTTAAAGTTTAAAAAAAATAAAAATGTGGATATAATCAATTCATTTTTAGGAAATGTTAAAAGTTAAAATATTCCACAAACTAGCAAATTGGAAAATTTTAAGAATTTAGGAAATTTTTACTGTTTAGAGTATTCCCAAGACCCAAAAACCCGACCCAACATCTCTCACCCGTAAGCCAACGATTTATTCTACCTTTATTCCTGCGACTGCAAGCAAAGGACCGTCCCGGCATGCACCTTAAGCAATTGAGTAAACCCAGATAAACCTCAATCAGGATGGCGGCTTAAGGCCAAGACACAATAAAAGTAAACAATTTTAGTGCACACAAAATAAAAAGAAAGAGAAAAAACGAAAATATTTTGAATTAGTGAAACACACCTAGACAAAATTAAAAGCATATCATTATAATATTTTGAATACATACACATATGAGGAAATGCTCATGCATAATCACACGACAAAGGTACGCATACATCTGCGTACTGCAATAAAAGTGATGTATGAGATGAAAGTTTGTTCTTCATATGTTATTTAAAAGTGATTGAAAGAGTGTACGAGTAGATTACAGAGACATATAGCTAGGTTATAGGTTTGTCAATTTTTTTAATATAAAGATAAATGTAAAAGTAGATAGGAGGAGGAATGATACTTTTGTGTGCCAAAAGATTAGTTTACTTTATAAAGCTAAATTGTTAAATAATAGTATGAAAATTGGAGAGAAGGGAGAATAAAGTAACCTTGGATGAAACTGAACCAAGTTCTTTGAATACCAAGGATATCCTTCTTTAAATATTGCTGTTCCGTAATTCTACATGTTATTAGCAAATAATTTATTGGCTGGTGTTCTCTACCATTGCGCTTTGGTATCCCAAGACGTCAGCTTTGTGGGAAGCAGTATTGCACTGAGTATGAAAATTCAGTTGATACCCGCAGTAAAGGAATAGGCTGAATAACACAATTGATTCAGTGGTGAGGGGTAGTTGACATTTACATAATTGGAATGATTGAAGGCGTTGTCATTGTCAACGCCTTCAATCATTCCAATTATGAATAACACAATCAAATACTTTCATTTTTATTGCCGCAAATATCGGATATATTTCACTTCTTTTATTTTTCCCGAGTTCCTGGGCATCTAACGAAACTGCAGGCAGACATCTCTCACTTGGCCGGACACTGCATGGATTTATTTCATTTCTGCACACATCGGAAATTAGTAGTGTAGGTTGATTTCATATGGGGATCATGGTACTTGGCGTGTAAAAATACAATTAAAATATAAAATGCATTTCTGATATTTTACTTAATATATTTGACTTAATTAAGCTTCCTTTTAGTACACGTTTCAAGGGAAGTTTTAGTTTGAGCAGTCTGCCTTCTTTTTAATAAGTACAAACTCACGGATCGTTTTCACTAGATTACTAGACATGTGCGTTAGTAATTACTACATCAATAAAATTGGTAAAAAAGAGGAGTGAGAAGTTGTTGCTTTAAATTCAAATATTTTTCCGTGTTTTTCTGAAATTTAAACATCTATTGTAGGCTATTGTAGAACAAAAACTAGTTTCAGTCGCGCGAAAAAAAAGGGGGGAAAATCTTTCCGCTACTACTTATGCGACAATATCTTCCCTTCTTGACGTTTAAAGAAAGATCTATTGATTACAAAAGCTTCTCAAAAATACAGGTAAATGACGATTGTGATGAACATTCTTAACTTCAGAAACGTGGTAATAACTGTTCGTGATCCTCATTTGAACATCGTATTAGGTTGTGGGTTAATGACCTCTACTTTACCGTACTGATATTTTAATTATTTTATGTATTTGTTTGTTTTTTTGAACTATTAGTGAGTCATAGTTGGGTCAATGAGGTTAGCCCTATTGACCAAACATTCACACATACAGCATTAAATAGTTAAAACCGGTACAGATCCTGTTTTTAACTCCCTATGTTTTAGAAAATTACAAACAAATGAATAAAAGTAGGGGGAAGTGGGAACAGTAAGACAAAAATAGGATAACATTTTTTTTGAAAGCAATATACGACATGCATAAGTATCTGACTACATTAACTGATTTCCATACAATCAGTTGTCAATGTATTAAAAAAATCAAAATGAAATTATGTCTTGGTACCCTCGAAAATGTGATGGTGAGAAGAGTGAGACTGCACAAGTGAGAACAATGGGACTTTCTCATAAACCTTAGTGAACATCATAAGAAGGAAAAAGCTCGGAAATTAAATATCATGTTGTGTGGTTAGGCAAAATCATTTTTATCCATTCAATAAAAAAATGTCAGGCACAATAACCAATAAATTTGTTCTCTAGTTTGAAACTTTTCCTATGAAACATAACTTCATATTCGTACGACTTATTTTCATAGAAAACTTTCGCTTAATAATATATTTTCTTTTGTGTGTTTAACTTTACTAAAACATATTCACTTACGATCGTTGGTCTCTCCTTGTTTTCGACATCAACAAACTCAGGAACAGTAACCAAATTGGGCAGAACCTAATCATCTGATTAATTTTACAAAATAAAAATCACTTCACATTCACTGTCATCTTGAAACAAAGCTCCTTTTCGAACAAATATTTCCATGTCCTTAAACTTCCTCTTAGGTTGAAGTTTCTTTCTGGCGTGTGTGTCAAAATCATTGTTCGTCCTCTACCCCTTCGGTGATTGCCAGTTTTCAGACATTATTTATTTTACAAATACGTTTTTATAATTTATAAATACTGGAAACCCGGTTAAAGAAGCAAATCACAAGTAAGCCGAATAAAGAATATATTAATTGAGAACAACGAGACTTGTCTCAGCGTTTCTTTATTATTAATGTCTCACTGATCACAAATACAACTATAATTTCTAACTGACACTGCAATCATAATTGGTCATAATCTTCAAATTAAGTTCACCATTACCCTGTTGACATTATTACATTTTAGGTTATATAATGAAATTTGGTCAGTACTTCATGTCTTACTGAAAGAACAGCTGAGAAATGATAAATAGTAGATTCGAATTAGAAATACTAAAAATAGGTATTCTTCTTACCACTGAACAATGAAACATTTTTTTAGAAGGAGTTCACTGGGAGAGGTGGCTCATCGCAGCAACTGATGTCACTGTAGTGCCTCTGATCGGGAGGTCCTAAACTGGATTCCCTACGGTGGCAGGATTTTCGACTAGCTAGATAGCTATGTCGAATTCAGACGCTGTCTGATGGAGTATTCCACCGGCCGGCTGCTCTGATCTGTGGTTTCTGCAATCAACGCCAGGCGAATATCGGAGCAGTACCCTAACAAACGGACCACTGAACTCGCGCTATCTTTCCTTCCTCTTCTTTTTTAAACTTTTTGCGTCTACAAATTGATGTAACGCGTTTCCAAACCTCTTAAGGGGCGTTTAGCGCTGGGGAGTAATCCTCTATTAACTTGCGCAGGAGTAATCCTCCATTACCTGGAAGTCATGTCATGCCACGTCACGTCACGTCGTAGTTAGTTGTCTTCCTTACCTTATCCTCAACTTTACTTACACACTTACATGCACTACCCTACCACACATGCCGGGACACCGGTCGGGAATTTACAGCTTGTCCTGGCTGAGGCGGTGGGAGACACGTGGTCGGGGAAAAACTCCGCTAGCCGACGTGGTCGGCGCCGGCCCATCCAGCGGGGAAATCGCCGCCACATACTGAGGGAAAATACACTACACTTACGGGACTAACAACCGTAGCAGTTGGCACATCCGGAATCACTAATCAATCAGTTAACATAAACTCGGTAGCAGTCTCGAAACAGTAACATAGGAAGCCAAGATTGCCAGCCCCCAAACCCAAATTTTCCGCTGTATACTATACGTCTCACTTTTCTCACTGTCTCATTGTACCCTCATTTCCCTTACAATATTGACGATAGAGATTTTTTCTTTGTGAAATATGTGCTAAAAATTGATATTTCAATATGATCATTATATGTTTTTAAATAACTAATAGTTTTCAAGAAAAGGCAGTTCAAAAAAAAAAAGTATTTTCTCGAAAACAGCTGCCAATTTTTACTTTCTCTCTTACTGTGAAAACATTGTAATTGTTTGCCGGAAAAGGGCGAATTTTCGACAGAAAAATTATTGCTGGGCCCTGGTAATTAAAAAGTGGATCAATCTGGTTTCAATATACAAGATGAGTCACGTAACTTTAGTACCTCTTGTAATATTTGAATTGTTGAAGTTATTGCAAAGCAGTTTTCACCAAAGTGCATGAGGGAATGAGGCTAATTGATGCATGTATTCGTTTCCATTTTATTGCGTGCATTTTACGGGATATTGAGGTAGCTTTGTTTTATCAATTGGAAATATACATATTTTTGATTCTGTCATTACGAGCATAAAAAGACGAATTCATTGATATACTTATTGTCATTTGTTAGATAAACTTTTTTGTGGGTATTTTTATTTTTTTGCGACTTGTATTTAACGGATGAAGGGAACGGACTCGGATTTAACATATGACATTATGTATATCATTGTATTCGTCTTTTTACGCCCGTCACGGAAGACAAAATATATGTACGGTTTCATTAAAAAAGTTTTAAAAACTCAATACTCAAAGCTCAAAGAATGCAAGTGATAAAATGGATAAAATACATACATCAATTAGCCCCCTTCTCTCATGCGACGTGATAACTGCATTGCTTCAACCGTTCAAAAATTACAGGAGGTGCTAATGTCATATAACTCCCCCATATAGCAAAATTGCTTACTTCCTCTAACACGTTGTGTAGTCAGAATTCAGTTGTCAGATTTGCGAGTCCTTGACAGCGAAAAATCGATTAACGGCAAAATGTCCGTCCGCCCGTCCGTCCGTGGTCAAAGCTAGCGTCTAAATCAAAACGATTTATACGGCTCATTTTATAAACGGCTCATTTTATCCGAAGTTCATATTTCCCGTTCGATTGGTAATTGTCGCGTAATTTTTTAGTAAAATAGACAATTTTTAAACAATAATTTTCTCAAAACGGCTTAAAATATTTTTTTAAAATTTTCTCTTTTGTATCAATGGACATTAAAATGTAAGGGGCTAGTCCAATTTCCGGGAAACTTTGTATTTTTGAAAATTGCACAATTTTAACATTTCAAAATTAAGTGGACGATAGAGATTTTTACCTTAAACAAAATCTGTTTTAAAAAATCAGCTCTCTGGAAAAGGCCAAGATTAAAGGAACAAGTCATGATTAATTTCTTCAATGAAAAAAAAATTCCAAAACATTTTCTTTAATTTTTTCCCATGGATGAAACAAGACGTATAAAATGATGACGCAGGTCTCATTTTCATTGAACTCTCTGAATTTCAGAAAATGAAAATTCAGAAATAATGCAATAAAGCTAGTGCTGTTGTGGCATTACTAGTTTATTTTAAACGGCAGGAAATAATGATACAAGGATGGAGTAATTTCACTCCGTGCTATTGTTAATTCAATTACATTTTTAGCGACCGTTGTAGTGGTTCAAATGACTGTTATTTTCTTAACTTTCATTTCTATTTGCGTTTGCTTTTACTTTCACTTTCCGCGTTCGCGCTGAACTCAGCCATCCCGCTGACGCTGATGTTGGGGTGCGCAGAAGCCGGCTTGCGGCGCGCAGAACGATGATCGCGCGCAGAAGGCTGCGCTGACGCGGCAGCTCCGCCTCGTTGCGGAAACTAAGCAAATACTCTGTCGAAGCACTTAATGTCCAATAATTGTGTTGCGCTTGAGAGTTTATCCTATGACACGGCGTATACTGTCCTCGTTGCACGGCGGTCTCGTGGAGGGGGCATATACTTTCATCAGATATTAATTGTCTGCTCCAAGTGGCAGATCCCGGTCAAAGGACCGAAGCTTGCCACTCGAAATTCGCGTTCCCTGACTTCATTCCGTTCTGAATACACAGAGGACTTTCCTCCCGCAAATACGGTGTTCGCATGTGCGTAACGAACGTCTGTAGTAATAATAATATTAATAATTCGTAATAATGATTAATTATTGATAAAGCACACTGTCACCGCGAACCTCTACCGTGTGTACGTGCGGCTAGATTAAATTCTGCCAGCCTCTCTACTGAGCCGATGCCTGTATATAGAGAAAATGCGAGGAAGAAGTGTTTGACGTCACGCACTAAAAATACAATGTACGCAGGTGATGTAAATTCGGCGGAATTAACTCAGGATACAATTAAGCTAAATCAAATTTGCATGAAACGAAATGAGAAAAAAGTTATGTTTACAAATCCATTTATTAACAATTAACGGAAAATACTTCGCCATAGTTATACAATATTGTACTTAAGCAACAATGTTTAGTTGATGGCATTCATCATAAATTTAGCCATTGTTGATTTTCTTGGTTTTTAATACCTTTAAAAATGACTCTATTTTCTAAATATAATTACATTAATTACTTTTAGTTTACAGACTTATAAACTTCTGAAGTATTTTGGATCTTTTTTATCCGTTTCAAAGAGTCTTTAGTTTTTACAATATACTAGAGAATAATCTCATAAATTAATAGGGAACAACCGGCGGTGCAAGAAGTGGAAGAAGTGCTAGTTGTGTACTTCACATTTGTATTTGACATTCTTGTGAAGTCAGGGATTGACGACCTTCCTTTATGACTCGCACATCTACTGCATGGTGCTTCCAATACGAAGGTGAAGAGAAAAAAGAGCGTAATGATTTACGGATTATTTAATGAACTATTTAAATAATTCTCCTGTACGAGTAAATTGTATATTATTTATTCGGAGAATTGCGGTACCCAAATGAAAAATGATCTTGGCCTACCAAGAGTAGTCAGGAAGATTGCCAAGATAGTACTTTCTTGTCAGTTAAATTTTTTAATGTCCAGAATTTTTTTTTTTTCAGATACACTTAAGCTTAGGCTCACTACAGGCTCAAACTATTTCTTGTTAAGTTTAAACATTAAAATACCCCTCGTGTCTGTAATTGAAATAAAATATTTTTCCCTTTACAATTGATTTTACATTCTTCTATATAGGATGTATGTCCATGTCTTTTGAAACTTCGCCGAAATTAGACTAATGTTGGTTAATTCACAAAAGCTGATCAGATATGTTTAAAAATGTGAGTATTCAATGATTTGATACATTATTGCAAATTATTGATTCAAATATATTTTTGTATTTTCAAATGTTTGTGGAAATATTGCGTTCTCCATTTCACAAAATCATATTTATATGTAATAAGAAATTTTTATGATAAGACCTCATAATTATTAGTTAATGTGGTTGCTAACGCCCTTAGAAATTGATGCGCATTCAAATAAACTTAACAATTATATGTTATGCCAATAAATGATATTTTGAACTTTTTCAACTTTAAGTGTAACTATCAAATGTGTCTCCTGAATAATTTGAACTTTATATGTTCTCAAAGTCAGTAAAAGGGGCCTTAAAGGTACTTGAAGGTAAATAATTATAGCCAAAATGGTTAGTTCATTCGCTGATGTTACTTTTGTATTACAAGGAATAAATATTTCTTGTTAACAAATTTTGCCAAAAACACTCGTTGCCAGACTTATTCATATACCAACTTAATAGAGGGATAAAGAGCTGGTAGGGATTCCCGAGCTTTAGAAAATGTATAAAGGCTTCTTTACCAAACAACACACAATATTGACACTGTTTATTGACGTTCAATAAATACATAAATAAATCATGATCCTTTCACAGTAAAGATCATAATGTCAGTCTTGATTACTCTACTGCTTATTCATGAAATCACTAAGAAAAAGAAAGACGAAAGTAAAGATCTGCATCGCGCGGAATGCCTTCTAAAATTATTTTAACAGGATCGAGATTATTTTGGTATTTAATTTTTAAATACTCAAAATAAATACTTAAAAAAATTAAGTTGCTAGAGATTATTAGACAGTATCATTCTAATAAGATCAAAAAGGGCTTGAAGAGTTCATTAGTATGTCAATCAACCACGGTGAGATAATTTCTTTATGGAAATGGAGTCCGCTGCTCGTCTTTGTACTTCTTTTGTGAATATTTGTTCCATGGAATGTAAATTCTCGCGGAGTGCTATTCGTATATTTACGAAGCACTATTAGCCTTCTAGTCATCAAAATACTTTCAAAAATAGGCTAGAAAAAAGGAGAAATTTCAGTTGAATCTAGTAAGTTGTCGATTTTAGTATACGTATAATTATTACTGTCATCAGAATAATTCATTGAAAGCAGAAGGAGAAACAACGGAAAGTTCAATTACAGTTTTTACCCTTGGACATACAGAACCATAGAATATGTTTTTTTCTTTATTCATGAATCTACCTTTGACTTTTATACTTTAGCAGATTATTATCTCTATTTCTTCAGCTGACTTCGACACAAATTTATGTTGATGCAATTTCTTTGTTTGCCATACATTTATTTTGGTGCAAAGAAGTCTGTTTTTCATTGTTTTCATTTCGTTGAAATTGTAATGTTGCGCGTGAAGTGTATACTCGTGCAACATTCCAGGTTTTTTAGTGCTGAGAAAATGTAAAAGTATTATTTTTCTCTCGCACAAACCATGGCGATATCCTATCTTTTCAGATTGTTTAACTTCACCGTGAAATTGTGTCATGAAATCGACTGAGAATTGTTTTATATACGTTCTTTAATATTTATCAGGATTTCGCGGCAAAACATTAAATACTAATAAATTCTACAAACAAAACGTAGTGACACTTTGTGTCTGTGCATTTCTTATATGGAATACTATTTGAAGTCAGGAACGGACAGCATGTAGATTATATTTAATGATATAAATTGATTTATTTTATTTCAAAACTATCTTTCCAAAATCTCATTTCTTATTGTTAGCAAATGTGGATATAAGGTTATATCGTGAATTTTCTCGTGGGATTACAAGGAAGAGGTATTAAGTTCAAAATCATGGAAATGGAGAACTTCAGATGAGAACTGTTTTTGTATTCAGGATTAGTAAATGTATTTACTTAGCAATAAAACCCGCATATGTGTTCATAAAATCCACTGTAAAAAACGCATTTCGCATCTGTAAGTCTGTAGTTCCATGATTATGTTCTCAATACCTTTTTACTTGTAATCCCACGATATGCTCTCTTCAAAAATCACTCTTTTATTGCAACTAATTGATATTAATTTGCTTATAATTTTCTCTATATTTCTCAATATTTCTGTTGTTCAGGATTTAATTTTCTCGAATATTTTGCAATACGTAATTCCACAATGATACATGTTACGAAGAGTGAACTTACATTCCAATCACAGTTTCCATTCACTTACAATTCTTTATATGAATCATTTGTTAGTTATGTAAATTAATATGGCAAACTAATTTTTTTCAAATGTATATTTCTAATATTGAATTCGTATTTTTTATACTTTTCACTTTCACTGAATATATGAAATTTGAGAGGAACCAAATTGCAATAAAAAATTAAAGATTTAGTTATTTTGGTACAAGAATTATTAATCTAAATTTCATTATTACAGTATTTTAAGTTTAAATTAATATATAATTTAAAAATAATTTGTTTTCTTCTTATTACTGGCACTTGTGATTACTACAATGACTGAACCATTGAAAGCTTTTCTAAATTTCGACATTCGTATTTTCACTAACAAGTATTATTATTCAGTGTTGTTTAAAAATGAAAACACATCAACGCATGACGCTTACAAATTCATGCGAAATATATAAATCTGATCAATTTCCGCTGAGAGTTTGTTTAAAAATTATGTGTAACCTTAATATAAATAATCGCTACCCAGCAATGCTTTACGTACATTGAAATTTTCAATTTATTTAGTGTGTTGGGAGAAAGCCTTTAGATTATTTCGCCGCCGTACACATGCATGTACTTCTACATCATAGTAGATTCTATACAGAGACGTTAAATGCAAAATGTGATATTCAAAAAAATTATTTAAAAACACTGAGATGCACTGATTTTGCCTCTCACTTCCAGAGAAGCTTGTAAATAAATTGTCGGAAGAGGATAATTACTATTCACAGCTGTTTAGCGTTTTAATTTAAGACCAAGTATTGTAGGCACAGATTCGACCAGAGTAACATAAATATAAAACAATATTTATTTTCAAAGGAACGCCTTATATGTATCTACTTACATTAAGTGTATCACGAAAGAAGTGTTTTGTTACTACTGATTGATGGGTGAGAAGAAAAAATTGTCTTCAATAAAAATAATATTTTGTACAATACTACAATATCACTTTGCTTTGTTTCCGTATCACACATCCCACTCTAGTGAAGAAATTATTTAAGAATATTAGCATTCCAGTTTAGTTTTATTTCGCATTCTTCTATTCTCTTGCGCAAATACGAGTATATAATACACCAGGACAAATGAAAATGCTAGGTAAAAAAGAAATCAAGAAATAATGTAGCATTTAAAAATTCGCAATGGAAGACGGCTAAAACCACGTTTATACTAAAAGTTTAGTTAGTTTATACTAAAAACAGTCCCAAATTATCCTTTCTGTAATGTTCTATAATAGAGAAAATTTCCCTTAATAATATAGCATAGGTCCTATTTACGTTATAATCTCTAAAATTTCGATAATGACAAATGTTTAACTTATTTCGTGCTGAGACTCGGCAGATATACTCAACCAGTTTGGAAATAAAATGATTGAGGGGGTTGATGGTGAACCCTATGTGCTCAAGTTAAAAACACAGTCCAGAGAATATTTTGAAGATCTAAAACTTTGAAGGGGCATGTGTTGGATAAACGAGGCGATTCCCAAGTGAATAAAATCATTGGTGGTGATAACACATCTCAATCAAACAACATAGCAAAGCCTTTGTGTACCAACGTGTCAAATTATTGTTCAACTAGTATTATAATATTAGAAAATTGTTACAAATAACACGTGAAAATATGTGCTGTTGTAGCACCACTACAACAGAAACAATATAAAAGAATCTTTAAATATTTGTTTATGAATCTTTAAACACATGTTTTACTGTTTTCTGATATTTTTACTAACTGAGTATTAAAAAATTACTTAAAGTAATTAGGACCAGCCTCCGATGGCTTCAAGCCTGAGGGATTGGAAGTTGCCCGAGGGATAAAAACATCAAATAACGTCGATCGTGCATTAAACATTTAATGGTTTACTAGTTCGTTGTTGCATCACACAAGAATTCAAAACATCTTTAAAAATGTCATTCATGTCAGTCATGTCATTTTGTCAAAAGTAAACTGGTGGTGGTACAACAACTAATATTTTCTAGGGTTATTTGTAAAAATCACTCAAAATTGCCCGGAACCTCCTAACATTTTCAAAACATGTTTAACACAATTTTGAAAATGTCTCGTAAAATACCCCAAAAAATCAAAATATCTGTTTCAGATCCTTGAGTTCGCCAGATCGGTAGAGAAACATAAATTTTGGAGATTTTATTATGAACGGTTTAGGCGATAGTGTAGTTTACGGAAGGACAGACGGACGGACAGGCACACAGACAGACGGATAGACACACACACACAAACACGGACAGTCACATGGACGCTGAGACGCATGGTCAGACGGCCAAGCAGGTGGACAGACTGATTTGTTGTAAATCAATTGTTCGGTATCAAGGACCTCCAAAACATGAACTACAATTACGTAAGTTAATAAAGGAAGTTATTTCCTAGACATTGGAGAATACATTTTCCGTTTTTTCGGTATCTGGGACTCACAATATGAAATTGCTCTGAAATAATCACCACTTAATTGCTGCTTTACAATGTTTTTTCTGTACTACGTAAGTGAGTAGTAGATGAGAAAGTAATTGTCAGATGCAATGTGGCGTCAGCCATACAAACCATGTTAAGAAGACTTCGGAAAATGTGTATATAGAAAATATCCTCTATTTGTATCCTCTGTTTGAACGTTGGATGGACAATAACAGATTGTGAATTGTGTAAATTATACGATATTTTACATTTTCAGAACTTGTCAAAATTATTAAGTTCCTATGGTCTATTCTTAAGAATTAATAACTAGAAAACTTTAATATAACCTAATATGATGAACAATATTTAAATAATTGATCAAATATTTATGAAGTGTTTCCATATTTTAATAAATTGATCACGAATTATCTGCTATTGTAATTTTGAAATCAAAACTGTATGGTCATTACTTCAGATGCTTTCGAAATATGGAAAAATATGCCAATGGGATCTTCATTGGTTTTACGACATCTTAAAAAAAGGCTGATTCTGCAGATTTCTATTTTGTAAACCAATGATATTCTGACAAGCTTCGTATTTTCTTAGAAATTCATTTATGTAGTAATTCTAAAGAGCCAACAATGTACCGTTGTAATGTAGTTTCTTGATAAAACTACATTAATAATTTTCACGCTTTTGTTGTTACTTTAGATCCATTTCATAATCACCATCGAAATAACAAAAAATACTGATCCAGTTCCTTGCCAAACTCTTATATCGTTTTTTTAAATGATAGTTCTTTTGGAAATTTTTGCATACGCACATGCATATTAAGTACAAACAACTAAGAGAACTGCCGTGAACTCTGGAGTGCAATTCAATAGTTCTGTGTGTTTCCGTGAGATTTAGCCCTGTGGTAATTATCTCTTAGTTAATTTTTTTTCGTTTATATTATTACTAAACTATAATAATACTCTTATTTATTTTTAAAATTACCATAAAATTACTATGAGTTGCAATTATCAATTACAGACATATAAATCTAATATTGCATTATACAAATGAGTAAAAATAATGAAAGCTGGTTGCAATGTGAGCTGGAAACGATATAAAATTCACTCAAATAACGAAACTTATTAACTAATGGTATTGGTCCGTCGTTCTTCCTCCAAAAGCTCATTTTTGTTTAGTCTCATATTTATTAAATTACTCATTTTACATTTCTCGAGTTTTCAATTATATTACTCCTTAATTTAACTATTGTTGTTTTTCCAAGTGCAACGCTGATGATGATATAAGAACCCAAAAGAATATGCGTAGCTCCTTCTGGTTTCTTGTATCCAGGTATTGTATACAGATGTTCAGAAGCTCATTTTTCCGCAATTTTTTACTTTTTTTGCACCGACACCATATTAGTTAACAATTTTGTTAGTTAAGTATGGTAAATGACATTTTCTTACTGTTCATCACAAACACTGTGTAGGATTAATTGACTGCGCACTCTGATGTGTAATTCGAAGTTTGGCCGATGCTACGGCTTCACAAAATGAAACTGGTGAAAGCATCAGTTCAAAATGCGCCTCCAGAAAAAAAAATCATTAAACTCAATCTCATTTCGATCGCGTTTTTGTCCAGTGTCCATAATCCATTGAGCAAATGCTGAGATGTCCCCTTGATTGACTTCTGAACGTAAATGTAGCTTCACACGTTTTGTTGAGCTCTTTCTTTGCATTTAGTGGTAATAGAGCTTAGAGTGAGTTACTATTTTGTTAGGAATGCAGAAAAATCAAATCTGCAGTTCGTTTATTGTTACAAATATTTCTTCTTCTTCTTCTTCTTCTTCTTCTTCTTCTTCTTCTTCTTCACTTCACGGATTAGGGAAATTCTCTGTTCCGGCTTCATTACACCATCTCTGTCGTGGACGGCCAATGTTCCTTCTTCCCCGTGGTCTGTACAGAAAGGCATGAGGCATGTCGGGGAATCCTTTCGTGAGACATTCTTCCTAAGTGCTGTACCCACCGTGATCTGTATTCATTTACTTTTTCATTGATAGAAAATATGTCAAGTTCCTGTCTTATATCTTCGTTTTTTATTTTGTCATAGTGGCCGTCATGTTGTTTCACTTGAAGCTTTCGAGTAAGAAGTTTTTCCAGTAAGATTACCAGCCATTCCCGGGATTGTTACAAATACGTTTTCTATAACTCTGGAAAAGAAATGTGTAGTTTTTTAAATTTACTTGTTCATCTACCACTTTTTTAAATATTATTATTATTATTATTATTATTATTATTATTATTATTGTTGTTGTTGTTGTTGTTATTATTTTAACTTTTTAAACTTTTATCATCTTTCAACTAGTAATAGTTAAATTGTTGGGAAAGAATTCTGAAAAATCAAGAAAGCGTGCGCAGATGATTTTCTCCCCCATACGTCACATACAGTTTTTTTACTGTTTTTTGACTAAATAAATAAAAAAATATTTTAATGTACGAACATTTTGACTGCAAAGCACTGTTAGTACGTGCCATGATATTGAGGAAAGAAAGGGCAGGGGACTATCATTTAACTAATGTGGATACCTGAAGCACAAGACATTCATTCACTCTGAATATATGTAAAAAATAATGTAGAGTTATCCCGTAATATTGTAAAGTTCCTAAACCATGCTTCGTGTTCAGCTTTCGTTGTTTCTCCGCAATATAGCATAGTTAAATTTATAACAAAAATGCATTTTTAGTAGATTTAATACTTTTTTAAAATCACTTTTGAACAACTTCGTCATATAGCGACTACTGTGCTTTTTTAACTATCCTTCGGCGTTAGCGACCTCGGCTGTCGATGCCGACGACTTAATAGTTTAAATTATTAATTTATACATAAAACGTTCGATACTGTTTAAGTACTCTAGTGTGCGGCAAGCGATGTTTTCTCCCTCGACTTTCCTCGAAAACGCAGAGGAATGACGTTACGACCAACCCCGTTGGCAGACGCCGCGACCGTGTCTGCTTGGACGCGGCAGCCGGTTTGAATTTCGCGCCCGGAAGCAATGTTTAAACTCAATTTTTCTCGACGACACATTTTTTTCGAAAAAAGTACAAAAAACAAACAAACAAACAAACAAACAAAAAAACACCTGGATATTCGTGTCTTCCTGAAAGTCAACATAGGATCAGGGGTATTTTTTTCTTTGTTACGGGAGCTTCTGGGCACCTGTATAATAATCGAGAATAATTGTAACTGAAAACTTAGAAAATAATTTCATATATATTTTATATCATTCGCACAATACTTTGAGCGTGGGACTTGTCTTCGTCTCGTATGGTGAGGAACACTTATTAGTTATGCATTGAAATGTAAATTAATCCAATTATTTCCATATATTATGTGTAGTTTCTTTCAAAAATGTATGTCAAATTTGAGTTTCAATGTTATGTAAAGTAATTTATATATTTCATTTTAATAATGATAATTCGTTTCTTATTATGTTGTTAATTGTTTCTTAGCGTGCCTGACGAAAGTAAATCTAGTTTCGAAAAATTGTGTCAAAATTATATAATATAAAATAGAATTATTCACGTTTACAGTAATTCTTATTTATTATTTTTGTTTGTTTTGGATAATTGTGTCACTGTAGTGAAATTAAAATCTTTCTAATGTCTTATGTTTGGTTATTTCCCTTTACGCATTCCAAAACCTATCGCTAAATATTGTAATTGTCGTTATGAAAAATGTCTATTCTTTATGCGATTGTGTTATAAAACTATAAATTAAGTAAAAACCTGGTGAAGACTTGTTAATAAATGGCAAGAAAAACAGAGGGATACATTTAAGAAGTTTACGTAATCATTATCAATGTTTTGGCAGCAAATCAATTAGGGAATCGAATGTAGTACTACGTTGCATTCAGTCATAAGGAAGTTAATTTAGTTGCGGAAAAATATTGGCATATTTAGTAAAATTAGATAATGTTAAAAATATAAACTTAAAACTTACAGGTATTAAATTCTGTAACAAACAAATTTGAACGTTATTTTATGTTACTTTTTAAAACGTTAATAATATGAACAGAATAGTCTGAAATATAAATCAGCAATAAGTCATAGATACCGTCAATATATGAAATGAAACTGGTATATTCAATGTGGTTAACTCTTTCGTTCTCCACTGACCTTTCCTTTATTGCAAACACACAGACACAACTTCAAATCATCTAATGGAAATTCTTAGCTTCCAGATTATATTATCCCATCCGACATTCACAAATCGTACTAATTTCTTGTGCTTTGTTTATTCGTACATAGTATAACATGTTTACCAACCAGGTAGGAACTGAAAGAGCAATATGTTATCAAGAAAGTACGAGTGCATGAATGTCTTTGCTGTGAACAGCGTTGTATGAAATATTAGAATATTATGTATTCTTGAATATAACCCAATTTACCTAAAGAGTACTAAAACATTTCCCTCAAACGTCTGTTTTCGAAGTCATAAAATATCGTAACTCAAACAAAGTACAATACCTTACATCATATCAAAACGAAGTACAATACCTTACATCATATCAAAACAAAGTACAATACCATCACTACCCGTGGATGGACTGTAATATACAACTCGAAAGATGAACTTCCGTGAAAATTTGGTGACACTTGAAATGCAGGACCCATACGCTTAATAACTGATGGATTAAGAAGTAAGCGCACAGAAAAGGTGCCAGAGAAGTTTTGTTTATGTCAGTTGTTACAAAATTGCATAAAATAACGTGATAAAGCTTAACCCTGAAATACACCGCAAAATCACCATCTAAACACTCAGGTGGGGTGCCGCAGCACCCCAATTAAGAAAGTGATAATTGAATTGATTAGTTCTCGAAATAACAGGAAATATAATTACATCAGTTTTATTTGCTTACTCATTTTCTACTCGAAATTAATACAGAAAATCTAATGGATTACTTATTATATGAGAGGCACACGTCTTTCTTATGTTCAACACAAATAGATAATTTTCATTTCCCACAAGACTATGTTGTTTTTCTATCCTTTATTCTTGTACATACATCGCACCTAGCTTGTTTTGGCAGTATTTTTCTTAGATCTGTAGTGATTTCGGGCGTTTTTTCAATTTCAAATTTCACGCTTCTTAATACGTGGATAGGGTGCTACAGTATCCCAAACAATAAAAAACATGTAAAGTAGTAAAAAGGCATGTACAAACTCGTGCACTGTCGCGAAGATAACCTACTCAAATGAGAATACACGGAGTGTGACGAAAAAAGCTTAACTTCAGCACGACTAGCGTCAATTCAAAATAGTACTTCTGGAATACCCTGACACGCGCCTCTGTATTCCAGGGTTAAAATTTGATTTTATATTTATTTTTACCACATCTTGTATCGAATACAGATGTATTGCAGCTCGTGAATGATGTAACGAGATAAATACCCAAAAATGTTTCAAGACAATTGGTTACATTCTGAGAAGTGTTCTTATTCTTGTTCAGTGCGAACCCGGTCTTTTCCTCTCAAATGAAAAATAGTAATTGTATAGAGATCTATAAGTATTTTCTCTATGCAATTGAAAACTTTAGGTAAAAATGTTTTCAGGTAAAAATGTATTTTGTAAACTACGCGGTACTGGAAATGTGCGCACTGAAGGAGGCTCAAAAATTAAGCTTTATCAAATATTTGTCAACGGAAGGGGAGGGAAAATACATTATGATTGTAAACCGTAAAAATTAATAACTAGTAAAAAAAAGATATCGTTCTAATGCTCTAAAAGGCTTCTAACTTACAATTAATTTTGTGTCGCACAGGCTCACTACTATTTTAAAAATAAATACGTCTTCCGTACTACCTAATTATATTAACAAATGAATTATCCAATAGGCACTTCCAAGCCCAATTTTGAAAGATATTCTTATTTTTCCATTACGTTGTGGGTTGATATGCTTTAGAGATTGTGCCATCATCTTTTAAATTTAAATGTGGTCTTCCTCAAAGAGAGGAATATCACGAAAAGATGGTCGAAACGTCGGCAACACAGCCTTTCGACGCGGCGTCACCCGGACAGCGAAGATCATTTACATGACTGACCGCGGAAGCCTACGACTTCAGTTTTTAAATTATATATACTTTCCATCATCTCACTGTACCCACCATGACAATGGAAACCTCGTGCCAACGCCATTCCTCATTTACACGAACATCCCAACCGTGTAAATAAAAAAAGCCAATATTTTTCACATTAAATAACTGTTGAAGTCATTGCAATGCATTCTGCGAACGATAATTATATGGAAAGCGCTTTTATATACTTAAAAAAATGAACTCTATAGATTTGTAATGTAAGAAACAATTGTAAGGAAAATTACTAGCTGATTGGAAAATCTCGCTTTTCCCACAAAATTAAATGACGATACAAACAACAGCCAAAATAAGACTTAAAATACAACTTTGAGAAATAGCCAGTAACTAACATCGAAATTATGCAACGTTTCTAATCGTATCCCTGCATGCAGTTAAGATATCATGGCATATCAGAAATGTCACTCTTCAAGGAGACCTGAAAATTTAAATCGTAAAAGAAACAATCAAAGCCCTCGCTATACATCTTAGACTTGTACTTCGCCTTTGTATATTACAATCAGTCAGGTAAGATTTTTAGGCGACTTCTACACATTACCTCGGCCCTCATTCCTCTTGAATTTGTGCTGATTTTCACATGAAGAATTATGTTTTCGTGAATCTGATTTTTTAAATTTTAATTATGTAACAATCTGTCCACTAAAAACTGTTGTATTGATTTGCCTTACTAAGGAATATTATAATATTTGATTAGTTGAATATGTTATATTTTGCGTTATAGCTTTTATGCCTGTGATTAAGCACAAAACTGTAGTCATATTTCATCTCTTTACTCTTACTTTTATTAAAAATGTGTTTGCCTTCTACATTCTAAGACATTAATTAAATATTTTGCAAAAACCTTTTAGCGTAGAAATTCATACTATTATAAAATATTTTCAAATGTCCCGGACTCAATGTCCACTTCGGACGCTTCTCTGTGCAACATGTTCCATGTAAAAGTTAAAAATCTGGAAAATTAATGGTAAATTTTGTGCTTATTTGGAAACATTTCCAGATATATGATTGAAAAATTCATTTCTTATTTTTCAACCATTGAAATTAATTCTTAAAGCTTCTTGAGGAAGTGTAAGTTTTCAGGCATTTTGAAAAACACGTGAAGTTAATAGGAGTGAATTACAACGAAAACAAAGAGCATCCTTCAATATCTTCATCCCAGATTGATTCTGTGTGTTCTATAAAATAGTAGTAGAGAGGCATCACTACAAAAATTATAATCGTCTCAAAAACTCTTACAGATTGCTGATTCTCAATGTGATTTTAGAAAGTTAATTTAAGTAACAGCCATATTTCCTTTTCTTATTTGAAGGGTTTGTTTCCAGAAACACGCTAGTCCAAATTCGAGATTGTTCAGGAGCCACAAAAAGCACCATAGCGTAGACGTGCGTAGTAATGAATGTATGATTTTTAACCGCCTTTTAGCTTTCAATGTGTTCGGCACTTGCCAAAAGGAATTCTCCCAGCAGATAGCAACAGTTGTAGGGAATAACTTTGTGAAATATCTCAAAAAATCAAAGGAATTAGCAACTTAATTGGTTCTTATAAATAAAACTCAATTTGTGTTCTGTTTTTAGAAACCCATAATTGGATTTTGAAAAAAACAGGGGCCTGTAGCAGCCAAAAATACTACAGAATATAACCACGCAAAAGGGTTCCGAAAACGTAGCACGTTATATACTCAAGAAAAACAAGAAAATACTCTCTATAATATGTGGATTTGTGAAAATCTTCATAAATCCTGCAATAACAGAGTAATATGGATACGCGGTTAAAAGTTCTTTTCATACCATGAATTTAAAAAAAAATATTGTTCCGTAGCGCAATACAAGAATACCAAATACTTAATGGCGTGCATCCTCTTTCTTGGAACCTCGCAGTAGAATGACATCAATGTGCAGTGGCGTATTGACTGTGAGAATTCAATTGGTACGCGAATTCTGAGAATACGCTGAATAACACAATCGAATATTTTCATTGTCCCCTCCCAACTGATATAGTTTCATTGTTTTAGGATTTTTTCCAAGTTCCTGGGCATCTAACTAAACCATGGACCTGTCTCATGTGGCTGGATGCTGCATTGTTTTTTTCTGTTCCTGCTCGCATTGCAAATTAATAATCTATATACAAGCACGTTATTAGAGTTTTCCCCGTGCCTTTGAACGACATATTTCAGGTAATATCACACAGTTGTGTACAGAAATTAAACGCTTCTTAGAATATATTATGACTAGAATATACAGGACGACCATAACTAAGAGCAATATTCCCATTAGAACCCTTTTTCTATAAATGAGACAAAGTTAATATACCATGAGAATGTCTTTTCTATGCTTCTGTGACAACAAATTTCGAAAATAATTCCATATTTAATGTGTAAATGTTTCTTTTTGATCTGTTTTAACATAGTCATTGCGTTTTGATAGGAAATCTTTGAAAATAATTTTTTTGATTTATATGATATTGCCTCTTTGGATTTCGATTTAGCAGTGAAAATACGTTTCTGGGGCCTCTGGTCTATTTAAAAAAAATATTTTACACTAATTCTCATTTATTTAATTAAAAAATCGTGTTTGATAAAGGTAAAATCATTTTCATTTTCATTATTTTTGTTTTCGTAAAAAAATGGCATGAAATTTTCTTGATATTTGGAGAATACTCTGGTGTATATACATATAGTTCGAAAAACTGCTTACTGTTAAAAAAACCGTTTCACTTGTCATACCAATGGTCTGTGTAATCTGAACTTGCAATATGAATGCATATAAGGAAATTAGGGTATTATGTGATGTGTAAGAAAAAATTAGCAGTATTATTTAAAATCCTCTTTATTTTGATTCAAATATGAACAAGGTAATTGGTTGTTAATCTCACAAACGTTTGATAACAATGCTTTACTTGAGATTCATGTACGAGTAGTGTCATTTTAATTTAGCCTATTAGATTGGTTATAAACTTTATTTTAAATAATTTTTAACCAAAGAAAGAATAAATACGCGCAAATAACTATTTGGTAGTTAATCCTTTGTCCCAGCACTTCTAGCACGACACCGCAACGTCGGCAATGGCTAGGTACGGCAACGTCGAGGCATTATCAAAATCAGACTTTTCATGTAATCTGAAGATATTGTATGATTCCTGACATATCGACAGGCGTTTTGTCTTCAATCGATTTTTCGGTATCAAGGGCCTACAAAAAAGATTCTAACTACACGTGTTAGAGGAAGTAATTTACTATATAAGGGAACACGATTTACCATTTGTTTTGTTACTGGGGCCCGGCAATTAAGATTTTTATGTCGAAAATACGTCGTTTTCTGACCCACGATTACAATTCTTTTTTTTTCTTACAAAGTAAGTGCAAGAAAGTAAAAACATGACAGCAATTGTAGGCAATTTTACTAGATTAGCTCATTCGTAACAAAAGGCGCTGATGCCATGCATCTTTCCCACAGAAGAAAATAAACCACTACAGTATTGCCATGAATAGCATAGAATAAGCAAGGAATATTTTATGAGGTCTCCTAGCGGAATAGGTAAAAGTAATTTTATTTATTTTTAGGTGAAAAGGTATCCTTTTGGCTCGATTCTATATATTTGACATCGTATAAGACGTAATTTAATGCACTTTGTAGAGTTTTATTTGATGGAGTAGGTAGATTTCAATATACAGACGGACGAATGAAAAGACGGGGAAACGTGAAGGCAGACAGAGAGGCAGACAGAGAGGCAGACAGAGAGGCAGACAGAGAGGCAGACAGAGAGGCAGACAGAGAGGCAGACAGAGAGGCAGACAGAGAGGCAGACAGAGAGGCAGAGAGGCAGACAGAGAGACAAAGAGACAGAGAGACAGAGAGACAGAGAGAGACAGAGGAGGAGGGGCAGACAGACAGACAGAGAGAGAGACAGACAGACTGAAAGAGTGAGAGAGAGAGACAGACAGACTGAAAGAGTGAGAGAGAGAGACAGACAGACTGAAGAAAGAGTGGGAGAGAGAGAGACAGACTGAAAGAGTGAGAGAGAGAGACAGACAGACAGAAAGAGTGAGAGAGAGACAGACAGACAGAAAGAGTGAGAGAGAGACAGACAGAAAGAGTGAGAGAGAGAGAGAGAGAGAGAGAGACAGACAGACAGACAGACAGACAGACAAAGGTTTTGCGTTTTCTTAAAAAAAATCACGAAAAATGAAAATGTTGGGTTTTGTCGTAAACCTCCTCATATGCAATTTTTTTATTATTTTCTTCAAAAGTACACTAGAAGTCTAGGTCAGTAACAAATCATATTTGTGCCTTTCGGAAAATACGCTCTTTTGAAAAAATACTAATTGCAGTGATATATAAATGAGTTTTCTTGTTTGTGCGAACTCAAAATTGGCATGACGTGAGCTGATAGCGTGCACAAAGTTTATTTTATAATGCACACATATTTACGAGAGGATCTTGTCAGATTATTATGAACATAAATAATATTTTCAAATTTTGATATAAAAGGAGGATGGGAATATATTAAAAATTATGCATTAGAAGGTTTCAAATAATTAGTCACTCAATTGCAAATCGAACCCGGATCTCGAATCGGGAATAGATCTCGTGACAGGGTGGGGACATAAAAAAGTTAGTAAAATATATCTGACTGATTATTTACTATGAGAATGTAGCAAATAAGTAGCTTCACGAACATGGACTTTATTTTGGCTACAAAAGTGTTAAGAATAACTCACATTAAAAATATATAATATGATTAAGATTGGCTTTCATACAGTATGTGGAATGAGATATGATGAATTTCTTACAGTTTTGTCAATGAAACGCAAATAACTATTAATTTCTGTGTGTTTTTCCAAGTAGCTCCGAAAAACCTTCTGTATAAAATCAAAAAATTGGAACAAAAATTTGGAGGAGCCATTTCATCTTTGGAAAAATATTCAGTGGATTGAATGACACGACCGCTTTTTTATCTTTGTCAACATAAGTCAAAATAATTAAAATGTGAAACTTGAATCGCATATCTTACTTGTTAGAAATATTCTGTTGGGATATGTAATTTTATTTTTGATTGGTGCTAAATAATATGGTATAATTGAAGTGTTCTTACTAGAATTATGATAATAAGTGTGAAATTGATCACAACTTTCCATGTTTAAATGTTTCAGGTTTGTTAATTAACCCAATCCTAGAAGCGACAACTTCTTGACTGCACTTTCCGATGGCGCCATGCACAGTTTTCTTCTCTTGTGATTTGTAAGTATCACTCAAGTGTTTCTGTAGTTATTATAACCATCGGCTTTGTCAGATCATAGACGTAACGCTGCTCTCTTCAAATCTTCGTTGGTTACTGTTGTTTAGTCCGATGATAACTTCCTTAATGCTAGTTTTCCCATCTGCCCTAAAGTTAAGATTTCTTCTGTCTTTATATATGATATCGTCAATCGAAAGCATCCCCTCATACCTCTCTATCTCTACCCCTTCAGGCGTATTGCATTGTTTCTGCATACTATTTTCCTATCCGGCCCACATATCATTTTCCTCAACTATTATGTTTTTATTGTTTTATTTCTATTTCCCAGGTAACGTTAATGATCTTGCATTTTCAAATCTCTAACTGTGAATTACAGTCTGGCGCGTTAATTTTTGTAAACAATAGTTTACAAAAATTAGTCATTGCAGCAGTAGAATTTTGTTTTTTAATAAAAAGCATTTCTGAAATTAGCCTTTTATGCAAATTGGTTTCTTGGTCCAGTATGGATTATCCCAGTCCATAGTATGTCCAGAAATTTGGATGTGCTTTGAGATAACATTGTCATCACCCATTTTTTCACTGTTTCTCTGGTGTTCTTTAATTCTGGTTTTAAGGTGACGTTTGGTTTATCCAACATATACGTTCTTGCAGCCTTGTGTTATACAATCAGTTTTGTAAACTACGTTAGTCTTGTTATTTTTATGGAGTTTGACTTTTCCAGTTTTGATAATGTGTTGGAGTTTGTTGTGGCTACCAAACACCACATCAAACCCATAATTTTTTAAAACACCTCTGATCTTGTAGGAAAGGCCTTTGACAAAGGGGTTGACAATAGTTTTTATCCTGTCTTCTCCATTGGATGAGTGGGTTGAGACACAGTTTGTCTCTGTATGTAAGTCTATTTTTTTAAATTTTGGACAAACGTTTGGTAATAGCAATATTGATATAATCCCGAGGGTAATCATTGTTCATTAAAATTTCTTTGATCAAATTTAGATTGGCCTCATGAAACCTTTCATCAGACAATAAGATTGCTCAATCTACTAACCTGTTCACGACACTATTTTTATGAATATTAGGATGATTGGAGAAATAGTTAAGATACCTTCCTGAAACCAATTTGCATAAAAGGTTAATTTCAGAAATGCTTTTTATTAAAAAACAAAATTCTATCCTCAATGACCAAGAAGATTCCTCCAACCTTAACCATATTTATGATAAATTAATTAACTCGTTATAGATGATTTTCTCCCCCTCTATTCCCTGTTCACTTTAACCCGTTTGTAAATTATGTTTCAACACATTGGCTTCAATTCTTCAATTTTCTTTGTTTAGCATAAATTCACCTCTCTCTGATATTATGTTTACATACAGAGTAACCTATGGCTCCCTTCCCCCTCCACTTTATCTTCAGAATCAATTAGACTTGCGATCACATCTGCACCACTTTTATAACCATACATTGCTACATTTGACAGAAAAATATTGGGTTTTATTCGAGAAAATACTTGTTAAATTACCTATAGTTCACGCAAATATTCTCATATTTTTGTTAAATTGATCATTAGATAAAGATATATCTTCGACCAAAAAAACTGTTCAGAATAAAGTATCTATCTTCAATACTGCAGTTGTAAGAAGACGCAGAAAAAAAATTGTAGTATTGTAATGTTATAAAATTCAGAGAGTTCAACAAAAGCATGTGCTATTTGAGGCGGCCTCTGCACTGTCGAAAAATCATCTAAAATTTTAGGAGCATTTTTCAGAAAATTTTGAAATCTTAACTCTTTAATTAAAAAACCGTAAAAATCAAAATATCCGTTTGAAATTCAAGGAGCGGCATCAGACAGATTGGTGGGGAATATTAATTTTGGAAAAAAATCTGCTCCGTTTTAGGCGTTAGCATTGACCACAGACGCGCAGAGGGACAGCAAGTACGATTACCCCATTACTTAAGTATAATAGTCCTAAAGGGAATGTTGATTAAGATGCAGGTGCAGAAAAACAAAATTAGTTTCATGTAGTCAACTATGTGATAATTTGCAATCAGAATTTGAAAAAATAAAAAACATTTTTAATTGGCCTTTAATTGTATATATTTAGCTGTTTGAAAAATTTATAGATTTCATATGTTTATTGCAATACAAATCCTGCATTTTTCATTATTGAACCTCGATATTCAGTCACTTCATAATGTGTCTCAATCGTATCAAAACTGCGAAACGGAGCCTGTGATATACGGCTAAGAAAAAATCTCTGCAGGGGAGAACCTTCCGTCAGAAGACAAATATTCCAGACTGTTTCTAAGTCAATTAATAAACCAAAGGTGTCTCATAATGAAATTATTATTACGAGAGTAAACTGGTTGCATTGTAACATAAATCCTCCTAAAGAAAAACCTTGGAATCACTTGACTATGGGTAGAGAATTGTCATTCGGTTCAAAGATGTGAGAATTCTGCATTATGTTTTAGTGCCCCAGAGCACTGTCATAAATGAGAAAGTACTTTTAATCTTTAGATTTAATAAAATTGCTTTAAACATTGCAGTCATTGAAAGAGGACGTTAGGTCCTAAATAAGAAATATCGAGCAGTAAAATTTTCCCAAACATTAACCATAAAATGTTTATATTGTAGTGATAATTAACTTAGTTGATCCACTCCAGGAACTAAATATAAAGAAGTGACATATGTTAATTTGGAGTTGTATTATTAATTCAAACTATTAACAGACAATTTGAATGCTTGTCGTGTATCTTTTTTTGTTTCTCTGAACTACTGAATATTACTATCTCAATTAGAACGGAACTCTGAATGCCAGAAAGTTGGTCAGACGATAACATGCGACCTCTCCTTAAAATTATGCCCATCTTTTCGAGAACCTTGTATAGGGCTAACATGGTTCGGGAATATTTTCTGAGAAACCAAGTATAGAGACCATTTCAAATGAAAATACGAGCACCAGCTATAAGAAGATGGATGTAAGAAGTACCGTTAATATGGTTTTCGACGTTTCGGAAGTCCTGCATATATGTCTTCACTTACACAAATAAAAACCTAGAGAATTGATTTGTAGCGTACGTACGGAACATAGAGGTGTGAGAGTAAGCTTACATGTGGGCACACTATTTCTCTGCGAGCAAGTCCTGTCGGTGCGTACGTCACGTCACCACGGACGCTTAGTACGAAACATGAACTTTTTGCTGGCGGCGGGGGGGGGGCACTTTCCCTGAAATGAGTGATGGCGGGCGGAGAGCGCGGCCGCACCCGCGGCCGCGCCCGTGTCCATGTCGGCGCGGAAAAAGCCGGGGAGTAAGTGAAGCAGGGGCTCGTCGCCCATCAATCGAACAGTGCCCGAGGACGGCGCCAGCGTCGCCGCAGAACGACGTTGCCTCGCGGTTCCGGCCTCGGCGCTGTTCGAGTACCGGTTAGAATCCGGGCGCTGACTTGGTAGTGAATGTGCGACTGGCATCATCCATCCATCACTTGGGACTAAACCTGTATTGTGCATTTGTTACGCAGCTTCTTCCGCTGCAGTCCTGTCCGGGAGCGAGCGGCGACGGGGCTGCGTTGCGCGGCCCGCAGCGGTGCGCGGCCCTCCCGCCACCTCTCGCCCCGCCCCCGCCCCGCCCTGCCTCGCCCCGCCCGCCCGCCCCGCCCGCTTCGCCCGCCCTCGTCCGCTCCACCCCGCCTCACTCCACCTCACCCCACCCCACCCGCCCATCTCACCCCGCCTACCCAACCCCGCCCCCCTCCGCCCAGCCCCGCCTAACCAACCCCGCCTCTCTCCACCGTTTTCCCACCTCATCCCCGTTCCGTTCCTCCTCCAAGCCCCGGTCCCCTCCGCCCACGTGTCCTCGCCTCCACCCACGACTCCGTCCCCCCTCCGCCCCCCTTCCGCACCGCCAACACCACCCCCACGCGCGGCACCGCCTGTCCGCTCCCAACTTTCCATTTGTCACTGTATCGCTTGCAACGACCGGCGATCCGGCAAAAACCTCCTCGGACACGGAGCAGGGAGGGGGGCGCTCATCGGCGCGGTTGCAGCACTCACGGCGGAAGAGTGGGGCGCAAAAGCTGCCAAGAATTTTCTATGGTTTCGCAAACAGGGTTGCAGTATTGATTTGTTCTCGGGGGTGCGTTCAGTTAATTCCGAATTAAATATATGGCCTGCGTACCCTAAGGAAAACAAAATCTGAATTATGCATGGGGAGTAAAATATTATCTCTGCGTTGCAGAAAACCCCAGTGACTGATGTGGTCCACTTGGTGCGGTAGTATTGTATAGTCACGAGTTGTATATTCTTCCACTTCCAGTAGAATTAATATAATAATAGTTACAATTCGGAAGTAGTTGGTGGAGAGATAGATTTGGTCAACTGAGACAAATGTTATTTTGATAACGATATTTATTGCGTATTAAATTTGAATATTATTTTCGACCAAGTGACTGTAAGACAATCCTTCAAGGATTTTGATATCAATAACAACACCTCAGTCTGCAACTGGGCAACTCTTAGAAGAAAATTATTCTCGAAAAATAGTAAAAATTGCATCACCCCTACTCTTCTGACCTATCCTACTTTCGATTCTGCCATTCCCGTTAAAAATTCTTCTCCACCTGTCGTCCCACTTTCCACACCCTCTTTAACTGCTCGGTCTAGTTACTGCCATCATAACGCTGAGTAAAACTGATATAAATATGCAGCAGAATAATGTCCGATAATGGTGTTGCAAACAAAATGCAACAACACTTAATTTCTTTCAAGTTAATTAAATTCATAGAAGTAGCTATATAGATCGACTTATGCCAAGTAATTCTTTTGTTTATTACATAACATCACATAACGTCACTACATTACAAAATTAAATTCGCGTTTTTCCTAGATAACCTAGATTTTTTTCTCGAAGACTTTCTTTACAGAGCGAGAGAATAAATTATGGGCTCGGCAAACGAATATTCGGTATTTTCTTTAAAAAATCAATTCAACGTGACGGTTAGGTTCGATCACAAAATTTCTAATGATTTATTCTACAAATTTGAACTAATTGAAAACTAATTTCAATCACTATTACAGACTTTCAGTAGCAAGTAGATCTTGTTAAAAGTGTCATGCTCAAAGTGAAGGTGTCATGATAACGATAAATTCAGCACTCGTACTTCCTTGAAAAATCTGTAAAATCACGTAAATCATAAAGTAATCATTGCTACTGATGACCAACAGTAAAAAGTATTTTGAATCAAACAGAAATACCAAAAAATTATTTAGAAATCCGTATAAAAGATATCCGTCTCAAACTAACGACAAAAACACATGAGAAAAGTTGCAAACATTTAAAAAAATTCAAACAAAGTACTTGAAGTAAAAAAATCTTCTAAAGAAAATACGGAGAAAATTAAAGATGTTTCGAAACATTTACACCATACCAACAGAAGAAAAATATGAAACAGATCGAAAAAATAATGAGAACTAAACCAAATATATTGAACAGAATTCTGAATTTTGCACTCGTATCTAAAACAAAAATGTTCATTAACGTCTGTCTGATTAGGTTAATTTGAAATGATTTCAATCCTATGAACTGTACGATGGCGAACCAGGACAACTGCTGTACATCTCAAGACTACTAATTTATATGTGAAATATTCTGAATATTGTTTTCTTATCTCTATAGAAGGTATTTGATTTTACGTCGAAGATGTGAATTTGGGATGGCTTAGAACCAAAGGGTCAGAATATCGAATGGAAAAATCTGATGAATTTCAGAATTACGAGAATACTAAATTCGAAAATTAAAGAACGATTCAGGACGTTTACGTCTATTTATGATATCACGAATTATTTAGCTGATTCGGTGACACCGAAAGGACGAACAGGGAAAATCCAGAAATTTTGTTTTACGATTACCGAAATTTGAAACACTATTTTAAATTTTGAACTGTTTTTCTTAGGTCATAATTTTTTTTTACCGACATCGAAAATCCTAGATGTGTTCGAACTGAAAGTCCACAATAATACAAATTAGAAAAACTGCTGTATCTCAAACATATGAACATAATTATACTAATTTTTAAACCAAAATTCAGAAATTAAAATTTTCTTCCAATGTTACAAACGATGTTTACGTTGCTAACCCACTGAACTCGAGACAAGAATGAACCTAGAAGTCGGAATAACAAGAATACACGAAATTGCAGCATCCTAGAATTTGTCTTCTTCTTCTCCTACTTATTCTCCTTCTCCTTAGTCTTTTCCTTCTCCTTTTCTCCGTTTTATCTTTTTTTTCGCTTTTCTCCTTCACCTCCTTGTTCTCTTCCCCCTTTTCCTAATTTCATCCAAAAATTACGCGAAATCTACTTTTTTTTGTTGAAAAAGTTCCACACCACCTATTTTAAAGATACAATTTTTTGAACACATTTCATTTCAGGAAAAAATCTATCTTTAATATTGTTCTTTTTCAATGTTAACTTTTTGCAATTTTTGAAAATACAATTTGCGAAAAAACTAGTACAACTTTTTCATCGTTTTTTACACTTCGGAGAAGAATTTTTTTTAAAATTTGGACCAGTTTCTTGAGATGAAAATTCTGTAATAATTGGCTACTTTCCCGCAAATAATGCGAAAACTACTCGTCTTTTTTAAAAATTATATTTCAAAATCAGTCATTGAGCAATAGATTTTATTTTTTAAAATATCTATCTACAATATTGTTATTCAGGTAATGTTCCCCCAAAAAATCAATGTTTCAGTTTCAAACTCACAAGACCTTAATTCGTTTAAATCGATCGGAAATATCGAACAAACCTGCACATATTGCTAGCCAATGCTAAACTATTTTTAAAAAGGTAAAAAAAATACATACAATTTCCTAACAAGTTAATAAATGCAGTTAATATTCACACACCTGATTATAATTTGTATTTAAATATCCTTTGTACTTCTACATCTATTCCTTCTCCTTTATATTTCTATTCTAATTTAACTAATTAGAAATTGTACGTTTATAAGTTGTATTACTTGAGTATGCGATTAATATTTTAGCGTTTTCAGTTTCTATGTGTACGTTATTGTTAATGTAATATCTTTTGAATTTCATAATGTATATATTTTTGTATGCACGAAGTCCTTTTGGTAAAGTCCTTAAGAAAAGGCGTAATATAAATTGGCATAAAGATAGAATGCATGTTAATAGTAAACATTATTACAAATAAACTTAAGCATTCGATCAAGGATCTAACAAACTAAGTAAATTTCAATAATAATTACTTATCACAAAATATCATCAACTATTATGTATTTGTGGAACCATGCAATGATTTGCTTCTCTTCTCTTTACGAGTTTATTTACTATATTTTGCTGCAGACTCAAGTAATCTTGTATTCTGAGGAGCTCGAGTAATCTTCCAAAACGTTCATATTCACAATTTACCACTAAAATACGGACTTTCATTGTAAATACTGTTTCATTTCATTTGTTTTTCGTATTTTCTTAAAAACTACAAATGAAAATTTCAATAGTGTAGAACGAAGACTAGAAGAAAGAAAACTAAGGAATTTTCATTCGTTGTTGTGTTCGTTTCCCATGAACACATAAGGAAACGAAATATACATTTAGCGATGTGAAAAGTTTCGTTATTCTTTTATTTACATCTATAATTGAAACCTATATTGTTCTTCAAATATACTTGTTTTCTTTCCTTCCAATACTGTTGTCTTTGAGGTTTACTGCCCATATTGATATTGCTGTCACCTGTATACAGTTCCTGTTACGCTTGTTGTTGCTACTGCAACTTGTTTACATAGCAATAATAAACAACAAAGCCCCTGTGCATTTGAATCTGCATGTCGAAAAGCTTGCTTTTTTATTATATTGCTTCACTTTTTTTATCTTAATAAATTAAATTAACAATTTATAATTTTTTTTTTAAATTAAAATATTACTTTTGATTTGCTTTATATAAAATTCTTTGTAAACCGATATTTTTTTTTAAATTATTTTCTCATATTTTCATTTCTTTGCAGCAGAGATATGGTACATATTCCGACCAGAAGAAGCGGTAAATATATTTTATCACCGTAAGTATTAAATTATTTTAATGTCACATGTAATACAAAACTACACCCTTGACTTTAGAAAAACATAATACATAAAATTAAATAATGTTGATAATCCTGTTCCACCAGTGAATTAAAAAAGCGACAATGTTCATATAAACGAATGTCTGTCTGATTTACTTTTTTAATCAATTGCCTCTCAGTGTCTGTGTTTAGTGGACACGAGTTAACTTCGTCCCATCAGGTAAAGACAGATATTAGATGCCACACCTTTCTTAAAAATTGCAGCAATGATTAATTTTCCAAGATTGAATCTCATGCTGCATCGTGCACGTAGAGGTTTTAACTATCCCCAGTATGTATGAAGTAAACAAATTTATGGGCTAAATACTTTTTCATTTATCTTATTCTAATGTGGTCTCAATAAGCACGTCGCATCCTGATGTACAAATATTTGTTTTGAATAAATATTTTGACTGGCGGAAATAATAATGTGATATTGATTCAATTAAAGCTATTGACAATCATCTACCCTAGTTATACAATAATCTTTGTCCGTTAGTATTTATAAACATATTTTTTGTGAGGATGTTCGTTATTTTTTCCTAAATCAATCAAAAACTTACTAAAATAACTTTAATACTAAAAAAGCAACGTTAATGAGAGTTGTAAACTTCCCATGTCTCAAATGTGAGCATTAAGTTGTGTAGCTATTCTTTTATTAATAAGTATAGTATATAATATTGACTGTACATTCTCTACTTTGATTTTTTTTAATAGTAAAAACTGTATATGACGTATGTGGCAGACGATTATCTGCGCACGTTTTTTTGAGTACCAGAGTCCCTTCCCAACATTTTAACTATAAACAGTTGAAAGATGAATAAACGTTAAAATAATAATAATATTAATAATGATGATGGTGATAGTAACAATTAAAAAAGTGCCGGATTATCAACATTTGACAAACTAGATTCTTCGTTCCCGAGTTATAGAAAACTTATTTGCAACGGTAAACAAAGTGCAGATTTGATTCTTCTGCATTGCTAATAATATAGTAACTCTCCCTCAGCTCTACTCCTACCACTACGAGTAAAAGGAGAGCTCAACAAAACGTGCGCATAGTGAAGCTACATTTATGTTCAGAAACAAAACAAGGGACCTTATCAGCACATGCTCAATGGATCAGGGACACTGAAAAAAAAAAACTTGATCGACGTATATATAAACATTATATTATATCCATATATAATTTATTGATATATAATATATTTTATTGTTTATATAATATATTTAATTATATATAATACATTTATATATTCCAATCGGTGATTTTCTTTCTACCGAATTTTAATAAAGAAACAACTATTAATTCTTTCTATGGAATTTTAATAAATAAATGTTTTCTTGTAAAAATGCATTTCAACGCAGATTTTAGATTAGGATACTCGTATTACCGTAAAAATAATTTGTACATTGCACGGAAAGCTTTGTTAGCATTATGCAGATATTATTTTCATTATTAAGAGTTGTAAGATTGTTTAGACGGACGAAGCCTTCTATGTTGTAGCCCAGCACTAGTGTGATTAAAATAGAAAGTGTAAACAACAAATAATACTATACATCTCATATTCTCTTCAACAACCTATTAAACTATGGCATATTCTTGGTTTTCCTTTTTGTTAGAGACTTGAACATATACTCTGTGTTGTAGAGTTTAGTAATGGAGTAATACCTTTTTGTAGCAAATCAGAAATGCATAATATTCGTTCAGAAATCAGAAACTCCGTCATTACTTTTTCGATTCAAACTGTGATTACCTGACCAAATAATGACTATAAAAAATTAAATTCATATTTTTTAAATAACAAATCCAATTGTGTTAAACGAAGAACATTGATACAAACCACACATACAAACGCTTTTAAACGTTTTTGAACGGCGTGTCGGACAGTAACTAGTAGAGAAATACGTCGTGTGTGAAATAAGTTCGTGAAATAAGTGCATTGAATTGTGGAGAGCATTACACGTTCCGGCGGTTTAGAATTGTCGCCTTTAACATTAAGTTATTTTTGCATTTTACAACAATAATTATAATTAAAATATACAAATATTATTAATTTGCATGTATATTCAGTTTATTTTGAAAATTACAACAATTGAGTTATATGTTTGCAGTTAAGTGAATATTCTCATTAAAAATGTAAGAATACAATAATAAATGGATTTTTCACATTAAACACGAATGAACCTTATTATATTTAGAGTTGAGCGATACTGAAAGTGTGTATACTTCCTGAAAAAACATATTGTCAATTAAGTTCATCGCAGTAATAATTTCATATAAGGGAGGGTAAGGTTAACAGGATTCGTTAGGTTAAGTGGTCCATGCTTTTAAATATTGGTGAGAGGTGATTCGTGCTTTGTCCACTGGATGGCATTCGTAGAATAACAGGGCTGATAATCTAAGCTACTTTCATTAGTTGTAGGTCTTCATTGTTGAGTACAGTAAGACATTTTTTTCTGAATGGTATTTTCTACCACTCATCTGCTTTGCAATTTTATTGGATTGAATAACTACAAGAAAAATATTCACACTAGATTAATTGTTAGTATTTCTGCTTTATAATTGTGTGTTTTGTTTTTAATAATACGTCGCGGCTTGTATGTTTTCAGGCATATAAAGAAAATATGTGCTGTGGGTTAACTGGACCGCCGAGGCGTTAGGTTAAGTGGACCGGTCGAGTTGCCCCTGTTACTTTTTTCGTAAGTAGTATTTGCAAATTTCTGATATCAGTTGATGCCCTGACCAACCAAAATGCTTTGGTTTCAACAGTATATATTGTTGCAAAGTGTCCGTGGCTGCTGAAAGACCACAGGGAAATATTTTGTCATGGTTTATTTTAATGTGAATTTGGAAGAGTACAATATCCATGAAGCATTTTTACCATTGATGTGAAAGAAAAGGTTTTAGCAATGTATAGAAGAATGTTTTTTTCAATAAAACGTCAGTCACAGTTTATTTAGGTATCCCGTCCACTTAACCTTACCGGTTAGAATAATTGGTCCTATTGCAAATGTATAAAACATTTCATATTTGACAAAAACTGTAGGCACAATGATGTTTGTTCCCACTATAAAAAGAGAAAGCCTCACTGAAATATCATGAGAAATGTGACGTGTATGGGTCAAGTAAAGAACATTTTAAAGCAAATTTTAAAAAAGCGAACCAGTTAACCTTCACCACAGGTGAGTCATTTCATGTGAAAAAGTGCTGGTTTCTAAACGGGTGACCATCTGGGAATCCCGGGGAAGTAATCGGCGCGACACCCTGGTCGAAGGTATAAAAAGTAATGACTAAATAGGTTAAAGGAGGATTAGTCCATTACACATTCGACGCCAGTACGTGGTAATATGAAACGTTGTTACGAATTAACGTTACAGAATCTTTTTAAATACTCTAGCTTGATCCTCATAATATGATCAATGAATGATTCCCTTTTGCCGTTTTGACCAGAAGCGAAGATTTACGTAGAAATTTATTTTTAATTCAAATTTCGTCGCAGCATGCATATCAGTGACACTCTGTGTGAATTTACTTGACTTTTTTCATTCGATACATCATTTGCTTTCTTTGCAACTGCTACGGTACAGCAATTCTAATCTCTGCCTGCCGAGGTCGCCCGCAGTCGCAGAGAGAAGTAGGGCTCTACAGTGCTGTCATAACATGCATCCCGATTCCGGCACAAGTTTTGGTTTTCATATTTTTATTCGCAAAAAGTAAATCTTTTCTTCGGTAATATTTAGAAAAAATTTAAGCACATCCACAAATAACAACCTCCTTATTGTTATAGAAGAAGAGAAATCGTAAAAAAATCTGATGTGCAGTAAAGAAGTATTTCTCAGTAAAACGACAAATCAAGCTTTTTTTTACTTAATTGATATGATCACGGTGGTATGTTTTCACCTTAAATTGCTCACTTTGCAGTATATTTACACATTTATAATATTTATTAAATCAAAATATAAGCAAACCCTAAGAAAGAAAATTCAAACCAAACCAAACGATGTATATTGACAAAGCTTAATGTGAAACTGACGTTAATCAGATTGTAGTATTTACCCATTCTTGGCTTATGCCAGTTAAGTAACTGCTGACAAATTTATTTGCTATTAGTAGTATATTAATTAACGAGTAGTTGAAATATGGGCTTGGAGTAGCGTTAAGTAACGAGTAACAAGAAACGTAAGTGTGCGTGCTGGAATCTCGCATAAAATGTGGGTGTTATCTTCATGATCTTGAGACGGATTGCATTCTGAAAATAACCTCTTCTGAACATCACTACATGTTTATTTTAGGCCATGCCACGTGTGAATCGGAAATTTCATATAAATTCCCGACGGGGGCATTTTTCTGTAAAGTTTCAATGCACAGCTGGTATTATTAATTCTATTCTACGAAAGAAAGTTTCCCAAGAATTGCACACTTCAGCGCTTTCTACGATGTATCTCGCCTTGTGATTGGTCAGAAGGGGGAAGTTGTTAGAAAAAGCGATAAGAAAGGTAATATATTTTATATACATCGTCTTTACTGGCGTATACCAGACGTATGTTGTGTAAAAACGCTGTTGGTGTACATTTCTTCTTCATTTTCTTCTTCTTTTTCTTTTTTCTGCTTCTTCTTTTTCTTCTTTTCGTCTCTTTTTCTACTTATCTTCTTTTTCTTCTTTTTTTCTTGTTCTTCTCCACTTCAAAGATAGGTCTCTGACGTGTTCCGGCTTCTAAGAATTTCATTTTTTTAGTGGTCTACCTGGGTCTCTCCTGCCTTGAGGTCTATACTTGAATGCCTGCTTTAGAATGCGAGTCTCTCTGAAAGGCTACATCCTTGGCGAACTCCTTGGTTTGTTTTTACTTCTTTTGAATATTTCCCTTCTAGTTCTAAGATAACGGAAGTATTCTGGTACACAGATATAATGTTAATCATTAAGTGGTGTGGTTAGTGTCTTTTCCCCATAATTTCCCTTAAAATAGTGCCTTTGAATTTATCGAAAGCTTTTTGATTATCGATGAAAGGTAAATGGGTCTCTAGATTAAATTCCCTAAGTTTTTCTATTACCTATCGGATGGTAAAAATATTATCTGTACAGGAGCGTTGTTTTCTCAAATCATTTTGTTCTTCTGTTATTAAAATATCAGATATATTAACAAACCGTTTATTTAAAATGTTTGCATATATTTTGTAGCATGTGGATAACAATCTTGTACCTATAGCTGCCACAGTCGCTTCTTTTCCCGTGTTTAAATAAGGAAATCACTTTTGCTTTTTGCCAATCTTCAGGGACACTGCATTGCTTCCAACATGAATTTAATAGATGGAGGAGTCTTAGTTTTAACAGCAAACCTCTATATTTAATTAGTTCGGCATTTCTTTCGTCAAGTCCTGGAGCTTTTCGGTTTTTAGTCTCGTTAGTGCTGTCTCTAATTCTTTTAAATCAATGTCATCTACCGAAGCTTGTACAGGCATTTTACGTAGGATATTTTCATCATCAGGGTTATATCATAAAGTTTGATAATGTTCAACCCATTGGCATTCTTTATAATGTTTAAATTAGCTGTGTCTTTTAATTCACTATTTATATGCCTAAAAACGTTATATGCCAGCTGTTGTCTGCCATGAATGTCATTTTTTAATTCGCTAATAAATGTTTCCCATACTGATTGGTGAGCTTTTGCAACTATTTCTTTGGCGATATTTCATTTAACTTTGAATACTCTCCATGTTTCATCGGTTTTCATTTGTAGATGCTTCATATGTGCTACTTTTTTGTGTTATGGTTTGATCTATCTCTGCGTTTCATATTTTAAGAACTTTCCGCTTCCTAAATGTTCTTGATTTCCCTAAAGCTTCTAAAGCCGCGTCTTTAATTATGGTTTTGTATTTACCCATTCTTCTTCTAGATCGTGCTAGTGATGTATCTTAATCTTCTGTGCTATTCTGTTTTTTTCATATTTTACGCTCTTTTGTCGCAGGAGATGGACCTTGAAGACTACTGCATTTTTTGTGTGTAAATTCCAGGATTGGAATAATCAATCATATCATTCACCTCTCATAATCACCCAACAATCAATCACGGAGTAGCCAAGCCAAATCCCTACAGTGATCACATGTCCAGAAGAGGAAGGGATCAAGGAGTAAGCTTTTTCACTTGTATACATCCAGGAATAGCATTTATCACACGACAAACACCCAGGAAGTTAATTGAAATTTCGGTTTTGTAACTTTAAAAAGTCCAAGAATATTTCTTTGGCAGCAGAAAATTCTACACAAGTATAACAAAAAATGCTAAATTTAAACTTCTAATGCTAAAATGAAGATAAGTGAACTCCATTCCTCTCTCCATGCTCAGTAACAGTGTTCTCCAAAGCTTGTCTCCTCGTCTTTTCTCTACAGCTCTGAAATATTCGTCAAACTTTTAATCGTTTAGTTGCTTATTTTTTCAATTATTCATTCATTTAGGTGTACTATAAAAAAGATTTTTTGACTACAGTTGATAAGAAAATGTTCGGTCCAATGTAATAAAAACATGTCTCTAAGTTTTGTTGTTGTGAGTTTCCATTGTGACGTCCAATATCTAAAATAATTTCTTTACATCAATTTAGAGCTCTACTTGTACTTACAATATTACTCTTCACTAAGAGCTACATTTTGTAGATGTAAATAATCTGAAATTGGTATCACGTTTTCTACACCCTAACGCTACGGCCAATATCATGACACTAATGATCGCGCGGACTACGTACGTAGCTCAAGCTAAATTACATTTCTTTAGCCAATATGAGTGTTGAAAAAAAATTCTGATTTTCGTCTTTTATTTTAAACTATTTTTCGAATTTGATAAAAATGTCAATAAATGTTCATACATGGCATTTAAATATACTTCTAATTTCTCGAGTGTGAAACGTGACGTCCATCCATGCAGGGAATATTTTATTTGTAATATTTTATTGGTATAAATCATTATCACTGATCACTCGGAAGTCGTGATAAACGAATACACTGGTACACGTCAATTTTGTTGACATTAAACTAACAGCTGATCTTTGTGTTGATTTGACGGTTCTGACTTCAGAAATCACAATCATTTTTTACCATCACGTCAGATTATTTCACAAATTATTTCGTATATTTTCCACTGTTGCAGGGGCCTCTATTATTTAGTGTTCCTTTTAATGGATCATTCAGCACTATTTTTCACAACCACATTAGGTGTTTTTCAGGAAGTAGAACTGTTATAAATGATTCTGTGTTGTTTTAAAATATCAACTTAATGCATTTTTCTTTGTTATGGATTGAAATTGAGAATGAAAATGGCAGCAATTCGTAGAAAGTGTAAAAATGACCCAAACATATTTTGCTACATTTGTGTCAAATGCACAACTCCAAAACAAACGACAAATACATTTGACTTTGTATCCAAAGCTTTTTGTGCATATTTTGCGGTTAAACTAGGTGTCCAGGACAAATGCGCGGCACCACACTAAGTGTGATGACCATGTGTAGAAATTCTCAAACAATGGACTGGCAGAGAAAAAGCCCAAGTTTTGGAATTCCAATGCTGTGGCGGAAACTGAAGGATCATGTGTTTTTTTGTATGGTTTATGTGACAGGCTTTAACAAAACATTCCATTCAGGATCCTAACCCTTTGCCATCAGCTATAAGACCCGTATCACACAGTCATGATGTTCCTATTCCTTTTTTCCAAATATTCTCAACTCTCAGTTCCAGATAGTGACTTCGAGGTCTCTGATGAACACGTTCTATGCAAGCCATTCTCCTGAGGAGAATTAAATGACCTTGTTTGAGATCTTGATTTGCCTTAATCATTATCATAATTACTGGGTTCCAGACTAAAGAAGAAAAATTTGTTAGCTCCCGAAACAACCATCATATATAGACTCAGAGGGAAGAACCTGATAAAATATTTTGAGGTGGATGAACATCGTGTGTACTGCGTCCATGGGATGCAAATGTCCGACAGAAGAATGGAGGTTGTTCATTGACAGCTCGAAGATAAGATATATTGTGTGAATAATGGCAACAAATTATCGTCTATTCCCATTGGCCACTCCGTGAAAATGATCGAAACTTTTAAAAGAATGAAAATACTTCTCCATAAAATAAAATACTCCGATCACTATCGAGCTGTTGTGGTTTTCTAAAAGAAATATCAATACTCCTAAGTCAACAAGGAGGGCACACGAAATATCTATGTTATGTGTGTCTTTGGGACAGCCAGAAAAGAGCTCTGGATGAGGAAATAAACACATGTAAGGGGAACATTTCACGTTGGGGACCATAATATAAGCCATGAATCTCGTCTTGAGCTCAATAGAATTCTATTACCTCAACTGCATATCAATCTAAGCCTTATGAAGCAGTTTCTGAAGGCTCTAGTTAAAGATGGTGCTTGCTTCAATCAGAACTGCTCCATATTTCCAGCGCTGATACATGAGAAGTTGAAAGCTGGTGTTTTTGATGGTCCTTAAATAAGACTTCTTTTGAAAGATAAAGAAACTTTGGAAACAGTGAGTACCTTGGAAAAACTATGCTTGATGAACTTTTTGTAATGTTGCAAGAAACATTCTGGGCAACAAAAGAGCAGACAACTACAAGGTTCTAGTTGAAACTTTTTTGGCAGCATATCAGAGAATAGGAGCAATTATGAGTGTCAAGGTGCATTTTCTACACAGCTACTTAAATGTATTTCCCTCAAATCTTGTTGCGGTAAGTAAAGAGCAGGGGTGAGCGCTTCCACCAAGATATAAAAACAATCAAATAACGGCAAAGGAGATGAAACACAAATATGATAGCAGGTTCCTGTTGGTGCTTGCCACGCGACATCTGATTTCAGCATCTAGGAAATCAAAGAAGCGAAAGTGCCTTCAGCAGGAATATGCTTAGTATTTTTATGTTTGTGTATTTTGCAATTTAGTTATAAATCCAGACTAAAACAATATTAAAATAATTCTAAACCACTATTTTCCTCTTACATAAAGAAGTCGAAGTGGTACTTAGTAGGATACTGGTGCAACACACAAAAATGATAAATTTTAAAATCTGTATTGTAAGCAATTGTGACGTGATGAGCAATTTCTGACAGTAAATTTGCAATCAGTGACCTCAAATTACATAAAATCAGTTTAAACATCCGTGTCAACCGAAAAAAATATTCCTATGTAGACCAGTGATATCATAACTGTATACGACAATAGTATGTGATATCATTACTGTATTCGACAATATTTTATTGTCGTCGTGAGTGGTTCCAAGGCAAACTTCCAGCATTGCGTGTGCAGGATGCAAGTGTAGCACAACCGACTTTAAAAGTATCTGACAAAAACGTGCTTGCTATGAAAACGTGGGAAGTTTACTGGATGCTAAGGGTAGCATGTTATCTAACGCTACTGTTACCCCCACCTCTGTAAACTCAGTTGAGGTTGCGCGCCAGAAAAAAATATTCCCATGCGAGTAGTCCAGGGTTAAATTGGTTTCGATTTTATGTGATACCATTCACGCTAAATAAATAACTTTGCATGCTATGATGTTAGTCTTGTATTTGTCTTTTATATAAAAGTTTTACAGATGTTCTAGCAAGGTTTATGATGGATTAAAATAAGTAAACACGTAGTAAATACATTTTAATGTTTCCTATGTTGTTTGTGTTATCTTAACTATGATATTTAGAAGATAAAGAGAAAGTTAAACTTGTTAGTTTGATGCTACAAATGGAGAAATTCTCAATACTCTTTTTCAATCCCAATTTAATTTTGAAACAATTCTTAGTAAAATAATTGATCAGGGACTCCTATTCTTCTTCTCTCGTCGATCCCTTTTAAAAACAATTGCTTGTTCCATCGACCTTCTTATATTATTTTCTATAATATACAACAGACAGTATACATAATGACAAAAAGTATTGCCCATACATGTGTTAATGATGACAATTTACTACTTCAGTATTTTGGTAGAGATCTAGATTTTCAATAATCGATGACGCTTCCGTTTCTGAGTAGCTGAGTTTCTAAATTTCAATGTCGTTACAAAAAATTGAGCATTTTTTTAACTACACATAGCAGTTCCCAGTGCGTATTCGAGGGATATTTACTTTCATGATAGTGTGTGGTTGGGAATTTGTTGAGTCTTCTAAACATCCTAAGATAGATTCTAAGCTAGGTTCTTGGATGCCCTGGTGCCGAAATAATGAAATAATGGAAGTCATATCCGTCAACTTAATAGGAATAATGACTTCCATTATTTCATCATTTAATTATATCCACACTACCACATCAGCATTCCTACAATTCCGGTGCAGAAAGTCGAAATGGGGCCCCTATCTGCAGTAAACGTGCATTTTAGAGTTTTAAATATAATTGATATAAAAATGTGTGCTGCAAAGAATAAAATTAGCAGGGAGTGCGATGAGATTTATTTCTGCCGATATCCTTCTGCGGGGTTCTTTATTAAAGGCCCCTTTACCTCGGGGGACCGGTGCGGTGCACCGTGTGCACTAACCTAGCGATGTCCCTGATTCTGCGGATGAACAACAGATAATATAATTCCAAAGATGCAAACGGATTTATAATTTATTATTATATGTTGTGTTAATTTATATCAGAAAACAATTACTAAGTTCATTATTTTTTTGTAATCGTCGGGAATTTGTTTATACATATCAGTTGCCAGTCATAGACTCCCAATCATCGTTGACACCTTTCAAATTTCATGGATGTCCTGAGTGTCGATACCCGAGCCCGCTAGAAACACTCCTGCTTTACACACACACATACACATACACACACACATATACACATACACACACATATACATATACACAGTTTGTGACATTTGCCTCTGATTCATAGGCAAACCCATATGCACAGATAGGTACAGGAAATATCCGTGAAGATGAGAGTACGTGACCAGCAAACATTTGTTTTTAAAGATTTCCCTCAAAATCAGACTGTCATATGTTAAAATCCGTTATAAGAAATGTTTTATATAATATAATAGTATACAATCACATACTATTATAAAATATAACAGTATAATAGTATTTTCATTGGCAAAAAGTTATCCTTTTCCACAACCTTACATCCTCCAGATCAGGAATTCCCAAACTTCTTCTTTCATCGATTCTATTTAAGAGAATGTTGCACCCCACCCCTTTACGTTTTCTCTATAATATGCAGCGTCCATCGTCAAGAAACCAAACATTCTACATAAATAATTTCAATATATTCCGTGCACAAATATTCTTCTACATATCTCGATTGTCAATAATCGAAGAGGATTCCTCTTTTGAATAACTGAGCTTCTAATATTCATTTTAATGCAATGGTTACAAAAATGTTGAGTGCTTTTTAAGAAGCCCCATAATATTTCGCCAATGTGTGTTCCGGGTAATACTTTAGTGTGTGATAGGGTATTGCTGTGATTGCAGAGTTATCATATTTTGAGTTTCCTGACTATCCCACCTCCTACGTATGAACGACGGGCACGAAAGGACTAATTTGTAATTTATTATTATTAGTTTTTGGCTTTTTATCAGAAAACGATTAATTATGTTTCTTATTTTTTGAAATCAATGAGATCTTGATTATTAAGTATCCAGGGAGAAACAACGAAACTTTGCAAATAAGCTCTAGAATCAATTTTGAGCATATTATGTCTAATAAACTCCTTGGAGATTTCGAATGGCTGAGCCGCAATAAGCACTCAAACGTTTATTCCAAAAAGGCTTTCTATGTAGAAATTTGCATTTCATAAACATAAACATTTTAGAAACATGTAAGTTGTTTATTATTCACTAAAGAAATGAATATATTGGCTCACGAAAAAAATAGCTCAGAAATAAAGAAGATTTTCACAATTCAATTGCTTTTTTATTTCTGTGTTAATTTTTTCGTTGTAAACAAATACATTTATTTTGTGAATAATAAACAATTTATATTTCTGAAATGTTTATATGTTTCTATAATGCAAATTTAGCATAGAAAGTATGTTTTTAAACCGTCATTTGAGTGTTTATTTCGGCTCAACCATTCGAATATCGTAGGGAGTTTATTACGCAAAATGTGTTTAAAATTGACTTAAGAACTAATTTTCAAAGTTTCGTTGTTTCCTCCCTGGACTCTTGTATTGATCACGTTCAGGTTCATCTTTGGCTATTCACCTCCAATCGACCCCTTGATCATCACTGACCCCCTTCAAAATTTCATCGACCACCATCGAGCCCGTTGGGAACCCCTGCACTAGATATATGTATTTACCTATAAAATATGTCGTTATTTTCCGTTGGGACGTTGTTCACCTGGTGTGATTGGGAACTATGGTCCACGGACACGATAATTTTAATAATTTCTTTTGTCCGCGAAGATAACATTCTTTGTACGAATATTTGTTTTAGGACGCCATCTCATTCTGATCATTTTCCCACAAAATGACCAATGTCGTGCCGGGTTCAGTTCCTTTTATAATGCTTCCTGAAATCAAGTACGGAGATTTCACCCATGATGGGAGTAATTTTCTAATGTAGGGGAGAATCCCCGAATTTAGTTGCCTAAATTTGACTGCATTGTAATGTATATGCTTAAGAGCATTTGGTTCATAAACATTGGCGCCAGTGCTAGGTAGCATTGTTATGGTATAATCAGTAAATTGTCACAGAGTAACAGTCATCTTTTTGAGCAGGGTCAGTGTTATCAGTGTTTTCGTAGTGTGTTGTCTAATTTGGAGGTGTATATTGTAAACGACCATGCTACATATTGTAAGATCTCTCAGGTACCCAGAGATGGCAGCTACAAAAGAGGGTGGGAAAAACCGGAAGGTAGGACTCCCAAAAGGTAAAATGTAGTGTAGTGGCGTGAAGAGGGAGCAAGAAATTTGAATGTTGTTGCTACACTTACAAGCATATTCATTGGTTTTCATTATACGTGTAGTACGATTGTTGCCATTTAAAAAGTTTCTAAGCATTATTTGCTTTTATATTTGGAGGAAATGCCTGATTTGGACTAAAATATGATGCCTTGAATGTACTGGTCCTTCTTACGAGAGAATTATTTTATACATTTCTTTCACTACAACAGAAAAAAATGGAATGAAGTCTTACTAAATAGATCGAGATATTGAGCGCGTTATGATGCCTTGACCTTTGAAGCAGATCACAAGTAAACCTAGGTCTAACCAAGCTTTTTAAATATCTTTATGAACACAGAAGAATCAACGAAACAAAAAAATTAACTACACCTTGCAAGCAATCTCCACTTCAAAATCGTCCGAGACTGCAGCTATTGGAATAAACGAAAAACGATTGAGTGGATTTTATAAATGGAAGCCCATCATAATGCCACTAGGACAAAAGAAAAGGCAAACAAAATAGTTCAAGAAAATGAGAATAAATATAAATTTACTGATCGCAAATATCATGGCGATAATGTTAAATATAACTCGTTCACAATACTATGTGGAAAGTGAAAAGACGTTATAGTTTAGAGTCTGAAATGTAGATTGTGTTCACACAGAGTGTAGAAATGAGAAATTCGGCGTTAAAAAATATATCTAGAAAAACTGAAGAGAATAAAACTAATCTTACTAGCAATTATGTTGGTTGATCTCTTTCGTTTTACAGCTTATCATTTGCAATATTTTATTGAATAAAAAGTAAAGTTCTTCATACTTATCTCGTGTAGTACTACTTCTTAATCACAGTAATTTAGATGATTTTTAAAACTGGCCGGCAAGTTTAGCTTAAAATATTAAAATGCTGTCAATTCTTTCGAAAAATTTTACTACATGAGTTTCCATCACTTCGTATTAATCTTATTTTAAATAAACACTCGTGTACACAGTTATTTTTAAAACAACTATGGACTCTGGGATCTATGCATTTCTAATCACTAACCAGAAATTGATTATATTCCTATAAGAGAAATTCAGTGTTATGAAGTCACAAAGAATTAAAAGTTACAAATTGATTTTAAATTCGTCCAGGTAGTATCTTTGGATGATTTCGCATATCGAACATACAAGTTCACTACCGTTAACAAAAGCAAATTGTTTACTGATAAACTGGCTCAGGTGTTAAAAATTGACTAAATAAATTCCAACTAGCGTACTCGTGAGAGAACACTCGCATGTTATACTCCACTTTCTTCTCTATTTTTTCGTATTAAGCCTGTAATGTACATTTTTTCTTCAAATCCCTGATATTCACCGTCGCTTGTTGTACATGTCTCCAAGTAATTGATAACAAAACAATACCTTGTCAGTGCAAACTATTTTAATTTTTAACGTTATTACCGAACAGAGAGGTACACCCGTGTAATTCAATCGCGTAGAATATCAAATAATTAGTTTAAATTCACATACAGTTGCAGATTCTGCAGGCTCTAAACAGGTCGGGTGGAACCAAGAAGCGTCGAACCAGCAACACTATGATCGAATATTCTAGAAGATCTCATCCTGTATATCAGAGTTTAAGGAACGTTTCTTTCTCAAAATTTTAGTTTTTAAGGCCCTGAAACACTACATTTTAACGATTAAGATTAAAAAATCCCACCGTGTGCTGCAGATTGCATTTGATATGAATATTTAGATGCGTGTTTTTAAAACTAATCCTTCATATTTTTAAAGTCAAAGTTCAATTAGTCACGTCTCCGTGAAATTCACTTTCTTGAGAGACCTCATTTATAAAGATTGGTTGCGTGTGAGTGTCGAAAAAAGTATGTATACCACTGAAATAATAGAGAAGGCGATGCTAGAGTTTCAAGATATTGACTAAAACATGAAAGAACATATTTGCTGCCATTTACAGTTTCAAAAATTGACTTCAAATTGGAAAATATGAAAGTCCATTTCTTTTTAATGTTCAGTCAGTAGCTTTAGTTTCTTCTGAAAGAAATTTATTTTTATAAATGCTATCTTTCACTATTAATTCCCAGTTTAGTTCGTTTAATTTTGAAATAACTGGCAAGAAAGCTAAATCTAGTAGCAAGGATATCTCTTCACCTAGAGTTATCAAAAAGTGTCTGATCTCATCTACAGACAGGTGGACATCTTCATCTCAGACAGTTGGACGGGTAGGTAGGCAGGCGGGCGGACGCAGACATACAGACAGGCAGACACAGACATACAGTCAGGCAGACACAGGCATACAGACTGGCAGACACAGACATACAGACTGGCAGACACAGACATACAGACAGGCAGACACAGACATACAGACAGGCAGACACAGACATACAGACAGGCAGACACAGACATACAGACAGGCAGACACAGACATACAGACAGGCAGACACAGACAGGCAGACACAGACATACAGACAGGCAGACACAGACATAGACAGGCAGACGCAGCCATACAGACAGGCAGACACAGACATACAGACAGGCAGACACAGACATACAGACAGGCAGACACAGACATACAGACAGGCAGACATAGACATACAGACAGGTAGACACAGACATACAGACAGGCAGACACAGACATACAGACAGGCAGACACAGACATACAGACAGGCAGACACAGACATACAGACAGGCAGACACAGACATACAGACAGGCAGACACAGACATACAGACAGGCAGACACAGACATACAGACAGGCAGACACAGACAGACAGACAGGCAGACACAGACAGACAGACAGACAGACAGACAGACAGACAGACAGAGACAGACAGACAGACAGACAGACACAGATAGTCAGACACAGGGAGAGATTTCATCGTCCATCGAGTTCCTGGTAACGAGGACTCACAGAACGTGGATTCTAACTGTTAGAGGATGTCATTGGCTATAAATAAGAATAAGATTAATCCACTTTTTCGTTCGTTACCAGCAATAAGAGTTTTCAGTCGAGAATTTGCCTCTTTTCCATCGCAGGATTAGAATTCTTTCTCTTGTTAAGATGTGAGGCCCAGAATGTAAAACGTGCATAGAAACCACGATATGAGCCAATATACTGATCTCATATTTGAAAGACGTACATAGAAGCAATATATTGGACCGTTCAAACCGTCATAATTCAATTACTACACATAGAATAGATAAATTGCATATATTCGTTGGATAAGTAAAAATGATTAGTCTAGGAAATCATTAACATTCAACTCAGTAATACTTTAAATTATATGGTTGAAAGTACTAAAATCACTATTACATATGATGGCATTTTCAGAAAATAAGACGAGAATATGTGGAGGAAAAATTCATTTCAGTTTTCTCTCGAGTGCCAGAAATGACTATTCACCGTCTTTTCGCCCTCTCTCCTTTGCCCTCTCAAAGTTGTAACCCCTTTGTTCATTCATGTTGAAACGCCACCTTGCGAGGTTCACACTTCTTAGACTTGTGGAATATTTGCACCTTTTAAACTTTTGACAATATTTTTTAATGCCATAAATATGTACAACCCGACGGTAATCTATTATGACTTAGTGGAAGTTAGTGTGTGCCATACTATGTATGTGTTTCTGTGTATATAATATTATTATATCTTATAATGTGTATTATTACTTTGTTTAAATATTTATTGTAGATTGCCTGAATATAAAAAAATCCTCGAAACGTTGTCGCATTGTAAATATTTTAAATATTATTAACCATTCAGTGGTCGCGTGGATTACAGTTATATACCAGTGTTATTCATTCGCTGTTTATAGCGAGAGTAGACAAACTTTTGGCATTGGATTGGTATTCAAAGTACCTTTCTTGGAAGACCCCCAACTACTGAATTATAGCAAAATATGACTTGTGATAACTGCTGCACTAGCGATAAGCGCAGCAAACTGCTTGGATTACAATAGTAATCCGCGTGACCATTCGTGATTCAGTTTCTGACTTAAGATGATATCATGGACAGGACTGCAATAAATGCTCTGAATGCCATCTCGATCAGGTTTTTCGTCCAGTTTCCCTGATCCATTGAGCAAATGCTGAGATGGCCCCTTGTTTTGCTTCTGGACATAAATGTAACTTCATTTTCTGTGCACGTCTTCTAGTATTCAGTGGGAAATACAATGATTCAAATTATCGTTTCCTTGTTGTCGCGGCAGGAAGTAATAAGAGCCAAAATTTATTGCTTATTTATCTTTGACAATAGATTTTATTACATGGGAGTTTTTTTTTGTTTTTTTTTCTCCCTTTCAAAATTCAAAATTTATTGCTTATTTATCCTTGAAAATAGATTTTATTACATGGGAGTTTTTCTTTGTTTGTTTTTTTTCTCCCTTTCAAAATTTCAAAATTCAAAATTTATTGCTTGTTTATCCTTGAACATAGATTTTATTGCATGGGAGTTTTTGTTTTTTTTTCTCCCTTTCAAAAATTCAAGATTTAAGTAGTATATGAGTAAGTGTAGGGATCACAGAATTTTGAAAATGTGCACACAATTCACTTTTCCCCATAGCACGTCATACGCAGTTTTTAACTGTTTTTCTGACGTAAAATAAATAAAATAAATAAGAATGTTTATGCAAAAAACAACAATGAAGAAAAGTTGACTAGAAGGGGATTTTCGAAAGATCTTTATGAAACCAGAAATGAAAATGAGGATCAAGAGAGAAACTGTACCGACAACAATAACAACACGCGAAAGACTTCTAATGGGGGATCCGAGAAGTGACCGAGGAATAAGAGCAGTCACCAAGGGCAATGTGGGACATTGTTACCTCTGTGGAAGTCAACGAAACAGCATTCCACAGAACTGCGTACATTATGTTCCATAGGTGTGCCAAGAACACTTTAAGAAAATCTGTGTGAGATATTCATCTGATGTTGACATTGAAGCACATTCGAAATAGAGGCTCCAGATGTTTAAACAATTTTCTCATACTGCCTTATTTAATAGTAGTAATACAAATAATATCAAGTGCACAAAATATATTGAGCACAAGACTTTTCAAAAACAAACACGTACTTGCATATATTTGAGTATATTTGTTTAAAAGCATAATAATTATGCATTTCTGGGTAGCATATCATAGAATTTGTAATATCTTAGGTTCAAATAAATCCGGTAGTATTTTGTAACAGGTCAGTGTTGAAGATAACATTACTCGTTTATGTTTGAAATAAACGACGATTTGTTCGTGAAATATTGTTAATAAGAATTTTTTAATGGATTCCCATTTTAATTCACGCAACCACTTTTGAACCGAATTTTGAGCGCGACCACTCAAGGGTTAAATTTGCCATTTTATCAATTTTATGACGTGAAGAAACACGCAAAAAATTAATTCATGAAATGTAAATATTCTTAACCGTTGTATATTTTGGTAAAAGTTTCAAATGGCTGTTTAAGTGTAACAAGGTACCAAGTAAATTAATAAAAGTAAAAATCTATATTATTTACTTACCTAATGTGTTTTTATTTGAGTAATATTTGCAGCTAATCTATCGAGTGCAAATGAAGAAACTTCAATTTTCAGAATGAAATTTCTGAAGTAAACAGACGGACTTATTTTTATAGAGAATTTACACATGAGAGTGTAGTTACATTATGTAAAATATGAATGTTTTATAGCTAGCATACTACTTGGAAAAATACCTACAGGAAATTTAATTGGAATTTTCGATTTTTTCCACATTTTCAGCTATAATATCTCTGAAAGACTAAAGTAAAATTTGAAGTTTGCACACGAATAAGGACCGTATGATACCAAACTTCAATATAAAATTCAAATTTTCGCACAAATCAAGGGAGGTAAAAATGAACTGTTTATTTATGCAAAAATACTTAATTTCCACAAGAGGTAAGTAGGGACAAGAATAAATCTTATTAATTTCAAGCCATAGTAAACTACGAAACCTACAATATTTTAAAATCAATAATATTTTATTGTAAAGAAAAATGTAGGCTGCCTAATATATAAATCTGATTATTACTTAAATTCATATAAACTTTATATGAATGAAATCCTTTCTCTCTTGTCACCGAACAGTGCATTAAATTCATTAGCTTTATAAGAGAAATTGAAGTTTATAATAGTATTTAACCATATATGTATAATTCTGAGTTACTGTGTTATTTTGTATTAACTGTGTAATTATAAAAGTAGTCGCTAATAACCATATGTAGTTGATGCGACTATAAATCAATCAAATCAATCAATCTCTTGTCACCGAGCTCTAACCCGGCTAATAAGAAATGTTTATGAAACATAATATAGAAAAGTCTTGTAGATGGTGAGCTGATCATTGTTATGTATTTTTGGTCGATTAAAAATGGATTGTCTTAAAACATTTGTTATTTTGGTGGGACAAAAAGCTAATACATGTGTATATATTTACCCTATCAAACAAAATTTTCAAAAGTAATAGAATTAAGTAACTCAACTCATTTAAACACAGGTCACTTGAGTCCCTTAATCAGAACGAAATGTTTATATTAACCCAAAATGATTATATTTAAATTACCAAGGGATACTAACAAAATTATGTTACTATATTTCAACCCTGCAGTTATGAAAGTGTCAGAGAATTATTTTGAAACAGTTATGAACCGAAGAACAGACAATTTTGCGCAATAGAAATTTCTTGGAATAACTTTCACGTGCGGCAACGTGATGTTATTCCTTTATATTAAATTACCTCCCTTGCACGGTTACCATCCTTTTCCCTCAAGAGTCAACTGTACATACCACACGCTTCTGTAATTATCATGCACAAACTATAACTCCCTGAAAATGAGGCGGAATCCTGGGAGCCGTGTTACACGCGTGGATGCGCTTATTACATGGATGCAACGAATACAGGGAGAGGGAGAGAGAGAGGAAAGCATACTAATGAATGTCTTTGCATGTTCTGTTACTCATTATCACAAATGTTCACTTTCACACAAAGTGACAAATATTACAACCCTTGTTTATCTTATCTAGATTACATATTTTCAGTCTAATATTGAGCCATACTTGTGTAGCATGAACTTTGAATTTTTTCCTTTCACAGATTATTAATAGATATTAATACTTTAGTTACAACGCTGATTTAACATTTAGAATATATTTTTGGTATCATTTAGTAGTAGGAGAAATCTAATAAAGCATTACCTTAATGAATGCTCATGTACGCAGATTATGGAACATGCGAAAACATTCAACTAATATTTTTCGATCTTGAGTTAGGGAATGCCCATGGTTCTATTGGATGCCGGTAAATTTACAACCTAGGACGGAAGATTTATTTTTAATTAGGTTCATATATTCAGAGTATTCATTTCACTTCGATATTTTAAAATCACTTCTAACACATATGTTTCCAATAAGTTATAATAAAAAATGTTTTCGTAGAGTAAGCAACAAAAATAAACTGCCAAAAACTATATATAGAGTCAATTTATCCTAAAAAATCTCAGATTTGTTCTGAAAAAGTCGTGTTTGTTTGCGAAATAATTCATGAAAATACAGACTTTTGCGTTTTGGAATATTTGTCATAATAGTTGACTGTGTGCAAAATGCATTCTAATGGCTCACTTAACCCCTACAGTTAACCTCAAACTGGGAGTGAATAAGTTTTTCAAATCTTTTTCTCACGAAATTTTCCCTAAGTCTTGGAAATTAACTTCATGAAATAACTGAATTACTGTTCTTAACACGTCAGTAAATATTATGTAATTAAATATTGAAAAATTGAAAAGTTAAAACTGGCGTAGTTTACCTAACTCTGTCCTACAAGTCTTGACATTAGTATGCTCTCGACTACTAAGGTGGAGGTATACAGGAAAATATATTTATAACAGGTTTTAATGAAGGATAGTTTTAAGTCGATAGATAATCAGTTGGCAAACGACATTCGCTGATCTTTTGAAGTCCAAGGAGTATAACACTGTAACTAGAAATCTCTAATATTTAGAAGATTTATCCCGATACTTTTCAATGCTATTTTGTTTTATAGTACGTAAAGCTAGGTGAAGATTTTTATGTCAAAAACATTAAAAAACTGCAAGTGACTACTGGAGAGAAGAATGTCAGCTTAAATTTTGTGTCCAGGAGAAAAGAATGAAAATCAGTTCATTTGTTCGATATCTCAAGAGAAACGAAAAAAGATAAGAAGGGGGGTCAAAGATCCCTTAGTACAGTAAACTTTTGTGGAATTCAATAAAAGAGAAAACATGAAATTTCCAGATTTACAAATGCATCAATTCCATAGCTATTATATGTATATTATTTTGTTACTAGTACTCAATATAGCCTCTAGGAATAAATAAACAATGCTCAAGAATTGCACATGCCATTTACAAATGTGAATAACTTCGTAATAATATTAAGTGTCGTTTGGTTAAGTGTTGTAAAATATGTCCGAGAATTGTGTGATTTTTTGTAACTAGATTTTGGTGTTAACAAGGTGTTTGCTGTTGAATTTATATTGTATATTAATGTGTTACACATTATACTCCAATACATTTTAAATGTTGCCCGAATATGGAAATGAAATGTGGTTATCTGTAGAACTCAAGAAATTACGAATTATCCGTTCACCTAAAACTAGAAGTATTTTCGACATTTCTGTTCAATAATAAACTGTGATAAACTGATATATAGTAGACTTCTCAATACAATAATGACGGTAACACAATCTTCTTAAACACTTTAAATTTCATGAACTAGAAATGTATAATTGGAGCAATGTAAGTCAACAGACGCTAGCGTAAAAATTTGATTTCCACACTTCATCTTTATCTTCATAAAAATTCAGTATTAACATATCGAACTAGTTGTGTTTTCTTTTTTAAGGGACGGGATTGGAACTAATTGTTTCATGAACAATATTGACCAATCCCGGGAAACACATCCCTTCAATTTCATCAATGGTCGTGAATTCTACAATGGTCGTTTTTGTTTGTTTGTTTTTTTCAAAATTGGGTAAATTTTCTCGGATAAAAATTTGAACAATCTAATATAACTTTCCATTTTGTGTATATCACAAGTTATCTGTTATGTTGTATTTACAATTAGGAAAACGTAATATTCGATCGTTTCCATCACGCCAAAGAATACTTACTCAGAAAGATGAACAAGTGGTGCAACACTGAGCATAATTTTTTGTAATATTTGTAACGGTTTCATAATATAGTAGTAGTTGTACTCGCAACACGCTCTCAGAAATATTTACGTGGGCTGAGATTTCAACTTCCGCTCAGGGGCTCCATCATCAATCTTATCTGTTCCATCCTCCCATTCCCATCATCATGCATCTTATCTGTTAGAATTACTACGCTGGTTAGGTCCCGACACATCAAAAATAAAGTTTTGCTGTACATCGGTTATGGAACAATTTTTCCAATTTTACTTTGCTCTATTTGAGACAATTTTGAAAATGTTCTAGGAGATTCATGTAAAATTTTCCAAAAAATTAAAAGATTTTAAAAAGTGGACAGGCCATGAAAAATTTCAGATAGAACTACTTATATCAATTTCACTTACAATTCTGTCTACGGTTAAGGCGTTCCTACTTGTATACAAACAGACGGATGAACAGGCAGTGATGGACAAGACCTTGGGAAAAAAGTTTCTGGTTTGCAAGGACACCCAAAAGGTGTATTTTAACATGTATTACTACGCTATGAAAAAAAATCTACCACGTACAACAGAAAGAAAAAAATCTTTGTGTCAGAAACCCAAAAAACGAGATTGTCTGTGAAAATATCGCCCCTTTTTTACAGAAATACGTAACTTGTTCTTTACAACTTTCTTTTCTTCCTTTTTTCATTTTTTCTTTTCTTTCTTCTTTTCTTTTTTACTTTTTCTTTTTTCTTTTCTTTCGTTTAACTTCGTGAGACCAATCGCTCTCTACCCCTCAATGGAATACGCCATGAACCATACATTAGGCATTACACATTTGCGAGCTCCTTGGATCAGAAGGCAATACAAACATGGATGCATCACACACACATACATAGACACACACACACATACATACGTACACAAACACACACATACATACATACATACACAAACACACACACACACACATACATAGACACACACACGAACACCTTTGGACCAACGCCTACGTCCATGTTGGTATTCGAACCTCGCAATCCCATGCACCGAGATGTTGAGGCAGTATTGCGCTGTTACTTCCTGTCATCCAGATCAGCTGTAAAAGTTATTTATTTTAATTTTGTTGAGCTTTCATTTCACCTACTCGAAACATTGAGTGTGTTGATTTTATGTAGATTCTGACGATTTTATGTAGATTCTGACAGACCTAGTCGAAATTGCTTATAAACAAGATCATTTAAACAGATATTTATATTTAAACACGAGCTTGTATTTAAAAAAAGAAGTGCTAACTCTGAATGTGAAATCTTACATAAATGTTTCACACTGTTTTTTTCGCCGTATATTTTGATTCATAGAGCATAGTTGTACATTTTGCGTATTTTGCATAAATTTGTCCTCTAAAGGTTACATCTTTGACAGTTTTGGTATAAATCAATAAATATAAAAGTACTGTGGGTATTGACAAAGTTTTGCCACAATTATTTTCAGATTACATCCCTTTTACAATAATTTTAATAATTTTGTTTAATTTCAGAGACATGCTAAGCGATGACAGAAGCTATATTTGCCCTCCGCCCTTAATACATCAAGGTAAGATTAAACTGTCTTCATTATGACTATATGTATCGTCCGATTTTATTGAATTGGTTTATTTTGTACAATAGGCGCCTTTCGCATGATTACTTTTTTTACTTAAAGTTTGTGGATGCAGCTGGGAGATGTGTTTTGTACGTCAAGTACCGGTTCCTCATACTAAGCCTGGCTGACTCTAGAATAGGAAGCTCACGTGAACTACGGAAGCAAGAAATAAATTGTAAAATCTCTGTGGAAAGATATTTTTATAATAATAATAATAATAATAATAATAATAATAATAATAATAATAATAATAATAATAATAATAATAATAATAGGCTGTATTCGAGACTCATGATCTGCACATTAGGATGAGTACTTTCGGAACACTAGCACTAATACGTCACTTGTTTTCTTATTAGTTTCTGGCAAACTTATTTGTAGTAGGTAGCGGAGAGTCGCGAGGATGTAGCTAGTAGCCACGTGTTGGACAAGGAACAGAAGTTCCTTATTCTGACGACGGCAAACGTAAATAAGTGTTACCAACCTGTGCACAAATATTGGACATAATGTCATAGTTTCGTATGTGAACTTATTCAATCAAGTTAAAAAGACATAAAAACTTACCATATTTTCATTAAAAAAATATTTGTGTTAATTTTGGTGTGATTTTTTTTTTTAGATTTCTAAAGCTGACTTTTATAAGTTCTGTGGAATATTAATAATAAATTTTCTTGAATGTGTATATTAAGGATTATTTTAAAGAATATATAAATAGATGATTGAACAGCAATTGATAGAATATTATACATTTTAAATTCATTAAAACATGTGAATCTGTACAAATTGCTCTAGCCGCAGATATTCTATCATACCTATAGAAGATCTTTATTTTCACAATGTAAATCATTACGAAACAACGCCAATTGTTTTTCAGTCTAATCTTACTCGGATAACTCCTGTCCTTGTAATGAAACTGGCCCTCATGGCCAAACACGTGTTGCCTCCGCTGTTCATTGCACCCTCCTCCTCTGCAGTACAGGAATTGACCATTTCTTTAATGAAAGCCTCCCCTACGTCGTAAACCGGTTGTTTCGTAAAAAAGCCAACAGCGAGCGCCAGCGTGTTGCCCGAAGGGACTGCTGATGGCAAATCCGGTACCGGAGGTGAAGCGATTGGCTGACGGGGCGAGATAGACGCGCCAGAGGAGGGGTCTAGTGTCCCTTCGGCGTTCAGAATAGCAGAGGAGTCGCGCGCTCATTTATCCATTGAGTACTGGGAATTTCCATGGGCAAAAATTACTTTAGAATGATCACATCGGTTTCCACTCTAAGCGGATTGGCACGTGTGCCGTAAGTGGCCAGAAGCGATGGACAGCCGCGGGTGGAGAATTGCTTCGTCAAATCCCTGACCGCAACTGGACGCTAAGTTCTTGGGTGTTTTAAGAAATGTTAAAACGGAAATGAAAAGATCAGCCTATTTGCTTGATTTTTACAATACCATCAATACGCACAATGTGTTTTATTCTCATTATTTTTTGCACGATTATTCAATAAGTAAAAGCACTTAAAAGATTAAATGATAAATATTATCCAAAACTAGTAACTGGTTTTGGAAAAATAGCGTTTACACTTTTTGCTACATTCGATATACAAAATATATTCTCCATTTTCTGCCTTCAAATTATTACCTCCGGAAACTACAGTTTTAAATAAATTCTCTTTGGGTTGGTATTCAAGTGTCCGTATCTTACACATTACACCGAAGGCATTCATAAAAAATCGAATATTTTTCTTTCGTTTAATGTAAGAAATTCAATTTGCTGTTGATTACTATCGTAATATAGGCTTTATGGAAACTGGAAGGGATTATAGATTAATTTGGCATACATAAATTTGTGATTATTTAGTACCAGCATCAAACAGTCTCCCGATTTTGCAAAACGGAAAGCTTACGGAGGTACTCCGCTATTGAACGTCAAAGCGTCGGGGGAGCGCTGTAGAGATAAATTGGAATGGGAAGTAATTACTAGCACTGGTGGAACTCTCCTCTTATTACAGAGAGTGTATTTTTGCATTTGTATTTTGTTTGTTTTGATGGAGTTTGGTGTTAAGCAGCACCAACGTAGCACTCATACATTGTGAAGCTTCACAGTTGTAAGTCAGTTCTCCGTGATTGACAGTTGTAACATCACGTACAATGCGTTTTGTAGAAACGCATATTTTGGTTAGGCATTTTAAGGACTTTTATCCAAACTCATGAGAACCGAAATACACAAACTTTTCTCTTCCATATCCAAAATTCTTCAAATGCCAAATTTATTGAATCAAAAAGACGCTGAAAAGCTCTTTATAATATTGAAAAAGACGCTAAAAGATGGAGCACGCAATTAATACACTCTCTAGAAGGTCAGTGAATTTGACACTTCAGAAATATTTAACTGCAAAACAATAATTAATAAATAATTAATAATAAATTAAGAGAAAAAACAATAGGAAAAATAATGTTCGGAATACAAATACAACGTAACGATGTTCCAAGATATTTGAGAGTAAAACAGAAGTTGAATTGACTACTTTATCTATTTTAGCCCAATATGCAGGGTTTGGAATTTGTTTATTTTTTCTTTCACAAGGGTAATCGTTATTTTCACTCGCACAGAATAGTATAAATCTCCCTCTCATACAGTGGCGTAGCTTAAGTTGGTGCCGCCCGGGACAAAACTAATGGTGGCAACCCTCCTAAATTAAATATAAAAATATCTATATCTGAATAGTTTATACATTATTTAATAAATACAAGTATACTTGCAAGATAATTCGTAGATTATTTTATCAAGATGAACGATAAGATAAAGTAACCGCCGAAATCGAGACTCTTGAACCACTGAAGAATGGGGACCCACTGCTTATAGTTTCGCGTTTTACTTTACATTATTTTTCTTTGCTTTCTAGAATATATAATTTAATTGTATACTTATTAAATTAATATATATATATATATATATATATATAATTTTTAAATAAATCATTAAAATTATATAATTCGAACTATAAAATGTTATAATTGGTGTTAATTGTATATAATGTAATAAATGTTATAATCACCCCTAAAATGGTGACGAAAAAGAATATTGTAGACAACGTACATTTTGTATTTTGGCATAGAAAAAAAAGAATAGAAAATTATAATTGTGTGTATTAAATAGCTCCCCTTTCACTGTAAATGAGAATGCTTTCAGAAGAGAGAATTTTTCGTAAATAGTTCAATTACATTTACGTACGAGGGAAGACAAATGTCAGAGGAATTCATCTGATAACTGTTTTAAGTCAGACTGATGTTTTTTAAGTAGGTGCATAGCTTTGAATTACTTTTGATACATTTAAGTTTGTGTGGATGTACTAAGCTCCGTCTTAACTGTACATTTTAGAATTTTCTCACAGACATTGAACATTATAAAATCTCTCAAGAATGACGTTTCCTATCGACTACAGATTATTTTAATTTCTTATTTAGATTCCCGCGCGCGTCAAATGCTATGAGCATTACTCCGGTAAGTGTAGTGCTTCTTATATCTCGGCAAGTAAGCGGTGTTGCTCGCCCGCTGGACTGTGAGATCCAACGCCGACCTGCACTTCTAATTCAGGGGGGAGACATCCCTCTCTTGATATCTCGACCAGTGGGGTAATACTTCACCCGAAATTAGCATTAAGATTCAGACAAGGTTCGCGGCGTATGTGGTAGTGTAATGCGTGAATGTTTAAATGTAAGTACGTGTATGGGGAGAGGAAGGGACGAGAATGAGGAAGGAAAGATCTCGCGCGGACCACGACTCCTCTGTAAACGTGAGCAGCTGGCCGCTAATATTCTCCAGACAGTGTCTGGAATTATACTTAAAAACTAGCTAGTGTCAAATATCCGCCTCCAACAGAACTCTCACCCTGCGACCTCTAGTTGGACAACAACAATTATTGTCCTGCGCCATCTCAGTGAGTACGGATTCTTTTATTGCAGGAGGTTTTGCCAAAGATTTCAGAAAAGATTCACTTTTTCTACCTTTTCTCTTCTTTTTCTTTCCTCGTTACACTACGTTTTTACGTAATAAAGACAAAACTATTGTAATGCTGAGAGAAAACGGCGATTTTTTTAGAGAAAAACTGGTATTTTGAGGGCCTGATATTGAAAAGGTGGATAAATCTGGTTTATGTATGTAGTAAATTACTTCCTTCTTTCCTCGTGTACTAACCCTTGTAGAGTCAGAATCCTTGTTTTGTGGTACCTAGATATTGTAAAATTGCTTGGCGACAAAACACAGTGACAACAAATTGGATCACGAACAGTTTCATAAAATATGTTTGGAGAATGAACATTTCCCGGAACAAATAAAGAAAGAATGGATGCTCAATGCGAAACTTTCTAAGGAAAGGAAACAATGTGAACTGCGCAAATACTGAGGCAATGTGAAAAGTTCTGGAGCACTGTTAAAAATAGACTTTTGGTCTGTCTTTCATTCAAATGATTTTGGAACACCATGGTGTAAAAAAGTGTTTTGTACAATTTACCACGAACAAAAATTCATTCGATATTGTGGGAGTTTATAAGGAGTCTCCTCCTTTTTTTTCGACAGTCAAGAAATATGCCACTGAATTTAAATGTGGTCGTGCTTCTCTTGAAGATGATCCTCGTGTACGATACATTTTAGACGAAGAATTTAGTATGAGAAAGCTTTGTGCAAGACGGTCCAAATGAACCAAAACCATGTGCGAAAACGACCTTCACGACAATGTTTTTAAAACTAATGGTGCTACAACAGCACATATTTTCTTGCATTATTTCTGAAATAATTTTCGAAATTTCGAAGAGTTCAACAAAAAGAGATCTGTGCCAATCATTCAAGTGTCCCTTGTTCTATCCATGGGGAAGGGGGAATTGAACAAATTTGGGGCGATTTTTGATAAAACAATTTTTATATTTTGCATTAATTTCAGAAATTGTGCGATCACCACTAGTTCTTTCAAAAACATATAAATGGTCTGTTTTAAAGTTCTGATGTTTTAGAAATTTCATTTAATACGAAAAAATCTCTCTTCTATATCAAGGTTTTGCAAATTTCTCTCGTTGCAATTTTCGAAAAAGAGCTCGCCAAAATGGGACTACCGCAAATTTTTATACCTTTCTTGATACATAAGAAGAAAAAATTTCAAGAAATTGGAGCCGTTTTTGAGAGAAATGTTTAAAATGCCATTCGTTCATGCAAAATTACCCAATAACTATTCATATTTCCCAAATATTGTACCTGACCTAATATCAAGATTTCGTTAAGGAAGAAAAACCCCATATTTAATATTGTAGTAGTAGGAAGACGCCGAAAGAATTTGAGCTTTTGCAATTTTCGAAACATCAGGGATTTCTACAAAAATAAGACATCCACCATTATTTTAAGTGTCCTTACCGAGGACGAAGTTTACTTAAAAATTTAGAGCCGTTTTTGAGAAACGTTTGAAAATGTTGTGTCACCATGTAAATTACCCTCCAAAATCAGAAAATTCGTTTCAAGCTGAGAGAGTCTCGAATTCCTTAAAATCCATTGACTAATATCAATTTCGGAGAAAATCGTCGCGCGGTTTGGCAGAGTCGTCAGAGCGGGATGTCAGAGAATCGTCAGAGCGGTTTGGTGTTAGCGTCGACCACGAACGGATGGTCGGAAAGAAGGGCATGCACGATTTCAAGACAATAGATTATTTGGTAAGAAGGACCCAGAAAACGGATTCTGTCACATGTTAGAGGAAGCATTTGACAATATATATGTACAAGATTAATCCAATGTCTCGTTACCAAGACTCGGCAGTAAACGTTTTTCCGTTGAAAATTGGCCCTTTTCCGCCACACGATTACAGTACTTTCTCTTATGATTTAAGGCAAAAAAGTAAAAAGTCTATTGATTTTGTGTGTTGATTTGTAAATATAGATGAGACGTGGGTTCACCACTACACCGCAAATAAAACAACAATCAAAGCAGTGGACGGAAGCTGTTGGCCGTCCACGAAAGTAGGCGAAGACCGTTTCATCTGATGGGAAAGTACTTGCTAGTGTTTTCTGGGATGTCAAAGGGGTGATTTTCATCCATTTTCTTGCAAAGTGTAAAACCATTAATGGGGAATATTATGGAAGTCTTCTGGCCAACTGCATGAAATATTAATGAAAAGAGGCTCGGATTTTTAAAAAAATTATCATTTTTTAACAGGACGATGCTCCTTCTCACATAGGTGGTTTGGCAATTGGAAAACTGAGGGATTTGAACTATGAATATTGAAGTATCCACCCTATTCGCCAGATTTATCAACCTCTGACTTGCACCTGTTCCCACATTTAAAACAAATATCTGACCGGTGGAAGATTGTGCAATCCATCATTTCAGAAAATCAAAGTACAGAAATTAGAATGTCTTAAAAGCAAGCGTTATGATCGAGTCGCTTTTAAGAAGTGGTTATAGAGCCAAAGCTAAGTAGAAAGAAGTGTATCCATAAACAAAAACATGTCTGAATAAATGTGTGATGAAATATTTACATCGAAAAAGTGTTCATAACAGGTTTTATTGTATGGATGTATGGAATTATCAAGTACCAAAACTGTCTCCCCTTGTACATGTTGAAGTTCCAATTCCGTAATTTTATAATCAAGGAATAAGGATGTCCCAGATGAAATCTTCTTAGTAGTTTTAGTTGGGTAATATTTGTGCCCTATTTTGTGATGGAGTTGACACGTTTGCGATTAAACTTCACTTTTCTTAATCATGTATTCCTTTTTGGCCTACTTTTTCTTAGACCTTTCTTTATACCTACTGACCTGGAATCCTTACCCTTGTACAAATGTTTTTATGAATAAAGTATCGTAATTTGTGCTTCTAGTTATACTATTTAACGTCAAATCGTATACGTGGGGGCAAGCCTCGTCTTTAAACAATAATTCCTTACAGTGTGTATTATTTACATGAATCAGGAGCAAACATTATACTTCAAAAACACGTTTGTTATTCAGAAGAGGAGTAATAGCTTGAAATCTGTCAATCTTTTATCTGCATCAAAGAGAACGGTCCACGTCCATCTCCATTAATTGGATTTGGACTTCTTGTAGAACGTTTATACCACAAATCTCATGAGAGATATCTGGGAGGAATAAATTCTTTCAGGAATTATTTTACTTGCCATGTGTAACCGGAAATAAACAGATTTATACTGAATACAGCACATTATTACATTTCCAATGATATTTTGTACGACTGCTGTCGTGGTTGTTAGATTCGTTCGCGAGTACTGAGTTGTTAAATAATTTTCTACAATGAGAAAATTTAATGCAGTTCTATCAATTGAAAAATAATGGTATTTTGTAACCCAAGAAAGCATTTATTTCTCTGGCTGGTTGAAATAGGCTGAAAGGTTGTAATAGAACATTTTTTATTTATTGTTTTGAAATGTGAAGTAAATGGTTCTGTAATATAGAAACTATTCTATAAATATAAAGATAAGACCCTCACTCGTTTTATATTGTAGTTCAGAAAACGGTTCCTACTTAAATTTTCGGAAAACATCTAAGCGTAACTACTATATCTTGCCCACTCAGTCTTTCTTCTAACGGATGAAAAACTTTTACCAAAAGTGATCAAAGAAAATAACAGTGGTCATTACCATTTTTGTAACAAAGGATGTGAATGGAGTTCTTAGCTAAGACTTGGACACTGAATTGGAATATGAAGTCAATTTTTTCCTATCGGGCTCAGTTTTGTTTCATGCTATTCTATACGGAAATGCTTACGGAAATGCTTTAAAACCCTGTATATTGGTTATTTTGCTGTAGCTTCATGTAATAATTCTGAGGCGTAATTATTCAGGAACAATAGAAATGCATACAAGAAATTTTTATATATGATTCTCAATTCAGAAAATTCACCTTCAGGAAATGAAAAAGGTTTGACAACATTGCTGATAAGTCATGCTCAAACAGATGTAATCGAGTTTGTGTTTCTTGCCAGTTGCGTCTCAAAATTGAGAGATCTGATAATCGTGGAAAGTGACTTGAATGTAACTGCTTGTAATTCTATGTTCGTGAAGTTTTTGCTTTGTATTAATTAAGCAGAAGATATGTCTCGTAACTGTGTCAATAGCCCAAATTCGTTTTGTTATATCTTTGGGGAATTAACTCTGAAGTCGCAAAAACGGGAACTGAATTCTTTGATAAGGAAGTGTTACGAACTTTATTTCGGGTGTATGATAGACGAGTGAGACAAGAAATAGGCCCCCATACATGTTGTGTGCCGTGTGTTACATTCCTGACATGCTGGTTTAAGGTGACCAGACGTCCAGTATTAGCTGGATCAGTCCCTTGTTTTTGAGTCCCTGTCCCGTATTTTTTGGAAAGGTAAACGGGACGCCAAAATGTCCCGTTTTTTAAGGCAATGACTAATCGTCATAAAGTACCGTCACCCATTTTAAATTTATCATAAAGTATTCGGTTGAGTTTGCATTAGTTTATAAAAAACGTAAGCGCGAGTAGATCATACGCTCATGTACCACGTACCACGAGTGTTTCACATACCACCAGAAATCAAATAGGAAGAGATTCAATATTGGTTCTAGGAAGGGAAAATGAGCTATTGCGTCAATTGTGCCTTATCGCTATCGATATCGTTACCGAGAAATTCAATAATCCGATTCATCTGCTTCTGTGAGTTTCTGTTTCACTTTTTAAAAGTCTTCATTGAGGAATATGGCCCAATTTTATGAAAAAAAGTGCAAATGAAACAAATGAGTATTTTTTTGTAGTTTTTAATGTTCCATTGCAATGTTGGTTTTTGGCATTGTCTTTATCCATTTTCTGGTTCTTTTTAGACATATATTTTCCTTACAAAATACGAGGCTGGTAAGCACTCGATTTCATATGAATACAGCCATCCCAACAAGAGTGAAAACTGCAAACACGGCAGAGTTGTGACAATTGTGACAGTTGTTATAGGAACTAGTGAAATATTGAAATGCACGAATAATTTTAAAGGATTTTTGCTTGGAGTCATCTAAATACTTCTATATCATGTATGTTATATATATTTGTTTATTCATTCATTTGTTTATTTGCTTATCATAAATATGCAAACTTAAGAATATATGACAAAATTAGTGTTTAACGTCCTCTATTATCGTTGAGATAAAGACTAAAAAGACTTGTTTCAGGTTTTAAAACTATGGTCACTTTATGCTGGTTAAATGTTTCACGACACATGCCCTCTGCTGTTCTCATGATTCGGAGAAAACCAGCAAATCACACAACAAACTTTTGTTGCTAACAATGTTCATGTAAAAGGGAGGACACTTAACAGGAAAGAAAAAAACAAAAAACGCATCAACACATTTTTTTTATAAATATTTAATTCAGACTAACATCAGCTCTATTTCTTTCTTCTCTTCATTTGCGATTCAAGTTAAAAGATTCATTCAGGTGAAGATGGTCTGAGCATCTCCTTTATTTTAGACAGAGGCAATATAATGCATGCATGTGTCAACAATGTTTACAAATTAATTTAGTGGAACCATGGAAGTAATGCGGTCCGATTTCGAACAGAAACAGTAATATTATCTCTAAATTTAGTTGGATCCGAATTTGACTCCGAATTTGACGAATCAGACTAGATCTTGGAGTAATTCGTTATAGAGTTTGATGAATAAGGTATCTTAACAACAAACGTGCTTTTTTATATAATTTTTAAAATATTAAAGTACCAATCTTGATTTTTGGAATTAAAATTCTCCCACCAGTGAATGTTAAACAAAGTTTGGAAATATAATGACGGAATGATAATAATGATATAAAATATAAATCTTAAAGCAAGTTGAAAATTCTCACCTAAGTGGTTCTCTTAATTTCAGGCAGTTCTCAGAATGATTGTCATTGGTCTGGAAGATTTAGCCTTCTAGCCAATTCTTTAATTTGAAAAAGAGGCGTAACTCACCCGCCACTAGTCGAGCTTCAGACCGAATTATCAAGAACGACCCATCCATCCCAGATGTTTGGTTACAGCAGTTCTGTGAGAGTCTGTGTTGTCATGAATGAGAACATCACCAGTAATCAGCATTTATTTGTTTGAATATTTACACCGTATCTTCAGCGCATTCCTTTAAGAATTTCTGCTACACTTTTCCCTTCTTCTTACAGGAAAAGCCAATATTGCTCGCAGAACTCACCTAACGGGAGCGTCAATCGTTTGTCATCTTCGCGTGCCTGTAGCTAACTTCAAATAGGTGATAAAGCGTCGGTATTGGCAGGGGTTTTGATGAAAAAGATGCACAATCGCCCTCAACACATCCCAAAATCCTCCTACTTGCCTATTGATGGAAAGGCTCGATCGGATGCTAGAAAAAGGGGACTTTATTTTAAAAAAAAACTATATTAGATCTTTTATGTCTTATATCCTACACCCATTTTACAGTTTTCTCTCTTCCCTTTTAAGTACGAAGTTAAAAAGCAATTGAATACTAAGTAAAGAAACTTCTTAAAGACCTCTGACTTCTTGGTGAAATATGTGCTCATGGGTGCTGCATGCTTCTGTTCCTATCGTTATTGTTTCTATCAATTATTTTTTATTTTTGTATCTTTTTTGACCGGAAATAAAACTGCACTTTTCGGTCAAAATCCTATTCTCGTGAGCAGTATACGAAGTTATCAGATTTTCTTTTACTTAATAGCCGTCATTAAATGAATATGAGTCGCGGCATCTCTTTTCTTGGAATTGAAAAAGACCAATTAAATCTATTACTTCAAAAGTAATGACATTACCGTTCATACCGTTCAAAATATGCCTGTATGAAATATTTACTTGCGTCTCTAACAGATGTGGAGGTAGAACATTTAACCCTTTTCACACTGAAACACACGAAAAGAAATATTTATTACTACACAAATAAAGAAAAATAATATTTTCCCCAGTTGTATGGACGGTTCCTTCTAATTTCATATACTAACCGTTCGGTGTTAATATCCAAATCATACATTATTATAATTCATAAATGATGTATCATAATTTTGTATACAAATTGGTTTGAATTTCAGAGAAATCTGTGTTTCGCATTCTTATTTTGGTATTTCTCTTGAGAGTGTGCTAGTGAACAAGGAAATACCTACCTCTGTGAATATAGATAACGAAAGCTATATTTAACAACAATTGGGTAATGCTTGTTGGCTCGTATTTTCAAACTAAATTATGCATGTCAGTTTGGTTTCATATCATTGTTGTAATGCAAATAATAATTACTAATTATTAATAATAAATATTCCTGAAAACACTGCACACAAGAGCATTACACCACATAACAGTACGCTTTTTTGTCTGAATTAATGTCGTAAAATACCGTTAATTTCAAATCGGCGACCTCCTGACCAATTGATAGAGGATATTTTAAACAAACACAAAATCAGGCATATCATTGACATGAATTGAAGTCTCCAATCCATGTCAATGATGTGTGAAGTGAATTTATATTCTCTTCATTTTTAGTAACGAATATCAATCTGCCATTATGTTGCCAACAACGTCGACAACCCCCCTGAAAAAACAATCATGCATCAACACATTTCTTTTTGTAAATATGTAATTATAAGTAAGAGCTCTATTCCTTTTTTCTCTCCATTTGCGATTCAAATGGAAAGATCGTTCAGAAAATCCAGATGAAGATGGTCTAAGTGTGACCCTTTTATTTCAGTCGCTAGACAGAGACACTATCATACATATGTGTGTGTAAGCGTTCAGAGAAAGGGTATTGATGATTTCTTGATAAACGATACAACATAGCAAATGTTAGTCATGTGATAAAATAAATGACAACAAATGTTACAAATTTACTGAAAGGAAGACATTTGGAATACAAAGGACCATGAGAGAACAATTGATGTCAATGGAGAACTGTCCTCCCAAATGAAGGACAAGGAAGGTGTGCAACCCTAATCCATCAGGACTGCTTCTTCCTCTATCCACTTATGTTGAACGTAGGCTCTGGCGTGCCCACAGGTATGGCATCCGCCTACCAAACAAACATGAACGATGAAAAAGCACCCGAAACGCGGATAGTCGATTATACAAGCTCGGAAGAAATTAATTGTAAGAACATTATCGCTTTAAGTGTCTTCAAGCAAATGGAAACTTTTCTTAGAAAAAAATGAAGCGTTTTTAGACTTACAACATTGTTTTAGGAAATGAAAATTACATAAACTGCAATTCTTTTTTTTTTTTCTTTCGTAAAGATGTTGCTTCATCAGTGGGCCAAAATAAAGCACGTATTTGAATATTTTTAGATCTTTCGAAGGCTTTTGACCAAAACATATTTCTCTCAAAATTACCTTCTTACGGAATTCTTGGTGTTGATTCGTTATATTCGTTCCACTAGATAACCTCGTACATTAAAAATCGATCTCAAAGAGTAGAAATACCTTCCTGGTACGAAAGAACATTATTTATTCACTTATCATTCCAATTCTTTGCCAGTTGAACATGGGATTCCGTAAGGTTCTATCATAGGCTGTATCCTCTTTCGGTTATTCGCAAACGATATGCCCTCGTTCATTAAAAATAGAAGAACTGTTATGTTCGTCGATGGCAAGAATATTCTTTGCAACAAAGAATCAATAAGTAGTACGATTTCAAAAGTTTCAATTTATTTCCGTAATAACAAATAATAGTTAACAAAGTAAAAACTGTTTCAATGCATTTTTGCATTTCAAATCGGATATCGCATGCTCCATTAGAAATTAACAATAAGCAGTTAGCTGATGTTAAGATAACAAAATTTCAGGCTCTCTCAGTTCACTCAAACCTCAAAATAACAAAATTAAACATTAAATTAACTTATTTGTGTTATGCATTCAGAATTCTTTTAAAATTCTGTCAGCCTTCAAAGAGCTCTTCGCGTATATTTTGCAAATGTATATTCCCCCCTGGGATATGGCACGATAATACGGGTAAGCTCATCCTATAGTACTCAGACCTTTAGATTGCAGAAAAGGTCATTCAAATAATAAGAAAATGCCACCCACGTGGTTCCCAATAGTCTCTCTTCATTGAGCTTGGAATTTGACCATTGCCTTTCCTTTATTTACTAATCTGTAGTTTTTTTAAAAACCGGCTTAATGGTGGGAACATATTTTCGTGCAATATTCACATTTATAATTACAACACACGTCGTAGAAACCACATACATGAGGTGCCAGTATTCACAGCAACAACAAGAAATCCACTTATAATACATGCACGTTACTTTACAACTCCTATGAATCCTCGGATGAGGTAACGGCATTTACTTCTTCAGTGTTCTGTTGATCAGTGTCTAGCCAGATAACAATTTTTTATTGTATATTTCCTTTTTTGGTTTTCAAGAACCCAGGAAATTGGCAATGTGGATCAATATATTGGGAGAAGCCTGCTCTTGAAATAAGTGCTAGTGTCCATGTTAATAATTTCCATGTAAATAGTTCACTTAATATTTTGTTATTTTTCTTTCTTCCTTCTTGAGCTTCTTCAGGTCCAGTAAGGACATGGCATTTAATCCCTTTCATTGAATAGAATCTTATGGAGTGTTACGGGCATGCAATACCTTTTGGAGATACAAGCCTCAAGTATCATTAATACATTTTTAAAAATTATTGAAGCTAATTTTTTCACGTTTGTTTTCACTTTTGTATGACCCTAAAACGCTTTATTATGTGCAGATTTAGTCGCGTTATTTCTGAATTGGTATTGCCACTTTGTGATTTAGGTATGTCAACTAACAGTACTAATCATGCCTGAATTTTCTTGGAATTTTCTTCCTTTGAGAGATTTATTCTCTTATTTTCATCTCCTCTTACGTGGCTTGAGTGTCTTTTCAGTCTATATGAAATGTGCATAAGCCATTCGTTTGCATTAGCCACGAATGAAGAGGAGATATTCCAAAAGAAAGATATTCTTCCTTCACTTTTTTAAAAATGGTTCTTATGTAACAATCTGCGCACTTTCTTAATTGTTGTACCTCCGTTACCTGAAACAATTGGACGTTTCTTTACTATACATAAGGAGAATCTCTCGTACCTTCTTTCCTTAATTTTATTTCAGTAGGTGTTCCCAGTTTTTCAGTGGATGAATTTAACAGCGATTTTACTTCCTGTTCTTTTAGCTTTAATATCACACAAACAAAAAGCATGAAAAGGACCACCAAACTCAATACTCACATCATTTGATTTTGAAGGGCTTGGAGCAATTTTCAATGATTTTGTATACAATTTGATGTCTTCCTGAACCACGACAGGTAATTTATCTATAAAACGCTGTTTATACCTCCTACATTTTTCAACCGTTTGGTAACAAGCTGAAAATAATTGCTTATTTGAGGTTACATCAGACTTTCTGAAGTACCAGCAATAGTTTCTTCACCTAATTCGTGTAAAACATACGAAAATACTACTTTGTACCTTACCTCCAAGAAGCTTTCGCACCAAACATCAAATAATGTCCTCCGCGAAATTGAACGCTCTTCTGACTAAAAAATTAAAATCTCTTGAGTCCGCAGGTATGCGCAGGTGATCTTTCATTATTACTTCATTAAAATATTCATTAAAATTACTTACTTTTTCAAAACACCCACGAGCAAACAAGAGCTTATTTTTACTTATCTTGTGACATTATGAAAAAGAACAAAACATTCGAAAACACAATTCTTGAACGACTTCCGTAATACAAGTGCCAGTTGGTACACATTAGTCTCCAACACGAGATGTAGTAAAATGCAGCTGACAGAGCCGTCCGGTGACAACGCAAGTGACAACTCAAGTGATTTGGAAGAAAATCAATTCCCATTTTATGTACTATGGACCTTTTAAAATCAAACAAATATTCCAGATAATCCTTCTGAATACTTGGGGAAAATTACCTTTTTCCAGGTAGATGGCCAAAATTACACTGGTGCAACCTCAGGAATCGAACCCGACGACATCCCGGTCAGAGGAACTGCAGCGATGTCAGAAGATGCTGTGAGCCATCTCAGCCGGTATTTGCCGATTGAAAGTTGCGCTTTTGGGATATATTTTTTTCCTATTTTCGAATTCCAGTATTTCAATTTTTTAAAAACTATATTCCATTATTCTGGATACAAGAAAAAACATGTGTCGTTTTATTCCGGTTTACAAAATCCTTGATAGAGTTGGAGATATAATTATTTTTCGAAATTTAAACATTTCTGAAACGTGTTACTCACTGGCACATATTCCAACAACTACTTACTACGACAACGCTTCCCGACAGGAGTAACTATCTGGTACATGCAAATACCAAAATCGTGCGGGCCAGTTTTTACTTTCTCGCTACGGAGTAGAGACAAAATGTAATGCTGTGCGAAAAAGAGCGGAATTTTGGCAGAAAACACTTATTACATGGCCCTGGTAACAAAAAAAGTGAATAAATCCCGTTGCTAAATTTAGAAAAAAAATATTGCGTGGTGTAGCCAGAATCAATGTTTCGTAGGTCGTTGATACCGAAAAATCGAATGACTGCAAATCGGCTCTCCGTCCGTCCGGCCGACCATCCGTCTGTCCGACCCTCTCTGAACAACGATAACCCTTCAATTGATATTCCAGAATCGATCGGGCTGATTTCGCGGCCCCTTGAATTTGAAACCGATATTTTAATTTTGTGAAGTACTTTACAGGAATCCCCTGAAACTTTTTCCAAATTTTCGAAACAATGGCTCCATAGATTTGATTAAATTTTGATGATGGCTAGTGAGAAGAACTATTAAGAGAATGGTGCATGTGCCATGTTCGTTGAAAACCGTGATTTTTTGAAAATACAAAAGTTAAAAATTTTTTGGCGTCTTTCTAAAATTAAAATATTTAAGATTAATAATAATATATATATATATATATATATATATATATATATATATCCCATTAATGAAATATGTTTCTTAAATTAGATTTTGAAATAAGATCCTGTACAATTTTTTGAAAATTTTAGTACTTTACGCGTAATTTTGGGTGAAAATACGATCGAGAAAGAACATACTGTTTTAGCACAACTAGTTTTCGAGAGTGTTACGTCGTGCGCCTGCCAGGTGCGTCTTTTTTAGTGTTGACTTAACAACTCGAATATGCTTAAAAAATAACAAAACGATATTAGAGTGAAGGATGTCTCTGCTCCAATGACTGAAGCTATTCGTCGAGATGTAACACAATGATCTACTGTTAAACATTGTTAAGTGTGATCGCTTGAAGGAAGAAGAAGAAGAAGAAGAAGAAGAAGAAGAAGAAGAAGAAGAAATAGAAGCCAAAATATATAAGAGAGCAGAGAAAAATGGATTTGAAAAAATATTCAATTTATAAAAATATAAAATATCTTAAGGAGACATTAATCCACAATTAATAAAAGTGAAACTAATTCAGGAGATGTTCAGAGGTGTCCAAATTATTGGACTGGAGTTATTGTATGCGACAAACGTATATTTGCAAATATAGAACTTGTCAGTAAAGTGTGCGTACATGTAACTCATATTTCATAGACATGCCCTTGTTTATAATTAACATATTTGTTGTGATGCATGTTGACAATCAATTTGCAGTCCATTCTTTCAATTTTACGGTAATGTTACCAAAGAGAAGTGAGTTGTTTTATGGGTTTATTTCTTTCCTGTTCTGACACGGAACGTATTCATGTATGTATTGTATGGATTTTTTTCCATTCATTTATATGAGGAAACCATTGGTTCTTTAGGACCCTAATGTGTTTGTCGTACCTTATTATACCATTAACAAAATATACATCTCCTATAGTATGAACAGACATCACACCTCAAACGACTTCTTTTGTCAAGTGATTGTCAGGAAATATAATCCGTTAGAACAATGAAAAAATATTGTCTAATAAGTCAAATACCACTTTAACTGAGATCTAATTTAAATTATTTCAGTATGATGAAAAAGATTGAAATTTGGAAATTTATTACTTTGGAAAGGAAAAATGAAGTGAAAGACGACGGAACACAAGAAGTTAATTTTGAAGTAGAGAAGTATTTATTTCTTATTTGTTGTTTATTTATTCATTTACAAATTTAGTTAGTATGTTCGTTTTATGCTCAATATTAGTAAGTTGATATCATAACACCTTATTTTAAATGATTAACGAATTTCATTACAAATAATAATATATTTAAAACGTTAGAAAACAACTTCAACTCTTTTGAAAATGAAACGTGTCAAAGGATCTATTGGCAACAGGTAATTGACTGAACTAAAAATCTGAAATGAAGCAGCAAAAAGTATAGACCTATATTCTCCCTGTCAAACCTTGAACATTTTAACTCGAGTAAGACAGATTTGAAAAGATCGTTTCTTATTGCTCCTCACGGGGAATTAGCTATAGCTATCTAGGGCAATAAGAAACACGAATAAAATCTCATGTCACTGCAATAAAATTAAATTTTGTCCATAAAACGTACACATCTTTGCAATGTAATATAACTATTTACCTACTTGTATCTCTGAATAAAGATACATACATGTGTGTGTGCGTATATATATATATATATATATATATATATATATATATATATATATATATATATGGATATAGATAGATAGATAAATAGAAAGGGAGAAAATGTTCAAGGCTCTTATAGAGAAGAACACTCCGGAGTGCCTCACCAGTATGATAGGGAGTTACCTAAGCGAGCGAAAAACTATTTACGAAGGCGAAGGAGGACCTATAAAGGTCGAAACAACCTGCAGTGTCCCACACGTTTTCAAACTTGGTCCTTTGTTGTGGAATGTTTTGTACGACAGTTTACTGGGCATAAAACTCCCGCAAAACGTCTCAATAGCAGGCTTCGCAGACGATGCGATAGGGATAGCAACGGCGGAAACATTGGGCCTACAAGAATTCATCGTCAATCGTCTTCATCATCGTCCCTGAGAAGAGTGATGAGATGGCTGACGTCCAAGGGACTGGAAGTTGCAGCCCATGAAACGGACAGACGATCCTGCCCAATACAACATTCCTAATATGCAAGGAAAAAATAGAATGTCGCTTCAGCCTGCGCTACCCAGGAATGGCGACGGACAGGAAGCTATGTTTTGGACCACACGTTACCGAGACGACGGAAAAAGCATTGGGTATAGCAGCATCACTTTCAAGATTTATGCTGGACATCAGGGCCCCCGGCGACTAGAGAAATAGGTCTCTTAAAAGTGTGATGCACACGAAAATGCTTTATGTAGCTCCGATCTGGGCGAATAAGCCCTCCAAAACAATAATTTTAGAAGGAAAATGTAGACTGTCCAGAGGAAAGAAGCCATACGCATAATCTCGGTGTATGGATCTGTAACCGGAAGTGCTGTTCCTGTTCTAGCGAACGTCCCATCCACTGACCTGCTTTCTCTAGAAAAGAATGACGTTTACGACTACTCCCATGAGCAAGAAGGCAATGAAAGGAGAACACTCCAAGATAGGGATAGCGCAATTAAAAAAAGCAAAAGAAATGCTTTGATGCATCACTGGCCAAAGCGCTGTGATATAGAGACTGGCAGATAGGCTCCTCCCAATCATGTCCAACTGGACAAGCCGCAAACATGGATCTGTGACGTATCATTTAACACAGGCATTCACATATTGGGCATGGATGTTTTCAAGCCTTCCTGAAGAGATACAGAAAGACTGAAGACGCGGCGCGCTTCTACTTCAGCCATGAACTAGACGACGCCGAACATACACTGTTCTGCTGCCTGTGATGAGACACGTTAAGACCTCGTATGATATGAGAAGCAGGTTGCAAAGTCACACCAGAAAACATAGGAACACTGATGATCTGTTATAAGAATAAGTGGACAACAGTAGAGAGATATATCACCGCCACTCTCAAGAGGAAGAAAGAGTGCGATAGAAACAGCAGCCGAAGTGGAATCTGAATAGTACCTCAAACTACTGTAGCTGGCACCACCCCGAAGTAATCTATAATTGCAGTTCCAGGGTGGATAACGCCGGGAACATAAAGAGCTTTTTGTTTTAGTGAGTAAAAATTTCACACTGCCGAGGAGTGCGAGCTCCTCAGCGTCTTGTTGACAATTTCCACGGATCCCCTCGTAAAAAAAGCATAAGATATAATTGATAGAGATTATAAACAACTGCTCTACAAATATTGTACGTATCTCTGCTTCTTATTACACCAGTCTCCCCTCTTTCCTATTTTCTACCAATCGTCATATGGAATTTTGAGCAATTAAATAGTGTGCATTGTATTGAGAATATTCTCCACAAAATAATTATAAATTTCTTCAAAAAACACGAAAAGATAATGGTTTGCGTTTCCATTTCCGGAGCAAAAAAGGTCTATATTTGAAGTCAGATATAAGCTTTGTAGGCAGGTTGCCACAAAATTCACTTATCCATTGGTTGATTAGTGATTCCGAGCGTGTCAACAGCTTAGGTCATTATTCCCGTAAGTGTATTGCATGTTTTCCCTCGGGAGATGGCGGTGATCTTCTCCCGCTTGATGGCGAGATCCGGCGCCGACATATCCTCAGCTAGCAGGGTTTCCCCCTAATCAGGACTCTCCTACGGGGTACCGCCCCAGCCGGAACAAGCTCTAATCTCCCGACCGCTCTTCCAGAATATGTGGTAGTGTAGTGTATGCTAATGTAAGTGTGTGTGTGTGTGTGTGTGTGTGTGTAAGGGGAGAGGATAGGACAAGGAAGAGGAAGGAAAGATCGCACGCGATCCGTTTGTTAGGGTGCTGCTCCGGCATTCGCTTGGTGGTGTTCGGAGAAACCACGCAAAACAACCGATCAGAGCAGCCAGCCTCTCGAATTCTCCTGCAGACAGCGACTAAATTCCACCTAGCAGAAAAGCTAGTGTTGAAAATCCTGTCGCCCGCCGTCAGGACTCGAACCCAGGACCTCCCGCGACATCAGTTGAAGCACTGAGCTACCCCTCCCGGTCATTTATCCGCTCCCAGGGTGAAATCTACAGGATGGATTAGAAATCAACTAGAGGCAGTGCTTCCGGCCCTAGCCCGCAAAACACCCACTTCCGTTCCGCTACTGCGCAGTCCTGTACCACCATCCGGAGATGCGCGGAGACGGCCTGCCGGAAAGGAGCTCGGGCGGGCGGGCGAGCGTGACGCGGGCGCGGCCGAAGGCGCAACGCCGCTGCGCCGCCGCTCCCGTCGCCCGGCAGAACCCGCTGCCACCGCCCAGTCCACGCTCCCACAAGCGTCTCCGCCCGCCCGCCCCCGCCATTTGAATATGCGGTTGGCTTCTATGCAAATGTCCCTTTGTATGCACCTCGCGAGTTATTTCTTCTGAGTCTGTCGCCGCGCATGGTCGCAATCTTGCGACAGCCTCCTGCCGAGAGATGCTTCCAACCTTCATTGGACTTCTTCGAACTCCTTTTTAATGCAAATAAACTGGTTGAATAAGGTTATAAACAAAATAAAATCCCCAAAAGGAAGTCTTCATTTACTATCCAAGCACTCAAATGAAAATATTTGAGTATTTGTGCTAAAAAGCCGCATGAAACGCCGGCAAAGACTCAACCCAACCATTGAGATAATTTTAGGGGAAAATAATAATAATTGTTTTCTAACATAGAATGTTAATAAAAATGTCGATTTGCAATTTAATTTACTTGAAAAACTTAACTTTAAACTAATACAATTAATTCAAAATTTCAATGTCAATATAATTGTAAACTTCAGTGTATATATTCTTAGAAGAATGTAAATAATATACGAAGAATTTTTCATTTATGCTAAACTTGATATTTATTTATTAATTTGTATTGTTCATTTCATGTATTGATTTAATTTCGTTACTTGAAATTGAAAATGAACAATATGCAATTAGCTGATGTTAAAAAGGAATTAAAAATAAGGAATGTACATATAACAGAATTAAACACTAAATTAAGCTCATTATGTTATGCATTCAGATTCTTTCTAATTCTGTCAGCCTTCATGTAGCTTGTTGCGTGCATTTTGCAAATGTACATTCCCGCCTGAGATATGGCATAATATTCTGGGGAAGCTCATCCTTTAGTGCCCAGACATTAAGATTGCAAAAGAAAATTATCCGAATAATGAAAAAATCCCATCCACGTGATCACTGCAAGCCTCTTTTCATTGAGCTAGGAATCGTACCATTGCCTTGCTTATTTATTTAGGAGTCTGTAGTATTTGTCTGTACAATTAGGGACTATACTGATCGTCAAATAGGAAAAATAATGTTTACTTTAACAAAACAATGATATAGTATACTGAATTAGTTTACATTTACATTGTATAATTAAAAAAAGACTTAAATGCCTGCAACAAGTAATGTACTTCGGCTTCCGGGTCAAAGACCCCCATCTCGATCGGGTTTTTGTACAGTTTCCCTGATCCATTGAGCAAATGCTGAGATGGCCCCTTGATTTGCTTCTGGACGTAAATGTAGCTTCACTATGCGCACGTCTTGTTGAGCTTTCCTTTAACTTGTAGTGGTAGGCTTAGGGTGTGTTTCTATTTTGTTAGCAATACAGAAAAATTAAATCTGTTCGTTCGTTTACCGTTAAAGTAATTTTTCTATAATTGGCAACGAAACTATCTAGATTTTGAAATGTTAATCTCTCGCTTTTTTAAATTTATTATTTTTATTATTTACAATTCTTTTCATCCTTCAACTATTAATAGTTAAATTGTTGGGAAGGGTTTCTGAAACTCAAGAAAGCGTATGCAGATGATTTTCTCCCCCATACGTCACATACAGTTTTTGACTAAATAAATAAATAAATACTACAGAAAATTAGTTTACAATGTATTTGTGAATAAGTGCCACCTTTATCTAGCGGTACAAAACAATAGTTTTGATTGCTCATGGTTATATGAGATTTATAAAAAATGTTTTTCCGTATAGTTACTGAATTTCAGTAATGCTCGCCCATTTGTAATGTTGAATAAACGGTTGCAAAAAGTGTAAACGAAAGTAAAATTGAACACTGAATCTTTCTAGTACTAGTGATTCCGAACATAAATTGTCAAATCAAAGTGCTAGAAATAAAAATTACAAATTTAGCTACATAATTAGACAAAAGTACTAACACATTGAAAACAATAATTTCCACGATTAATCTATACCTTTAAACTATAATTTTGTTCGAAAATTGTTTCTTTTAAAAACATTTTGTCCCGCCCATGTTTCTATCCAAGATAGATTTCAAGTCATTCAGATAAACAAATATAGCTTTTGCTGAAAACGGGTCTCCGTATTGAGGAATGTTTCACTGTTTTAAGTCTTGAAAAAGGTAAGTTCAGTGATGATAAGAGTAAATCTTTCGTGTTTTGAATCAAAATTAGCGCTTCTAAAATCCATTGCTCCCATTAGACAACGAAGCTGGATCACCACAAACTGCTGTAGCTAATGAGCGAAAACAGTATTCTTCTCATTTAAAACATGTGCAATTTTAAGTCACTATGTTTTTGCCATCCAGAGGTGCTGTAATGTTACTACAAAAATTCCCATCTTATGAAGATAGGTTGCAAGACAAGAAGTGTTAATTTTTTTTTCAAATGCTAAAACTTTTCGGACGTGTTAATGATTTTTTTTCAAATGCTGCTTTTCCTCCACTATATGATGTTTCAGACGATATTCTTCTTAGGAAAAATAGACAAGAGGGAATTATTTGCCAGAGGAGTTGCAAGGGACACATTGTGATTAACAAAATAGGTGGAAATGCTAGATTCGTTCGACCAAAATGAAGTTCAATTAGAACTATGAAAATGGAAAGATATTATGGAAAAAAGTACATGAAAAACCTTTCTTGGCAAGAGAAAAGAGAAATCATTGTCTCTTCTGACTATTCAGATCACTGGTCTATACATCTCGCAAATGGAAGTAAATTGGAAGAGAAATGCATATTTTGAGTAATAAAAGAAAGAAATGAAATTTACTACATTATGAACAACGTTGAAAAGATAGCTTCAATAGTTTTGTGGTATATTCTTCTCGGAATTTCTCATATTTAACTTTCCCCAATTTTGTACCAAAATTATTTCCAATTTAATTTTTACCCAATATTATCTGCAATTACTAGGGTCAACGAGGTTAGATATTGTGCCGGAATGCAATGCCTTAACATATTATTGCGTAACTAATTTGAGAGCTTATTTCTGAAGAGAGTTTTTTTTTCGGATATATTAAGTATCATAATTTCCCTAAAATATAAAACTTGTTATTAATATTATAAAAATAAATTTAAGGCCATCATCAAATAAAATAAATTTACTTTTTAAAACACATTAAAACTAAGATATAAGTGGACAGTCGTTAAATAAAACGAAATTGATTCCAAGTTTAATCTAGAATTGAAATAAATTACACAAAGCTGTTAAATAATTCATGACATGAGGGCAGGGGCTGTCACTCAATAAACAGTTATAATAAAAGTTGAGTTTTAATATTATTATAATAAAGTTAAAAGTTGTTTTAATTTTACTTTCTATTTGCAAGTTTTCTTCCAAATGCCCTCTGAATACCACTATTTACGTCCGAAGTAATAAATCCGATATAAATGGAAACAGAAATACTGAATTCTTGAAAACGCAAAGAATTGTGATTGAAATATATTTTCACGCTTCATAGTTTTTATTATAAGAAAAGGACAATATGGTTTATCCAAGCTACAAGTAAGTTTTATCAAAGCTCAATTCCCCGTAACAAGAATGGAAATGATTTTATTACGTCACTCTTATGTTTTTAGCCCTTTCTTCATGCATGTTTCGTTCCATGTGAAGTATTTTACAACATATTCGTAATAATGATATAAATAGTTTGTTTATAAGTGGTTATGATTTTAGTTAAGAGACCCACTATGTATGAAAAGTCCAAAACTTTAATTGTTATTCTGTTGAACTGTGTATACCATAGTTATAACTTCCTTAATACTTTACAAACGCCTCTAAAGACCTTATTTGTATTTCGCTTATTGGAACTAGTGCCACTAAACCGCACGTACTTTCTCGCATTATTTGTGACATTTTCAATGTTCCGAATTTTTGTGATTTCAATGAAAATGAGTTCTGCGCCAGTTTTTTAAGCGTCTTTTGCTCTAATAGAAAAAAATTAAAAGAGAAATTGGAGGTGTTTTTGAGAATTGTTAACATTGCCTTTAATCCAAACAAACATTACACAACAAAGTCTCGTGTTTCACAAAAATATACATGATATGTTTTAAATATCTCACTTTTTAGAACAGATTTTATTAAGGAAAAAAAATATCGGTCTTGGTTATTTACATTTTGGAATGATAAGGTTTTGCGATATTCGAAAATGTAGAGTTCGCCAGAAATGTGACTTACGGGATTTTTAACCGTTTTTTGCCCTATTCGAGGGGGAAAATTTAAAGAAACAATTTAGAACTGTTTTGAGAATATAATTGTTTCAAAAGTCACCCATATTTCCTGCAAAATTAGCAAAATAAACACATTTTCGAATTTGAACAATGAACTTCTTTCAAGATCGGTATTTGTAAAATAGATTTTATTAACAAAAAATCCATATTTAATATTGAAATTGTAAAATGAGCCCAAAACATTTTGAACTTTTGCGGTTTTAAAAATTTCAGGAAATTAAAGGAAAATGAGGCCTGCGCCATTTTTAAACATTTTTCACTGTATGAAAAATTTCGGAGCGATTTTTAAGAAAAGTTTGAAAATGTGAATGTATTTTCATGAAAAGAACCCTCAGAAATCAAATTATCCGTTTCAAACTCGTAAGATCTCGAGTTCGGGCAGATGAATCGGAGAATATAAATTTGCAGAAAATAGAAAAGTTTTCCATTGACCACAGTCAGATGTTTTTCTGTCGACCAAATTTTCTGATATGAAGGGTCTGCTACCAGTAATCAAAACGTGCAATCTATGTACACGATGTTTTAGAGAAAGTATTTTGCTGTACAGAGCAACCATATTTATCCACTTTTGGAAAATTCAAAATTTAATTTTTTCAAAATTTAAGTAGTATATGACTAAGTGTAGGGATCACAGAATTTTGAAAATGTGCACACAAGTCACTTTTCCCCATAGCACGTCATACGCAGTTTTAACTGTTTTTTTTTTTATGTAAAATAAATAAATAAATAAATAAATAAATAGAAATGAGTTTCTCTGTCTGCAGTACAAATTCTTTTATCGAAACATTGGAGCTTTTTGCGTCAGTATTATAATATTATAATAGACTCTTTACAATGTAAGTGGTAATGACAAGACAGATATATAATTCCACATGATCTCGACGCTCTCTATTGTTAAGTCATTTATGCAATTTTATGTGTCAGTGTTGAGTTATTTACAGAAGAAAGTATGTATTTTGTAAAGAAAAGTATTTGAGTATGTATTGTAATTTATTTAATAAATAAATTATAATTAATTCTGGAATCTCGTGTATCTTTCACAAATTATTTCAACAAATATGTTTCTAGAAGAACAAATTATTATTACGGTAACAATATTTTTACAGAGAAATTGCGATTTATATACTTAATACAATCATCTGGTAAATAATTTTTCGATTTTACTACTTTTCTATACCAACACGTTATTAAAATATTGCAAGGAAAACCAATTCGTCACATGAATCCCTTGATATTTCGTACATACATTTATAGAAAATGTAAGAAATCCTTCAGCATTCACCAGAATTAAATTGAATGTGATATATCGTATTAATGAATTTGATGCTCGGATGATATGATAATACTGTAGGTAAAACGATATCGACTATACGTAGCACATAATGTTTTGTAATGTGTCAAAATGAACTAGTCATTTCACCCGCATAAAATTTTCAACTATACATTTGTAAATACTTGACAAACAAAACATGCCTTGACGGAGTTTCTCATAGATGCACCAAAATATGTTTTATGATCTTGTAATTCTAAAACTGGCTGTACTTGCCGCCAGTGACGCTTAGGAATTTTGGGCTGAGGTAGGCTTCCCCGCTGAGCACTGCGTAGTGTAGTGGTTTTCTCTGTGCTGCCGCGCTACAACCGTCGCAACCCTGGAATCGTATCAAATCGAACTTCTTGAAGACTCGTGTTTGTATATTGGAAGATTTATTGGGGTAATATCGCATTACGGTACAAACATATTTGATTCTTTTTTTTAATTTCTCATTTTTTTGAACAACATTTCATAAAACTGAGTGTTCTACCTCTTCAGATACTATTAATTATAACAATAAATTTGTTTAAAAGTTTAAGAAGACACAAATGGAAGAACAATTCAATATTAAAAAAATTAAGAGTTCATACAAATGATGCTTTTGCCAGTACTAGCAGAAACTCTTCGATGTGTTATGCGATCTTGCGCGACTGTATTTGCGCACATATGAACATGTTGACATGAACAAATTTGCCATCTTTTCATCGTTTAGTATTAGTGTTATTTTTTAGTTTAGAGTTTTTTTAGAAATAATGTGTACTTTGTCCCATTTAACCATCTTAGACCGCCCATAGTTATTTATTCGAATAAAGAAGAGGCAAGACGTTTATTGATAGAAAAAGTTAACCATAGATCAATGAAGTCTTCCATAGTGAACTTCAAAACGCACTGGTTGTCTTATATAACCCCATATTTTCCTATATGACGTTTGATTATACGGGCTTTATTTTAAGTAAGTCTTTCAAATATCAATTTTACAATTTTGACAGTAAACATTCATCGAAAAGAGCTATTAAGTGTCTTGAAATGTAATTAAGTCATATTGATAAATAAGAACACTGTGCCTACAAATATGGTCATTGAACGATGCTGATCCAGAACCAATTTTTCTGATCCAAACGGGGAATCAGAAATTTAGGGTCACACGATAATTTAGAATTTGCCTTTTTTATTGTGCGCGTTAAGATAATTGTCCTACTCCTGAACTGTAGAACCATGTCAAATACTGAGAATAGTTTGTTTTGTTCGTTAACTCTCTAAAATATCTTTCAAATTTGGTGATCTCATCAAACACATTCAATGTTATATATCATTACATAAACCAGGTCTAACGAAAAATGGCTATCGGGGAAAGAAAAGGTAAAGTTGAGAGGAAAATTATTTTTCTTTCAAATTTATTCCATTATAAATGACTTTAAAGTCTTTATATATTACACTTGCCAAGGACGATATCATTCTTTTTGTGAAAGCCCTACGGAAAAATGATACTGCATAAAGTATTAATGTTGATAGGGATTCATTCTAATTACTTGGACCTCGAAGTGCAGTACAAGAATCATACCTTGTTGTTTTGTGTCCAGAATTGTGAGTTTCATTTACCAAGAAAAAAAGTCAAGTCTTTGTAAATACCACGCCTCTTGACAAAGAGACGTTAGTAGCTCATTTTGTATATGACTACATTTTAATATGCCCCTGTATATTAGCTACTGAAAAAAATGGACTTAAATTTATTATACGTTTGCAGAGCAACATACTGGTAGAAAGATTTATCTTAGAAAATAATGACAACTTTATTTTTGTACAAAAAACATTGTTTGCCAAATATTTTCTTTAAGAAGAAAATCGGTATCGTCTTCAAAACCTTTCTTTCATCATATACGCTACTCTCTGAGACGAATGTGAGAGGAATATCAATGCCCAATTTGCGCATGCAGTGAAGGTGCAACGATGTTCGTTAGCGTGTATCAACGAGGGAAGTCAGGTATGCGCAGAGTTTGCGCAATTTGATCGAAGTCACAATCAACAGTTCTACCCAGCTTGTTCATCAGCTCATTGAATTATTTTTCATGTTGAAGGGTTGAATTATTTCCACCTACTAAGTGCAATAATAGTATTAGATACTGTGGATAACGATAGTAGTATTGCAGACAATTTGTTTAGTTGATAAATTGTGGATAACTCTTACTGTTTCGAAAAAGATATAGACACATTAAAAATGTTGGCGAAACTACTTAGTAATGAAACAATATAACATATGTATTCTTCTATTATTGAATATTGGATAAGTTTTACTTTCCCACTTCAAAAGTTTTGCCTTATTTTAATTTCGCCATCTCAATTCAACAAATTAATTCATGTGTTTCTTTGTCCAAGTTTATTTTGCACAATTATATCATTTACTTTTTCCGTCAGCATTCTAATTTTCCTGGTTTGGCATTCCTGTTCCCTTTAGCAATAAAGTTATTTTCAACAACTACTACCCAATATAGTGTGATATTTAAGAAAACTTATATACATGCAATTACTAAATTACTAAATTCTGCAATTATATTTTTTTCCCTCTCTACTCAATATAGATGATGCGCTCGAATGTTGAAGAAACTTCTGCAGAAAGACAAAATGTAGGTTCATTGAATTTCGGATGGGATGGGTGTTGAATAATTTACAGTCAAATTCATGAGTATATCATGTCATTCCAACAAATATTGCTACAACTTAACAGTTTTCCACAGTGATCTAAACCAACAAAATTAAATATTTTTTTTTATTTGAGTCACTTGCAATATCACCCCTTTTATCAGTTAAAAGCATTAATAAGCGGAGTTGATCAAAAATGTGAAGAAAACAAACACAATCGACAAACGATACGCGTTCCTAAAATAAAGACCGGGAGAGGTGGCTCAGGGTATTGACTGATGTCACTGCAGTGTCTCTGACCGGGAGGTCCGCGGTCGAGTCCCGGCCGTGGCAGGATTTTTGGCACTAGCTAGATGGGTAGGACGAATTCTGTCGCTGTCTGGAGAAGAATTATAGCGGTTGGCTGCTCATATCGGTAGTTTTACATGGTTTCTCCGATCAATACGAGGCGAATGCCGGAGTAATACCCTAACAAACGGCCACGGTCCGCGTGTCATTTGTCCTTCCTTGTCCTCTTACCTTTCTCGCCCTCACCTCTTACTTGCACACACACACACACACACACACACACACACTTACATGCACTACACTAAGAGACATGCCGAGGACCGGTCGGGAGTATAGAGCTTGTCCTGACTGGGGCATTGCCTCGCTGGTGGGAGACACCTGGTCGAGGGAACCCCCGTTAGCCGACGGTAGGTCGACGCCGACCTCACCATCCAGTGGGCGATTATCACCTCCGCCTCTCGAGGAAATACATACCCAGTACTTAAGAGAATAATGACCTTAGAAGTTGACGCGGTCGGAATCATCAATCAATCAACTTAAAATAAAGATTAGTGCAAAGTTTCCTAAATTGCAACTGTTTTTTGTAATTAATTTCCATGCTCTCAATAAAAATGCTATTAAAACAAAGCGGACGTCTTTAGCCAAATTGCTACGGTTGATGGAGCGAACTACGCCCCACTAAGTCACGGCAGTTAAGTAGGCCGATACACCACGAATTCCTGGACGGGTGATCATCTGGGAACTCGGTTACTAACGGCACCGAGCCACAAACCGAAGGAATAAAAGACCGCGACGTTTCGACTATTATGCTGGTCAAATTGGATCAACGTAATTGAAATTACGATCTAATTTATTTTAAATAATGTTCCATGTAAAAATTACTACTAATAAAGAAATCGAAACTGACAAGCGTATTATAATATTAAATTCTATTTTAATGTTCACAATCGAACGAAACATTTGCTAGAACAATTCTTAATGATTATCAATACTTGGTTTGTTAACTTCTGTGATTGTTCAAGAATCTGTATCATAATGAATTCTGTATCGTAATATGAGTCATTATGCATCGGGTTGCAGCCAGTAAATGACAGAATTATGTAATAGAAGTAGAAAAAAGACAAAACTTAACGGAGGATTACTCCAGTTATACTCAAGTCCCGAAGCCAAAACACTCCAGAAAACTCAATTCCCGAAAAGTACTGAGAGACATGTTGCGAAAAAGACGCAACAAATTAAAAAACGTATGTTCCATAAAACAATCTACAATCTATGTACTTTCAATACAAAATACAATGTTTTAGTTTCTGAGTACCTTATCGACGGAGTACCTTACGGACGTATCTAAGGGACAAAACCTGAAAGGGTACAATCAGTCTAAATTGGGACACTAGGTGCCTAATTTAGACTCCTAGTATCTTAATTTAAACATCAAAACAATGCGTGAGTACTAATAAAATCGAGAAACGAGACTATATACTGAAAATATCATCAATGAAATATATTCAGGTGGTAAAAAATCATATTGTTCAATTCATTGCAAGATATTGCAGTTTTCTTGGGAAAACATAATCTAAAGTCCACTCATGTATTTTATTACTTTCACACCTTATTCTTATGATCAGTATTGTATCCATAGGCAATCATTATAACATTTTAAACTGTACTTGCCTGCCAGGTTTAAAATATTCCAAATTAATGAAAACGTATGTAGCACCTCGTTAAAGAATCATTCAGTACTACACTTTTTGGAATAAATACCTTCTAGGTTATGAAAGAAAAGTGAACATGGTGGGAAGTAATATTAGATTTCATCACTATCAATTAGGCCAATAAATTCCTAATTCTGTATTTCATTTAAAGACACCTATTCTAACACAATGAACATATAATCAACATCCCATACCCACTACCATACTTTCTTTCCCTTCTGCCTACCGTACATTCTACATCATAGCGATGTTCTTTGTGATCTTGGGAACAGAAATTTAATTCTTTTATTATTCCCTTGTAAACTCTTACCTTGCGTTTTCGAATGCCCTAATTTTTGTTCGGATGGTCTGCTCATTAAAACTATCCTTCCAACATTTTCCAATAGTTGGTACTCGGACATTTTAGTAAAACTAGTCAATCCTCGTGTTAAACATTTTATTTCCATTCTTTCTTGTGTTTATGAATATATTCATCTGACTAGAATTCTTCATTACCAATTTGCACAATTTTGTTATTCTGAACTAAGCTCGCTTGTTGCCTATTCCAACTGCCATAGCATTAGACGAATGCCAATATCACGTTGTATTAACTCCGTTCCTTAGCTTTCTGTTCACGTGACAGAAAAGAAATAATGATTACCAGCCTCTTACGATCGACTGGTTCGATCAAGGCAAAATTCTATTGTTCTATTTTGGCAAATTGTCCAAATCTAAGGAACAAATTATGCATCACACCTATTTCACCGGAAACGTTAATCATACTACGCGTAATCGGATGGTAATGTCTTTTATTTATAATCTAGCATGGAAATTAATTGCTCCCTCTGCGCACAATGCGTTATGGTATATAGCTAAAAAATAGTAAGACACTTCACGAAACCACTCCAACAATAATTCTGCTCATAAAAATGACTGCTATACTAGGACAATTGACCAACAATCACATTAGAGCATCAAGAAGCATTAATCTGTATTATACAAGTATGATACAAGTATATACTTGTATGATCCAATGCTCTTATGAAAAATAATGGATGTGATCCAATTTAGGTGACAGCTCAAATTCAGCAACTTTCTATTATTAGTTGGAACCGTGAGAATATTCTGCAATTCATAAATCATTGGTGCATATAATAGATTCACCGTGGAGACCAACTTCGCACGGCTAGGCTTTAGACTGAGTGTTTCATCATGTAGGCGCGGTTTACTGCATGCGTAAAAATTCTATTATAATTGAGTGTCATTAGCAAACGGAAGAGAGACCCATGCGATTACGCTGTGCAGAATAACAAATAGTCAATTGAATTATACATAGATTTCGATATTCTGCCCGTTTCTGACAATCCATGTCACGTAGAGGGTATCCACTAGAGCAACACCACCAAAAATTTAATAATGGAAAATCCAAAAATATATAATTTTGTTAATTACTGCCTAATGTGTCATGTCTTCTGTCATGTACTTCTGTCCTTGCCTCGCTGAACTTCATTTTTTTTAAATTTAACATTCAACTTTTTCCTCTGTAGCCACATCTGTTTTAAAATCGAATTCTGCTATCTTTATGTAAGATAATCATCGAAAAGTTATTTCTCTTAAAAGGTATATATTAAGTTCAAATATATTAATGTACAATATTTATTATTTCACTCAGTTTGCCAGTGACTTCCAATTTATTGATCAAAACATGTAACTGTTCTAAATTAATCACAAAAAGTAAACTGTTTATTTAATTTTAATACATTAATGTCAACTCCACACGAATTTTTTTAATAAATTTCTCTGTTTTTTATCAGTTTTTTGAAGAGGCCAAATATAATTTTCCAAAACGTCAGAGAATGAAAATATCTGACAATTCCATCTGAATGCCGAGTGTCAATTCTCGATCCACTTGCTCTTTTTCATTCCTCATTCTGGTGTGGGTTTTACCTCCTTGTCGTACTAAATAAATATATTCAGTTGATATTTTTTTTAAATAACATAAATGCATCTTACTATGCTCACTATTACCCTACAATACATCAATAGTCCTGCACGAAAGCGAGCTGCGGAATTCACATTCTAAGGAAACTCTAGATGCAACTCGATATAACTCTAAATCTAAAGTAATCTCTCTTTTAAACCCATTGTTTATGCGGAGATTTTAACGTTTATTTTCTAAACGAGTCTCGGGAAGAACATTTTATTAATTTAATGCATTATTTCAATTAGATAATAGAGTAAATGTACCTACATGGAAGACATTTAAATTAAGGAATGTAATAAAATATTCTAATTGACAAAATCACGACTAGATATGAAATAACAACTGAAGGGTTAAGAAAAATTGATTGCATTCCACAATTACCATTAACATGAACACAGACACATTAAATTAAACACGTAGGTGTAGATTATATACGAGCGGTAAAAAAAATATATTTTTGAATTATTTGAATAAATCATAGGTCATGGATTACAATGCTGTTGGTACAAATGACATATAATTCGATCTTCCCAAAGTTTTCATTTCACTTACATGCGCGCTTTCCTTTTAAAACTAGTGAAATGGAAAATGGTATTGATAATACATGTTTGTTTCTGAATGAAACATTATTTAAACCTGCTTCTTAATATAATGTAAATAATAATTTCTGATTTTCAGAAAATTTCATGTGCAAATGCCGAAGAAGTCGAGTTTATGTGTGAAGCTTGTGGTGTAGGGGTAACATGTCTGGCGAATTAACTAGAGAAGAGTTCAAATACCAGCGCGGAGAATAATTTTTTTGCTAGTTGGAAAAACTTTTGTCGATATATGTAGTATTATAACATTGCAACCCAATTATAAGTAATGTTAGAAGCACCATTAACTTTAACTGTACTTTTATGAACACTAATGCATAAACTTTATGAACGACTTTTTTCCAAAACCAATATTCTTCGATGGTTCCAATTCAACTTAAGTACCTATGATTTTGAAATAGATCGTTTAATTTTGGGTGTAAGTTATACTGCATTATTTATATTTTCTCAAAGCCAATTTGAAATGTTTCCTTGCATTTATCTCTCTAACAGCGCAAATATGTTCATGAGTTTCAAGAAGTTCCGATTTTTATTAAAACTTCTAAATTTTTGACAATTGTGAAAGTTTTTCCTTCAACAGCCCCTTTATTGAAAATAAATATTTTTCTTCCAAGTGCAATCGATTGTTCAGTATATATCATATTTTCACGTTATATCACATAATGATTTTTGTTATGTTTAGTAATTTTTGCGTAGTTTTAAATAAAGTTCTGTCAGTGTATGAATTTTACATTAGCTAGGTAATGCTTGAGCAGTTATTTATTTAACTGCATTATAAAGTAATTAATAAAGGCTTCTGTTGAAAATTTAGAATGAATCTGTTCCATCCTTCAATTCTAACTTGAGGTTGTAGCACGTTCGAACAATACTTTATTTTGAATAGATCACTCAGTCACTAACGCGCAAGTACTACACTTATCATTTCATAGCAATATTGATTATTTTTTGCCATTTAGATACCAGAGGAGTCTCAAAATACACCTACACCACATTGGTTATACGGATCGCGAACTTCTGTAATATTTATCTACTAGATGGGCTTTATATAATTCTTAAAAAAATCCCGCACTCAGACATTTTGTTATGCAACCATTATGCAATCACAAATGACATCATTATGCAATCACAAATGGATCCAAGTGAAAGTTTATTAATTGTAAATTGGCGACAGGTCAAGGAGAATTGTAATGTATGTTTGTGTTTTGCTTATTTTTTTCAAACAATTTTAAGTTAACTGAAGCATGTAATGTATCTGCAGATATTATTTATACCATGTCATGTTGTTTAAGTAAAATTTAAAATTTCGAAAAGAAGAGGTAAAATAATTGTGAAAAAATTTCTTTATCATTACAATAGAGATTCCAAATTTTTAAAAAAAAATTATAAATTGATAAATTTCGTGAGAAAATGTTCACCATGGTTCACGTGAAAAACATATATAAGTGTAATCCCTAATGTCTTTTCTATTGATTAAATTAGTTCTGAATGTCAAAATGTTCTTTTGAAGACCCTTTAGAGCAAGGCCAGGGAAGTAAATTTTCTGGCCAAATGAGTAAGAATAAGCAGAGGGGATACCGTGAGGGAATATATTTTTTACACGTTAGAAAGAAATTTTATAAATTTTATTGTACCGTAATTCTTATATTACTTATTATCAGAACAATTATGAATTATTTTTGGAAGTATGGAATTTATGTGCAGATATTTTCTTGGTATGGAGTGCTTCATACGTTTCAGGGGCCTGGTAGTGTAGTGGCTAGCGAACATGCTCTCCACCGCTGGAGCACGGGCTTTATCCTAGCAATTCCATGTAAAATTTGTGGAGAAGGCGGTCTCCCGGAATCCCCCATTTTTTCTTGCCTCTCTCTACACCATTTTCCATATTAATTCATCTCATCGTCATTTGTATCCTCTGTTGATTATATTGTAGTTCATGGCCCTCAATGACCACAGTAGTTGGTCTTACAGCTAAATGTATAAATAAATGTATAGACTCCGTACGATGATCACTGGTCCTGTTTTATCGTTGTTGAGAGAGATAACTTATCGCAAGAATGCAATGTAAGTCTAAATTTGCAATTGAAAATTTTTGTGAAACTCTAAAACAATTGTATTCAGTGCTTTCAATGATTTTTATCGAAGCTAGTGGTAATTTTAATTCATTGCATGAATTGTTGGTGGTCACTTATTTATTGGTGGTATCATATTGTGGAAACATTATTTTATTGCACATTTTTACCAAAATATTAATTACTTTCCAGAAAATTACTAAACGTATGTTTGGAATAATATTTATGAATTTAGACGAGCATTAAATGCAGCTCTTGAACAGAAAACTCATCTAGAACTACTAAAAAAATGCAGACGTTCAAGACATGAGAACGTTTGGAAAATCATAAGTTTAGAACACGTAATTCATAACTAGACTGCTGATGATGCAGTGTAAATAATAAACCGGAGAGGCTGCGATAAAATATTAGTCCAACTATCAATACAAATAACAAGAAATCATGTCAGGAGTGGGTGTTAGGAAAAAAATGAAAATAAGTGTATAAAAAAGCTACTTGGCTGTCCGGAAGATGCCGGGCCCTCAAATCACTTTCGCCCTGAGGAAGGTCGCCGATTGGTGGACGAAACATTAGCAGCTGGGCCCAGAACGTGGCGTCTTCCGGAGAGCTAAGTAGCAACTGCGTCTGACTGCGGAATTCTACGCTGTCAAGTGTATGAAATATTCTTCAAACGCGATATTTGCAGCGTGTGTCTTCAATACACATATGTAGATCTTGCTCTCCAAAGTTTCTGTAATTTTAGTTGCATTTACCGTAAACAACGCATTATTACATCTTTTGAAATTAGTCAAAATCTTTTAAATATTTCTATTTGTTTTTTGTGTTTCAGTTCAACAAATTGGACAGATAATCTTTGAAATACCAATCGTCAGAATGACGCCCACGGACATTCTAGAAATTTTACAGGTAACGGCATTTCTTGGGCGTTTTAGCGTCAACATACCTCGTGTGTATCATTTAGACTTTAACCTACAAGAATTACAAAGATGTGTTTGGTTTATTTAATACTTATTACACGGATCACTTTCTCCGGAAACTGTGTCGATCAACAATTTGTAACGTAGGACTGTAACGAGATTATACGCACTAATTCTTTACAATCATGTCTTAGTGTAATGTGCCAGGATTGTCTCTCTGCACTGAGCCGGCTAAAGACCTACTATTCAAAATTGCATTTATGTCGGTAGCTACCAGATCACTGGAAAAGAAGTGTAGAGAACAATACTTTCAGAATCTGTTATGATTGTGAAGAGTATGGTATTTTCCTATTTCTTTTGTTTCAAGCTGCAGCTCGTGCTACGTACATAATTTCTGTTTCTTGCACACTCACCAGCAAGGTGAGACTTTCCTGCCGTACAGTGCGAAGAGACTTTCCTGTCGCACTGTATTAGAATCATTTTATGTTGGGCTAAACCGGTTGGTTTTAGCTTACGTTGGATTTTCATTCACCGAATCTGACATGGGTGGTATTCCGTCAGATACAAAAAAGTTGGCAGAAAATATAATGGCTAATTAGAAAAAATCAAAGGTGGTTTTCTGAAATGTTATATAAACTTAATCTTGAAATAATTTAACTAATCAAAAGAGATGGTTTTTAACAATTGTACACAAAGAAATGAAAACATTCGTAACACATACTTAAACTAATGGTGCTATGAGAGCACACTTTCTCGCTTTATTTCTAACTTTTGCAATTTTAAAAAATTCAGTCCAACGAAAATGGCACCTGCGCTATTCATTTAATCGTTCATTGTTGTATTCATAAAAAAATTCGAGCGATTTTTAAGAAAATGAGATTTATAATTTTCATTAATTTCAAGCATAAATTGCACGAAAAGTACAATTTTTTCCAAATGTTCTACATAACCTTTTTATCAGATCTAATGTTTTAAAACAGATATGATTTCAGACGAAAATCTCTGCTTTCGAATTTGTAGTTTTGCAATGTTAACTTTCTGTGGTTTTCTAAAACAGTGTGTTAATCAGAAATGGGAGTAACACCACTTTTCTTACCATCCTTTAATACATACGAGGAGAAAATTTAAGAGAAAAATTGGAGCCGTGTTTGACAAAATAATTGTCTGAAAATATTATTAACGAAAAATCTATAATATTTAATATTGTAGTTGTAGGAAGACGCGCAAAAAGTTTTGAACTTTGGCAATTTTTGAAAAGTAAGAGGTTTCTACGAAAATGGTTTTGCCAAAAATTCCCCATTCTTTTAATCGTCTTTTACACTATCCGAGGACAAAGTTTAATTTAAAAAACATTGAAGGCATTGTTGAGGAAATTTTGAAAATTTAATTGATGCTTCATGTAAAATAACCTAAAAATGAACATATTTGTTTCAAATTTGCTGAGTCTCATGTTCTTTTAAATCAATCGAGGAATGTCAATTTTGGAGAAAATCTGCTGAGCGGTGACGGCACTTGCATTGACCAAACACAGATGGACGGACGGACGAAATAGCTTCAATTAATTTTGTGGTATCAAGGACCTACAAAACTTGGATTCTGTCTACACAACGCGTTAAAGGAAGTAATTCCCAACACAGGAACAAGATTTATCTACTTTTTCGTTCATATACGTTCGGCCAGCGATAAGAATGTATCTGTAAAAAATTCGCCGTTTTGAGGCACAAACAATACTTTCTCTTTTTACGAAATAAGGGCGAGAAAGTAGAAAGGAAGAGAATATGTAGAAGCTCGTATGGCTACACTGTATTACTGAATGAAACATGCAGTAAATAAATAAAGATATGAAGAAATATTGTATTCCTAGAAAGAAAATCTGAGAAATGGTTATCCTTTGCGAGAGATCAAGTGTAGTATAATTAAGTAACGCCTTACACCGCTAGAGTTGTAGTGAAGCTTTTGCTAACACTTATTAGTTCAGTATTCAAGAATTATCGAAATATGACAAAGTAATGAAGATTATTCTCTTATAATTAAATGACATAACCATGTTCCCGTATTAGAAAAAATGCCATATGATTGTGAATCTTTGCTTTTAATTCAATCAGAATACCTGTTCTTCAGAGTATGTAACCGTAATTTGCAATTACGCATGTTTTCCTCTTCTACGTCATAGATAAGCCAAGTTACCATTACTAAATATATACAGATAATACCTTCATTTCTATAAATCTGCCTTATTTTGCAAATTGCATATCTACCTAATTTTTTATTCTGCCTATGAATGAAATTTTATATAGAAAATATAGGATATATCGTTAGGCTGTACGTTCACTTTCATGTGTTATGACTCAAATTAAATTTGCTTCCTTGCACCAAATTTGTATTAGTTGTACGATTAATCGCTCCTCTAAAATTTAATTCAATTGTCATATCTCATTATAAGTATACCCTTAATTTTATGAGTATAGCAGTTAACGACAATTGTAAAAAGTATCAAGATATTTATTAAATGATTTATGAATATCGTGTTATTATTTATAATCATATAATTGCTCTACCTGTTTTTGGATTTTACAATATTCGAGCAAATGTTAATTATATCGTAAGGTACTACTTCTAAACTTACTGAAGTTATAAAAATTGCAGATTTTATTTTTACATAAGATGCTATAAACTCGTTTACGATATTCTTGGAAAACTGGAAAAAATGCTGCTGACGAAATGGAATGTAGAAATGAAGTACTACTCATTACAAAAGGTCTTGAATAAACAAAATTTATTGTTGTAACACAAATATCGTAATCTCAATAATCTCTTGTAAATCGAATATAGCACAGGAATGTTTCAAGAGTAACTTATTAGTTATTTCTGTGTAAAGAAATTGGAAATTCAGAAATGTATAACAAATGGATTTTTTTCATTCTCTAAAACACATATAAATGGTTTTCTAAATTATTTATACTTTAAATTCTAAGTATAATTTTGTCCGGTCCCTCCACAAATTATTATTAACGCCAAAATTAATGTAAAAGTATGTATCAAATAATTTCGATTAATACGAATTTTTCGTATGCAGGGTTAATTCATAAACGAACTAATCACGGACTTAGGGCAGCTGCAAAACGGAAATTTCAAGTAAAATATTAAACAAAATTATATTCTAGTTCGTAAAACCTAAAAATATTTTAATATTTTTTTAATTGAAAATTTAGGGACATATTTTTATAATTTTTACCACAGATGTTCCGTTATTCAGTATTACTAGAGGTTACCATAGGTTGCACACGCCTAGGGCCTTATCACATTCATCCGTAACAATGATAGGTAGTGAAGTTTAACACGTTTAATGATTTCAACAAATTCTGTTCAAATCGTGTGGAGAAATAAGTACATTGGAGTTGATTGAAATGATATGATGTAATTCAGTGAACCAATGTTCTCGATTGTTATGTATATTTGTCTTAATTTGATTCTAATCTGGTCTACTAGAGCTATTATTTACATTGAAAAAGTTCATTTCTTTAACAGCTCTGATTGAACGTGCGCGGTCTAAAAAGTCCCGATGAATGGTCCCGAATATTCGTTTGAAATGCGTTGTGGAAAGCATCACACGATTAGCAGGAAAGTCTCCATCACAATAACAACGTGTTTGTCGTGCAAACATCTGCTGAACAGCCCTCGCATCAAAACAAGGTCTCTTACTCATCATCCGTATTGAATTTGCATCTAACACCAAACCGCTTCGTCGTTTACACATGCCTCCGGAGGCCTCGGCATTGAGACAAGCAATTCAATCGCTTCTGTTTTACGTAATATCCCTATACATATGAGAGAAAAACATTAACGAAAACCTCGTCAAAAATATGTGTGATTGTATTCCCTATCTCTGCCACGGGTTCGTATAGCGTTCAACGCATGACACGCTCAAATAACAAGACAAAAGCAACGTGAAATTCAGTAAAAACTACGACCACATCAATTAGACCTTGTAGAGAATGTTGTTTTAATGTACTCGCCTACATGAATTTTAAATTTTTTAATTTGTGGTTTAAATATGAATTTAAACATGATTACTCCTAGGTTTAGGTATTAAAAATAAAAAATATTTCTAAAAATTTATTTTAAATATTTCATTGGATATGTCATTTTTTTGTCCAAGGGTATGATATATAACATCATAACTCATGAACTGTTCAACATTTTTTGATGATTCGTTTTTAAGGTTATTTGAATAATACCCTTGTGCCTGATACAACAATCTAACAATAACGATTATCAGAGAAATTTAATTTTGAAAATAATTTTTATAACAATTTCAAGTTTACGCACTAGAATTGACATTCTGCTATTATATAAAAAATTAATCATAAAGCAATTTTCAATTTAGAAGAGTAAGGACGTTTCGAGTTGGGCTAAACAAAAGAAAAAGTTAACTTTAGGAAAAAGCCAGATTAAGATTTATTAGCTCAAAAACGTGTTCTGTCAACATTATTCCCTAACTATTAGAAAGGATTTGTCGAAAAGGATATTCTTCTTTTGATATGTCGACATAAGGACCTTACAATGACCTTACATTAGTTTAAATTGCATTTTTAAAATTTCTCACTAAATAATCTTCATTTTTAGCGATCGTGGCCACTTAAACTGCAAGTAGCCGTGGGAGGTGGCATATGCACGCGCATTCGAAAAGGTACCAATAATAAAAAACTAACAAAGTTAGAGATAAACAGTTTTAATCATTGAAAAGTTCATATCTCGATGCGTAACACGCAATCAAAATACCAATTTTTCATATAAAAACGTTGTTTGGCAATAGACGAGTACCTAAAAATATAATGATAGAGAAATGGACGATTCGGCAACAATGACTACTCTTTTTCAAAAAGATTTTTCGAGAACTGCGGTTATTACTATGGGCCTTAAGCGAAAAAATTCAACATCAAACGTTTCCACAAAAGTTTTCGACACGATGTGTTTTTTTTTTATTGTTTCTGTGAAATATGCCAAACAATCCCAAACAGAAAATAAAGATTTGGTTTATAAGAATTTCCGTATTGTTTGTTAATTAGTTGTGCACCTGCCAATGTACACCCGTTAACTCACGTATTTAATGCTTTCTTATGCTCCGGAACATTCCCATATATTTTCAAAACGGCTAAGATGGAGCTACAAACAAAATGACAACAGAAATGAAATTTAAAGTAATCAGGAAATTTCACATTTGTCCGTTTTATGAAAAAATAGTAGAGAAACGTTTTTATCTACGAAAGGAAACATTTATTACTAAACTCGAAGTGTTTTCAAATTGCGAAAATGGTTTAAAAACATCAAAATGAATGAAAACAGCCCTATTTTCTCTTCTTAAAGATATCACTTCATCCACAAGTGAAAATTATGCACTTTTTTGTCTTCTAAAAGATTTTGATGTCACTGATCATAATTTTTCTTAAAAAAATTACCTTAGTACGGACTTAGTGGTTGTACTGTAGATTGATTCGTACCTTATACAATAAACTCAGGTAGTAGACATTTCGTACTGGAATGGTGGGAAATTATTTACTCACCTTTCTATTTGATTGTCAATTGCCCATGGGGCCCTACAAGAATTGTTCAATATTGTATATGTACTACGTTTAATATTCGTAAAAGACATGTCATCGACAATTCGAAACGGAAAAACAGGGCTATTTGAGGGTGATAATAATATTCATTGGAATTAGGAAAAAGTAAATAGGAATAAAAATATTCATTGGAATTAGGTAAAGACATTTTTCGGTCTCCCAATTCAGTCAAATCTCAAACGTCCGTTTAAATTAATTGAACACAAAATTATGTTCATTAGGCTACGCGTGCAGAATTCTTTCAAATTCAGTCAGCCTTCATACAGCTCGTTGTGTATACTTCACGAATGTTCATTCTCGCCTGAGATATGCCATAATATTCTGGGGAAATACATCTTACAGCTCCCAGACTTTTAGATTACAAAAAACGAATTTTACGAATAATAAGTAAATTCCACGTGATTCTTGTAAGCCTCTCTTTATTAATCTAGGAATTTTATCGTTATATTGTCTCTTGATTTACGAATCAGTGGTGTTTGTCCAAAATTACCTACTTAACGGCGGGAATATATTTTCAACAAATGCCGATGTCCATAAGAATAACACTCGACGTAGTAATCATATTCATCAGGTGACAGTATCATCAGCTCACTTAAAAAAATTCATATACAATAAATGTACATTTTTACAGCACTTTGCCAAATGACATTAAACGATTAAATCCGGTAGAAAAGTTTAAATCACAAGTAATTTTCTTTTCTGCTGCATAACTGATTCTATACAATTATAAACTCTATCGAGCATCAAAATGAAAGTAACATTAATTTTAACTATGATATTTACAAAGGACACAGTGAGGGATAAGAGCCCTAATTTATAGCTGATTTATCCTTGAAAAAAAGATTTTATTCACACAGGTTTTAACTGTTTTTTTGTGTAAAATAAATAAAAAATAAAAATAAATAAATATCCCACCCACGTGATTCTGATAAACCCATTTATTAAGATAGAAATTCTGCGATTGCCTGGCCTCTTAATTTTTGATTCACTTATTTTATTTTAAAAAATGTCTTACTCTTGGAAGGATTATATTTTCATCGAATACCGATGTCTGTAACTATAAAAGTCAACATAATCATTTTCACCGGCTATCGATGTCAACAGCACACTACAAAAAATGCACGTATAATACATATTCATTTTTTTATAAGAGCCAGAGTACAATAAACGATTAAATTCGAAAAATTTACATGCCACGTAAAATCTTTTCTGCTGCATATGTCTCTATACAATTACCGACTATACAATGAACAACAAAAAGGAAAATAATATTGATTGTAACAATTATATTTAATATATTGATTACCATTTGCAAAATTGGACTGACTAATGCTAAGGAACTAAATACGTCTGTATCAAGTATTGTACTTCAGCATCTGGGTCAATGCACTCCATCTTGATCAGGATTTTCGTACAGTGTACCTGATTCATCGAGCAAACGCTGAGGTGCGTCTTGTTTTACTTCTGGCCATAATTGTAATTTAAATATCTGTGCATATTTTCTAGTTCAGTGGGAAGGATGGTTATTCAAATCATCTTTATCCTTGCTCTTGCGGCAGTAAGTCCATCTTCACGGAGGACACGATGAGGGATAATAGCCAAAAAGTAGCGGATTTGCCTTTCTGTTTAATTCTTATGACACGTTTACGAATATGTTCTTATCAATTCTTACCATCAAATTCGTCTCTAACTTTTTTCAGAATTGAACTCGTTTTTGTGTTAAGTTAGGGGTCCCAGAATTCCAGAAAAATGTGCAATGTATGCAGTCCTTTCCAACGTACGTCACAAAGAGTATGTAATTGTTTGACGTTAAATACGTAAATAAATAAAGTATCAATGTTGATGGAATGGATGAAAAGGATTTTATTTAAATGTCTGGATTCGTGCATGAATTTGCGTTATAAATAGATTAGCATAATAATTTTTAAGAGTTGTGTAAAATAAACATTTTTGTATTCATTCTAGCGAACAAATAAATGTAATAAGATATTATAAAATTATGAATGTACATTCATTTTAATTAAGTAAAATCATATTAATAATAAAATAATGTAATTATATATAGGTGAGTCACGTAACTTTAGCACCTCCTGTAATTTTTGAACGGTTGAAGTTATTGCAATGCAGTTTCTACGAAAACAAATCCAATGAAATACCTATTATATATTATATAAGCATTTTTTTTAGTAATTTTGATTTTTCGCGAGTCATTTTTAATGGCTGTTGTAAAGCCCCGATGACGTGCTCACAGGGAGAGCACCACGCGGTCTTGTTTGGAGGAGTGTTACATTTAAAATTAACGTTAAACATGAGTAAATGATACGAATTGGAAGGAAGACAAGTTGAGTATCTCTTTGAAATACAAATGAACAAATGATCATAATTAACAGTAAAATATTTCGTACAAATATTTGTATATGGGAAAAGATTAAATGGGCTGAAGACTTTTTTTTATTATTAGTTCCTATAAAAATACGAAAATAAAGAATGAATAAAATTGGCACTTCGTCACCCTGAGTGAGAAAATGGACGCCACGGTTGTACAGCAGCTGAGAGCTACGAACCGGCTCACGGGTTCGATTTCCCCTTTGTTAACCTAATGAACTCCAGAATTTATTCAGTTTCATAAACGTTTCCCGGCCGTGATTAAGGTCCCGGTGACAGCCACGCCCATCTCATTGTTCTGGGAGAATTACCGGAAAACATCCACCGGAAACGGCGCGGGCTCTCCACTTAAAGGCGGCACCGTTTAGCTCTTTCTGTCCAGCGCCGACGTGCACCTCCCCCAGGTATTTTACGCAATCCACATAGAGCCCACGCCCCGCTGCCCCGCTCGGCCCGCCCCGCCCGCGGCGCCGTCACGAGACATTTCGCAGCGGAGGAGAAGAATTTCGAAGCGCTTTTCTGGAACGATGAATCCACTTTCATAAAGGCCACAATGGTTTATGCCTTAGGGTTTGCATAATGATACCGCGGGAATGCATGAATAGGCTCCATTTGCATAGGAAACTCATATGTGAGAGTACTTGGTGTATGTTTTGAGAACTTTTGGAATTTACTACACGACACTTCACTTACTCGCTAACAAAATAACTAGGAATCGTTTATCTTTCTCTCTGACACTGGAACAATAGGAGGACCGCGGCCTCTGCAACAAAATGGAACAAAGTATCAACTTCACGTCTCAAGTAAAATAACAGGAGAATTACGCCAAGTGTGAGAGAATTACGCTGAAATATTATGTTCATCCGGAGATAAAACAAATGGATAAATGTAGAGTGTTTGCATTCTACACCGCCACTTCGCTATTGATCTTAAAATTGCTGGGCGAAGAACTTCACGAGACGGAACAAGCAAGAAATATGAGTCGGCGATTACTGCATATAGGAAACAGTATCTATTATTACGTTACTACGTACACGTAGTTTCGTGACATACTACACCGTTGCTGTGCATATGCAGTTGCGTCAAAGGTTTCTATATAAAACGCCAATACTTCATTTTCTCCAGTATGTAATCATATAGAACTAAATGTACGGTTCGGTGCGTTTTTAAGATAAGTTTCAAATCCCTCGCTCTGTATTTCAGAGAGTTTAATATATAAGTTCTTTGGAGAATAAATATTTTAATATTAAAATAAATCTATACTTGCGTACCGATGCGAGAACTCTCGCATGTTAAATTCCACCCTCTTCCCTATCTTTCCTTTTTCACATTAATAGAAAGCATTGTTAAAAGAACGCGTTTGTTTAAAAATATAAAAAGGTAACTTTCAAAGTATTTTTTGAATTTAAAATAAAAATAAAGAACTATGAAATTGATATTTGAAACAAATTTTGAATAAAGGTTTATGCAGTAATTTAGACATTTTCTTGGAACAATTCTCAACACTTCCTTAAAAACGTTTAAGTAATTAATCATTTGAAGCAGTTAGCTTTTCGCTTTCCTTTCTAGTCACAAAAATATTACAAATGCTGTATACTCTCGAGAAAGCTACGTAAAGTTGTCCATGCGAAAATACAGGATCGAGCAAGCACAATCCTACTCTTTGGAATATTATTTAACTGCATTACCGAACTGAGAGGTACACGCGTGCAATTTAAACGCCTAGAATATTAAGTAATTAGTTTAATTTTACATACAGTTGCAGATTCTGTACTTCTCTCACAGATGGAGTAGTATCGACAAGCGCCAGAGCAGTAGAATGTCCAAGAATATCTTATCCTGTGGATTACGGTATGAGAAGCATTTTTTTGAGGCTTTAGCCTCGAAATTCTACGTTTTAAGGCCCTAAAACGCTTCGTTTACGAGTTGTTTCATCATATACATTTAAGAATGCGGCCCGCTGTTGCGGGTTGCATTAAGCATGAATATTTAGATTCGTTTTTCCAGAAATCATTCACATTTGTGAATCAAAATGCAAATAGTCAGGTCTGCGTGAAATTCTCTTTGTAAAGAAAGCTCATTGATCAAAGATTAGTTTCGTGTGAGAGCCGCAAAAATGTATGTATACTACTGAAATAATATAGGAGGGGATAATATTTTAATTTCTTCAAAGCTAGCTAGTGCAGTTAAAATTAAATGATATATACGCATTTTCAATATTCATATTAAAAATTATCCACTGATCCGTCGGGGATGGTGCCCCGCTGGGAAAGATACCTGGATGGGGATATTTAGCAAGTTCGTCTAAGTCAGCGCAAAATCTCACGTTTCAGCTGAGGAGATGCGTGTGTGACCTCCCAGAATATAACATACACCACACTTGCGGAACTAATCTAATTTGTTGATTCCCTCCCCCAGAAACACTATATACTTACCAAAATTATCCCAAAACTAGTATTTACAGAACATGCATCCATCGCCTTTTCGTGAAGAGTAATTCGTTTTAAGACGAAAATAAAATGCCAGACGCATCAGTGCATCATGATTAGGCATACGTCTGAGGTACCTATGAAATGTCACGAATGTCGTAATTCAGACGACACTGTTCCGTATAAAATATGTTAGTTTTGTTAGTTTCCCACAAAACGAAAAGGAATCAGCCTTCATCTTTTCCGACTGGCGCCTGCGAAGTGCGCAAAGGCATTCCGCCCCCTAGACTTCGTGGTTTGTTTCAATTTCCTCGCCTCGCAAGCGTTGCCGCCGCCTCCGCTTACGCCTTCACCGCTGCTACCGCCGTCGAGGCCTGCGCTCGTCAGCATGTGCCTCGAGAAACAAAGCTATTTTATCTTGGAGGAGGTCCTACGTAGGACCGCTAGAGACCTCCATGAAGTTCTTCCCGACTTTCGCACTTAAGAGTATCCGGGACATTGTTGATGTATTGTCCACTTTGTGCAGTCTCTACAATGACTACAAATATAATAGTACTACTACTACTAATAATAATACATTATATCTATCTCTAAATTATGAAGGCAGGGGGCTACTGAATTCGGAGTCACTGTGTCATCAGCAGGAAGAAAAATTACTATTTTCTGTCAGATAATATTCCACTTCATAAAACAATTTGCTCTCATGTTAAAATTATCAGCCCATTAAGTTTAGCCCAAGAGAACAGAGATTTCCTCTACTTGACAGCTCAAGATCGGGTTATTGTCTGGTAGACAAAAGAACTTCATGGCCGGTTTATTGAAACGTTGAGATCTGATTATGTTGATCCAAAATGGTCTACAGAATGACTGCAAACAGCCGGCCTTTATTAGGAAACAGAAATTCCATACAAGAACAACTGATAAAAACTAGAGCCTATGAAAAATATGTTATGAGCTAAAATATCATGCCGATAATGGTTGCTGAATCAGAGAGCGCCGTTCTTTGAAGAAGCTAGGACTTAACATCTGTGGTGGATGGTTTGTCTGTGTTCCAACAGACAACAACTGCTAAAGGGCAACTAAGGAACCGCTTGCAATGGTCAACAACACTGCATGAAAATGTGATGCGCTTAACTTATAAGTTACTTGTTTCGGTATCTTGAAAATGGTACATAGGTATAAACGGAAAAGAGAATTCCCTTCGATCACAACAACGACGACGACGACGACCACGACCACCACCACCACCACCACCACCACCACAACAACAACAACAACAAGAGTGTGGGAACGGATTTCTATGGAAATGCATATTTACTAATTTGTATTATCCTTGTGTTTCACAATGTGTAGAGTTGAACGCTATTTTTATTTTCCATATTTTCCCATATTTTCGTTTTTGGTACATATTTGAATAAAATTCCATATATTGTCCACATTTCTTATAAAATCAGTCCATATAGCGTATTAAGATTAACAGTGATATTTCATTAAATATTAAAAATGCATCTCAACGAAAAAGATATTAAACATTTTCAGTAATTCCTTAAATATCAGTTGTTTTTTTTTAATTTGGGGAGAATTGACAAAGGGAAAGCGAGTTAAGAAACTTAATGTTTTTATGTATGTGAATAGATCCACTCTTCGGCCCTGTCTAAGGGGTCTGAGTGTCCCGCGAGGTGAAGGGGGACGCGAGGAGGCGAAGAACGAAGGGATTTGTTTGACAGATATCCTCCCTTGAGACGTCGATGGTCTGTGGGAAATGCACATCATCTCGTATCCATACTGCCCCTTCTCGTTCCCTGTGAAGCTGCCACTCCGAAATCGCATGACGTCACAGACACTTGGACATCAGAATTCAACTTACACAGCTCCTCATTGTCAGTTACAATGCAGTCGGAATAGTGTTGGTTCAGTTCTAATAAAATCTCTACTGACCCTGAGTAAAATGTGAAGAGTAAAACAAACAGATTGTGTAAAATTAGAAGTTACATTTCAGAATTTAAAGATCAGGGTTTATTAACTGACCATAAAATATTATTTTAATATACTCATTTGTTATCATATTAAGTCCATGTTTAACTTCATATTTTGATAAACATAACTACATATATATTTACATATTTCATGAATTTTTAGTTCATATAAATCCGTTCCTTGATTATAATAATAATAATAATAATAATAATAATAATAATAATAATAAAAATAATAATAATAATACTCTCGCGTGTACTTTAGTCAGAAAATTGATGGGTTGCGAAATAAATTTGTGTTAAGGAATTATTTGCTGTTTAATTGTTAATTAATTTAAGTGTTTAAATTTATATTTGTAGAATTGTTTACCCCTAATTAGTTCTTAAAATAAATGTTTGTTCAAAGCATTGGACTACGGAAATCATGCTTCGATAGACATATCTGTGTGACTCCTGAAACACGCACCAGGAAGCTGTGAAAATAATAAAAGTACTAATAATTTCGCCGAGGTAAAGCGACTTGCCGCCCTAGCCAACTGCGCGCAGCCTCCCGTCGCTGCTCCCGCGCCGCGCCCTCCCGGAGGCCGCGCAGCGCCGCCCCGCGCGGAGTCCGCCGCCGCGCTGCGACGCCCCTGCGCACACCCCGTGCAGCGCCCGCTCCCTCCTTCAAGACGCGGCTCCGCCCCCCCCTTGGTTCCCGCCTCCTACTTCGTCCCCCTTCGCCTTCCTTGCACGCTGTTTTTTGTTTTCCTTCTCTCCCGCTCACCCGAAATCATCACGAGGATGCGACGCAACAATGGCCGAGTGCGTGTTTAACATCTTCTCCATTGTGGGGGGACAATCCATTGTCGCTATTGTTGCTGGAGTGGCGTGTTCCTCAAGTATAATCGTGTTCAGGGAAATGATTCGGGACGTTCTGTGGCGACTCGAGGCAAAGCGGGGCGCGGAAAGTCGACTGGAGTTTCCAAGCTGAAATTAGCTCAAGAAAAAAGTCGGTTGGCTACTTAGCAACGACTGCAGAGTGAAGCGAGTATTTTGAACCAACAAAATTGCTACGAATCTTACATTTGATATAAAATGAAAATTTTGATTGAAACCTGAACATAACGACTTTTCCGAATGTATATTTTAATTCAGACAAAAAATAAATAAAAAAGGGCTGACCGTGAAATGTCACCGAGCGTAAAGCCAGAAATGAGGAATGGCGACACTTATTCAGTTGGCCAAATTCAGTGCTTTGGTAAATTTATGTAACGGAATGTTATATAATATCTACTAACCCATTTGAAGTCGTTGTTTCCATCCTCAAATGGCATTAGTAGATGACAAAATTGTTTTTCATTCGTCGCTTTCTTTGTTTATTTTTTCTTTCTTTCTGTCTTTCTTTCTTTCTTTCTTTCTTTCTTTGATCCCTCTGAAAAAATCTATATTTATTTTTCGTAACTATAGCTTCTTTCACTATATGGATAAATTAATTCTTTCAGCATTCTCGATCGGGATTCAGTTTTCCGTTTTCTGTCCCAAGACTTCTCGTTTCTTTGCATGTTTATCCCGAAGCGCTCGCAATTGGAATCGGTTTCCGAAGTACCAAGTAATCTGACTTTGATTAGATAATAGCAAACTACTAGCCACAAAGAGGCTTCTTTGAATTTCTGGTTGGATTCTCCCGGCTCTTAGTGCGCAGGAGAGAGCACGAAGGAAGAGCTCTTCAGTTAGACACCGCACCTCCACCGTCGTCGCCGTCCCGCGGTCGCCGCCATCGCCGAACTCCAGGCCTTAATTTCAGCCAATAAGCAAAGCCATAGCGTCGCAACCCTGGTAGAGAATCTGAAATCGGGTACATCTCAAGGTTGGAAATTTCCCGTTGCAACAAGCCTAGCAGTTAAACTTTGTGTAAAACCATTCACTTTGTCCTTGACATTTCGGTAATTTCCTGCTTCCATGTTCTTTTTATTCAAGTTTTTTTTAATGAATAGGACCTTGAATCTTAACCTCGTTCACGGAATTACATCAATTTATTAATAACATATTTAAAATAATTTAATGACAACGTTTTTACGGATATTGTCTGATATATTATTATCATTTAATATATTCTGATATTTTGCTGATATATTATCTTGATTTTAGTGCCTGCAAAGTACCTTAGTAAACTATTGGTGTATTTTAATTAACGCAATAAATCACATTCGTTTTCTGACCATGAAATATGTTGAATGAGTGTTCTTTGTGATAATCCTTTGCGAAGCAAATCTCAAAATAAAACTATTCCAATATATTATAGCCTATACTATCTCACCGAATGCGATCGTAGTATCGGTGTAAGTAGCAATGCGAACCAAAATTTGTTGATAAATTGGAAACGCGTAGTGACTATGAAGACGTTTCCAACTACACAGAGTTCCTAGATTGCCAATGGGCCAATGAACCTGTTTCCACAAATAGAAAGCATTACACCTACCTGAGTGTTGTTATTCCGATGATCATTAGACCAGTTTCAGTACAAAAAGGCACTACCTTGAAAACACTGAATGCATATGAAAACAAGACACTAAAAAAGATGGAATAATTAAAATGTTTCGTTCTAAAATAATGAGACGCATCATTCAGCATATATAAAATAAATATGTTAAGAATGTCACATAATTGTAAATGTATTTGTAACTCATTCATGAAACAACTCATAGCGTATAGATGCGTATAGAGCGTTCCTTTTGTGATGGCACACGTCTCTTAAACCTGCGACTGCAACCACAAAACAAAATACATAATCCTAAAGTACAATGGATTATTTGCGCATTACCATGGACATTATTTTCATTAGTTTAGTCACGCATTCACATGCATACGCCCTCAAACTCAATAGCTCGTACTGCAGTCTTAAATATACAAAGTGCACAAACATTTTGGTGCATTATATGTAGTTCCAGGTTAAGTGGAGTCGCGGTCAGCAGTCTGGTTTTGCAATGGGGTGAATCGAGTTTGGTGGGAATATGGGCCATATTATTCGTGCTCCTCGGGGTCACCCTAATACACAATTGGTGCTCCGGAACGTAGAGTAGGTATAATGCGTACCCCTCCATTATGTTCGTAAAACTTGTGCGTTAAATATTGTCAAGAGAGTGAATAAGAATCTCAATTGGCCAACATTTTTTGTTTTATTAATTGAATAAAATATAAGTAGCATTATGCGTAAAATTAGTAGAACTATAGTCCATCGCTTTTAATTCTTATTCATTACAAGCATCTGCATTGTTCTATATGTGTACATAGTTTAGATAAAAAGGCTTTGATGGCCTTTGTTTATATGTGTTCATTTATTTATTTATTTTACGTCAAAAACAGTTAAAACTGCGTATGACGTGCTATGGGAAAAAGTGAATTGTGTGCACATTTTCAAAATTCTGTGATCCCTACACTAAGTCATATACTACTTAAATTTTGAATTTTTGAAAGGGAGAAAAAACAAACAAAAACTCCCATGTAATAAAATCTATTTTCAAAGATAAACAAGCAATAAATTTTGAATTTTGAAAGGGAGAAAAAACAACAAAAACTCCCATGTAATAAAATCTATTTTCAATGATAAATAAGCAATAAATTTTGAATTTTGAAAGGGAGAAAAAAAACAAAAAACTCCCATGTAATAAAATCTATTTTCAAAGATAAATAAGCAATAAATTTTGGCTCTTATTACTTCCTGCCAATTTTGAAAGGGAGAAAAAAAACAAAAAACTCCCATGTAATAAAATCTATTTTCAAAAATAAATAACGGTAAATTTTGAATTTTGAAAGGGAGAAAAAAAAAAAACAAAAATGAAGTTACATTTATGTCCAGAAGCAAAACAAGGGGCCATCTCAGCATTTGCTCAATGGATCAGGGAAACTGAACGAAAAACCTGATCGAGATGGGGGATCGATCGGATCGGATCGAACGGATCGATCGGATCAAACGGATCGAATGTAAATTTACATTTACATTCATAATGTAGACTGGCCAACAATAATATTGATGCCATTTCGTTACTAAGGATTGATAGTCAATATGAAGGTTATAAGAAATATGAGCGGTACATAATAAGTAGTTCCTGAAATATATTATTTTGACAGATCGCAACATTTTTGCGACTCTTGAAAGTGCCCCCAGTGCCAGAAATAAATTGAAAAATAATTGTACCATCAAATGTACAAATAGAGGCAACTTTCTACAATATTTCCTTTAATTATTTTTCTAAGGACGTAGGAATTTTATACAAGGGATACAAATAGCTTTTAGGTTTTATCTCAAAAATATTTCTTATTAAACAGTCACTGAGAGAGTTTTTTTCGTTGACTCATTTTTATATCTGAAGATACATCTATGGACCATCTCTTATTCTAGCTGTGACGTTCATTGTAAATTGGGGATGAACCATTATTGTGTAATCCTTATAGCAAAAATTAGGATGGAAAAGTTGGCCAATTTTTGTACATTTAAGTTACATTTTTTGTTATGTTGATATGTAGACATGAAGCAAAAATTAAATTCACTGATAGGCACATTGTACTACTGTAACACGGTATACGTGCAACAAAATATCAACTTAACATATTCTTGAAGGACGTCGAAGTAATCACGTTACATTAGACTATTATCAGTTGTAGAATTTGATTCGTTCTGTCAGTGTTGACGGAGTCTGACACGACTTCTTGCTTGTGCAGGACTTTATTTTCATACTATGAGCTCTCCCGTGTTTGCCTGATGATGGGGACAACATATACCCGAACCTGTTGCAAATAATATGACAAGACTCGTGAAGTAAAGAATTGTTTGTGGTAATTGTCTAGCTATAAGTTATTTATGGGATTCCTTGTCTTCAAGATTGTAAAAAATAACTATTTTCACTGTTTTCAAAAATCAAGTAAACTCAGCATTTCAGTTTCACACAGTTCACTGCAAATGACAAGTCCGATAAAGATCCCGTGCAGTGCCTAGTATCTGCAGACTGTGCCCTCTGTAGAAGAATCGCTGAACCCACAATAGGCTTGTCTCTTGGCTGTCCGGGACAATACGCTTCTCCTAGAAGCCCTTAGATTCCATTGTCTCCCTAACATGATGGGTGTATAGTTGTATACCTTGGCACATGGTTGTAACTTAAGATGGTGCAATGGAACATGCAACGCATTAAGAAAGAAATATATCTATATCATACGTCCATATGTCTTCTCATGAGTCCATATTGTTTAGTTATTTAATTTAGATCATCTGGTTTAAAGTTATTTTCACTTTCATTTTATTTCTTATTTAATCTTTTCTTATTTTGTGTAACAGTGAAAGTTCAATATTCTCCTGAACATCACATCTGCCTGATGTTTGTCTCTCATTGTTTTGGTAGTGTCCTGACTTCTGTCCCATAGTACTCTGTATAAAGGTGCTATACGCGTTTCTTTGTCTTTGTTGAAACAATTGAGTTCCAAAACATTGGATTCAACTATAATGTGGCTTTTTAGAATTTCCTGAATGACACATGTAGGTATCACGAAAGCTTGTTTTTGCGAATTAAAATCGTTTTAATGATTTTCTTCACCGTTATCATCTACTAGAAACACAAGAATACAATGGGAACATCTGCCGTTCCATTCACGACGTACTTTCAACGCAAAACATTTGTTATTATGGTATGGTGTTGGTTGTGTTAAAAAGTGAAGAACTTCGCATATTGCTTCAAACATTGCATATCAGAAAGTTTGCAGAGGCTATAAAATGAAAATATATTTCCAAAAAACAAGTTTTGCAGATAAGGTAGTTTCATAATTGATATGAGTAATATTTGTTTTACAAATAAACATTAAATGCAGCAAAAATGCTGCTTAACAAAACAACACAAAATGGTTTTCCACAATGGTTTGGCACACACTCTGTTTAAGAATAACAAATGAAATACTCTCGTGTAACACAGCAATAAATTAAATATTTCAACAAAATTATTCACGAATACTGCATTAACATACTTTCTTTTCCTATTTACTGGGTATCAATCAAAGCAAAGACAGGAATCACAGGCCCGAAGACTGAATAGTTTTCTTCCAATTTTTTTGCGGGTTGGAAATTAGTGAAAAAATGACTATTTTTGTTTCTCAACTAATATTCCCTCTTTGAAAATAAGGTAAAAATGTAATCGTGGTTGATAAATGGAGAAAAGGTAATTTAGCACTACCAACACGTTACACTTTTGATTCGTTTTTTCTTTATAATTTTAGAGCAACATTTTATGCCCATTTGACATTATTTCTCGACAAACCTATTATCAGAACATATTCTCGATATACTACTTAAAAAAGTAAGGTTATCAAAAGCATTTATATTGCTTTGTCGATGACACAGTTTTAAAAATGTGCCCGCATAATCTTCGGCGACTTCAAAAAATGTAGAAATTAAAAAGTATGTAAAAATCTAAATTCTAAATCAGTGGAATAATTCTTAGTGAAGCACCATTAGAATATTACACAAAGTTATAACTTCCATATTTGAGAAAAAACAGCGTTTTTAGGCTAGCAGAGACGAAGTAAATATAACAAATTTGAGAATAAGACCCACACAGTACTCATGCCTATCTGTTATTCAGAGTATCGACAAAAATGTGCGGAATCTGTAATACTGAAGTGATTGTGAAACGTTTTATTATTGAGTGTCCAAAATTTAAAAAAAATAGATACACGTCCACCATCCTATTTAACTAAATGAATGAATAAAAAAATGTTTTGCATGAATATCATATATTTTTTAAACTTCAGTTTCTATAATTTGAATTGATGACGGTGAATTAAAGATACTATTAGTGTTATAATACTTTGAAGAGGCTATGTTATAATACTTTGAATTAGTCCGTAATAATATTATTTCGTTTTCCCGATCTTCTTTATATCAAATTCGGTACAGCTTATGACAAATTTCGTAGTACTTTTAAAATCATACCTGATTGACTTTATATAGCAATCGATAATTAGGTTGAACTATCGAAAAAACTTATAAAAATATACGTAAATGCGGCAGCGTTAAGAAACATAAAAATAGTAAACCAATCCTTCTATTGTTCTATACACTGGACGAGAAGTACACACCATTAACATTCTTGGCGCTAGAATTATAGACAAACTATTGAATTGCTGTAGTAATTTTTTAGGCTCTTGTATTTTCATTATTTTTTTGTTTGTTTGTAGAACAAACAGATGTTCAGCGTCATTTCTCTATTATTGTGAGTTCTGGTTTATGGAATACTGCTACGCAGGTTACGTAATTTCATCAGAGAGAAATCAGGATACACGGTCCTAATACGTCCACGGTGTAGGATTATTTTCCTGTTTGTTGTTGAAAGCCGTCACGATGAGATACTCAGGTTACAGGGGCCTTTACGAGTGATGTAGACACGTGACTTTAATTCACCGCTGTCCAGTTCGCTTGTTATCGTTGTCGAGTAATACTTGCTTTCTGAAATGAAATATAAGCAAATGCTCTGTTGTGCTGCAAGGGTGGCGCCGTGCATCTCGTGTTTATCTAGTGAGACGTGTACAGGCGTCCTAGGCGTTATTGTAAGAACTAACATGGAATTCTCGAGGAATCAAGATTGAAATGATTAAAAAGATATTTCGACTTTTTTATCTGTAAACTGATATTAGTACGATGATTATAATCACGTAGCATATTTCTATTTTGTGTGTTTGCCGAGTGAGTTACTGGAAAAACATAATTTAAGTATTTCTTGTTCGAAATTTACACTTCCTATTCTCATAATTTAACATTGGAGTATTTTGATATTTCTCAGTTTGCAGGTGACATGTTCATACAATGTCTTGTGACTGAATACAATGTCTTATTATTAGGGCACGACAACATATAAGAGGACTTAAATTTACTCTTTAACTAGCTTAATGAATTAGAGGAAAAATTAACACTGATAAACTTCAAGGCAAAATATTTACATTGATACCTTTTCACCAATAGCTACAATCGACCAGGATATACAAGATTTCTCTTCAACTCTAGTTACTTTAAATGGATGTCACTTCAAAACGACAGAGAATTGATATGGAAATCCCAAATAAAATTAGAATGCACTATCTACGTTTCCTGGAAATAAAATATATTCGAATTACTTTGAGGTATCGGATTGCACTTTGCGCCATATTATAGATAGGGGAAATAATAAATTTCGTTTCCTCGTTTGTAACATTCTTTTAGATATTGACACAACTTAGAATTTTTAAATTTAAGAAAAATAATTTTGTACCATTCTAAGGTACAAGAAGAGACGAATACAATGGTATAAATATTGTTAATATCCAGAAAATAACTGTGCGAAAACGGTTTCAAAGTTTCCTCAGAAACCATGTTTTCCGGCCCTTTCCACAACGGTTGTCAGGTAAGCGCATATAATAAAAGAGTAACACTCAATAAAAAAACAATTGTAATATCAAGTGCTACTATATTATTATATTTTATCATATTTTTTCACTGTATTTTAACGTTAAGAAGGTTTTATTTTGTTGTGTTCACTGAAATTTTGCTCATATATTTTTTGGAGCCTGAAGGGAAAAGAATATTTCTAGAAATGTCGAAATAAAACTATGTAAAGAAGAATTAAAATTTCGCGTTGTATAACTTCAAGAAAAGTTTGTTTTATTTCTAAATATTTTTGTGAACTTGTCCGTCAAGGAAAACTCCTGTGCCCAAAATATCTTCCGACGCAATACTAATAATGTTTCATCCTGCTCCTCACCATCAATTTTCCAACCACCAGAGGCACAACATGGAGATTAGGGATAGTAAACCTTCTAATAAGAGTTAAGACTTGATAATTTTTTAACTTTTAATCTCTCACAATATAATTAATAATTAACATGTTCATTTCTATTAGATCGTTCTATCCAAAGCTCGCTGTACAACAAAAAAAATTTAAATTGTATGTACATTTTTTGCATCTTCAAGATGTCTTTTCTAACACTGGCGCCATTTTTATGATATAGAAGAAAGTTTCAATTTTTTGCTATTTTCGGATGATGGCAATCAAGCATACGTAGAATGTGTATCAGTTGTAATTGACATTGATATTATTCGATATATGTTGAGAGTTAGATCGGCCTGTTGCTTACTAAAGTGATAGCGATAACACTAACAATTCTTGAAATTCAACGTTGACGGAATGTTTTTAATAACTGTGATAGAAAATATCCACGTTTCACCGACGTAAATTACTTGGAGTAAAACTTGTACCGATTCTAGTGTCCTCTGGGGACTGGAGATTTTGGTACGTTGAAATAAGTCATTCGAATTCTCCAATTGATGTTTTTATCCCTGTCTCTATCGTTAGACAAAATCCTGTCCAGATAAGTGAACGACTGGACTAGCTTTATGGTCCGGATATAAACAGCTAGGGATATACTTTATTGACATACCAAACATAATTGTTTGTCGCATTTTATTCTTTTTGTCGGAAATGCTTGGAAAATGAAGTTAATTTTCAATCCAATTCACAATTATTTAGAGAAAAACATTGTCTTAGAAAATGGCAATGTCTATTATTATGTTTATTTCTAATAATGTTGTGAATTAGACTGTCAAGAAACTTCAAGTGGCCAAAGTATCTTCCGACGGGTTATATACCATTTTGAACTCCTCTACTATGCATATGTTTCTTTGCTTGATTTTTTCATATTCACGAGTAATGCGATATTACTACCTTCAGCAGAAAGAATATCAGAAATAATTAACAACCTTCAGGTTGTTAATTATTTCTTGTAGGTAGACTTTTAATGTAATAAAAAGATATTCGGAATGTGCAGAGATATTGTCTCCACATTCCAAAATCCATTACGCGTCCTTCTTCCCAAAGAATAACAAACTTATTATTATCCGTCGTGCTCATAACAAAGTTGATGGTGAGGAGAAACAAACTCGGAGTCACAACTCTTGTATTAAAAAAACCGTGTAACTATATTCAGATTTAAATATTGCTGAAATAAAGATGTAGGCTTTTGAAGATTTTAATGATGTAGCTTCACTATTTGGGCACGTTTCGGTTAGCTCTGTGGGGAATGTAAATATTCAAATAATCGTTTTCAAATTTCTCACAGCAGTAAGTCGATTCCTTCTCTTAGAGCACCAGGGATAATTGTCAAAATCGTACCGGATTCGCCGTTACAAATTGTTTTTGTTACCCACAGACCATACCAATGCTTTCCAAAGACGCTTGTTTCTATCTTCATTCATAATTCAATTTAATATGTATACGAGTTAGGACAGTCATTCCAGAGCTCAAGAAACCGTTCACATATCGCTCTTCATCCTATAGTACGTCAACGTTTTAAATTGTTTTTGACTGATAAATAGATAATGAATATGTGAAGCTTTGAAGAATTATATTTTACATAACAATTTTTCATGGATGATTGATGAATTTGAATCTGCTTTGCTGCCGAAAAAAAGTTGATATTTGCCATAATCATTCATTCTTAAAACGAGTCAAAAAACAGGTTGTTATGATAACGAAAACTGTGATAATTTATATATAACACGTGCGGTCATCAATTTCACGCACTTTCTGTCTCTTGAACAATCAGTTTTATTCTCTGCATTGTTTTCAATATTACGGTGAGAGTAGAAGTTGCCGAACCTATTTCTTTTCTGCCCTAAGTTGGCACGTATTTACATCCTGTTACCTTTGGAGCTTCGTGTATTTCTTTGATTGGTGAAATTGTTGTTTGTTATTTTGTTATAAATACCCAGGGTGTCGAACCATATGTTCAAGATACATTTGTTCAGGCAAAAGAAGAATAATTCTCGGGTTGACACAACAGCAGAAACTGATTTGTGGCTTTTACGGTCTGGTGTCAATGGACTTGTTAACCTAAAAATATCGAAGGATCTTCTGTTAATACACCCCTTGAAAAGGAAAAAAGACAAAAGACACTAAGTGGATTAGGTACAGTACATTGTGAATGGATTAATGGAGTAATGAGATATATCAGAATTTAAACATACAATTTAAAACACAAGAACATCGGTGAAAGTGATCTAGAATTACGAATTGGACTTGAAACAGAGTTCCTATTATCATGTTCATAATGTTAATATAGTATTTTTAATCATTAATAACTCAATAAAATGGATAAGAAAACCAAATTGTATAGTGTTATTATTAAAATGGTTTATGAAATGCTTGTCACTGGCAAAGGCAAAACTACGGGAGTTATGTTATGTGAAATCATAAATTTCTATAATTTCAAGATTCAATTGCTATAAAAATTTGATATAAACAGCTAAAAATGTAGCTGTAAGAACTATGAAAGTGGTTGTGAGAAAGGTTCTAGCTGTGACATGACTTGTACAATCTGGATTAACCATATTTACTATACATATAATCTATTTTGTAATACACAATACTATAGATTTTATTAAAAGAAAATAGGAAAACATACATGAAATAAAATAATACATCCTAATATTTTTTAAATTTAATCCCAGAATTACATTTCGGAAACTTTCGTTAATATCCTATGTGTATAAAGAATGTTTAAAATATCACAAAACTATCTTTAATTCTTTTTTTCAGAAAATTCACTACAGTCATGATTCAAGATGGTATTGCAAATTCACCCCCGTCAAATCTTATGCACTCTTGAATTCCATTAAACTAATCATTGTATTCTAGAACTCTGTGCACCGTCCATAGCCTTTGCTCTTATGTATAGAGTAAATATACGTCATATAGATAAAATTAATGCCACGGAAAATTGATTTTGAGATTTCAACGAATGTGCTCGGTTTGGAATCCCCCGATGGCGAAAACGTTTGTTTTCATTTTTTTCGTCCGTCCGTCCGTCCCTCCGTCCGTCCGTCCGTCCGTCCGTCCGTCCGTCCCTCCGTCCGTCCGTCCGTCCGTCCGTCCCTCAGTCTGTCTCTGCCTGTTACTGTCAGGTTCTGACTGTCTCTCTGTCTGTCTATCCGTCCGTCCATTTGTCCGTCTACCCGTGTGTCTGTCTGATGGTTCGTTCTTCCATCTACGAATAACACTAACGTCCAAACTATTCATAGGATTTTTTCTACATGAACATATTCCAATTAATCTGTAGCGACTGAAAACCCTGCGAATTTGAAACGAATTCTTTGAATTTGGGGGTTTTTCAAATGAAGTCCACGACAATATTAAAAATTTCCTCAAAATTTTCACCAATCTTTCTTTAAACTTGTATTAAAATATAGTAAAACATTAATAAAGATAGCATATATCTTATTCTCACTGTAAACGCTGAATTTCCAAAAATTGCAAAAGTGAAGCTCTTGGGAGACCTTCATACAACCGCATTTTAGCATAGAAATTTTTTCCGTTAAATAAAATGTATGCTTCAGAATTAGTTCCTTTATGTCAGGTAAATTATTTGAAAATATTAGTCAATTTTGGTAATTTTCAGTGAAATAGCGGCAATTTTAAAAATGAGATTTTCTCAAAAAGAGGTCAATTTTTTCTTTGTACTCTTTGTACGGTAGTGCTTAGTGTAATCAAATAACATGACATAAACGCTATTTTGATGTAATTTTAAGACTTTTCAAAGACTGCATATGTAATTTTTTTAAATATCTCACGTCGTTAATATTTACTTTACCGGCTTTTTTATTCATTTTTACATTTAAGAGTGGAAGTGCTACAAATTGTCTCTTATGAAGTTTGTAGAAAACTGAAAAGTTTTCTGTGAAAATGAGCTTACAATTGCGCATATTCACAAATACTCGAACGATATTTTCTCAAAAACTGCTCCAAATTTTACCATGACAATTTGCAAATTGAGACATATTTTACTTTTCTATCATGTTCTGTAAGTCGTACTTCAATTATACTATAAATGGACAGAAAAATCGAGAATATGTAATAAAAATTTCTTATATTCGCCGATACGTAGCAGGTGGGAAGAGAATGAGGCAAAACCGGACAGCTAGCCCAAACTAAATAGATTAGGAAATGAGTTGGAGAATATATAAGCCATTCTATAGCGCTGTTAGTCTCTAATTTATTTTATGTATGTAATGAATACTTTGATTGGTAAGTTTCTACAATATTGATTGTATAAGATTATTACAGACTACTTACTGACAGTGTGAGGATAATTTTTGGGGTGTTCTTACCACATTTCTCATAATCTGTTCACTGCTGGTGTTTTTCGCAAATATGCTTCGTTATTTAATTTCCATTTTTTCTGTGGAATATAAACATTTGTTTTATTTTCAAGCATCGTTATGGAAAACAAAGGTACTTGATAAGATGTTCAAGAATCAGTATGACTACCATATATTGTAACAAAAAACTCGACTCATTTCTCCAAATTTCAATATTATTTACATTAAATAAATAAAAAGTGTTGTCCGGTATTAAATATATATTTAAGCTTAAGACCTTTTTAATAGAGTAGCTAGCATCATCAGAACTACCTTGCAGTGTATGGAGCAAAACGAAGTTCTGCGGTTTATTGGAATAAACACTCCCAATAAACCGCAGAACTTCGTTTTCGGCTCAGACCTGCAAGAAAGCTCTGATGATGATAGCTTCGATATTGAAAAGATCTTAAGCTTAAATATATATTTAATACCGGACAAACCTTTAATTTATTAATTATTAGAAGGCATCTACCTCACCAGCGATCTTATTAATTTATTTGGATACTTTGATTACAAGGTAGTCCTTGGATACACCGTAGATCACTACCTTCCTTTAGAACGAAGCGACATATTAGCGTCTGACATTCTTCTTCCTCTTGTCAAAAAATATCTCTGAACGTTCACAGCGCTATATGCAACAACTGTGTGAAATATCCTCAGAAAGTTGTACTTTTAGACTCAGTGTTGACTCGCCTATTCTGTTACGTAGTGATTCATGCACGCATAAGAAGAATTTACTGCCATGTGAACAAGAGTGAATACAACATAAATTAATAATATTACAAATTCGTGTATATACTGCTAATATTTTCATAATCTGATGTATTTACTCTGAAAATTATGTTCATTTATTGATGAAAGTACTGAACTATTTTTACAATGTCAAGACATAAAAGCCATTTTATTTAAGTTTCCTGCTTTTAGCACCTAAATCTTCATAAAATTGTAAAAACAATAAATTTCAGTGTAATATAATAAAAATCCCAGTCTAGTTACTAGTAATCCACAGTACTAGTATTATCCATAACTTGTTACAAATTATTGTATAGTGCTTCAGCAAAATTTGCATGACGGTGTTAATGTTAAATATTAAAAAAAAACACTTACCGACTTTAATAAATTTTATTATATTTAAGGTTAATTTTTATTATAAAAATTTTAAAAATTTCAGTGTTCTATGAAGAGATTTCCATAAGTTTTGAAATGTATTTAATCTTCCTTTATTAAATAGTGTTTTTTTTAGAAATGATAACGGCTCTAACGTAATGGTTGGCATAATTCCTCTACGGAAATTCACGTGAAAAGGAAATTCAAATAGATGTGACGCCAAAGATACATGACATTTCACAGAGAATACGTGAGGACAGTGCAAGAATACGATAATTTATGGTTATCGGAATATCGGCGACGTTCTCATCGGAATGCATTAGCAAGGTAACGCCCGCTCACGAGGCTTCCAAATTACGCCCGGATCACATTACCGACTCTTGTGCGAAATACAGAAGAAACTATCAAAATAATATCTCGCTATCAATGGCAAGACGAACATAATTACATTTCGCTTTGGCACATTGTACGGAATCAATTAAATCTGAATATATGGATATATTTGTGAGGATAAAAATAAAACAAAAAGGTCGTTTTTTTTGCAGTGAAATAATGTTGCATAATACAGTTGTATTACATATATTAAATGGATGAACAGATCATGGGATGAACATATCTGGTGGTCCTACTGCAATGGTGAGGGTGTATTGTTAATAACTTCATATAAAACGGTAACTATCGAATAATATTATACAAAATAGGATCTTGGTATTAGTATCATATACTAGGAAACTTTTTTGTCGTGATTCAGGATCATTTATTGTATTACAATGTTTTGCAAAAATAAATTATGTTTGGGAGGAGATCTCTTTGTTTCTTTAATAAATTTAATTTGTTTTCCAAGGATATTCAATAGATATATTACATCCTTCGATACAGTTACTCTGATTAAAATCTGTCAACGAACAAACTTATGGAGGAGGATCAATTGTTTCTTGCCTGTTCCCAGGTTAGCATAGTTTCTTTCCTTCATTTCGCATATCGCCAGTTATGACGATAACTTCAAAATAATGAAAACAAGAATAGAAATATAATGAGAGAATAATTCACATCTTAAAACTATGCTCAAATGCAACTTCCCATATCTGTGCATTTATTCAGTGCTTAAATGTCAGAAAAGTCTGGCAAATGAAAATGGAAAGTAACAAAGGGTCCCAAACACAACTATGGAATATTGATTTGATTTATTTCGCCAAAAAATAAAACATTGTATGTGACATACGGGGTAGAACTACCACATGCGTCCGTGTTCTTGAACTTCAAAAACTCCAAAACTCATGAACTTCAAAAAAGTATTTTTTATTTTTTTACGACTCGTATTTAACGGATATTTTTTAAGTAAAAGTCCACCACACAAGGTCACGCAACGCTCCCCAGTGAACGGGCGCTCAGGCAAGAAATGCTGAGCACTAAAAATAAAAATTACTAAAAAAATGCTTATCTAACATATAAAAATATGTATATAACTGGATTCGTCTTTTTACGCTCGTCGTGGTATACTAAAATAATGCGTGTAGTTCCGTTTAGAAAAAAACAAAGTTACCTCAACTTCTCGTAAAACACAAACGTTAAAATCGAAATAAAAGAATGTATCATTTAGCCCCATTCCCTCATGCACCTCCGTGAAAATAGCATTGCAATAACTTCAATATTTCAAAAACTGCAAGAGGTGGTAAAGTTTCATGGCTCACCCGATATATTACCGTGTATATGTCGGTATCAACAGCAAAATAAATCAAAGAAATATTTGCATCCATTTTTAAGAAACTGTTTTAAAACGTCCTTCAGGCTCTTTATTTATTTGAACGTCAAAAAAACAGTTAAAACTGTATGACCTGCTATGGGGAGAAATTCAATTTGTGCATGGTTTCCTGAGCACTGAGCTTTTTTTTTCTGAATTGTGAATACATGTAGCAACGAGCCTTGTTGGCAAGAATTGATATGAAAGTACCCCCTCCGTATAATATAAACTACTTGCAAAGGCAAATCAGATGTAGGCTATTATCCCTAGCGCTTTACGTGAAGAAATCTACTTATGGTCACGATAAAATGGAAAACGATTATTCGAGTATCTACATTCCCAAAAGAGCTCAAGCCAACGCACACAGTGAAGCTACAATTATATCCAGAAGGAAAACAAGGGGGCCATCTCAGCATTTGCACAAAGATCAGCAAAACTGGTCGAAAAACTGGGTCGAGACGTAAACCATGTAAAAAAATTCCCCGAAAATCAAGTATGTTCTAAATGTAAGGTAATCACGAAATAAACCAGATGAAGTGGATAATATCAATTTCGATAAAAATCTTGCCTATGGCGTAAACGCTAGAGTAGTTCACAGATGATCAGACCGACGCTGTGCCATAAACAAATTTGTCATTATCAAGAACATAAAAATGGTGGATTCTGAAAACACAATATGCAGAAAGATGTTACTTACATGTAGGAATAAATATTATCCATATTTTTGGCAACAAAGGCCTCTAAAATAAGTTTTTCATGAATGAAAATTGCCGCTTTTCTCCAGAATTGCAATATATTTTCTATACTCTATAAGATGTATGCGAGAAATTAAAACAGTGCCAACAAAGCTGGATGGAAAAGTATTAAAATTTTACATTTTCACACCTTAGTAATAGTATTTGTTTGCATCAGTACAGATTTAATATTATTGTATTGCTACCAAAACAGCAACCCATATTTTAGCGCAGTATTTCTACACCAACAGGTATAAAGAGAGCTCAAACATATGCGCACATTAATGCTACATTGGCGTCCAGAAGCAAAGCAAGGGTCCCTCTCAACATTTTCTCAATGAATCAGAGAAACTGGACGAAAAACCTGAACGAGATTGTGGGTCATTCACTCATTAGCATTACCAGCCACAGGCATACATAATCTCTAAAACTTACACAGGCAACAAATCATACAAATATTAACTGATGCATTAAATATCACTGTTAAAATGAACATTACTTTCCTTTGTGATGGTCATCTATATTACTAATTTTAAATGCGCGCACAAATTGGAAGATAACTATGTACTTTCCTGTTCTGTGAGTGGTATGCATGGTTTTGTTAGATGCTCAGGAACTCAAGGAGATTTTCTATTGTACTAATTTTCAAGCGCGCAAAGAAATATGCATCATATGGGCAAAAGAGTGGTGTATATGATTTCGTTGCACAATCACGCAATTGAAAAAAAAAATTAAAACCTCTATGTTTCTAATTTCCAATGAGTGCATAAATTTAAAGGAGGATATACATCCCCGGCCATGTAAAAGATTTCTGTGATCTGATTAAATGCCGAAGTAATACAAAGTAACAGGAATTCCGAATTCGGGAAGAAGAAGCTAATTATCTACTAATGTCAGAAACATTTTAAATCTGTTCGCTTGTGCCGGCTAGGGCGGTGCCCCACTGGTGGGAGATACGTGGTTAGGGAAAAGCCCGTTAGCCGACAGTAGGTCGGCGCCGGATCTGGCCATCCAGCGGAGGAAGACCACCGCCACCTCCCGAGCAAAAGCACGCACTACACTTACGGGACTAAGGACCATTGTAGTTGACGTGCCCGAAATCCTTATCAATCAATCAATCATTTTAAATCGGTTCGCAATATGCAATGAATAGAAGTGTACCCTTTTCACGTTTTTTTTAAATTCTGGGATCTCTACCCTAACTCTATACAATTTAAATTCTGTGTATAGAAGGAAACGAACGATTGTGCAAGGATTTGTAAGAAAATGTTTGCTTCGTCTCATACGAAACTATTTGCGAAGGCAAATGAACTACAGTGTCGGGTATTTTACCTCTTCGTGCCTTTAGATAAGAAATCGTCATACTGCCGCCAGAGCATGGAGAACATTTCATTTTAATGAACAATTAAATAGAATATAAATTACACAGCTATAAAAAATTAATTATGTTTGTTATTTTTTAACAACAGTATTTTAACCGCTTCCCATGATTCCTGCAGCAAGTAGTCAATAAATAATTTTGTTTCACTTGTAAATAATCTAGACATATGTGTATTATTTGTTTTGTCAATGTTAACATTTCTTGTAAAGGTAAGAAATTGTGCATTTGGAATTGTGCGTTGGAATTTCATAACTACTAGGAGTTTTGTGAACCTAATGCATTCTTTGAATTGTATGTGTTATTGTAGTATCTAAAATGAAGGAATTAATTAAATTAATAAAGTACTCTTCCTCGCAATATTTGCCCAGAAAATCAATGTTAAATCTCCGCAACAACAATGGATTGAAGAGAGCGATTGCTGACTTGTTCGCAGTTTACAGTTCTCCTATTTCTAAAAACGTGTATACAAATGAATATTGTGTCGTCATGGAGAAAAACACACAGACATTTACAAGTATGTACAAGTTTATTTACACGTATGTACAATAACTAAATTCTGCTCCGAAACTACACACTTTTGTGTATTTCCCTGTAGATACCCCACATAGCTAGAGAGGACCCGCCTCCACTGACGCTTCTCCCGCGCCACTACCGTGACCTCGTCACCCGTGCAAAAGGCACGACACGCTCCAGCCTGGGCGTAAAGTTTTGCGCATCGCGCGAGGTTTCCAAAACAAAAAACCGTGTGAGCTCGTCGGCTCGATTTTATACCTAGAGTGCAGCCTCCCAGATCAAGATGGCGTCCACTTGATCTAAATATATCCCAACGCCATGGCGCCAAGGCTATTCAGCCCGTAGGTATGCGATACTTCCGCTCCTTCTCCCACCCACGGCTGCCAACGTGACGCTACAATATACATATAGTATGTGTATTGGACACATTTTTTGAAAATTGTGTGTGTCTTCGCAACATGTCTCTTAGTCCTTCTTGGGCATTGAACGTATCTGGAGTAATCCTTCGTTAAGTTTGTGTCGTATTGTCTCGTCACGTCGCTGTCAAACTTTTATCCCTGTGGCCAGAGGCTCCCAGATGATCACCCATACAGGAATCCGTGGTGTCTTAAGTTGTTTAACTTCTGCAACTTCACGAAGCATAATAAAGTGATTACGAATAAATAACGAATTTCCCGACACGGGCGTTCAGAATTCGTTCAAATTCAGTCAGCCTTCATACTGCTCGTTGCGTTTATTTCGAGAATGTTCATTTCCGCCTGAGACAGAGCTTAATGATATGGGGAAACAGGTTCTCTAGCTCTCAGAATTTTAGATTACAGAAGACAATTTTACGAATAATAAGCAAACGTCTCCCACGTGATTCTGGTAAGCTTCACCTTATTAAGATAGAAATGCTATCATTACCATGCCTAAGAATTTATAAATCAGTTTTTCTAAAAAAATACTTTCTCAAGGACGGGAACAAACTTTCAAAAAATACAGATATCTATAGCTGTATCACTGTAGCAAGCATTATATATTACAAGCATTATATATTACAATTATATCACTGTTAAAGCATATCTTCTGGGTAAGTGGTCCCCAGCTCGATCAGGTTTTTGGTCGAGATTGTTTGAACGTTTGAGCTAATACTGAAATGGCACCTTGTGTTACTTCTGGACATAAATGTAGCTTTCATATCTCTACACTTTTGTCCGATCTGTGCAGGGAATGTAGGTAATACATAAATCGTATTCCATCTTCTTGCTGCACTAAGATTACTTTATTTAGAACACTAGGGATACTGGCCAATATCCGTAGCGAATACTTTCATATCAATTCTTCCTTGCTATCTGTGTTCATAATGTACCTTAATAGGAACCAGTTAAGACAGAGACCCAGAGCTCAAGAAATAGTGCACAGATTACATGTACTGGCATAGTACATCGCACACTTTTAACCATTTTATTACACTGAATCAATAAAACGTGTATAATCTATAGCTTGCTGTGTTGGATGCCGGTAGATAAAATGTAAAATAATTTTGAGCATAGGATGATTTACAACAAATATTTCATAACTATTTTCAAATTAATGCATATTTAATTCCGTCAAAGACGTAGAAGTGATATATTTCCGACGTAAATACAGGAAATTCGATGTGCAGAACCCTTAATTCGATTCCCTTCCTCAACAATAATAGTCTGCAAGATAAAAATTCAGAATGTGTGAAATTCTAACTTTAATACGACATAACCGATATTACGCAAAACAAAAAAATCTATTTGATTTAAATCGTTGTCTTGAGCAGCTTGGTGAATGCAGTTTTATTTGAAAGTGATTAAACGTTGTTGTGCAAAATGTAAATCTTTTTCAAAGATCTATGTTCTTCTGCTGTATCTGTCTGTAATTGATAGATATTTACGCAATGCCCCCCCCAGTGCATAGACGAAGATTTATTTATTTATGTATTTATTTATTTATTTTACGTCAAAAAACAGTTGAAAACTGCGTATGACGTGCTATGGGGAAAAGTGAATTGTGTGCACATTTTTAAAATTCTGTGATCTCTACACTGTCATATACTACTTAAATTTTGAATTTTGAAAGGGAGAAAAAAACAACAAAAACTCCCATGTAATAAAATCTATTTTCAAGGATAAATAAGCAATAAATTTTCAATTTTGAATGCGAGAAAAAAAAACTCCCATGTAATAAAATCTATTTTCAAGGATAAATAAGCAATAAATTTTGCCTCTTATTACTTCCTGCCGCGACAACATGGAAACGATAATTTGAATAATTGTATTTCCCACTCAATTCTAGAAGACGTGCACAGAAAATGAAGTTACATTTATGTCCAGAAGTAAAACAAAGGGCCATCTCAGCATTTGCTCAATGGATCAGGGAAACTGGACGAAAAACCTGATCGAGATGAGGGTCATTGACCCGGAGGCTGCAATACAATACTTGTTACAGGTTGTTTATATACATTTGTACAATTCAAATGGTGGTTCAAATGCATTATGTATCATTGTTAAAATTAATGTTATTTTTCTTGTGATGCTCAGTATATCCTCTAATTGTATAGAAACAGTTATACAGCAGAAACGATTTCATTTGGGATTTAAACTTTTCTATTGAATTAAATAAGATTATGAGGATCTTAGGATATCAGGTGGCGAGGAATTGGTACTGGGATTGGAAGAAACGGTAATAAGTTTTGAGGAGAGTGTAAGAGAGTTCAAAATAGGGATGGGGGTTTGAAATTGCAAGGGGAAATGAATGGGTTTGTGTAAGGAGATGGCGTAACAGCGCAATTCATGATGTGTCGTGCCAGCTCACTACAGAGTGTATTTTTAACAGCAAGGTTCGTGTGGAGACCATGCCGGATGAAGTGTTTAGCGGAGAGGAAATTAATGCAAAAACGTTTGATATTTATTTCACTCTTGTATCAGAAGGGCAGAGAGAAGACAATATGTTAATATTTTGGCACGCTGGAATGTGTTTATATGTTGTTTAGACGTAAAATGATTGCCGAAGTTACTCACTGTAGCCTCTTATGTTAATGATTGTGTCAGTGTCTTCGTGTTGGTATCCATCTCTGCAGTCACATCCCCAAATATCCCGTTCGGTTATAAAAGAACAAAACTGAATAGCTTCCTACTGAAAATAGAAGAAAGATGGCGGCCATGTTTGTCTGGTATAATTTTTACCAGTTTTTAAGCTCAGTTAAAATATCTTTGTTTCCAGGAGTCTTTACGCAGATTTACGTGTTTTTGTTTTGAAGTGCTTCCCAGCATGTTTGTGTTATTTTGTGTGTAAATTTGTTGATGGGTGACGAAAGTTGTGGGAATCAAGAAGGCGATGAAATTCTGTTTAATAACGTGAAACTCTAAACTTGTTTTGGCCGGTGACTATTTTAGTATCACGCACTTGCTGCAGCTCACCAGCGTTTTTTCTAATTGTTTATAAATAATTGTAGCAGAAGATATTTTACTTAGCACTTAAACTTGGATTTCAATTTAAATATTAATTGTCATTTGGTAATGAGTTGTAAACTAAAGAACATTTTTTTATTTATTTATTTTAGTAAACTGTTGATACTGAAACTTGACGAATTTCCCCGTGTGTTAAAAAAAATATTTTGCCCCCTTTAAGTCACATTTGACCAAAACTACAGATTCGTAAGTAGAAAAAAATGTATGATCTGAACCTCAATGCATAGAAGCTTGCAGAGATTAAGGGTATGGCATTTGCTTACTTTCCGCAGTTGTAAAATTTGGGTACTAAAGATTTATTTCTCCATAATATTATGCCATATCTCAGATACGAACTTGAATTGGCAAAATATACCCAACTAGCAACATGAAGGCTCACTATATTTGAAATATATATCTGAATGAGTTACATAATGAACTTGCTTTTTAATTCATTTATATGGATATTCAAATTGAGGTTGGACTGAACTGAGAGACTCAGAAATGTTCTCACACATTATCAGAAAATTGCATATTCTTCATTTTCAGTGGTCCATGCGATTGCCTGTTTGGAACACAAAACTCTATTGAAACCATTTCTTATTCTTTTAATATTAATATGTTATTACGAAATCAATTCGAAATATGAAAAAGAGTGTTATTTGTCTATTATTTTTGCAACCAATATTCAAGTCATCAGCAAAGACAATTGTACTTTCATTTCGAATGGAAGAGAAAAGAGATAAATATTGTATACGTATAAATAAAGGAATATATGACCAAAGATCGTACCTTACGGCATCCCTTGCTGAATTGAAAAAGAATTGGAAAGATAGATAAATCATGCCAGTTCGGCATTTCTACTCTTTCAACATGTTTCAGGAGCGAAGTAACTGATCTCGGGCAACATCACGAATTCCACATGCAGATAATTTTGAATCCTAATGGTATGGTCAATGACGTCAAATCTTTCGAAAGATCTAAAAATATTTCAACAAGTACTTCATTTTCGTCAAATTGATAATGAAAAGTCTTTAAGACAAAAAAATGCTGTTTTGTTCGTTTTGGATGTTCTAAATCTCTGTTGTGTGTCTAAAAACGTTTCATATTTTCTGATACAATTTTCCATTCCTAATTAGATGAGTATCTAATATTTTTGCAAAAACTGACAAAAGAGATATTGGTTAATAATTTTGAATATCATTTTTTGCCTTTATATTCAATAGTGGTTTAATTTGTTTGAGGGCATCTGGAAATATTCTTGTACGTAAATAATCGACGAAAGTGTAAATTTACGGATGTATGAAGGTAGAAAGAGACGTTCTTAACAACAATCCGGACATTGAACCAAACTAGAAGAATATTTATTTTTTAGTTTACGGGCTGTTTTGAGGATTTCATTAGAATTTTAGAAATTTAGGAAATTAGAAGATTGTATAAAAGTGTGTTGGAAACATCTGATACTGAAGATTTGACTTTTAATATATCCTGAGATCAACCACAATTCTCGAAAAGTATTAGTTGAAGAGACTGGTGATTTTTGCCGGATCGCTCACCTCACTGTTATTACTTTTTAATGACATCGAGGTGATTATCAATTTAATACACGAGAGCGAATCAAATGAAAACGTAATGTCTTCAAAATCTGGTAAATTAATTGATACATAAAAATGAGTGCCTTATCTCTTTCTTAGAGCGAAAGATGTGTAAAGGAAGAATTCTATTACTTGAAAACAACACTAGAACTGCGTTGAGTCCCTTTAAAAAATCCTTTGATTTCCACTTTGACTCAGGTGCAACGCGTTTTTATTTCATTGAATAGAAAATGCTTGCCTGTCATCGTCTTTGTGAGTAATTTTAAATCGTGAAAATCACCCATATTGTTTAGCAATTGGAGCTGGTGTGTTTCGTGGCCTGATGTATGACAATAGCAGAACAAGCCGTATTATCAGTATGGCGTATTTGAGAACCGGTTAACTTTTGAACCCAATCGTCTTCCTGATTTATACCTAATTTTGCGAATATGGCGATAGAGTTTCATGACGAGCTCTCATCACGGGCCACTGATAATTTTTTGTTCAGGTACAGCTCCAATATGACCAGCTTGTTATGGTAAAAAACGGGTGTATCTTGTTTTGCTGATGATTGGGTGCTTAGTCTGATCATGGGACAACTGAAAGTAAAGTTACAATATTTTTTGCCTTTCACTATGCTGGTATTTTCAAGTTGCACATATATGCTGCTGGGGTCTTACGTACCACAAAATAAAAAAGTAATCTAACGCGTAAAATACATGTGTTGTTTATTAATCATATTATTGAGAAAATATAAATACAGTTTCTGGTGAGGTAAGATTATAAACCTCACCAGAAACTGTCGATAAAAATATCGCACTTTTCATGTGAATTTTCAATGTTTCTGACTACCTACTACATATACAACAAAATGTTATTTGCTATGTATGGAATTATGAAAAAAATATGTAATTTTTGGTGACAAACGGCAACTAACAATCTTCTCATGGAATGGCCATGTTGGTCACAAATAAATATGCCTCAGTTTTTGGACCGATTTTTAGTTTTTTAATCTGCACTTCACATGTACATTTTCGTTGTGGTTCTTCATAGAGGTCGCGTTGAATGGTAGATATTCCTAAGAATTTGCTTATAATGCCTTGCAAATCCGGAGGAAAATGTTTCAAATCTCTACGTCCCAAATGCGAGTGAATAAGAATTTTCCCAAGTTAGTGGTTTCTATGTTAAATTTACAATGAATTTTCAAGGGACCTTAAAACTCAAATTGTTTTCGCCAATAATGCTCAGTCATTTTTTTGTCTAAAAACTATCATCTAATGGCCATCATCTTGTTTGTCTAAAAACTTGTCGACACCAATGGTTTGTCATTGTCTTCAAGTCAGTCTGTGGATGCTGCAGAAACTCATTCTTGCTCACTGGCGATAAATTCACTTACTTCAGCATCACCTGAACCCCATTCACTAAATTCAAACTGTCATCATCAATGATGACATTGATGTCATCATCAAACTGAAATCATCAACAATGTTTTTTAATTCTTCTATTAGGGATCTGTTAGATGGTATTCATGAAGTCATTTTGTTGAAAAAGTAAACACAAATGCACACACTTTCATGCTGGTGGGGTCCAAATGGTTAAAAATTGTGCTTACAGTAGAAGAGACGCAAAGAAAATGTATAATGGAAAAAGTACTATATACAAACTTCAAATATGCTCCAAACATGTCCTCTCAAAATATGCTCAAAATATGCTCCAAACATATCCTCTCTAATGTAATTAGGCATTTCGAAGTGAACTTTTTTATAGTACTTAATGTAATGATGCAATTTACATCCAAATTTTAAAAAAGTCCATTGTTGTACCGTCATACAGTAATTAAATATGTGCCTTTTAAGAACAGATTTCACTGAGGAAGGAATCCCTGTATTCAATATTAGAATTGTAGGAATACGCCGAACAAATTTTGAACTTTTACAATTTTCGAAAAATTCAGTGTTCAATGAAGATGAGCCTTGCAATTGGAAAGTCATTCGTGTAGCCCAGCAAAAGAGTTATTTTTAGAAAATTTGGAAAATATTGATGAACGTTCATGTAAAGTACCCCAAAAAATAAAAATTAAATGTTAGAATACTCTATAAACCTCATTTCTTTTGAAGTGTTATTTGTTTCTCAAATGTTTATTTTCTTAATAGCAGCGACTGCTTGGCTAACATTTTTTGATGGATTAAAATATGCTGTTTCTGTTATTGCGTTTTTAAAGAGAAATATTCGTGTTTACAGATGCTAGAAGAGCATTGTAAGAGATTTAACTCAATTAATATATACAGAACTCCTACAATACACTTGTAGCATAATCTTTCTCAATTATTAAATCATTACGACTGAAACTGAGGTAGGTACAATTTTGAACGCCTGCATTAAATGATACGACTCAATATTTTCTGTATATTAAATTGAGAACTTTTCTTGCTTCACTTTTGTTCCCTTTTTGACTTTCGTTACTGTCACACCCTCACGGCACCAAAGAAACATATTTAACTTTTCGGAAGACGAATGCTGTTTCATGTCAAGTAGTAGTGTGAGTATACTTGATATCTCAAATGAATTCCATATTCCTGTCGTTTTTTACTGTCGACGATGCAATTTGTACTTTATAATACTGTCATTGCGATACCTATAATAAATCTTGAAATCTATTTGTATTAAATGCAAAATTTAAAAGCTAATAATGTCTCTCCTTATGATAATTACTCAGTTTAATGGTCAATGTTTTAGTAAATAATTTAATCAATATTCTTCTTCTTCTTTCCCTGATGCCTCTCAGCGTCGGGTTAGCCATTCGACATACTCCTTTTTGTCTTGTGCCTTGAGCTTCATCTCTCTTAGTGTAGCTCCGCTCGTTTGGCATATATCCTGTATATAGGCGTCCCATGTTCCTCATGGCCTTCCAGGTGGTCTCTTTCCCTCTGGCCTGGCTTCGATAATTTGTTTCGCTTTTCTATCATCTGCCATTCTAGCAACATGTCCGTACCACTTCAGCGCCTTGTTTTCCATTTCTTTGAGTATCGGGGTAACTTTTAGTTCCTCTCTGATTGTATTATTCCTAATTCGATCTCTTCTTGTTTTCCCTACTATCCTGCGGAGGAATTTCATTTCCCCAGCTGTGACTACTTTCGGTTTTCGTATTATGTGGCATACTTTCAGTTCTATATATAAATGTTGGTATACATACGGACTTATAAATTTGGAGTTTTGTTTTTGTACCTACATTCATTCTTAACAAGTTATTATTTATATAATTTATTTATATTTTATAATTATAATATATTTATTTTATTTAATTATAATAAATATTAATAAATTTATATCTGTGAATATTCGCACAAAAATAAAAATATGTATTAATGAAAGTGTTAATGGGACGGTAATAGTTTATTCAGTTAATTTTGTGATTTTGTACGTGTACCCTATCAAGCTGATATATTTATTACTGTAAAAACGATTTTGAGGTTGTACGTGCTCCATGAGTATTCTTTAAAAACGCAGATTCCTTGAAGGCCAAGACGACGCGTTATCGGGGCCGTAGACGTTGCGTATTTTACTGCCCTTGTGCGTAGGTCGCATTGGAAGCATTCACAAACCTACACATTCCATTGATTTATTCATTCATTATTTTGTTTCGGGAGCGTCAACTGCTATGATCTTTAATTCCGTAAGTTCAGTGTGTTTTTACCACGGTATGTTGTGGATTCTTCACCCGCTGAATAACGAGATCCGACATCGACCTACAAATCCAATTGCGGATTTTTTTCCATCCAGATATCTCCCACCAAGGAGACACCTTTCCAACCGGGACAAACTCTAAGATCTCGACATGTTTTGTAATTGTGCATAAAAGTGTAAGGGTGTGTAAGTAAGGATTTCAAGGTAGGACAAGGAAGAGAAAGGAAGGATCGCGCGCGGTTCGTTAGACCGTTTGTTAGGGTACTGCTCCGAAATTCGTGTTGCGTCGATCGGAGAAAGTCACGGAAAATTTCCGATCAGAGCAGCTGGCCACTAGTGTCCTCCATATAGCGACTGAATTCGAGAACTCTATCTAGCTAGTGTAGAAAATCCTGCCACCATCGGAGCTCGAACCTTAAGACCGCCCAGAGCCAACTCAATTACATTCCATGAGTTTGATTTACTTTCTCGTATTCGATTTTGAATATATTTTACTACGCGGTACAAAAGTAAGAATAAAATATCCATTGATACAAGACATCCGTTACTCACCGCAGTATTTTGCTTCTTTCATTTTAGTTTCTTCGTTTAGTAAGGTAGAGGTACGGATACAAAGAGTTTCAACCTACGCTTTGCATCCGTTCCGTAAACCACACCTCTCAATTGTTTCGTAACAGTTAAATATTCTTGTCGGCTCATTTCTTCCTCTTCCTCACTCTTCTTCTTCATTTTTTCCTCACTCTACACTCGCGCCTTCCTACACTCATATGTGTTGACATTTTTAGAATACTATCACTCTCGAACTATCTTAACTACATTTTTTGTGTTATCAATCGACTTCCAACAATATCACAACTGAAAGTAATGTGGAACATCGAGTAACTACGTTTCCTCTCCGTCTCTCAAACATATTCTGTACACATCAAAGTGAAGTTAAGAGTATTTGTCACATTCATATCCTTGCAGCGCGGAGAGGAGAATCTTTTGATGGGTCTCTTTAGAAGATTTCTTGAAAAAACTGTACATTCCAAACATACTTGAATGTTATATTATTTACAAATATTTACAAAATAAATTCGTAGACAATACTTTGCAATGAATCACATGTTACGTGTCGACTTACATAGTCATTTTTACTCTCTTTAACATGATATGAATGTTGCTTAAAATACATAAACAAATATTAGCATATATCATAGTTTTATTTCAGTTTTATTTTCATTTTTTTAACTTCAGGTTTATTTCACATTTCCTGTTTGAATGTAATATAGAATGGAATATTTCCAGTGACTCTTGCGGTACTCTTTGTACGTATAATACGTTATGACGTATTGGAGAAGTGGAAAGCTATATTTAGTTACCGCAAGCAAAGCAAGGAATAATCTCATAATTTGTTCTTTGTATCAAGGGAAACTGCGCAATAAATGCTTATTATTTTTGTCATGCATTTTATTTTGCTTTTCATTTCTTAACACAAACATATTTCAATTCGTCCTGGAAAAAACTCTGCAATTGAGCTTATTTTCTAGGTGATGCAAAGAAATAAAAGAGATCATCTTTCCGGACTTCCGGCCGGCTTTCGACGGATTTTCCGTCATCATCTGTCTCGCTGCTTTCGGCAAAAGTCGAACTGATGATGACGACAAAACGTCAAAAGCCAGGTATCTGAATAAAAATACTATGTTGACGAAGATGACCTCTTTTATTTCTTCGCATAAGAACACCGAATCAGAATTCCCACAATTTCTAAGTAATGTATTTCCATTTATTTTTTGTCCAGTTTGACCAATCAATAAACTCCGAAGATGCTCCTTCATCATGCTACCAAATATTGTGATAAAAAATTATGTTTGTCCTAACAGATACTGTATTTGAAAGTCATTGAATACCTTGAACTCTTTTAGTCTCAATGTAAATGCCGTCCTTTCTGAAATAGAAAGGAAGGAAGAAAGAAGGGGATGCCACTTTCAAAAGAAGTTCTTCAATGAGGCAAAACTCGATATTTTCGGCACTCCACATGGACCGGCCGCCGTGCCTCGCGCCGTGCGTCCGTGTGTGAATGTAAGTAATTTCCCTTCCTGAAATACAGTCGACTCCGGTTATAGTGAACTTCTGGGGACTAACATTTTTGGTTCACAATATCTGAGGTTCGCTACATCCGGTGATGACAAAATCAAATAGAATTTCTCCATAACGATTGATTTTGTTAATATAGAGCAAAATACATGACGAGCGCGATCTGAAAATTTCAATATCTTTATTTGTCCTTAAAAAATCAATTATTTTCAATTCTTTGTTTGTTCTTTTTAATTAGTAATTTCTGTGTATCCTTTTCCAGAGTTTGTGCTCTCTCCATACTTGGTTCTGCGTTGTCCTCTGTCTCTAGATAGCGCTGTCTTGACATCTTTCATTGCTTCTTGCACTGTTGGAATAGCGTCCCACTCTACGAAAACGTCCCACACTACCCGCAACTGTTGTAATAACATACGAGATCCAATTAATTTCCAGGACGTTGTATTTCCTACGTTCACTATAGCCGAGGTTCAGGTTCACTATAACCAAATCTCCTTATGTTTATTTGTAATGTAAGTGAAACGGGGCAAGTGACTTAAGTTGACTATAACCGAGGCTTCATATATCCGAGCTCACTCTAACCGGAGTCGACTGTGCTGTGTGTCATAGAGATACGACCTTGGAAAGAAGCTCTTGAACGCCGCAAATCTCTCGTTTTTTCGGCGGGCCGCGTGCCGTGCCCATTGCCGTGCGTCCGTGTGTGAACGCTCTCCGCCGCGCCAGGTGGGTTTCGTCCGGGTTGGGCTGTTCTGAGCTGCCTGGCGCGCGTCTTCGCCTCGGCCGCCGCAGGCCCCCGGCGCGGCGCCGGCGTTGCGTGGGGGGCGGGCGCGGCGGCCACCCACGCCAGTGGCGGCCCCGCCGCCGCCGCGGCGGCGCGGCGGCGCCCCGTGTGTGGCACTCATTACAAGATGTCTGCGGCCCTTGAAGGATAGGCCGTCATCGCGCAGGCGACCGCACGCCCACCTGCACGCGCCCGCACGCGAACGACCCCGACCCCGCCCACCGCCCACGCCCGCCGCCCGCGCGGGGGAGCGCCCGCCCGCCGAAGAATACGCGGCGCGGCGCCGGCTGGCGCGCAGATTGCCGTCGCCAACGAGCCCCGCACGAGGAGCAGCGCCGGCAGGAGGAGGGGGGAGAGGGAGTTAAGCTGGGACAACTACTCCGAGTACACGAGCGCGTCCTGTCGCTGAAGATCGTTTTCCGGCGTTTTGTTTCCTCGGTTGCGCGCTAAGCAAAGGTGGTGGGTGGCGTATGGCGAGGGGCGGTGAGCGGCATCGCAGGTGCGATTGCAAAGTGGGGTGGCAAATGTAGGGGAACTCCCAATTGTTCGAGGTGGATTAAGAATCCCAGCTCTTTTCCCAGAATTTTTGTTTTTGTACACATTACGAAATGGGGAAAGTTAGACAAAGTAGGAAAAGCAGGGGATGATGGCGGAAAAACAAATGAATAAAGCGGCTGTTAATGCCTGGCCACGGGCAATGCAAACCAGCGAATCACAGACTTCCTACTGTAGAGCGTGGTGATGGTAAGATGATTCAACGAAAACGACAAACGCCAAGAGCAGGAACCGGCCAAAAAATGTTGAGCGGGAAGCGCCGTACACCGGCTGAGGGCCCACCAAGGCGTTTCGTGTGATCCGAGGGCGGGCGACGCTCGCGGGGCGCGGGCGAGCACCTCGGATCCCCCGCGGCGCCCAGTGCCGCCCGCGCCCGGCGGCGTCGCGTCGGAGGAGATTTGTGCGGAGTCGCGGCGCTGCGACGCTGCCTGGGGCCTTGTAAAATCGAGTCCACCTTAAATCACGGCTGCGCGGCGTGGCGGCGTGTAGGCCGTCCGTCATAAGGCCGCGAAGCACCGCCACCGCCCGCCTCCCGCCTCCGCCCAACCACCCCCGCCGCCGCCGCCGCCGCCGCCGCCGCCGCCACCACCACCACTACCACCCGGGTCTCGAGCGTCCTCTCGAGCCGTTCGTTGCGGCCCCGAGCGCAGAAAGAGCGGCACGCGAAGGCCCGGCCACACCCTCTGCGGATTCCCGGCGCCGCGCCGTCTCGTGACGCTGATGTATGTTTTGTTGCGGAGGATTCTTGCGCGTTTGCGGGGCCGTCTTTTAGAGTCGCGGGCTTTCCGTGTACCACGGAAATACACCCAGTGCACCGAGCGCGGGGCTTGTGTAAATGATAAATAATGACGGTCGTTTGTTACTTATATAGAGCAATTTAACAACTTCAAACGCCCACGTAGTGCGAGGATATTTCCGCATTCTGGTAGCTGAAAAGTAAAATTTTTAACTGAATTCTTACTGCTTGTTATGTTGTTTTGGGAAAGTATTAAATCCTATTAAATACATTAAAGATTGCAAGAAATATCCATATGATTTGATTTTTGGATCTGCATTGTCATGTATTATCATGTATCATGAAAAAAGTATACTAAATTTATATTTCGTAGTTTCTGAGTTGATGTTTACATTTATTGAACGCTTATCATAACAGCAAAAGTTAGTCGTAATTAATATGTCGCCTATCTATGTAACCCAATGCGCGCAGAAATTGAAAGAAAAATATGCAACATCTGGCCTCATAGTTTTGTTGCAAGCCTAGAAGCTCAAAAGAATCCAAAAGACTTTCCAAATTTGATTTTTAATGGCTGAAAAATTCATATATATTTGATTGTGTTATTCCACTTATTCTAACGGGTCGTGTGCCGACAATTTTTGCAGAGCGGCACTCCTTTCAATACAGCTAAATTCAGACGACACAAAGACTGCAAGGAAGAGGCCGCGCACCATTAAATATTTGCTACTCACGTGTTGCGTTTTAAAACAGCAGTTTTTTTAATATTCTTGGTTATGTAATATTGTTGTGCTGTATATACACTGTATTGTTCATGTAGAATTAATAAAGATTGTTTTTGTTAAAATATTTAATTTCTTGCAGTATTATACGTGAGTATTTATTTGTTGATCTTAAGCTGTACGTCTACTGATTTGGGGATAACCATTTTGTGTGTTTTTTTTCAGCAACATTTTTGTTACTGCAAGCCAATACACTTTATTCAGGGTTCTTTACACACTACACCGCAGGTAACTTTTTTCAGGGTAAAAGAAACCAAACTATTTACTTAAAGGCAAAAGTCCTTTGATTGCAATGCATAATCCTTGTTTATAATTTTAATTGTTATATAATTTTTCCTATAATTCTTGTCTCAAGAGAAGAATTGATTCTGTACCCCAGATGTCTCTGTTGCGTGTAGGTGACTCGAATAGATGAAAAATAAGAGCACCGAATATTTAAAACATGAACAGCTATTATCCATTTTTTGTTAAAATTTCAATATTTATCTTTTTTTTTAATTTATCTAGTCTGTAGCACGTATGTATACTTTATTATAATTTGCGAAGTAATTCGTACATTTACTCACATCTGAATTTGCCTTTGAGCGGCTACGCTTTAGTACAAATTATCATCCGAATCTTATCAGTGACGCATATAAACTTAATACCACGTTCAGTATCAAGAAGAACTATTTCAAAAAGCCCGGTGTGCTATGCTGTTGAACATGAAATTATTACGTGATACGCACCGGCGAGCATAGAAACTATTCACAATTAAAATCGATCACAGACAGTAAATGAATGCAACAGTGCAGCAATAGCGATACATGGAACATGTCAGCTGTGAGTGTGATAAGTTCGTACGGTCCTAAGGGAGGCTGCAATACATAAATCAAGAGGATACTGGACGCGCGCCATATTGAACCTTTAATATTTACTCCAAATTAAAAGACATCCTCTACTGAGATGCAGTAAATTGCGCATGCATATTGATGACGCAGTTGGGACGTAAATTAGATGAAGGCGAAGAACCGTTCAATAAAATATGGTAATCGGAGTGCATCCACAGCTGTGACCGACGCATTTACACATGGTGCATGATATTAAAAGGGCAACTTAGCTGGAACGACGAGAGCTAGTGGAGATGTGAATTTGAAAGCGTCTTAAAGTCCTTCCACAAAATACCCTTGAATCATATATTTTGGGATTGAAATGGAAGGAATCTTGTATGCTATGTGATGATAACGTTTACTTATCAGAGCAAAAGTAGCTCAAAATAAGATAATGGCCCACAACAGGAGGTGAATGTACATGCTAGAATGTATTAAATTTAAAATATCATTTGCAAGCATGGCAATCTAATTCATGAATTACATACTGGTATCACAAGTACTAATACTGGCACTAGCAATGATATCAATTTGGTTTTCTTTTCTATTTCAGCACGATAAGCAATGTTTCCTTTCTAATAGTAATTTTTCATTTTCTTGACTAAGAGAGATCGAAAATTATTGTTTTTAAATACCATGAACCAATAGTCTTCCGATGTATGTAATTTCTCTGCAAAGACTGCAAAAAATCATAGAAGTTGTGTACGTAAACCAAGAACAAATGAAAACACAACAAATTAAATATTTTGCATCAAGGTTACTACCAAATTAGGGTTGAACTAGTTACAACCGACTGATTTCCTAAAAGCGTTTAGTGACAGACGACGTATTCATAATTGTTATTGGAATTACGTATATTCCCAGATGGTAAATATTTTTAGAGGTGTTTAAGCTTCAATCAGTAATTCCCTAATCAGCGAGGAAGCTAAAACATGGTAACAAGAATCTCTTTTGCTAAAAGGATTTTAAAAAAACATCCCAAATGTTTTTATCTTTCTCGAAAAACTATCATTTACGTACCAAAGAGAAACTTTTACTAAGACGGAAATCGGCGATTTTTCGCAGAAAATCTTATGATGATTTTATTTATTTCTCGCCAAAAACAGTTAAACATTGTGTGTCACGTACTATGGGGACAAGCGGATTCTTAGCATGCTGTCCTACATTGTGGGATCACTATCTTAAGCCTTATACAAGTTTAATTACGAACACAGATTTAAATCAGAGCTTGGAAAGAATTAAAAAGAAAATATTCACCCCTGCAACACTGCCACATAAAAAAACCTGTTATTCACGTCAAAAAACATTTAAAAATCGTGAGCTTTACTATGGGGAGTAGTGCACGATCTCCTGGGCTCTGAGATCTCTGCCCTAAGCCAATTGCATGTATTACGTTTAATTATGAATAGAGGTAGCAAAAAGGGTTTTGGACAAAAGTTGATAAAAATATTCGCTGTCATTTAGCAAAAACTGTTTGCAAAGGCAAACAGTAACAGATTTTTGTTATCGTATCCTTCGTAAAGAAAACTACTTACTGCCGCGAGAACATGGAGAATGCATATTTCAATAAATATATTACCAACTAAACTCTAGAAAACGTGCGTAGATAGTGACGTTTCATTTATGTCCAGAAGCAAACAAGAAACCATCTCAGCATTCAGTCAAATGATTAGAGAAATTAGACAAAATATGTGATTGAGATAGCGGCCATAGACCCGAAAGCTAAGGTATAATACTTGTTACACGTTTAAAATTAGAGAGTCCAAATATTAACTAACATATTAAATATCATTGTTAATCATTGTAATATTGTTATACTCTCCTTTTTATGTTCTGTTTACTTTCTAATTGTATAGAAAGTGTTATGCAGTGGAAAAGATTTTACTTGACACGTAAACTTGTGTTTCGATTTTAATCGTTTAATGTTACCTGGCAATTGTAAAATAATGTACCAACATGTATTGTGCTGTGCTGTTGAGAATGATATCTGAAGATTAGTACGTCGAGTGTTATAATTATATAAATCATTCTGTATTCGCTGAAAATGTATTTCTACTCTAAGTAAATTATTTTGGACAGAAACCACTGATGCATAAATCAAGAGGCAAGGAAAAGGTAGAATTTCTATCTCAATGAAGAGAGGCTAAATACAATCACGTGGGTGGCACTTGTTTTTTATTGGTTCAATACTTGCTGGAAATTAAATGTAGTTCTTTTCTGTATTATCAATAATGTATGTATAGTATCGAAAAACTGGATAAATTTTGTTGCTAAATGTAATTCCTTTACCACTTTGTGTAATCAGGATACCAGTTCGGTGGATTTTGATACCGAAAAATTGGTTGAGAGCTAAATGTTTCACTGTCAGTCCGTATTGTAGTCAATACCGGCTCCTAAGTAGTTCAGGTGATTTTTTCCAAAATTCGTATTCTCCCATCGATCTCACCTCGTTGCCCTAGGAGATTGAAACGAACATTTTAATTTATTGAGGTACTTTACATAAGCCTCAAATTTTAAAACTTTTCTCAAAGTGGCTCCAAATATTTATTTCTTTAATTTTCTCTTTGAAATTGCAATTGACGTTAAAAATCATACAGGTCCTTTTTTCCGCGGATTTTTTGCATTTTTGAAAATTGTAGAAATTAATATTGTAAAAGTACATTTTTTATATAGGGAATTTGCCTTAAATGAAATGTTCTAAACTAGTGATGACTTCAATAGCACATACTTTCCAGCATTTTTTGTAATGGGTTCGCAATACTATATTTCTAATTGAACGTGCAAAAGTTTATCCAACCAGCAAAAAAGTTTCCTCCACGCCGGGCCTCCCAGTTAACTTGCTGTGTGCCTTACCTGTACACTAAGCAGCCGCTCGCCCGTACTTTGGCCGAAAACTAATGATCTCTCCCATTATTTCCAAGATACAATTTTCAAAAATTCAGAGAGTTCAGTGAAAATTGGACCAGTCCTAGTTTTTAAAAGTCCAATCTCCAATCCATGAAAAAAAATTGAAGTCCTTTATAAGAAACTCTTTTTATATATATATATATATATATATATATATATATATATATATATATATATATATATATATTGCATTAATTTCAAGTAGCAATTACGCGAAAATTCTTTTTTTTTTTAATATTATATGACCAATTCTAAAAATCTTATTTTCACAGAAGATTTTAATTAAGACAAAAATGTCGTTCTGTAATATTGCACTTTTGTGATATTATTTTTTGTAATTTTTGAAAATTCATAGAGTTCTACAAAAATTAAACCTGCGTTATTTTTAAGTGGAAAAGTATCAAGATCATGTAAAAATATCCAGAAAAAATTGGGATACGTTTTTGAGAAAATGTTCTATTTTATAAAATGCATTAAATTCAAGCAGAAATTACGCGAAAACTATTACTTTTTTTAAAATTTCGCACGCCCATTTATATAAACATAAGTTTTGAAATAGATTTTTTGAAGACAAAAATATCAATCTCCAATATTGTACTTTTGTAATATTAACTTCTTTCAATTTTGGAAATACGGAACTGTCACGGAAAACGAAATCATCGCCCCTTTTTTACCGTTCTTTCAAGAAGATTTTTTTTTTTAATTTGATGGTTTTTGAGAAAATAATTGTTAAACGTTGCCTATATTTCACTTCAATTACGCAAAAGCTATTGATGTTTTCGAAAGACTGTTCAGGACATTATTGGAAGATCTGGCTTTGAAAAAATAGACTGAATTCAGAAAAAATCGAGTTTGTTTACAACAATAGGAGAATATCAATTTTAGAGGATATAGACTGAACGGTTTAGGTGCTATTTTTTAGCACAAACACATGGGCGAACGGACGGACGTACAGACACACAAACAGACGGACAGAGAGAGACGTTATGCCATTAATATATTTTTTGTTGTTAAGGGGCTCGCAAAACGAATTCTGACTACACAAGGTGCGAGAAGTTGTTTACTACGTATTGGAGCAAGTGTTATCCACTATTTTTAGCAGGGCCCTGCAATAAGAGTTTTTCTGTGAAAAAGCAGCCATTTTTCCGGCGCACTTTCAATACTTTCTCATCTTACAAAATAAGGCAAGAAAATAAAAGTTCGGCTACCTTGCGCCGGAAATGAATATAATTCATTACTATGTTATGAAGAAATATCGGCCTTCATTCAACATAAAAATTCAATACGTTATGTCAAAATACGTTACAAATATTAGTGAGAGTAGATCGTTTTTATTTTCTCGCCGTTACTATGTAGGAAGAGAAAGTATTAAAATAGTGTCCTGGAAATCGGCGAATTTTAGACAGAAACACTCATAAGGTCCTCATAACGAAATTGTGGATAAATATGTTTCGTATAAAGGCACAGAAACTGAATATTTTGTTTATATAATTGCTCATACATGTATTATTAATTATATCAATTTGTCAGAATCGTTAAAAGCATCGATAAAATCAAAATTTAAGTTGTAGATCTTGGAAAGCCTCTCACTGCTCTGGTAATGGACGGGACCTTCTATACCTTGATATTGTAAGAGTTAAACGTAAGTTTTAGAAAAAAATTACATGTTAATTTTTATGTATTCCACCCTGTAATTAATATGGTTTGGTTGTCGTATGTACACTTACAACTTCCTTTCTTTATATTTGTTCCGAACTCTATTGGAGTCTGTCAAATAAAAAAAAATCAAAGAAATTAACGCACTTTATTAAAAACCTTTTGCTCGTAAGTGGCTCTGAACGTTTTCTTTATTTCTTTTCGAAGGATAGAACAAAGGAGTTTTAAAAAATTGTTTAGGTGTTGAGTGTTCATTTTCGCTGAACTCAGAATTTTTTTAAATTTGCTTGTAATAAATAATAGTTTTGTGTTTTTTAACCGTCGCCAAAATCGAATACGACCTAATTTTGCTTTTATTTAAGTAGTCTGAATGTTCCAATCTCTCTGGGAAGTCATTCAGATATAATATTATTTTTATAGAGAAACCCAAGATTATTGATGGGCTGTATCACTCTTTCTTTTTGTATTAATGATAAGCAATATTTCTAGAATTCATAGCTTCGACTAAAGACATGCACAATGTCTTTTTTTTGTTGTAGTGGTGTGTTTTGTTGTTTAGGTGTTTCATTGTTCTGATAACAAAAATTACTAAGAAAAACATAAAATATACCACATATTATTATACTATTATATTTCGTATACTATACATAATGTAATATAAAAGAGAAATGAATTACTTTTATCTGACACATCTTTCTAATTTTATTTACTTTTCTTCATTTGTCTCTCCCACGCTATTAGAAAATGGGAAAGTATCATAAAACTAGTATTTGACCGCTAAAAAGTTCGTGTACTCCGTATATTGCATTCCAAATGTCCCCGATTCCATGCCTTAAAATCCTCACCAAGTGTTCATTTCATACAGCAATCTATGTTGAGGCTCTGTAATAATTAGAAAAGCTGGAATGTGTATTGATGTCACAACGTGATATAATTCAGAATACTAATTTCACGAATATGAGAATGATCATTGCCGTGGACGACACGCAACGACAATCGCCCAGTAATCGTTTTTGCCACCCAAGCGTCTAAATTAATTGTGTGAGTGCCTTGCTCAGTTTAATTTCACAATAAGGGAGTATGTTATGTTTTGTGAGAAGAAATAGACATTCTGCCCATTTAATCAACTATCAAATGCACCTGTCGCAATAAATCCCTTGCTCAGCTTGCCAATATTACATTAACTTCCTGTTCCTAAATCGAAGTGTTCCTAAACCCAACAATGAATTGCTTCAACGCATACCCATTATTGTTTTTATCTTTAAATTAAGAAGCAGTTGACAGTTCACTTCCTCTGTAACATTTTAATATTCTAAGGTAAAAACAATAAATTCGAATATATTTTATCAACTAACTTGCTGTTAATCTATGAGTTCCCAAAATTTAATATCACGACGTGATATAATTTGCAGTAGTAGTTTCACAAACATCAGAATGATCATTCCCGTATTTATGGATGATACGTATACACTCGGTGCAATGCTTTTTAGTTTCTTTTTGTAAAAAAAAATTATTCTTATTAACTTTACGTTTCGGGTTCAGGTGAAGCCATATCTTCAGGTAAAGGTGTTCTGGAAACAAAACAGATTAGGAGTTTATGGTAGATGATACATCTAAGAAACTGTCACTTATTAAAACACTTAAATAATGTTACATGCGCACTGATGTAAATTCGAAAAATATTTCGAATTATTCGGAAGAAAGGCATGTCCATGTTATGCTAATTACAATGTCGAAAAATTGATCTCAGAGAATCTAATAAAATTTATTATTCGGCATTGCAATGAGCATGTCATTCTCATGACTTTCTTCCAAATTTCAGGACAAGATGATTAAGATAATAAGTCGCTCTTAGACTGACACGCAGCGGTGTGAATAAAGACAAATTGAACATGATGAAACAGATAAGACAGTGTGACCGCACTGAGAGTCCAAATCAGTTTCAGTTACCAGAAGAGTAAATTTTTAAAAGAATTAGCACCGTGAAAAGGTAATTTCTTTCTCTTAAGCCGTTTAATCGTTATTTATCTTACAAGTGAATAAAAGAGACTATTATGTGTTAGTTCATTCTTCATGAGCGCAATGGCACGTAAATAATCCGATCACATTTTTAACCTATCTATGACATAGATTTGTTAATGATTTATAGATTTGGCAGTGCCCCTTCCATTCCATGTAATATGGAATGTAATAATGAGCCTTTTAATTTAACTCAGAATACGTAAGTAAACAGCATACAAAGGCGATCGATTAACTTAAAACCTTTCATTTTCTAATCAGAAAGGTAGTATAAAGTGAAAACATCTATTTACCATCATAATATTATCGTAATCAAGTGATTTCATTCTTAGAAAATCTCAAAACCAAAACAATTTCTCCTATTGGTTGCACCTGATGGAGAAACGTAAGTTTTCAGACTTGCAAAGGACAGCAGTAGTATGAAGGACCCATGAAATTTGAACAAAATAGGACTCATTCACCCTTATGGAATTCAGTATTGACGTGTAACAAATACAGAATTATGTATTAATCTCTTCGATAGCACAATAGAAAGAAATATCTTTTAATACACTTCTGTGTTGATGGCGTGATTAATATGGTGATTAGAATAATAGAAGTTTATAACTTATTGTACGAGATTATGGTATGTTGTGACGTTCTCACGTCACAAAGTGAGAAAGTTTAGTATCTCACACGGAATTCGAATTGTGAACCTTGATTCCAGGTATTGCATCTATAGCGTCAGTAAACAGGATACCTTCACCAATAAAATACGGAATAAACGCCGCAAAACAATATATTTGAAAACGTATGAAGTAATATATTTCAGTTTTTGATAAGTATTTAGATTCACACGAATTAAACAAAATATAAGAAACTAATAAAACCACATACATTCTTACATTATTAACAGCTACAGAATATTACAATACTATCTGAACCTGCATAAGTGTTTCCAACCTGAAATTATTATTTCCTCGTTGAAATACGATATTCAGTTTTTAATTTATGCACATCATTCACAATAACCACACAAGCAGACTCAGATAAAACAACCTTCTCAGCGCTTTAAAACAGGAGGTTGAACAATTGAATGTGCAATTTTTGATAATTCGGAGGTTTTACCTTATCAATATCTTAAGCTCAAATTTTGTAGAGCGGACTTATTTGAGAAAAACACTCGTATGTTGATTTATTTATTTATTTATTATTTACTCTACGTCAAAAACACTTAAAAACTGTGTGTGACCTGCTACGGGAAGAAATGAATTCTGTGCACGCTTTCAAAAATTCTGTGATCCCTACCCTAAGCCATTTACTACTTGAATTTTGAATACAGAAAGAAAATGAGCGTTTTTTGCAAGGATTGTTTAAAAAAATATTCGCTTCGATGTAGTAAAATCTATTTACAAGGGTAAATCAATTAAATTAATTAATTTAGGCTCTTATCCCTCACCATGTCCTTGGTCAAGAAATAATAATATTTCCTGCAAGAACATCATGGAGAACGATAATTTGAATAACTATATTGCCCACTGAATTCTAGAAGAAGGGCACAGATAATGAAGTTACATTTATGTCCAGAAGCAAAACAAGGGAAGATATGTAGATTGGCGCCGCAAAAGTTTTAAACTTTTGAAACTACTTCATTTTCGAAATCATACAACGAAAATGAAGCTTGCGCCATTTTTATAAGCGTATTTTGTTTATCTGAGGAAAAACATGAATCCAAAAATTTTGAGCAATTTTTGAGAAAATTTTTCATATATTCCTGCTCCATGTAAAATACCCCCCAAAATAAAAATATCTGTTTCAATTTTCCAGACACCTCAGTTTGGCCAGACCGATTGGAGAAATCCGTTTGAATTGTTTAAGCGCTAGTATTGTTCACAGGCAGTGGCGGACAGACAAGCAGACAGACGCAGACACAGACACAGACACAGACACAGACGCAGACACAGACGCAGACACAGACGCAGACGCAGACGCAGACGCAGACGCAGACGCAGACGCAGACACAGACACAGACACAGACGCAGACACAGACGCAGACGCAGACACAGACACAGACACAGACACAGACGCAGACGCAGACGCAGACACAGACACAGACACAGACACAGACACAGACACAGACACAGACACAGACACAGACACAGACGCAGACGCAGACGCAGACGCAGACGCAGACGCTGACGCAGACGCAGACGCAGACGCAGACGCAGACGCAGACGCAGACGCAGACGCAGACGCAGACACAGACACAAAGACAAAGACAAAGACAGGGAGACGCAGACGCAGACGCAGACGCAGACGCAGACGCAGACGCAGACGCAGACGCAGACGGCAGACGGCAGACAGACAAAGACAGAGACAGAAGAAGACAGAAGACAGAGACAGAAGAGAGACAGAGACAAGAGAGACAGAGACAGATAGAGAGACAGAGACAGATAGAGAGACTGACTGACTGACTGACTGACTGACTGACTGACTGACTGACTGACTGACTGATTGACTGACTGACTGACTGACTGACTGACTGACTGACTGACTGACTGACTGACTGACTGACTGACGGATGGACGGACAAACACGCTTTTCCATAAGCTAAAGGTATTGGTAACAAGGATCGACAAAACGTGAATTCTGACTAAACGTATTAAGGAAGTACCTTGCTACAAGATTTGTTCACTTTGTCGATATCACAATACTAGTTTTTCTGTCAAAAAATCACAACGTCTTTCTGCAGTAAAACAATATTTCCTATTATAACGAAAATATTTAGTCTAGGCAAGAAAGAAAATATTGTTTAATGATCACGTTTTTCTTATTCGCAATGTCATCTACGGCATTTACATTTTCCGTTTTCTTTTTGTTCACTCTGGTTTGTTTTGTTTCACACAAGCGTTAAATACTGAGCTAACATGAATTATCGATGTTGTTAATGTAGATTATTTCTAATATATTAACTTAGTCAGTTACGCCCTTACGTTATTAATTATATTTTACATTTTTTCTGTCAAATGAGGTAAGCATGCACAGCTTGTGCTTTTATTCACTTTTATTTCACATTCAATGTTATGTGAAATTGCATACTTTTCGTATTTTCGAAAATATGTCCGTCCGTCCGTTCGTTCCTCCGTCCGTCCGTCCGTCCGTCCGTCCGTCCGTCCGTCCGTCCGTCCGTCCGTCCGTCTGTAAACAACACTTACGCATGAACAATCTTTTTTTCTAAAATGAATATTCCCGAGTCGATCTGACCGGACTCATATTGGTGTTTTCTATTGGTTCAAAGCCACGTGAGCACTATGACGTAGGGAGTGCTTGGTGCTTCCAGTGGCAGAGAGAGAAAGGCGGCCCTCGGCCGCCGAGGGAGAGTGGGGTGGCCCTGGGCGGAAAAAGCGCGGGGGCTCGCGGGCGGTGCTCCGCGGGCGCGGCGCCTCCACCTCAGTACATTTCTGCAGCAGTGAAGCCAATTTCCAAATTAATAACCTGCTATCGGCTCATTAATACGACATAAAACGAAAGTAAGGCTCCGTAAATTGTGAAACTTTATAGGAGAAAACTTTCTCCTATCAGCGGTAAAATTGAGTTCTTTGAAGTTATTTGTGATGAAGGCAAATGTTCCCTCATTACAAGATAATTAAACATCACTCGTTGATTTTAAAATGAAGTGCTGGAGCAAAACTGCTCCGCTCTCAGCTTCTCTCCGAATGGCGAAACCTCCTTCTCGCGTCTTGCGCCTCTGCCCTTCCTTTTCGTTCGCTTCTAACAGGGCTCCGCCCCGTTCCCGCCGACTCCGTCGCCTCGCCCCGCCCTCGCCCCTCCTCCGCCGCCGCCGCCGCCGCCGCCGCCGTCGCCCGAGAGGCTCGCTCATCGCCCAAGGCGAGCGCGCGCGGGCGCCGCCCCCGCCCTTCCGAGAGGGCGAATTTCTGAATCGGGCGTGAGAGGCCTCGAGGCGAAATATTTTAGCGCGCCTCTTCGCAGGGCGATGGGTGCGCCGCAAAGTACACATATCTTATTTTTGATGTGCTCTCGGAAGTTTGATCGTTGTTTATCGGGAGCTGCGTTCAGTGTTTTTGTGTAAGCGGAGAAAACGTTGTGCGTGCAATGCATTGTTTATCGTGACCGCTTCAGCAATGTTAATAGAGGTCTTAGTTATCGGAGATATAGTATTTTGAAGTTTTGCGTAGATAATGTAATTGTCATTTTAAACATTTTCATAAATGGGTTCTTGACCGTTCATGCATGTCTTTCTCTTTATTCAGTAAATATATTACCAACCTTGGTTTAAATTTATTATTTTTGAGTATACTTTCGCAAGTTATTGCGTTGAACAACGATATCATTTTAAATGTTTATAGTGTTATGCAGAATCTTCATAAGATATTAGTCACAACTTTTATTTCATTGTACAAAACTGAGTGTGCTTAAAACAATGGTCTCAAATATACTTGTATCTGATAGGAGTACAATAATATATCACGTTCCAGAACATCAACATCAAATATTTAAATGTAAAAAAGTTGGTATCTTTTTACCCCAGACAATTCACGCTTAGAAACTATAACTTCTAATGTAGTGCGCTGACTTCTAATATTGTAGTTCTTCAACCGAAATGTAGGGGGACTGAACTTCAAACCAAATTGTAACATTCATTATATTCTAAATAAGCATATGAAATATGTAACAAGAAGACGCCATATATGTATTTCCGTATCGAGATACATTTTATGGATCAACACATATGGATCAGATACATATGGATCAACACATTTGTGAATGGATTAGATTCTTACATAAAATAAGCGTCTACATATATTTTACTTATCAATTCGTAATAAATTAAATGTGTATTCGAATTTTAAACTGTTGCCAATTCTCTTGAATTTAAAAATGTGTACTTTAATAAGTAGTACTGTGAATAAGCATTAATTTATACATACTACTACAAAAACTCTGGTGGAATTTATTAATTAAACAATCGTCCAATTTCCAAATATATTTCTCATCAACTAAGAGAGTTAATGCCTCAAAGATTACAAACCGAGAAACGCGATATACGTCAATGTAACCATGGCACTCTTCAATTTTTAGGTTTATTTTGTAGACTTTTTAGGATGCTTTTTAACATCTTGGTCATATAGCGACCACTGTGATTGTTTTAACTGTAGGGTAAATTACACGTAAGAACAACACGAACATCCATGCCCAAGGCGGGATTCGAACCGGCGACCGCGCCCGCCTTCTCCCGTTCCAGACGAGGAAGCTACGGCTCTCCAGCCTTAGCGATTTCGGTTATCCAGGTGGGTGTTCTAGATTTTTTGTCATAATAAATCATATATTTGTAAGAAAAATAGCCCACTTTCACTTATATTTGAAAAGTTTAAATTTGTAAATTGATATAAAAATTATTATAAAAAGTTACTGATGCGTATTCAAAGTAGTTGATTTCCAAATTTCAAAAGCATTTGAGGCAAAGGTAAAACTTATATTACTTCCGTATTGTAAGCAATATTCTTTTTAAAATTAAGAATGATATTAATTGCTTGAATAGAACTTTTCCATTGTACGTTTTTGACTGATAGAATGGATTTGCGTGGATATTAAATGAGTATCAGGAGATTCAATTAATTACGTAAATATTTGCAGGTATGTTTTCGTCGCCGCAAAATTTGGTAAAAGAACAAGCTGTTACTCAGTTGGGTGTAAAATAGATTGGCAAAGCCTGAGATTACAATGTGTCTAGCAAATTCAAAACAACAAATTGCTCATTGTAAGTCGTGAAGTTCAGAATTTACATTAATTTAAGAATGTTTACATTATAGTTGTAATACTTTTCAACGATTATTCTAATAGTGTGCATTTTGACTGGGTTACCTATGTTTGTATGTACTGCTACGTACTGTTTGTACGTACAAAATTGCAATAATCTTGTTCAAACATAAACTTCAACCATGAAAATAAAACCATGTTCTACATAATTAATATCTAGTCTATTTCTTACGTAATATTCGAGTTTGAACTACATCGTTAATCATTACATCGTTTGCCCATTTTAGTTTTCCTAGCCTCAAATTCAGAAGACTAATATAATTATTATATTATCTTATTGAATAATATTTAAGGAAATAATCTTTCTTAAAAAATATTAAATACATATAGCCGACGCCGGCATTTTTCGAAGAGTTAAATCAACATTTATACTACCACCTTACGTAGCTACGGGGACGCAACAAAGATTGATTACTGCAAAACGGGAAATATAATAGCATACATGGAGTGAACTTGCAATTGTGACAGAAAGGCGAAACGTATACAATATTAATTAAAAATTATCAAATTAAATAATATCCTTACTTACTAACCTGAGACAGGAACACACGATATTCACGGAAATTTTCATGGCTTCCATTTATGTGCTAAAGTCTGTGGTATTTTCTTCGTTGCAAGTCTTCTCGACATGCTTGATTTCCTGCAAAAGGAAAAAAATTATCCATAAACAACTTCAAATCGTTAGTATTGCAATAGAAACATCTCGAATACACTAAATTCGTTCGTTCCTTACGTTATATTCAATGTACATAATTTCCAGAATCTTTGTGATAGGAACGATAGATTGTATAATGTTTGAAAAACTAAATGTTCTAAAAAGAGTTGTTTTTAAAAATGCAAATATATAAATACAAAATACTTTTCCCACCAGAACTTTCGAAAAATGTAAATAAAAGAATTTTCATTTAATTTAAATCACTACTGAAATAGTTTATTTTTATTGACAATATAACTGTAGTTGGTTGCTACAATCAGAACATAGTTAAAAACTTTGTTCCAAAATATAAAGCGCTTTTTAAGCAATATATGCTACAAAAGCAAATTGCTTTTAAAGCACGCAGTTTAAATTAATGTATATGCTTCATTTTCACCCTTTGGTTCATTTCAAACTTGGCATTTCTCTATAACTTTCAATTATTAACGCATGCAAAGATATAGCCTAAAATCTTTCATTTTCAACGGATCCTGATCAAACATAAGGTGGAATTGATAAAGTGAGGAGCACTGTTGTGTTTGCAGTGCATCAAGTCGTCAAAGCGATAGAAACGTGGAAATGCGCAGAACATCTAAATGTAAATGTATCTAAATGCACCCGTACTGGTCGAGGTTTAACGCGTTTGTAAGGCATCACACGACGGACTGGAAAGCTGCTATTTCGTACCCGAAGAGGTTTCAAAGCTCCGGCTATCCCGATGTCACGAGTGATGGGGGCTGTGCTTTGCATCGTTCTCATTTGTTGTTTTTCTCTTCCCCATCTCACAGATGTCGCACGTTGCTTTTGAGCCGTCCTCTAACTTTCTCATTCGAGTAATGTTAGTGTGTTCTTTCGTCCGAAGTGAAATTACAATGATTTATTCACTTCATTCTTCTGGATACTTTCTTCCTTCAAATTACACAAATGGAAATAATGAAAGTTATGTCTGATGCTATATTTTATGTAGTGTAATGTCATAAAACATCTTACGGCAACCTTTTTTGATTCTTTGCTACAAAATCTCGCACTTTCAACAGAATTATTATATAATTGGCAACAACCAGTCAATTATCATTACCTATTCAGTAATTCTTTTTAAAATTAAGAATCCAATATCAAATCTTTGCTTTTTCTTAGTAATTTTCATACTTCAAAAGTGAACCTTTTACAAGAAAGTTTGTAAATTAACGTTGTAATGCAATACGTAAAACTTTATTAAAAGACTTCAGAAATACTTAACATAGAAGCAACTTTTCCAGTAATACTTAATATTTTTAAGAGTCTATTTACCGGTGCTCCGCTGTACGGGAACTCCTTTACACCATTGTAGTGTGTCAATTTTAGTCACATACCTGAAGACGTTCGCTTACTGTAAGAAAAATAGTATATTAACAATTCTGAGATTATTCGCATATTAATGGCCAAAGAGTAAATATCACACTGCTTGGAGGTGAAATTTTCACATATCACGAGAGGGATTCCGTCAGCACAAAATATGCCAGCGAGGAAAATTTACTCACCAATTGCATTCTAGAGTTAATGCATTTTTAACATCTTAATATATGTAGATGTAAATGTAGTAATTAAAATATTTCCAGAATAGTTGACATTTTATTTTATTGTCCCAGTTCACCATGAGACTTATTTCATACCTTGACAAATGACAGTTTCTCACTACTTTCTAGATCTCTTCTATTTGTCCGAGATTTTCTAAATAAACGTGAGGGCCATACGAGGATGTTAAATGGGTGATATGGGTTTATCTAATAAGTGATGAACATTTTTAATTCATATAATAAGCTGTTCCATAGAAAGATTAGTGAAATGTATTAACGATTTATTGTAAGGTCAATTCTTGACATGCATATTAAAATCATGATTAAAATCATCACATTAATTTCCGTTAAAAATATCGACATTATTTTGTTAACAAATATTTTGATAATAAAAATGTAATTTTTTATAATAATTTAATCTTTTAAAGATTCTTTTGTTTTTTAGGTTCAATATTCTTATGACCCTTTTTAGGAAAATCAAATATTTAAAAAATTGTTTAATATTTCATAAATGCATTAAAATTCATAAATATGAATAAGTATTTTTCCCCTTTTTTTTCCCGTCGAAATTTGTAAACTATCAAATTATCTAAATGAAATTTCATTATTAATGAAATGTCGAAAATATATAAATATATCTCCTCCAATTAAAAAATATGGAACGTCAAAGTTATTACTCTTGGGTAATTACGTGTTCGACAATGAATTGGCTGTGTAAAATTTAAGAGCACAAACATTTTATACAAGAAAAAGGGTGATTTGCAAAATTATGTGAAAACTGTTCGACCAATAATAACTTGAAATGAACATGGTCGAAGAAGTTGTGTTGAGGCATTCTGACTAAACTCAGTCGGTAAACACTCTGGCAGCGACTACGGGGAGTAGCTAATGAACCTGACTTGAATTTTCCCTGCCCTGAACATGTGTTGTACTCAGCAATATATACCGCTAATTAATGCAAGACCAACGTGAGGATTGCATCGCCATGTGTTTTGATCTGATCAGAATTGCTGAAGACAATAACACGTTTCTCAACATGATCAGATCTCAACCAAAGAGGCAATGTTGGGATTTCATTGCGATCGTCAACATAAAGGACAATTTGTTACAAGAAAGTCACTATTATCTTCACGAATAAACAGAAAAAAACGCGACGGGACTGGTCGGGACAGATCAAAGACAAGGAAGTGCTTCAATAGTTTTTGGGCACTATGCGTTTTAGTTACCTGTAAACACTCTTGTTATGCAATAATCGGTTGTTGCGAAGTGAGAATATCCTTTCACGTTAGATTGTGCTTCTCCAAGAGGAAGTGGCGAGGAAATAGACTGTCAATTTGTTACATCTTTCATACTGATAAATCGGGGCGGATTTTGACGACCTAAATCATCTCCAAAAATGTTCAATAAAATACCCTTAAAATGTGTTTAAAATGCCCTAAAAGCAAAGAAAAATGACGAAACAAATTATTAAAAACAGTTCAGATGAACAACTTCAGCAGTTGGATTATTACTGACGTAATCAATGTTTCTTCCTTTCGTTGAAGTGAACACAGCTTCTAAACGTTTGGTTTGAACTGTTCTTTACTAAGAAATCTCTATCTTCAGTTATTCCGAAATCAAAAAAACCGATAATGGCGCTGATAGTCGTCACAGGAACCTTAATTACATACTCACAACGGTTGACATTACAAATTCTGAACCAAGAAATCGAATAGGCTACTCAAATTCTGTGAAAAAATTTCTTGCAACTTGTAAATATTAATTGAAGCAAGTACCATTAAAATGATACTAAAATCGACTAAATCAGCAAAAATGTTTTAAAAATGATGAAAACGCTAAAAAATGACCTAATAGCCGACAAAATGCAAAAAAATGACATAAAAAAGAACCATTTCCCAATTTCTTTATGGCCCAAGTGAAAACAAAAAAAATACATATCATTAAAATCCGCTCCCTACTGATGAGTTCTCGCCCATCAGCGATCACAAAACGTGCATCGCAGCTCGACTGTTCTGCTTATCTCAAGAGCCTAATCATGCCTGACCACTACCGACTCCGAGTGAGTGTAAAGTGTATTTCCCTTGAAAGCAATGGAGTATCAAGAAATATTACAAATCATCATCGTGCAATCAAAAGTGAAGCGGTCAGTGTTAAACGGCAGCTTTCCTTTCGGAAGACATACTATTATCAAGTCAGCTGAATTTCTAAGCCATCAAGAATTACTGAGTAGTGCGACACCACGAAGAGAAACAGAGAATCATGTACACAGTGAAATAACGCCGGTTATTCATCAACGGCTCCAAGATTTATTGCATTTATATGACAATTACAACAGAAATTACACCATTTAGTGCAAGCCGACATTTGCAACATCAGCTTCAATATTATTATGAAAAGATATACCCGAATATCTGGGTATGTACCCTGCCCGGATTGATAGCAATCTGGTTCGATGAGATGACGCAAAAGGGCTCTAAAACAAAATTACCTTAAAAAATGACACATTATCAACAGTTAAGGGACTCTCTTTTGGTGAAAATTTAGAAGCGTCCTCAAAATATGACAATACCAACGGTATGACTTAGAAAGGCAACAATCTACAACAACATGAATAGCATACACTGCCCATTTTCATATCGTACGTTAACGATTTTTCTGTTATGTCCAAAAAAGCATTAAAGAAGTGGTTGAAGATGAAATAAAATAATCAAAACTTATCACCATTAAAACACAATGTCAAAACCATTCCATGGACACCGATGTCTATCGTACCATAATAAATTATCTGAAACTGAAAATATTGCGCAAAATACATTTAAATTAAAGAATTAAAGCAGTTTGTTCGCCGTTTTTCAGGCGCAAAATCTTGTCTTACGATGTACCTTCGTAAGGGCGTAAATGTGGTCCCGTATTTAACTCAAGAGTGTTACTGGTGTAACTTAAAGTTGCTTAAAAATAAGAAATAGAAGAAGATTCGGAAGTCACTCAAGTTCTGCGTAAAATTACTGCTGTATTATAAATTTATATATGGTTTCCTATAATATCACTTCACGAATACCCCTAATTTATGATATAAAGGACCAACATTATTGATATTGGAAGCAGGAACCGACAGAAGTTTTCCTGACGAAAGATTGACGCTTTGCGCTGAAGAATTACAGTACTTTCTCTACGACTTCTCTAGGTATATAGTATGGCGAGAAAGTAAAAATTGAAATATTTTTGCAGATTATCCAAATAATGTTAAAAAATAATGAATCCCTGCGAGTTAATAAATGAACTCTTTAAGAATATTTTGGATGAACTTGATGATACACCCAATAGTTTAATAATGCTCAATTACATCGCTTCCTGATTAATTGTCAAAGAAGAACCCAAATTATTCGAAGTTGTAAATCTATTTTATTATTTTCCAGTTGTACTGGTATACTAGTACTCTGATAACTATATAGGTATTCGAAAACCTAATTACGAATACATAATATGATAACTTTATAACCAAACGAAAGAGAAGAAATAGTAATAATCCTTACATTCTCTAATTCCTTTTCAAAGGTGACAAAAATGAGCCCAATTTCTTTCTTATTGTAATTAATGCTCTTATTGTAAGTAGTTCTTAATACATATATGAACAGATCCGAATGTGATTCACAATATGAGCCGAAACCTTTCAGACCAGACTTACTGGCCAACGTACATTTTTATGTCGAACAAGTTCATTTTACGGAATATTTGATTCATATATTCTAAATATGGCATTGGTTTTTAAGATAATGACAATCAATTTTTCTACATTGCCAACGAAATAGTACCACATCCTCAGCTCTACTCCTATCACTACAAGCAAATGGAGAGCTCAACTAAACGTGCGCATAGTGAAGCTCCATTTATGTTCAGAAGCAAAACAAGGGCTTATCTCAGCATTTGCTCAATGGATCAAGGAAACTGAAAAAAAACTGATCCAGATGGGTTTCCATTTCCGTTTCTTTTTAATGAGTACCGTCTCAGTTTCACGGCTGTCAGAGATTTCTTGTCACATTCCTCCTCCTCTTCTTCTTCTTCTTCTTCTTCTTCTTCTTCTTCTTATTATTATTATTATTATTATTATTATTATTATTATTATTATTATTATTATTATTATTATGCTGGTATTTTTTTTATATTAAGCGGATAGTTAACAGGGAAATATTTTACAATGGTATACCATTGAAACAGCGATGTAAAAATGTTTAGTATATATCAATCGTGCTACACCACTGTTGATAATAACGTTAATATTCATTCTATGTTACATTACTCTTTGTCGAAGTCTCGTCTTTGGATAGGGATGTTGCGTTTCAGAATCTGCTAACTTGCACCGTACACGATCTTAATCTAATTTTTAATTAAAATGTACCCTAGCTTGTCATGGCACCGAACGCTTCATACATAGTTTTATGTTTATATATTTGATTTTTAATATTTTCTCTTAGAACAATTGCCCTTCTCTTTATATTTTCTTATTATGTAACAACGATAATCATTGTACGGATACTAATGAAATGCTTTAATTTTTGGCGATTATAAAAATATCGCCGGCAAACGGGAAAATGTTGAAGAGAGGCTCTCGAGTCTTTTAATTCGTTTTATAGTGATAAAATAATCAATCCAAAATAAATGTGTACAAATGGATTGTCATAATTCTTCAGCCTAAGATCTGGACCATCAATTCAAAGAAATACAAATTTGTCAATTAAATTAAAAACTAAATATTTCATTCTTCGCATTTCATGTTCTATAACCAACAAATTAATCAAAAGTCGCTTGGTGGGTATATTTTAAAACATTCATTTCTCTAAGATACGCTATAATTTTCCGGGAAAATTTCTTTCCAAGCCCTACACGTTGTTCGAACAAAACATACACACATCCTCGCAAGTGGCGTCGACCTGTATTCTCAAAGTTTAAAATTATTTTCCGTTCTTTTTTTACGGAAAAATCGAATTTGCAATAGCCGATCCATATCAAGGCCGCCAAATATTTTCTACATATCGGCTCTACAATAACCATACATGTCAGCAAGGAAATGCGAGAATATTAATAAACTTATTCTTTCTAACGCTACTCATAAGGAATCCATCTCGTATAATGCTATAGCAAATAGTGAACCGATTTCAACATTATTCACATTCAAAAAATGCAAGAGCTGTCAGGCTACATCATCGATTTTACTACAAGAATGATTTCACACAAAATTTAGTGATTAGGAAATTCGTGTGAAAAGCTATTATAACTAATATGAAGAAAACATATCTTCGAAATACCTCTCTTAATCAAATTCATGAAATGCTTCAGTCTCATCCATACAGCAAGTTTCAAATATTTGAAATTAATAGTTTCCTGCAAAATCGTTAAGCTTTTACCATTAATTCCTTGGTATTGTTTTAAACTAATACCATTATAATCGTTTAAGTATTTTTAATTTTGAGTTAGGAACCCGTATGTTCATGAAGAGTTTGGTTCGCATTCTCTTGACTAAATACTGTAAGCATCTGCAATTTTGCTTCTTGGCAATGAGTACAGACATCTTTATCACCAACCGTCACATAGAGTTGTTACTATTTCTTACACGTATAAACAAATAAATCATTTGGAAAGTTTCAAATAAATATTAAGACAGTGGGGTCTCAGTATTATATATTAAATATTTTGCTTCTTATTGAAAACTTCAAGTTTTTATATATAAATTCTGGGGTTATTGAACCATAAATCTCAAATATTTTATTTATATTACACAAGAAGACATTTTTCTCACACTTGTCGAATATTTTAACCGTTTAGCCTTACAATACAGTACGCTTATATCATTTGAGCTCATTTCTAATATTTTTACCTTCGATAGACATGTGTTTATTTTTTCTTCACAAACACACTTCTCCCTATCTTTTCATATCTTTTCTTGTATAACCATTTTCTAACATTTATAGTAGCAGAATAAATATTTGATATCCTTTTCATATTTTTTATTTTCCTTTCGTACTCTCTTGTGGTTCCTTCCTTTTCTCCGGACTTTTTTGCAATTGTGGGAATGCTGATGAGGTATTGTTGACATTATTAAAGGATGAAATAATTAAAGTCAGCTTTCGACGGCTTTGCCGTCATCAGTCTAAAAATAATAGACATAAAATACAAAATCAATAAAAAATAATAATCAAGAAGACAATAAAATCTGACAGGATATGCATTTCTGCACGTTTTGATAGAAACCAGATATTTAGTTGTAGAAGTGATCTTTTGGAAAGCGAGATGACAGAGTTCATCAGATGCGCTAGATTTGCGTGCATGAATGAATTCATTATTAATATTACAGTAATATTAAAAAATGGTAGACATTTAGACATTCAAAGTTCTAGAAAGATCTATTAATAAATAGAAGCAAATAGTTCTACTCTTAAGTTGAAGTACAAACTATGATAAAAACGTTTCACTAAAAAACTTTCACTGTATGTTCACTGTTAGAAACAATGCTCTTTTAACGAACGAAGATATATAACGAAGAATAATAGCTCTTTTAACGAACGAAGAATAATAGTTATTTTCTTTGTCTTTTCATATTACCTCAAAACTAATCAATTTTCTTGCACAGACTTAGTTGTATTTCAGTTAAACTTTTCGGTGTATAGATTCTTTCGTATGATGTTAAAACTTTATATTTTAAAGAGTATTGGCGAAAACATTGATACTAGTTTAAGGTGAAACATTACAGTAGAAATATTCATAAGTACCAGGGAGGGACTGGATTTAAATTCTTCTTCAAAAATGAATACTTTCTGATCATCCCTATTAGAGGATCCATAATATCAAATTACTTTTATTTTCTAACTTGTTTTAGAGTACTTTTTAAATATTGGTGTAACGAGTAGTAAATCAAAAAGACTTGCAATTAAATTGGCGTTTATTTATTGTATTTTGACTGCAGTGATCAAAATAGTTTTACATTTTACGTGTACATGTTTATGTATTTACGTTATTAGTTTCAAACTAGACTTCTCTTCGGTATCCGAAAATATTTATCATGAAATAGGTGACACTAGTGCTTTAATATATCCATTATTGTGTCATAATAATAGCTTTTTGTAGCAACTTTATGAGAACGCTGATCAAACATTAGAGCATCGTCGAAGTTATGTTTACTAAAATACCTTCCCATTTGACGAGATAATACATATCTGTAGATAGCACACAAATTTGAGTTAAAATTATCTAATACAAAATTCAGGAGACGCAAACAAATTTATCGAATTGGTCAAAGGTCAGAAATGGTCACATAATTATCCAATATTATTAACGTGTCAGATATGATCATATAATTTCCCAATATTATTATCGTTCTAGAATGTGGCACTGATTTACATCCATTATCGTTGTCAATGCACCTTGTGCTTAATTTTTTTAAAAGAAGACGTATGCTGGATTATAATCTCCAGTATAAAATGCCCGCTCCAGGCTTGAACTCTTTGTTACATCTACAAAGCTTGGACATTCCAACCCACAGAAGACGGTTGGTACTTTCGAAACGCACATGTCATGTACTACCAACCATTTGTTCCCAGTTCCGCGTAAAACTGACGGAGGCAGCAGAAACGACTGTGCCCTCGTGAGAAAGTTGAACGACTGTCGACACTGAGGGACGAAGAGCGACACACCATAAAACCAACTCTCTTCGTCCGAAGGCGAAGGAGAAGACCTGCCAAGCACCTAAGTTGCGTCAAAAAGGACCTGCCAAGGAAAGTGGGGCACGTATACCAGCTGCCGGCACCTTTTACGGGCGATGTGAGCAACGCCATCACGGACGTTTCAACGCCTCAACGAGCTGTCGGCGGCCACACACGCGCGCGCAAACAAGACGACGTCTCCGGACACCGGAAAAAAACAACCTTTCCTAACCCGCATCTCAGCAATGGTGATGGGCAACAGAAACGAAGATTAGTTTCTTCGCCGTTCGCAATGATGAAGGTGCAACAACAGCTCCTGTTATTGAAAGACATTCAGCGAAGCGCGCCTGACAGGTGCCAAGGAACGGCGACTAAAAAGACGATGTGCGTGGACGTAATGAACGCTGACGGCCCGCAAAAACAAACATAGGATTTCGTTTTTTTCTTTACGTGGTCATTTGCGCGTTAAAGGATATAAGTTACCTGTCCACAGTAATACGAAAGAAAATGACAAAGATGTTCTGTTCCATGAGTCGTGTTTGGGACCTATACTTGTGAAATAATTTTAAGAAAGAATTATTAAAAATAGTACCTAGTACTATATTTATTTTAATATCACATGATGTACTACAGATGATTCTACAGGAGTACGTGAAGGAATCTTGACACAATATCATTTCTTTGTCAAAACACAGCGAGTTTTACTAAATACAAGTTGAAGATCTCATTATTAAAGAAAAGTATAAAAATACGAACAAACCAGGGCCAGAAACTCCTAATGTTTCATTACATTAAGAATATATAATTTCATATAGGGAGCTAAAAATATGCATCTGCAATTTTTATAAGCCCCCCACTATTTATCCTTCAAAAGAGTTGTTTGGAATCATCTTTTCATAGATGCAAATTTCCATGCGAGATGTGTAACACACACCTCTAAAAATCTAAAATGAATGACGCAATTCGTTAACTGCGTCGAGTAACAATTAATAAACAAAATTTACTTATGCTCACGCACTAATTCTACAAGGAAACACATAATAGGTTTATTTTTATAACAGACAATTCGAGCGTAGTGATGACTCTTATTTCTACAATTTTTGTCAAGCGTTTTCTTCATAACCGTTTATTTAAAATTTCTGCTTCACAGTGAAAACGCCTACACCTTCCGCTGCAAACCGTACCCGCTATTGCAATCGTCTATACTTAAGAAATGGGTGATAAATTTATTTCACTATTAGAACTATTGTATCTCTTCTGCTTTCTGCAGATTTATATCATTTGCTTACCTTTATGCAACTGATTATTTTTTCAAATTTCTTTACTCCTTTCATGAGTTTGCCATATTGTGCATTTTCGAGTGTTACTGGTTAAGAGGTTGACAGATTTGAAAATTTAAATTTTACAATGGTTTTATTTACAAAATTTTACATTTCCTCAAAAATTATTTATTTATATAAAATCAAGTATATGCATAAAATTGTTTTACTAGAAATAATATTTTACCCCAGTAATGACCAACCAACTCCCCCCCCCTTTTCTCAATTGAAAAATTTGTTCCGTAAAATGACTAATGAAGCAGGCGACTGTATTGCTAAGTTCCTTCAATCCATTATATCTGGGGTAATGAAAGGAAATTACAAGAGTTCATAAAAATTTAGGAGGATTATTGTAAGAAGCCTACCTTTAACTCCAATCACAGTTCTTGGAATTTGGCACAATAGAACTGAAATTGCATACATCGCTTTCGTATTCATGTTAGAAATAATGTTTTTGACTGTTCAAAGAATTTGCCATTGACCAACTGGGGATACCGGGAGATCCGGGTTCGATTCGTGTTAATTTGTAGAACCATCAAAAAAAATTAACCATTTTCGTATTAGAAGCCATCGGGGATGAGGTAAGGAAAATGTGCAGATGTGAGGCACGTTCACTCAGGGAGTGATATCATCCTGGAGACTTCGAATGTCGGTTAAGGGAAACTTCGAGATTTTAGATGATATGGTGCCAAAGAGGCCAAGTTCAGCCATTTCTTAGTCAATGAAGTAATTTAAATACCATAATGAAAATTTACGCTTAATATTATTGATGATGCAAAGTTATTGTTTGCTGCGTAACGTAACATTGTCCGCAACATTGAATTTTCACCTACCAGCCAACACTTTCTTTAGAAATGATAATCGAGCTACATTGTGATAGTGCATATTGTAATTATGTCTTAATTATAGTGAATTATTTTCTGTTTTGAAACATATTGTTAATTTTATATGAAATAAATAATATTGAAATAAAGTAAAATTCTAGAAAATGGTGTCTTGTAATCCCGAATTTATCAAAGTAAAATTAAGTAATTGTTCTTCTCAAAAGTTCAATACGGTTACATAATAATTATTCTTAACTAGGTAATACATATTTCTAAATACTTCTGGGGGAAATTGTATGGTTATTTTTCTTCGTTTGTTTTTTTGTTTTCTTTCTTTCTTTCTTTTCTTGCTAGGCAGATAAGAGGTAATAAATTAATCACTTTCTGCATTCTCAGATTTTCAATGAAGAGCTTGTTATATTTTTCCTCGAAAGTTTTGATTTGTGTTGTGGCTGGTATTATTTTTCTAAAAATTCCATATTAAAAATTCCAATTAATTTAATTGTTATTTAGTTAGTTGTCTAACTGATCTATTCCGTTCGCATTAATTCAAGATAATTTTTCAATCTGTAACTGAGAAGTGTTTGCCGCAGCGGTATGAAAAAGAGATATGTTTAATCAGGAATTACAAAAGTAATTACAACACAGACAATACTTTTAATTAGAAGCACTCCACAGATGCTTACAATTCTCACAGTAATTTCGCATTTTCGCCGACAAGCATTTATCCATGCTTTGCACTAATCATGTTTTGTGAACGAAAAATACTTTATCTAACCCCTTTTAGAATGTTTGTTGTTACTGCAACCTTACACAGAATACAGAGGCATCTTCTAACACACCGGAACTATAAAATATGAAAAGCCAGTGCAATATTTACAAAGTATCAATAGAGAAAACGTCAAACAGGACATTGAAATTTATCAACGTAAAACGGCTCTAGATACACCAACATCCAAATTTTCTAGGATGAAGTCATATGGAGAAGGGGGAATTTTCGAAGAAGATCTATCTTGCCATTATTCTTACGCCATACTATGGAGTCACAACGACAATTGATAATTGGAAAACAGGAAACGTATTCCCACGTAAATGTTAAACTTAAAACTGTGAATAGGCGGTGAAACATACTTTGTAAATTTATATCGAAGATATTATCTGGCAGGATATGAACGAATAATTATCATCCTAGTAATAGATTCTGTTCCACTGTTGATATCTTCATGTCTCTCTTTGAACTTACAATATTCTGCGAGTGTCGGTAGCCTATCTGCTTAACCTCCCTAAAATCACAGAGGTTAAGCAACTCAAGACACTGATGGTCCCTGGATGTGTCTGGAAACCCCGAATACTAACGGCGGCGCCGATCACCTTACCGATAAAGACAAAAGACAATAACATGACAAAAGGATTCCAATACGTTCAACGTGACTAATAGGTTCCAGAACAATTACTCCATGTTCAATGACGAATAAAGGCTTGGAACGTTACAAAAGTATCAGAATTTCAAAAACAAAGAGAGGGAATTCTCATAGAAATACCATTCAATAATATATCACAGTAAAGTCATTTACATACATTAAATTTTGTAAATCATGAAGAAAATTAAAATAATAAATGAAACGAAATGACTTCATCACCTATTTTACTTTGATTGCAGCAAGTCAACCGATTCACCGCAGCTTACGCCAGAACAACAGCTTCAATGGCAGCGCCTTCTACAAATGTAGTCACAAACCTGATCACAACCATTGCAGAACAGCAGTATAGAACCACTACCATCTGCCAACAGTGGAAATGTAAGTACACCGTAGCAGCAGCTTCTAGGGCGCCCTACACAGACGCAGCAACAATCGTGGCCTGAACAAATGCAAAGTAGTGACAGAGAAGATTCAGCAACTGATAAGAACGGAGATGCAAGTACCGAAGGATGGCAAACAAACGTGCGCAAACGAAGATGTCGAAGTTATGGTAGTCATTCAAATAACAACCTACCTACATTAAACGAAAGAGTGATTCCTATGTATAATAAATTTGCCCCTCTACCGAATGAAACCCAAAATAAAAATGGAAACAGCAAGAGATTAAACAAATCTTCCTATCTTACCTATATTTATATACGGCATTACAAATTTACCAAAATTGTTTGACATTCTCAAGCAACAAGTGAAGCAAGAAGACTTTATTTCCAAAATGTATAATAGTGAAATCAAAGTAATTCCAAGAACAGTAAAAAGCATACCGTTCAGTAATAAAGTTACTCGACCGAAAAAATGCAGCGTATCATACTTACCAACTTAAACAAGATATACTACATTTGTACTACAAAGATATACTACAAGATTTGTACTACAATTCTTGCTTCCTACAATTGATAAAGAAGAAGTAACAGAATTAAAAAGCCTAGGACATGCAGTTGGTAACCTGCACAATGTGAGGCACATGCTAACTAAACGCCCACTCTCGCCTGTCTTTGTAGACCTAGAACCAAGCCCAAATAATAAAGACACTTATAAAATAGAGAAACTTGTAAATGCCATCATAAAATTTGAACCTCCCTACAAAAAGAAAACAGCCGTTCAGAGCCATAGAAGTCAAGAGTATGGACGTCTATGGCACACAAGGATATACTGCATGAAAATCCGAAAATGCGTGAAATGCGGAGAAGAGCACATCACAGAAGACTGTAAGAAGGCTAGAAACATACCAGCAATCTGAGCTTTATGTTATGATAATCATCCAGACAATTACAAAGGATGAACAGAATACAAGAAATTTATTAAAAGTAGAACTCAACCGATAAAATCCGCAGATTCAATTCCTGAAGAGAAGCAAATACTCCAAATTGATTTAGACTTCCCTCCCCTTCCCAGTCATTCCATTCAAAATAACTTTTCCCATCCTAATTCAGCATGAGCAAAAAAACACGAGAAAATTCGTGGAAATGCATCTCATTTTCAAAATTCTGAACCAGCATGGAATGCAAGAAACTATTCTAACTACGGCATTACAGAAGACCAAGAAGACCTCAGTAAAGTCATTGATAAAATCTTCCAACGCTTTTAAAACGTTTTGAAACAACAATCCGAGTAAATAAAAACCCTTATCGGAGAGAGAACCTTCATACTGGCCCACTGATATGAATAAAATACCTGATATTCGAGATTTTTTTAGCAAAAGGAGTAACGACTGAGATAATTGAGATTAAAACAACTACGACCTACGTTCCGATAACACGCCAGTAGAGAGGACTATATGTTCTTTTAACACAACGCAAAATCACCACCTAAACTCTGCACCTAAAGCTAGTAAGTTTACCAACTGGGATAAATTTCAAATGTACGTTAACAACTTGTTAAACATGACCCTAAAATCAAGCAAAGATGTAGATGCCGCAGTACAGCATTTAACAGAGATTATACAGAACGCTGCCCTGAGAGCAGCACCAAAAATTGTCTCCATTGACTTTAGTCAAAAACTCAAATCCCCAAGAATCTCAAAGAAATGAAACAAAAAATAGCAGAAAAACGTCGCCTCCGTAGAATATACATGTACACCCGACAACCTAAAGACAAAAAGAAATTTAACTCATCAGCTCAACACCTAAAAAGGGAACTAAAAGAGTACCAAAATATCAGATTTTCCAATTACGTACAATCCTTGTCACCTACAGCTATAACTAGTTGCTCGCAATGGAAAGCAACAAAAAAATGAATCGGACACAACAACCCATCTCGCCTATAAAAAACGACAGCACATGGGCACGAAGTCCTGAAGAAAAGGCAGAATGTCTTGTTAAACATTTTTCTACAGTATTCAAACCAATAAATGACGTACTTCGGAAAATTAGTTAATATAATTCTTACAATCTCCACTCAAACAGTCGGCACTTATAAAAACGTTCAATTTAAGTTAAATAGAAGAAACTATTAGATAGCACACAAACCCTACCAAAAGCCCACGGATACGATCTTATAATCGGTGAAATATTACAAGAATTACTCAATTAAGCATTATCATTCCTAACATGTATCTCTAATTTTATAATACGTGAGAGTCACTATCCGAATCTATGGAAGTATGTACAAGTGATAGCCATACCTAAACATGGAAAACCTATTACACAAGCTGTATCATACAGACCATTAAGTTTTCTGCAGGTTTTATTACAGGTCTTTGAAAACTTACTTCTACAACGGCTTAAACCAATAACAAATAATATAATGCTAGAGTTTCAATATGGATTTCGGGAAGGTCATTCAACGATAGATCAGACACACCGAATAGGAAACAAAATATCTCAAAGTCTTCAAGAAAAGAAATATTGTTCAGCCGCTTTCTAGGACATACAGCAAGCATTTGACAGTCTCTCGCACAAAGTCTGTTATTCAAAATCAATTACTCTCACATTCATTCTATCCTTTTTCTTAATCATACCTATCCAGTCGCTCTTTCCAAATTAAATGACAAGATGTTTTCTCTGAATTTAAACCATTGAGCGCAGGTATCCCTCAAGTAAGTATCCTTGAACAAATACTGTATGTAATATATACTTCTGACCTACCAACAACAGAATAAACATGCAGATAGCCACATTCGCTGACGACACAGCTATCGCCAACGAGGACTCAACTCGAGCATCACAACATCTGCAAGCGCACCTGGACAAGGTAGAGAGTGGACGAATCATTGGAGAGTATAAACACAGCAAAATCACAACACATTACCTTTTTACTTCGAAAGGAACAGAGTTCAAAAGTGAAACTAAACTCGTCAGAACTCTTAGTAACAACTGGTGTGAGGTATCTTGGTTTACATTTAGATAGCCACTAACCTGGAAACCACGTATCATAAAAAAGAGGAAATAATCGCAAGTGAAAGTAAGCAAATTATCAAGGCTACTTAATGGAAGATCTAAGCTCTCCTTATACAACAAAATATTACTGTACAAAGCATTAATCAAGCCAACATTGACATACGGCAAAAAATGTGGGGTACAGCCCATAAGTCAAACCTGGAGATCCTGAGAAGTTTCGAAGCAAAAACATTGATATATTTATGCAACGCGCCGTGGTTCATAACCAACAATAATTTGTGCAAAGATTTCATGATCTCAACTATGGCAAAAACTATCAAAGCTACCACCCGAACCAACGATCAGTGAACATGTTAGACAACTTTCAACATGTGTATAGACTAAAGCGTGAACATATTCTAGATTTACCCTTTAGATTTACTTAATAGTTACTTACGTCTCGTATACCATTTATGAATTGTTCCAAGTGAACAGATTAGCAGTATTGAAAATTTTAAAAAAATTATTGCAGCAAACTTATATTAGATAAAAGATGAACCACTGAGAGTTATTACGTAGGTGTTCATAGTATGTGCTTACCCTAAAACCTACGGAACCAATTATGAACGATTCAAAACGTGCAAAATTAATACATATTCGTGATAAATATTAAATAAAGACACGTATTAAAATTATATGTTGTAAACGGATAATACTATATCCAATTAACTGCCCGATAATGTGTTAACCTCTGCCCTGTGTAACGCCCATTTCTTTTACAATTCTTTGCTCGCTAAGGAATAAAACCAGTACATTTCTCCTTTTGGTCTAAAGCGCTCGGTTATTAATGTTGGCCTGGTAACATGTGTACCGCAGCGCCTGCGCATTGTTGCAGTATTATGAATTCTCGAGGAGACGAACGCAACCGCGTGAATAAATAAACGACGATCAAAGCCGAACTCGTATCTGTGTACCTTCACGTAAAATCGCAAAAGGCCGATTGCATTCTGCAAAGCAAACTCCGTCCGCAAAATTCATGAGATATTAATAGACGTACATTATTATACGGAAACGCTGCGAATGCCATGTTATCTCGCGAGCGGGCTAATACGCAATAATGTGGTAAGCACACGCGCGTGCCGCCCGGCCGCGCCCGGCCGCGCGTGCAGATGTCCGCGAGGAAGCGTACGCGGAGCGGAGCGGAGCGGCGGGCGGGGTTCAGGCACGGGCCCGGCCCGAGGGAGGCACGCGGGGCCCGGGCAAATGCTGTCCATTGGGAGATGTGTATGCTCTGATGTTGAGGCCATGTTAATATCGGCAACGCCCGGAAAGACCCTAGCCGGAAAATTGAATGACTCCTGATAGTTTGCTGCAGTGGTTGGCGTAGTTTTACGTATACGTTTCGTCAATAATGCCACGGAACCCAAGAGCAGAAGATTTTTTTGAGGTCAAGACTTTTGCTGGGTCACTTATTGCTCGGCGCAGGGAAAATGTAACTTGACACGCCATTTCCATCCATAAACTATCATATTTTCTGTTGAAATTCTACATGCTGTGTTCGCAAGGAAAGGGCTGACACAAAATGTTGCATTCTATGTTGAATGTCTTATGAAATGATATTTGGTTGAAGAAGAAATCTTCATTTATTCATTCATATTTAATTCATGATTATATTATTTTATCATCTAATGCTTTATATCGTTGCGGCGGCAAAATTTCTGTTGAAATAAATACATGTTTAGATCAAACTCCATATTCTTCAATGATAAAAACATAAATGAAACCACACCCCTTTTATTGAAGACATAATTATTTTAAAGTATTTAAAATGCATTGTTTTAAAATATAGAGATTAAACTTAGATGAATACGTAAGTAGAATTTATATCCGTTGGATGAAATATTATCAATCATAACTATTCACTTTTTCAGTAATATCGAAATGAAATAGCGCAGATAATAATTTTATTAATAACCTATGCACCTGCGGTGAAAACGCATTTAACAAACAAAGTGAAATCAGGAGAAAATTCAATACGTGGCTCAGAGTTCTTCTGTAGCATTTGCATACTGAATGCATTTCGTGCTGAAGTCCACGACAGATTCAAGTATATATGCGTTGTAGAAAAAATGTTCACCTTTTTCAAGAAACATTGGCAGCTGTCGTATTTAATTTTTGAATGGCGTTTCGTGCGTAGCCGAAGGGAAACGAATCCACAGTGTGTGGACCGGCACCGCGGTCTCTGCATCCGCATACGACATGGACACCGGCACGAGTCACGGTGCACGGATTGGCGGAGGCATGGCACGGGACTGTGCGCACGCGGCTGTGGTCGCCAGCGGTACGAGGCTGCGGGGACGCGAGCTCTCGAGGTGGAGGAACGCCGAAGGGAATTTTCGCTTCCACGAGCCAACGGCCGTCCCGGATGGCGCCAGGGCGTGGGGCGTTGGGCGACACAAAGCCCAGTGGTGAAGCCACAATTTTCCCGGTGTTTCGTCGTGTTCAGTGCTATTGGACGTGGAACTCTGAATATTAATATATATATATATATATATATATATATATATATATATATATATATATATATATATATATAATGTGTGTGTGTCTGCGTGTGTAGCAGAGGACGGTGGTAGCGTGAGAAGGCAATGGTAGATCCATTTATTAATTTACGATCTCCTCACTATCATATTCGTTATTAACCCAGAGAGAGATGATGGAACGAGAGCTCCCTTAAGTCCGACATCTGTATTAGCGCAGGAAGATTAACTTCTATCTGAAAATTGGTGTTCACGAAATTGGCGTAAATAATCACAATAGCGTTATTATCAACATGTTTCCAAAAGATGTTTTGAACATACACCGAAACTAAAACTGAATGCTGTCCTACGACACATTTTGAATTATATCAAAAAAGTTTTTTTAATTAATTGGCTATTTACTTTTAAACTACCACGGTTGTTATTATTTTTGTGTGACATGTAAAAAATGTGAGAAATCTTTAAAATGTGAATTTTAACAATACATTTTTGGATTCTCTAGTGTAGACATAAAATATTAATAATTTTAAGGAAAAACACAAATGTGCTCAGTAACTTACTTTTAGGTTTAAATAAAATAATTGTTTTGGACAGTATACTTGTAAAAAATATTTACAAACATTAGCCTATATAGTATAATCTTAGTAAGTGTTAAATGCTAGGCTTACTGCTAACTCTCCTCTACATCTCTCCTGATTAGTAAAGATCCTTGAGATATCGACTAAAAAGTTTCTAAAAGTATATTTAGTATTATAAATCATTTTTACATTTTAATCCATGATACTTGGTGCCAATGAAAATGGACAAGATTCCCAAAACATGTGTCTGGGTAATTATTTATTATATTGAATCAATTTTTAAAACTTTGCGGTTGATATCTCTTGAGTCCTTACTTAACTAACGGTTTACCACAATATTTCTGCTGCTACCAAGGAATATCTCTCCCCTCTCTCTCTCACTCACTCTCTCACTCTCTCTCACTCTCTCTCACTCTCTCTCTCACTCTCTCTCACTCTCTCTCACTCTCTCTCACTCTCTCTCACTCTCTCTCACTCTCTCACTCTCTCTCTCACTCTCTCTCACTCTCTCTCCACTCTCTCTCTCCTCTCTCTCACTCTCTCTCACTCCTCACTCTCCTCACTCTCTCTCACTCTCTCTCACTCTCTCCTCTCTTCATGTTTTCATCGAAAGAAGGTTGTACCGTCTTCAACAAACCGTCTTCAACAAACCTCTTCATACATTGAACTGCTTACAAGAATAGACTGTCCATTAGATGAATTCACAAGCGAAACTTGAAACGCTTAGTACCACAAATGAAAATTTTTGATTATAAAATGACCGAACAAAACATAAAAATTGTTTTATTTTTAATAATTTCAGCAGTAATTTACTAAGTGTATATTTAGATGTAAATTTATAAGGTTGCTGATCGATCCAAAATTATTGAAAAAGGCGGAAGAAAGGACCAGTTAATCGAGCCCAAAACACGCAACATAAACTGTCATTTAATTTCTTTTTTCCAATTTTTCATCTAAATAAATATTTCGAGACCGACTATAAACAGAGAAGTGATACCACCGTGTGAATAGCCAATAACAATGTAATTACAAATAACCAAAATATCGTACCGTATGCTATCAATTCAGAAAAATGTATATTTCTGGAGGCAAATTTTGAAAAATCTATGTCAAGAACACGAAATAGGAAGATATATAAACTGAGCAAATAATTATTATAATGTAGTAAGAATTTAACTCAATCTATATATTAATTTGAGACAGAAAATTATTGCTTTAAATTGACATGGCAATACTAAATTTTCAAGCATGCTGTAAAATAGAGTGAACAATTAAATTTTAAAAAATCAATTGCATAGTTCAGTGTGGTCAACAGAGACGAACATTTACCAAATATTATTAACAAACATATGAAACACTAATACAGAAGAATAGTATAAAATGGAATATTTTAACATCTTTGAGTATTTTAGAAAGGAATAAATTCCATCAGTTAATTAAATACTTAAAAACCAGGCAAAATAATGTATAAAATAAAGAAAAGAATAAGCTAAATGAAAATTGTTAAATATAATTTGTAATTTAGGGTTATCAATAATAGAAGTAAAGACCAACTAAAAAATACAAAAGTATAACTGTATACTTACTGAAGTAAGTAAAAAAAGGTAACTTTTAGATGATGTCATTGCAAATAAAGCTGAGGTTTCTTGTGTCTGTACTATCAAATTCATTGTACTATGTTTACTGATTTGTATCATTCCAGCCACATTTCTTTTCTTATATGGTTTTGTGGTACTAATAACAGAAACTTTATCAAAATCAATGAGATGAAGAATGTTCAAACCTGTGGGTGGCGAGAGAAATGTCATTAGAAGGGCGGAGTTTAATGTTATTTTTGTATTGCTAGACCTTACTCTTAAGATACTGTTTAGTTTGACCAATATGAATATGGTCGCAGTCTTTGTAAGGAATTTTTAAAATGTCTTTGAACTTGTAACCAATAGAAATGGGATCTGTTTTCAAGTTCCGTTACAAGTCGTAACAACGTCCTATAACATAACTTTTTTCCTTCCTCCAGGATGAAAGTAAGTGATTTCAGAGGAAATGATCACGACGATTTCGAAAATCATTATAAAAAGTTAATATAAAATCTTTCTCACAATAGCCCTTATCAAAATGGTTGCAAATACTAAATATCTTCAAAAGATATGAACAATTTTATTATTTGAAATAGACAATCCTATACGAATTTGCGCATTGTCACTCCGGTTATTTTACAACAAATTTTATGAGCATGCTTCATACGAGGTAAGAACAAATTAAAAATGAAAAACGTATATTCATACAATAATATGCCGACATTAAAATGTTTTTTTGGTATTCTGTTCAACATAGAGCGAATGACAATGATTTGAGTTTTCCATACAATTACAACCTAAGATTAGTTGTACAGGTGATATAACACTGGTGAGTAGCCCATGCTTTGTCCTAATTACAAATCCGACAGCCAAAGGATAAAGATAACGCAAGTTGTGTAATTTCATATATTTTTTTCCTTTGAAGTTTTGCTGTAAATCTTCCACATACGTAACAGAAGTTTTCGGGTTGATTCTCACACTTTCGATGTAAAATGGCGACTTGCATTTTATCGAACCGATTCAATTTTAGAGATCATGTGGCAAATTTCACTTAAGAAACACAAAACTGTAATGAATTAATGTATTCATATATTTGAGACACACGCAAACCAGACACGAACTTCACGCGCCCTGCGTGTACAGTTCCACCTGACACTGACTGACTCAGGATCTGCCACCCAAACAGTTGGATACTTGTATACTTGGTAAGAGGCTAGAATAATATCATTCGGTGAAGAATGGGCTGTTGGAAATATGATGGTGCCTGTGACTTGTTTTTCAAAACATCCACTAAGACCACTAAGTTCTACTCGTAATAGAGCGCGTCTACCAGACGAGATAATAAAGACGGCTATCTTCGAATACAGAAGGTAAAAAAACACGAAAGCCAAAGTTTGTTCATATTTCATCAATGAGCAGAACAAATACTTTATTTTTAAATAGTTTGTGTGTGTAGATTCTACATATCTTACAATTTAAATGTATATGTATTAATAAAAATATACGGTATAATGATAAGGTATATTTAAAAATTGTGACGTGATGATTTTGTAATATTCGTAATCTACGTATAAAATCGAGTATATTACGCACTATTCCTAGTCAGTCATCGTCAGTCGCAGACATTGGCTTTTATCACTTCAGTCGGTGCTTCACTCGGCGGCATTAGATCCCGCGGTTCCTAGATGGTCCCTCAACCAGGAAACTGCGATGTCTCGAATTGATTAACTTCCATGGCTTCAAGGATTCCGCTGGCGACGCCAGCTATTGAAAAAATGGATAAATTGCTATTAATATTATTAAGCTTAAGGTAGTATTTATTCATTCGATGAATATGGTTATGGAAAATCTAACCAGAGAAGAGCAAAGAGGAGGGGCTAGATTCATTATAGTGGTCAGAGATTTGGGAGTTAGAATTTTTGGGATGAAGATGACCAAGTGAAATCTGAATATATTTATTAATGAAGTGGTTATTAATTAAAATAGATCTGCCTATTTCTAAATTTCCATCATTGAATTTGGAATGTAATAACATTAAAGCTGAATCTGTAAGGTAGTGGGGACCATGGGTAGTTTCTGAGTGTTGGGATGATGGGAATAGGCATTGCGGGTTTTGCCTGATCAAGTGTTTTTTTATGCCAGTTGGTAAAGATTTTGTTGTAATACACATGTAAATATGTCTTCAACGCAACGACGGGAAAAAGTATATTATAACAGGTTTGGTGCAGACAAGAGTTTTCCAGAGAGCTGATAGCAAACCACCATTTGATCCCAACTCAAAATCGAATAGCGCATAATTTGGTGCATTTTTGCCGTTCCTAGGATGTGACAACAATATTTGCCGCGGATCGTTTTCTCAATCAAACTGATGTGCATGCTAACTTAATGAAAGTTAGCAAGACATTTCACTAAATTCACTAATTATGCAAATATTAATTCATCAAAAAACTATACTCACTTTGCCGCTTTTTATTTTTAAACAGTTAGAGAAGACATCAGAGTATTTCCATTCCGTAATAAAATATTAACAAAAATCAATAAATCATGGCTCAGATTCTTAAAACATCGTAAAAAATTACTCTCAAGCCCTTAACAATTCAAACAGCAACAAAAAACTTTAAGGAAAACTAAGATTAATATTCTCATCCTCTTGGAAAATTATTAACGAATAAATTCAAAATTACGAAACGTTCTTACTAAATTTATCAAATATTATATTCTGCAGCCGATAAGAATGCAATTATTAGCATAAAATCAATATATAGTTTGCCCCTCTGTGTTTATAAACTAATGGTGCTCAGTGATTTCAATACTTTCTCGAAATATTTCTATAAACGAAATTTTCGAAAATTCAGACAGGTCAACGAAAATGAGACCCGCGCCATTCTTTTAATGTCCCTTCATCTATCCGTGGGAAAAAAATGTGAAGAAAAAATTTAGAGCGATTTTTGAGAAAATATTTTTTTTTTGTAAATTGCATTAATTTCAAGCACGAATTACACGAAATATAATCGATTCTTCAAAAATTGAACGTATCCTTTTTAAAGAGCTGTTTATTACAATAGATTTTAAGGTAAAAATCTCTATTTTCAATTTTGATATTTTCAAATGTTAAGTTTTTGCAATTTTCGAAAAAACTGAGTTTGCCGAAAATGAGACTAGTACAATATGTCGCTTTTTTATAAATACAAGGAGAAAATTAAAAAAAATAGAGCGCTTTTTGACAAAAAATTGTTAAAAAATTAAAATTAGCTATATTTTTCTAAAATACATTAATTACTCCATTTTCGAAAAATTGAATATTCTTTTATTTCGAGATGCATCTTTAAAGAACAGATTTCATTCCAAAAACGTCTCCATCTTCTGTAATATAATTGTAAGGTACCATAAAAAATTTAAATAACCAATGTGAATCTCCCAAAGCCTGGAGTTTGTTCAGAGCGATCCAGGAATATCAATTCTGGAGAAATTCGACTGAACAGTTTAGGCACTAGCGTTGACCACGGACAGATAAACTTTTACCATTTAATAATTAAAGTGTTCTATATAACACTAGTGAATGATCAAACAGGAAGTGAAACGCTTTTTATACCACACGTACTGCATTACATTTTTAAAACGTGACGAGAACTAGTAGTATCAACAAGAATGAAGCTTTAAAACACTATTCCTTTGATATATTTAAAATGTAAAAGAGAAGTTCGTTACATAATTTTGTACAACCGCTTTCACTACCGTAAGGATTTTTTTTCTAATAGTTGAATAACGCTAATATATCCTGGAAAAATTTTCATTACTTCAATATCTTCATCTACGTTTATCTTACGGGCGAGGTATTGTTATGCTCTGACCTTCAGTCTGGGTATAGTATATATTTCTTTTTTTTTAGAATGGCGAAATGGAGTAATTAAAAAGAATTGGAAATTGAATGTGCTAATATTGACAAATTTGAAGATATCATATTACTTTGAACTATGTGTTTAACTTGTTTTAAATTAATGATAGCATAGAGAGAAAATAGTAGTCCCATCATAGCACTCACAGCCATAATTGTATACAAATGAGTCAAAACATCGATAAACAGCGATGTTCTCTCTACCACAAAGGGACAATTACTTTTGCGTTCATTTCTTTTTCAAAACGAACTTGATCTGCCTTGTATGCAGCACTTCCTGTGAAAAAACGTCCTTACGTAACAAATGTATATGCAGAATGTCAATGTTTTATTTTCCTTGGACTTGGAACAAAACCAAAAATGTGAATGAATTCAGCAATGAATATAGTAAAAAACAATATGTATTACATTATTATGGTAAGTAATGGCAATATTTTAAGATCCAAAGAACAAACTAAGGTATTTTGACCCAGGTAACTTGATTGGCAAGTAAAGTAAGCCATTTGTCCAATAGTATTTTAATAGTAAAAAATATGTTCTAAAAGCAAAATTTACAAACAAATATGTTTTCGTCTTGCAATAAACTGAATAAGCAATGTATGAGTGAAACAAATATTTATTTTACATTATTTTTTGCCTTTAACAGTGTTTCAAAAAATTGTTTTGAATACATAAAACTGTAAGGCAATTATTCTTTAGCAGCAAGTTGTCTGAAACCAATTTCCCTGGAAAGTGTATACAGCTGAATATTTTGCGAACTCGAAAATCGTCTGTTTTAATTGAAATATCATTAAGAATTAAAGAAACGTTGCGAATAAAATCAGCCAGACGTTTCTCTTCTTGAAACAAAAATATAATGATGTGTTGAAAACAATGTCTCTGTAACTCTAGCTTTCTTATCATTTCTAGCAACTCTTCGAATACATATTTCCTTCGAAATTGTTTAAATTTTGCATTGCACCTCAAAACTTTAACCGAAATACGAGTATTTAGTGCGTCTTCAGAGTAAACCATATTACCTCACGTTCTTTCTTTCCTGGCAACTTCTGAAATTTTAAAACAATTAATTGATATTGTATGAACTTACAAATATTGCTTAAAAAGTCTGATTGACTTAGCTGAGGACCATTCAACCTCACTGCCATACGCTTTTTTAATTGTTGTGCCTTCGTTGATGCAAGGCATCTCTGAACCCTTGTTGGGCGTTGAGCGCTGGTAGGGAGTAATTCTTAGTTAATTTTTGTCAAATCTCGTCTCATCACTTAGCCTTTATCCCTTCAACCAGGGGCTAGGTGACGTTAGATTTCGGGGTTCCTAGACGGTTATGCTACCAGGAACTCACGAAGTCTCGAATTTGCTTAACCTCCGTGACTTCACGGATCGTAGTAAACGAATTCAGCTAGCGACGCCGACTTATAATTTCTTACAACTCCACATATATTTTCATGATAGTTGCATGTATTCGAATTTATATCACTTTTACAAATAAAATACTGTCAATCGGGTCTATTGTGGTACATAAAGCAAACGTTTCACTTTATCTTCTGTACCGTTTGTAGCAAACACATGGAAAAATACTGCGTATGGGCGTTTCGTGTTAAAGACGTGTAGGAAGTTAAAAGTACCTGAATACCGACCACAACATTTTTAACACACCCTTTAAAAAACCAAATGTATTAAATTAGTTCCAACTGATGAGGCTAATACGATACACTGATGGGGCTAAAGAGATACAGCTTGATATCTCTATGAAATTTGATTGGGAAACAACAATCTGTCACCTGAGGATCTAGTATCTCAACAGTATTTTGTAAAATCTTTTGCTAAGTATAGGTTATAAGATTTTGTTTCCGATTAGTCAGAAAGTTCAGAAAGAGGCTTTAAAGTAATGTTTTAAAAATATTGTTTTATATGATTTTAATACAATAAATTATCAAAAATTGTTCATACATCAAAGTCTAATATCAAAAACTGTAACGTTAAAAATTATTGAACGTTGCAAGGGTGTGAAAGTGGTATCGTCACGACGGTTTGCCAGTATACAACACGCGAGCCTTGGACCTTCCTTTTAGTATTCTGTTTTTTTATTTTATATATTTTCCTTTATTATGAGATTAATTTAAATCATTAAATATTGTTTCAAGGTATTTTTATGCGTTCTTCTTCCGTTGAAAGCTATTATGGTACAGAAAAACTGTAAATATTAGAATTACCAGCAGTAGATTTACAGATTCTCGTGTGTATAATAAGTCGTATATTGTTGTTACATAGTAAAAATATATTTTTTTCTTTGATATGCATGAACTCGTGGGAAAGAGACAATAGAGGGACGTAGCATCGGTTACCATGAACGCAAGTTTGTTAGGGGGAGACTCGGTCGAGTTATCTAGAGAACGGACGGCTGAATGTAGGATGAAAATATTACTGTGACATTCTGGTTTTAAACCCCAATTAGTAGCAACTTTGGAATATTGTAAGTTTGGCGAAACCTTGGGGAAAGTACTTCAGCGATTTAATCGGTGGTTCATCAAGTAAGGGGCAAGATATCCTGTGAGTGGAAAGGTAACATTTGCTGGTTGGTTCTGGTTACATGAATTCATGAATAATATATTTGCTTTGGTGTAATCTTACTGTTCTTATTTAAATTACGTCAAGAGAGAGGTCGATAGAGAGTGACGTTTGGTGAGTGACAATTCACCGTCAGTAGAATTCATGGGTGTTAACCAGGGATCACGGCATTTATGTGTGCGTACACTGTTGCAGTAAGTTCGATAGATTCGTAACGATTGTTAAAATAAAAAAATATTACTTTCGTGTTGGCTGCGTGTTAAGTTTTAACGTACCAAAATAGCCCCGTTACTCGCATCACATTAGCCCTCTTAGACGTATTATATTAACCCAAAAAATGTTGTATATCATGGCGTGATTAATTTTTTTTAATTTTTTGAGGCAGAATAATAGATCCATTATTTCTGAATGATTGCCTAATATCCTGACATCAAAAATAACGAAGTGACATCAAAAGTTTCCAATCTCCCTGGAAAAGTTTTTGACTGAAAACGTAACTCATTTCGTCTTTGATTTTTTTGCCCAATTACACTAATGTTTTGAGTTCCTGCTATAAGGTCATTAATAAAAGAATATATTTCCTATTATTTGCTATTTTTGTTAACTTTAGATATTAATAAGTAACAATTGTTAAAGTGTTTCACATTATCCCGAACATTTTGCTGTATTATATTAATCCCGACTGATCCTACATGTATCAAGGAAAAACCTAATTTAAACATGCCAAATTAAATTACTTTTCTACTTCATTCCTGAAGAATGCAAGTAATTTCTTTAATTTATGTAATACAAGCTTTCTATTACTCTTCATTCAGAGATTATACTCCTTTCATCCAAACAAACTCAACCAATGTCGTCAACATTTAACAAATACAAGTAACTAAGTGTTAATCTTAATATTCAAGTTAGACGAATATATCGTTTCTCTTCTATTACTTCAAAAGTCTTTCTTTCATACTTGCTTGGGCGGCTCAGGGTATCAGTGTTATCAATGCCTCTGACCGGAAGGTCCAAACGGTGATAGGATTTTCTGCTGCTGTCTGGAGGAGAATTCTAGTGTCTGGCTGCTCTGATCGGTAGTTTTGCGTGGTTTCTCCGTTCAACAGCAAGCGATTGCCGGAGCTAATAAACAAACCAAGGACTGCGTGTGATATTTTCTTCCTCTTCCTTGTCCCTTTCTCACACCTTACACCTATTTAGGAAAATAAACGCAAACCAATGTCTAGGTCGGTGCCGGATCTCGCCATCGGGAGCGGGAATATTACCGCCACCATTCGCGATAAAAAAATGCACTGCTCTTACGGAAATCATGACCTTAGCAGTTGACGCGTCCGAAAGCACAAATCAGTCTTTCTTCAGTGGTTTTTCATGTATTTATTGTCGGCTTAACAACAGCGTCCTTAACAACAGTGTTCGCTATAATGTTACATTACAATGAATTGTCTACTCTAAGTAATTTTTATATTAAATTAAGCTCTTCCATCCATTTTAAAAGTTCTTAATGACGAGCAGCTTCTCCTTCGTCCAAATAATTATTTTTATTGTAAGGCAATTCTATTCTCTTACGTTGGAAATTATTTCACTGTACTATTAAGAGGAAATAGTTATTGCAGTTCCACATTTAGGGCATTTATTTGTTGGTGTCCTTGACATGAGGTATTCAGGAGTTCAGCAGGAGTGAATTATTTTTAATCAGCAGTCACGATTCATGGAATCCTCCTGTCTTTTGACATGTTGCTGATGCTCTCACACATCACGACGGGTCAAGCGTAATTTGGATCTTGAGTTTTTTCAGATATTATTCTAGTTTTGCCGGATGCACTGATTACATTTTTTGTTCTCCTGCAGTATTAGGTTATGTTCAATCGATTCCATGGATACTACTTTTTTGCTGCTGAACCTGCTTTTTCTTTACCTGATATACTTTGATGAGCCGGTTCCAAGATTATGATGATTTGCATTCCATTCGACGTACTTCTGAAGAAGTAAATATAATCTCGAATTTCTAAATATCTGATTATTGTTTGTGCTAAACATCTAAATATGAGTGAAGGTGAATGTAACTAGTGAAGGTTATGGTTCAGTTATTCTTTAGTAAAGTTTTAGATTAATTGTAGTGTTTATATATTTTTTCGAATTGGGTTTTTCATGAATAAAGGTTACCTTCTAATTTCCGAGACAGAGTGCTCAGATGCAGTATATCTTGTCTTCTTTCACAGAGTAAAAACGCTCTTTTTTTCTCGCCGAAGCTATTTCCAATGATTGAATTCTTGGACCTTAAAAGGTATTCTAAATCATCTTTCGTTGTAGCCGCTCCTTTCACATTTTATGGCTCTTCATTTCCGTCAATAAAATGATCAAACCTTACTTGTATTTCAGATTTCCAATTCCCATATCTGTGAGTACTGTGTGTTCAGGAAACAAAACAATATGTCACATGTGAAAATCATCTTGGAAATTATGTGATTTTGGAACTACGTCTAGATTTTCGTAATAATTTAATGGTAGATTTAAAACAGTTATAGGTGTTATAGAACATAGGTGATTTAAAAAATATAAACTATTCATTGTGAAAAAATTTAAAAAAATATAAAAACTATTATTAGTAGTAATGACTAGTGAATTATTGAAATTTATTCGTATCAAAGCATAATAATAATAATAATAATAATAATAATAATAATAATAATAATAATAATGTGGATGTTTCTGTCCCAAATGCAGGCAACATTCAAAGCAAATACACTGAAAAAGCAGTAAATATGCAAATCTTATTGAACCTGTTGAGAAACAGTGGAATATGAAAAGAGTCAACATTATCCCGATAATTGTTACAAGCACCGGAGTCATCCCTAGGAGTCTGATGTGGGGACTTAAGCAACTGGGTTTGAATGAAGACCTGTACAAACCCATGCAGAAGGCAGTTGTTATTTCAACAACAAGGATTGTACGGAAATTCATGGGAAACAATGTATTATAAATTCCTTTTAAAAAATAGATGTATTGTGCTTTGATTCTGTATATCTGTGCAATTCATTCCAATGTGCCAATAAGATGAGAAAATAAAAACAATAATAATAATAATAACAATAATAATAATAATAATAATAATAATAATAATAATAAAACCAAGATTTCCGAACAACCAAAATTTGAAGCACAACCAGCCTTTTTATATCATTCTACTCTTTAATTTTTACGAATTTTAATTTTTTTCAGAGGGTTTTTTAAAGAATTAGACGTACTCTAATTTTTTAAAGAATGTGTGATCCGCGTAGAAGACTAACGTTGTTCTTGCAATGATTGATTTTTCTCTATACACTGTCAACATTCTCTAGTAACATGTACATTTCATGTGAACGTATGTACTCTCCTCAATAATGGAACTTACGCAAACATCTACTTTATTCCCTAACTGTTTGTTCACGATGTATTTGCAAGAAATATTTACTTGCTGATAATATTCAGAATATTAGGCACACATGCCAGTTTGAATGCAAGTACACTCTTGAGTACGAGACTATGAAGTTGTAGAACAAAGGCACTAGCAAGAAAAGTCCCCAAATATCATCGCGGACAAGTGACAGTTCATACACAAGGATACGTTGCTCAACGTAGTTATACCTACTTTTAATATCAAATTAATCTCTTTGTGTTAATTTTCGTTCAAGTATAAAACTAAATATTTGAATCCCTACCACAGGTAAGTTTATTGTTACATTTATATTTATTTCCTAGACATTAAAGAAATATGGGATTAGGAAGAACTTCGTAATCCCACACAATTACGAACCGAATACAGGCTGATGAAAAATTTTCCAGGAATATTTTTGAAACAATGTGTATCTACAATGGATTTTTCAAGCTGAAACAATTTGTAAAGAAATCTTTCACAAATAAATCAAAATCGAAAAGAACATTAAATTGCGCACAAACCATTTAGGCAACGTCTTAACATACATATACCATTCAATACAACTTTGATTTAAAATTAACATGGTATACGTTTCCCATAGGACCAGGGAAATAAATCCAGAAGAATCTACGTACGAAAATATATTTTTCAATAATCGTACATTGAATCTTCTACGTCCGTTTACTGTTCATTGATTGAAAACTTGCACTTTGCGGTAAACGTGAGGCAAAGTACGACGTGCAGGCTTCAATCTTGCATATGAATTTGCATGTCTAACATGAAATGTGAGACACACAAAATATTACAAAATTGTGGAGAGACAAACCACTATATGAACAATGTCTAAACAGAATGGACAAGGTGCAGATCGGTGAAGACCAATCATGAATTCGGATTAAAAGGGGAAGAATAAAGCGAAGCTGAAGCGCCTAGGATCAGGCGTTGAGAACACCACATTCATTAAGCGGTTTTCGAAATTTCTCAAGACGATAAATACCGCATTTACCAGAAACAAGCGGACCCATTGATCATATCATCTCAGCTTGTCCAATTCTAGCAAAGACCGAAAACTTGAGAAGACATGATGGGCGTGCAGTTACCTCCACTGCCTTACTGACAGAAATGTAACGCCCTCGAAGTTCCAAATACATGCTCCAAGTGGTACGAACACTCACGAAAACCAGTGATATCTGTTGGTCGATGTACAATATTATACAACCAACAAATTCAAACTGATTACACGATTGCGGCAAACAAACTGGATATTGTTGTCCAGGCCTTGGAGGAAAAAAAGTGTCTACCTGTAAACAAGTCAGTCACGTAACTTTAGCACCTTCTGCAGTTTTTGAAAGGTTGAAGTTATTGCAATGCAGTTTTCACGAAAAAAATTCCTTTTTCTACTTTATCACTTGTATTTTATGAGGTATTGAGGGTTTTGTTTTCAAATGCAACTACACATATTTTCAGGCTTGAACACAATATTTTAAATTTAGTATTTAAATACTTCACCAAAATACTTCTCAAATAACTAAAATTTTAAAAAATTTTTTGAAATACTTCAAATACTCAAAAAATTTTTTATTATTACTTTTCATTACAACAATTTATTGTAATTGCCAATGACAAAATATTATTAATTGGCAGCCATAAATATCTGGACAATAACTTATAAGTGTAAGTCCAATACCCGGAATTTCCTTTTAAACCCACCAGTTTTTTTTCAAACAAATCATCAGACAATATATATTTTACAAATGTATAAAACCCGCAAAGGAAAACGGTCGTTCAACTGGCGCGGATGAACGTAAACTAGTTTTCTAAGTAGATCTCGGTCATGTAGTCACTAAAACGTCGAAAATAAACACGCAAAAAGGCTCTGAAAATCAGGCAAGTAAATAGGTAGTATAGTTTACAATTGGCAGATTTTTTTGCCACACAAGGTCATGCACCGTTCCCCCTGCCAACGCACGCTCAGGCAAGGAAAGCTGGCCTTAAAAATCAAAATTACTAAAAAAATGCTTATCTAACGTGTAACAATATGTATATTATTGGATTCGTCTTTTTACGTTCGTCGTGATAGACTGAAACATATGTATAGTTTCATTTGAAAAAAGTCACTTCAACATCTCATAAAATGCAAGTGATAAAATAGAAATGAATACATGTATCAATTAACAACATTCCTTCGTGCACTTCGGGAAAAGTTGCATTGCAATGACTTCAACCAATCAAAAACTGCAGGAGGAACTAAAGTTACGTCACTCACCCTGTATATTGTAGTGCTGTGCGATCAAAACATAACAAAAGAGGTAGAGACACATCCCAAATAGAAGAGTTTGGGAATCAAGATCAGCCGAATGCGGGGCGTAAAAACACAGGTCGTCCCGATAGTTATCGCAACTCTGGGACCGGGAGCGGTAGCTCAGTGCATCAACTGATGTCACTGCAGCGTCTCTGACCGAGAGGTCCTAGGTTCAAGTCCTGACGGTGGCAGGTTTTTGGACACTAGCTTTTCAGCTAAGTCGAATTCAGTCGCTGCCTGGAGGAGAATTCTAGCGGCCGGCTACTCTGATCGATAGTTTTCCGTGGTTTCTCCGATCAACACCAGGCGAATGCCGGAGAAGTACCCTACCAAACGGGCCACGGACCGCGTGCGATCTGTCCTTCCTCTTCCCTGTCCTATCCTCTCGCCTTACACACACACTTACACTAACATGCACTACACTACCACATATTCCGGAAGACCGGTCGAGAGCTTGTCCCGGCTGGGGCGCTGCCCCGCTGGTGGGAGAGTCCTGCTTAGGGGGAAACCCCACTAGCCGACGGTAGGTCGGCGCCGGATCTCGCCATCCAGCTGAGGAAGACCACCGCCATCTCCCGAGAAACAACACATGCACTACATTAACGGGACCAATGACTAAAGCAGTTGACCGCAAAATTTGTGTAAGAACTTGCTTATACTCCCAAGTCCTTCAAAAGACTGGGAAGTGCAAATCATTACTTATTTCACTTTTTGGGAACAAACGACATTTTGCGCAAAGCATTGTAGAGGTACCGATAGTCTGCTCCTTCAGAAGCAGGTTGAAACCCGGAGTAGATCTTTTTATATTCAACCGACTGATAACATCTTGTGTCCTGAAGTATATTAATTATAACAATATAATAATAATAATAATAATAATAATAATAATAATAATAATAATAATAATAATAATAATAATAATAATAATAATAATAATACATTGTGATACAATATTGTTAGATAAAAAGAAAAATAATAGTTGAGTTATGTATGACGCAAGTATCACTTAGTTCTATTGGCGCAAAGTGCCACAGACGGTGGCCCTACACAAATCGAGCCAGTTTGTCTGTTCTGGGGGCTTCTAAGCTCAGCAGAGCTGCGTAATGTGTGGGAGCTGGCGGCGGCGACCTGGGGCCTGGCCTCGTGCCTCGTGGGCGATCAAAAGTACTGGAAGGCTAGCATCCTTGTTCACTGGCCACGTAATCCTAGGCTCCTTCGCAGGAGGCCTGAGGAGGGCGCCGGGGGAGAACCGGCTCCTGCGCACCCCTACCCCCTTCCATCTTTCCTCGTGGCTTCTCGGCCGCGTTTCCCGGTCTCCATAGAGTCCTTCCTCGTGGCAGGTCCAGGTGGAGGTGCAGTGATTACCTCTCTGCGGTCGTCGCGTATTGGCGTGGACTGGTCCCCCGGCGGCCCCCGTACCTTGGACGATTCGACGCGCTCCGATGTTTCTCTACCGGAGTGCACACGCATCCTTGCAACCGGTTTATTCTTCCATTATATTATTCATTTATTCTTGCTTCTTATTACTCGATCTATGGACGTTTGGTATACCCGTTGTGACTCTTTTTGGGAAGTAATTCTTTGCATTAACAACTACCGTCCTTTTCTAAGGGGGTCACACGTGTTGACTGTGTCGCTCCTAGATCTCTTCCGTGTACCCCTTTGACAATCAATTGGTTACTTCGCGTTTCTCGTTTCTCACGAAAACAATGGATTTAAATTACTTATTTGTGGATAAATTTTACAGAGGCAGTCTTCTGGGTCGCCATGCATTGACGCTGACTGGTCGGATCAGTGAAATTGCACACTCCACACCTTCCGCCATTTCACGCTCCCCGATGTTTCTCTATTCTCTACCGAGATGCACTCAGAGACTCAAAACTTTTTTTCTTACCAAATTTCCTTTTCCTCTGGTTATTGATTTAGAGTTCAACTCGGTTATAATAGATTTGAGATGTGTCTGACATATATAGATCGATTTCTTTTATCTAACATCAGCCAATTGCATATTGATCATTTTTCATATCGCATACAATGGTCTGTTTGAAATACAAATCGGCATCACTGGAAACATCATAAATCATAACTACTTATTGTTTCTTTTTTGCAAAGTAAATACGAATCATCAGCAGAGAGAATTGTTGTTCCGTTTTCAATATGGAAGTGCATATCGTTTACGAATATAAGAGTTTCAGTTTTTATTTTTTTATTCGCCCTCAAGAGGTGAAAAACACTATTTCAGATATGAGGCAGGTGTCACGTATTTGATGCCTAACCTCCCATGTACATCAAAGTGATATTTAAGATTTCTATAACGCTTTGGGAAATATGCGTCGACTGTCGCGCATCAAAAAGTCACCTACCACAGCCGAATTTGAATTCGCGCAACGAAGCTTATGATGACAGTAATTACCATCAGAGCCTCTAATAACCATTGTGCTTTAGGAGTCGATTTCGTTTCGCGAATAAATTCAATCAACTTCTGAAAGTCTCGTATTTTATGTTTAATTGGTATCTTGAGTTTTGGATATGTCAGACGTGAGTACAATTGGAAGCATTGGGATTAGAGTGCAATTTTAGAAATGTTGTTTATCAGCTCGTTAATGATAGTTCAAGCTACAACTACTCCCCGGAATTGCAAATTGTGTAAAAACTATGCAAATGAAGAGTACGCAAAAATACTTTTTGTCTTTTTTCAATCTGTCGATTTTCTCAGATCCAAAGGCAATCAGCTTTATAAAAGTCTTATGTTTCTGAACATTCTATTTTTTATCAGAAAACTTTCATCAAGGCATTTTATCCTGGGCAAAATATTTTTAATTTGTCTTATCAAATAATGACAATTTATTTTTTTGAGTGACCTTATTATGAGTAAAAGTTCGATCACACGGTAAGTAATTGCGTTTTTTAATAATGGGATAATAATGTTCTAATTTTTCAAATTTCTCAGTATCTGTCAGTATGCAGAGAAGTTTTGAGGGATGATGATTACCATTTCTTACCAAAAGAATGATGCAACAAAACTCTTATGGTATAAAATAATTTTAATTTTTTTTAGATTTGTAATTACTACAAAGCACAAGGCTTACTCGAGACAAAAAGCCATGTGGTTTGTATTATAGAGCTTTTTAATTAAAATATTTTGTACCATTGGAGTTTTTGTTGCATTGTACTTCTTGTTTTTTCTTGGATTAATTGTATTTAATTCTTGTAATTTTACAAAGTTATTTCAAATTTTATGTTGTAAGGCGAAAGAAGCGCTTGTAATTTTAAAAAATCTGTATTACAGTACACCTGAAGATGCTACCAATTGGATAACGAAACGTAGTGATTTATGCACGATACAAATAAAACATTAGTAATTTAAAAATGAATTGTTTGATTGTCTGTAATATGAGAAGGATACCACTGTATGCAATTATAACTGTGTATTCTGATTAACATGGTATGCGTTTACATTTACATTACATGGAGGTACATTATATCACTTGTATTCATTTTGTTATTTTTACTAGTTGCAGATGATCCTGATTACTGACATCGGCCTGAGTTGCAGAGATGACTGTAGCATGTGTGGTTTTCACAAGAAACTCATTACTTCATATAATATTTAAAAAATAAGAAGTGTAATGGAAGTTATGCGTAAATAAAAATGTTTTATCAAAACGTTGTATTTGTATTTTTCTTTTAATATAAATTATTATTGACTGCTCATTATTAGTTCAAACTAATTGATTAATGAAAATTATAAAATTACGTGTGTAATTGAAACAAGAGGAATTGGTATGAGAAATCAAATAACACATACCTATATCACTATCTGCGTATACCATCTTCATATATATCTATATCACACAACTCACACAAATGGCGTTTGAGGATTTTCCTTTTTCATTTTCTACATTTTTACAATCCCAATGTGATAATTTACGCCCCTCAATTTTTTATGAAACTACGGACTGCCTGAATTAATTTAATTCCCAATAGCGTTTCACCCGCCTCATAAATCTGAGTTACAGTTTCTTTCTCTTATTGAGAAAGTTATTTCTGCCCTCTCTGGAGATGGAGAACGCCCAAGGTACATATTACCATGATCACCAGCAAGTTTTACCATTTTGTTTCCTTCTGGTTCAACTTAACGAGTGATCATGGCACAATATATTTCATTTCAATGTCAGACGTCATTTCACTACCCCAGAAAGATGATGGGCATGATCCTACTAGTGAGTACGAAGTTCGGCTTGTGAGTGTGGAATGTCCAGGAAAAGAAGGAAAAACATAAAAAGACAGACTTCGGGATTTACTTGACGGTACTCTATTTAACCATTTTTTCCACATTTCTAACCTATACATAAGTCATAATTAGTTGCAAAGAATCATGGCAATGCTTCATGTGTAAGACAGAAATATCACCAAAGTTTCAAAAATTATGTTCACTGATGATTGTTTCAAATGAAATTCGGTGAAATTGGCGATGTTTTTTTTTCCAAATGTGGCTAACTTGCTATGTGGAGAATAAAATATTAAAATTTCTTACTTTAAAATTTCTGGACGGTCTAGTAAGAAGAAAATGTATCGAAGTTGTAAAAACATTTATTATGTGTGCGAATATCTTAAGTTCATTCATAATGTGACGTTCGGGTTTAAAAAATAATACGTACGAACTCACATTTCTCATTTCGAAGGAAAATGAAGCGTGATACCACTGTTGCACGAAATATGTTGAATGTACCATAACATACTACTGATTTTCCATTTGTTTTCGGATACAATATTGTTGTATAATAAAGTGTTAATATAATAGTCAATTTTTAATTTAATTAAGTCTACTGATTTTTTAATAAATTATCACATATTTACCTTATACATTTCTTTAAAATTTATTTAATTACTTCTTATGTTTACTTGCAGATATTTAAGATTGAATTCCTGTCCGCATTCATTCGATAGCTCATACAGATAACATAAAGTAGAATTCCGTCTTTCATGTGTACTTTACGAATAGTCTCAGTGAATTCATATTCCCTCGTGAAAATTCTCTCTTGAATCTTTGTTACCTTTGTTCGCTGAAGCCACATTTAGAAACGAGACGCTCTCACAAGACTTCGTAATTAAAGAAAGTAGCCGAGAGAAGCCGAAATTAAAAGAACCAAGTTGTTATATTGGAGAGCAGAAGCAACACTTCACATTCAGCGCTCACAGGCAAGAGCACGCACATAATTTCGATGATGAAAGAACCGCCATGTTCGCAAAGACTGTACTCAAGAAGTTGGAAATACAGAGGATGCGCCTAGCCTTCCATCCAAACTTCGCAACGAAACCACTCTGATCGGTAGAAGATACAGCTGCCAGTTCTCTTTAAACTCGACACAAATTTCATGTGGCCAAAATTGGTGATACATTCACGTAGTAGTTATATTACCTTAAAGACGATAGTAATATGATATAAGAGGGGTCAGTGATAGATAAATATATGCCACGAGATCGATAATTTTGAGTCATTTTCGCCACACAGTTCTGAAAAATCTACTTCCCATAACATGTTTTAGATTTTCATTTTCTCGGAAAATGATAGCACCACATGTGATTTTTCTTGGCTCTGCATTGCAGTTGCATAGTTATAAGCCACATGTAAATCAACCCAGGAACAGTTGGAAAAACAATTATTATTTTTTATTTTAATAGCGAGATAAATGATTAAGTACTTAAAATTATTTACTTTGAAGTGATAGTAAAGATTTATGGCTTTCTCTACATCGAAGTATAATTCATCAGAAACTTCTGGTAAATATAAGAATAAACAAATTTCATTGTTTTCCCGGTAGATTATGGTTATTTTAACAGCAAGTATTAGCACTTCCTATGACAAGTTTCTATAGAAATAAATTGGGGCTAATGTGATACACTTTAAGAATTCTTATCGCTATCCAAAATTAACAAAAAAAGTATTTAATAGGACATATATTCTATAATTAATGACCATATAGTAGGAACACAAAATGTTACAGTATTTGGGCATTAAGTGTAAAAAATGAAGAAAATACTGTTGAGACACTAGATCCTAACGTGTCTCACTGTTCCCCGCTCGTTGCTCACAATCAAAATTCATAGAGATATCAAGCTGATTAGTATTAGTCTCATCAGGCAGGGCTAATTTGATACACTTTTTTCAAGAGTTATGATAAGTCCTAAGTTATTTTTCCTTCGTATATTCTTTAGCACCAAAAGGCACATGTTCAGTATCTTTCCAAGTGTTTGCTAGTAATAAAGAAGAGAAGGTGGAAATTTGCTTTTCTGAATCATAATAGACCCGATTGACCCGATAAAAATTACATTCGTCGTATAGAGGTGATCACTTAATTGAAAAATGCCGTTCATCGGATTGTTAATATCTTCCCTACATGGGGTTTGTGATTACTTCTTATGTCCAGTTTTTACAAAATGTAAACGTTCTCACAGCGTAACTGGCTGAAAAGGCCTCGAAATTCCTATTCTACACGGTCTCTGAATACTCTATTTCAATTAACATAAACAGTTTAAAAATTAGTTATCGATGAAGTTTATTACACCTTTTTTTTCTCGCCTACTACGTATTAGCGTAGTAACGAGAAAATATTTTAATGCTGCTTCTAAAAGTGGCGATTTTTTGTCAGAAAAACTCTATTATTGTGAGGCCTATTATTGAAAAAGTGCATCAATCGTGTTCTTTCGGGGAGTAAATTACTTCCTCTAACATGTTGTGTAGTGTGAATTCTGTTTTTTTTTTTTTTCCAGATACCGAGAAAATGGTTTTCGGTCAAACGTTTTCAATGATTGTTCTTTAAGTGAAGTCATTCACGCACAAGTGTTTGAAAATATGAGTCGTTTTTGCCTAATGTTTGCTTGAAGTAAAGACAACTTTAAAAACAATATTTTCTTAAAAATGAATCCAATATTATCTTTAATTCTTTTTTCCAAAATAGAAAGCTATGCTGGTAAAACGACACATATTTCTTGTACGTTGAACCCTGATTTTTGAAAATTGCAGAAGTTACAAATAATGTGAGGTATGTGCCGTTGTAACTCCACCAGTTCTCATTGGCCGCTTTCCTTTATCGTTATATTATGGTTCATGTATTCACTGGTGACAGCCGGAAATAACACTGTAAAACTTCATAATGTTAAGGTACTGAACGTTAGTCTGCTGTTGAGAAAGTCTTCGCGCGTAATGCAGTCGCACTTTGCGGTTTGCGAGTAGTTTGTGCGCGCACTGAGCTGGTCAGTGGAAGACGTACGTAAGCTTTGCTTAGAAATCCAGCTGCTGCCCGACTGTAGTATTTTTAACTGCTGTGGTTGTACTTGTATGTTTGTATACTGCTCTAGTATGGAATGCATACAGAACATATTTGAAACTACACTGAGATCTGAATTGTTTTATTGTTATATACAGTCTGACCTCCATTCAACAAATCTGATGGTTTATTTGATAATATTCGACATATATAAACTTCGATATATGGTCATAATTATGAAATTTTTCAAATGCTTTTAAGCAATTTTGGAAAAATTGGATAAAGTGGGAAAATGAACAATAAATAATTAACGAATGTTTCAGTCATTCGAACCGCATGTTCATGAATAGGAACATGAAATTAGTATTGCATACGTACCTGAAAAAATCATTGAATTGATTTTTTTTAAATCTAATATCTTGTTGCACATATGATGCACTCCGTTCAAAATATTGATCACACTTGCGTACCACAGTCCGCATCCTTGATCAAGCTCCCCTTCCAAAGTAAACAATGTTTTAGAATGGTTTTTGTAGAACATACTGTACATTTTTATTTCATAGAAAAAATAGGCAAGTCCAGTAATTTTATTATTATCTTTGAAAATGACACTAATGAAGGGATAATTTGCGAATAAAATTATTAATTTAAATTATCAACTAAAATGAAATGGCCATTTTTAAATTGGAGTTTTGGAGAAACGGGATATAAATTACATTAATCAAATAGAATTACACTTAATCAAACAAAATGATGGGTTTTTTTTTTAAACCGTTATTTATAATATATTTTTAAAACAAAATCATTATCATCAGTGTTAAGCTGTTGCAATGTTAATGTTTTGCAATTTTCGAAAATTCCCTGAGTTCTCCGAAAATGCTCCATTATTTCAAGCGATTAATGCTCTAAAGACAAATGTAAGGAACACCTTTGGAGCAGTTTTGGAGAAAATATTTTTTTCAATGCCTATATTTCACGTAAAATTTGAATATTTGATAAATTGTATGTAAACTTATTTAAAGATCTGTCTTTGAAAAACAGATCCTGAGCCATTTTTACGGGACTTTTTACTAAATTCGAGGAAAACGTTTAATTAAAGGATTTTTGAGCCATTTTTGAGAAAATTTTGTTAAGATTTCATATATAGTACCCTCGAAAATCTAAATATCCGTTTCGAATTCGCTGAGCCTTGAGTTCGGCCAGGTCATTGGGGCAATATCAGTTCCGGGGAAAATCGTCTGAGCAGTTTCGTCGTTAATGGTGCCCATAGACGGACAAACAGACATTTTGCTGTTTTGCCAATTCATCGGTATCAAAAGACCTTCAAAACGTGGATTCTCTCTCAGCAACGTGTTAGAAGAAGTAATTTGCTACAAACAGAAACAAGATTTACCCACCTTGTCGTTACCAGGGTCCCACAATTCAAGTTTTTTAATAAAACAAAATCGCTGAGTTTTGACGCAGAAGTACATTACCTTATCCTTACTACGTAAGTATGTAGTTTATCGAGAAAGCAAAAATGTTCCTTTTTCGCATGCAAGCTAAGAAAACGCAAATGTGTGAAGGGACTTAATCGGGGTGCAATAACAGCTGTGTGTCGAGCTCTACACTGCAATCGCGCCAGATTTTAGGCCGGTAGAACTTAGTACGCTAACCGGTTGTCAGAATACAGGGATCTCGCCGCTCACATGACTCTAATGACTGCAACTGCACTTCGAGCGTTGGAAATGTGCATAATGTTCCTGAGGTGTACATAGGCAAAGACGGAAGAGAAACATTACAAACAACACTTCCTTCGGAAAACTATGCTTTTGAAACCAAAAAGGTAAGGTAATTATAAATTACTATTATTATGAGAACACGCCGGTGTGTTTTTTACATTTCTATTGTACAAATTCATTAACAATGCGTGAAAGAAAGTGTGTCGGTCTGGATATTTTCTTAAAATTCTTTTCTTCATTTGTTGTAGCGCCCAATTTCCTATTATCAGAATTCATTATGGAAATGATGTATTTTTAAAAATTTTTTCACCTTTGGTGTTCCTTCTTATCAATAAGCACTTTTGTTCTCAAATTGAGTAGTAAATTAAGTAGCGATTTTAGTAATAGTTTTAAGGCAAAAAAATCATTCTATCAATTTTATTAAATTTTAATTATATTTAACAAAAGCAGAAAATTATCATGTACATCTCATATTTCATATGACACAAAAATTTTGCGTAACATATCTCGTTTCTGTACAAAATATATCGCCTAATTTGATTTTTTTATTTCTTACATACGTTGTATGGAGTTATGTAATGCTGCAAAAAATAGACACCGAGATTTTGAGAAAAATACATATTTTGGGGGTGTCTCGTGCCGAATGTTTTCAATATGTTTATCGCTCGTCCGACTATCTGTGAGTGTGAAAGACAGCGCGCCTAAACAGTTAACAGTATATTCCCCAAAATTGTATTACCCGATCGATCTGGCTGATGTCGTGACTTCGCGAATTTAAAACGAAATTTTAATTTTGTAGGATTTCTCACAAAGTCTCAACTGTTTAATTTTTATTGAATTTTTAAAATTTTCTTGGAAATGGTTTCAATTTGTGTTAAAGTTTCACGCTGGAATTTTTTTCACGCTGGAATTCAAAGTTTCACGCTGGAATAGAGCAAAATACTTGTAAAATTAGCGGAAGTTCCATTTTCACTAAAACCTATAAATTTTCGTTACAAAAGATTAGTTTTTTGGAGATGCCTTCCTACATTATAGAAGATACAGGTTGCTTCTTCATCGTCTATGTTTTCAAATTTAGTTCCATAAATAATTTCGTGTACATTTTTTGGAAGTATGTCAAGTTTTTGCCTAATTTAGAGTAAAAATTTTTTTTAAAATCGGTTGCTTATTTGTGTTTTAAACTTTATGAATATGTAGAGAATATTGAATTCTATGATACAATTGCCGAGTTTGATTAAAAGTTTTCACTTCTATTCAACAAATAAATTTTTGTATTTTCTGTTTCCCTGGCTTCGTTTTTGAAAAGTTTTGCAAGAGATGACTAAAGTATTAGTAGTATACAGTGTGCAATTTTATAATACAGTACAATCATTACAAATGATGCAAGAAAGTATGTGCTGTTAAGTACCCCTTCTTTACATATGCGCCAAGTTTCAGAACATAGTTCCCGTATTATGGAGATTCGCACTCATTTAAATATATGTGTAGTAGGAAGAGAACGGACGCCCTTTCCTGCATTTCCGTAGAAGTGGAGGAGACGCAATACAGGAAGAGATGAAGACCGCTGCGTAAGGCGAGAAAGATCGTTGTCTTCCCAAGTCTCTCGCTATTTTATTGTGCATCATTTTCTCTGTTTCTGCATTCCCCAATTTAGAGCTATTTAATAATGGGCGAAGGCTGGCGTAGAGATCATAGTGCTCTTGTTTTCCTATAAGGAACATTCGGTCGATCCACGTGGCCCGCTGGCGGACATTTATGGAGGGAACTACACCCCGCAAGCAAAAGTGTAGTTCGACGCCGGATCTTTCGTTCCAACAGGGTAAGAACACTGCCACCTCCCGAGATTCATCATGCATTACACTTACGAAACTAATGAGCATAGCAGTTGACATGCCCGGAAACGAAATAGTCAATCAATGAATCCAGCCTATTTCGTCATCTGCATCCTACTGCCTCAATGTTTTCATAAGTAAAACTCCTACTGTCTCAACCTCCCACGCTACGTCCACATTCCACAATACTCATTAGATATACTAGAACCTACAATGCTCTTGCGTGTGATCTCCCATTGCTCTTACTTCCATAAGTATCCGTATTGACGAACTCGTGTGTGAAAGTTATCATTCTTTTTCGTGTAGCCTTAGGGCATATTTCGATCGTTTGATTCCGATAGAAAGCCAAGAATGTAGACTGAAAAAATATAGCTCGTCATTTTTAACCGTTCTATTTAACCTGTGAATAGTACATCATTTTATTCTAAATTTGTGAAGTTGTGTACATGAGATTCGCATGTAAACGAAAACTACAGCGATTATGCAGTTGGCGGAAATAGACTATCAATTATTTCACATTTCCCCCAGTATTTTGAATGCATGAAAAGAGACGGAATTGATTGAACTGGACACTTAACATGACTAACAAGATCCGATTTGTAGTTCTATCCTGTCATGGTAACCGTAATAGGTCGTATGTCAGATCTACCGCAGTTTTCAGGAGGAACGAAAAACGTTTTCTATGTCTCTTTCTTGACAGTCGCTCTCACAAATGTAAAATTACGATATTCGGGTTTTCATTATTCCGTCGTCTTTTGACACCTATTGCAACAGCTGCAGTTCTCTAGATTGATTACAATGGTGTAATAAACAAAAAAAAGGGATTTGCGACCTATCGCGGTTACTACGACGATATGTTCCCTCTGACATCTCATTCCTTATCCGTCTTGACAGGTATCCTTTTTTCAATCTCCACTGCTCCATACCATGTTGCCTGCGTCGAACGCAGCCCCATTCTCCCCATCGCCCCCGCTTCCATCGCCTTGGACCGGTCGCGCCCGCCGCCGCGCCCACGCCACTTCGGCAAACGCTCTTCGCCACCTCTCGGCGCCGCGGCGTGCGCCTCGTGGGCGGCGCGGGCGGCGTGGGCGGCGCGGGCGGCGCGGGCGGCGGCGGCGCGGTGGCGCCGTAGGCCGGGCCGTTTACGCTCCGGAGAGCGTGAAGCAGAAATAAGTGGCCGCATTACTTCCAAATAACCACCTCCACCTCGGCCCCCTGGTTGGCCGGGAAGAGGCGCGCCCCCGCATTTTTATCGGAGGCGCGCCTCCGTGGCCCCGGGCCCCGCCCCCGCGCCACCCCGCCCCTCCCTCGCCACGCGCCGCGCCGCCTTAAGCGCCGCCTCCTTCGCACGAGACATGCAACCACGTGCCATCGCTCGCGCTCTATTAACTACACTGTATCGCAGCGTGGCCATAGTGATGAATGGAAGCTAAAACCATTTCAAGTGACCAAATATGCTCTCCTGAAATAATATTTCATATATTATTAACACACATCGATTTTTTAATAATTTTTTTTACATTTCAGGTATTGTAAATAATTTTTACTAGCAGTCTAGATAAGACTGCATTTCCAGCATAAATTAAAATTATTTTTATTTAAATTAATGTTTGCTTTTTAACCATACACTTTTCCACAAAATTTCCTTTTTTAATATAGTCCATTTAACTAACATATTTATTATATGTTGTACTAAGTTTCCAATTTCGTAAGAGTAAACGTTTTACAACACGAAATGAACCAACTGTTTGTGAATCTAGAAAGTTATTAGAAGGAAATAAATTCGCCAATTCAGAACGATGATCCAACTAATTGTGTTTCAAATTATATTACACATAAATCATTCTTACTTACTTCATCATTAACTTTTCGTCGTATAAAAGACAAAGTAGGTGAAATGATTGATAAGTTAGCATTCCAACTTCAAACAAATTGAGGTTTCAAGATTTCTCACAATGGTGCAATCTTATTTTAGAAAAGAATAGCACGTGGCGAGATACTTTACACATTGGCATCAAAAAAATAAAGATACCTGCGTTAAACTAATAAAAAGACCTTAAAAATAATGCGAGTTTGACTATTCATGATTTAGTGAGGAGAATTGTAAAGATGGAAGTGTATGTGTTCTGAAAACCATTTTCAATTCTCACGTAATCAATACGAGTAAAATTATATCATAACTGAAAAGTTTCGCTGTTTGTTTCAGTCCTGTGTATCTACGATGGATCTAAAAATGCCTTGAATAGTTAAAATATATTAAAGTGATTGTTAATATAAGTGTAGTAAATGTCGCTTTCGAAAATATACACATCGTTGTCAATTTTTCTAACAAACAGAATCACTAATCATTCTGGGATATATGATCATTCTGATAGGATATATTCGTAATATAAACGAGGAGTAATCCTGATAGTTCTACAGCATTTTCAAACACAAACAGTACATAAATTGCTCTAGAAAGAGAAATACTTCTTCTTTTAAAAGTAAGTAGTGTGCGTGGAATTATTTTATGTACCAACACTTTTATAGATATTCTCGAAAACTCAAAGTTAGCCGTTAGACGATCCACACAGCAGTCCCCGGGCATGCAAAACTACTTTCCTCGTTGCATAATAACTTAATTTTCTTCACAACGTTTATCTTCTAAATTTTTAATAACACCAGTTTCCAAACTTTTTCAATTTTTTACGCAGCAAATTAGCATTCTACCTCCCAATCTCCAACCCGACAACCGAGCATCCCTTGCGTCACAGCGACTTTACACCGGCACTTCACCGCCACCGTCGGCGTCCCTATGCAGCACGCGCCACCCGACATCGCCGCCGCCGCCGCGGCCCCGGGCAGTCTTCGCGCCTTGCTGGTCTTTCTGCTCGGCAGACGCTCCGCCCCCCCCCCCCCCTCCGTTGCCGCGCGCGCAGATGCTATCGCCTCGACGCCTTGAGGCAGCGCCGCAGACGCTCTGAATTTCAAAAGCGAGCCACCGCCCCGAGGGCGAGAAGTGCCTCCCCCCCCCCCGCGTGCGTCTTGGCGCGGCGCGGCGCGATTATCAGTGGCTAGCACGATTCTGCGCAGGAAGTTGCAGCAAGGAGGCGCTGGGCGGAAATTGTAAATTACGTTTTGCAGCTTATTTGACTCGCTACTGTAATTAGGGTGTTCTGCCAGCTGAAGAAGGGAGTGCAAAATTCGCTGATTGTGTGGGTTTTAAAAAACATTTTTTCAGAATATTGTTTGCAGAGTATTCCAATGTACTGGCATCTTCTCTCTCATGGTGAATATATCATAATAACAGTCATTCTAATTTGTAACAATGCGCAAGCTAAGGAGGGTCTTTACACTAATTGTAAGGACAATAAAATATTTCAAAATTTTGAAGAATTTTGGATTCGCAGAATAGCATTTTCACAAAAATTCAGTAACTGACACGAATCATTTATTAACATGAAGTACAAAATTAACAAAATATTACCGTCTTACATAACTTTTCCAGTAGACTTTTATTTCACCAATCAATTACAATTGTTTAAAAATCATTGTTGAGAAAGGCCTAATTCTACAAATGTTTAATTATTACCAGCTGTAGTAGCTTAGTAGAAGTTGCAGCAACTTGCTGAATATAAAGCTGCGCAAGGCAGAATATAAATCCAGAAAACTTCGGACTCCCATTATTACTATTTTACATAGAAATCGGTGCTCCAAAATCTTATGGAAATACACTTATAACAAACTAATTATGTGCTAGGAAGCTTTTCACTGAAACTTGTTGAAACGACAGAAAATGAATATTCTAACATTTCAACGTAATATGAAATCCTTTTTGTATCTAAATTTGAACACATACTTTAATCTTTTGTAGCCTGTATATTAATATAGTCAAAAAAATGTAAGAGGAAACCCCAAGAAAAGATTCGTGTTGAGATTTGAGGGCGTTAAAGAGAAGGGTGAAATCCAAACGCACACCTACGCAACCAACACTACATTCCCTGGGTGGCCAACGGCTCAAGATGCTACCAGCAGGGAAAAAGTAATTAACTCCACCTACGATAACCCTCTCGAGGGGGACGTGAGGACGTTCAGTAAAACATTTTTTCCCCAGCGCCAGACTTAAGGACGTTGGATTTTCGTAAGCGGATTAATTAGACGAGATCCAGATTAATCCGGCGGCTAAACCGTGGCCGGGCGCTGGGTGCGCGGCCCAAGGGGAGATACCCACGCTTGTCATCCGGGTCCGCGCGGGGTTGGATGAAAAATGGAGGCTTCTCGCCGGAAAAACGCTGGCCTCGACAAGCTGCTCTGCGGCAAATTATGCGGCTCGCGAAGAGCCTGCTCCCGTGCCCACGCCGCCCCCGCACACTGCCCGCCGCCCTCTGCCCGCCGCCCGCTGACCACTGCCCACCGACCGCTGACCGCTGACCGCTGACCCACCACCGCCACTACCACCACTGCCACATTGTCCAATATCCTAGCTGCGGACGGGTGGAAGGGATAGGTTCCTCGAGAGCCCCGGGTAAGCAAGCGCTCCCGAAATTGTCAATTTAAAAAGTTACGGACTGTTACTTAGTTGTTTATTATATGAACCCTTTAAAGCACGAGTGCCGTAACTCAAGTTTTCGTATGATTTTGATATAATTGATAATCGGGTTTAGCAAGAGGGAATTCTATTAACAGCACAAAGGATGTAGTTGAACGTTACTTAGCAAGAGTTAGAAACTGAACTGTAAGTTATAAACGGAGCCATCCGTCACGTGTCAGGCAAAGTGGTACGGTTTTTTGTTGGTAGACATGCACCATTTTACCTGTACTCCTCTGTTTTATCAGTTCTCTAAGAAATTTCATAGATGGAAAATGAGTTAACCTTTCACAATTCTTTTTAAGGGAGTAGAGTACATGTCGTTTTGCAAGTTGTCCTTGAAGTCGGATTCTAAAAAAGAATTTTCAGTTTCTCTCGATAACATACCTCAGAAAAAAGCTGTACAAAAGACCACCTCTCGTAACAAAATTGAAAAAAAAGGATGAACTTTTCCCTTTATTCCTCGTATTAATCACCACTACTTTAAGTGCTTTCTTGTTTCTGATAAAGAATATTGAAGACAACTGGCCACTGAATGGAAATGACAAAATTGATATTTATGATGAATGAGTAAGAAAAACTGTCCATTTCATTTTTGTAAAGAAAATATTTGTGTTGTGAACTGCATTTCATTTTTTGTTAACTATACTTTTACCCTTTCGTATCACATGTGGAGTAACTTCAATCACTCCCTACTCAAAGTCCATAACGACAAAATTAATCATTATTTTCAATATGAGTTATAACAAACCTTTCTAAATAAATATATGCAAAAATATAATATAATGTACTGCTGAATTTTCTGTAACAACTCTTGTAAAACATTACATATAAATTAGAACAATAAAAATATGAGTTACGCCACTTCGGTGTTAAAGGACTCATATGACGATAAAGAAGTATTTCATCTACGAGAGAAAAGTATTTCTTCCAGAGCGACAAAAAAGCAAGTGAGGAATTATTCATCGGTATGTATTTTATTATTTTTGGCGTGTGAAGTATTTTATGTGATTGGATTTCATTTTATTTGGTTCAACAAAATACAATTAAAAAAGAACAATAGGTCTTACTTTCTTATATTAAATAATTAATATAAGCATTGGAATTTTTGAGAATTTTAGCCTTTTAAAGAATTAAAACACACGAATCAACTTGTTTCAGAGTAAACTATCAGTATAGACGGTAGAGGCGCGCATAGGAAAGTAGTGTAAAAAATTAGCATTCGAAAGTGATTAATCGGCTTAGGTGGCTCAGGGCATCAATTGATGTCACTACTGTGCCTCTGACTGGGAGGTCCTATGGTTTGAATCCTGACGGTGACAGGATTTTCGGTAATAGTAGATAGATCGCATTCAGCCCGTCTGGAGGAGAATTCTCATGTTCCCTGCTCTGATCGGTGGTTTTCTGTGCTGTCTCCGATCACCACCTGGCAAATGGCGGATCAGTACCCTAACAAACGGCCCACAAACCGCGCACGATCTTTCCTCTCTTGCTTCTTCTATCCTTGCCCTTTACTTATACACACTTACACTTACATGCACTACATTACCACACATGCAGGGAGAGTAGTTACGAGCCTAGAACTTGTCCTGTTTGGGGCGGTGCCCCTCTGATAGCAGATAGTTGGTTTAGGAAAACCGCGTAAGCAGACGTGTAGGTCAGCGCTAGATCTCGCCATCCAGCAGGAGATAACGGCTACCTTCCGCGATAACAACATACTCTACTTACAGAACTAAAGACTACATCAGTTGACGCAACCGGAAATATCAAACAATTAATCAATCGAAGGTGAACAAATGATACTCTAGTCACATACTATTAACCACAGACGAGCATCGTTACGATTTTAAATTAAGTAAAATTATTTTGTTAACGCTCCGATATCGTTGTGACGTGAATCTCGCCTCAGGTGGAAAGAAGTGAATTAATTGTAAAGACTACTGACCCATCTTTACAACCGCCTAAGTTTAGCTCGGAGCCACCATTGCCGATGTCTCTGCAGCGACGTTGACGGGGAGACCCAGGGGTTCGAGTTCCGACGTTGGTGGATTTTCGACACTCAATTTCATAGCTACGTCAATTCAGCTGTTAATTGGAAGAGAACTTTAGTGACTGGCAGCTCTGGTCTGTACTTTTCCGTGTTTTTAACAATACCAGACGAATGTTGGAGTAGTGCCCTCACAAATCAACCAGAGACCGCTCGGGATCTCTTGTTCCTCTTCCTTGTCCTATTCTCTCCCCTTACAGATACACACACACACACACACACACACACCTACGTGCACTTCACTACCACACATGTCGACAGACCAGTCGGGAGCTTTGATTTGTCTCGGTTGGACGGGGGGGGGGACTCCTAGAGAGGGAAATTCCCTGAATGGGTATAGGTTGGTGCTGGATATCACCATCTAAAGGGGCAGAAATCACCGACACCTGTTGGGACAAAACTTTCCATTTCATCAACGGTACTAACGATCATTACAGTTGACGTCCTATGACTTCCTGACGAAATATTTAAGGAGTGAGAATGTAACACACACAATATCATAGAAAATGTGGCTGATTATCTTAACTTCATTATCAATGAGTTGCATGACAACGCAACAAGTCCTTAAGGTCTTATTTAATTTTGTAGTCCCCTGGATTAATAGCCAAATAAAAAATAATGTCTGTGGTTGACACATATACAAACGCGCTTATTTAAACATTACTTAACATCGACAAGTCAATTAAATCGTAAAGAAAAATATCCTTCACAAACTAAAAAATATGCATAATATTTTTGAGAATAACTACAAAATTTATTTTTATTAAGTATATACTTCAGCAAAACCCAACGTTCACATTTAAAATAATAAATGCATTATTTTCTGAATCTCATAAAACGATTTCAATCGATAGATAATTTCTTGTAGGTCCGGAAACATTGATAATACTTAAAGAAAGAATCGTATCGGCATTCTTAATACTGGTATATTGTGTAATATGAAACAACGTAGTCCAGATATTGATTGTAAGTTTCAATTACTTTCCCTGTATGTTCATGTTGTAGGAAAGGAGAAAAGTGATACATCTAAAAAAAATCGTCAATTTTGTTAAATCAACCATGGACGTTTTGAAAATATATTTTCACTAGTAAACACATTATAAAGGTACTTCACAAATTGCCTATATGTAGATTTAAAAACCATTTACAATTGGCCCATAAATAAAAGACTTAGTTGAGAACAAAACATTCTCCTACAAAATAACTACTTTGTAGATGTGTCTCATTTCTTTTGCACCAAGGATGTTCGTCGCTCATCTGCGTCTTATGTCCCACCACGTTCATAATACTTCAAATTCCTGCAACATGCTTCGAATTTATTTTCTACTATGATGCATGTGACCTCTTTCTGTACATGCTGCGTTGCTTTTTCTGCTGCCACCTCTACCCTTTGCTACACATCCAACAATTTTCCTGCTGCCTTATATTTAACCACCTGTTCTGCATTCGTCCGAGTCAACATCACGTCCGTGACCCTTACCATCTGTTTCCAGGTCACTGCGGTCCCCTTATCTGAACCTTACCAACACTTTCTAACTTAAGGACATCTCTACAAGAAGTAAGTGTAGAAAATGTGTTAGTGCCCGTCCATATGAGATACATTTCTTTAAATAATGGAAGAGGACGTTCTAAAACTCTTGAAGAAAAAAATTAAATTTGGTAATTCAATAAATAAAATTATCCAAGCGGATTCTTTTTTTTTTTCACTGAACATCCATCAGTTGGTAACTATTCCATTCTTAGCTTCCCTCAGCCTTCATCGCTCACTTCCGCCAGCGGATCTGTTGAGAGCGCTTGTTTTCAGAAGCAGCATTACCACCGTGAAGTATGACGCCTCTTCCATCTCCGTGGTCTCTGTATCACCACCGGCTTCCTTAGCCACGTTGCTAGAGTTGCTATGACTTCCGCGACTTCAGTACCCTCTCGCCAGTACCGCAGCGTCGCGTCTCGTAAAAGTGTTAATCAGCTCGCGCCGCCCCCGTCTCACTCGTCGCCTCCCTCCCTATCATTTCTGGCGTCGCCGGCCTCTCCGACTTTCCCGCCCCCACCTTCGCCGCCAACACTGCCCATGCCGCTGCCCGGCCCCAGCCACACCCGACCTTTTCCTCTACCGTCTCTCCGTCACCACTTTCCCCGTCACCATCTTCGTCCTCCTCTCCCCCCCCGCACAGCCAATCCCTACTCAATGCTAACATCGCCCTCCGAACCCTCCGCCTCCTTGCTGCATAGCGTTCCTCCCCCCGCCGTCTTTACCCTCCCTGCAACCACCTTCTTCACCCTGCCCACCGCCATCTCCGCTCTCCCCACCACCGTCTTCTCATGCCCCTCTGCCCCCTCGTCTCTTGCGCCTTCATGCCGCCCCACGCTTCTTCGCTGAGTGCGCCCAGCTGCCGCCCGCCGTCTCCGCCGCTGTCTTTACTTCTTTCCCGCCGTCCCCCCCCCCGCATCTAAACTTGCCCTCCCTGCCACAGCTAACTTCGTCCTCCCACCCGCCCTTGTCCTCTTGCCGCCCTCGCTCTCTCCGCCGCAGTCTTACCCTCCCCGCAGTCGTTTTTCTCATCAATTCCACCTCCATCTCCGCTCTCCCGATCACCTCCATCTCCCTCTGCGCTAACTGTCGCCTCCGCTGTCCTCGCCGTTGCCGCCTTGCCCGCTCCGTCCCCGTCGTGCCGTGCCTTGCTTCTTCGCCGCGTGCGCCCTGCTGCCGTCTCCGCGTCCCCAACGCCGCCCCGCCCCGCGTCGCCCCGCCCACCCCGCCCCGCCTGGCCGCGCGCGTCCCGCGTGCACTGGCTGGGCCCTCGCGTCCGTCTTATTAGCTCCGCGAGCGTTTTACGTCGGTCACACGCTTATCGGGATGCTTAGCGCTCCAGACCCGCAATTAGGAGCGAGACGTCGTCGCCAAGCGCGCCCGTTGCTCCGGCGGTGGAGCGAGGCGCGCTCGTTACGGCCTCGTTTCTTTTTTTACGTCTTCTTCTTCTTTATGGTCGGACTCCTCCCCTATGTTGCCGGTCTAGAGGAGTCTGGAATACTGTAGGAAATTTTCGGCCTGGTTGATGTGAGAGGGGCAAGCGAAAAATGTCGCATATTTCACTCTTAAGTTGGAATGTGATGCAAACGGAAGCGCATCCCAACCCGTTAAGTTAAATGTGTCGAGTTCACGAAATGTATTAACTAAAAAGTATGGAAACAATAATAGGCAGTTTTAGCTTGATTATGAGTTTCTTCCAAACATTGAGTAATAATTAAGATTACCAAAGAGTTGTCGATTACCAATCATCCAATTTGATAGACCAAATGGTTTCTCGAAGCGATTAAGGCAGAGAGCATGATAATTAAAAACAATGTCCCTAAAATTATTTCTCCTTGACGTGAAATGACGTAATTTCCTTATATTTCATTAATGTCTATTTTAAAGAGCTCATTACCTATACTCTCGACATAGCGTACAATTACGTCTGAACGTATTTTATATTCTATGCAAAAGTGACTGCATAGTGCACTGGTGAAAGATTATACATTTGAAAGGAATCTCAAATAAGAAAGGTTTCATGTAAATTATACAAAATTAGATTGTATTATGTACGCCTGAAATATTTTTAATTTCATAATTGCGACTGGGCGTCAAAAGAAAATAATTGAAAATTTTCTTTAGAATGCTTTCCAAGCTTTGATTTTAAATCTATTGAATTTAAGACTCAGAATCGTCGATTTCATTTCTTGTTCAATTTCATAATTGCCAAATTAATTTTTCATAAATGTTTATTCTTTTAATAGGCGTTAAAGTAATAAGAACAAAAAGAAAGTAATCGTAATCGTAAAAATAAAATAAAAATAAACGTAAAAATTATCGTAAAAGATAGTAATTTACTAGTACTAGATTTCCAAGAAATACCTCGGCTGCAGAAATTGTTCAGTAATTGCTGAGTTGATGCAGAAAATGTTCAGTAATTAGAAATTTTCAACAGTAATTTAATTTTAGATATTCTGTATCTAAAATATTGGAATTTCATGTGTTGTTTGTTTATATGCAAAGCTCCACGGATTGGGAAGTCTGTTCATAACGAATATACTTCCAATAAGCAATAACGCTTTTGTGAGAATAGTATGAATCGTTTACGCGTTTTCTGAACATAACACTGTGGGTAAAATGCCCCCTTTCAACCTTACATCTAAATCCATTGCTCCCTCCAACGCAAGCGTAATCTTTCCTCAGAATTCCATTAAAATTTGAACTAGGGAGCCAGCTCAGCCGTTTAGTCATTTCTTGTCGCTAATGGTGTACATCAGTGGAGCGGCCTTATCGGGGTACGTCCGGGGCCTTGTCCCGCCGCGGACAGCGACCCCGCTTTCCGGCGCCCGCCCTCCGCTCACCCGTCCCCCTCCGCCCCTGCCCCCGCCCCCGCCTTCACTCTCGCCCCGCTCCGCCCCCCTCAGCGCCTCTCAACCAGCCACCGCGCCGCACCGCGCTCTCGCCGCATCAAATAATGATGCAATCAAAGGAGCAGAAAGTGAACGCGAATTCGCTGACAGACCTTCGCGCCGGGAGCACCGGCTTCAACACTCGTCCCGCGCCACCCGCGCCGCCCCTCCCCCGCGCCGCCCACGCACCCGCCCCTGCCGCCCGCGCCGCGTCCCGAACTTCACGTCAGTTGTCGGAAAGGGAGCATTAAATTTCGAACGGGCCGCCTGTATTTTACAGGCCGGGCGCGGCGGCCGGGCGTGGGCGGGCACGAGGTTCCGACGAGGTGAAATGTACGCGGAGCGGAGGGCCGGGGGGTGGGGTGGGGGCGGGCGCGGCCCGTCGATGACCCTCAGAGACGCGGAGTACCTGCGCGCGACTTCAACGCGCGCGGGGGCCGCTCGGCCAGACGGACGCACGCGGACGAGCGGACGTGCGTGGACGTGTGCGAGTCAAACCGTGATGTATGGACGCGGCGGCGCGCGCGGAGCGAGCGCTCGCTTCAAATCGCGGGGAAAACGAGGCGTTTCACGCGGGCGGGGGGCTGAGCGGGGCGGGAGGCGGGGCGGGGCGGCCGACGGGGACCCCCATCAATCATGGCGGGAGACCGGTGGACAACGCGGGCCCCGGCCGCGCCGCGAGGTTTGCGGGGCGCGGCGTTCGCGTTTGATGGATACAGAAGCTGACGTTTAACCGGGAGCTGTAATGGGCGCGCGCGGTGCCCAGAGGACGGCCGGCCTCTTCCTTGTTATATTTCTTCCCGCGCGCCGCGGGCCGGCCAGAGACAGCTCGCGCGCGCCGTCCCGCGCCGCTCCTCCGGTCCGCACTGGACTCTCTCTGCCGGCCGGATGCGCGCCCCGGCCGCGTGCCACCGCCCCCGCCCCCGCTCCCACTCCCACTCCCCACCTCTCCGCCCCACTTCTCGCTCGCCCCGCCTTCGCACGTTCCAAGTCCTAACCACCGGGCCGCCTGACCCACTCCGCGGCTGTCGCTCGGCCCTGCGGGGCACTTGTGTGTCTATGCGTTTACGCGGTCGCGGGAACAATACCTACAAACCCATGAATTAAGACGCTCCGTTAGTCTTTTCTTTGGGGCTGCATGGCTTTTTTTTCAAATGGGCGAGACTTATGTCGAATCTGCTCGCAGTGGAGGAATGTACGTGGGTTAGATGACACACACTCCCCTAAAGTATATACTTCTGAAATGGGTATTACATACGTCGTGGAAGTAGAAATGACAAGAAATTGTGAACTTCTTGAAGGCATGCAACACTCGTTTACCTGAGATGCGCAGTGTATTTTCGCTATTTTTAGAGAAAGTAAAAACTATTAACTTTTAGAGAAAAAAGGAAGACACAAAATGAACCTGGATGTCGTTAGAAAAATACGGATCTAACTTTCTAGCATTACATTTAGTTATTAGTTCATGAGATAAAATCACATATAATACATATACATAAACATTATACATAATAACATACATATACATAATACAATCACATATAATATAATCATATTTTCCAACGATTATTAAGTATATTGCAATCTTCTGTGCATCTGGTTCTTAAGCGGTCTTCAAACTATTGTAAAGCATATACTCGAAATGTTAAATCAATCAACTCCTAGTTTTTTTCCTTCAGGACTTTTCATTCGCATCAAAGATGCAGCAAGGACCGTGTGATAGAGTTTGCACGAGATATATGTACTGGACGACCGTTCAAGAGCACGCGAGACACGCGAGAACGGAGATATTGTGCATGCGCAGTAGAGCCATCTACGCGTACTGTCGCTGTTCAGAAAACATCGTGTAGCGTAATGCGAGGTAGATATTGAAATCGTCCAGAAATTAAACATTAGTGATTTGTTTTTGGTTTTGTGGGTGTACTTTCTTGCACGAAATGTGAATGTGTTTGTATCGAGGCTGCCTGAAGAAGAGCTATGATGTCGATGTTTTTGAGACGGAATTCACTGTAGCCTTCTCCCTCTTCTGATACGTCTGCCGAGTGTATGGATTCCTCACGCGACGTTTGCGGCAAGGAAATAATCCGCAAAGGGATAAAAACGTACTGTTAGGAATAAATTCTCATTTCTAAATTAATTAAGACAGACGAAGGCCTTATAAGTTCTGTCTTTCCATAATTAATATAACATACACAATTGGAAACGAAACAACGCCACCGAAACTGTCGCAAACGTCCTACCAAGTGAAAGTACGTGTAGTAATACCCTTTCTGTCATAGAGTGAAAATTTCTTAATAATGTTTCTAATTATTTCATTCAAATAGCTATTCTACTAGATCTGTTGCTTTATCTTAATATACCCTCGATGAGAAATTCGTTTCTAAGCCCACAATCATAGTTTCTAATTCCCTGCTACGCTTCTTCATTCCTTGATATCAATACAATCTACCATTACCTGCCACGCCATCTCCCCTTTCTCCTAGTGCAAATACATTGCACTTACTTACCTCTAATCGTATGACCGTGAACTCACTCATCAGAATGTGCTGTTGGTGAGTTGGTATGCACATTTTGCTCGTTGTTTCCTGTTCTCGTAATTCCAATACTGTTAATTCCACTTTCCGTCGGCCTCGAGAGTACTTTGTCAGTTTATCATATTGAGTGCCAGAAGAGCAACACTGGTTATTTATAGTTCCAATCACTATATTTTGAGCATTTCGGAAATTGTTGCTATGAATATTGGGAGAATTTGTTTAGCAATTGGAAATAAAACAATTATCAGGTGTCTAACATTACATCACAATAAGTAAATACGTTTCTATTAGTGTTTTCAAATAAACGTACTTTGACACTCTAAGCAATATTTTATATTCATTGAAAAACGTTTACTAATCAGAATTTTATGACACGTTTTGTTTACGTTTACCAGATCCTTCTAGCAGACTTTTGGTCTTCTTCTGCATTCAAATTGAACCGCAAATCATTAATATAAAACCAAAATGTCCACATCCTCATACAAATGCCATGTCAAGGGAGCTTCAACTAAAACTAAGATGCAAAAGTTACAGATATTTCAAAGTCGTTTTCAGTTACTAGTCACCAAACCAATTTACCTTCAACCCTCTCTTTTATTTTCTCTGCCTTACTTTTTAAGAAGATGAATTGTAATCGTGTCCTGGAAAATTTTCGATTCACCGATAGACGATCAACCTTTCCGCCGATTTACTCCAAAATTGATATGCCTCGATTCCGAATTCTTCTGAGGAGCCAAAGGAACCTGAGTTTTTCTAAGTTTGAAAGGGATATTTTGAGGTACTTTACATCAGGTACTTTACATGAAGGAGGTACTTTACATGAAGCCTCAACAACATTTTCAAAATTTTCTCGAAAATGGGTCCTATGTTTTAAAAATAAAATGTGTCCTCGGGTAACGTAAAGGATGCTAATGGTGCACATTTCATTTTCGTTGAAATCTCAGATTTTTCGAAAATTGCAAAAGTTCAGTTTTTGGCGTTTTCCTACAACTACAATATCAAGATTGTGATTTTTTAATAAAATTTGTTCTTTAAAATCAGATCTTGAAATTAGCTTATAAACAATTTTTCGAAGATAAGAGTAGTTTTCGTGTTATTTTGTGTGAAATATAGGCAATTTGTAAAAAGATGAAACACTATTTTCTCAAACACGGTTTCAACTTTTTCTTTCAATTTTCCCTTCCCAAAGAACAGTAAAAAATATGGGGCTGGTCTTATTTCTGGTGAACTTTGTATTTTCGAAAATTTAACATTTCAAAATTACTAAGTTGAAAACAGAAATTTTTATCATAAAGAAAATATGTCCTAAAAATCAGCTCTATAAAAAAGTCATGTGCAATTTTATTGAAAAAAAAACAATAATGGCGTAATTTCTGCTTGAAATTATTGTAATTTATAAAAACACATTTTCCCAAATCCGCTCTGATTTTTTCTTTAATTTTTTCTTCTTGGATAAAACAAGGGACGCTTGCCGGATTACACACGTTGGAACTGTGTTATTTATTTTCTTTACAGTTTTTTGCACTTCATTCTTCAAGCATTCTCTTTATTTTTGCGTATATTATTACCCGAGACCGCATCATATGCCCATACACATACACATATCTATTTGCGTATTAATTCTATTGTCCAGGTTTTATATTTTATTGTAAATCTGTCTGATGTTATTCGTAGTAATGATTAAAATGTCCAAATCTTTTTTTGTATGTATTCACACTTTATGACTTGTTTAATTATTTTTAATGCATATTTTTTTATGTTGCATGAAATCCTGTCTTTAATTATTACACAGCGAGAAAGGTTGTTATATGTAAGCTTCAAGTTTAGGAAGGACATCTTACTAAATTATGAGATTGTTTGATCGAACTTCTTTGAGAGCATATTAAATATAGGTTATCTCTGCGATCCGATTAGATGGATTCGATTAATTCAATAAATGAACTAGTGTTAAATCATCCGGTGTGTAGTCGTAGACCATGATTTTGGCATAACTCGTGTTTCCAAGTTTTTTAGGACTTTTTGTCAACACAACCGCAGTTTGCGTGCTACTTTGTGGAAAACCTTTCTTTTTAAAGGAAAATATTGTACTTCGTTTGCATAAAATTGTGATGTCACCAAGGTATTTTCTAGTTATTATTGTAGAACAGATGAATTTATAAACATCATTGATTACTAACAGAAACAAAATTAATAAAATAAAATACGTTTCCGCCAATACAAATATACCGCAATTTGGTACACAATGCATCCAAACCATGTCGTAAGCAAATTTAATATCCAAATTACCAGTGAACACATGCTGGTAGTTGAACAATGCCTTTTGTATGAAAATATCAACGTTGTGAATTTATCAATGTTAATTGAATGAAAGACCTAAAGGGAGGTCGCGGAATGGCCTACTAATCGTAACTGATTACTGGAGATTGGTTCCAGTAATTTTAGGGATCTCCTGAGTCGAAGGTTCATTATTCTTTAGAAATATTTTGCATAGATTCCAAGTGAGTGAAATGGGTATTTAATTACCACTTTTTATTGAGCCTTTCCCTGGTTTTGGAATAACAATTTCTTTCCATATCTTGGGAAAATAATTTGTGATTGTATATTTTGTCGAGTTTTGCCTTTCCCGCTTAGGTAGTCTTTTAGAGAGATACATTCGGAAACAATTCGTTGGAGGTTTGAGTTGTTGGGTTAAGTTCTTTTATGTTGGCATATTAAGGTGTTATTGATCTTAACTACATCCTGCATCCATGAATAACGGTTTCTTTTTACTTTCTCGCATATTAGTTACGTAGGATATTCAAGGATTGTAATCTTGTAACACAAAACAACAGTTTTTCGGACAAAATCGTATTTTAGGGATCTGATTTCAAAAAAGGGAAAAAATGGTTCCTATATTTAGTAAATTATTTCCTCAGTATGTGTAATTTTATGCACGTTTTGCTAGTCCTTGGCTCCGAAGCATTGATTGACGGCAAAAGTCTTTCCGTCCGCCCGTCTGACTGACCGTCCGTCCGTCCATCTGTCTGTCTGAGTCTGTCTGTGGTCAACGCTAGCGCCTAAACCGTTCAGATGATTGTTTCCAAAATCATATTCACTCATCCATATGTCTCAACTCCAGACCTTGCTAGTAGAGATGCGATATCGATGTCGATGTTTCCAAAACAACGATGTTTCTATAAATACATCGATATTTTAAACGATGTATTGGAACCGATGTGTTTTAAACATCTATGTTTTGTGCTCAGTGTTTTTACTTTTTCAATGTTTTCTCCATGGATGAAAAATGTCCATAACCGCAATTGTGTACAAGTTCAAACACGAAATAACTGATGTTGCCTCTGTCTATTATGAGTCCAGAAAAAAATAACCCCGTTTCCTTCATTGAGCAGACAAATCTCTCTCTGGAGATAATTCTCATGCCCTGGCATTTCCTTCATATTTTGAAATAGGGAGGAATTTAACTTTGTTTTTATTTGAATTTTACTTAATTAATATGCACCTCTAATTGTCAAATTAAATTTTCTTGTTACGAATTTAATGTTAGAGAACATAACGAATTTAATGTTAGAGATTCCTGAACCAACTTTCAAACATCAATGCTTCAAACATCAATTCAAACATCTATGCTTTTTGTCGATATTTTATTAACATTGATGTTTCAGTTTTGAATATCGATGCTTCACAACATCTATGTTCTATTGTCGATGTCGCATCACTACTTGCTAGATTAAAACGCATATTTTAATTTTTCTCTCACTTGACATCAAGTCTTATCCACATTTTCAAAATTTTCTCAAAAATGTCTCCAATTTTTGTATCTTTTATGGAGGTTTTTATATTATTTAATGATGTAAAAATGGCACAGGTCTCATTTTCGTTGAAGTCAGATTTCAGAAATTGCAAACGTTCACAATATTTTCGTTGTATTCCTACAACTACAATATTGAAGATAGAGATTTTTTCTGCAATGAAATTTATTTTAGAGACAGATCTTTAAAGAAGGTCATGTACAATTTTTCAAAAATATGAGTTATGTTTGCGTAATTTTGCTTGAAATGAAGGCAATATAAAAAAAATATAACAATTTTCTCGAAAACGTTTCCATTTTTTCATAATTCTTATGAACGTATTCTTAACGGATAAAGATGTATAAAGTAAATCTAGATTATATCAACATCTGTATCATATTAAATGTCATATTTTAAAAATTTGTAGTTAGTGAAGAATTATTTATATCCTATACAATCTTCTAGGAGATTTTTAAATTGTTTAAAGATAAGTAAAAATTTGTCTGGGTTGTAATCAATTGACTTTCTTGAGCGTTCATTATGTTCTTCAAACATCTTTCTTGAGGCTTTCCTATTATTTTCACTTGTTTGGTTGTGTTTTTTTCTTTTGTTAGTTGTTTGGAATCATCACTGATTCCAAACAATTAACGTTACACAAGTAACTTAACACAAGTAACTTAACATCAAGTAACTTGGGCTACTTCATATGACCTTCATCTTGAAAGTTGGTTCTGAAAGTAATGTTCTAAATTTGAAACGTTCTACCGTCAAAAACTATAGTTTGATCTTTGATTGGAAAAACCTCCGAAAAAGTAGCGCTGGCGAACGATTTCATATCTTGAGCGTAGGGCCCGCGTTCGGGTATGCGCCACTATAAGCGGAACCACACACATGGGAGACCGGCCACTGCTGCGACTGGGTCTCAGATACTCAATATTGTGCATGTTAAGTTACTTACATCTCTCCGCACAGACGGCCATAGTTGGCCACTCGTGGCATATTTTAACATAGAACACACAACCTGTGACCCGCACACAACACAGTGATGTGTTCAGTTTGACGCTCGGAGACAGACTGCCTTACAATGTTTGGGGAGAAGGAAGCAGTTAGTTGTTTATTTAAAGTTATCAACAGAGAACTAGTACTAGTTACTTGAGATTTTTAATCTTTAGTCTTTCCTTATACAGAAGCTAATCTTCTTGGATTATTAATGACAAGACGAAGAAAGGAATAAGAAAGATTTTCAATAATTAATCATGGTGTTGAAAGAAGAAAAACTGGTGAAATTTATTAACCGACAACAGAAAAGTATAGAAATACTTTTAAATCAAATGTAAGTACAACCATTACTATTGATAAAACTGTAGAGTATTTGTTTATGTAATTTTTTAGATACTACATGTTCTTCTTCTGTTCGATATTTTATTATGAATTTTCATTCAAGAAAGAAACGTTTCTGAAAAATTCCTAATAGACTTATTAGATAAGATAGATTTTGAGCCGGAGGTTCCCCTTCGTCTCAAGCAATTTCTCTGAGATGGCCAATCAAGACGGTAACTTCCTGTCTTAAATGCCCTGTGGCCTACAATGAATCCCCTCACGCTACGCCGATGTCTAAAGGTCATTTCCCATATTGCCTTTGCAGGAAAAATCTTCTAAAAAAAACAACATTGATGCAAGCAGTCTTTCGTCCTCTCGAGCACAATGTTGCAACGTGTAATTGCCCATGTCATCGAAACCACTTCCGCTTCGCAGGTAACTAAACGCCGCCTCCGCCGTCTCTGCAACATTGGCGGCGGCCTCTTCATACTACGGAAGTAGTAGTGGGAGGCTACATGCTTATTATGACGGTCGTTGTTTTGGCAAGGTTAAAAGTTCTTATATCTCTTCCGTCATTACATTTAAATTCTAAAACCATGTAAGGAATACAATTTAACAATATTACCATGTCATCGAGTATTTTAATTTTGAACATTCTTATTTTTTTAGAATTTAAGATAATGTAAATATATTAAAATATCGAATTTACGACGGTAATTGAGTATTTTACTTGTATAATAAATGTTTAATAAAGAATAAAGAACTACTGTTGACCTTAGGACAGCACAGCAATTAGTAAGCCATGCATACCATGCAATTATCTAAGTAGCAACAACATCCAATATTAAAATACAAACGCTCAATGGCGTGGATTAATACTCGGATTGTTCAATCATGGTAAATTTCGTTTCCCTCATTTTTAACTTTTTATTAATAAGAGCCTGAGAAAGAACACATTCTAACATCGCCCCAATAACGGCTACTCTGAAACCGATTGATTCTGCTCGTTTCTACTATAATTCGAGAGTGGAGTACACCTCTTTTCATCAGCTATGTCTCTGATACTGTGAATTTTGCGCTATTTCTGTGTTTCGCGCATCAAAATATCTACAATGAACTTACGATGGGAATATAAAGTGAGAATATGCTTTTACACAACACAATTATAGAAAATACGTTCGCGTTATTGGAAATGGCCATTAGAATACTAATCCCAAGACATAAATCTAAGCTCATTAATCAGTTTACGTTATTTTAGATAGAAGTTTAGCTCCAGATATTTGCTCTCATCCTCAGGTGGAATGATATTTTTTCTAGATTGCCTTCACTATATCAATATAGCGATTCCCAATTATTTACTAATGAGGAAAAGTCAATAATACCTCGAAACAGCGGTAACGCCATAGAGAAATAGCGCAGAAGAAACAGCAATTAAAGGAAGTGAGGTCAAGTCATTCTCATGGGGGTTTTGAAGTCACTTAGACGATAAATCTCAAGAAGACTCTACAGGCGAAATGAGGAACAACTCAAAACATGATGAGCAACCTAACTTTGGATCTAACAATATTATGTATTTGGCATTTTTGGGTTGACTGTCCGACTTTGCCAGCTAACTATCGGTGCCTCCGTGCCTGGGACTAATTCCCATGCTCGAGGGCTAAAAGAGACATATGGCGAACATGACAAATTTTTTTCACCGTAACTAGCCTGACCTTTTCTTCGTCATACAGCTTCAGAAACTAAGGTGATTTAAAGGAAAGATACAACTCTATTCCTACCATATATTAACATACCAATATACGTCCCTATCATTTTTAAGCTTAGCTGGCTGTACAACCAACCAAGACGCGTAGCATGTCAATTTACGAGAGCCTTCCCATTTTTATGTATTAGAGAAAGTGAATTTTAATTACCGAAATATTTTTAAAAAGTACACGAGAACGAAAATATTCTTCAAACATTTCTTGTAACCATTTGAAGAAAATTCGAGCTACGAATACTAAATACCAGCCTGAAACAGAATTTGACTTCACGTTTCTTTGAAAATCGTAAAATTCCGAAACTTAACGTATATGAAAGAGGTTTTTCCGCTTCATATCTTTTCCTAAATCATTGCCTGATAATTTCGTGTGGTATGAAATGGCAAACTTCATGTATCCAATTGTTTTAAACTGTACAAATGACTCCATCGCGAAGTAGCCTCATATTTAGAATTTCGAATGAATGTGATACTATCTTGTTATTTCCAGCACTCATTATCACTACATTACAAATTTAAAATGTCGAGCATTCGTCACATTGGTTAAAACAAAAGGTTTTTTATTTTCTGTTTTTATGTTTTCTTTTAAGTTATATCAGATTATTTTTTATTTGTTATATGCTAGAAACATTCTAATGTTTCATGAAAATCAATATAAAAAGTCCCCTCTCCTCAAGTGAGGACAGATAGAAACACAGTAATCAGACGATCTCGGGAGAGGGTACTTTTTGTGTGTGAACATTTATCTCACCGGAAATATGATTAAATTGTAGGTATCCAAAATTCCCTACTGTGAATCCAATCACTATATACATGAAATTTATGTAGTGAAGATCATCTAAGAAACACTTTTTGGTGATTTAAACATGTTCAATTTTACACATTTCGTTTAATTTGATTGATGATGATGAATTAATGTTATAACTTGCAACTTTATTTTTGATAAGCACGTCCGTGCCAATAGATCAAGTCAGTTCATTGTACAGAACAAATAGAAACGCGTACATGTTCAGCTGAACAAGTGGCATCCATGAAACATATACCAAGGAACTACATACTTCGCAAAAGTCTTCCTAGAAAATCATACATGATCATGAAATCACGACGAAGATGCTATTTATAGGAACCGTGGTTATGTTATTTACCACAACAATGATTATACGCATTCCGCTGTATTCCACAATAACAGACGTATATTTCCTTTCCATAACGAAGAAACCTCCAACAGTACGACGTCGTGTGCTACGCACGCATACACTTGTTTCACCACAATGCCTGCTGGTGTGTATGCTCGGCTGTGGTGTTCTTCCCCTTATTATCTCGTTCTCCTGCGGGCGGGCTCCTCGCACCTCTTTCTTCTTGCGCCTTATCGACCGGGTAAGCCGCACGGCCAAAGCCGCCCTTGCAGTTTCGGAAAGGCTCGCTCCTCACGACTCGGTTCACTCGCTTCAAGCTGATGGGAGAACATGGACACTGTCTTTTTCGTTCTAGGATTGCGTTATCTCGGTTTTATTTCCGTGTGAAGGGACATTCTATTCTAAACATTTAACTTAATACCTGGTAATTATATTTTCAAGGATTGAGTTGTACTTCACAAACATTCATATTCCATTTCTTCTTCAACTGTACATATCCAAGGATTTCTTTACACTACCTTCCTTTCAATATTTAAGATGTTAACATTGTAATACGATAATTTAATTTAATAAATAAATTTAATAACAAAAAGCAATTATCTAAATTCTTTTCTACCTGGAAGTGTTTGTAAAAACGTGAAAGTTAGCTGCTATATGAGACGAAAAACTGTTTACTAAAGATGATTTTACTTTAATAAAAATATTATAGTTGGAAAAAAGATTTTTGTTATCGTAATTTCTCTTCTTCATGCATCAGTTAAATTGCAGTGCTCTGAGTGTATTTCTGATGAATGATGAACTGTCATCATAAAAAAAAGCTCTTGAAGCTTCTTTATGCTGTCGTATACCAGGATAAAATAAATTACTATTGTAAGTCCTCACGTATCCTATAATATTTATCCAATATCTTTTCCGTTTGCCTGAGATTAAGAGATCATGTTGTAACGACGTTTATAGCAATCGATAGATTAAAAAGTTACGAGTAGTTCACCTCACTTGCACTAAAGCAGGTGTGAATTCCCGGCGGCAACTGTAAATCGGAGAGAGTTTGAGGTACTCAAAGAACTGCACCCCGATGTCGCGTCGTGTGGTCAGTAAATGTTCAAAGTTAGTCACCTAAATCCGAAAACATGGAAATAGCAGAAAGTAAACATTTAGTAGCTCTAGTAGATGTAGTGCACTGGTTATCATTACTTTAAACTCGGAGTTTGTGGTAGGGAAACCTTCAGCAATAATTTTCTTTATCCATAAATCCCAGGAATGTTAAACTTTGATGCTATTATATTTGAAAATGTTAAATTCTCCTTAACCACAAGTTAAAACACTTTTTTGTTGTTTAAGATAGTTTACTCCAGGATTTAATAATAATTATCAGATTTATTTCTTGAGTATTAAATATTAGTTTTAAATCAAATAAATTCTGCTAAAGGGTTGTCATTCTTTAAGAATAATTGTATCCAATGGCAATGTAAGTCATGGATGTGCTGATTATTTGCTGCAAAATGTGTTAAGTTTTTTGATGATGAAAATTCACATATTTTACATATAGGAAATAAAATATATCAATATGTTTTGTGTGAATAAAGAAAAATGGCAAATAACAGATAAATACAATTGTCTGTCTTTAAAAACCAACACTGATTTTAAAAGTTTCTTCATTGTCAAAAACCTCATCGTGTTTGGATATTTATGGATAAATTTCTTCTTCAATATTCACTCAAACTTTTATCAATTAAAGAAGGTTGGAGGAGTGATAAATGATTCATACCTGCAATCAGTTAGTGATATAAAGAATCTATAAGAATAATGATTACAATTTTCAATGCGTATTTCTAGATTTTTGTGTGAAACATGACTACATTTATTTAAAAAATTATTTTAATTTTTTCAAAAAGAAAGTACATTAATTTATGATAAACTAGTAACCGACGTTGGCCGAACCGACAGTAAAACAAAAGGATCTCGCACAGAGCCAGCCTGAACGTAGTTGTTTGAAGATTCGTGAATTTCTGTACTAACAAGTAGTGCAATTTTTGTACAGATTTCTGATACGTTATCTATTTGTAAACATATTGGTTACATTAACGTGATTTGCAGTTTCAGTTCGTGGTTATTGTGAAGTTATTTATTAATTTCTCGCGGACAATTACCAACACATAACATAGTTTGTGATTGCTAATCATTATTGTGTTAATAAATAACATATTCACACCAAAAACAAATTTCAAAACACCAACCTACGTTCGTCCGTATGACGCGCTTACTACGCACAACATACCACTTTAGATTCAGTTCAGAATGCTATGCATGGCAGAATGGACAGTATATAACTGTTGACGGGAAAAGCAGTATGTATACATATTAATCACAAAAACATTCTTCCATAATGCATTCATCACGCGGCGCCAAGCAAAAAACAGCACACAACATTGGCAGAGTACCAGAGAAAATATTTAATTTACTTGCGAAGATGTCACTAGAAGAAATAAAAGTGTAATGGTAGGATATTCATCTTTGACACTGAGCCTTCGAGCAATTGTAAACAATTAGTGCCTGAAATGAAGACATTTGTGATGATTGCTCTGTCGACTGAGCCGGCATGAATGTAATTTTTATTAAATTGTGTGAAGATTCGTGAATTTCTATTTTCATAAGATTGCTGTTTTGTTGGCGAAGAAAAATTGTATGAAGTTTCACCGTTAATTCAACAGTTACGGAGATTAGTCCGAAGAAAAATTCAATGTCCATTTTTGTGTATAAAATTCATGAATGAATTAGTTAAAAATTATTAATATACCCGCCTTTTCATTGAATATTTGTAAAGTGCTATTTGGTTTGATTCTTCTAATGCAAGATTGAATCGGTAAATCATAACGCACGGAATTGGTAAAACCCATCCCAATGAAGGAGAAACAATTCCCCCTGATAACAATCATCAATAGAAAATTCAGAGAAAGTTTAAAACATCGTGATTTACATAAACCGTCCTTTGAAGTGCGTGAACTCTCTGGATAACCAATATTACATTACTTCTTACGGTATGGTATGCATGATTGTATTTAATGTAGAATACGGAAATAAAGCAATTACTAATCATCTTAACTCAAGAGACAGAATTGTCACCGCTGACTCAAAATATTTTAAAATAGATACTTAGTAATCAAAAACTTCTGTACACTATCGTAGTTTTTCTCATTAATAACCAGAACAGCAAGTGTTCTTCATCGAAATAAAATATTATTTTTCATGCTACAAAACATACTTGAAACATAAAAAACCTTTTTTCTCGTTTTGGTTTTTTACTCAAAAAGGAAAATAACCCCCATCGTAAAAAATATGAAATTGTTAAGACAATAAGAAAATAAAGCTCCATTGATTAATAATTTCATAGACAAATTTGACATAACCTCTGACGGTGCGAATGCACGTGTCTTGGAACTCAATACCTCAATAAACATACCAACAAGAACACGAAAAGAACACCGATTGTGGGACGTAGAAAGCGTAATCTTTGACAACTCGATGTTTGGCAGTACCCGTGAAGAAGACGTCTTATCGTCAAGCATACGATTCTAGTGCGATTTCAAGTAGTATTTTGGTTTTTAGTGAATTCATGTTGCCGCCTTTAGTTTTGAATTTAAAAGAATAATCTGTGTGAGTCATGCAATTGAAGTTTCAAGAGAATAGCATAATTAAAACAGAAAGGTGAATTACGAAAAGTAACAAAATAATTTCTGTAGAATCAACATTTGAAGTTAGTGTAAATAATGATAAACACGAGCGGATATTCATTATACTCATTTGTATGTAATAAGGAATTTTATCTCCTTTACGTTTTGTTATTCTATGGTATTGGTGACTAATTCGTAAGACAATAACGTGAATCAAGTATTTCTTAAAGTTGATAGATATTATATCTAATACATTGTACACATGCATTAAATTTGGCCGTCATCCATGTAAAAGCACAAAGAAAAAATTGAATTTCATATCGGAGGTCAAATTTTCAAACCGACATTATAAACAATACTATTCTTATGAGATGAAATAATACGGAATCTTTTACACCGGCGAAAAAGCTAATAAGTCAACTTTCTGCTGAAAAAGGGACAAGTATTTTAGGGATTCTCACAATTATTCTGCAAATTTGTAAATAATCTTAAAATTAAATTCCTTCTTATTTCTGAATAATGAGCACATGTCTATTTACAAAACGAATTAAATTTTATAACATCATAAACTTAAAAAAGTTAAGTCGAGTTCTCTTATGATTCACGATATAGCAATGATTTGAGATCCTTGATTTGACAAGAGGTAATTCAATATGTCTGTTCATTCACATTACAAAATTATTTCTAAGAGTGTAATCAGAGAATTGCATTTTAGATTGAACTATATCTTTTTTTTTTTAGGAATTACAAGCTTATTTCACAAGAGTCAAAGAGAATTCAGGAAATGTATAACACAAAGACTGCAATGTATGTGTCTCCAGAAAATAAAATTTGACAATGTTAACTATGTAATATAAAAATATCTCATAACATTTCATAAACATACATTCATTTTGTTCGTCTCGAAAATGAGATTGTGACGTATCCTTTCTCACGTTATCAACAGAACGCATAATATTTCTTTGAACGAAAAGTCTGCGTAGAGAGAGCTAATATTTTGTGTGAACGCCTTCCTTGACATCCTCTGAGAAAACATCGATGTGAATCAAAATATACAACTTTCTGTTTTGAGTCCTTTTCGCTCAAAGCCTCCGCCTTTCATCGTAGAAACTCATCCTACCCGGTTCCAGATCCTTTCGAAATGCGACTTCGTGTACACACGCTTTAACGTGTATCCAGAGATGTATTTCATCGCAAAGTCCTCCCTCTTGCATAATCCACTTTCCTCCGGGCGGCGGCGGCGGCGGCACCTCCCAGGAATACCGTGTATTCGAAGTGTGACTCACTCCCGCTCTCATTGCAAGGCCACACCTACGAACTTGTACGGACTATTCCTAGAGGGGCGGCGGTCGCCTAGAGAAGTATCCGCGCCCGAGAAAATCGCGCAGGCCGCGCGCGTCGGGCGGTGCGGGAGGAGTGGGGTTGGCCAGCTGGAGGCGGGCGCTGCGCGGAGCCAGGGGGAGCGGGGCGGCGGCGGCGCTAGGGGCCGGCGTGGAGGGGTCTTGCAAGGCGGGGGTGGAGTCGCCGCGCCGCGCCGTGAGGCGAGGGCGCTCGTCGCGGCCAGCCTTTGCACGTCTCCTAGTCCCCGCCCCTCCACCCCTCCGCGCCGCCGACGTAAGAAACTCCCCTCCTACGCTATTCGTTTATTGACGTCGATATAGAAAATTTCTGCGCCGAACACGTCTGCACGCGCGGCCGAGGGGGAGTCGGGCCCGAAAGAAACGGCCGATTCCTTCGGCCCCTCGTTGCTCTTGTGTCTACGTCATTTAAGAGAAGGGGTTAGGGGCAAGGAGGGGAAGGGGGCTGAGGACCGAAGAGAGTATAAGGAGAGGGGTAAGCCATCGTTCTCGACCAATCCCGGGCAGGCGTCTCAAATATTGATCTTCCTCAGCGTCGTCGCCGTTGTCGGGCACTGGGAGGGGTTTTTTCTTTCTTTCTGAAAAGGAAGGCAGGAAGTGGGAGGGGTTGTAGAAAAGAGCCTGGTGGGGGTGAGGAGAAGGAGGAGAGAAACCAGAAAAGGGATTGAAGAAAGAAGGGAAACGGCGGTCAGGGTGGACGAATACGTGCAAGTGGAATGGAAAGTCTGCTCTCCGCCGCGCTCGAGTTATGAAAAGTGGGCGGAGTTTTCTTTACTTTTCTAGTTCTCTTTTCACCTCCGTTCGTTCATTATCTTGTTTTACCTTCTCCGCGATACGTATTTTTCCTCTTTAATCAGTTTAAAATATTGATACATTTTTAGCCTGCAGGAAGGAAATTTTCTACGACTGCGGCAAGCGGGAATGGAAACGACTCGGTCTGCGAGATTGAAAAGATCCTTCCTCGCCGCCCGCTGTTTCAAAGACGAAAATAATAGCGCAGAATCTCCATTTCGCCGCCATAGGGAGCATCTAACGAGCTCTATTCTTTATTGTGCGTCCTACGCGCCGCGTAGCCTTCCAGATTGGATGACTCGCAGTTTTTGCCGTGAATGTGGGCTGATTCGAGCGACGGGAGGGGCCGCGTGTGACGGCCGGCCGAATGCAAAATCTAGAAGGCGCCCTCCACTCAACGTCGCGCAATAAGAGCCGGGAAGACGAAGTAGCTTGGGGAGGGGAGGGCGTCGAACGTCACGAGGCAGCGTCGGCGTCGCCGAGCGGCTTGAGCGCCGGCGACGTCTCGCACGAAGCAGCAGCCAGCGGCAGCAGCAGGCGCGGGCGCAGGAGCAAATTTGGCGGGCGCCGGCGGTTGCTAGGCGGGGTGAGGCGCCGGGCAGGGAAAGACGATGACGGGGGGGGGGGGGGGGGGGCGACAGGCCGGGCGGGGCGCGCGGGCGGAGAAGGCCAGCAGGCAAGGGTAAGGCATCGGGTCAGCAGCGGCAGCAGCAGCGCAGCAGCAGCGGCAGCAACAAAGGCGGCGGCCGCGGCGTCGCCGCGAACTCGCCGGGAGCAAAAATGCGAGATCGGAGGTGGCGTGGGATGGCGACGCCGGAGGTCGCGACCGGCCCCGCGAGGAGCGAAGACCATATGGCTACTGGAGCCGCGGCGGTCAGCTGCTCGGAGAATGAGCAAGCCACCGGTTCTCGCACGGCTCCGTGCCGCCCCTCCCCGCCCCGCCGGGTCTCCCGCTCCGCTCTACTCTCCCCGCTCCGCCGCGCGTCGTCCCGCTCTGTTCTGCCGCTGCGCTCTTCGCCCGGCCTTTCTCCCCGGAGCCAGCGCTTCGTCTCCGCTTCCGCCCCGCTCTTCCCCGCCACGCCCCCCTCGCCGCCGCCTGCGCCCGCCGCGTCTCGCCCTGGCATTGTTTATATTTCTAATACTGGGCTGCAGCGGTGGCCCGCTCTCCACCGCAACAGGCTGCCATCGTGCGCGGCGGCGACGCGTCCGTTTTTATTTGCCCCGTCATTAATGGGTAAACTGACGCGCTCTCTCTCCTTGAGTGGGGCCACAACTGCGTATGTTGTTCTGTGCACGTGTGTTGCTCGACGGCCTACATAAATTCAGGTCTTTTGTTTGAGGAGAACCGAAAACAACCGTTGCGGTGCTTTATAGGGAACGCCGCAGGGTAGCGGTAGCAGCCTGCAAAAATTCCGAACATTCCATCCGAATTCTCATTCAATGACATTCTCATACCTAGATAGGCAATGCATATCAAGTTTTTAATTAAAATAATTTCGTTTTATTATGTAGGTACATTCTTCCTCAAAAGGCCTTTCTTTGCAGACAATGTTTCCTGTAATGAGTTCAATTATGAGTTCTAAATTTACGAAATTTTTATTCGGCAAGAACATAAGATGGCAATATTAATATATACTTTACATAAATGAAACGAAAAAAAATGATGTGGTAAAATAAGTTATACACATTTCAAGGACATTGCTTACACAAAAAATCGCAAATTTTACTCCTTGGTTTATAATTTTATGAAAAATTGCATGACTATTCAGCATGCATCATATTTCAACCGTCCGTTCTGAACTACCTCCTGAAGAACTCAGGGCCGTAGCACAGTGGCAATGATCCGAGCTGCTTGCAAGTTTCCGGGATAAGTCTAGTCAGGTCGTAACTGGACAATACGCAAACGCAGCCAGCGCGCGCCCGGTGGATTCGAACCTGTTCTCGCGATAGATGCGTGGAGACACCGCACCCGGCCACCTGGGTGAAGGGTCTCGGCTTCCTTGGTTGACTCCGCAGCTGCGCTAGGAAATGTGAGTATTCGATTTTTACACTAAGCTGATTCGTGTATGAAATTAAATAGCCTTTAGAATACGGAGGGTGTTAACTTCGATAAATGAATTGTTTTTACGGTAATCTCAACGTAATCGCTTGTGTAAAATAGAATATTCGCATCTAATGTCACATGATTTTGTAGGAACTGCAAAAATCTAGTAAATTACCGCATTATTAGTATTGAAATATATTTTTATTTTTACGTTAACGTATTTTTATATATTATATCATTAAATTAAAAAAAATATTATATTACATACCACCTATTAATCGGCAGGTGAAATTAATACTTAATGATTGCAATAATACGTATTATGGCTTGCGTGAAACATTAATTACAGACACATCAACTCAGGGACGTAATTGAAGAAAATTCATAAAGTTCCCGGTAGACTTCTATTACTGTTTTATTGAATATAGCTTTTTTTGAACTTTGAACTCTTTCTTAACAATGTCCACATATAAATACATTGTGTATATACAAATTAATTCTTTTGATGGTTTTACTGCTTAACTCATTTGTTAATTTTTTCACCAGCTAATTTTAATCGTCATCCGCACTTTCTCTATTGCATTTATGTCACACGTCTTCTCGTATTTAACTCTCGTAATGTCTTTTTTATATTAGTATCCCTTGCATTTTTATTTGCCTCTTAATGTATTCACCATTTATACATCATGACGCATTTGAATTTTCTTAATTGCGTTCTTAAGTTGTGTATTGTTTATAGCGGTTGGGTCATTTGAGAAGGAAAAAATCATAAGAGCGCGTTCCTCTTAATATTAGCAATACCGTTTTTTACTTCGTAATTCCTTCACTGGTTTGGCCTCTGAAGAATAGATTCCAGAAGAGATTGTTCTTTAATGTTTCGATTATGCCGCAGCCAATATGTCAAATTAATGCGCATTTCCACAAATCGAATCGCCATTGTAGGCTCGGGAGGCCATTAGTCAAGCGTTATTTGTGAAGAGCAAGTGACGACCGTCTGGCGTGCAAAGGTTCAGAGGTACTAAAATGGGGCGCGATCTCAGGGCCATGCGCGATAAATGATACTTTGCCCTCCAAATCCTTCAATTCATTAATATACATTTTTCTTTTTTTGTTTGCGTAAAAGATGTAGATTCTTTTTCGTTGTATTAAAGAAGTAGATTTTTCCTTGGCAAAAGAACTATTCTCAGAACTGGGATTCACTATATGTTTAACCTTTCGGTCATTATAGAAGAGACCGAAGTTTTAGAGCGAGTTTCGTAATAACAACACTAGAATGTTTGACGTTGACCATGAAACCACAATGTTCCTTATGTGTACACTGCATCGTTCGAATCTAAGGGATGCTTTCACAGATGTTCTTTGACTCTTGGGAACAGATGAAAATCCAATGGAGCTAGTTGGAGACTATGAAGGATGGTCGAGAACAGTGAAACTGCACGAGAACAGTGAACACTGCGTCTGTCATTGAACTGGTTGCAAATCTGTTAATTTTTGGTTCCAGTTTCCTTAAGATTTTCCATTGTAGACTTTATGGTCTATTGTAGGCACGCATATGTATCACGACTTGAATATCAAAAAATACAGCAATCCTGAGTTTGCTTACTAGCGATAGAGAATTGAATGTTTTTGGCGCAGGTGATCATTTTGTGCCGAAACTCTATCGGTGATCCATTGTTTTTTATATCGAAGTGGTGTACGCTGATATTTTGATGGCCATAAACAGACTACACTCTATCACGGACATATATTCTTCTGCTAAAAACTCTCATCGCCCGATATTTCAGACGCAACGGGATAATGCTGTTACACTCCGTTATGTTGTGGCTTGGAATTCATATCTCTTTGGCGGAAGATATGTAAAACTTACGCCAAAGAATCAGGACATATAACTGAGCAATATGAATTACACCTGATACTCCGAACATAATAGTTGCTTCTAAGTAGCTAATACTTTGCAGTAACACAAACAATTTACAGGCATTAATTTTCCAACATGCCAACGTGTATTAAAACTTGCTATTTTAGATTTATCTTATCCAAGGAAAATTTCATATTAAAAATAAATATTTCATTTAACGCGTAAATTTTATATTAAACAATTTGTATAAAATTTTCAATATTTGTCAGTCATATATTATTTTTTAATTACCATTTCTACCTTGAACTTTAGACCAAGTGATGTTATTATTTGTAACTACGTTTATCGACTACCTTTATTTCAATGTATCTGTCTTCACATGATTTGTATTTAATAGAAGTTTATGAGAAGTCCAATATTTGCTTATTGTAATCGGCTCTCAGCATTTAAGTAACAAATTTCTTCTATTTCAATAAAATATCTTGTAGTAAAAATTGTACTAGATATTTTTACAATGTCTTTTTATTTCATTATAAAATATTGCTACAAATTTCTTCTCAGTATAATACTACATTTGCAGGCGTGTAAAACACCACCTATTTTTAGATATATTTTTGAGCAGAAAAAAAAATATACCTTTGAAAATATCATGTGATATTCAAGAAATGAAAAATACAATGCCTCAAAAACTAGAAAATTAAATACAAACAATAATGCGTTTATTGCGGTATTATGTAAATTATGCTTAATTGTATAATATTATTTATTTATCACTTTCACTTAAATAATCAGAAACTACTTCTTCACAACTAGTCGATTTTTAATTTCATGTTTTAGAAATTGATCTTCGATGATGAAAGACGTTCTAGAGAATCCCTGCGAATATGAGGCCTCTTTATAGAGAACATTTTGAGGGAAAGTCTGCGTCTTATTTGCGAGTAAATACGATTCTGTAGATGTGTGATTTTATGGAGTCTCATCAAAATAGTATTCTGGAAGATAATATTATTGAGCAATCTTGTGAAATTGGAGATACGACAAAGGGTACATGAGTCACTTTGTGCTGTCACTTTACCCTTGTACTGTTCAAATTTAGTATACGGTTGTACTGTTCGGTTCGGGTCTGTTTGAGCTGGAAAATATTTTTCCGTAATAGTGATAATTAGACATCGGATGTTAGGAAATGCTTAATTTTTTATTTTAGGAAACTTATTTAAAAGCCGAATCATGAAAAATGATGACATTGTGGAAGTTAATAATGATTATTTTTGTTTTTTAACATAAATGTTTTTTTTAGAATTATGGAACTCTGTTGCCTTTTATGTATTATTTTTCTAAACAATGCTAAGATATCAGATAATCGACCATGGTCCAATGTGACCATTCATGACGAAATCTTGAATTTACGTCTTTGTATTTTAAAATACGAGATAATTGCTAAAATACACCAGCAGATTTTTCTCCCTTTCCCAATTCCATAAATAGGCCTATCAGCCATGTTCGGAAAACACGGTCGATTGACAATATTCCGAGGGCACTGAAAATTTAAGTGAAAATAAATGCAAATTCCCAGAACGTTCCAGTGTTGCTAAACTTGAACTTCTAAAATAAATGCCAGTCATACCAGTAGATGCTGTGAGATCCTTTTCCACATTCAAACTGATTTTGTTTCGCAATGTCGCAAATTTGAACTTGTGATCCTTCAAAAGTTACTGGTATGTATCACAATGCAAACTATTAAAAATAAAATGTAGAAGAGTTGTGAATATGTAAATCTAGTTTTATATTAAAGTGTACGAACGTTTGTGGATTTAAGATTACAAAATAATATAGACAAATATTACCACCCATTTTTCATTTAACTGTGTATGTAAGTTATGACAGTGCCTTTTTTTTATTATTCTTGACATTTCAATGTCTTTTTAGGCGCCTAAAAGACGATTTTTTAGTGTCTAAACATCTTATGACTAGTTATGAATAAAAAAGTATTTGTTGGATCTATTTAAACAGTATAATATGAATGGCCTACGTGATTTAAATATTAGCACTTAAAAAATTTTAATTTGTAAATTGTGACTACAAACAAAACATAAAACATATATTCATATTATTTATAGGGCAACATATGAAACTATCACATTTAGTCACTAAATACTGAAGCAATTCTGGAAATTTCTATTTTCCACCATTATTGCAGGTTATTATTTCCAGAGATTCTTCCGAAATGTCAAACAGGTCCACAAAATTTGGTCTTACTTTTTTACAAACGATTACGATTTATTGACGTTCATGACGCAAAAGAAAATGCCGATCGTATCGTAGCACAAAATGAGTAGTCGATTATTTATTTTCCTATTGCAAATGAATGCCCTTGTAAGCTGATATGGACTACCAGCAGCTTCGTTTATTTTATTGCAGCCTAAAATAATTTCTGTTTTTTACGTAAAATTCGTTACTAAGCTGTTTTGTTTTGATGAAATGCACTAGAGTTCTACTTTTTTTCAGTCTTAGAAAATAGTTTACTGCAAACAATATGGTGAAAAAAGAAGTAATTTGAACTTTTCTATTTCTTATTATACGTGCACGTTCTAGCTTAATTTTTCCATTTATATCCCAAATTGTCATTTTTATGTTTAGAGTTGTTCTAAATTTGATGACTTACAAAAATAATCGTATGTAAAATTGAGGCGATATCCTGACATAGGGCCTATCGGTAAATAGATGGTTCTGAGAAAAAGCTCAATTGATTGCTTGTACCACTTTAATATAATATCATAGTCACGTTAAAGATCAAACTGAAATAATTGCTAATATACTGAACACCTTCACAAAGTATGTATTAATTCATTTTCCCCACACGTGCATATTCAAGATATTATATCATAATTTATAATAGTGCCCTTCTTCTAACGAACACAAAATGCTCTTCACAAAATGTGGAAAATAATACTACGGTGTCTAGGAAAATAAATTAATCCAAAGTAATGAAACCTGTGGGTGCAAAACACATTTACAAGGAATTTATTTGAATATTCTGCATACCACATTCAAAGCCGATTCTTGTCTGAGATTAAAATAGAGACAAGAAGATTTGTAACATCTTTTTTCTTTTGCTGGTTTAATGTCATTATACGGGACCTGATTCAAGGTAATATTTAGGTTTGGATTCTATGTGAACCATTTTTGGAATGTTATGTGAAACTCAGCGTAAATTGTAGAAAACAGCAAAGAACCTTTGTGTACTTCATTTAGACAGATTTCTGGATTGGAAGATATTATTCTCTGTTTTGGTTTTTCCCAGAATAGAAGCATCAACACTTCCTTCCAATTCTTTATAATGCAATGATCCATAGTTAAATATATAACAAAGTCACGAAATATTAGAATGCTTACTTGCCAAGCATGGATGCGGGAAAAATATTTTCGGTTCTCATAAAGCTGAACAACATAGCTGGGTTAAGTTAGATATGAATTCTAAAAAAAATAAAAAAAATAAATTAAAAATAGCGGTAACAAAATAAAACAAACATTTTCCCAGCATGTGTATTATTTGTGTGGAGCAGGTGTGCTTGCAAAGGTCCGCACGCTGCCTTCAGACAGCATGTTTGTTATACATACATCTTTTGAGTATTTCATACACCTATAATTGTGCCGTTTCTTTGATGTCTAATAAAAGCTTAAAGTTCAATCGACTCCCTTTAGAAAATGTCTGATTCTAAATATTTGATTTGAATGAATGAGATTCAATCGTTTTTTCAAAACATTTAAATGACATTCTCTTTATTCCTCTTTATCACATTTACATGGTAACTGTAGTAATACATTTCACGAAGAATTTTCTTGGCCCATTTAATTTTGCTCGATAATCAAAAATAAGATGGTAAAAACACAATTTTTTTTAGATCGTTGTGCAACTGCATGAACATAAGCAATCAAAATCTCTTCTATAATTTTACATTCAATAAAAATTACATATGTGATTACATAACAATATTTCATAGCATTGTTTCCAACAATTTAAATTATTCAACAAAAATTTAATATTACAATCATGTGACAACTCATAATATTCCGTTTTAATTTGAAAATAAATAAATAAATAGTAATCGGTATTTTCTGTAAGTAACCATTTCCCGCTTATATATTAAATTCTGTTGTCGTAGGAAGTTTTGCTAACATACCGCACATATTCAAGAAAGTATTAAAATACCTTATATTTTTCGTAGTTTCTTCTTGAAGAATAACATCATGGTGAGATTACAATTACTCTGTCTTATTTATTGCATAATTATCTGGGATATTTATGGAAATGAAATAATACGAAAATGTTATCGAGAATTTGTCCTATTTATTTTCATTATACCACTTAATTTAATTTTAAGGTTGACTCACAAATGATTATGGGGATGTGAAGTTTTCTTGAAATAACTAGATATTGGCAGAGAAAATAATGAACTAAATTAAACGTTCCTGTTAAATTTAATATTTCCTGCCTTGTCATCGAGCATTATTTAACCCTGTAGAAATATCATTTCAGATATTCTCAGAGAAAATTGTCATGGCATTTCCATATATTTCGTTTTGTCCCTAATAAACAAATATACCACTAATACGTATCTAAACGAGATTTTGATCATGGATTGCGATTAAGTTGGTAATGTTCTATTTAATTTCTCAATCTTTGATGTAGAAATTTCAAATAGAACTTGATGGCATTTTCAATAATAATAAAGATTATGCACACGGCTTTTATTAGTGCAATAAATTTCAAAGAGATAAACTAAAGAAAAACGAAAGTAGTTAGGCAGCTAGAATATTGAATGTAAATCCTAAACACGAATTGTCTAAATATATACAATAATGGAACGTAATATGCAGAAAAACCTAGCTCTTCTTAATTTCAGCAGTTTTATCATCACATCGGAACTTAAATAAAGTTATACAAGTATCGTATTTTTTTAAATAGTTAATGTTAAATTAAAATAAATTTTGTTCTCTTTGATATTTCTTGATACTGACGACTATTTCGCGATTTAAGCTACATTTCTACGACATATGTTATTCCATACTGTCCATGTTTTGGTGTTTTTAGCCTAAATATTAATACATTGAACACACGAAAATGAGTAAAATATATTTTTCAAAGCTTAATATAGTTTATGGCACTGTATTCTTGAAAACGTTTATACTCTCTTTATAAATAAAAACCGGGCAATTTCAAGAGAAATAGTTCCATCGGAAATGATTACGAGGCATTTATGATCCTTTCTAGGACAATGGATCATGACAAAAATTAAAAAAAAATGAAGTTCTCCTGCGAATTCCCAGATTCTCAATTTTTAAATATTTGGGTCATTCAAATAAATGACCTAATAATAATGCCAGAGAAGGCGTTGTAGAGCTGTATTATTACATGGATTCTGATTTTCAACAAAATCTATAGTACGTACAGAAACAAATTCCTCACTTTAATTTTCAAAAGTAAAATTACTGACCGTCAGAAGCAATAGTTTCGTAAGAGTTTATTAATAATACGTGTAAGGATGATACGTTTGCGCCAAACGAGCGTGTGGGTGTGGTAACCGATATTACGAGATCTGTCCAATAAAGCGCAATCACCAGCCGGCCGTTGCTGTCGCATCATTATGGCTCTGCAGCTCGTTCACAAAATGCCACTCTTGGCTCCGTTGGCAGGCATCACACACCCCATGACGTCCCCAGGCTGCATGGCGCTCCCTCGGGATTTCCGCTGGCTCTTCCTTCCCATATAAATGAATGAGTACGCGCACAGCACGGCTGCGATGTGCTAATATATTTTTAATTACTCTTCATCTATTTGAAAGCCAAGTACATGAGAATATAAAATTGCTTTAATAACGCGTATTGATGAGCGCGGCTGTTGAATTCTCCATGGAATACAGAGTAGTGGAGAAACCGAAGCTTCCAATCAAACACCGAGGCCGTTCCCAGAAAGCGCGCCGGCCCCGCGCACTTCTCATTCTTTCATGGCGCGTCTCGGGAGCTCGCGCTCTTTTCTACGGCCCGCTGAAATAGTCATCGGCGCGCGCCGGGAGCGGCAGGCGGGGATCGGGGATCGGGCGGAGGCTAAGCCCGGCGGAGGCTTAGGGCACGGGAGGCGAATTTGACGCGCGGCTTTTCAGGAACGAGTGCGCCTGGGGGCCCGCGCGGGGGCGGGGCGCTGCGGTCGAGGGGCGGGGCGCGGAGGCCTCGCCGGCCGTGTCGCAGCGGCGGGGCGGTTGTGTGGCAGCGGCGGGTGCTTCGCCGGGAGGCACGTGTTGTTGGGTTCTTTTTGTTGAAAGCGAGCACTGCGTCGCATGCGGTTTGGGGTGTTGATCACGAGTCAAGTGGACTCCGGAACACGGATCAACGGACGATCAATAATAAAATCGACGTGTTTCAATGACAGAATGATTTCGTTGCGGAATATAATAAAGAAAATATATTTTTACTTTACTAATCCTGAATATCATAAGGTAAAAATCTGGAAATAGGAGATTTCAGACGTAAACATTCATTTATAGTTGAGAAACTATAATGAAACAATTTGGTGCTTAATTATCAGTAGCATGTTTACGTTACGCCATGGCAAATTCACCTTAGAAACTTTAGTTGTGTTACCTTGGTCGTCGCTTTGAGATACAACCTTTCCTCGCAATTAACTTTATTTCAGTTATCATTTCTCAAATCATGTAAATGTTTCTGTATAACACTTTTCAATAAGAAAGTTGTATGATTTTCACAATGTATTCTTCAATTTAGAGAAACTTGTGTAATTTTGTATCTTAGAAAATTTTCAAAATAGTTATTACTGAGAAGGTATTTCATGAACTAAAGTCTTGGAAGAAGTATGCACACAATTAAATAAAAAAACTCAAAGAAGATAATAATCCGCTTTTTACTTAACAAAGTATAAAACCTCAGACTAATATTAAAACATTTTAAGATTATTTATTGTCCTTCTCGACATGATGCTTAGCAAAAGATGGATCCACAATCAAGGAAAGATTGAGACTGAATTAAAAAGTATGTTTTAGAATTATTTATTACAATAAACATCTGATAATAGAGATCAAGACGTACATTAATCTCTATTTGTCAGTAGAATACATTGGTGTGAACAGTTAATAAATTTAAAAATATTACATGAAAAATGAAAATTTTCATTTAGAGTTAACTCACAACTACGAAGAACAATCATGTTTTCCCTCATATGTCAGCCTATTTCCGTGTTTCATCTTTCTAAAAATGTTTCAGAAATTTTGCAGCATCATATTGATGTGTAGATGATGATGAAAACTTCGAAAATATCAGTGATGCGAGATTTAAGGAATATTGTAACGTCTTCCGTCTTTCCCCTTTACTTCGTTCAGACTAGATCCTCAGAGTCAATAGAAGATTTCTTCTATTTGAGCTTAGAAACCGGTCCTGCAAGTTCCTTTTCTGGCACATATGGGTATAATGTTCATGAACGGAAAGCAGAAACGTGCCTGAAGAAGCGAGGTAGTTTGTAACCAGAATTTCTTCTAGCATCTAAAAGATGTGTATTATTAAGTTGGAAGAGTACCGCACTTGGTGTGAAGAAGGTTTGGTTGATAGAACTAGATTAACCAGAAAGTACTCATAAAATGATGAAGCGACACAAAATCTTGACTCCAAAGTGCTAAAATTCGGAAGAAACTCAAATTTTATTTTGAAGTCGGAAAAGACGTAAAATCGATCAAATATCAAATTAAAATAAAAGTATCCTTATAATATTGCGAAATAGAAGCTTGTTTTTATCTACACAATCAATAAACATAAGTCAATGTGTGCAGTTACGTTGGTGTATGTAGTTGTGCACATTTTCTTGACACTCGCATCACATCCTGTTGCAGCGTGGCCAGTGCCAAAACAAATATTTTACTCGGAAAGGTAAGTTCTTAATGAGAAAATGTTAATGTTCTTCATGATAGGTTAGTAACGACAAATATAGATGTCCGATATGTAGTGTTCAAAGTGTAATCCGCATTGTGATCGGATTGAATTAGTGTGTCACTTCTTTTCTTGTGATTTTACGGTTAAGATTTATGGTATCCGATGGCCATTCAAAATCGTAAAATATTATTTCGCCAGGTATAACATTGAAGTTTACCTAGTAGATACTAGTAGGCAAGGTATCTTGAATTACGACGAAAGGTCTACCCTTTCTCTTCATCCTATTATAAAGGAAAAGCGACATAACAGTACATGCATTGTTTAATGCCGTTCGTTTCCTAATTTCTGTTTTTCTTATTTTAAAGGTATTTCTTTCATATTGGATAACTACAGGCACTTTAGTAATATTAATAAATGCCAATATTTATTAATTACTTGAATGATTGGAAGTTTATTATAAAGAAAATATATTTATTTGACGTTTGAAATTTTAAGTGGAATTTGTAAATGACTTTAAATGTTCTTGGTATTCATTAAAAAAAAAAGGCCCGCTACAACAATTCTGACATACGACTGTCAATCTATTTTTAGATAATGACACATTTTCGTTACATAATTATTAGTTTCTAAAGAGACTTTCCCAAACAACGATCCTTCCTTTCGGTGAATAGTATAATATAATTATAGGCATGTAAAAATTGCGATATAACATGCACACGAAATGTAACCGTAACTGCACACATCTGACATGTAGACGGAAAAAGAGATCATAAATTTCAAATGTTTTATGTGATTTTGGAGGAATTCTAGAAAGAGAGAATATTTAGATACTTTTAGAATAAATGTTCATTATTTTATCAACATTTTGTTTTTATTCCATTTCATATCAGTTACATTTACGCCTTTTTTATAATTTGTAACCATTTGAATCAGTTTTGTTTAGGTCATCAATATTCCCTAGCAGTTGTCTGTTGCTCTGAAACAGCATCACATGATAAATAAATGGATAAAATAACTCACAAAAGATTGCACTTATCACGGATTTTTTCCAGTAGTAATACTTCGAAGAATTAAGTACGAGTAAAACACAAACTGGGTTTGAGGAGAGAAAGTAATTTTTAGTTCCATCTTTGGCAACGCTGCACGCTCATAGCGTCGGGGTGTCTGCCGCCGCACCGCACCACGCCGGTTCCCATACAGATATGTGCTGTGCTTCTTGTTAACCACGCTATATTTTTAAAGACTAGTTTTAAATACAGAAATGAACTGACGTGCAAGTTGCAAGTACCAGTGCAAGTTGGATACCTTATCCTCGGTTCTAACATTGTGTGCCTTGTGTGATAAAAACGGCCCGCCGCGGTGATTTTTCTACTTAAATAGTAGCATTATACATTTTTAAAGGCAACTGCAATATACTCAACTATTTTTTCACGCAAATGGTTTTCTTAGAACATTTCAATTGTTTTTAAAAATGTACGGGTCTAATGATGTTCACCGGTTTTGCCATGATTTTGTAGAACCTTTGATACCATGTGACAATAAGCGTTTTTCATAGAAGAAATATAAAATATCTGAAAATATGGGTTTTAATACTATTATTCAATTTTTCATTATCTTTTTAGAAGCGACAGAAGTTTGCGTTTAATTCCGAAATACAAAATACTTCGAAAATTGTATTAGGTGATGGAAAATAGATATTTGTTCCTTTTTAATATATCACTTCTAAATGAGGTAGAAACGATATATTTCAGTCTCTAACCCATCGCATACAACGCAATTTAGAATGCAGAACGTAATAAAAATAATTGGCGGATTTATTTTTGAAAAATTAGTGAAAGGAGAAATATCGTTAGTGCCATCTCTCTTCAAAATCAAACATGATTGAGTCATTGCAATGAGGTCTACTATTTTCAGCCATTTTTGTAGCAAAGATAAGAATGCGATAAAGTTGATGTTAGCAATTAAAACAATTAAGTTTCTTTCGCTTATGTTTGCATAGGTGCCCTAAAGAGCAGCAATTAAACATGTCGTAAGTTGTATTTAATAAAATCCACGTAGATTATATTCTAAAAAGGAAGTGAACGCCGTGCAAATAATATGCAACACGTGCCAATGATATGGCAACATTCTTTTAGCGATATTCAATAAAAATAATGTAAGACCCGCAACATCAACAAAATTCTTAAATATGATTCTAAGTGTTTTCGGTTCATGATTAAATTCCCAAATGAAAACATCATGAAAGGGAAAAACTCACTGATTGAAATTCACAAAAGTGTTAAGGTACTCAAAGTTGGGCTTCAAAGGGCGTTTATGACTGATTGTCTGACCTATCTAGCATTACAACGGACTAGCGTTGAAATCATTGGCACCAATACAGGCACAGTTACATTGAAAAACCAAGGAATGGAAACAACTGACGGTAAATAATATATTTTCTTTCCAACACACGGCACTACGCAATACATTCCTGATATTTGATTTACTTATCAACAATTATTTAGAAAAAATGTAAAACTGTATGTGTCTTATGGAAGAATAGTGTAAACTGCGCAAATTTCCTTGAGCTACACAATTTCTATCTGAGTCTTCCTAATTATAGATGAATTATGATTAAATCGACTATATAAAATCAAATTGACTATCTGATCGTGTAAGTAATAACATCATTCACTAGCTTTTGTATATGTTTTAATCCAGTCTGATTCAATCCGCGGGCTGCATGCGCACTGTTTATTAATTTTGTTGGTACCTGCCTTTCATACTGGCTAAAATATATTAACTAAACATTTGGAAAATACCCTCCTTACTACCTGAGTTTAAATAACAACACATTAGGATTTTGTATCCTTCAAACTAAAAATTGCATTGTTCAACAACCCAATGGATATACGAGTGAGGTGACTTCCGATTTTGAAATAGAAAATTATGATATTCAAGCAGACCCATTCCACCAGACTAAAAGTTGTAATGTCCCTAAAATATCTTAAAGCTGATTTCTGTAGAACCTTTTTTTAAATTGCTTTAATTCTCGATTCAAATCTTATCACTGTATGGCAGTACGTATGTGTGGAACTGCTGTTTCTGATCTCAATAAAATTAAATAAAAAACCCTAAATTAGTACGTTGACAGTGCTTTACTGTAATCCAGTCTGAGACTTGGCCATGCTTATAATTCAGTGGACATTAATAAACTTGACTCATAAAAACAGTGCCAAATGTCTCATTGGTTTCTCGATTGTAAAATTATGTGATATATTAAACTAGTGAGTTATAAGTTATTCGTTTCTTTCTGTAATGCTCGCACTTTCTTGTACTAAAGTTTGATTGGTCCTCGTCTAGCTGAATGTTGGAACACACTGTTTTAACACTTAGAGACTTGAATTTCAAATATGTCATGACTGACATATTTTCTAGCTGAATCATGAACAAAGAACAGGTAGAAATTATATCATGACTGACATTTAGATGTTGTACAATTCAGTACGGCCCAAACAATTCTTATGTCTCTACGTCAAGAGATAGTGACATAAATCATAATAAAAAGAAAGTAGGAATGAGAAAGCGCCTTTTTAGGTAATATGTACGCCTACAACTTGAACGAAAGGTGAGATAATAATCGAAAATGCTTGTAAAATGATCCTGTGGCGGTGAGATCATGTGGCGACAGATGAATGCTTACGAGAAATTGGTATATTGTCGCAATTCTTCACGTTTGAAAATAAAAATCGTAGCACTTGCACCTCTGCGCAAGAGAGAATTTTTTTCTGTTATAAAATATCATTGAAAATTCCTGTGTTGCTATTTTTCATCTGCTTAAAGCGTGAAAGACGCATAATTTTTTCATTTTTCACAATTTTATCTTACTCAGTACGTTATAGAGAACAAAGAACAGCTAGTAAGAGTAACAACAGGAGAGTTGAAAAAAAATTTTTAAAAAAATTTTTTGGCATTTTTTTAAAAAAATAAAATTGTAAGTAATAATTATTAAAATATTGTAAACAATTTTTAATAACAAACACAAAAAAATAATTATTGAATCTGTAAAAGCATAAATTATTCACATGTACAAGGGAAAACAAATTAGACGCAAAATTCTAGATTTTTTTCAGGTAGTCAGCTACCTTAACAGTGGTTTTCTATATGCTGGAGGATGGGTCACTTGAGAATGAATGGTCCTCCCATTACTCGTTGCTGATAATGGAAGCGAGCCAGGATCAGGAAGGAATGATTGCGCGCAGGCTACGGTCCCTTTAAGAACCACCGTGGAATTAAGGGGAATTAGTAATGCTACAATATTTCTTTCTCATGCTGTTTGTAACGGTTACGTTACGTGAACCTGCAAATGTGTTTTCAAACCACAAAGATGTCCGGACTACAAACCCAGATACGTAAGTTCCACAAGCATCAGACTTATTCACTAGATAATCTGGCTGCTGACATTCCAACGGTGTTCTCGGCCCATCAAAAGGAAAGTTAAATTTTTGCAATTATCTAAATTCCAGATGTTGTAATGAAAACCGGACCCTTGCAGTACTATTAAGCAAACATTGCTCTATTCGCGCGAACTCCACCTCGTCAGAAAAGCGGTAAACGAATCATCATTACCGTTGATACAAATTAGTAGAACCAAGCAAGTCGTCTCATCAGACTGCGGATCGACCACTGCAAATTAATTCATGGTCGCCTAATTGATCCAGAGAAATGCCCACACACGTGACAACAACCCGTATTCTTGTTGAGTGTTAGAATACAGCAAGTGAAAGATTAGTACTTGATATTAACTCTTACTTCCTTGACATATGCAGCATAAAATTCAAAGATTACAATAAATCAGCGTAAGTCATTAATGTAAGTCACACGAGATTTTTTCACTATCTGTAGAATAAAAAAACAGATTTATATACCCATCCAAAAATTTGTAGTTCTATATATTTCTTATTTAGTGAACAAAAAGTGACTTTATATTTTTGTTTACTCGTTGCGTAACAAATTTGTAGTATAATCAATAACTTTAAATTAATGTAAACCAATGTAAATAAGATCTCTCATGAACAGAGCAGTTGTAAAGCGACTTCAAATACACAATTTAATACAAAAAATCTATCTTCAATCGTATTGTTTGTAAAAAGGTTTGAAAATATTTTAAACTTTTTCCAATTTATTAAATTAAGAAGTTATCGTTAAAATTAGACCTTTGTTATTTGATATAACCGTGCATTGCTGTAGAACAGATAACGTTTTAAGGATGCGAGAAAATAAAATGCCACCGGAACGAGTGATCAGAGAAGCAGTCTCTAGAATCCTCATCCAGGCTTCTTCTCAACGATTTAGCAGTTGTCGAAACTCCGCACTCCGTCAGAACTCAAAGCTCCAACCTGTCGCGATTACAAAGTTTCACCTGCATCAAAATATAACATAATTATACTGATTGTTTTGTAATCTTCTCCACACTTCAAGATCGTGAATATTGAACGTGTTTAATCCCTCTGCGAAATATATCGTTTACAGCATTATAAATATTTTTTTAATCGAAACGTCAAGAAAAAATATTGACTTGCGCTTTCTTTTCTTGTCTCCGTTAACGGCTTTGTAATTCATTTGACATATCTTCGATTCTTCAATCGCTGGCGCGATACTTCTTTTAACCAATCTTTCTTGGCCCCGTGCACAAATTTGGTGTGTCATATTATTTATTATTTATATTGATTTTTACATAAATACATATGAATAACAGTATAATTATTATTCAATATTTATATTCTTATTAAATTCAAAGTACGTTCTTTCTCGTTTCTATAATGAACGCTTTTGCTGAATTATTTTTAGATGCAAATCATAATTGCACCAATTACGCACTCCAATCCTTCCTCTCAGCTTTTTCACTAGTATGGAAGTCGAAACAATATTGAATGCATTGCAGATAAAATTTGTTTTTAATAACAAAATATGTGTCTGGTTTCTGAATTATTTATGTTTTGGTTTATTTTTTATATTATTGCTTCTTATATAATTTTCGTTTGTTTCAATTTTAAAACAGAGTACATAATATAGTGTACAACGTTACTCGTAATCGTAGAGAGAACGCGCAAAGAATATGTTGTACATACTTCAATCTCGCGAGATATAAAGCATATCTTCATTTCAAGCAACAATAATTATTGTTAAATAAACCGTCATAAAAATATGAATTTCAACAATTATGAAAAATTATTTTTAGGAGAGAAAATGTTGAAAAAAAATTCACTTACAACAGTTTCAAAATTATAATATCTTCTTGTTGATCTTCATAACTAACATTTAGAATTCGAAATCTCGGCAGAAATAGCTGAGAACTTTGAAATGATATTGGTGAACTCATTGCTTTCAACGGAATGCTACAAAATACAAATTCTTTTTACCTGCAATTACAAAACTCTTCAATACAGAGGTACTTCTATCCAGCACCCTCGCTCTCTCAAGTTTCTTTCAGACGTTTTCTGTATATTCATATTTTATTTTTTTTCTGCCCAGGAGTTCATTTATTATATTGTCTTTTCTCATCGTACAAGTATAACTTTTGCGTGACGTGTACGTTCTTGAACTAGATACCAATTCTAAATTGTCTTTCTGCCGTTTCCTTCAAGTGCTCTTAACCATTACTTCTTCACAATGTATAAAAGTAATCGTCGTATACTATCCTACATCATTTCTTCTTTTCTTTAAACTTCTCATCCTCTCATTCTTGGAGAAAAGTAATTGAAGTGCGCGAATGTATATTAGATATTTTTCAAAAAGTTAAGCATTGATAAATTAGATGTTAATTCTTTAATATTATTGGTGATAGTTGGCCATTGGTGATAGTTTGGTGCCGCTCAGTAAACGCAGGAAAACATCCTACGTTACAGTCAAACTTCGTCTTGCGTTTCACGCAGTTGAAGGTCACTGCAACTTCAACTTCCGTCTCATAGTTTATTAAGTAACGCGGGTGGTTGGTTGCCTTACTTCTTCAAAATTTTATTCCTGGAATGACGATATACTTTCTCATCAAAAATAAATAATAACAAAAAATGTATGTTGAAAGGATTACAAAGGGTCAATTAATAATAAAGTAAAGAAGAAGAGAAATATTGTAAGACTAAGGAAACGATGGTTTGTTTCTAGTGAAACTCTCATGCAGTCGAACTCGAAAAGCAAAGATGTGAAACTGGACACATGCGGCGTGCAACATGTATTTTTATGACCTGATCTTCAAATGTCCCATTAATTTTAATTTCTCGCCTTACGTACTTACGAATTAAAGAGAAAGAATTGTAATGATGCGGCAAAAATCAATGATTTTACGACAGAAAATGTCGTATTCTAGGGCCTAGGAATCGAAAAAGTTGTTAAATATTTTTCCTACATGTAGCAAATTACTTCCTAGACGTTGTATAGCCAGAATACAAGTTTTTCAGGTCCCTGATGTGGAAAAATTGGTTGATGGCAAATTATGTGTCTGTCTGTGGTCAACGCTAGCGCCTAAGCCGTTCAATACACAATTTTTTGAAAAAAGAAACTAGTAGTTTTCACGTAATTTTGGCTTAAAGTAAATGCGTTTTACAATTGTTTACTCAAAAGGGTTCCATTTTATCCTATTGTTTTCCTTGTATAGCGCAAAGAACGTTTAAAAAATTGCCCAGGTACCATTTTCGGCAAACACTGTATTTTTGTAAATTGCAAACAAACCATTTACACCTCACAATACAAAACTACAGTATTGATGATAGGACTTTTTTCATAATTAAATCTGTTCTTTAAAAGTAAATGTTAAAAACTTAAATAATGTAAATTCGGATCTCTAAATAGAAATGAGAGTTTTTGAAAGTTGCAAATGTTAATGTTCAACACTTTCTAAAGCGTCGGGAAGTTTGAGTTACGATGTGGGACTAGTGGTGTAGGAGTAATGTGAATTGTCTGCCAACTCGCAGCACCTGAGTTCGAATATCAGCGCGAAGAAAAACATTTGGCTGGTTGGACAAATTTTTGCAGGTTCATTTTACTTTCTCGCTACGGAGTAGAAAGTTATGTAATGCTGCGTGAAAAATCGGCGAATTTTCGGCCTAAAAACTGTTATTACAGGACCCTAGTAACGAAAAAGTAGATAAATCCAGTTGCTAGTGTTAGGAAAAATCCTTGAACACGCGCTGTAGCCAGAATCCATATATTGAGGGTCCTTGATAGCGATAAATCTAATGTCGGCAAAACGTCTCTGTCCATCCGACTGTCCCTCAGTGAACAACGCTAGCAGCCAAACTGTTTACCCGATTTTCTCCAGAATAGATATTCCCCAGTCGATCTGGACGAAGTCGCGGCCCCTTGAATTTGAAACCAATATTTTAGTTTTGCCGGGTAATTTACATGATGCTCCTGGGATATTTTCGAATTTTTTAAAAACATGGCTCTATCGTTTTTTTATTAAATTTTGTTGTTAGATAGTGTGTATGACGTTTAAGAGAACGATGCCGGTTTCAAGTCCGTTGCAAAGCCTGATGTTTCGAAAATTGCAAAAGTTCAAAGTTTTTTCGGAGTCTTTCTACAACTAAAATATCAAAGATAAAGATTTTTCCCTAATAAAATTTGTTCTTAAAAAATCGATTTTGAAATAAGTCACGTACAATTTTTCAAAATATGAGTAATTTTTGCGAAATGTTGCGTAAATATACGCGCGAGAAAGTACGTGCTGTTTTAGCTCCACTAGTTTATATTGCGAAGCCGTTACAAATATTGCAAGAAATTGTGTGCTGTTGTAGCTCCACTTGGTTTAACGATTAAATTAATAATTTAAATTTATATTGATTGTAATTCCAAAATCAAAACAATATTTTGGCAGCAAAGCGGGAGCACATTTCTCAAGGGTAGAGAGGAGTTAAAATGTAGTAATACTTGCCGTCTTTACTTCATCATTTTCAATATGACCAACATTCAAATTATTGTTTTATTTTTAAGGGTATTTCTTTCGCTTTCCTTTTACCTAAATAGGAGAACCAAACTGAATTATATACTGTCATGTCGTTATTAAACTGAGACATTTATATTAAATTTACAAAATAACGCTGAAATTTTAAAAACAAAAAATAATGACAAATTAGATTTCATTAGAAACTTGTGGCACTGCACCAGAACAAACTTCTTCGTATTATTTCTAATCGTTACGAAATACTGTAATATTACAACATGTACTCCACTAATACTTCAACCATCTCTTGGAAATCGTCTTTAACAAACCAAGCCGCAGAGAATCGAAAATATACGTTTACTTAGCTTTGAACAATCAAACGTTTAGATGAATACGGCAGTTCTGCCATTGAATTTAGTGCATTATGCTCTACATTTAGAAACGTTTAACTCGTTGCTACTGTGATTAATGCGTTGCTATGGGGGTTTTAACTTCTAAGATGGAAAACGATCACTACATGACTCAAAATTATGCCAACGCTACCAGTATTTTGAAAAGACTGTTAAGAATGGCTTCATATATGACGCATGTTAGTTTGATTTATACAAATCCTAGGCCTTTAAATCAATAAATTTCTACCTAATTTGTGTATGTGTAAAAAATAGCAACAAGAATTGTTAATATATTTTTTGAAATAAAAGCTTATCGTTCATAGCATATAATAACCGTTTGTGTGTGGTTCACTTCGCAAAAAATCTTTATCACAAAATGTATATTTAATATACAACAAAGAGTCTATGCTGTTTACACCCTGTTGAAAATAAAAATGAATACAAAAAAGAAGAAATAAAAAAATATAAATTCATCAGTAAAGATAAAAATTCATTATTTTAGATAAAAGCAAAATGTATTTCCTGTACGGGACTCGAATTATCGGTTATTCATGACTCACGTTATATACAAAAAAGAAAAAAATGGAGTGTAATTAAAAGCTACATTATTCGATTTCCATCTTACAGGTATGAAAAATTGTGCTCTCATGATAAAGGAATATGTCATTTATCTGTTTGTGGCTTACTTTCTATCATCGGTTATTTCTGTGCGGAAGATGAGGTTTGCCATGACTCACTACTCAGTTCATATCAATTTTAAAATGTTCTCAGCGGGTGCTATTTTAAAAATATTTTATTTTATTGTAGTTTCTTGTTCATATATCTTTATCTCTTTCTGTCGTGATAACTACGTGTATGTTTGGATACCTTCTGCCATTGAAGACAAATTGCGCATTACTGACTATAACCTGCTGACTATAATCTGACAAACATTGATCTACACAAATCTCTTTAGTTTCTTCCAAGTTTCATCACATGGTCCCTTTTCGTGGGCAGTAGCAACGTAATTCCGATTAATATTATTGCTGTACTTATGTAACATCATAAGAGCTGAATCAAACACTACTATATGTTTTATGGTATGATCTGGATTTATATTACATTATAAAACCTTATTTTCCTTATTTGTACATGATAGAGACGGTCCTCCGTAAACAAATGTAATTTATATACAACCAAACACAACCACTTACCTTGGGCTACAGATTTCTCAAACGACTTAGTAGTAATAATAATAGTAATAATTAGTAATAATACGGATTACTATTATTTCAACTTTTATTTCTAACTTTATTTTTCTTTAGTGTTATCGAAGTTCTTTTTTCCGTGAATCTCCATGTGGTGTTGGTTGTTTTTCTTCATTGTATTTTCTTTTTCGAAACTCTGATGTATAATCTGTTGTTTCTCTCTCCACATTTCCTATCGACTGAATTGGATCGGTGACACTCGTCCTAGGATTCCAGTCCCGACGATAGCGGTTTTGTGACACGAACTATTTAGCTAGATCGAATTTATATCCTATCTGGAGGGGCATTGTAGCAGCCGGATGACGTGTTCAGTAGTTGTCTGTGAATTTTTCAATCAATATACGACGAATGCCGAAGCAGTACCCAAAGAAACTCGCAACGGACAGCACGCAATGTTTCCTTCCTCAACTTGTCCCTTCTTTTCTTGTATGCACCCACACACTTGCATACAATACACTTCATATGTCAGAGACCGGACGGGAGTATACACCAGGTCCCGACTAGAGTGGCGTTCTTCTGAGAGAGATAATTGACGAGGAGAAAACCTCATCATTTTAAGTATAGGTTGGCGCCAGATCTCACGTTCCAGCAGAGAAGTAATTCCGCCACCTCCCGGGTTAAAACATCAAATATACTGAGATGAATTATCAAAGTAGTTGACGCACTCAGGAACACTAATACACACCCACACACTTCGTTGGATTTAACTTGATCTTTTGATCGAATTTCTCGAAATTTCGTTGATATTTCTCACTTTTGCCTCGTATCTTTTACCTTTGCGCTGCTGCCATTTCCTTGATATTGTAATATACCTTATATTCTTGAAAGTAATGAAAATATTATTTTTTGTTAATTATTAAATTATGAACACTGATAAAGATCCAGTTGGAATGCCACGTGACATCTGCCTTAGAATGGATTAAAAATATTGTGTATCTTAGGTGTGACTTACATTACAAATATAATGAAAGTTGTAATTACTATATAGAAAGCATACGAACCGAGAATTTCCTTTGAAACGTTAAGCATTGCATGGAAAAAGACAATTATAAAACAAAATATATCCTCAAACCAAATTTTTTTAAAAAGTTGTGACTTTTCGTGACTCTTTAAAGTAAATATGTGACAATTTTAATTAATATTTCTGAACCTAAATATTATTTTTCTATAAATTTTCGGTTATAGAACAAACAAGGCAGATAAAATGTATTTTAATTTCACTCTTGGTTCATTTGTTTCAATAAAAGAAGACTGTTTAATAATATAAGAACAAAGAATTTCGATTATTTGGCTTAATTCACACTGACAAAAAAGGTTCCGAGATTCTCTCCCCTTATTTTGCTGAATTTTAAGTATCTTGTAAGGATTGAAGGAATAAATCAAAAAATATTTTTTTTATTTTCTGCGAGCAAACTTTTTAAATGTATGAAATCGCCCGTCAGAAGTGGTAGAATAAAGCAAAAATGAAATATGCTCGATCGAACACAAAATGCATGATGCAAACTGCATGATGCAACTGCAAAACGTATGAATCTAAGACACATTACAAATTCACTTTAAGGCATATTTCTTTTCGTAATTGTATAGTATTGTTTTCTTTCAAATAAAATCAACATGTTTTCATAATCAACATAATCGTATCGTGTAAGGTTTTCTTTGACGGTGAGATAAATATTTTACAGGCTTAGCATATATATTAGGGAGATTAATATAGACTATTCATCGTATCAGGGACGTATTAACTGATTTTATGGTAAAGTATTTTTCATCAGTAATCTCTCCTTTAGTGTATAGGAATTATCAAAAATATATCTGTACTCTCTCTATATTAAAAATGTATCTATACTCTGCCCAAGTGTTGTTCCGCTTTCATTTTTCTAGTAATGGTATGAGCCGGAGCTGTAGGTTGCAGTTTTGTTGGCAATAGGCCAAGCCGAGTATAGTTTTTAATTTCTTTATGGGACTCAGGTCACAAGTTTGATTCTGTCAATGGAAACTGCATTTATTAGGTTACCTTATGGACTTTTTAATTCGTTAATATTTCACTGTCGAACATTTAGAGTCTTTAAAATACATCAAGGTGAGAGGTGCCAATCAACACATCTTTATTAATCTCAAATTGGCTCTAAACCCTGATAAGTGTCGTGTACTATCATTTAGCAAGTCAAAAAAATATCAAAAAATAATTTCACGTAAAATTTCAATAATATAATGATTAAATGCGTCAGTATCCTTAAAGACCTTGGTGTAATATTTGATTGTCATTTATAGTTTCAACCACATATTGAGCAACTAGTACTTAGTGTCAATAATACATTGGTCTTTCTCCTGAAATTGGGTAGAATGATCAACTCTCTTAAGGTATTGAGAATATTGATTGATTGATTTGATTTATTTATAGTCGCATCAACTACATATGGTTATTAGCGACTACTTTTATAATTACACAGTCAGTACAAAATAACACAGAAACTCAGAATTATACATATAAGGTTAAATACTATTATAAACTTCAATTTCTCTTATAAAGCTAATGAATTTAGTGCACTGTTCTTTGTTATTGAGGTCTTTAGGAGAACTTAAATTGTACTTTTTCTTGAACTTTCATATTTAGGGCATGCAAACAAATGTTCTACTGAAAGAGAAATCTTGCATGAATTGCCGTTATCAGCATCAGTCCTGTTCAGTAAGTGGCTGTGAGAAAATTTTGTGTGTCCTATTCTGCATCTTGTCAAGACAACCTGATCGTTTCTGCAGAAGCTGACCGTTGGATTATCATCTTCAAACCTTCTAACTGATCTTAATTTGCACCCCTGTAAGTTGTTCCATTCATTAGTGTCAAGATCAGCTAATTTTTTCTTGACTCTCTTGAGATCTTCTTGATCACTTCAAGATCACTTGTTATTTGCACTTCACTACTCACTATCGATTCACGAACATAAATTGCCACACCTCCACTAGCATTCACACATGACGATCTGTTTTTGTAGTAACACTTAAAACCTTTGGTATGCTTACAATAGTTAGTTTTGAAATTAGAATCTTGTATACAGAAAATATCAAAGTTTTTCTCATTTTGAAGTTTCTGGAAGAACTCGTATCGTGTCAGGAAGCCATTCACGTTCCATTGCAGAATTTTGATTTTCATTCTGCTTCTTCACTTGATGAACATTCGTTCTCAGAGGATGCTCTTGAGGAATCAGAAACTACTGGATCCTTCAACCTTTTCATGATTCTCGTGAAACGAGACTTCATACCTCTGTCCTCTAGCAATGGATACATAGCTCTAAGCAATGCAATCAACTTATCAGTTTCCTTAGTATAGTTAAGGGATACTTGTAGAGCATTACTAGTTCCGTACGTATCTTCCAAAAAATCTTTGAGTTGTTCATAATTAAGAACATTGGAGGTTACTTCTAATATTTCTTTAACTGGAGCTAACTGTTCACTAATGTTCTTTTTCTCACTTTTGTTTTCAGAGTTGTTTTCACGGTTGATCTTCTTTTTCTTCTTTTTTGCAGGTTTAGCAAACTTATGTGTTTTTTCTTCCGAACTATTCAGGTTAGTTCAGAGGTTTTATTGCTAGATGTACTTGTAATCTGCGACAGTGTTCTTTTAGTTGTCTTTCCAGTCTCAATTGGGGGAAATTCTTCATCAAAAGTAGAATTATCGTTGTGTTTGTTCTCAATGTTCACGTTTGTTGCTTGTACTAAATCTACATTGCTATTGGTTGCTATTGGTGAATTAATATTTTCTACATTTTTACAGTTTCTTGCTACATGGCCTTCTTCCTTGCATTGATAACATTTAATATTGCCATAAGATATATAAATCCAATTTCTCTCTCCTTTATACTCAACTGCTATAGAATCAGGTAATTTGTTCAGTGAGTCTTCCGGTACATACATTTGCCTACGAAAGCTTAAAATATGTGTGAATTCTTCTTTTCCGAAACCCGCTCGTAGAAATGACACTTGTGAACGTCGCACTACGTTCAATTTATCAAGTTCTTCTTCAATTATAGCATTAGGGATCATTGGATATACATTTGAAAGAACTACTCGCCACTGCTTACTAACAAATGGTCGCATATTTTGATTACTGCCATCAATATTAATGGTTTTATATTTATCTGTTATTTCATTAACTAGTTCTTTACTGCTAAGAAAGATGCACACTCTGCTGTTCGAGATCTTCGACGCGTATATTATGTTTCGTGGTGAAACAATAGTAGCTAAGGCTTCTACATACCTTTCTAGTGATGTGCTATAGTCCTTCCCATCTATTATCAAACCTTGTTCTTTGGCCGGATACATAGAATTCTGCACGATTTTGTTCCAGTTAGTGCGACCTGAGGCGGGTTGGCTCCTGTAGTCAGAGGCCTTCCCCTCAGCAGGTGCGTCATGCCGAAGCGAGGTCATTTCACGACTTATCCCCCCTTAGGGGAGGAAAATGAAACAGTTTTATACTACTCTTGCAGTATTTGCTGTTCGCTAAAATGTCCACTAGTAACACTCAAACTAAAGAAATTCACACGCTCTCCACTTACAACGGTTACTGTCACTGTGTACAGCACGATGTTGACTCGACCGCTGCCTGTGACGAACTGATATTGAGAATATTATTCTTCAGTATTGTTAGATCTAAACATGAATATACTTCAATAATTTGGTCACCAAATCGTAACAGTCTTTGTAAAATTTTAAAATAATATCAGCGCAGATTTGTTAAATTCTTTGAGTTTAGAGACAATGGAGTTTATCCTTCACGGGAGTTTAAGCATGAAAGTTTGTTGACTAAATTTCACATGCAAAGTTTAGCCAGTAGAAGGCAGTTTTCTTTGATAACTATGTTGCTAAGATCTAAAAGAACTTGGCTGATTGCCCCACTCATGGTAAAATACTGTTGTATGTCCCACATAACCTTTCTCGTTATTACAACTAATAACAATATTATTACAACTAACTACAATTTGTGGCTAAATAGTGTTTTTTACAGAAAGATTGTCAATGTTAATGCATGTTTTCTAATGTTGAACCGAACGTTGATGTATTTGCTGTTTCTTTAAATAAATAAATTAATTCTGATGTTAAATACGTCGAATCACTGATGTGATATATTACCGCCATTACTATACTATAATTTTTTGTTATTTATTATAAGACAATACATAGGTTGATCTCGCTGGCTTTATATATTAATAAATTAATAAAAAATAAAAAGTTACTGAACAAAGATATTTCAATTAACTGAGAATTATACAAAATATTGGAATAAGCGATTGACCTTAAAATGTCTTCCATGGAAATATCTTTCACCAAAATCAAAACTTTGTGCATCTTGTCATTAAACCTAAATTTACTCCAGTTCTCCTAATATGTTCTTAATTATTTTTATACAAATCTATTTAAAATTATCTTTGTAATTTAATACGTCTCTTTGTTATCAGGTTTTTTGAGCCTACAGAACTGAATCTTTACATCTGTGCACTTTCCATTTCCATGGAGAATATTTTGTAAGTAAAAATTTATACAATCAAAATCATTTAAGTATACCTGTTTGTTTTTAGAATACTAGATTTTAAATAAATTATTTATTTTATTTAAAATCATTCATGTTCATAATTTTTTGGACCGTTAACAGGATTTTAATAAAAAAATTATTTATGAACATGAATGGCTTTAAGTTAAAATAATTCATTTAAAATCTAGCCAGTCTAAAAACAAATAGGTGTACTTAAATAGCTCTGAAAGCAATACACAAACCACATTGCTCTGGATAATGAAGATTTTCTATAGAGTGTCTACCACTGATTCAATTTCAATTATTCATTATACCTTACTACATTCTTTAGAGAAAAATACTTAAAATTCCATCAAAATTTTTGAAAATATATAAAATCTAGTTGCGTGCTCAAAAAGGTTTCATTCTTCGTAATCCGCAAACTCTGGCATAAATTCAAAAGAAGTCGATAATTTCCAAAGATGCAAATATAGGCGTTCAACACAGTAACTTTTATTTATTTTTCATAAAAACAATAAGTTACCAAAATCGTTAATTAAAACAAAATTATAACAGAAAAGGGATGAAATTGTTATAGTATCTGCCAAAGCACAAGTGACAGCAAACTTGTGATAGAAAAATTGGATTGATTGATTATTTCGTGTTTCTCGGCACGTCGACTGCTATGATAATTGTTCGCGTAAGTGTCTCCGAGGCAGCCGGGACAGGTTATAAGCTCCCGACTGGTTTCCTGACATACGGCGTGGTAACGTACACCATAGATGTGTGTGTGTGTGTGTGTGTGTGTGTGTAGTGGTGAAGATAGAGGAAGGAAACATCGCGTGCGGTCTGTGGTCCGTTTTTTAGGATACTGGCCCTGCATTCGCCTGATGTTGACCGGAAAAAAACACAGAAAACTGCCGATCAAAGCGTCCGGCAGCAAAAATTTTCCTATAGAGTCAAACCGGATTCTTAATTTTAAAATATTGTAGAATTATAAAAATTCTGAATGTGACAAATGTAAGTGTGCCCAAATGTCCTATCAGTGTAACACGATACCGGATATTTTCTCCGTCAGCTTCTTATTTTACATGTAATAAACGGATGATATTTCTTCCCAACATGTTGGAAGTCGTTTTCCTAGAAAAAGAGCAACTGAATGCCAGATGCGCAATCGAGATTTGATTTGATTAATTTACCTTATTAATTAACCAATAATTAACTGTATAAACTTTGTCACGTGTGAGACATAAGTATATTCTGCGCCCAGTTTCTTGAGTTCTAGATCGTAACCCTACAAACACAATTACTATACAAAGTTGAATGATAAATTGTGGTGTCAACAAATCACGGCAAGCAATTTTTGAAAACTAGAAATTATATGACGAAATACGATTGAATGAGATTGATAAAATATTTTACATTAATTTTTTTATTCCTTGAAGAACTGCACACAGTTTCTTTTCCAAATGTTTGAATGGTTTCGAAAGACCCTAACTTTTGTGAACACTTCTATTAAGGTGCAAAATTATATTATTTCACTTTGAGCAAACAATCACTGTGCCCGGGATATGGAATGAGTCAACTTAAGAGCGAATTAAAATTTGAAAAAAACAATTAGCCTAACAGTAATGATAAAACAGTACCGTTAATCAAAAACATTTTATTGTAACTCCTGGCAAAATATTAGCGTTCGTAAGGAAACATCTCTACATTCTACAAGCTCATGTCCTGAAAACCAATAGAAAGTTAACTTGGAGTTCTTGTATGGTAGAACTCAAAACACATCCACGAAAGAATATCACATTAGAGAAAAATAGGGCCAAGAGACAAGTAGCCATAAAGAATTTAAATTGAAAACATGGCAAAAGTGATTGCGTGTGATTCAGCATGAATCTACAGTGTTGACCCAAACCTAAAACTTCAATAACGCTGAGTGAGATTTGTAATACACAAAATGGTACCACAGATAATGTTGTGGTATTTTTATACATGCCAAAAATTTCATCCAAGAACTGTTATCGGCATTTTTAAAATATTCTCGATTGACCAATTTAAGTACTAAATTTATTTATGATGCCATTTCTGATTCTTTTCAATAAGTACAATAATTTCATTTCCAAATTTTATATTCCTTAATGTTTCATAACTAATTTTTTTCGAACAATATGAGTTTAAGAATAGATTGAAACGCATTTCTTACTAGTATTTATTTTATAAGTAACTATCATAACCGTAGATGGCAAGGAATTTGTCGATTAAATATCAGTCATATGTGAAAATAGATTAACTGTTTATTTTAGTAGAAATCGTATGTCCTTTTAAGAACAATTTCTCTGTGTTTACGTCAACGCTGTATCTAGTTGTAATTCAAACTTTTTCTTCAGAAAAATTAAACGATTTATTAACCAATACAATCCTTTCCCCAGTCTTTCCAGTTGATTGTCGTTTACTGTTTATAATCCCTTTTTATTTATAAGTTCGTAATTTTTCTGACAGTTGATAATACAGCGTACTCTTACTGATATGTGTACTCCACCTTTGGATTTTTTAAAGTTTATAATATTCCTCTTAACCTTCAAATATTCACGTTGGTATTGTTGGTATAGTCGTTGTCACAAGATAATTGATATTTCCTGCTGTATGGTTAGGATTGTTTTGCTGGTTTCATACCGCTAAATTTTCTGGAATCATCTAAATACTTTCGCATTTGATTAATTATTGCCTCGCAAAAGTAGGAGAAATAATATGTGTATTTCAAGCAAAAAGACTAAGTGAGGTTCAAGTACCATCATTTAGTTTTCAAACAGAAATATGCATAAATATAATGTGTACTGAAAATGGATGAAATCTTTCATTTCCAATTAACCACATTATGCACAAATTTGGCGTTTTGTGGTCGGATTATTCTGATTTTTGCAGCTAGCACTGTTCCAAGATTGGACCGTTTTTTTTTATTATTTACGTCTGGGGTAAGGGGGACATGGCGAGCATGGCGTACGCCCATCACCTTTCCTAGCTTAACTGGCCTGCTGGAGATTTTCTTTCATCACAGCTACAGAAACTGAGACGACTTTATTAAAACGCTACAACTCTATTTTTGCCTCGACCGGAAATCGAACCCGTGATCGCACCACGGAAAGCTACCACCCGAGGCCATGAACCACCCGAGGGTCTATGAACCATATCAACGGTGAAATATTTTTCGGAGTCCCACCTGTCGGGCGGAGGGTGTGGGTGGGGCCGGCGCCGCTCTGCGCCGTGTCACGTAGGCAACCCTTCGAACGTGCGCGCGCGCCGGGCCGCCGCCTGCCACGCCGCCGCCCAGGGCGCGGAGGCGGGCCAACGAAGCTGCGGCGACGGCGGCAACGATGGAGGCGGCGCCCGATTTGGACGCTCCAAAACGCGTGGTCACTTCCCACCCGCCTCCACGCATCCCCGCAACTCGCTCTTCCCGTGCGAGAGCCCGGTTCGCATCCTGGTTGCAGCACGATGCGTACGCGGAACGGGTTGGCGACAGGTTTGCTTTGAGTTTCCCCTTTTCTACTGTCGTACAGTCACCCGTTTCTTGGATTTTTATTCTTAGTAATCCCCCTGTGTGACGGATTTGAGCGTAAACTCGTGAACCAGTGTTCGTCGTTTCCACATATCGCTGCCGTGGATATTCTTTGAAAATTATAATTTTATTTGTTAATAATATTTTTTTCCTTAAAAATAAGTGAAATTGAACATTACGAATACTCTAAGAGGAAATTTTTGAGAAATTTAATTTACAAACATTTCTGTTCTGCGTAACGACAATGTACTCAAATATTCTCATATTCTGTAATGGGATTTTATAATTTGTTAAGTATTGTCCTGATCGTTTCCATTTTGTCAGAGATGTTGTTTGTGCAAATGTTTTCAAAATGTTACAATGTGAGAAAAGATTAAGAAAATAATACATCAAGTATTGTGGTCCATGATATATATATATATATATATATATATATATATATATATATATATATATATATATATATTGATGATTAAATAAAAAATAGCAATAACTTTGTCATCGAACAAAGGTTGCTTAGTGGAAACGTCCAAAATCCTTTTGTAAGAACTCTTAATAATATATTATTTTGTTTTTCAAATGTAGTACATTAATGGTGACAAAAAGTAACTTTTGTCTCTATGGTCCTGAAAAGAGGCGGCCACATTTTTGTCATTCATTTAATCTCCAATTATGACGTAAAAATAGAAAAATATCAAGATTATTTTATTTCCAATATTATTTGGATTATTTTGATATGGATTTATTTTCTGCATTTGCAGAGATGACTAAATCACATTTTTATACCAAAGTAAGGAACGCCTCGGTATCAATCTTTTTATCTAATATTTAAAATCATTGAGTAAAATTAACATGACATTTATTTTATAGGTTTATTGGTGAGGTGTTGCTGGGTTTGCATCCTTAAGAATAACTTGTATTGTCTTTACCAACATTTGAAACATAGAAAATAATAAATAAGGAAGACAGCAAACACAATAAAAATATTGATCAAGATTACACCATTAATCAAAATATAATCATCTATTTGTGTAATTACAATTATTCTTCCCATTCACTTATTTTTATTCATCTATAAAAAAAAAATATGTATTTTGAAGAAGACTTACAAGACGTTTAGAAACGAACCATTGGTTCAACAAAAATGACATTTTTCTCTTTGTGGTTATCTACAAACATATGCTATCTCGCATAACATCATCGAATATACATGAAAGTTATATTAAATTAAATTCGAACTTTGTATAGAGTGGGTAACATAATCCAACCGCACAAATTACTCTCCATGACGAACTTTCTTTTATTTAGCAATTTCTTATCAGCATTCATTATATTTAGTGATAAGCGAGTGATAGTCAAATACTCTTTCTTGAAATATTTTGTGCATTGCATGTTTTCTGATAATGTTCTTATAGAATGATTGTATATAAGAAATGGAAGAATTAGTTGTTCCACGTGATTAAAATTAATCTCTTCATGCCTGCCTTATTATCCTCAATTGGATTCTGGTAATCATGAACATTCATTTATCTTCAGTTATAGGACCGTAATTGAAGTCTAGAATATTATTGCTATACTATTAGAATACCACTACTACAAGATTTTCATGATTACTTTTAAGAAAACCATTACTTGCAGGATTCTAAAGAATCATTTTACATGTTTTTTATCACTAAGTAAGCATATTCAGAAGGCAAATAATTATTTTTCTTCTTTGCGGGTTTAGCAATATTTTTATGAATATTTAAAAATATAAATAGACTTCAAATTCATTTCATTTCAGATGCGTTTTACTTTCTCGCAAACTAGTATACAGAGTAATACGTAAAAAAGAAAAACATAGGCCACACTGCAAAAACAGTTGTCGAGATTTTCACGGAAGTTTTCGTTTTTGATGTCCCTCATACCGAAAAATATTTTCAAAACATATGACTGTTTTGTCTGTCTGAGAACAACGCTAGAGCCTAAACTGTATGCATGATATTTCTTTAAATTGACATTCAGTGATCGATCTGGCCGATGTTGATTTCCTGCGAAATAGAAAAGGAAGTTTTATTTTTAGGTATGTTTTGTACAAAGCGACTAGGATGTTTCAAAATTTTCTCAAACATGACTTGTTTTTGTTAAATATATGCTAAAATAGAGAAAAGAGTGCCTATAATATAATAAAAGCCTGATTTTTAATAAAGTCTTTATTTTCAAAGATTGCAAAAATTCAAATATTTTACAAATCTCTCCAATAAATATATTTTAGGTAAACATTTCTACAGCAATAATCTCCATTAAAGCTATTCTTCAACTAGATATTTTTCTCAATGAAATTAATAATAATAATTTATATATATATATATATATATATATATATATATATATATATATATATATATATATATATATATATATATATATATATATATATAAGACTTTGAATCTCTTTTTGAGAAAATTTGGTTTATTCTAATGTATATTTAAATATGTCAAATTTTCCTCTAATTTTGAGTTAAATCGTAACAATTTTCAAAAAATTCATAGAATAAACGAAATTTTCTCAAAAACAGATCCAAACTTTTTGTTTATTTTTTACTCGAATCAGTGTATTTATAAAAATGATATATGTTTTATTTCTATTCAATTGTTTTAATTTTTGAAAATAGCACAAGAGAAATTGTTTCTAACCTATTCAACACCTTGCATATTTATATTACTAATTTTCAATTCGGGCCGAAATTGAAAGAATACTACGCAGCCTCCGGCCACGAGTGATGTCTGTTTTCGTTAGGTACCCAGGAACTCGGGAAAACAATCAATATTTGCAAATATTTTATTGTGTCATTCCGACAATTCTGAAAGTGCGTGTACTAACTGAATTCTCAAAAAACAAAGTGCGACACTTCTTACAACATAGCTGACGTCATGCGACAAGAAAGCTCCAGAGAAGAGACTTGTCATTAAATATTTGATATTCAGGTGTTTGTTGTGAATCAGGAACATTGTAGTCTTTGTATGTAAAGGACTGTGGACTGGAAAGTGTATGGACAGAACTGTCTAGTGGAGCAGGCGAAGACATTCAAGAGAATGTTGTAGCGCCTTAGAAGAAGATGTAAAGTACTGTTGTTGTACTGTGTGCCCGTATACTTTACGATGTACTTGGAGTATTTGTTAAGACTGTCCCAATATTTAATATTCTGCAGTGAAATATGAGAGTGTTTTATTTGTTGTAATTCTGTGCTATTTTTTGGAAAACCATTTGATGTAGTTTCGATGAGCAGAATTTTTTATGCTGCAGGTAGTTGGAGCTAATGATTTCTTTCTCAATACATTTCTCATAATTAGATCTTTAGATCATGATATGTACAACTTTTTGAAAATAATAATAGTTTTCACATAATTTTCAGTTAAATCAGGATGTATTTTTCCAATAATATCTAAACAGGTTGTTTTCAAAACTGCTGCTAATATTTTTCTTTAAAGTTTTTCAAATGTACAATGCATTGTGTGTACAATGTACAATACAATGTGTACAATGCATTGAATTATATGGCATAAGTACCACTTTATAATTTTATATATATATATATATATATATATATATATATATATATATATATATATATATATATATATATATATATATCCGGGAACTGTTAGTCGATCGTTGTGATGAACGTGGGAACCTATGCACTTGAGGTCAAATTTGCCCCGGCAAAAATTTTTGCGGGGTTTCAACACTCGTAATTTACTATTGGTCTCAACACTAAACAGTCTTTTAGAATATAAACGCTTTATACAGTTAGTATTTATTGGAATTGTCGAGGGTGGTGATACGAGAAATGACGTAATAATGAAATTCTGTGATGTCTGGGAGACGACACATCATGCTCCAGCAAGCCGACGTTTCGATCACGATATGAGGGTCAACAGGTTGGATTAACAGCCTTCGATGCGACACCTTCTGACATCCGAGAACTTCATCATGCCTCCCGTCACAGAAACCTCCAACTTCGACCCGTAACAATGTTCTTAGGAAATGACATCCAAGTTTTATGCTATAATATCTTATTTCGTATTTTATTTCCCGCTGTAAAAATTCATCGATTCATCCACAGCACCGGTGCTGACAACCACCCCTAAAGTCTGTTGCGGAAACTCAAAGTACACGGTTCGTTTCTATGTCATCCTAGGGTTGCTCTTAACCCCGACCCATTGCCGTTGCTCGTTTTGTGCAAGACATCTTACAGTCTTCAGATCTCCCTTTGCTATTACAATGCACTAGGTCACCCCATCTATTCTCGGAGTCATCAGACAGACATAAAACTGGTTTCCATGGAGCAGAGAAGGCTCGCTGTTCTCGCGGGTTCAACTAGCGTGCCCGCCGCCGCCACCGCGCATGGGGTTGCACTTTTCTACCCCTCCTGCTCCCCGCAGCGCTGTGGCCAATGGCCAATGACGAGCGCGTCCAGAACGGCGAGGGAAGAGAAATAAGACGCAGCCACTTCTTTTTTGATAAATCGTCGTTTCAAAATTTAATAGAAATTCGTTCATTGTACAACTAATAGCTAGGCAGTGCCGGTCAAACATATGTATTTATGGCTTATCGACGATGTATAATTTGTGATCCTAATAAAATTTTGACAATCTGAATATCTGTTGAGTTATTGATCCAATCATATTTGTGCTCTCTCATCATAAAACTTCCTGCAGTTGGTCTCTGGTCAATATGTAATGGTAGACGAGGCAAAGGCTCTTTCATCATTTCCGATTGTTCGTCATTTATCGGAACCACGTAGCGAGCTCCATTTCCTGAAAAAATGCAGCGCGGCTAACAATAACCCTCTTCTGATATCTCTCTCCGGGAAGTAAAAATCGCCTCGCATTGAATATATAGATCGTTGTATAGCGCGCGTGCGTGTGTATTTATCGCTGTAGTCTGTTGGCACTGTGTTCCGCGCCGCGGCCAAAGGGCTTTCGCCGCATTTCAGGTCCCCCGTTTTTCGCCTCACGCCCGCCGCCACCCCCTCGTCCCCCGCCGCCGCCCCTGCCGCAAACGCCGCCTCCGCCGCCACCGCTTGTGGTCCTGCGCCGTGGCCGCTCGCGAAACATGGCGTAGGGAGGGAAGCGCGAAGGTAAAATGCCGAAACCACGCCGCAGCGGCGCAGCTCTGCACTCGATCGCGACACGGGAAATCTATCAGCCCCTCCCACCCCCCGCGGGCCGCCGGCGGTGGGGGGTCGCACAGCCGCTAGTCGTGGAGTTGGCCGCCCCCTCTCCCCGAAAAGTCATATCTGCGAGGGCATTTTTGGCGCGCACCTCGCCAACGCTGGCTGCGATAAAAGGCCACTTCGTAAGCGACGCTCACCGCGGACACTTGTCCTTCTGGGCTGCGGGGTGGGGGCGCGGGCAGGGGGAAGCCGTAGGCGGGGTGGGGCGACCGCCGGCGGGCGCGCCGAGAGCCGAGCGGGAGGATTTGGATTGCGCCAGTCTGTGCCGTGCGGTTGTAATGCTATATTTATGCAATGGAAATGTAAATTATGGCGAGAGCGGCATGTACAAATAATAATTAGCATCGATGGACAAATAGCGTGGGCAGGCGGATGAAAGAACCCGGCAAACGAGGAGGCGCCGGTGGGCGGCAGCGGCGGCTGCGGGGCGAACCTACGTGCGGGCGCGCGCCTCCCTCGCCGCCTTGGCCGCGTTCGCCGCCGCGGCCGTGGCGGAGGGCTCGCTTTCAAGCGGCGCGGTCGTCGGGCGCGCGCGTCTCGAAGTTCCTCGATTGCGGCGGAGGACCCGCGCGCGCTGCGACGCGCCCGGTGCTGCGCTCTGGCCGCGCGCGCCGCCGCTGCTCACCGCCTCCGCCGCCGCCGCCGCCCCCGTCGCCGCCGCCGCGCTCGCTGCACCGCCGCCACCGCCGCCGTCGCCGCCGCCGCCGCCAGCGCGCAAGACGCCGAGACGCAGCGCACTGGCGCCGCCGCCGCTGCAGCAGCCCGGCCAAGCCCAGCCACGTGAACAGGGCCCCGCGGCGGCGTCCGACGCTCCGCACCGGGCCGGGCGCCGGCGCCCCTCGCCACGGCGGCGGCGGCGGGGTGGCGGCGGAGGCGGCGCGCCGGCTGGCCAGCGGCTCCCTAGGCGCCAGCCACCGCTCTCTGTCTCTCTGTCTTATCACCCCGCTGATTTGCCGGACGCCCCAGCCAGACGCGCGGCGGGGGACGCGCGCACACCTATGGCGGGGCGGCGCCCACGAGGCTCTAGGGATTCCTAGGCGACGCCCGCCTGCCCCACGCGCTCCTTGAGGAACGGGCTCACGTGAAAGGCACGCCTGCACACCTGCCTTTCAAAAGATGGAACAATGTCTTTCAAAATTTTCTGACCTTACTCTGAAGGAGAAAGAAAAAATGAAGAGATGGCTTCCCAGAATGAAGTATCACTCGAGTACCTTTTTGTCAATTACGAATTGGACCGACGATTGCAATTGCCACTTTTTATACACACATATGAAAGACTTCAAGTTGCAGGAACCCCCGAGCGTCCGAAAAAATGCCGAATAGGACTTAATAAAATTCAAAAGCCTCTCCATGAGTCAATTCGAAATGACTAATGACGAACTTCATAAAAAAATAAGGGATAAATGCCAACAAAAAATGTTCACAAAATCACAAAAATACGTTTCAAATCATACACACACGTTTCTTCCAGCCACAAAACAGCTAGAGCTGTCGTGACACATTGCATGCACTACTCGTAAAGATAAACCTTGCGCTGACGAACATTGGCAAGGGTTGCGGGGTCCTTTTTCTGCGGGGGTGGAGCGGCTCTCGCAGCACGGCTGGCTTCGCCGCGCGGCCCAGACCCTCTCATGTGATAAACAAGTCCCTCCGCCCCGCCCCGCCCCATCTCTATCTATATTGGTCGTTCACTCGACTATGTGGCGCACTATATATTGATCGGGTGTTACATAAATAAATAACCGCTTCATTTAGCTGTACATGTGAAGGTTCTATGTATCGTAGACCTAATTATAGTGCTCGGCTATTTTACATCAATGTAAACGGTCCGTAGATTTTTCCTGCGCTTTCTTGGTTAATTGCTTCTGGGAGCAGGAAGTGCTTGCAATTTGCAGATAAATTAACTCTTCAAACACACCCGATGATGCATATTGAGATCATTTCCGTCCTTTTGCATGGAAGGGAATATGCTATCGCCCCAAGCTATTCTTTGTTATTTTCCTAAGTACCAATATAATTTGTATAGGCGTTCAATTTTCTGTTGAAGAATATGTAAATTGACTGCGCAAATTTGATGTCAGTGCGTCCGTTTATAACTTAATTTTCGAAATTATTGCACACTGGAAGTAAATTTATTTGCTACGCGAAACAATGGTATGAATTAAAAATTGCTGGAATGGATCTTTTGTTAGTTACATCTCATTGATTTTTTCTATCACTAATAACGTAAAATAAGTAGCTAATAACGTACAAAGATTTAACAAATAAATAATTCATAGACTACCAATCCAAACTCACGCAAGAGACACGAATTGTTTTGCACGTTGATAGAGGAATGTAGAAGAGGGTTGTGAACCCAGTTACGTTTGGGTATTATGCCTGTTGAATCATTAAATAGTGGTTGTGTCACCTTTCACCCTTAGACTGAAAAGAGCAACGTTCAAAAGTTTTGCTATCATTATATTACTTTTTTTATGAATATTACTTAGGAAAACAACAATAAATTACAAATAATGTGACAAGTTCTCCGTTTTTACGAATAAAGTACTCTATTTCACATCGTGAGATACGTATTATTTATTATATATTATATTGCAATGCAAAATCAATGATACTTGTCTTTCAGATGCTTAAATGTATACAGTCGATAAATACATTTGTAACCTGTAGGCTAAATATCAACTTTATAGTATTAAAAGAGCAGAAATAACGCCTTTAAAAAATTTTACAATGTTTTAAGAAATTGACCCTTTTTCGTATTGTATGAAAGAACGTTATTCAAATATGTAAGCATTCTTGAATATAGATTTGTCCGAATTCTACTGTGAATTTGAACTCTCAATAGGAGATAACGGTTTCCTTGCCTAGCCATTGAGGATTCTTTTCAATTAATTGTAATGGAATCGTGTTTCAAATATTTTTTCCATATGACAAATTGTCTATGTAATCTGTATTTTCCATACGACAAATTGTTTGCAGTTGTAAAAATCAAATTTTGTTTTCTCGTTCATTTCACGGAAGTTATTATCCAGCTCTATGCCACTTGGCACAGGCGTATCAATTGAGTTTCAGCCTGTTCAATCGAGTCATTGAAAAAGAAAAGTTGATGTCACCTTAGGCCATGTCTATGTAGACACACCCTGCTTTGGGATTCTGAACAGAAGCTGTCAAAAAACGCTGTCGCTCAGAGCGAGCATCCTTCAGTTCGGCTCGTTGCGTGGCACTGGGGAGAAAGTGTTTGACAGACGTCCGGGGCTGGCAGGGGAGGGGCGAACACGCCTGTGGAGGGGGTACCGCATGGCGGGCACGGCGGGCTGGAGCGTCGCGGGGTGGTGGCGGGGTAGCGGAGTGGCGGAGGGGCCGAGCGCCGTCTCGACGCGCGCTGCGGTGCCAAGTCCACGGCCCGCGCGAGACGCCCTACGAAGCCCCCTCCCCTCCTATAACTTCCCCCACCACCCACCCGACCCAACGCGGGCGCGCCGCCCGAAGTCGACCCATTCGGCACAACTTTGATTCTTTCGCTGAGAAACGTGGAATCACCCGAACTGAACTACAGAAATGATGTTCTATTCTTTTAATAAGAGATCGCCAAGTACAGATTAGACTGGATGTAAGTGAATAATATCTCTGGAAATTGGTTGAGGTTATTGAGACAAATATGAAAATAAAAAATGATGCGACTTTTAGAATCTATCGTGGCATCTTTTCATTATTCAGTGATTTAGGTCCCGTCACTTGTTTGAATTCAAAATACAATGCTTCTAAAATCTAATGAGAACAAAATACTAAAATTATTTTGAGAATAATCGTAGGAAATGTAATTATCCTCCTGAGATGCTAGTCCGCTCAGCGAGAATATTTGACAAACTGGGGAATTCTTTTTGTTAATGTAGTATATTCCTTTTTCTTGTATTCTAATACAGGCCATACTTAACACATGCCACAGTTACCAATCGTGTAATACTAATTTTCTTTCGACTTCCAGAATTTTCGTCTTCCTTCCTCTTTCGACCAGTCAGGCATTTCCTCTACTCAAATGCAAACATTAATTAAAAACATTACATAAATAAGCTTATATTTATTTGATTTCATCTTGCGCATTTTAATTAAGTATTGAGAGATGAACACAGTTAACTTTAAAGTAATAATTACATAGTAAATTTAAATATTTATTTCGTAGTATGCATTGTTTTCGTATTTCTGCTTTATTGGGTAATAACATATTTCTTTCTTTACTTCTTCCTAATTTTACGTTTGTCGATTCTGAAAAATCCAATTAGTCTAATGAACTTCTAATAATATTGAGCATATGCCGAAGCGTATCTGCATAATAAGTTATTGCTGGAGAATATTAATTGAATTCATGACCAGTTTCATTAATTATCTTGAACAATAAATGAGAACAATGTTCATTGAACGCGGAACAATGTTGAAAAAATGTTACGCGTTTAATGCTTGACCAATTTGAATCACTTTGGAATTAAGTTTGCGCTGAATGAGTGATTGACAATCCATCCTCATTATTAAAGATAACTCTTTGACACACCCGAAAACTCGAAAAAATACCATTATGCATCGAACCTTGAACGATAGTATAAAGATGAGGTTCAGTAAGAAATTTTAAAATTTGTCACTTATAACGTGCAGCATTTATCACGTCATAAAGCTGGACTGATAATTAAAACTGCAACCCCTTAAGCGTTTAAAACAACCGTTTTTTATCTCCATCACGACAGCTGAAGTCATGCCTCTTAACGTTGGTGACGTCTAAAGGATGGACAGCGTTTAACACCCCTTTTGCAGGTCCTGTTATATTTTAATTGTTCGCCCTTTTTCACTTTAGTCGCTCGGGAAAAGAAACGGGGATGATTTAGGTCGGGAATTCGCAGGCTTTTTTCTCTTTTTTTTCTCTCGCTGACCTCTCTTTTATTTCTCTGCTTTTTTCGCAGAAAGTGGGTGATGAGGCATAGAGTTCACTTTTGGGGTTAATTTGTTGAAGGGTGCGGTCACTCCGAGAAGGTTAGCAGACAGCGAGCAGACGGGGTTGAGGTTGGTAAGTTGACCCCCGTTGAACGGCCACAGAGGGGAGAGCTGGGCGGTTTTAAAAAGGCGCCGGGGAAATTCTGCCTCTGTCGTTCCATTAGAGGCGAAAAAAAGAAGCATGTGAGGGTGCGCTGGGGGAAAAGGACAGCGACAAGGAAAAAAGGGGAAAAAGAGGTTGCGGCTTGGATAAACATACTCAAAGGGACAAACCAATTACGGTCGGCTCTCGCGCTTTTTTTGTGTTTTTAGTCCCGGTGGCGGCGTTACGCTGTAAAGCTGAATTTATCTCATTTTTAAACCGAGTTTCACTTGCCTCAAAATTTGCCTTGCTCGCTCTCTTGCAAACACATTACAGCTAAGGGCTTAATGAGTTTTAAAATGAGACGTGGCTTTTTTAAAAAGCCTTCTCGTTTCCGCATTTCGACGTTTAACACGATGTAATTAACTAATTAATCCGATTTTTCACGTACGCTTTCGAGCTGTTTTTCCGCGAAAATTGCTTTGAGATTGTCAGGACGAGATACTGTGTATAACAGTCTGCCTCTGAGTTATTCCGTGACATTAAATGTGAGAATTTGCTTCCAGACTTCACCAGAGATAATGATTTATTTACATGTAATTATCACCTACATTCATTTCTAAATGATCGCCAACTAATGGTCCTGTGATGCTCTCTCTACCCAATACAGTGTACTGTTTATTATTGCTCTGCTATCATTGCATCTCAAATAGCCTATTTTGTAAAATCTCGGACATTGATAACCAGTAATTCGTATTTAGGACTATACAGTTATTTTTTAAGTATTTTGTTTGAAATGACTATCCATTCTAAGTACATTTATAATCGTGAAGTAAATATACAACAAATTGTTGCAATTTTTTATTTACTTTATGCTATCTGTAACATTTTTTGTTTGCAGCTGTTAATATTCGGCAAAAAAAATTTTGTCTCATTTCCTGGTCAGAAATATAGTTAACTGCTTTGATACTGGCTTCTCACTGATACAAAACAAACGACTTTTAGACAACATTGAACAAACGAAATCACATAAAGTGTACTTAAAAACATTTTTGTAATTCATTCTAACGACTCCAGAGTATTGTCGCCAAATACGTTCCAAAAACATTTTGCTTCTGGAGAAAGGAAAAGTATGTCTACGTTAATAACGTTCCATTCAAAATGCTCTGTTATCTGCATTTGTTGATACGAGTTACGGAAATTTCCGTTAAAAATTTATATTCAATGAGTGAAGTTTTTTAATACATTATTGTACAAGCAAATCCAATAGCAAAATTACATTGCATTGCAATTTTAGTATGAGTAAACGGCCTTCATTTTCCCTGAAGCGATTTTTCTACAATTTTATACGCCATCATAAATACTGCAAGACCCCTTAGATTACTTTCTGATAAAGAACAGGTATATTAACGATTTTCATCAGTAATAAAGGGTACTGTTAATAGCAAATATTTTTCTTATGTTTCTGAAATATCAAGTTTCCGCCTTCAACAATATTGCCTCTTGATTGCTCGTAATGGCTAGATGATAATTAATGTAAACATAGAACGACAAACGCGTAGAACATGACTGCTGCAACATTTTAGATGACAATATCGGCTACATATTTCTGAGAATATTTGGAAATCTAAATCTTCGATGCCAGGGTCATTTCTCTCTGTGATTGTAATGCTCCAAGTGCTTTTATCAGCAGGTATCAATACTAATATGATATTTTTGTAGGTTTCCAGTAGACAATCGATTAGAAGTCATATGCATTACTAGTTATATTATTGAACACTAGGACTAATATAGTTTGAAACAAACAAAAACTATCACTACACTCCATGCAAATGTACACATACCATGTCCATTGGTCAGTTTAATTTATTCCATTTTTATTTTCTAGTCAATTCATAAAAAGTCTGATTATCTGTCGTTATAAATATAGTCTGTTTTGTACTGCTGACTCGCATTCTGAATAAAGCAGGTCGCCTGAAAATTTACTCAAAAGCCTTATTGTAAAATGCGTATATTTATATAAAGATACTAAATATTGGATCCATTCCCTCAAAAATACTTTTAATACTTTTTTTCACTGTTTTCTTTTTGATGAAGGGGTAAATAAGTATTTCCGAAATTTGATTTCTACAAAACATTTCCAAGAAATGCATTAAGAATGTTCTGAAAGTCTTCTCAAGCACAACCACACAAGCGCGCGCATTGAAATATTTTCTTCCTAAATATAATCTTAATTTTTATTTGTACATTTTATTTAATATTCGCTCGTTCAGTTACGTTCATCTGCACCCTAGAACCCCCTGAGAACTCACGAAACTTCCCATTCCCATGCCCACATCCAAGAAAGAAATTCAAAATTACCACTGACGATCTGATGTCCATCTTCAACGTTTTCCTGTTCAATCTTCACATTTACTCAGTTTTCCTCCGTGGGCACACCTTACAATCGAACCGCAACCAGCACAAAACCGGAATTTCCACGGCTCGACCGGGAACCAGGTTCCCTTCCCGTACGTTTCCTCACCACATCCTGCTTCTCCTGACCCAGACTTTTCCTAGGAGCACCCCAAGCCGGGTTTCTCTGCATTAATATGCGCATATAGCTCGTATTCCGTATCGGGACTTGTCGAGCCGCGGGGCGAAGAACTTAAAAAACAGAGGGCTCCTCCGATAAGCGGCAGCGGCGGCGACGACGGCGGTGGCAGAGTGGGCCGGCGGCCGGGGCGCGCGCCTGGCCCGGCCGTGAACTCGGCCGCTTGGCGGCGGCGGCGGCGGCGGCGAGCCGGCGGCCCTCCGCACGCCGGCCCGCGACGCTGGGGGGTTAGGGGGGCGGGGGGCTGAGAGGCGGGGAGAGGCTGGTGGGCTGGGGGGCTGGGGAGGGTGTTGTCCGAGGAACAAAGTCGTCCAACACGAAGAAAAAGATGTCTGCTGCTACAAATACACTGGCCTCCTTACTACTTACAGACGACGTGGGAGAGGAGTTCTTGATGGTGTGTGGAAGGTCGGGTGAACGCGGCGCCACTCATGGATTCAAATTGGAGAGGATTTGTGTCCGAGAGAGTTTTAATCACAATTATTCCATTAAATATATTTGACACCGCAATGTCTGTGGCATGCGTCTGTGTCATGCACCCTGCAAACATCATTTTAAAGAAAAAGCATCGTCGAAATAACCAATAAAAAAGAAACGTTTAGTTTTAGAGAATTCCTTACAGTAAAGGTCATGTTTATATCAACGACGTTAATTATTTAATAATAAATATATCACCGAATAAGATCATAATTCGTGCTTATTTTTAAAAGACTCAAATAGTACTAATTTCTATGGGTTAGAAATATGGCAGAATTTATTCAAGTAAAACGTATTCTGCATTTACTCTAATTTTTATTTGCATTGCTTGGTCTAATCAACACTCAAGGCAACTCTCAAACGTGCAGTAATCAAGAAAAGTATGTTTCCAATGTTTAGACACAGTTTGACATCCAAGACCGTAGGGTGTATTTATATATTCGTTGCTGAGTTGGTTGAATTTTTTTGGAATTTGATGTTGCGAGTTTTCTTTTCCTTGCAGGTATCTTCAAAGCGAAAAACGAGTGTATTGTTTCTAGTTTTCTTGCCATAATTGTAAGAAAATATTTGGTTCGAAAATCATTTCTTGTTGTGGCTTAATTTCATCAACGGTTAACGAATTAAGTGAATATAAAATATAATTAAATCTAAAAACATGAATACGTATTTCTTCAAACTTATGTTGACGGAAAATTGAAATGTGTTCAGTAAAATATCCTTTTTATTTTTAATGAAACTCTTAAATTGACAGTGTTTAAACGTACACAGCGAACTCTATGAATCTAATATTTATCACAAGAACCCAAAGAAAAGTATGCGAACATAAATCACCTAGTTATATATACTTCAAGCCGCTCATTTACTTGTAACAAGGTATAAGATCAACGCCACTTCATTGACTTCATTTCACAAGATCCATTTTTCCAATTAAACGTTTTCCTCGTTTTAAATCTGATTGTTCGTACGTTCATTATGAAGTATTTCTTAATTCTTTCATTAATTTCTCCACCCTTATTTTGGTCTAAAGAATTTTGTATAGCTCCAGATGGTTTAAACAATTTTTCTAAATGGTAAATTTCTTTCAGAAATTATGACTATGCAGTAATTTTGGAAGCCTTGAGACTATTTATTAACAGTGATGAAAATTCAGAAGTCTTAAGAATAATTTTTTTTCATTCAAAAATAGAACTAAGTGTGCTCGCTTTTTTACAAGTGCGAACACTTACCCACTTAACTCTCTTAAATGAAGCTCGGCTACAAGCGAATGTAATAACACCAATTATGGTAAATCAACTCGTTTTGCTATAAAAATTCAATTTCATTTTTTCTTACGAACTTTCTAACTGCATATTATTTGTAAAATATTTTTCCTAAGCCTTTCAACATAATTGCAGCAATCGTTTTCATTACAATGTCCAATATTTGTTCCGATGTTTTGTAGCAATCGTATCATTCTTAAATTAACCATAACAATCACTTGCTGGTCTGTAATATCGCCTATGGTGTTCTCTTACCAAACATGCACTTTTCACCCGTCTTTTCTACCATTGTTAACATGAAAGCTCCATGACAGAAATTTCTACTGTTAACACACTGTCTTTAAGTTTACTGCGGCAACGCTGAATCCACTGTTTTAAGCTAAATATGTTTACAGAATTTGTCTACAGTTATTTTCTCATTCACGTAAAAGCAATTTAATGTTTCTATAATTTTGTTGTGAGGCAGTAAAAAAGTTTCGTTACGGTATTTTCGTTACAAGATTTGCTTCTCAATTTCATGATCCTTATAAATATTAATGGAAGTATCTGTTCGTACGCGCGTTTTTTGGTGTTGTCATGCGTTGCCTCAATAAAATAAATGTTGTTCTATCGACATTCTATACATGGAATAATCTATTAGAAAGTTAAAAAATGGTGGTCATTAGTCCCGTTAGTGTAGTGCATGTTTTTTCTCGGCAGATGGCGGTGGTCTTCTCCCGCTGGATGGCGAGATCCGGCGCCGACCTACCGTCGGCTAGTGGGGTTTCCCCCTAACCAGGACTCTCCCACCAGCGGGGTACCGCCTCAGCCGGGACAAGCTCTAAGCTCCCGACCGGTCTCCCGGAATATGTGATAATGTAGTGCATGTTAGTGTAAGTGTATGTGTAAGGGGAGAGGATAGGACAAGGAAGAGGAAGGACAGATCGCGCGCGGTCCGTGGCCCGTTTGGTAGGGTACTGCTTCGGCATTCGCCTGGTGTTGATCGGAGTAAGCACGGAAAACTACCGATCAGAGCAGCTGGCCGCTGGAATTCTCCTCCAGGCAGCGATTGAATTCGACCTAGCTGAAAAGCTAGTGTCGAAAATCCTGCCACCGTCAGGACTCGAATCTAGGACCTCCCGGTCAGAGGCGCTGCAGTGACATCACTTGATGCACTGAGCTACTGCTCCCAGTTATGCTTTTGAGTGAGACAATATATTTATTTAAAGGATAGTAGCGTAGCCCATTTTTCTAAATAATTTCTGAAAAAGAAAATACAGAAAAATAATTACGAAATTGAACATTAGGGGAATAGAAGAAAATGAACCGTTGCATCGTCACAACATATATATTCTTTTAAATCACATTTTAATTAATATTTCAGTATAATTATATCCAATTAACATTTCATTTTGAATGTTCAGTGTCGTTTTGTAATACATTCGGAGATCATCTTTTTGAAAATCAAAAATACATCTGTTCGTAGAGATGTCAAATTACTCACAATACCATTAATGTGTGAATAATAATATTTTCTGTAGGTTTCGCTTGTCATGATACTTTCCTTAAATGTTACTATCTTTGAACTAAGAAATCCGTCTATGAAATAATGTTGGGTTCCGCTACGCCCGGAAATGCTTAAAACTTTTTTATCAGTGTACTGACGTTATTTAAAATATTTGACAAAATTGTTGTGAGTCAAAATATAATGAAAAATATATTTTAAAAATAGTTATTTATTTTAAAAATATGTTTTAAAATTGTTTCCTATATTCTTTCTACTTTAGATACATAAATAATAAGAAGGCTTAATATTTTCATAAGATGTAGAAATACAGGTATTCATGACTTTTCATTTCATTATTGCAAGGACTTTAGTTATTTCATTGCTTTTAATATTTCGATAGAAACTGACGATAGAAACTATGCAATGCATCTCCTTTCCAAATCAAAATGCTCTCCCTACAACAGTATAAGAGAAAACCGAGATTTATTTCTTTTAATTTTTGCTCTCTTGCATTTACTATTGTTAAAGTTTATAATGACCTTGAAAGAAACTTAGCACAGGTCCTACCTAGAAAACAAGCATTTGCATGTTAACGACAAATCAAGGATGATAGTCATGGCACCTCGTCTTTTTGTCAAAAGTCCAATAACTGTTCAGTTTCTCCTCGACGACTCAATAGGAGTACAGCCGGTTTTGAGCCACAGCAACTTTTTGCTGCAATGATACATTGGACTCATTGAAGTGATCACCAGTAAACACAGCTTCTTTAACTGTCATGACCAAAACAGTTCCTACAAAATATTGAATGAGGTGATGAATATGCACATAATAAGTACAGTCGATTTAATGATGGATTTTTGTGTTGTTTCTATACAATACTTCTTTACGTGATGTGATTGGGGTAGTAACGAGGTAATTTAAAGCAGCGAAATGCCTTCCGTTATTTCTAAATGTTAATATCTCGATTTTGCTGTATCTCATCTTGCTACTGCTCCAAGTCCTCCATAAGTACGAACAACACATTTAGGGAAAATTTGTTTAATTTAGTCCATATTTCTTATTCTACATTTCCATGTTCTCAATAAAAATCAATACAAATATTTATGTAAGCAATACAATAAAGCACTATCATTTTAAAAATATAATATTTTAATTACGTTGTTTCTGGTAAAGGGGAATGCGAAAACAGAAAGTGTGCAATCGGATCAAATTGGGATACGGATTTATTTATTGGGATATTGACTTATAGTCTCCCAAGTTGGACATCAAAAGAAATGCACAAATAATAATAAACAAATAATAATTCTATAATAACAAAATAATAAAAAAACGAGCATGTTTATTGAAAATATCTTTACTACAGATTGATAAAGAAAACTATGTTGCTGAATTCCTTGAAGGAAATTACAGTTTTGTTGGGAAAATTTAATCGGGTCCTTTATTCAATTATTTTTAGAACTCATTGTAGTGAACAAAATTATATCTAGAAGAAACCATTTTCTTATTTTAAAGTAAGCTTGCATGTCAGGTTTGAAATATTCCAATTTTATGAAAAAACTATGTAACACTAAATGAATACTTTTTATTCGATATTATAATACACTTATCATCGATAAAAAATATAATCGGCTACGAGGAAAGTTAAGAACTAACATGATGACTATTGTTAGATTTCATCTTTTTAATTTTTTAAATAATTTGTTTATATTCCCATCAATAACTTATTATTAGTAACTATTACAAATAATATATATTACTTTTTGATTACAGAAATTACATTTTATAAAAACGATAATACAAATAAACTTGATAACATACTTTCTCTAATGTTAAATCATATTTTGGGAAGTGTCCATTTACATAAAACAGGCGGTTAAATTTCAGTAAATTTATGACATTACAAAAGTTGGTAATGTTATCTTGATCTTTTGATGAATGTAGAATGTCATCATGTGTGAAATCAAAAAACTGCATTTGATGCTTCTATGGCATACTTCAAAGATGTGATCGAGGTCAAGTTTTGTTTAGCCAATTTCACATGTTACGGGAGACGAGTTTTGTTATTAGTAAAGATAACTTACTTCTGAAGGCCCAAATCTCATTCTGAAAAAAGTTACTTGCTCTCTGTGGATATTTTTCTTACTGATATTTAAAGAATAAAATGTTCTTGTTGATCTATGTAACATGCTAGCTTTGTAGTTTGTCCAGTACAGGTTCCATTAGATTTGCAATTTTCGCAATATTTTAAAAATGTAAGTTGTGAATGTTATTTTGTGTACATTGGTGGACATTTGTAAATCAGTTATAGTCGTTATTTTACTGATATATTTATTATTAGAAGAGATTCATTTTGATACAGGATCATGCGAGCTCTAAATTTCTCCCTGCTTTATACATCTGAAAATATTCCTCTATAATAACAGTATTGCAGATTTTAGTCCACCACTCTTCTATTGCTCTTCTGTTACACCTGATTATTGATGATAGAGAACTTGAAAGCAGAATGACATTGAGATATTTAAATTGGAGGATGAATTTAAGTAAAACATTGAGGCATATGATTTGACATTAAGGCATATGATAACATACAAATTATATTGTTCCATATTCTAGAAACGAATCTAGCAATTCCTTACTCCTGCACACGTGATAATTCCTTACGATATATTGCACAAAAACATAAGACACTCCACGAAAACATTGTAACACTCTGTAATCCAACTTATGAAAATGACCGCTATTCACTGAAAATTGCCAACCAATTCTGTTTGAGCATCCACAAGCACTAGCGTCAATTTGAACGATCCAAATTCTCTTGTGCGGTCCAATTTAGGCGGCGGTCCAGATTCCGCAACTTTCCCCTATAGGAACAATACAAATCACCCTTTCTCCAAAATCGAGACATTAACATTTACAAATCACTGGGACATTGCTGTGGTTGGAGTAACGTATTATGTTACTGCCTCAAACCCTTTAATTGAATTCGCATTTCTCTTATTATTTGACTGATTAAAAATTTCCCAGTTGTGATGCATTGCTCTTTTCATCAACTGATTAGTTTTTTTATATGTAAATGTACATTTAAATATAAAAATAGTTGTACTGAAAAAGGTAACTCTGGCAAAACCCGTTATTTCCTCAAGTGCTCAAGGGAAATACATTGGTATATTCGCTTTGAAGCGTAATGCACACTGAACACATTACCAGTATGACTAAAAATATAACGATTAGTAATATTGAATGTGAAATAAAATGATTTAAAAAATAGTAGTATTTTTACGATTTTAACGATTATTTTACCAAAATTTCCGATACTTTTTGCATAAGATTTTCCCAAATGTCCAATTACTTAGGATTTAATGTAGAGATGTAGTAGGGAGGTCGTAATTTTTGGCGAATTTGGAGTTTTTGTATCCCCCCCCCATTGTATATAAAATGTTCAAACAAATTACGAGCATACATTTTCCAAAATAAAATCAATAATATTATCTTGCGCCACTACACAAATGAAGTTTTTTAGAGTATTTTTTGATTTTCCATAGAAACCAACCCTGTAAAGGGTAATTCAAGGGAATTGAAAGAACTCATCTTCAGCTGCAATTAAGAATGTTTCTATGCACAAATACCAATTAATGTATTAATAAAAACACTGTCGAAAAAATGTCTAAACGGAGTAGGGATGGACGTACAGTCGTATGCCGAAATCGAAAACGATACTGACCTAATCTTTGTTGTAAACATATATTATCTGTGAGTGAAAATCATCCAATTGGTTGGAATAGAGCTAAAGTTGTCAATGTAATAATTTAGACAAAATTCGCTCTAATTTTGAACCTAAAAAAGTCTGTAAAACGAAAATCGTCTATGTGCAAATTCTTCTGCCAAGTGCTTTGAATTTGAAAATACCAGTTTAGAACCATGTATGTTTTGTATGAATGTATGTTTTGATTGAAAGGCAATTCGTAAGTTGTCTAAGTAATCCTGTTTCATAAACCATTTAATACATAATATTAATTACATTTTTCCATACTTTCGGTACGTAAAAGCTTCACTAAATGCACAGTCATGAAATGCATATTCATGAAAATACGATTCACTGCTTATCTCAATTACTTTTATTTGTGTCATAACTACTTAAGCTTCAGCCCAGCCAATTGTAGCTATGGTGAGCTCTTTTAATATACTAAAACATTATTACTATTTATGTAAATAAATTCAAATATTTCTCTAAAACATTCAGTGTTCAGAGAGACAGATTAATATTCTTTCATTTGACATTTTAATAGATTTTTCATATTTTGAATAAATAACATGGAAAGATAAAAAAATATTCAGAACCTTACCTAAATAATCACCACCCTAATGTTCAATGTTTTTATTCGATAACAAAATAGCTTTGTGAATTCTACAATGTTTCTTTAGATGTAACTTTGCCATTGTGAAATAAAAACAATGAAAGAACGTCTAAAGTTATTTTTAATGACTCATCAGAAAAACGATAACGATTTCTTATATTTTGTATAAGATTGAATGCAATACGTACAAAACTATAAATGTTTATATCTCCAAGACATTATGAGAAATTCAATGGAGAAAAAAAAACTTTCAGAGGAAAAAGTGCTTACCTCGATTTACCATGAATGCAGCAAAACAAAAACGACATTACTTGGAAGCAAAAATCACGGAAGAACCTTTAACACTGTCGGAGATTAAAGTTCAGGAAATAGCAAGGATTGTTAAGAAAAATTAATATTTCAAACAAAATATGCTATATCGTAAACGTTATATGTCCACAAATGGATGGACTAAAAATATTTTTTTTAATGGGGGTTTTAATTCGGGCTTCAATTTTAAGAAAATGTGAAAGTTCGATTCCTTGAATGTAGTACTTCTCGTTAACATTGACATAACTTGAGGAAACTATGTTTTCAAATTTGTAATCTCTTCTATACGTGTTTAAATACGAAAAAGTAATGTTTATTAAAATAAAAATAGTTTATGCAGCAAAACAATAGATGAGTTAATTTATTCGTGGGGTAGTTTGTCGGAATGTACCTACGTACCTAAACCTAGAAAACCAACGACTTTATTTCTGAACAATTACTGATCTTATAAATGAATGCTTATTTGAATTAGATAATGGTTAGATGTCCAAGAAAAGTCTGTGATATCGGTCTATTATAGGCCTTAAAAAATTTCGGTGCTATGACCTATGCATAATGACTGTTTATATGAATCTCGTTTCAGAGAAGGTAGTTTCCTCTTCGAGGAGTTCTGAGGAGCTTATTCATTTTCATTATGTCGAGAAATTAGAATTAGTACATTTGAAAAATTTGGTTATCGAAAATTGTTCGTGCAGCCTCTTCGTTCATTAATCCATCCGAGCATTCACACCTTGTTTACATTTAACTTAAAACGATTGTTGATTGTGAAGTATTTACCATCCACTTAGCCGTCACATTTTGCTACCTACGGCCAGACTGACGTAACTACAATTTTTGCAATTTTTTATTTACGACCAGATCAGAATCAGAACTTATGTCTGCATCTTAGGAGCAAACAAACGTATGACTAGTGATGTTAGTAAACAAGTTAGTACTTGATGTGTCTACAAAATTATGTATCTTATTAGAGCCAAAAGGACGGAAAAAAGTATTTTATTTCTCTGACTCCAAATACTTCGTGTGTGTAGTTACGTCTGTCCGACCCTAAGGTAGCGCTTTGAGTGAGACATCTACAGCAATCTTCTCACCGAAAAACGTGTACCACGGTCTAAAAGAAGAGATTCCGCGTAGCTCCAACGCAACTTTTGCGCGGCTCAGAGCGCGCGTTCCCGAGGCGTTGACCGCCCACACGCGCGTGGGAGCGGCGATCGTGCGGAGGCCGGCGGTGCGTTTGCGGCGTCGGCGGCGGGCAGCCAGGCGGCCGGCCGCAGCTGGACTCGACGCGTGGGCGAGCGCCTGAGCGGCCGCCTCCGCCACCGCCGCCACCTCCGCCGCTGCTCGAACCGGCCCTGGCCACTTGTGCCGCGCCCAGCGCGAAGAATAAGAATAAGAAGAGGCGGAGCGGGGGCGGCGATCGCCGGGGGCGGCGGCGGCGGCGGCTGCAGCGCCGGACGCAAGAAAGCCGCCCATGAATCTCCGAGCGCCGACTGCGAGGCCGAGGCGGGCTCCGGTGTGGCGCTGCAGGTCCTGCTTGCTTCCTCGCCGCGGCCGTGCACCGCTCGCCCGCTCATCCGCCCCTCACCCGCCCGCCCCCTGCCAGCCCGCCCGCTCGTTCGCCGCCCGTTCGCCCGCTCTCCCGCCCGCCCGTTCGCCCGCCCTTTCGCCCACCCGGCTCGTCCTCACCTGCCCGCGCGGCCTCTCGCCCGACCTCTCGCCCACTCGCCACCGCGGAGCCCCAAGCGTCCACCTACAGCGCATGAAGCTTTATTTTTAGGCGTAAATTCGTCCGCTGTGGCCGGTAGGAAGCTCCCAGGCGGCTGCACTCGGTCAATGTTTCTCGCTGAAGGGTTCCGATACTGTCGTAGAACGCATGTTTTTCTCTTTTCTGCGCAATTTGTTACCAAGGATCTCCGTTTTGTCTCTCTACAAAACCTAGACGCTTCCAAATGTGAAATGTCTGGTTCGTGGTTCGAGAAGTGCTTCCTAGGAAACGAGACGAAAAGCAACCGGCGTTAACTGAAACGAATAAGAAATGGGCCTGCTTTTTGCTGGCCGCCTTTTGGTGCAAGTCTTGATCTTTTGCATTCTGTTCTTAACTTGCTAATTATAAGCGCATCTCTTAACACTTCTTATTCGCTTCAGTCCTTTCCAGATTTTTTCTTCTCTGTACTGTCTTCACCTAATCGTTACATTAGGTTTTATGTATTTTTTCTCTTCCTTTCATTTATTCATTCATTATTTCTAAACCACTTACTTTTCTTCTTTATACTTATATGATGTTGGTTAATAAATATTTCTTTCCTCACTACGTCCTTTTAAGAGAAAATGAAAATTGTTCACAGGTCAAGAAAGCATTAGTAACTGTGACATCAAATGTCGTTGCTTTCAATTTTTTCCTCACGAATTCCAAGTTTGATTTAAATATTCTTAACCAAGACGAAACAAACTACGCAAATATCAGACAGACATTGAAGTTCTAGTTACTCGCCTCTTTATTATTTACAAGTTTCCTTTCTCCACCCTCGCCATTATCGCATTTCTGTCAAATTCATTAATTTCTAGTAACCCACACACAGAAATGTCGATTAAAATGGGGGCAAAAAGTGTCTTCTTTTTCAAGAGTAATCTTACCATACATCCTACCACAGATCCTACCATTGTAGTTTCTAAGAATTTAAACAAAAAAATTACGTCATTTACTTTTGAAACAGACGTATGAAAAGATTCATATCTTATTTCACTTTTAACAAGAGTATTTATAGTTACTTAATTAACGCAAGATATAGTATTTCTTTGACTCTGGTGAATAAGCCATTAAGTCACCTTTTTGCTGAAATTGCGATAAGTATGCTACTGAATTCTCGCAATCATTCGCGTCATTTGCAAATAATCAGATACTTAAATTCTTTTTGGTTGATGAGTAATGATCACTAGTGTATTAACATATAAATTTCTTAATATATAAAAATTAAACAGATAAATTGATTTGTCTGTTTATTCACGCTAAAACATTAATTTAAATAAACATAGGATTGAAAAATGTGTTGCAACTCGACAAAATTTAGTTTTCATGAGATTTTAGCACCAGAGTGACAGATATATTGAATTTCTTTACACTAGTTGCCTGCAGAAACAAAAATGCGTCTGTCGAGTATGTGGAAAATTGGGTTCTAGAGCATCAAAAATTGACTGTTCTGAGATGGCACACATGCATTCTGAAACTTCTTTCCTGCTAGTCGCAGGGCGTCAGCTATGTTGTAAGCAGTATTGCACTGTGTACGAGAATATACTAGTTATCATATGTACGATAAATTGTGGGTTAACATAATTAAATGTTTGTATTTCTCAGTTTATGTCCAAACTGTTTCATTGTTTTTGTGTTTTCCGAGTTCCTGAAAATCTAACAGAACCATTGACACTTCTCACATGGCCAGAAGCTTCATACTTTTCCGCCAATTTACGTGATTTAATAATGTAGATAGATAAATTATACATAAATTATGAGTATTTTAAGTGTTTGGCAAATATTTTGTTTCGTTTCCTATTATAGTCAAAAGAACGTTTGTAATACAATATTTTTTCAAGCATAGAACATATACTTTTAAATGTATATATTACAGGGAATAAATAAAAAAGAAGCTATGGTAAATGTAATTTTATTATGAATTTAACTGTGAATTGCTCTAATTTAGACTTGTTTAAATAAGATGTATGAAATATACTAATGGGTTCATTTCTTTTCCTTACAATACATGTAAGGTATTTCTGAGGAAGGCTATATACTATTCCTTTTTTTGAACCGCTAGACGGGTGGACTTGTCTTTTCAGTACATAAGGTTGACAACGTAAAAAAAATTATCGAAACATTGTTATAAGTAATGGATGAGAATAATAAATATGTGAACAACTTGCGCAACATATGCGCAACAAGTTGTGAATATCTAAGAATCTTACCGTTCTTATTTATATAGATTATTGTAAATTTGTTATCTAAATAATAACAGAAAAATAATCGTACGTTTCCTTCTAAATATAACATTGGCTATAACTTTGAAAGAAATAATATTTTTGAGGAATCTTATAGTTTTTACAAGATTGTATATGAGAGGTAATTTTTGAAGACGACGTACTTGTTTATTTTCTTTTCGAATAAAACCCAACTCGACACCTGTTACTATCCGCAACGCTATCGGATTGTTGACATGTCTTCGCACTCGTTCACTCTTTCTAATCGAAGTTGCCAAGGCCAAAAACGCTGGACTTTATCGCAGAAGGTATGACATTATGGGGACATTTTATTGAACGATGGAAAATGGAAATGTCTATTTATCTGGTGAACATTGATTTCAGTGCCCGCTTGTCATTGGAGATTTCGGAGAAAGACACACAATTTAACTATTCCTGTTACTGGAGGTGAAAATTTGACAAGTGGACCGACGTTAACTTGTTTGTATCGCATTGATCGTTATAAAGAAAAAATATATTTTTATGCAATTGCTTGTGAGTGTTTTCTCATTCTATCTGTCTTTGTTTTCGTTTTGTGCCTTCTTTTTTAATGTCCTTTTTAATTTACCTTCTAAATAATTATTTTTATAATTACCATCCATTTATAAAACAGATTTGTTACATTTTGCTTTCATCTTCAAGTTTTTTCTTGCAAATATCTAATATTTTGAGCAGAACAAACTGTCATCTCCCAGCCGCTGTTTTCTTTAATATTTTTCTTAGTTAAGTAAGAAAAATGATCATAAATATGTCCTTTTGCCGTTCGTAAAACATCTAACATTGTCGTGAGAACTCTGTAGTTTCGAAAGCCTTCCTAAGTCGACCACAATGACTACTTACAGTGCAATTATAAGGAATCGTTCACGCCTTCTTTGCAGCAAAACATTTATCTCCCCATCTGATCACTTCACGGAACTGTGATCTGTAAAATTGTGCAAAGCGTTGATGTTTCCCAGATGAAGAGATGAACAGAGAACAGTTCTCTTACCCACGGAGAATTCAGTTGTGGTGAGATACCATCATTTGGATTGCAAGCTCCCAGGTTAAAATCTCATAGAGATTTCACGAGAAAGATGCGATGGCAGGTGGGTAAGAAACTCGAAGCTCTTTTGTGTTTTAAATCTCAAACCTTAACAATTTATTTCGTCGGAGAAGTGCAGGTCTGACGAACGGCATTTTTATGGTGTCTAACCACAGAGATAGTACAAAACATATTTATGGGCACATATTTCTATTGGCATATTTCTATATATCTATGGGCACATCTTATTTAAGGATCAATCTTTAACTTCATCAATCACTTTCTCATTAACTTTAATATTTATTGTTTTTATTGGAAAGCTTCCAGTTGTTAATACTGTATGTGAAACATGTAGTGCAGTACCTCTGATCCCATTTTATACTTCTAATGTGTTGTCAAATGAAGGAACTACTGAAAAAAATATGTACATTTTTATGCAACTTTATATAATAATTTTATACAAGCACAATATTTGAATTTGAACAACGTGTAAAATTAAAAGCTTGAGTTTAAGGACAAATATTTTTCGAAAATAAATAAATAAGTATGCAAAATAACGAGAAAATATGTGTACAAATGTGTACAACTTAGGAAACGCTCAACGCCAACTGTTATTCACTCATTTTTATAACAGCTTTTAGTCATTTTGAAGGTTTATTTTCCCTGGAAATCCAAAACTCTGTAAAATTATTATGGAGGTTTAAATACTGATATTTTGAAACACTTCCGTCTTTTTAAAGTTTATAAATAATATTTAAAATTAAGATAAATATAAAAACTGAAAACTACAATAATTTATTGGTAAGGGATAGTAAGGAGATCCGAAAATACGCGCTAAAATGTATATATTCTTTAATGAGTGTTCACATTTCCTATCGAAAACACAGACTTTTGGTTCAAAAAACTTTTCCGATACCTTATTCTAGGAGCCTACTCACTCCTCGCCTCTTGATTTACCTTGAATTTCTCTCCCTATCGTACGTTTATTTTCCCGTATCCTGCTATCCTGTCGGCTGTAGAGCCGAGTCTTAAAAAATGGTGTAGGAGGTGAGTGATTTGTTCATCTCTGTCATCAGAAAAGAAGGGAAAATATGTGCAAATAAACGATAGGGCTTTTAATATAGAGTTTCTTGATTCGCCCCTGAAGTCCTAGATAAAACTGTAATTCTCTTGCTAGTTTTCTCTTCTCCTTATTTGAAATTGTTCGTCACAAAATTGCCACTTTTGCAATCACGTTTCCACAAACATTCTACGCTGATCTTTCTAAATCCTCCTCCAGCCAAAGCCAAATATTTTAAATATCTTTTGGTTGCTATTTCGGAAGCAAAATGTTATTTTCAGTTTTTTTCTCATTTCCCTTCTTTTAATCTCATGATTACGGAACTTTGGCAATATACTTTGCCGGACATTTTTACATTTGGCTTTTCAGCTAATGTTGCACATCAAGCCTTGAAGCAATATTCAAGCGTCAGTGACCAATAAAATAGTAAAATGTGTGACATTTCTAACTCTTAATGTTATAATAAATTGTACCCAACAGTTATTGGAGTTTAGTATATGATAGTATATCTAGTTGAAATAAAGTTCTTTACATAGGTACAGCGTGATGCTCTCTTGCGTTACGGTATTTTCAAATGCAATAATAAAACTGTAAATTACGTAAGTGAAGTCATTGTTTATTTCTTTTTATATGTAAGTGAAACACGAAGGAGGTTGCATATACCAATGGAAAAATTCTAGATGGTCTTCCAATTATTTGATGTTTTCAAATCAATTCAAGCGTTTCTTCATTACATTACTCATTATATAAGAAAATTAATGTTCTTCAAATTTGCTTCTATACTGATAGCTTTCATATAGAAATGAATGCAATTTCAATACAAAAATGACAACTATTTGGATGATAATAAAAAAAAATACTTCTGATCATTCTATGAGAACTTCCCATTAATTTGTTTTGGTGCTCATCACTTCTCAATATCTTAAACTAATCCCTTACTAATTGCTTTCTTTGAAAAAATCTATGGAACATATTAGGTGTTTTTACGTCAAGATTAATTCAGTTTGAAAAACAATAAGAACTCATGCGAAGTCTTGTATTGTAGTGCTCGTACATCTCAGTAGTTTAGCAATAAATTCACTAACATTGAGCGTAGATAATCTATGCTTCTTTTGAGTTTATATAGGGAAGAACTATTCCTAGAACACAAAACATTTTCCATTCGGATTCATGGAGAAATGCGAAAATTCTTAACAAAAATGAACCTGTGGAATTCTTGTCCAGCCAATGAATACTTTTCTACCAACAAATACAGAGAGTAGAAGAACCGCCCCTCTGCAGCTTCAGAAGATAGCGCCTCGGCTCAAGCCGACGGTGTACACAGCGTCATAAAATCTCGGAACAGGTCGCGTAATGAAGTTAATTGGTTCAGAATAATGCAACAAACGCGACGCAAACAATGCTTGATCGTGCGCTCGAAGGCATAATATTTTGTTATTGCAACTATTACTATTTTAAAAAATTCCATACTGAACTCAACTTCTCCCGATATGTGAAATTTACTGTTAGGTTTTAGAGATTAAAATAATAATAATAATAATAATAATAATAATAATAATAATAATAATAATAATAATTTTCTTTATTTGTGGCGAGGATCAGGCCTTAAGGCCTACTCTTCCGCCTAACCACTTTAATGAATTTACAAGTTTAAAAATTACAGTTGAGGGTGTTCGGATGTAATTGATATTAACTGACATTTCATGTCGCAGAGAGAAAAAAAATCAATTTGTTGCTACCATCTATAATTTATCTGTGCGAGCCAAATTAATTTATTGTCATTTTTTATTTATTCTTGAAATTTCGCAAAATAGAAAAACATGATGTAGGAAACATTCTTAAAAATTGAGATGAAAAAGAGCTCCTTCTTATTCCACTTAGAATCAATAATTCTAAATTCGCCCGAAATCTCAGTTGTCATCACCCGGTATATCTCAACTGTGAACAATAAACAAAAAAAGGGGGTGTATTTGCATTTACGAATTTAGAATGTAAGTAAAATATCGCCCCTGTAATGAGATTTTCAAATAAACGAACTTAATGATTATCATCATCATCATCGTCATGAAATTAACACTTATTTTCCGTCGTTCATACAATGTGTGAAAATCACTGCGATATTTATAGTTTTATCTATTAAAAGAAAGAAAATTTATATTTTTTTCTTATTTAATCAAGCAATTTCAAATATTCCCTGCCATATTATAATATGATGTTATATTATAACGTTAGAAGTAACTTCTACTCTAAAAGAATGGCCAAGAAATAGTCAAAAACTTTTTTTGCTTGTCATTTTACAGAAATAAAAAGAAGAAAAAAGTAGTGATGCTCAACGGTACATGTTTGCCAGTATTATTTGTAAGGTAATGATATAAATATTGTAAATTGTGTCCAACTAATTCTTCAGCTATTTCGTGAAACATACTTCAGAAAAGAAGCTCAGGAACGAATTTGCAATTTTCGATTTTACACGATAACTCACTTTCATTAAAAATTAAACCTAAACCATATTTTAAGAACCAGTTTGATCTACTTGTGGATGAAATTTTAAGAAAATATGAAGCCTTCTTATTGCCGGGAATCGAACTCCGGGCTTTAGATTAGAAAGTCTTAAGATTCGAGTGCTTGCGTATCGAAGAGCCAGAGCAATGACTACAGTTACCAAATATCTGTATTTGAGGAACCTTCCAAAACTTCTTACTATATCTTACAATTATTCCAAAACTTTTGTATGTTGAAAAATTGTACGAAAATGTTCGATTATTAAATATTTAATATTGGGGAATATATTTATCATATTAAAAATCTCTAGTTTCAATTTTATGGGTCTAGGAGAGGTTCGAAAATATTAACTATAGCAATTTTCGAAAATTCGGATGTTTTAATGATAATCGATTCCGTCATTATTATAAATTTAGTTCATTCTATGCGAGAAAAAACTTTATACAAAAAATTTAACCAAATTTGAGAAAATTTCAAATATGTTAGTGGAGCTTCATGTAAAATACCCCCAAGAATTAAAATATCTACTTCAAGTTCGAAAGGATGCGACATAGTTTCGATCAATTGGCTGTTTTGGCAAAAAATCTGAGAATGGTTTAGTCGGTAAATTTTAAGAGACGTAGCCGACGGACATATACTAGATAGATAGACGAATATACGGACAAGTGAAAAAAAATCTTTTTCGGTATATAGGACCCACAAAGCGTAAAATTTAACATGACGTAGTATTCAAGAAAGTAATTACTACATAGAGGAACAAGAAACATTATATATATATATATATATATATATATATATATATATATATATATACACACACACACACACACACACACACACACACACACACACACACACACACACACACACACACACACCACCTTGGAATCTGGAACCCGCAAAGTGCGTTTTTTCTATTGAGAAATTGTCACAATTTCCTGCGGTATTACATAACTTTATCTCTCCGCGAAGTAGACAGAAGAAAATAAAAATGGTTTGAGCCTTATACAGCGGCAAATACGCTTCGTTCAAGACGTCTATCGGTGATACTAGAGGTATTCAGCTGCAGCTGAAGCATAAAGAAAACCTTCAATTGCGCATCGAAAATGCTGGGTTTTCTTTTTAAAGCAATTACTGCTCTTTTCATTTGCCTGTTTTCCTTTAGATTATGATGTGATGTCTGTGATGATAAAGTACCCATCTAAAGCATTGTTTCAAATATGTTAAGTAGGTGATGATAGAAACTTCTGAGTAAGGTTATTTGACATTTCTATTCTCATTATATGGCGAATGCGGAAACCACGAGATTCACGAAAATTTTCAAAAGATCGCCCTCTTCTAAAACTATTAAGCATTTGATAGCGATCTTTGTTTATTACTGGACTTGCCTAGCATACTAGATAGATATATTGCAGTATTGATAACTCATCCGGCTGTAGAAATTGAAAAAAATCACAAAGCTACATTGAGACTTCGCAAACCCATGTAACCATTACACTGATCTACTGCAGCAAATACAAGGGTATCGCATTGTACGCGCGAAGGTAGCCCGAGGAGGTTTTTACTTCCTCGCCTACTACGCAGAGAAAATATTGTAATTATTCTGCGTTGGAAAAATAGCAATTTTTCGTCAGAAAAACTCGTATTGTGGGTCCCTAATATCGAAAATGTGGATAAGTCTTGTCGCTATATGAAGCTTCGCTATATGAAGTCTTGTCGCTATATGTTACTTCCTGTAACACCTTTTGTAGACAAAATGAATATTGTGTGGGTCTTAGATACCGAAAAATTGCTTTACAGCAAAACGTGTCTGTTCGTTCTTCTGTTTGTCCCTCTGTCTGTCCGCCTGTGCTCAACGCTATATGGATGCAACACGGATATTGTCATTTTGGGGGTACTTTACCCGAAGCCCTATCCCTTCCAAAAAATTTCTACTTGCTTTTTTTGTAAGTGATTTACTTGAAGTAAATTTACTAAATTGCCCACAATTTTTGAATAATTTTTTCTTGGGTAGTGCAAAGATGGCTTATAAAATGGCGTAGGCACCATTTTCGTTGAACTATCTGAATTTTCGAAAATTGCAAAAGTACAAATTTGCAAGAAATTATGTGTTGTTGAGCCGGAGTAGTTAGCAGTAGTATCCGACATGCTGCGTTAAGAACATGGACATATGGGAATATTTGGGTTTTCTAACCTAAATATTTGAAGCATATACTATGATCTTTCGAAAACCCCAAGGAAAAATGCATTTCCACAACAGAAAGTGTAGAAAACTCGAATGTATTTCCAAATTTATCACCAAAATTATGTAAACAAAAAAAGAGAATCATCACGGCAATGTGCTGAGGTTTTATATTTATTCCTCGTGTTTAAATTCACACCTGAACATATGACTATTATAACACACGTAAAACCATTATAATATCTGCTATAAATATTTGTACATAGTATTTAGCCCTTTCACCTGAACTTTCCTGGGTCCTCGGTGTCTCGAAGCTGAGGAGAGCGGCGGGGCCGTTGGGGAAGACGCTGGGAGGGTGAGGAGGGAGCGGGGGGCGGAGAGGAAAGAGAGGGCGGGCGACACGGCGCTTGCGGCGGCTCTTTTCGCGCCGTCATCTGTCACCGTATTTGCGTACATCCTGTGTTCAGTGGGACGCCTCGTCTGGCCGGTCACCCGCCCTCCCGCCCGGCCAGCCGGCCTCGCCGCGCCAAGGCCTTCTCGCTCGGCACGCGGGCCCACGACGACGACGACGAAGAGGATGCCGCTGCGCGCCTCCAGGCCCCGCTCCACCCCTCCTCACCCCACTCCCCTGCGACGCCACACCCTCCTGCTTAGCTCCGAGTGCGGGCTTGCCCGCCGCGCCGCACGCTGCCGGTCGCCCGCGAACAAGAAAAGAACCAAGGAAGTGGAGGTTTTAATCAAGCGACCGGAGATGCTTTGCAGATACGCCCTCGCTGCACGAACAGCGGCAAAACAGAAAAGTTCAATTACTTCGGTGTGTGCATTCTCATAAGTACACAAAGTTTCCTATAAGTATGATCTGTATTCTTAGGATTATAATGAAAAATAAATTTAAAAGAATCAGCGTCAGCACCAGAGACGTTTTTATCATAATATTCAAATAACAAAGTTGCCACATGTATTTTCAAATGATAAGCATAAAAGTACTTTATTTTAATATAGAGTTTTATGATTTTTATTCTAGTAATAAAAAACTACTGTGAACCGTTTTAAAAAGCGAAAGCGAGTCATCGTTCTGATTATAAGGACCACACTGAAAATGAAAAAAATAGTTCACCTTATTCATACCAAAGTAATGTTTTTCAATATTCATTTCTATTTACTTGATTTGTAGGTGTGGTTTACTGATTATGTAAATGTGTCCGAGAAATTGGTTCGTCAATTGAAAATGTTTTAGGAACATTCACGAGTTCACGGGTTATATACTGAAACGTTTGTAATTGCGTTTGAAAAAACTTTTTAATGAATTGTTAATTTATTGTTTCCTATCAGTTTCTCAGCCAATGGGAAAACATCCTAGGCATTTATTTTGCTTTTGTCTTACAATCTTTTTCTCTAGTAATTTTTCAGTTAAAATTGTCTTTTGTGATAAAAAATTTCTCGATTATTAGTGCGTATGTATTGAATGTTTAATAATTTCTGGATTCATACGACACTGATTTACTAATAAAATTTTCACAAACGATGTTCAAGAATTCGTAATACATGAATCAATTATTATCGTAATCTTGTTCGAATATTATCACTTTTTTTCTTTTCTCCTCATTGGCGAATAGGAGTAATTGCTACGTACATCACAAAGGGATCTGGAAGGGGAAGGAGGAGGAGAAGAAGAAGAAGAAGAAGAAGAAGAAGAAGAAGAAGAAGAAGAAGAAGAAAGAAGAAAAATATCGAGTTCGTTCATGAAATGAACATTCTTCATAAATACCACTCGAAGTTTGAATTTTCACAGAAACATTCACATGCTCGTGAATTCATTGGTACACTCAAAAACCCCGGTACTTTCAACCTATGAACGTATGCCGTTTCGTTGGTTTGAGTGTTCCATTTCTGCTCTGTGTATCAGTTCTTAATGTGCTGTTCGTCGTCCACGCCTCATGCAACACGCTGAGGCAAAGGTCAGTCTTCAAGATACATTCGAGTCAAATATCCCTCACCTTATTTGGTGACCAGCTATCACAAAACATGCTTCAAGAGCCATGAAGAATCTTCACAATGCCGTCCTCAAGAGCCCGTCATTATCAAGGAGTGTTCTGGGCAAGAATTCAAATGTGCAAACATGTGAAGTGTACATTACGTTATGCATGCCCTTGAGGTTCATTCACGGCCATTGAAGTTAATTTAGTGCTATGCTTCGCGTCATCGTAAAAAATAAAGCTCTGCTAGTTAACGCTAAACGATCCTATTTATCAAATCAACTCCGTCTGTTGTCTTTCTTCAGTTGTTTACCAAACTGGACTATGTATAGTCGCAGAGGATTGCTTACAAAATTTATCTCTTAAACGTATCTCATCCACCAATAATGAATGTCTAGAGCAGGCGACTCGGGTGTTCTAATTTGTCAAGTGTTTCTAATCATTCAAGTAATTATACTCACATAGCAACGTAGAAAATTGAATCGGGACAATATTCAGTTAAATTAATTAGATTCTACAGACATATTTACCTAGTAAGGCATAGCTTATTCCGCATATTGTTTGACACAAGTAAAGAAGTTACTAAAAAATTCAAAAGTGAGATACGAGTGTGAATATGAGGTAAGGAGTATTTCTATTGAAAAATAAGTGTAACATGCGGATCTTAAAGTATAGAAATAACATATAAAGGTGTGTAAAAGGAGGGGCAAAGGGAAGAAAGGCGAGTTAATATCTGATTTGCCATTTCGTAAAAATGTGAATGATAAAATACTAGAGACGTAGACGGAAGGAAGCATATTACAGAAGAACCTAATCTATGGGATGATTAGAAAAGAAAGTCAATGGAGTGAAGGCGAAAAGTGTAGAGTGTAATCATGAGAGAGCGAATAATTTTGCATATTTTTGTCCGTTGCTTAAGTGCATAGCTAAGTCAAATATTCTTGAAACTGAATTCTTGACTTCAAAAATTATTGACCGTTGGTTAGAATATGATCTTATATAGATTAATATGTTAGTGTATATTTGCGTATATTTTGCAGATTTTTCGACATGGTGCATATTCGTGTGATTATAGGCGCATATTTTGCATATTTAGTAAAAATAGACACTTATCTTTCGTTATCTTCGGACGTTTCATCTTTTTCTAGAATCTATTTATTTGTGAGCATTTGTGTTCATTGATTCGAAAGAGCTTGTCACAGTGTAGGTTTTTTGTTTCCTATGAATGATAAAATACTTGTGTCATTTCTTCATAAAATAGTTTTTAAACCAGTCAGAAGAAATACAACGAGAAATACAATGTACTTAACTAAGGTGAATATTTACTTAAATTTTTATTTTCTCGCTACCGCTTACGCGGTAGAGCCAAAATAATGTAATGCGGCGTGAAAAAACAGCGAATCTTCGGCAGAAAACGCTTATTATAGGGCCCTGGTAACGAAAAAGGAGATAAATCCAGTTGCTAAAGTTAGAAAAAAATCCACCACCACGTGGTGTAGCTAGAATCCATGTTTTATGGGACCTTGATACCGAAAATTCGAATGACGGCAAAAAATTTGTCCGTCTGTGAACAACGCTAGGGACTAAACGGTGTAGCTGATTATCTCCCAAATTGATTTTCCCCGATCGATCTGGGTGATGTCGCGATCCTATGAATTTGAAACCGATATTTTAATTATGGGGGTTACTCTACATGAAGCTCCAAGGACATTTTCAAAATAAAAAAATGAATCCATTGTTTTTGATAAAATTTTGTTGTTGGATAGTATAAATAACGTCTAAGAGAATGGTACAAGTCTGATGTTCGTTAAAAAGCCATATTTTTCGAAAATTGTAAGTTCTTTTTTGTTTCGCCGACTTACTGCAACTAAAAGATGAAATATTTTAAATTTAATTTTTCCCTTAATTAATTCTGTTCCTTAACGATAGACTTTGAAATAAGGTCACGTACAATTTTTCGAAAATTTGAGTACTTTTCGTGTAATTTTGCGTGAAAACACAGGAGAGAAAGTACGTGCTGTTTTGGCACTGTTATTTTTGCTTGCGAACTAGGGTAGATTATATTGTTTGCACAAAAGTTTATTTTTTCATTTCACGTATACTTCCCCAGAATTTTATCAAGAACGATTTGTAGAGGAAATGAATTATTGATAATTTTAATTGCATATGTCAAGATTTTTAGAGCATAAAAATACTCTTCCTAGTACTTATTGTTAACGTATAATAATGAAAATAAAGATATATTAGATTTTATCAAAACCAATGAAAACGTTATTTTTCAAATGTTCCAAAAAAAGAGTTTCATTCACCGAAATTCATTGAGAATATTCCCTCATGGATTAAATAAGAGGAACCTATCACAATGACTTGGGAAACCGTTCCATCATAGGTGTGCGCAGCCTAAAACAAAAGTGGGGGACCCTTTATCCATTGAATTGTTTTATTTATATATGTATAACATTTTACTAGTACAAAACTTTTTTGTATATTTTTTAATTTTAAAAATAGTTTTAGGAGGTTGCGGAAGGAATCATCTGTGACGGCCGCATTTTTTCAGGGTTGTGGCAATGCTTTTCAGCATTTTAGCTTTTTCGACCGATTATTTTAATTTTTAATGCATTTTAGAGCGTTCGATGGGGCGGAGTAATCGCGTCCAAATGGGCCAACTTTCAAGAATAGATTCGAAAATTTCTTAACTTTTTTGCCCTCAAAATATTTGATTTTATTGCAATTTTGGTCATTTATGTATTATTTTTCACAAATTAAAAATTTATAAACCTAAAATTACTTTGTTATTATGGGAAAATGTAGGGTCAAAATGTTAATGATTGCACAACGAGTGTTGACTTTTAGCTAAGTAGAACACTGGTTTTTTTCAATTGTATATCCCTATAAAATCCTGGTGCGATCCCGGGTTCGATTCACGGTCGGGGCGAAAATAGAGGTGTAGCTTTCCTTCAAAATCATCTTAGTTCCGGTAGCTGTCTGACGAAGAAAAAAGTCGGCAGGCGGAGTTTACTAGTTACGGTCAAGAGAATACCTCATGTTCGCCACATGTCTCCCTTAAACCCTCCCTCCCCCCAGCGTGGGAATTGAAAACTAGGCCCAGGCATGGGGGAGACTGTTAGCTAGCCGGCAAAGTCGGATATCCCTAATACTTACTGAAGCATAGATATGGGAACAATATACCGGTAGTCTAATGTGCTATTAGTGTTCACTGGTGAGGTTAAAATGTGACAAATATAATATACGTTCTATTTTTTTTCAGGGATTTGACAACTTTATCTTTCCATTTCTTTCCTTTTCTTTACGTGAGGTTACGGGGCTCCTTTCAAAATGTCCAGGGTGATCAGGCTCTCCTTGCTCCTCTATGCACACGCCAATGCCTTGCCTTATATATTAAATTAATGTGTAGTCGTTAAAGCATTCAAAACTGTATAGCAGCCTAGAACTTGTTCACAATCATCAACCACTTGTTAGTTAACGCCAAATAATATTATTAACACAATAATATTAAATACTTGTTATTTCATTCAAATTTTCTAAAATTAGAACATTCTTTCCTAAAATGCACGAGATACGTTTGTTTTAACGCCTAAAGAAGGTTTCGTATCGTTAAGTATCTCATCTTGTGATAAGACGCCGATCGCTCTCAGTGAGTGCGCAGCATTCGTTTCAGCGCGACAGCCTGCCTGAGAGCCCGCGGGGCCGAAATAAAACGGTTCTCCGTGCCGCTCAAGTCCGTCGGTCGGTGGCGGCGACGGAGGCGGTCTCGAAAAAACGCGAGCCAGTTAAGAGATCCAGCGGCACGGCCCGTAATCAAATTACGCCGCGTCCTCCGCCCCCTCTGCCTTCTCCGCCTGCCCCGCCCCCACCCTCCCCTCCCGGTCAAATCCGCGCCGGCCGCCTGCGGTCGCCTGGCCGGCCGGCGAGGCGCAAGGGGGCGCCGCCTCCGTCGTCGCAGCTTTTGCTCCTTGGCTCCCCTTTTCCAGCCGCTGCCCTCGCTGTCGCCGCCGCCGCCGCCAGCTTTGTCAACTCCGCTTCCGCCAGAACGATGTCTCCGTCTCCGCCCCCGCCCCCGCTCCGCTCCCGTTCCCGCCCTCCCCCTCCTTGCTTGGCCACAGTCCCGCAGGCACAGATTGCAGTCTTCGCTGCTGCTTGAGTTAGTCTCGTCGCCACTTGTGTCATATTTCGCATCTCTTTATGTCTAACCTTTGTTGCGTATACTGTCTCCTTTCTTCGCTTACGTTTCTTCACTTTCTTCCCTTTTCCACTTTGCAAGTTCTCATCCCCTCCTGCACTATCAATTCGTGACAGTTTTTTTAATTCCTCTCTCCGTTCTCCTTTTTTACGTGAGTTTGTATTCCCTTTTATTTCATTCTTCCTCTTCTCACATTTTTGTACTTGTTCTCGATTATATTTCTTGAGTCCCTGTTCTTCCTCTGTATTTTTTTTTTTTCCCCTCCTTTCTTTCCCGACATATTACATTCTTTTTATATTGCATTATTTTCGTTGACTTTTTTGTTATTTATTTCCCTCGTTATTTTTTCTTCGTTTGCCTCATCATATTCTGATTATATTTTTCGTTCATTCCACCGTCGAAGTTGTATATGTGTCGTTATTCCCACGCCGTCCAACCTCAGCCTTCTGTCCCTCTCCCTCTCGGTCGCGTCCTCACCCTCCTTTTCCCCCGCCGCGGCACCGCAGCATTTTTCTCCGTCCGCAGGCGGCGCCACGCGGGGTGGCGGCGTCACTTTTTAATTGCCGGCGAACAGCAGAAAAGAGAAGAGCCGCCCGTGCTAAGCGCCGGCGAAGGCAGGGGCGGGGGAGCGAGGGCACGAGCGGGACAGGGGTGGGGGTGCAAGCGCCGAGTGGCCACCCCGGTGTCCGCGGCCATCGGTCATCCGCCTGCCTCCTCCCCCACCCCCTCGCCGCTCGTCCGGCCGCTCGTCGGCACGCCCGCCCCGCCCCAACCCCCGCCCTCCGCTCTTTGCGCGCGTTAACGCTGCATCCGCGAATTTCCACGTTCATTTACGCTATCGGTCAAGTTGACCGGCCGTGATTAGGTTGACCGAGACGCCCCCTTCGGGTCTTTGGAGCTCAGCCCATGCGCCGCGGAGCGGAAGTTGGACGGGCTCGATCGCTAAATGCCGAAAACCTTTCATTAGCGTTATCTGCCTGTATTAAGAGAAAGCTATGTATCTTTTAGAAGCTGTTTTCGCACAGTTCATGAGCAGTTACTCACTATGTTGATTGGACGTAAGTATATACGTACCACACCGAATTTAGCATAGCTCGAGAGAACATTGAATTTTCACAATACATGTACTTTTTCTCATATTTGGCTTACACAAAACAGTTTGAGCATCAGAATGGATTAAAGGTATATTTTGTTATCAAAACACATCTTTACAGAGGGTGCTTTCCAAATGTCAGCAATGAAATATTATTTGAGGACCACACCAACATTGGATGGTATATGCATTACTATCAAATTTGTGTTTATAGATTACGTTATCGGTCTATATTTCTCTCCATATAAAGCATTATAATGTATGAATAATTCCGTTAATTTTCGCCTTATAGTGACCCATTTCGGAATATAGGTCTCGTTCTATTTCAAATGTTTAAACTTAATTTATTACTTCCAACCTGTAAAAAAATCAAATAATTAATTTCATAAACTCATCCAAATCATTTTGGGGTTCTCTATGATAGCTCTCGATGTCAAATCCTAGCTCACATGCATCCCACAGGAATTAGTATTCTATCGTATTTTAATTAATTGAAAATAAAATTCTTTAGAATAGGTCTTGACCCTTTGGAAATGGAATGTTATCAAAAAATATTGTTCCCTCTCTTGGAATGAAACAGAAATAGTAGTTACATTCATTTGTCAAACTATTATCCTCACTTTCAACAAACAGATTTTCAAACAAGTCCAAAACTACTCATTGGCTCTATTCTGTCCCCATTTTTTGTAGAAATTGGCGATTGGATGCATATTGTTTCCGAATTTTGGATTTCAAAATTTTATTTCATTGTTGTTACATAGATGACATATTTTGCATCGTACCACATGACAAAATCACAGATATCGCATACTCATTTAACAATTTATGATAATCACAATGTATTATGAATGGTATAATACACAAAAGTATAGGGAAATTATATAGCAAAGAAATATGAGTTAAGACAGGGATCGAAGAGCTCAAGAAACCGGACACAGATTGCACTTCTCTTCGTAGTACGTCACACATTTTTAACTGTTTTTGACGATAAATAAAATGAAATAATGCACTTAAATTTCCTGGGAAGAAATATTCCAATAGAAAAGAAAACAATTTCCCTTTAAAATGTCCTTCTATAGAGGTAAGTGGAGGAACATTGGTTGTTGTTTTGCAAATTGCAGTTGCGAGTTCTTGAATTTAGAGGGAACTGCTCTGAAGTACAATAATAAAATTTATATGCAATGAATATGTATGATAAATATTAATAATATTAGTAATTATTATTATATACAAGTATTAGTACAATTATTGTAAAAAATTTATTATAAATTATAAAAATAATAAATAATGCCAACATTCTTCTTCAAATGACATTTATTTATATAAAATTTAATTTATTTATAAAAATTATTGTTTAATACGTTCCCAATTCAATAGAAAATATTTGCTTATTCAAAAGAATCGTTCATAACATCGATTTTGACATGGGAAAAAATGAACTGGTTGCATAGAACAGTAAACACATCCAACTTCCTTCCATTAAAGGCACAACAAAACACCAAATTTTACGAAAAAATATGTATACCAAAAGTATTTTATAAAATAAACAATATTATTCTCCCTATAATGCACGTTTTTCCTTTAGAGAATTGTAATAAAATTACAACAAAAAATGATCATTTTTTATTATTTTCTCCCTACAGAGTAGAGAGAAAGTTATGTAATGCTGGGCGAAAAAACGGCAAAATTTTAGACAAAAAACTCTTATTACAGGGCCTTGGTAACAAAAGTGGATAAATCTAGTTGCTAAATTTAGCAAACAAATCCTGTATCCAGAATCCATGTTTTGTGGGTCCTTGTTACTTTGTTATGGCAAAATGTCTGTCCGTCTGTGAACAACGCTAGCGGCTAAACTGTTCAGCCGATTTTCTCCAAAATTCAAATTCCTCAATTGATCTGGCTGATGTCGTGGTCCCTTGAATTTGAAACCGATATTTTAAATTTGGGGGGCACTTTACATGAAGTCGTTGGGACATATTTTTAAAAAAATGGCTTAATGATATTTGATTAAATTTTGTTGTGGGATAGTGTGAAGGACATTTAAGAGAGTGATGCAGGCCTTATGTTTGTTGAAAACCCTGATTTTTCGAAAATTGCAAAAGTTCAAAATTGTTTCAGTCTTCCTACAGCAAAAATATTACAGATAAAGATTTTCCCGTAATGAAATCTGTTCCATAAAGATAGTTTTGAAATAAGACCATGTACAATTTTTTGACAATTAAAGTTATTTTCGCGTAATTTTGCGTGAAAGTACGTTTTAACACCACTAGTTTTAACTTCTGAAAAGTTGCCCAACTGCCGCATCCAACGTTCTTCCACGGAAGTGCTCGATTTTCTAGATGGCAAACGCTGCGGTAGAGCATTATTCTTCCGGATTATCTATATCCAAAATACCAAATACACTTTGTACATCCAGGTGGAAATAGCATATGAAACAATTGTAGGGTAGGATTGTTCCTTTGTTAACCATTCTCTCAGCAAGCATTTTATTGCGTAATCTTCTCGTGAGCTACATGTTCTTTGATGGGGATTGCTTGATATTCTTTGTAAACTGTATTCGTTTCACTTCTTCATATTGCACGAAACGTTTAAAGCTTAAAAGTTGATTATTCATTAATCTCTGACAGCCGGCTTTGTGTGTGGAGCTCATTAGCATATTCTGCTAATTGTATTTTGATAAGACGTAGTTTTCAAGTTAACATAGCCTATATTTTATTTTGAAGTTCTCTACGAATTCCGTCCACTCCAATTTTTTTCAGGTATTTTTAGATTATAATGATCAATTTATCCCTTCCTTTAATGTCTTCATTCCTGACATATATACAAAGGGTTTAGTTTTAACACATAGTAACACCTTCTCTTGTTGCTATGTTTTTTTACGACCTATGACTTAAAAATTACTATTTCTTGATTACTATTGATATAAATAAATCATAGAATCTAGCATCACCTGATGAAGTTCCAATTCAAGAATTGAAACGTTGCAAGCTTTAAAAGCTCTTAATTTTTATCTAACTGCTAATCTGTTAAGAAACCACAATTTTCCAATTTTTTATTTGTGTAATAGTTTCCAATAACCTCACTTTATAGGTGTCAAAATTGTGTATACTAAAAATTCCCAACCAATTTTCATAACTATTTCTTTCTAATGAACATTTTTCCTAAAAATATTGATAATTTTTTTCTAACACTTTTTTCCTAATGCGGTTTTCCTGGTCCTAATATGTATTCCTAATGTTTATTTTACATTGCTTAATCACAGCTGTTGATATGTCATGATTGAAAATGTATAAATCTTTATATTTTATTGCAGTGTGTTAATATGTATCAATCAGATATTATCAAAGAAGCAATGAATTGGTTTTGACCTATTGTTTACATAACTTAAAACTAGTAACTTAATTGTATTTACAACGATCCTTGCATTTGACTAAGTTCTATGTTAAACAAAGGTGTTTTTCTTTGGCAATCATTTACAGTCTATGGGCAGACATTCCTGTTCCTTTAACCATTGTTAATTGAGAGATATTAAATGTAAATTTTAAGTTTTATTGTAATAATTGATGATTATGGTTTCAAAGATGTATTCATATTTAATTTTTTCTCCCATTTTTTTTTGCTGAATAGAAAAGTTATGGTTCAGTTTAACATTGCAAAATTTTCACATGTTCTTTGATGCTTACTCTCTATTTTAAAATATTAAGATATTGCTTCTTTACAACTTTTTTGAGGGGGAGAAGAAAACCCATTGAACACCTCAGAAAGAATCATTCAAATTTGCAAATTATATATAAAAAACATGTTTGGGAAATCCATTTTTTGTTCTGTTGGTGTTTCTGGGTGATTTGCCAAGATTTTATTGGGACAGTTGTGGAATTACTAATATATTATTATAAAAATTGTGGAATAACTTAGTGATATGGTGAATGATAGGTTTTATTTGAATTTGTGGAGTTGTTTGTTTGTGATGAACCAGGTTGCATTGTTTATTGTTCGCAGGAATTTATTATGTATGGCCTGTATTTTATAGGCATTGGTTTTTGCTGCATTGATCCAGACTGAGAAAACATAGAGCATTAGTGGTCTAATTTTTGCTGTATACTTGTATATGAGTTTCGCGTTTTCTCTTGTTATTTTAGTGTAGTTGTTTTTTTAAAGGCTTTAATTGGATTAGTTTTACTTTTGTTGTGTTTTAATGTTTATGGGCTCTTTTCAATTGAGTTTAGTGTTTAAATGCAGTCCTAGGTATTTCATTGCTTTGTTTTGTCGAGTCCAAGGGATGGTACTATTATTCAGAGTGAATGGTGCTGATGCTCAAATTGTTTTTAATGAAAGGAGTTTTGATGTTGACTTAGATGGATTTAATTTTATTTTCTATTTGTTTGACGAAGAGTCGATTAAGTTTAAATGTTGTTATAGTGTTTCTAATGTGAAGTGAGGTACTAGAACAATACAATTCTGTAACATCTGCGAATTGTGCGATTGATTGCCTTGGATGTAGGGATATTAGCTGTGTAGAGATTAAATAATATAGATGACAATGGGAAGCCCTGAGGAAGTCAGGCCAATGTTGGTCTGGGGCTTAGGAGGTGTCTGTCAATTCAAACTGAGAAAGATCTATTACTTATGAAACTATTGATGATTAGGTATTTGGGTGTGCCATTGATTTTAAATTCGTACATGTGACCTTGAGACCCTACCATAGGCTTGTGAAACGTCGAGGAAGGTTGATTTAGTATGAAGATTACTTTGGAATGCTGTATGGATATGTTTAGCGATTCTTAATTATTCATGCGTGGTTGATAACTTTTCTTTGAATTCAAATGTCTGTGTATGATGTCATTTTTGTTGAGGTAATTATTGAGTCTTTTGGAAGATTTTCTCTAGAATTTTATAAAAGGATGGTAACAAACTTACTGGTCGATAATTTTCTACATTGGATGGAATTCTGTTTGGTTTTGATATGGGAATAACGATAGAGTGTTTCCGTATGAGTGGGAAATAACTTGTTCTTAATGAAGAGTTACAAATATTGTTTAAGAATGCTATGGCTGGGTTTGGCACATTTTTTAGTATTTTGTTATTTTTTCTGTCAGGTTCTGGGGCCTTTTGTTAGGCAGTCTTTTTATTATGTATAGTATTTTCTGAGGTGATATGACTCTGATTCTAGAGGATACATTATAATTAGGAAATGAGGGTAGGTGTGTGATTTTTTGGGTGTTGTGAGTGTGGGGGTGAGTCATTCGATTTGAATATATCTGCTAAATCATTTGCTAGTGTATTTGCCCTTTCAAAGGATGAGCATTTTTTTCTGTGCTCGTATGAAGTGGAAGAATGGTACTTTTTGTTTATTATTTTATTTTTAAATTGCCACAGAGTATTGTTACTTGATCTCAGTGTTTGTATTGTTGCTGTTTGTGTATAAATAGTGTTTTATTGTATTATAGGTTAATAGATTCAGCTCCATTTTAACTTCAGGTCTTCTAGTGTGATTCCATATAACCTTCTTGATTTATTCCTTATATCAATTTGTGTCCTTATACTTTTGGGTATTTTGTTTTATTCTGTGTTTGTAAGTAATTAGTTTGATTTACTGTTCTGTTATTTTCTTAATATTATGTTATTGAGGAATGTTATTGCTTTTCTATTTCTGAAGGGTTATTTAAGATTTTAAATTTTGAGATGGCTCTTTTTATATTGTTATTCACTTTGTGCCAATTATGTAAGTGTTGAGATGTGGCATGGGTGAATGTATGGGGAGTGAATTCATTATGCTCAATAACGGTGATATATTGAACATTTTGAAAGAAGCATATACAAATTATTCAGTGTAATAATCATCATTTATCATAGGTATTACCAAGGGTTCTTTGGAAATTGTCGTTAAATATCCAAGCTATGTTAAATTCAAAGAGGTTATGTTAGAGTACCTACGCCGTTTATTGAACGTCTACATTGTGATTAGTAGAGCTGTGATTTATATGCATTTGCATCTTTTTTTCTGTTGACAAAAACATCCTGTTTCAACAAATTGTATACGTTTTGAGGCATTTATTATCAATTTAAGCTTTTTTTATTTCGCATATATCACTATAGTTGCAAATTTTTGCATATTCGGGCCATATTTGCATATTTTTGTTGCATATTCACCCTTCATTCCTGAAAAGAAGCCCAACTGTTACAGTTCTGTCAGCTTGTAAGCGGCTCTGACAGTTCTTTCACCACGTGTTGTGGTACATCATGTGAAATGCTCTGAAGCAAGGGGCTTCGGAAGATCTGTTTACATTGCCACAGCGACGGATCAGACTTGTGCGTGCCTGACACGTACGAAGTCGCTCGAGAAGCACGATAAGATCTGTCATTGGCAGTATCAGTCGAAATGAAATGTGCATCCGTCGAGCGCCTATGCATGCTCAAACACACGGCGCAAACGTGAAGTTATGTTAAAAAGAGTCAGGCCCGTGAATTTGTGACACAGACGATCTGGAAGTGCGCCTTTTGTTCGCTGAATAGTGAAGGAGGCGAGTCGGAGCTTACATTACATCCACATTTTCCACGTTACTCTTTTTATTTATTTTTACACTTACACATTACATTATACTAATTCGCATATTTTCCTTTTTAATTGCATATATTACCAAATATATTTACACACACATATGAATATATACATACATACATACATACATATTTCGCTGTTTTTATTGCATATAAATCACAGCCCTAGTGATCAGTGTACACCGTCTCCTAAGATAGACGAGTCACTGTTTATAGTTGGCCAGTAGGGAGCGGTAAGAAAACTCGAATACAAACAGCGATAGTCACTTAGAGATACACCGTCCTGATTGGGGCATTTTGTATGTACAGTTACACATTTTTAGTTTTAATTTCACGAGTGGAATATTTCATAAAAATAATTCTGTTTTGTTAAAATATTCTTCAAAACAGATGATTATTATATAAAATTTATTTCGAAGACGCCAAACCAACTATCAGAGGAAACATGTGCATCTATATGCAATGTAAAATTGAGCAACAAACCCGGCGCTGATGTCTTTCAGAGTATACTTTCTTGGTTTTTCAGGCATGGTCCATTGCGTGCACATTACCAGTCTTGGCCGGGCTATCCACGCTTTCGACTTTCTACATTTCGCGGCTATTGTTTGTGATTATTCCCATTTGAAGTTTTATTAAATAGACTTCAAATGGCAACTAGTCTGTCCATTCTTCTCAAATAATCAGTTCACATTTCTCGTATAATTCGAATGATAATGTTATGTAATGCTGCAAGAGTGAGTGACAATATTTTGACCGACAAACGTTTTGTGGGCCCTAATACTGAAAAAGTGTTCCTTTCTTTGGTCTACATTGTATATTACTTTCTCGTATTCGTAGTCCACCCTCTCTCTCTCGTCCCTCCCCTCGTCCGTCAACTCGTTGATAGATTTAGTGATTCCGGGCGCGTCAACTTCTAAGGTCATTAGTCCCGTAAATGTAGTTTTTTTCCCGGGAGGTGACGGACATCTTCCATCGCTGGATGACGAGATCCGGCGCCGACATACCGGCTGGCTGGTGGTGTTTTCCCCACACATATCTCACCGGGGCACCGCCCCAGCCGGGACAAGCTCTAAGCTCCCGTCCGGCCTCCCATCTTATGTGGTAATGTAGTGCTTGTTAGTGTATGTGTGTAAGTAGGGTGAGGATAGGACAAGGAAGGGAAAGGAAGGATCGCGCACGGTCCCTGGTCCGCCTGTTACGTTACTGTTCCGGCATTCGCCTGGTGTTGTTCGGAGGAACAACTGAAAACTACCATCCGTCCACTCCCTCGTCCGCTCGCTCGTCCACATGTCCTCCGCTCATCCGCCCAATTGTCCGTCCGCTCGTTCATCCACTCGTCCGCCCGTCTGTCCATTCAAACTTCTGCCAGTCAGTCCGCCAGCCTGCCCGTCCTGCCCGTCTCTGCCCGTCTCTGCCCGTCTCTGCCCGTCTCTGCCCGTCTCTGCCCGTCTCTGCCCGTCTCTGCCCGTCTCTGCCCGTCTCTGCCCGTCTCTGCCCGTCTCTGCCCGTCTCTGCCCGTCTCTATAACGTTGGGGTAAGGCTCATGGCGAGCTAACGCGCAGGACCTGAGTTCGAATCTCGGGTTGAAAAAAGTTTCTGGTTGAAAACACTTTTGTAGGTATATGTAGTAGTATAATATAGCGAAGCAGTAAGAAATAATACGAAAAAGTATGTGCTGGTGAATCCCCACTAGTTTTATTTAAATTTTAATCTGGAAAATAGCCAATTACTCTCTCGGTGCAACTTCCATGTTTGGTGAACCTACGAACTGATAAATTAACATTGCAAAATCACAGTATTGATGATAGTAATTTTTTCCTGGTTGAAAATTTCCTCAATGATATCCTATTCTAAAAAGAGATCAATATATAAGGCCATGTACATTTTTCAAATGAACTATTAGTTTTCACTTATTTTGTGCTTGATTCCACTCCCCTCTGGTTTCCAGGCAGCTAATCATATGATGACTGTGACGTAGAAAACTTTTCATAATGAATCTGTTGATAACGACAGCTGTTGTTCAAATAATTCAAATGAGAAAATAACTCACCAATAAGTCTACATTTTAGAGAATTTTTCAGGGATGTTAAATGAACGATCAGGTTCAAACGATTTGGCCGATTGTCACCAACACCGAAAATCATTTCCCTCTATTTTACTTCGGTCTAGCATTAAAGGGATAAGAAATACTGGGATTAATTCAAAAAGGTTGTGTCTACCCTGGTGTTCAAGAGAAGTTCGAGCAGAATTTATGAAAATATTTTACATGCCTAGATGAAATGTAAAAGTTTTAAAATACTTACCAATGCCCAAATATCTTGGGACTTTTGCATTTAACTCTTCGAATATCTTTTCTCTATTTTTCATGTATTGAATAATGAATATATCCCGGTACTTTTGTGTTGGGTTTCCTTTAAAATGATTTCGGAGCTTCTATATGGTGACTTTTCTTGATTTTCTTTTAATTTTGAATATAGAGATTACCTTTCTTTGTATAAGTATTTGATTATAAATACAGATATCGTTTTCAATGAGGTTAACCTGTAACAAAGATCGAGGAGAATGATTTAGTTACATCAATAGAAAATGAAGATGGAAATCGATTTTAAACAATCATTTTTTATTTTCTACATTCCCTCAGTATTTCATATCTTTAAAATTAATTACAAAATCTTTGAATTGTTTTAAGAAAATGAAGTAGAATTATTTGGACATACATATTTGGTATTCAATTGTTGACATACGTAACGTACATTTTTGCGGGGATCTGACAGTTTTCACAGTGGCACTGATGCCTGACAGTCTTCTCGGAACAAGTGAGAGACGCCAAAGTATGAAAATGGAAATTTACGGACTTCATACACGTTGATCGGTTCTGAGTAAAGATAGCTCGATCTGTTCAACCTTTTAAAAATATTACTGCATTATCAGTCTGGCACTGATCGAAAGAAATTTAGTAAACGCCAATCAGAAAAGCCTGCCTCTGGAATTCCCATCCAAGCAATGGTCTGCTCCAACTATTTAACCGGTGTCGTAAATCTGCCACCGTTGTAAGTTGAACCTACCATATCTTGGTTTACGAAGTTCCAGTTGAGAAGTCACAATACACCTCGCACCCGTCGTCCGTACTTTTGCAATAATTCATTTTTACGGTAAGAAATGTTTCCATTTATCCAAAATATATAAAGATAGACAAGGCAAAAGTTTCTCATATAAAATAATATCAATATTTCTGAAAAATTTAATTCTTCAAAGAATTTTCTTATAAGGCTCCTGGTAATAATGATAACTTTAGAAATTTGAGAAATTCTTTTCTGAAATTATACTGGTAGGAAACCGTAGTTGGACTTATCGCATTCATTAATGTTTACTATTGTTACGCAATATAAGCCGACACTTTATCGACGGGTATTCGCGTACATTTTCTAAAGCTCTATTAGTTTTTAGTGGGGAATTTAGTTCTTTAGTCAACAGTACCAGCAACAGTATTTCTGTGTTTTCGCGATAGTCCAAACCTTCACACGAGACAAGAAATAAGATCTAATACCTGTAGGTCATTTGACGATGCAAGTAGTTTTTATTACACCGAAACGCATATTTCTTGCTGACAAATTTTGCCCCAAATGCTCGTTGAAATCTTATTCATAATTGAAATTAATCTAGAAAAAGAGCGGGAGTTAGGGAGCGCTAGAAAATGTACTGAGATTGTACTACTGCATACGTTACAAACATTTTTTAAATGTTTTTTGAATTTTGACTGATATGTTTAATAAGTAAAGAAAATGAATATAGCAATGTTTGAATTATTTTGATGGAGACACATCACAGATCAGTTATAGTCGATGTCACAAAGATTAGAAACATTAAAGTATAATCATGTTTATTACAGGTAAAATAATATTGTGATATAATATAATAATGTAATGTAAAATACGCGAATTTAAATGTAATATTTCAAAGTTAATGTTATAACACTTCAATGCAGAATTAAGAATTTGTTGTTTTTAAGAGTTTCGTTTTGCGTCTGACTACTAAATTTTACTGGCCTAGAACGATAAGACGGCGTCGGAAATAGTTCTTCTTGTCTTACAATAAAGTGTCTTCAAAATGTGTGTAAAAAAATAATAAATATATTTGAGTTCATCGCAAGTTATCGATTTCCACTCTACGAGAATCGTTACTCCCAGTGCCTGGGCACATCCATACGTTCGGAAGAGCTTTGTTGAGAAGGCCGTGGGACTAACCGATCTCCTTCACCTTCATCCACAAAATGACGTCATGACCACCGAAGTGTGGGGTGTAGTTAACACGGAAAACGTGACTGGTCATGACAGGATGTTCTGGAAGTCGTGTATAACGTACGTCATACCTCATCCTTGAAAGACGTTGACGGTAATAAGACATTCGCCCATTTTTTCATGTGTCAGGTAGTAGAGGTGAATTGTAATTAATGCTATGTCCACGTTAATGAATTTTTAAGTCAAATATTTGACTCAAAAAGACTCGACTTTTACTTGTATTACTTTACAAGTAGCCCTCGAGTCTGTTATGCATGCTTTTGTTTTCTCATAATATATTAATTAAAAAGCTTATTGGTTTTATTAAATCAGAGTATCAACTTCTACTCTGCCTTTATGATAATTATTCTTCGTATAATCTGTTTTTATTCAGACAAATATATTGCTCTCATTACACGAAACAAGTGAAACCACATTTGAAAATTTTCCGATTTGTTTGGTCTGAATCTGATCAGTAGTATCCTTTTATCTTCATTCTTCTCGTCAATAATTGATACCTTTCGTCGATTTGCGACAATAACACATACCCTATACCAACCATTGATTCAAAGAGAGTTTTTATTTATCATTTAGTTTATTAGTCAATGGCAATATAATTGCTAGAAAGCTCGTATGTTTCCTCCTGCTTTATTGACGAAAAATAATAGAATCGTAATATAATCCAAGAAATGATGATTGATCGTGGAAATCTTCAGATTTCTAATATATCGAAATAAATTTACCTTTTTTCATTTACCATCTTAATCCTGTGAAGATCTCGGTACGCTGTTAACTGAACAACGCTTGAGGATCGTTCTACATGACTAAGGATGAAGAAATGTTTCGGCGAGGGAAAGTGTTCTTGCCAGGATTCAAACACAGACCGCCCAGCCAGCGAACTATTGAGCCACAACACCTCTTCTGTTCATCTGTGAAAAAAACTAATTGATTTCGTTTTTACTGCACTTCGTTCGAACGAAAGAGTTGATTGCTGATTACTCCGCATAGCACATGTGCAACATTGGAGATTTGTCAGGCAGTCGCCTGGCGGCAGTTGGAAAGAAACTGCATTCCCACACATCAAGGCAAGCTTACTCAAGCTTGGGCGAAAGAAATTGCTGAGTGGGATTGACGTGGGGCGTTTTGTCGCGCGGCGCAGCGCGGGTGGGGGTGGGGGTGGAGGGCGGGGCCCGAGAGCTTCCGCCCTCTGAAGTAGAAAGCGACCAGTGGAAGCGCAGTGTCCACCACGATCCCGCCAGCAGGCACAGCAACTCATAGAGGGAGGGACATATTTACGACGCTCTTGGTAATGGTTCATCCCACATCAAGAATTGCTCCAAGATGGTCCATGGAATCTAGGGGGACAGAATAAAAACTCTTTTATACCGGGTAAAACTATGGCTCAAAATGATACACTACTTGTGAATTTATTTAATTGTATTAAAGCATTTTTTGAAGTACTTTAAAATATAAGATTTTAAAGGTTGTCTCACAGTTTAAATCCAAACTACTTCTCGTAGATAAACCAATACAAGTAGAAAAATGTTTTAATATAAAATCGTTAAGATGCTTTACTTTTTAATATTTTAAATTAAAAATTAGAAATTCAAACAATGTTTTGTTGATATAATACGTTCCATAATGAAATAATTAATATAATATGTTAATTACATTTTTGAAAGTGTCGTCATTGCACCACAAAGGTGGCACATCTAAACAAGAATGATAATCCATTAACGCCCAAATTCATTTTGTGCACATTGCATTCGCCCATTGTAATTGTGTGCTAAGCAATTGTTGTGTTAGTAAATAATTTCTACTTGTGTGCTACAAAGCGCAAACCGTTGGTTGTATGAGCATTTTTTGTATAAGAAGCAGCAAAACCGTTGGAACTTGCATATGCCCCGTCAACTTCAGTGCGAACAAACTGTCGTTCGCTTTACACCGGCCTCTCCCTCTGAATTAGTTGATATATGTTGTATAATGAAATATTTAATATAATATTTTAATTACATTTTTGAAAGGCATTGTAGCACCACAAAGGTGGCACATCTAAAACATTCGCTTTTTGCAGGTGAAATATTATTTTGTGGGAAGCCCCTTGCTTCGCAGCCAAAACGTAGTGTTTTACCCTATACACCGTCTTTACATTATATTGATGAACATTGTACTAGGAAAAAATATTTTAAGTGCGCGCTCTCTCTCTCTCTCTCTCTCTCTTTTTTTTTTTTTTTTTCTTTTTTCCTTCCTTGGTTCTCATTTTCTCTCGTTCTCTCCCTCTTTTTCCCCTCTTGTTATCATTATGTTTCTGTTGATCTCACTGTCATCCCCGGACCACCAATGTCACCCACTGTTTCTTGAGTCAGCCCGTCGGAAGTGGATGAGAGGGTAGGCGCTCGGGCTTGATCGGCCGTAGATTAGTGAAAGGCGTGTGGCTCGCAGTCAACTGCAATGCGGCTCTGCGTTCTTGCATGTGACTAGCCTGCTGTAAATGATGTACGTAGAGCTATAGATAATAGTTATACCATAACCTTACTATATACTCTTGTAAAAGAAAGATAGTTTGAACGTATCTGCTCAGGTGCCCAATTGGTTCAAATATTATCTTGCGGAAGTGGTTGGTAGCCGTGGTTTGTGTAGAATAAAACAGTTATTTGGAGTATCTTAAATAAAAGTTGCCAATCAAGTGAAATCCTTTTTACATCATGTTTAAAATGTTAATATTGTTTTGAAACAAATTTACTCACTTATATTAAGGGAGGTGATTACTGAATATTCAATTCATGTCGTAACAATTGGCACTCTTTGGCCTAGTGAATAAATGGTTCTCAAAAGGCATGGCATAAAAGCATAAAACGAACTATGACTGAGGGCTCAGTCTTGGAAATAGTCAATTCGTTTGATTATTTCGCAGATGTGTATAAAATTCTTCTAATTCTCATTCATTCAGCATATAAAGAAGTCATAGGTTTGGTAGGTAATAGTTGTGTAATGAATAGTAATTGAGCGATCATTGTAGAACAATTACTTTTTAAAATATAATTGAGAAGTAAAAAAATACACTGAAGGGTATATTTCTCACTATTACATTACCTTATCTCATTAGAATTTAAAAATGTACAAATTACAAATTGATATAATTAATAAATAACGTTCATGAGAGCAAATATTTCGAACCGAACGGCACGTTTTAATTTTATTGTTTTATATATATTGCAGTAACATTGAATGTGGTAGGAATTGCAATTATTAAATTCTCAGAAATAAAAATCTTACAATTTCGTCTGAAGTATGTTTCCTGATATTTGTATAGCGCGATTCCTGTAATCTGCGGTCTTAATTAGAGATTTCCTTGAATTTTTGTACCGACACAATGGAGCTGCCCCAAACGCTAAACTTGTGCCTTCAAACAATTCCGACAGTTTTTCCCTTGTACTTACTTTGTCCTTCAAACCGTAATTGCGGTTTATGGGCGCCGGATAACGTGCAGTAAAAAGCTCCCTTGCCTTAAAAGGACAAGTTTCCATCGGGTCACTTTTTCATAAAATTCCATCGAACTGTGTTGAACACTATTGTTTGCCTTCGTTCTAATTATTTTTTTCTATGTTGATGGGGGTGTAAAATGATGTGCCGTTAATCTTTTGCGTCAAAATTTGGAATAAAAATAATTAGAAAGTTTGTTTGAAAAAATGGTAATTTATTTGTAAATGACGTCAATATGTGACGTCGTATGTGAAATTAAGTAATGCTAATAACAAGAGTTTTGTTAAAAATATCTATTAGGCTGTATAGTCGCGTGATCAATATTTTAGTATATAAATGATGAATCATTTCAGGTGGTAAAAACTGCTTGCTGCTTCTATCTGAGTGTCTGTTTCTATCTGAGTGTCTGTTTCTATCTGAGTGTCTGCTTCTATCTGAGTGTCTGCTTCTATCTGAGTGTCTGAGGTCTCTCTGTGTGTTTACCTCTGCCTGTGTTTGCCTTTTTGCCAATGTGTCTGCCTCTATCCCAGTGTCTTTTTCTGAATGTCTGCCTCTATCCCACTGTCTTTTTCTGAATGTCTGCCTCTGTGTGTCAATGCCTCCGTCTGCGTGTCTGTCTCCGTCTGTGCTACTGTTGCTTTCTCTGGCAACAACACTTGGTGCTAAACCGCGAATTTTCTTCAATGTGGATATTCCCTGAACGTTGCGGCCGATCTGGAGAACCTGAAAATTTGAAACAGATCTTTTACTTTTTCGAGTGCATTACATTAAACCGCTGACAATTTCAAAATTTCTCAAAAATAGTTTCATCTTTTCTTATTTTTTAAACTAAGCAATACACGCTTATAAATATGGTATAGCTCTAATTCTATTTAAAGTTCTTGTAAATATCCTAACAAAATTAAAAAAAGCATTGCTAAATGACTGTGGGTACTACTAATAAATATTTTAACAAAAACATTTTTATCAGTTTGTAGTGCATTGTTAGTTATCGTATAGTGAGTACCTATGTTTGCGTTAGTTGAAAGTTTAGCGTCTTAACATTTTGAATTCTCACATGCCGAAACGCATTGTTTTAGAAAGAAAGGAGCTATTTGAGTTTAATTTACGCTTCAGAAACATTTCTGCAGTGTCTCTGATATACCCTGATAATTTTTATGCATGGAAATAAAATATATAAACTAAATATGTAGATATGAAAAATTATTGTGAAACGCTTAGTTCATTAACTCATTAAGAGTCATTATTGTAATTATTAAAGAATCATTAAGACGAATATGCTTTCTTGTTCATTAGGCCTGCGAACATAGGATATAAAAATGTATGTATCAAAGAAATATGTCTATCTTTGAAAATGGCAGTTTAAAAAAGGAAAGTGGCAGTTTTAAATGAAAAATTTAATGTTTTGTAAAAGATACAGTCCTCCCGTAGTATCAAAGTTTGCTCATTGCCTCCTGCGGTCTTATATTATTTCTAAGCCAAGACAAAATTTGGAAGACACAAGAATTTACTGAAGGTTTTTCGTAAATACCAGAGATCAAACTATTCAACATTTTTCAATTAATTTTATGCATTCACATTATCCGTTGGTATTGATCGAATAATTGTTTTTTTAATTTGTTGCGTCTACACCTTGACGCAACGCGTCTCCAAGCCCATTAAGGGGCGATGAGCGCTTTGCAATGGGGAGTAATCCTCCATTAATGTGCTTTTTATTTTTGGAGTAGTCCTCCGTTAATGACTATATTTGTCAAGTCTCGTCACGTCGCAGTCAGTCAGTGCCTTTTATCCCTTCGGCCAGGGGCTCGACGCCGTTAGATCCCGGGGTTCCTGGCCGTTCACCCAATCACGAACCCGCGAGTCTCGAATTCGCTTAACCTTCGTGACTTCACGGAGCGTAGTAAACGAATTCGGCTAGCGCCGCCGGCAATTAGTGATTAAATACCGGAATTAAATACGGGTAAAAGCAATAATGGAATTATTGAGCATTTCATTTCTAGAAGACCTATGTACATACATAGGTCTTCTGTATTCAAAACTTCACACTGTGGAACATTTACAGTTATTGGCTTTTTATAAAAAAATATTTTACATTGTATTTACGTATCATCAGAACTTCAATCCTTTTGCATCTAAAGTTACTCAGTTCGTTGAAGGGAAAGAGGAATGTAGGGACCAATGTAGGGATGAAGATCAAATATAAAATTCAACAAAAATGATTGTGTTAAATTTGTGTAATTGGTCTATTTATTAAATACTAAATTATCCTCAATTGCGTTTTATACGGGTACTTCTGTGCCCTCTAATTTCCAGGAAATGTCGCTCTGTGTACAGTGCCAAACAAAATACGAGTAGACACGGTTTCAATTATTACGTCTTTGTAATAGTCACGGGCACCCGCAACAATGCCTTCAGGCACGATATTGAAAAGTTGAGAGATTTAGGGAGAGACGGAGTATCCGTGTAGTTTTTAAGCCGCGCAGGATCGTTCAACACGCATGCCAGGTTCCTCGCCTCCACCGCGGCCAACTCCGCCATCGTCTCCACCCCGTCGCCACCACAGCAGCGACCGGCGCACCGCCGCCACAGAATTCTCGGGCCGTCCGCACGATAAATAAATCAGCGGTTGCGAAGCGGTGCATCGAGGCCGGGAGCTTGCGGAGACCGCACTGCTGCCCTCCCCCGGCTCCTCGGGCATCCTGCTGGCGTCCCCGCCGACGTCCCCGTCCTTCGTCTCCCCGCTGCCCCTCCCCGACGACTCCTCCCCTCGAGTGCCCCTCCCACCCGCCCCGTCCCACCCTTCCTCTTGTCCTCGCCTTGGCCCGCGAACTGGCCGTATTCTTGTCTTTCTTCTTTTACGCACTCGTTGTCGATTCAAAAAAAAAAAAAAAGGTCGTTGCTGTGCTTCTCTGTTTGCAGCTTGAGCGTCTACAATTGCCTTCATGTTACACTTTATATCTCCGCTGGCTCTTTTTGCCTTAGACGGCCCAAAGGCTTTCTCTTACTCTTCGTTTAGTCTTTATCGTAACTTATTTTCTTTGAAGCTATTTTAAACAGGATCTTGGCGACGTAAATTTCTGAGAGAGGAGTATCTTATTTCGAAATATATCACATGCCTTTATCGCAGACAATCGACTGGACAGGGAGAAAATTTATAATCTTGGGAGAGTTCGGTGTTTAGTTCCTTCTCAACTTTGAGACTTTCGATACAAATTTTCTTTGCTGAATTGAGAGTTTTATAACTCGACTGAAAATGGACCTACATCCTACTTTATGTCTCCCATATATTTGATCTTCGAGGTTCTTCCACTCGTTCTGCTTCCACCGTCGAGTTATTTTCAGGCCGTTTCCTGCTCCCATGATATCTAGTTAAAGCTGTACGATAAGAATGGATGTGTGTTATCACAACTCTTTCCTTGTGGGAACTTCTCTATATTGGACAGAATGATGGATAAGAGGGACGGGTGAAGTGGATTTAGTTTCGAAATCCCATCAAATGTTAAAATATAGCAGTTCTGCGATCTCCAATAGTTGTAGAACTCTTTTCGAGCTGTGATTTAAACCACAGGAGAATAACTCCAGACTAGATGGATGCGTCTTTTGTGTTGTTTGTCAATGCCAAACGTGCAATCAGACTCTATACTCTAAAGTGAAGAATGGCACTGTTTATACAGTCGGTGCTGGTGGTGTATCGTAAGTTTACTTCAACGGTATCAATGGTGCAAGATATATCAAAGAGTATGATCGTATTTCTTCATTCTTTCACTTTTTATGCACGTAATCATTACATGGGCCGTTTAAAAAACTGGCTATTCAATTTTCACTACAACTTGTATTTTCGATTAAAATATCAACCTCACGAGCTTCGTAAATTGGAAAACTGCTTGAGGATAACTCGTAAAAATTATCCTAGCATAGGTATCTCTAAGCTTTATTTTCGTGAAAATGCTGAAAGTGACGCAACACAGTATCCTGTAATGAATTCATCTCATCTGCTTTCCAGAGTTAAAGATCAGCATTCTCCCTAGACATTAGTGACCTAATGAACTAAAGCAAAATAAAATTCTAGAATTCTATACGCTCCTAATTTCCCGTTCGATAGGAGGAAGACTAGTGTCTAGAGCAGAGACTTACTGATCGTGGAGAACCTTCACCGAAAACTGAGACACATTAGAATGCTGGCAAGGACTCTGGATTTCCGACTTTCAAAGAACCTCAGGAAATCGCATTAAGCTCATGTCTTGTTAGATGTCTGCAACCTATGGTGTACAAGAAAGATGGTTTTACTTCTTTTCATGTAGTATGTACGGTACTGACTGTCGAGAGGACTTAGAAACGTTACATTACCCAGCTTGCATACACGGAGTTAAATAACATCTTCGAAAATAAAAATAAATAAGTCTATTAACGGCCAGCAATTTAAAGACGGTACTTCACAGAGAAGTAACTTACTCCACAATATTTAATCCTCGCGTGATAGTTGTATGTATGCAATAACAAACACGGTGAGATTAGTTGTGATCTCACTGCATGTTCTTTGGTTTATATAACTTGGCAGTTGACGTAAATCAGCTGTTACGGTGTCGTCCAATCGAGAGCTAAAACGTCACGGTGATGTTTCTGTGATGTTTAAGCTCCCGATTGGACGAAACCGTCAACAGCTGATATAACGTTAACTGCCAGGTTATAAAAATCCAAGTATAAAAGACTGTATTCTTCGAGAAAAACATGACTGTTTTTATGAAAGAAAATGTAATTTAAAACATTTGTTAGAATACAAAGATATGTTTTGTTTTTTTTTTCATAATAACAATGAAAACGTGATTCCCGTAAGTCAGGCGTCACTGGGTCCGTAAGTACGAGCAACCCTGACAGCAAGTACGGAAGTCAAAATTCATAGGCAGCTCTAGGAAGCCTAGAAGGGACCAACTAAATATAAATCCCAATTTTAACTCGCAATTGAAATGGATCAAAATGAAAGTAACAGAGCATGACAAATGTTGATAATGTAATATCATTGCAAAATCACTCCTTTAAAATTTATTTGCAATTTACACAACTTATTTTCCTTACTAAACTTAAATTACATATCAATTTACAAGCAGCTTACCCTCCAGAGCCAAATGAGAGAAAGGCTTGGTGTGGCTCCAGAACTTATTTCAAAAGGAAAATATATTATATGTATGAAAGCTGATAACGCGTCGTTCGATACATACAATACAAATATTTTGCCGGTAAGTAACTTACGTACTTCAAACCAGAGTTTCACTTTGTTTCATGACAGTACATTGCGCTTTTTTCATGTAAAATGAATACAAAACTTATTTTTTATTAATCTTTGCTATTGTCATCTATATTTTTTTTATTTAAAAAAATACATTTCAAATATTTTTACTGATTTAATTATGTAAAAAAGTGATACGCATTCAACATAACAATCTGCTGTAAAATATGTATGTAAAAACACCTAATTGGAATTCATTACTTTATATTAAATGCAACTGGAGACATGAAATTTCAGTATCAACGGAAGATTTCTGCTTCGTAAAAAGCTTTATTTTCTTGGCTCAACAAACTCATTGAAGTTATACAAACTCATTGAAGTTGACTAATCGTGAAATTTACTTTGAATTTTTTCCTTAATATTTTGATCATTTTGAAAATCGGTGATCATTTATAGATCGAACATTTATTCCAGAAAATGTAAAAATAATGTACTAACCAAACAGAGAGATATTAATTTTGTAGATGTTATGTTTTGAATTCCTTACCTACGACATATATTCTGCCTTATCTCCCTCAACATTACTGAGGCTTAGGTGCGTCAGATTCGGAAAGATTTTGACGGCATCCCTTATTTCAATTTGCATGCTGATCATTTCGTATCTGCAGACCCAGATATCTCAACTTCCGTCCCTTTTGTTGTTAACCCTATCTGTTTCGTGTGCTAGAACAACAAACCGGGTAGGTAGTTATGTCACCTGTAATCGCATTGTCGTTGTTGAGTCGCTGGTACGTCGTTGTTGTTTCGTGCAAGTGTGGTGATCGAGAGAAGTTCACGCACGCATGTAATAACGTTTATATGAGCGATACCGTGAGAGTGAAAACGACTGTTGTGAGGATACGATGACGAACGATCACAGAGGAAGCAAGCAGAGACGCAGCAAGTAATGTAGCTATTCCACGTGCATAGGTATCTGTTGACATTTAACTTCGCTGCTGCTTTGCCCGGTAATAAAGACAAACAGAAATTTAAGTCTACATTTCTTACAATAGTTGCGATATGACTTGGAAATTGTGGAGACAACTAAAAGTCCTTAAGTTGGTAAAATGTAACTTGCTATGTGAACTCAAATGTGTAAATAATTTTTTTAGCTAAAATTTCAGAAATTTTAATTCTAAATTCATTTGATAAATGAAATCAACACCGATAGTGGCGTACGTAGAGGCTCCAGACTTATGACTCAGCATATCAGAGACTGGATGGATTGATTAATTGATGCTTCAGGACACATCAACTATTAGTCTCTTTAGTGTAGTGAATGTTTTATCGCGGGAGGTGACGGTGTTCCTCTCTCAATGGAGAATGAAATACAGCACCAACCTAAACGCCAGCTTTCGGGGAATTATCCTCTTCAAGTATCTCCCTCTAATAGGGCACCGCCCCAACCGGGAGAAGATTTAAACTTCGGCTGGTCTCCCGTCAGGTGTGGTAGTATAATATTCAAGTATAACTGTGAATAAGGGGAGAGGACAGGAAAAGGAAGAGGAAGGAAAGATCTCTGGCGGTGCTTGAGAAGAAAATTGGTGCTTGATTTGATTATTAATTTACATAAATACATAATCAATTCGTAAATCATTAAGAGAATATTGTATTTATAATACCAATGTATTATTATATTATTACCGTTATTATTATTATTATTATTATTATTATTATTATTATTATTATTATTATTATTATTATTCCGGTTTTCCCCATCGGCTTTCGCATTAAGTAACAAAAAATGTATGATCAATAATGTGTGTTTATAATGTTTACTTTTTGCATTTTTCGAAAATAGTGTGAAAATAGACCTGCGATATTTTTATCAGCGTACTTGGCACATGTCTAAAAAAATAAAGAAAAAAGATTGGAGAGTTTTTGAGAAAATATTTTTATTGTATATTTATTTTATATATAGAAATTCATAGATTTCAAAGAAAATGCGTCTTTTGCTCCAGCCGAGTAAAACATTAATTTAAAAAATGGTGAACCTTTTTCGATAATTTTTTGAAAATGTTAATTCTTGTGCAGGGACCATCAAAAATCAAAATATTGGTTTCAAATTTGTAGGGCCTCGACTTTGGCCAGATTGTGGGAGAAAATCAATTTTGGAGAAAATCATCGGATTTCTTCGAAAACTATATCTTTTTCCGGTCAGCCGGCCTGACGGACCGACGGAAGGAGAAGCGGAGAGATCATCAGACGGACAGACTATCGGATGGGTGGTCGGACTGACGGAGGAACTGACAAACCGACTAAATCACTGGCTGACTGATAATTCCGTGTTTGTGTCATTAGTTCCGGCTATGGCCATTAGTCTTTGAAGTGTAAAGTATGTTCGTATCACGGGAGGTGGGAGTGTTCTTTCCCCGATAGATGGTGAAATACGATGTCGATGTACACGACGGCTTGTGAGATTTTCCCCTTACAGGTTCCCTACCAGCGGGACACCGCTCTAGCTGGAACTAGCTCTAATCTCTCCTGGCGTTTGTGGTTGTGTATTGCATGAAAGTGTGCGTGTGTGAAGTAGTGAGGATAGGATAAGGAAGAGGAAAGAAAGATCGCGCATGGTCCTCGACCCGTTTGTTAGGGTACTGCTTTGGCATTCGCTTGCTGCTGATTGAAGAAACCATGGAAAAATCTGATCAGAAGGGTCGTCCGCGAAAATTCTCCGGATAGTCCGTGAATTCGACCTAGAGTACCGGTAGCGTATAAACGACTCTGTCAGTTCTCTTGCCACGTGCAGTGGTGCATCATGTGACCTGCTCTGAAGCAATCAGTTTGCGAGGGTTTGTTTACGTTCTTTCAGCCAGAGTTCAACGTAGTCGCTCATCTGACTCGCACGAAGTCGTGGAGGTGATAAAGTTTGCCTTTGGCGAAAGTTATGAACATGGTATCATGACGTATCATATCCTGTCAGTAAGTGTTAATGTTTTGAGTAGCCAGAATCGAAAATCCTGCCACCATTGGGATTCGAACCCTGCGACTACCTCTTCCCCTGGGCGAACCCTGGTTCGGACTGGCAGAGGGACTTTCGGACGGAGGGACTTTCGGACGGAGGGACTTTCGGACGGAGGGACTTTCGGACGGAGGGACTTTCGGACGGAGGGACTTTCGGACGGAGGGACTTTCGGACGGAGGGACTTTCGGACGGAGGGACTTTCGGACGGAGGGACTTTCGGACGGAGGGACTTTCGGACGGAGGGACTTTCGGACAGCCATTTTTTGGCATAATTCACCCAGTAAATTTTGATTGTATGTACACTAGGTGTTAAAGGAAGTATTTGCTATACTCGTATAGAAACAAAGTTTATCCATTTTTTACATAAAGGCTCCACAATACCCGTTTTTCTGACAAAAATTGCCCTCTTCCCCTAGCATTACAGCATTACACTGCCTTCTCTATACTAAGTAATTAGCATGCGAGAAAGTAAAAAATAGATGAAGGTAACGTTGTGAAGCTATAAAATGTCAAACTATTCTTGCGTGTAACCATTTTCAGGTTTCCTGGTATTGCGTCTAATTTATGTCCAATGTTCTAAAATCACCTGTTCTGAGACTGGTTAGCCCAGAAGTGGTTACGCTCCATGGAAGTGTTAAATTGAATAATACGCTTGTTGCAAAGGTGCCGACGTTCATTACAATATGCTATGAAACAATCCCGATGCATTTCAGCTATTCGTCAGTAGTCATACCTAATCCACGTACTCTAATTGCAGTAAAATTACTGTCTGCCTCCCTGCATTCCATTTGTCTCAAGAGACGTTAAGAACGATGTTCGGCTTTCTCGAGGTTGTCGCGATGCACTGGACAATGGCCTCACGAGCTGCCATAACAGTGTTTCTTCTGCTTCCAGTTACTTTCTAGGGACTCAAGTCGAATGATAGGATACCAGTATTGACGGCGACAGGTGTAGTCCTAGTGGACGTCAAGGGAGTCGAGATTGCTATGTCATCGATATGGTTGGTAGAAAGGGACTACAAATCATAGGCACACAACAAAGGATAACTTCTCAAACATTATTTTGCAGGAAAACTGTTTTGTCCTAATCAGAGCAATTTACTGCGCGGCATAAGAAGAAAAACTTATTCTTCTAGATACTGGCTCTATTGAGAATTAACTTTTATGACTTATTTTTACCAGTATAAATAAGTTATTTTATAAAGGTTTTATCTTAACTAAAAGCTGGCGATTATTGAGATGTCAGTTTTTGGTGTTTCGTACTATATTTTGTTAATGTTGTCGAGAGGCAGTGCAATCCACTGTTACATAATAAAATCTGATGATGCTGCAGCACGCTCTTTCTTATTGTGTTGATAATTGAAACGATTATAAATATTACAAATTATAATATTTCGACTTATGTCTTACAAATTTCTTACATTCAACTTCAGACAACTCTTCAAATACTTTGGTAAAACAGGCGTCTTCTTCAATAATGTAGTTGTTGGAAGGTATTTACATGAAAAAGTGTTTTTTTTTTAATTTTCGAAATTTCAGAAGTAATATCGATAGAAGTACTGTTTTTATAAGTGTACTTTGCTCTATTCGAGAAAATAATATGTAAAGAAAAACATTTGTGGTCATTTTGGGGAAATTTTCGAAAATGTCCTAGATACGTAAGTTAAGTATCATCAAAAAATAAAAGCTGTTTCAAATTTGTCGGCCAAGGAGTCCATTTTGATGCGATTTATTTTCGTCAGAAGAAGTTAAAAATTGTATATGATGAGGGGAGTAGTGCAATCTGCGTACGTACAAATGTTGATTGGTGTACATACTGAGAGAGGAGCGATGATACATTTACACCCTCATAACTTAACAGAGAAATTTGGACGAGAAATTGAACGATTGATTGATTTTCCGGGCACGTCGACTGCTATGGTCATTGGTCTCGGGGTAGTGGATGCTTTATCCCGGGAGGTGGCGCTATTCCTCCCTCGTTGGATGATGATATCCCGCGCCAATTTCCTCGTCGACTTTCGGGGGATTTCTCCCAGGTTTTCTTTCATCGAGGCACCGCTCCAGTCGGGACAAGCTCTATGCTCCCATTTGGTCACTCATCATGTGTGGACATGTAGGGCAAGGAGGATGAAAGACAGATCGCTCGTGATCCATGACCTGTTTGTTAGGGTACTGCTCTGGGATTCGCCTGGTATTGGCGCGGAGAAAAAGCGGAAAACTACCAGTCAGAGTAGGCGGCCGCTAGAATTGTCCTCCAGACAGCAGCTGTATTCGATGGAACTTTCTAGGTAGTGACGAAAATCACCCCCGGCCAGACTCAAAATCTAGGAACTTTGTCAGGATCGCTACAGAGACAACGCTAATGCTGACTGGGCTAACTCAGCCGGTATGATAATACGACTTATATGTGGAAGGGTATGAATAGAATGGAACAGTAAACGAATGAATACAAAATGCGCGTCTTTTGAGAACTGTGAAATTTGATGTGATATCTCGTATGTGCATTAACAATGCACTCGTGGACAAAAATATAAGCATAAAAATGCAGCGGAAGACGATGCAAGGCTTTCAGACATTTTACTCTATTGTTTATACGCGTGTATTGTTGGCATTGCTATCTCAGAAACAAATGGTTTTCTTCGATCTCATGATTCGCTCTGGTTTTCGAAGCAAGTCGCGTTCTGAATGTACGTTAATACAGTGTTCTCTTGCTACTTAAAAAAAGCATGTTCGCCTGCGAAGCCAAGGGTAAATGGAATGAAACGTGGAAATAGAACGAACCTATAATGTCGGGGGAATGGATACGAAGGTGCCTTCGGAAAAAAAAAACTTGGTCAAGAGGAAAGGGGGTAGCACCCCTCGACAGAGGAGGTGCAGCTGGAAGGGGAGTTTGTTCACACGACCTGATTTTTCTTCCTGCATCGCATGTGTCCACTTGTGCTGACTGCTCGCTCCACTTCCTACCAAACGACAAAACATGATAGGCACTCCTTTTGCCACTACCTACTTCACGATATTTGAGTTGGTCTTCTACGCTCATGAGTAAGTTTTCTGTGAGAAGTTGAGTAGACAAATTATTATTATTATTATTATTATTATTATTATTATTATTATTATTATTATTATTATTATTATTTGTCGTCTATAATTAGACAGTTAAAAAATAACTCTAATATTAATTGCTTTAAAACAGCGGAGAAATAGTTATTTTTTCAATAGCGGCCATTTCTAAGTTTCTACAACTTTGATTGGAGTTAATATTGACTTATTGTGATTCCCAGCGCGTCCACTACTAAGTTCCGTAAAGGTAGTGCATTTTTTTCTCGAGAGGTGGCGGTAATCTTCCTCTAATGGATGGTGAAATTCGGCGCCGACCTATCAGATTGCGGAATTTTCTCAAAAACCGTATCTCCCACCACCGGGACTTTGCCCCAACTAGGACAAGCTCTAAGCTCCCGACTGGTCTCCCGGCACATGTGGTAGTGTAGTGCATGTGTGTGTATGTGTGTGTGTGTGTGTGTGTGTGTGTGTGTGTGTGTGTGAAAGGGTGAGGATAGGACAAGGAAGAAGAAGAAAAGATCGTCCGATGTTAAGATTGCCCGTTTGTTAGGGTACTTCTTCGGCATTCACCAGATGTTGATCTGAGAAACCACGGAAAACTACCGATCAGACCAGCCGACCGCTAGAATTGTCCTCGAGACGACAGAACCCGACCTAGCTATCTAGCTAGTGTCGAAAATCCTGCCACCGTCGGAACTCGAACCTAGGACCTCGGGGTCAGAGGTGCTGCAGTGACATCAGTTGATGCCCTGAGCCACCTCTCCAGATTTGGAATTAATTGGTATTCGTACTAATATCAATTAAGTTAAGACTTTTGACTAATTACAGATTAATAAATCACATTATATTTCAAGACAACGGTATTTTTTTCTATTTTTTAATTCAAATGCACACGTATTTCCAAAGTTATTAAATCTTGTTAATTCGAATTCCATCATATCATTTCCAAGTGGATTGAAATTGAACTATAATGTAGTGGTGCGCTACAACGTAGTGCACAGTTTCTCTCAATAATTTGTAACACTTTCGTAAAATTATAATAACTGTATTATAGTTTATACTTGACGAAAAGTTTTTGCCAAAATTCTTCCCCAAACTCTCAGATCTTAAGCACACGAAGTCCATTCTTTAAACTTGTAAAAATTTAAAGTACTGCAAGTATAAATGATCATGTTTGCTGCATGTTTGGCAACAATTACTTTTATAAAAGCTTAATCTACCGTTCAAGAAACTTTTAACCATACTCTAAAGCGTTTCAGTTTTAAAAACTTCATTTCCCATACATAAATATTTGCCGTGAAAGTAGCACACTAAACACAAAATATTGCGCAATATAAAATCTAGAGAACAATTGAATTAGAACTATGGTTAAATTTTCATTACTATAATTTTGATATTTTTAATTTTCTGATTAACCAAAAGAATACTTACATTCCCTGGCGGTCTTTTTTACCCACTACAAGTTTAATAAAAAACGCGGCTGTCGGAATATTAAGTGAGGTGAATGGTAAGTGGTTTAATAAGCGAGTTAAATGCCATCGGCTTTGTGCAATTCGTCATAGTACCGTACCACTTCTCGTCCATTGCACGACTTGTCAACTCAGAAGTCGCGGCCGGAAGGCCCCTCAACGTTTGGGCAATGTTCCGATAAAGCGATGCACTAAAGCCTATAAGGTTGTCGTAGTTCCGCATGACACCGTTGACAAGTTCTGATACGTAATTTTTCAAAATAAAGAAAATCTTGGAATTGAAAAGCAGCCATCAACTGGCAAACGTTGAAAAATGTTTTCTTTATTTCAATAAATTGCTGATATTTCGTTTAAAGAAACAGACCTAGACATTGTTTGGAACTGGGAGGAGCTCATGGACCTGTTGTCCAGTGTAATAATGAGATAATTTTATTTTGCGAATGTAGTTTTCTGAATAAGACACAGCCAAGTAGTGCAAATTATTTGCTTATTTATTAATGTAATTCATGAATTTATCTTGGTTCACTCACTTAGTTCCAAATTAAAAGAATATTGTTTTTTCATGTAAAATAATCTTTAATTTTTAACAAGTTATTTTAGAAGTCCTCCCAAACTTGCAAACCCGCCGCACTGGACACGCCTCTATTCATACGTAAATGGTGTTTGAGAGAGCTTAATTTCAGTTAAGTATAGCTTTCAGCCTTATACATTGTAATTTATTTTTAAAGCTTGTTAATAAGGAAAAGAGCTCTGGAGCACATATAAATATGTTGCTTAGCAGAGCCAGAGCGTAATCTTCCTCCTCCGTTTCGTAAAATCGTTTCAAGCAGTTGTTTTGCAGCGTCCATTTGCTGATGTGGATTTGGCGGCCACGTAACTCCCCAGAGATCTTTCTTCAGCCACAAAGCGAAATTTGAAGCTTCATTTGTGGCTTGATAGTCCGGCCGGAGTCGCCATTGAGCCCCGCGCGGCGAAGGCCGAGCGGGCGGCGGGCGGGCGCAAGAGTCTGCAGGTTCATCGACTCCTCTCCCCCCCCTCTCCAGCGCGGCCGAGCCCATTGTGAGGCGGTGCGGCCTGGTGCGGGGCGGCCTGGCGCGGGGCGGGGCGGCGCGGCGCGGCGCCGGGAAGGTGCGCGTACGGAGAGGCCCAGACCCTCCCGGCGGAGGGTGGCCGTTCTTAAGGTCACTTTAATGTTCCTGCCCCAGCGTTGTCATATCGGCTCTCCCGGAACGGGCGGCGTCCGAGACCCCAGGCGGCCCCGCCGCTGTCGTCACAGCCGCCGCCGCCGCCGCCGCCGCCGCCGCCGCCGCCGCCGCCGCCGCCGCCGCCGCCGCCGCCGCCGTTGTCGCCGTCGTCGTTGCCACGCGCCTTGCCGCGCGGGCAAAAATAGTCGCGGTCGCATGGCGAAAGCAGGCAGATCTCCGTACCCCCCTTACCCGCTCCCCCCGCCCTCGACCTCCCCCTCCCGCACTCGTCCGCAGTCGCTGCGACAAACGTGCGCGATGTGCTTGTGAGATCCTGCGGAGTACTAGCAAGCTCGTGAAGCGCTGCCTCACTATCCGTTCGTTCCTACAAGGGTCTCCTCAGGAGACCACCCATGAGACTACCGAACACTGATACATGGTCAAGCGGGGCTATTCTGATACTTTTCTTGTATACCGTTTGTGGAAAATGCGTAGAAAAAATACCGAATATGTACCTTTTGGTACAGTCTAAAGAGCTGTACGAAGTAAAATACAACTTAAGATTTACCACAACTGTTTAAAAAAATAAAAATAAATAAAAATAAATAAAAAGTGTGTATCAAATTATCCCCACCTGATGGTCCTAATACGGGACTGAAGCGATACAAGTTGATATCTCCATGAATTTTGATTAGAAAACAACGAGCGGGCCTTTGGATCTAGTGTCTCAGGAGTATTTTTTTTTCTTCTGCTGTGCTCAGTACTCTTAACATATTGAGTTCCTGCTATATCGTCATTAATGTGTATAATTATAGTGTATATTTCTTATTATTTGCTATTTTTTTAAATTTTGGATATCAATAAGTATCAATTCTTGAACTGTATATCATATTAACCCCTTTGACCGTACTATACTTTTTTATTTTATTTTCTAGCTTACTATTGTAAGTTATTGTTGTTGCTCAGAACATTATTTCCAATTGAAATTATATTTTCTGGCAGTTACGAATGGATACATTTGATCTCTTCTGCTGTGACCTTCCGTGCGCAGCCAATTTCGATGAATATGGCCGTAAAATGTTTCCTATTGGAAATGATTGATCTAATTTGAATAAAATCGACCAGGGACGATACGGAGATATACTTCCTCCCTTTAAGGAATTTTATAAGATCACCTCGAAAGTACACGGTCCTTCACGAACATTGGAAATCCCACTCGTTCCAATCACTTTTTCCACCAAAATACGGACAAAAAAACCCTCACCTGATGAAGGAAATTAAGTGTTTTAATAGAACCTGTCGTCCAATGGAACGGTCGGACGAATGGAGATAATAATGCTCTGTCTTCGTAGTCAAAATATATATTTTTGCTTTAGTCATTTTCAAGTAGAGAGGACAAAGAAGCACAACAAACGTGTTTTCTTTCGCCATTTTTTAAACATTAATACAGTAAATTTCTAATTTATGGGTTCGAAGTATTTTTCTTCATAATAATTCATTCAAATACTTTAAATCTCGATGAATTAGATCTTGAAATCCAGATAAATCATGGAATAATATATAGAAGTGTTGTACAACAATTCTCCCTCATTGTACATTAATTCTTCATATGATGAATCAAATTCTAGGATCGATGATAATGCAACATTTTCGTGACTTCCCATGACCACGAAATATTGTCAAATATATATTTTTTCCTCTTCTGACTCTTTGTCATCATATATCTACTTAATTCTCTTTTTTACCTCGTTTCAAAAGTTCCTGTAATTTTCCACCAAACCCTTGCTAAACTAGTAGATATAACGCTAGTGAATAATTCTATATTATAGAAAATCGTACATATGAGTGAACTATTTGTGTACCAAATTCAGAAGAAATTTTGATTCCTCATAACCTCTCACATTAATTTCCTATGGTTTGATTGCGATTCCTGTTTCACCTGCGCCGCTTTGATTTGCCGCAGAGCTCGTGACGCAGCGTGGATTACCTCGCCGGCTCAAGGAGCTCGGCACTCTTGCGCGGGATTGTATCTCCCCGCGAGGCCTCGCATCCTTCGCCCACCGCCGTCCATTGTATATAGTTACTTGTTTAGGTCGATTTGGGGTTCGCCTCGAGTTCTCTCAATCCCGCGAAGACGCCGAGCGCTCCGTCTTTGTTTATGGCGGCGGCGACGGAGGAGCCGGAGGGGAAAGGGGAAGAAGAGGGCGCCGAGCGCCCCCGTCCCGTCCCGTCCCATCGCGAGCGGGGGCGGAGGTTTGCCGTCTTCGTCCCGCCTTCGCCGGGCTCGCGTGACCGAGCGAGCAAGCGGGCGGCGGGCAGCAGGCAGCGCTGGGCCCAGCGGGCCTCCGCCGCCTCCGCCGTCTTCGCCGCCTCCGCCGCCACCTCCTCCTCCGCCAGACGGGCCGGCCGGTGGTCGGCGGGCCGGCGGGCCGGTCGGCCGGCGGACCAGCCGCACTGAGCGGACCTCGGAGGTTCTGTGGCCGGCGCGCCGCGGCGTCGCCCGCCGCCACCACCGCCGCCGCCTGCCCGCCCGCCCGGCTCAGTTCTGGCCAGCTCGTCCGCGTCTCGGAGGCGGCCGGCCCAGCCAGGCCCGCACCGGCCCGCTCCGGCCTGCCCCGGCCTGCCCCGGCCAGCCCCGGCCAGCCGCGCCCCGACGCCCTCGCGGCCAGGCGTCCACGCGTCCACGTGGCGGCAGCCGCGCTGCCAGGCTGCGGGGCCGCGCGGCGTCTGCAGCGCGCCCGCCCGACGCCTGCGTCTGGAGGTCTGGATGCGCCTGCTCGCCCGCCGCCGCCGCCGCCGCCGCCACCGCCGCCGCCCGACGTCGTCCTTTGCGCACGCGGCGCGCCTGCCTGCCTCCGCGGCGCGTGCGCCGCCGCCCGAGACGTCGCCGCCGCCATCGCCACCGCTTCGTCTCACCCGCCATCACCGCCGCCACCGCCGCCGCCACCACGCCTCGCCTTGCGGCGCCCGCCCGCCCCCCTCCCTGGTCGCTTCCCGCGCCTCCGCGCCGCTGTGCAAGGGTAACTATGCACCCATTTCATTCTTGGGACCGCGTCTCGACATACACACTCGCCCTGAAGAAACGAAGCCCCCTTGTTTTTTTCCTTTAGGCATTTTGTTTCATCCTTAATTTGGAATGAGGTCACCAATCAAAAAGAACTATGTACCCTCATTCGTTAAATTGGGAGACTGCCTTCAGATATTACAAGGAGCTTGATGTATTCACACGATTTTTTTATGTTCTAAATACCCTATTTGGCTCTCGTACTGATTTCCAAGGGACAACCTCTGATTGCCGATATTATGAAAAACAATCATTAACAACTTTCTAGAATGATTAATTTTATGATAATCAATTATTTGCCCGTTCTCTGACTGGAAAGAGATCATTGTCATGAATGTGAGGCGGTGCTCACTTGCGCGTCTTCGCTCCGTTTTCGCGAAAGTCGGCCTGCCATGTGACACAGCGTGATTTTTCAACCGCAAAACCGCTGCAGGCGGGCAGCTCGGCAGCAGTAGAGAGCATAGGCGTAAAAAAGTGGCAGGTCGTGGGGCCAGACCGCCGCCGCCGTTTTCCCCGCCCCCCCGGCGGCCTCTGGCTGCTAATTTGACGGCTGCAAAACAGCGGGCGGCGTCGGCCCGCCTCCCGACCCGCCTCGCCCGCAGGGCCTGCCCTATTCCGGAGACCCGTTCTTTTTACCTGGCTCCCGCCGCCGCCGCCGACGCCGCCACCCGCCACGTGCGTGATCGAATGGGTGAATCTTCTCCACCACAGTGGCGACGCGGCCGCTTAGTGATTTTGAAACATGATACGAGATATTTTAAAATTATATGGGCGAGCGCAGAGACCTTTCTGACATTGGGAGGGGGGAGCCCGCAGGAGAAATATTTGTTCAAGCGGCGAGGCCCACACGTCGGCTCGGGGGAATTTTTGTGAGACGTGAGGCCACGTAAATATCTTACTCTAGTGAGTTATTGTGTTGCCGAAGGTTGTATATAAAAAAAGCGTTTCTTTCAGGAGGCGGGCGAGATGGCGGGCGGCGTTCCCATTCACGGCGCGTGGCCTAAACTCCTTCATCCCCTCCCCGAGAGCACCCCTTACGACCCCTCGACTCCCCTTTCCCTTGGGGCGGTCGACGAGTCGGGGGTTTACCTGCACGTGCGAGGGCGGCCCAAGGTGCGAGGAGGTCGACGCCCCTGTCTTGAGGACCACGCCGCTTCCTCAATGAAACAGTGTGGTGAAGGCGCCTTGTGATATGCAGAAGAAAAGCCGGTGCGTTTTGTTGCTGGAAGGAGGAGGGGAAAAAATCTTGCCAGTATTTTCAGCTGTGAAGTAACCTCTTTCCTTCCGTACGGTTTGCGTGCGGGTAATAAATGTTTTAAAAGCGGTAGTGCATAATTCATCGCAAAGGGGCCGTAACGGCAGTGTGGTGTTGAAGTGTCAACATGCGCTTATTAATCGTTAATTTTGAATCAGTGTGCTACCGATGCAAATTGAAGCGTTTGCCTTATTTGCTACGTGATTTAAGGATGTGCTAATTTTACCTCGTATAAATGTTTCAAACATTTATAAATATATGTAGGCTTTTCGTGTGTTCGTGTGATCTTGTGTGTGCAAAACTCTACGCTTGGTAATTTTAAAAAAAATCTTCTTGCATTTTCGTTAATATTGGAAGCAAACTATGTGAATTGTGATCTTGGGTTATAATCTTCGCTCTGATGATGGAATGTTGCTACGCCCGCGCTTTGAAATTATTTTTACGGCGGTAAACATAGCCAACAAATATTTCATTAATGAAATCGAACATTATTACCAAATGCGTAGAACAATAACATATTAATTTGTATTGCTGTAAGTCACGATGTCGTATCCTTAGTTCATATTGCAACCGTCCTGATGCCTATGTGAGCGCGATTTTATTTGATCGGAAATACAATCCCACAATGCGAGGTGGTACTCACGTCCCTATTATTGTTCGCTAGGGCAATCCATATCCATTCATTCGAGGATTTTGAACTTCGCCAATAGCCTATAGAATAACGACTGAACAGGTCCGTTGTTGGTACTACTTCCGCAGCAGCCTACCGGACCAGAACAAACGCACACGCGGGTCTGCGGCGGCATTAGCTTTGCTGGAGAAACAACGATGAGATAGTTTGCCCTATGCGACAGCTACGAAACACGTGTGTGGCTGATGAAATCGCTATTATTATTATCATCAAACCTGCTGTATCATAATGTGTAAGGTTCAAAAATATTTTAATAATTTACCTTTATACTCAACATTTAGCATATATTTCAGATTTGATTCCGTTACAAATCGTATAAACTGCATGTTGGCCCAAGAGAATCTCACGTCAAAGTACAAGCTCTAAAAATTAAAAAAAATCTTCTCAAAATTATTTATATCGTTTTGAAGAGATTTGAACGCACGGACGATTGTGAGGCATTTCTGAAACATATATTTTTAAACGAAGTTGTTGGTTGCACGAATCAAAGGAAATGTCACTCAACAATTGACTGAGAAAAACTGAAAATATTTCATCAAAACAGGGACTAAATATATGCTGTATTGTGAATTGTACGCTAATTGCCATGATTTATATACGTCGAGATATCCATGATCATGCTTCATGAAAACTTTGTTTTCTGAATTTTCACTTTTCGTTGCTGTGACTAATTCCCTTTTATCTGTGCACCACGCTATGAACCCTGCTTTTGTATTCTTTTCCTTGGCGGAATCGAGCGAAAGTGCATTATGCAGGATGAATGCCTCCTCGGGTCTCACCAGACGCCCCCTCGTCCACTCACCCCGCGCTCCCAAACGCCCACCCGCCCCGCCATGCAGCTCCGCGCTCCTCTAGAACTCAGTGGGGCATTTAGTATCCTTTATGTATAGGTCACTGTAGATACAGAGGCCGTTAGCAACGTTCGCCCGTTATGTGACTGGGCGGGCCGTGCGTCCACGTATTTATCATAGCGCTGACGTTTTTCTCGCTCGTCGATACCCGCGCGTTATTGTGACTCCGCCTCGATACCGCTCGATTTCGCGGTGGGCGCTGGTGCGCGGCGAGCCGGGCCGAAGGGGGCGGGGCGGGTTGGGAGGTTGGGTGGGTGGGAGGGACGCTGCATTCTCCGAGCCCGTACAAACTAGACGGCTATCCGAGTCCCGCGAGTAGGTATTTATCTCTCGGTGTATTGAGCGCGCAATGGGAGAAAAATTGCTGTTCGGCGGTTTCCGCGTCTGTAGCGGCGTGAAAGAGCACCCTCCGGATTGGGGCTTTGAAGCGAGGCCTCGCCGTTGCGTCGCCAAAGGCACGCGCCCCCGGTCCGGGCCCATCGAGGACGGGGGTGGGGTGGAGGCGGGGGTGGCGATGCTCTGAATGCCTCCCGGCACCATTGGGCGTCGGCACGGAATTCTGTCGCGGCCGCAAGCCTCCGGGCCAGCGATCGCCGCGAGACGCCCGTCCCGCCCGCGCTCGGCCTCACTCTTCCTGGCCTCCGAACGAGCGCCCTTCCTTCTGTTACTCCTCGACCTCTGCGACTGAAACGCTAGTACCAACGGAAGTGCAGAATGTGGTCAAGAAAAGGCCAGAAAGCTAGCAGCGAACCTCTTAATACTCTGATCTATTTTACCAACGATGAATTTTATTTGTTTAGCCAAAAAAAACTTTTTAAACTTAGTATGCACTTTTTATTTAGATAACTAACGCCACAGTATGTTTCGTGTGCCGATTATCGTTGAGGATTGCTTGCTCGCAGTTCTTGGCAAACTGCCCAAGGAGGCCCTGGCCTCATATGTAGCGTTGCGGATTCAGTCCCTCTCGTTCAACTCTCCGTAGAACTCTGGATATTATCTGTGAACTAAATTTGGGCGTGTGAAGGAAGATGAACAGGTTAAGAGAGCGTTGTCTCGACTTAAAAATGAATAAAACAATGAAAAAATTGTATATTTTATTTTAAATTATTTTATTACAGGAACATTACATATGTTTTAAATATAATTATAATTTCCTGCCTTCTTCTGAGTAATGGTTTCTTTCTGCACAGCAGTTTATTGACAATTTCTCTTCTTCAATGACGACGAGAAGGTCGTGCTAGTTGAAGCTCTGTGAATAATTTTAACTATTGTCGCAGAATTTTTTTCTGAAACAAACCAAGAAAAATCCAAATTGTGAAGTGACGGACTAGGGGTGCAAATTATGGCAGTTAGGGGTGCAAATTATGGCAGTTCTGTATCGCGCACCGCTCTGCGATCGCGCCCGATTTTAGGCAGTCAGTTCTTACTCTGCCAACTTGCCGATAGAATTGCAGTGCACTCGTTGTTCACAAATGTTCTTATGAGCTTTCGATACTATACCAGTGATTTGAATCTTGCAAATACGCATGAAGTTGGGTGATACACACGCTGCGATGACATTGAAAAATTACAACAAAAAAACTTTCAATGGGGATCTATATTCCTGAGACTAAAGTGTCAAAGGATATATTTATTTGGCCTTCTAATTTTACGAGGAACGTACTGATTTCTCTGTATCTATCTTTCTATCTATCTACGTTTTATATTTATGAGCGCACGTATGTGTTATGGTATAAATTCGAATTTGGCTGAATATTACCAAACAAGGACTGTAGTTTCAGTTCCACTCGCTCAGTCTCTTTCTATTTATAGGATACTATGAAAATAATCTCACTGTATGCCACAGTTAAACCGCCTATTACTCTAAACTAAGTATTTCCGAGTTGGCGACGATCCCCTACCTTCGACTTTCCCGATTTACGTAAAACAACCCTAAGTCTTTGCAACACATCATCCTTTTGGCAACCCACACCTTTGCTTTTACCAACATAACCGGACGAAATCCGAAATGATCCGTTCATGGTCATTCATGAAGGTTTATATCCACAGTCTGACTGGGTGGGAATGAGCCGCCTAAGCCTAACATTACCCATTTTCTGGATTTAGCCATAAAACATAAATATAACGAGGTGAGAAAATTATGATTGTAGTGGCGGTTTGGCCAGGAGCACAATCTTGAGCATAGTTCCGCATCGTGAATGAGGGCTGCCCTCCTCCCTTCTTCTGGACCCCGCCCGCTGAGGCCCACCACCACCGCCGATTTTTGTTTCGGGCCGCTGGGGGTTTGCAACGGGCATCTGTTTTTAATAAAGCTATTATCCCAGCATTCTTTTGACGCTCTATGACCACTTGAAAAGGAAGGTCTTGCGGCGGCCGCACCCCTTTATTTCGGCGACCCTTTTGCAGGACCCTCGGCCCTTCTTTGAAAGGGTGGCTCGGGGCCCAGTTTCCGCATGCCGCTTTGGACACAGCCGCCAACCCCCTCCCCGACCAACCCCCGGCCCGGTGCCCCCTTGCCCCCCTGCCCGCCCGGGGCCACAGGACGCTGGGTCCTTCCGGGTCCCTCCGGCCACACCTCGCGAGACCTCTCGCGCCTTCCGCAAACAATCAGAAAACAACAAAAAACGACAAAAATGGCCCGCGCCCGCTTGCGGCTACCGGACATCTGTCTGCATCCGCTGGAGCGGGCCCGCGGGCCCCCGGCCCCCCGGCCGCGAGGGGGCCAGTGGCGACGCCGCCGCGACGGGCGACGTGCGTCTCGCGGCTTCTGGCTCATGTGCGCGGGATCGTTGCGGCAACTGGAAGACGCCTCTTCATCGTGCGTGTAAAATGTGTACCTGTGGCGTGAAGTGAGACCGATGTCATTTTGTAGCGGATTTAAACCGGCCATCGAACGTTTCTATGTGTGGATCTCTAACGCCCGAGACGGGTCTACGCAACGCCTACGTCACCCCCGCAACGCGGGCACTACAAAGTGCCGGACGCGTGAATGACGCGTACGACGCGTTTCCGACGCGCGTTCCCAAGACGCGCCGAAGAACATCTATCATCGCGTGTGTCAGTGGGTATCGACTAGGCGGCGGACGAGCGTGTTTGGAGCTCCTGCGGCACGGCGAATCCAGCACCTTCATTGTTCCCGCTCCCTCGGCATCGCCGTGCGGCCGCCTGCTCTGCCGCCGCCGGCCGCCGTCGTCGCAGTCTCCTTTCCTTTTCCCGCCGTCGTCGTTTTCTCCGTCTTCCCTCTTCTTTCTCGCCAAGATGGCGGCGCGCGTCGCGGGCGCCTCCTCCCTCGCCGCTACGGCCAGTCGCACTAAGATTGTCCTTGCGGCACGTGCTAATCCTCGGTTGGCACAGCGCCTCGCCGGCCCGCCACGCGCCCGGCCGCGCTTCACTCCACGCGCGCCCCGCCCCGGCCGCCGCCGCCGCCGCCGCCTCCACCGCCTCCACCGCCGCCGCCGCCAACCGGCCTCTTCGTGCCGACTCTACTACGGCGTGATCGCCTGCGGCCGCCCCGCCGGTCGCAAGGTACGTAGCGCCGTTTCGCTCACTTGCCTGCCTTTCTTTCTTCCTCTGCTTCTTTTCAGATCAATAACATCTTAGACAATATTTTCGAACGAGGCTCTTCCCCTCCACCCCTTCCCCCCCGCCTTGCCCTTCCTCCGCACCTTGAACTTTATTGACATTTCGCGTCCGTCGAAGCGGACGCCACCGATGCGGCAAAATGTCTTGAACTGTCGCGCGCACGCCCGCCGCCCGAGCGGTCGGCCGGATTCATCCAAACGTGCGTGCGTGGGATTGACAGGGCCGGTCGACCCCGGTCTGCGGGTGCGTCCCGCGCTCCTAGGGGTGGGCGGGGCACGAGGGGGCGAGGGGGAAGGTCTCCCCGCCCCGAGGTTTCCACGTCTCGTCCGGGAGTCGTAGCGTCTTCAATTTATAATCCGCGACCGGGTCCTGAAACTGCAAGCACGTGGGGAGCTCCCGGGCCCACCCGCACACCCCGGGCCAGGAAACGCTTCGTACGAAGTGGAATCCCTAAATAGTAGTTTCCCGTAGGAGCGAGTGAAGCGTGGCGTTACATTGCATGGGAACGGTCGTGAGGCGTTCCGATACGTAACAATCCGACTGGCGAGAGGCAGGAAACGACCTATGGTGTGCAGCCGAGTGTGCCTTTGAGGCCTCGTTGGGGACGAGTCGAGCCACGCCGCGCACTTGATGCGAAGGAAGTTTAACTTTAGATGTAAATGGCACACAAAGGAGAGGGGCTGATTTATGTCGCGCTCGCGTCATTCGCCGGGGAGCTGTCGGAAAAATTGCGAGCGCAAACGAGTTTTTCATTTGCCTATGAAATATATAGGCTTCTGCTCGGCGCTCTCAGTCGAAGAAGAGCTCGCTTGGTTTCGTCGAAGCGCCGGTCGTTTTGTTCCCTTAGGCATTCCGCTCTACAAGGCATTTTTGCCAGTCACTTAAGTGTAATTTTCTTTCTCTTGTACTCCTTATTACCTCCACATGAGGGGAACAACTTAGAAGAGTGTACGCCTATATACAAAGGAACAAGAATAAGTACAGGAAGAAGGAAAAGTAAGAGTTTGAGGAGTATGAGGAGAGATATGTTCACGTCATACTAATATCAAGAACTATTTGACTCATTGGGAGGAACGGTATTGTGTACTCTATACAGACAAGAACTTACAAAATATGAACATGGAAAGAGCGTTTGATGATAGTCGAAAGAAGAAAGGTCGTCAATCCTTGTCATAATACTGTGACTTTTCACGAAAGCAGTTCTTACACAGTAAAAGATGAACGATAACACGGCGCCGCCTACCAAGCAGGAAAAGACGCAAGGGGGACGGTCCCTCAAAAAAGCATGTCCTCCCTTACGGGGAGAATGCCCTTTCTACGTTCGAGTAATGTTGTCGGTGCAGATTAAGTAACCAGTTCCCTCGCATTCGAGGACACGTCATTCGATTATTATTGTTTGATTTGCGTACTAACGTACTCGAAAAGTCCTACTTAAAGACTAATGTTAGACTAATATTTTGAATTAGAAAATCAGTACTTTCAAACACATTTTTGTATCGTTTTTAAATGATTTTGTTGTGAATATCTTCCTTTTTAGAAGGACATAGACCTCGTTCACTTCGCGATTCGGGTCGATCTCAGCTACACTTCTTTTTGGGGGGAGGGGTGCACGTCTTTGGCGTAGTTTCTTTCAATGTTAATATAAAGTCCGTAGACTCTGATCTTTAATTTAAGGAATGAAAAATTATCCTGCCACCTTAGGTTGCAAAAGTTAAACAACTGTTTCTGTCTCTTCAAATTTCATGTTATGTGGTTAGAGTGCAGGGTTGACATGATGGCATGAATTTCGCCAATTAAATAACGAGTAATTCGTTTTACTTTAATTAACTGTATGCAGACTCATTCATTGCTCTCGTTTGCATAAAAAGTTATTGTCAACAAACTGCGCAGCGACAGCATAGCTGTTATTTCTTGTGATTAATGCCGTAAAGAAAAATATAATTCTTAATTTTTCTTCCGTCAGTGTAATGATTCTATTTACACAGATCTTACATACTGACAAAGGATCCAAATGTGCGTAGTTCACTCTTTTCCCTATGTGTCTCATAGATTTTTTTGATTTTTGACATGACATTTTTTCAAAACACATTATCAAATCAAAAACATCCGTTAAAAATAATCAGAATCATTGCATATTATTTTCTAGATAAATTATTTGAAGAGTCGGGAAAATATATTTAGCCATAATACATATTCTTCAAATGCGTGCGTTATTTTTCGACAAAAGAATCGCCACAGGCTGCACCCACAATTGTGCAGTCGCGATCGTGACGTCAACTCCAATGAAACGGTGCTTTTACGTAAGATGCTGTCGGGGTTTCTAATTGTTTTATTACGGATTCACGCCATCGGCGCGCTTCCACTCGTCGTTACCAGTAAAAACCGGCTAGGCGCTTTTCTCTACCACCCATATTCCCTTTTGCAGCTTTAAAATAGAGGGAGTGCCAGGTTACTTAAAGATTGCCCACTTTTTCATACCTGCAAAAAAAGTACGCGAAAACCGTTGATTGTTTGTCTCGTAGTATAGTTTCCATTTTTCTGCCTAACTCCTAACAAACGCTATAGATATGTATACGATCAACTAGAATTATGGCTGTACATGCATATTTTTTAGCACGCCGCTTGTAGTCGTTATGTTCTAAACTGGAATGAATTTCATTTTTGATATTGAACAGGAAAATATTCAGTTTGAAAAAAATTTAATTTATTTTGCCATTGGGATTATTTGGTCGCTACTAATACAGAAAAAATGGAAAATTCATAAATACATACGTAGGTTATATAAAAATTAAACGATCAATTCTTGCAAAAAGTGAATAAGAAATTGAATCTAAAAATTGTTATCATAAGGGGTTCTTAGGTATCATAAGGGTTCTTTATTATTTTGAAAAGTTATTATCAATTTCGATTTAAAACACTTTTTACATCCAACTCATCATGTAACTAAACCAACGCATCATAAATATAATAGAACTAATGAACATTTATGAAAGTTTTAAAATATTTGCCTCGTGAAGGAAAATACGGAGGCTCAGCATTTCAGCCACAAGAATTAACAAAATTAAAATTAAATACAAAACGGGTGAAAAATGGAGGAGCGCAAAACTTCGTTTTAGTTTATAAATTAGTACTTGCTTTACATGCACATGCTGTACCACTGTTCAATTATGATATATTTTATATTCCATATATTTTATACTGGTGGCGTGAATCAAAGTCTCATAATCCTCGAACATTTTTTTATGTTTAACATGCAGTTTAGTCTATTAAGTTATGACAGTTGTCAGTTGACAATGGCTCTCCAGACTTCGCTAAATTGAAATTGAATGCAACATAATCTCGCAATTTGATATTGCAGACAGTTGATTGACCATAAACATCCATACACGAAAAAATAACTTCTCAAAAAATAATAACATTCTATTAAGTGAATGCAGTTCATACGTGAAGGAGGTGCCGGATATCTCTATTGATACTATTAGTCATGTTAACAATTTAATTCAATAATGTGAAATACAAATACATTTTCACAAGCAATTAGGACATTTAATAAAATATATATGTTTGTCTTTTTTTTATAAATCAACATTCAAACTGTTCAGCGTAATACTCACAGTGTCTCACATGCGCTTCATTTGGAGAGTGAGGTATTTGATTTTGGTCTTTATATATTGAAGAATTTGGAGCATGCATAATTGGGAAGAAAGAATTTTAAAATGTACAATTAATGCAAAAGTAGTTCTGTTGAAAAAAATGTTTCATCACTTTTGGGCTGTTACTACCTAGTAGTGCACTAACGTAACAGATATGGAGCATGTACTGAAATAAGTTAGTAAAAATTTAAACCATGTCATTAAGAAATCAAGCGTTAATGACAAAAAGTAATTTAGAAAGAGAAAATTATAAGTAGTACAAATCAAAAAGGGATATTAAATTTGCAAGGGTTGCTTACAGTTACAAATAACCGAAGTGTGCAATCAAAACAGGGTAACAGGTGAAATCCCTAGAACACCGTACCCCACCGTAGAAAAATTCTACGAATGAATACGTTCATGTCATTTATGTGATTCCTACATTGCTCTTTTTATTTATCTTGGTATACTACAACTGCTTTGCCTCTTCTTTTGCCAACCAGTAGTTTTTGTTAAATCTGAATAGGCACCTCTTACTCATGAATGGGCATCTATTTTCATACATTACACGAATCAAACTTTACTTTCCACTTAGGAATCTTATATACTTCACTGAGGTGTGAAATGAAGTTCGTACGATTTGTTGTCGCTGGGTTACCTTACTAGATCACCAACGAAATGAAGGTGTACGCCGAAAGTTACGTACCTTCAAACTTCGAAAAACAATTGAAAATTTAAAATATAATTTGTTTTGAGTCAAATAGACGATGATTGACTGCCAAAACTATCTTTGAACTATATTCCCTGAAGCAGAAAAAATGTAGTGGGACCAAGAATAAACCGGAGCGACAACCTATACTCACGACGGAAGAGATCACTAGGCGTAATTTTTGTAATTGAAGAAGAAGAAGAAGAAGAAGAAGAAGAAAATAGCAATCATGTTCATTAGATATCGGTAAATAGAGCTTACAAAATACTTGCCCGTTATTTTATTACTCATCAACTGATGACATTAAATATGAAGGGTTCGACTGTAAATAGTCTTACTTCACATTGTAGAAAACGGTAAGATAACCCTTCTAACATACTCGCCATATTCAGTATTACATTTTGTGAAAGTATTGTGGTACGTGTGTAACAAATGACGCTGTATACGGAAACATTTCTTCTTTACGGTGACAAGGTGTGTCAAACCGAAACCTTTATTTACTTATATCTGAGAATTCAATGGATATGTCGTAGGACTATCTAGAGCAAAGCCCTCATGTAATGTCTGTAGAAATTCAAATGAATAGTATGACGGCTGAAACGTTGGTATAAGATATTTTGAATGTTGAATGTATATATCGTATATGTCTAATACGCGGCGTCTCCCAAATAGCCAAGCAGATATTGACTCTGGCCGCGGAAGCGTCCGGTTTACTTTAAATGGTTTTTTTTTTGTATTACAATGAATTGTATAGATTATGTAATCCGTTTTTTTGTTAATCGCCAATTCCAACTTTTTTTTTACTTTCCTTGGCTTTTATTTTGAGCATTCCTTCCACAAGAGGGTTTGAGAAGAAAAGTTCCGCTAGTTTTCTTTCCAAGTGGATGCTCGCGTAGGGCGGCATTCGAGAGGAACGCTTACTCCGGGTGGTCCAGGCAGGCACGCGGTCGCCTCGCAGCTTCACCACGTGGAGCTCACGGCGGCGTCGGCGGGGCTGCATTGCGCCGGGCTGCTGGGGAGGGGCGGGGCCGCCTGGGAGAGTCCAGGAGCGGCGTAAGGCGGCCGGCCACGCTGGGTGGGACAGGGTGCGCCGCGACAGGGGCGTCCGCGGGCGGGGTGCGATCGCAGGGCGCCGGGGCCGGGGCCGGGGGGCGGGGCCGGGCGGACGCCCTGGGAGATGCGCGCGCGCGCCAACGCCAGGAGCCAGGCGGCGCCGCCACGCCCGCCCAAGGAACGGCGCGGAGTTCGATGCACGCCCATCAGGTGGGCGGACCGCTTGGCACGTGGTCGCCACTAACAAGTGGCTCGGCGGACGGCCTCGCCATGCGCCTTACCTCGACTTTTCCTTTCGAGGGGCTGCGGTTTGGTAGTGGCCAGATGGCAATTTAAAAATCACTAACTTTACACTCGACCGTAACATTAGACTTTATGACCTAATAATAAAAAAGGAATATACGTTCTGAAGTGATTTGAAATTAGTGAAAAGCTTCAAAGAGCAGGAAGAAATTGTTCATTTATGATATATTTTGTTAAATGAACACGGAAGAAATTTTCAAGACGCAAGAATGCTTTAAATAATGTAATGCATACATTGATATGCATTCCTAAGATAAAGCGAACTTTTCACATCTCAATGCGCAGCCATTGTGTCTTGGTCCCAAGTTAATTTTTTAAAAAGTTTGTTTAACGTCAAAAACAGTTAAGCCATATGACATTCGTAAGATAGTAAGGGGCTATACTCAGCATTTTCTCAATCGATCATAGAAACAAAAAGACGAAATTGAAATAGGGTCAAAGACTCAGAATTATTTTACAGTAGATGTAGACGTAGTCAATAATTTATAATTATGCAATAAAAAATAAATAATGCTTCAGTATCATTATAAAAATAAATATTTGTTTTGACACTCAGTTTTAGTCTTTACATTTATGTAAACAGAACGCCTCACATATCAACTATTTAATGAATAATTACATTATACTAGTTGTATAGTCTCCTATCCCAATGAAAATTCATCATTTAATATTTGAAGGAAAACAAAATTTTCACAAACTCACCTCAAAATTATTGATGTTGAAATTAATTGATGAGATTTTTGCGAAATTAGTGACATCTATAATTCATATACATTTGCTTACCTTTCTCTTTGTTTTCAGTTCAGTCCATAATTGTGGCAAATTCTCTCAGGAAGGTATTAGGTGTTACACACTCTTTCCAGAGTAGTAGTTTCTGACCTCTCTTATTCTTCTGGGATGTCTATGCTACAGAAGTACTGATTGTGAGATATCGACATCCCTAGTAACGGTGAAAATATATTTAATAAAGTCTGTGTTTTTGATAAATTTACCTTCGTGAATAATAGTCTGTCTAATTTTTAATCGTATTTCGGTTAAACCTTTGACAACAGCTCACTATGGCCTAAAGTGAGTTAGCAGTGACTCGAAAGTAAGAAACTGAATGTTATCAAACACGTTTATTTCTCTGGAATATTTCAAGTCCTGTGTTGTTTCGTTTCATTTTATGAAAGATATAAACTACTTTCAAACTTACTTGCGAGCAAAAAAAAGGTTTTTGCTCCACGTTTTTTCATTTAAAATACCCTTTATACTGGCCTTAATAGTTTCTGTTGCAGTCGGGTTTTGTCATTCTGACCCTGCATGTAACTTAATTTCCTCGACTCTAATGTATTTGTAAATTTCATTACAGAATTAGGAATTTTGAAATTAATGGATATTATTTTTAAAATTATTTTTAGTAGCAGTCACAAAAAAATGTGCCTACAGAAAAAGATAGCATTTTGCTTAACATAGCAAGTTTTGATGTTATTTGAAGCATTCTTTGGTATTACATATGTCACAATTAAAATTATGGAAGAAACCTAATATCTTGTAGTGGGTAATGGCAGTTTAAGGCAAAAAAGAACGCAGAGTAATTCCTTTTATCAAATGGATATTTAATAGTACTGTCGTTTTTGAAATAATACTTAGAGGAGATTTTTTATATATGTTGTTTTCAAAGGGCATGTTTTCAAAGTACGTACAGAATATTTTACGGAAAACAGAGTAAAAAAAAAGTATAGTGTAAAATCTCGCAAACCTTACCTGACAATTTTAGTTCCATATTCAGTTTCTTACGTTGTGTAATTGCGATGATTGCACATCTCTGAAATTCAAAAGTAGCCTCTATGGACTCTGAAAATATCCAATTAGTCTCGGATATGTTTCCCCAAAGAATGAAAGTCTAAATTGGACTTACGGTTTATAAAATTTGTGCTATAGTATGGCGGGATCACATATATTTTACAAAACTATATCTAATATTTTCAATGTTGTGTTCATTAAATTAAGACATTAACATAATTAACAAATTCATTTTTACGAATATGTTGTGTAGTTATTTTATTATATAATACGTTCTTTCCTGCTTATAATCCTGTCTGAATACATTTTTGCCATAAATAGTATTTTTTGTGCTTTTTTCTCTCTAAAAATGTAGTATACAAATACACCGTAGACAATTACTGAAACTGAAATTTGTGTTATCTCATCCTATGAAAAATTTATGCTTGCTAATATTGCTTGAATAATGCATGCAGTCTTGTTGTATTGAGCGACGATCCATTGGCTTTGAATTATGTAACTTATTACGATATTAATAACAATTCAAAATGAAGTTGGCGAAGCGCCTGTCATTATTACCTGCCGCAGTGATACATTCTCTGAACTTTCTCCCTCTCCCTCTGACCCTGTCTGCACCTGCGCGGAACAACTTCCTTTGCGGAGTGCCCTCCAACCTCCTCCTGTTTGCATCTTCCTAATGAGTCTGGAGGTTAGATATCAGGGTGCGAAGCTATAGTATTTTTATTCCTCAATAATGAAGATACTTCATTCATTAGTAATTCGTACAATATTATATTCCTGTGCAAGAACATTGTCACTGTAATATACTTTGTTGTCAATTACACAAACTAGGGAAACTTTGGTAACATTAAGGTTCAAAAATTGTATCTATGAAAGGTGACCTAAAAAATGGTGGGTGATTGATAAGAAATGGAAAGGTATTAATATTAACACTCAAAGTGGACTTCGAAAGAAAACTGTACATGGTATGCTGAAATTCAAAGTACTTACCTAGAAGTACTAAATCTTAGAGCACTAATCTGGAAGTGGATTTCTAAGTGATTATTTTCAAAATAATGTTGTTACAATGGTCTTTAACGTCGGTAAGAATTCAATTCGGGGGATGCAATATTGCTTTCATTTTCTCAGAACAATTATAATTAATTTAACTGTTTTTATTAAAATAAATTGACGTTAAACAACTATATGTAAAAGGAAATAAAACTTACACATTATTGTGACAAATCGAACCATGTAAAAATTACTTTATGAACATACCCATCTGCAACAGAAATTCAATGTACGGTATATAATTATAATAATTTCAAGATTGTCCTCTACATGACAGTTGCAAAAGGTTAGTTGTTTTATTACAAGTTCTTGATTGTACAATTCAATATTTTTATGTGAAGTAAGGTTACTTCCTTTTTTCCCCAATGTTACGTGTTCAATGTTATATGGCGAAAAATTATACATTTCCTGTTTCAAGCATGCGGTGAAGACCTGTAAAAAAAGGTATTTTAGAGGGGAAACTGTGGAATATGTTTCCTTAAACCAACACAGCATTTTCTAAACAAATAAATCTCGTCTCTTGATAAGCAGTTTTGCGGAACCTTGGTTGGCTTGCCGTCTTCACCACAACTGGTATGGCACGAATTTCGTGAACAAAATTACCTCCTGCGGGGCTTCTAATTTCCTTGAAAAGACCGTATATTTTTCATATTCACAAGCGTACTGCCTGCCCGGTTCTTCATTTAATCATGTGTTCTTCTGACTTCCACCGCCAGCCCCTCTATATTTACCTCGATTCTTGTGTATTTTGCAGGACGCGCGACACTGAAAGTAAGTTCTCGTGTTCCCGAAGTAGAAAAGTTTCTTCTTCTTTGTACTTTTTTAATCGCCTGACCCGCGAGTACGAATTTATCATTCATAATATCAACGTTTATGAATAAAAGATCCAGTGGGAGATGTTCCCCGGGGGCTTTTTTGAGCGTAATGTATTTGTTGTTGATAGCGATCGGCAGTTGTCGGCGTGGGCCGGCGTAATAAAACGACACAAAGCAGAGGAGGCCGTCCCTGTCGGGCATATCGAGGGCTATCGTGAGCCGAAGCTGCTACCTACGGCCGCGGCGCGATGGTTCCCTGTGGCGGCCGGCGGGCAGGCGGTCGGGCGGTCGGGCGGGCGGTCGTCCGGCGCCGTGCCGCGGTGTGCCGTGCCTGCTCAAGCGGCTTGCCGCGCCGCGCCGGCCCCGCGAGTCCCGCTGCGCTGGCCGCGGGTCGAGGCGGCCCGTCGCCTCGTCAACCCCAACCGCTGGCCGCGAACGTTTTAATGTAGTAAGGGTAGATGAAGTTTAGTTCGTTATTAACCCCGCAGTGCTCGCAGGCGAACTCTGAGTACACACCAATTTATTTTTCTCTTACCTTTTAATATTTTTCCCCTTAGGAATAACGTCTTTTCCGTACCTTCCTACAAACAGTAGATTTAAATCCGTCTTTCGTTTCGGTTTTGACTTGTGTAGTCGTTTCGGAGTAATCAGCAATTGTGGACTCGCTGTCCGAAGCGAGAACTGGCGTTACATTGTTTTTAGTTTTAATAAATGGATAAAAATGGAAAATTCAAAAATGGATGAAAGTGGAAACTTATTAATACGTGTTCGGCTTTTTGTGTAGCTTTTATGAAAGTTGTACAATCTAAGTAATTTACGAATGTGATACATAATATTTGAAACATTTTTAATACATGTAGGTTACAGTATTATTTTAGTGTTGACATTAACTTTTCATTAAAAAAATTTTAACACTCCCCTGTCTTTTCTTTGCAATTTCCTTTTATACCGGGAATAAATTTCCTAATCTACTGTGCCTATATTCACTTTTAGCTAAGTGCGAACTCCCAGTCCGCCGCGACTTCTGTAGGGTTATGAATAAATAGCCCCCTCTAGCTGTTTAAGCCGAAAGACAGCAGCGCAAAGTGTACAATTATAAAAAAATAAATTCCCACCTCCTCTGAGCTACTGTATTGAAACAAAGTTTGCTGCGGGACATCTTAACGCTGGAGGCGGGTTTCCTAGCATTCCCAAGAGCTAGGAAAATATTTTTGACTTTTCCAATTGTTTATTTAAATGCTTTTGCGATCTTTTACAATTTGTACCTTTACGAACATCGCAAACCAACAAAGTTAGTTTCAGTTTTTTATTATTTTTTCTTCAAAAATTTTTAATTGGCGAATTCTATCCCCGTTTTCTATTGAGAGAACAAATTCAGACGTAAGCTAGTATATTACTACACTGAACAATTCAACGAACAAACCAATGACATAGACATTGATTAGTATGATATATTGTTATTTTTTTTTAAAAAAATATCCCTCTAACTTAAGAAAAATTCTTTGTATGTTAATATAAATTAATTTTCCTTACATTACTTATCAAATGAAATTTGCTTAATTATATGTCATATAATATTATAATATATTCATAGTACTACTAGTATGAATGTATAGTACTATGAATATATTATTTAAACCTTATTTAAAAAATTGTTATCCTTAAGCTACCTCATTCTTCAAATATTGCGCACTTTTCAAAAAAATATTTCGAGTTAATTTTTTGATTCTTAAAAAAATTTAGTAAAATTGCGAAAAAATGGAACTTTTATTCAGTGGTAATATTGGTCAACGCTAAACGAACTCAACGTCTTGAATCTTTATCGCAATGTTTTGATAGACGATTCTGACACATTTGTGGGGGGGGTGAGATATAAATTCGTCCAAAGAATATGGCTTATATGTGATTATATCGAAAGAGAGAACATTCCCATACTATGACCAAAGGTAGAAAAAAACAATATTAATAAGAACATTCGCCCTCCTGAGATTACCCTTCTAGCCGTGTATGTCACAAATGTCCCAAGTATTAGCGAATTTTTAACAAAATGTACCCACGTCATGTTAAACCAACATAATTCACAACACAATAGACAAAACATAATTCAATGATACGTTATGTTTAGAGATGTTATTTCTTAAATTAATACGTATCACAATATTATAGAGAATGGTCTCTGATTGATCCCTCTATAATAATATCATTAGATGGGCGGAATGACGTGGTGGAGGAGGAATTCTGCTAAAATTTAAAAGAAAACAAGATTTTATTTGCTAACGTTTCATCCTGTCATGCTGGATCTTTTCAGAGCTTACATTTGCTTCAAAGAATCATTTAATAGTTATATCTGACTATGATAACATATTTGTAACACAGTAACACTGTTTACTTTATATAAATAATTAAATGCTGATATGGCCCCTTGTTTTTCTTCTGGATATAAATGTAACTCCATTATCTGTGCACGTCTTCTAGAATTCAGTGGGAAATATAGTTATTCAAATTATCGTTCGCCATGTTGTACAGCAGAAAGTATTATTCCTTGACGAAAGACATGATGAAGGATAAGAGCCCAAATTTACTGCTGATTTACCCGTGAAAATATATTTTATTACATCGGAGCGAATACTTTTGTTAACAATCCTTGCAAAAAACACTAATTTTTTCTATATTAAAAATTCAATGAGAATATGACTTAGGAAAGGGGATCACAGAATTTTGAAAACTTGCACAGAATTTACTTTTTCCCATAGCACGTCACACAGTTTTTAACTGTTTTTGAAGTTAAATAAATAAATAAATAAAACCTGTAGTTTCCAATTGTATAACATGCATACATGCATTTCTAGGTACAAAATATGAGACAAACATCAATTATGTTAAATTAAATACCGAGTACTATAATATTGTAGTGTCAATAATACGGGTGGTCTAAAAATATTTTTTCATCGAACCTTTTTTCTTTCAAATTTTAAATTAACCTACGGCTCTTTTCTACAAAAAAAGTGTCACGTTCTTTAGATTACTTGAGAAATCGGGGTTACGCACATTTGTCGCAATCAGTTCAGTTCCAATTATTTCTAGTGAATGTTCGGGCACTTATTTCAATTGTATTTTTCGATTTTCTAGTAACCGTACCGTCTTTGCGTGAGGTGTCTTTTTGACTTTGCATATTTACTAGGTAAACATGCCTATTATGACTCCACTTAGAATAATTAATGGTCGAAGTGGAATTGCACATACTTTCTCGTATTCTCATTAATTCCCACGAAGGTTTTGCACATCACAGCCAGTAAAAGTTAAAAGAAGAAAAATGGAGGTGTTTTTCTGGAAATCTTATTCATGTCTATTTTTATAATTTTCTCTCATAATTAGTCACAAATTATTCATATTTGGAAAAACCATGTGCATGGCATTGATAAAAGATCTAGTTTTGAAGAACAGATTTTATTAACATACATGATAAACAGATTCCATGCATTTTTCATAAATAAATTTGTCTTCAGGAATGTGAGTTCAGGAGGGCAAAAAATGTTTATACTTTTGCAATTTTCGACATTTCGGAAGTTTCAATGTACATTTTTCTCAGGGCACATTGCTTTATTCCAGTCAGAAAATCAGAGAAAAAAATACGAAACAAATTTTGAGAAAATTTCGAAAATGTCTAATGGATTTTAGGCAAAGTAACGTAAAGAATCATAAGTTCCATTTCCTTTCCGAGGGACCGCAACATCATCCAGGTCGATTAGGGATTATCTATTTTAGTGAAAATCCTGTGTACGGCTTAGGCGCTAGTGCTGTTCACAGAGAGAGTCAGACAAACCGACGGTCGGACTGACTGGCAAAAAGGACGGACAGACTATAAAAAATTCGTTTTCGTATGAAGAACCTTCGAAACGTGTATTTCCGTAAAATTTCGAGATCGATACTTAAAATAATTACATTACTTTGCCTGTACTATTCAAACGAGAACGTGAAAATGAAATATAGTGTTTTGTAAGAAGGGGAAGCACTTTTGTTTCAGTATTACAGGAGTTTGTAATTCCAACTCGCCACGTGCTTCCTTCCTGAACGAAAACTTTCTGAGGACTACTGTCGATAAACAAGCCTTTCACAGCGTTGTTGTTTTTGTTGTTTTAAGATAGTCTTTCTGAGTGGCGTCTAATATTATCTGCGTGTTTTCATATGCCGTTGCAAGTATATTGAATATACATAATTCCTAACGACGTTTCTCAGGTTAAGAAAACAAAGAAAATATTGATTATTGGTCATTATAATGACATATTCAGAAAAAGAAATACTCTAGATACTCAAGGATAAATTACATAAAAGACAATTTTAATCAGTTCATATACTTGTCAGACTTAGTGAGTCAATTTCTTTGAGTCACAAATGCCAAAATAACTAATGACGCGTAAAATTCTTATCACAGTGTAGGAATCATTATACCAAACTTTCGTGAGTCAGTGAGAAATGTGTTCTGATATATGAATATCTCTGATTCCATTTTATTTGCTTTCCGAAACAAGCATATCAAATATTAAGTAGTCATTAAGACGTTACATTCAATTCACGAGTACCTTTCTTCTTATTGTCTTTTTGGTAGCAGTTTTTTAACACTGGTCACTTTGTCTCTTCTCTCCCCAAACTTTTCCCAATGTCGTCTCTTCTCTTCAGTTCAATCTCTTTCAGGTCGTTCATCACCTTCCCTTTTCCCTTTCCTCTCTTATATTCACTTTCTTTCACAACCCCCTTCGTTAAACAGTCTTCTCTTAACTCATTGCCAATCCAACTCTTCTTACGCATTCTCGTTGTTGCTTTTAAGTTTCGTTCAAATCCTACTCTGCTATAGTCTAAAAAAATCATCATACCTTCTCATTCCCTTCATTCTCAAACTCTTGAGAATAATTTTCTCGCAAATCAGGCTACTCTCTTAACATTTCAACGTGGTGGTATTTGTATACTACAAAAGGCGAAAACACTGGCAAACCAGTACTTCTCTTTTTATGTCGTCAATGTAATCCGTTATTGATTAATTCACAATTGTTGCGTAGCGTAATGCCCCAAACCAACCAAAATGTTGGTTCTTTGTTAATTAATTTCTCTGTAGTTATGAGTATATTTTGGATGAAAATGTAACACTTAAATAATTAATCTTTGAAAATATCTGCAATAGAGAATTCTGTTCTTCTGCATCGATAGTATTGCCGCTACCACATCAAGGTTTTACTATATAAGTAATACTACGTATTACTTTAAGTATTATTAGGTCAATGTATGTATAAGTCGATGAAACAAAATTATTTATATCATGAGTTTCATTGATAGTGATAGAATAGAGATTTCTCCTATCAAAAGAGAAACGACAATGTAATTGTTATAAAATTTTTAAGGTGCCCACTCCTACGAAACTGAAACGGTTGATATCAACATCACTTTGAGAAAAGAAACAGCTCGCTTTCACTTGTTTGCAATTAAGTTTTGAATTAAATTATTGAATTGTGTCAGCCACTATGATTGGGTAAACAATAATTTTGATTGTGAACAAAGTTAGTCATTTCCGATATTATTGCAAAAACATGTCACGTTACCAGGTCGGAAACGTGACAATGTTTTGTTTTCTGAGCTTTCATCTCTGGAAAATGTTGCAGGAAGAAAGGGGTTGAACTTGTAATGATAATAAGCAAAACAAAAAATTCAAAATAGACGTATTTTGAAAAAGAATTTGACATAGAAACGTGTTTTGGAACCTGTTATTGCAGGTAAAAGCGTTTCGATAAGGGAGTCGCGCGTCGTTTAACTTTAATACTTACAACTGTTGACACAACATTAATTTTTTATCGCTCGAACGGAGACCTTGAAGTATTTACAAATGCAGTATTATCATTTATTCTTCTTCTGCACTTCATGCCTTAGGCCTGTTCCGTCTTCACAGTTTCCATCTTTTCCTTGATCTTCCTACGTTTCTTCTTTCTCTTAGTGCATAATACAAAGCTACGTTTGGAAATCTATTTTCTCTGATTCTAAATACTCTACTAGTATTTGCCTATAGCCTTGCATCATAGTATTAATTGCTGTCACTTGTAGTATTTTGCTTATTTTTTAAAAAAATTTATTCGGTATTTTCTTGTGTATCCTTTTAATCTTCGCAAAAATTTCAATTCACTACTTTCTATTTCTGTCAATGTTCTTTGTGTTGGTACCCACATTTTACATCTGTAGAGTAATGTAGGAACTGCCCTAATATTGTAAAATTTAATTCACGTTTATGGCCTTATCCTTTTTTAAGGTGTTGTGCTTAGTTCTACATATTGTTTCATATTTCATCAATTTGAGGTCTATATTTATCTTTTTCACAAGTTAGTTTACAGTCTAAATAATGGAAGGAGAGAGCTTGTTCTAGAATTTAATTTTCTATGACAATTTTTGACCTTGGTGGAACCTTCCCCTGGAATGCCATCACTTTTGTTTCTTCTTATGAAATGCCTTTGTAAATTCTACTTTTGGTGTAGAGACCTCTGTGCTGTGTCCTCTGTATCCTGAATAATAATTACATCATCACGTTTTTATTTTATACCGTCACTTTTTTTTTAACAACTCATGTCATATATATATATATATATATATATATATATATATATATATATATATATATATATACACACATTATTGGGATTTTTTAATAAAATTATCTCTCAATATAACATTGAACAGGAAAGAAAAATTAATTTCTTTTCCCGATTCTAAGAGTACATTTATCCGAACAGAATTATGAACGGAGTACATCGCGAACTGGCGACTCACAGTTTAAAACACGGAAAGATCTTCCGGATTACGCGATCATGTGACCGCTGCGTCGCCACGCTTTTTTCACCGCTGGAGGGGGCGAAGGTGTACCCGCACGTGGCGGCGACTGTACCGCCGCTCTGCAACGCCTTCTCCGCTCCGCGCGCATCTCCTCGTCCGGCTTTCGCCCCGCCAGCAGCCCCCGCTGATGCGATCATCTCGTCTTATTATAATAAAGATACATATGCTTCCGTGAGGCCAATTCATACTCTGAGGTCGTATATCCAGCTCATTAGTGCGTCTTGTGAGCCGGCGGCGCGTGAATACAATATGATTGAACCGGCCGCCGCCGCCACCTTCGCCCGCCACCGCCATCGCCGGCCGGCCAGCCCGGCTCCCGCGCACCTCGCCGCCGTCGTCGGCAATGCTTTTCTCGTCAATTGATGGCGCTGTGTAAACCACTGCCGCGGGCCGTGCAAGAGGAATTGGCGCCTCTTATGAAGCTGCTTCTTCTTCTTTGCAGCAGCTCGCGGCTACTATGCGGATGCAGCTGAGATACGCAGGTGCTTGTCGAAGCAGATCAAATGTCGGATTCTGAGAAGTGCCGAAATGGGCTTCGGGGTTCGAGCAACTATTGATATATTTTATTCGACTCTATTGCAAGGGTGGTCGTGTATGAATTGATGAAGAATCTGATTAATTAGTGAATGGGCCGGATTCAAAATTCAATTAGGATGTGAAAATTCAGAATCATTTGCGGTACCTTCAAAACATCGCCGTGGAGTTATCGGAATGTCGGAGTCAATGAGTGCGTGAGTATTTAATTTTTTCGGGCTCATCAACCATTTAGGCCATGAGTTCCTTAAGTGTAGTGTGTGTAATTTGCCGCGAAGTACCGTCTTTCCTTTTTCGCTGAAACGTGAGATCCGGTGCTGACCTGTCGGTCTAAGGAGCTTTTCCTCAGCCGGTATCTCCCTCAGCGGTGCACCTGCCAGCTTGGGGCAAGCTCTAAGCCCCTTTTTGACCGACGTGTGTGGAAGTGCATGTAAGTGTAAATGTGCGTAAAAGGGGAGAGGAGGGAGGAAGGAATGATCACGATATAAAGGAAGAGGAAGGAAAGGATGCGCGAGTTACTTTGGTCGTTTGTTATGGTATTGCTCCTGCATTTGCCTGGAATTGATCAGTAAAAGACGTAGTTCAAAAGTACCGGTAAGTGCAGCCGCTAGAATTCTCCAGACGGAGTGAATTCGATCCAGCTATGAAGCTAGCGTAAAAAGTCCGTCGCTAGCAGGAATTGAACCTCATAACCTCCCGGTAAACAATGCTGCAGTGCTACGGTGTTGCCGCTTACCTACCCCAGCAGTTCAGAGGATCAGATCTTCCCGAGGGTCCAGCCTCATTAACTCTTTAAACGCTGCCATATTTCCTTCTTGAATGCTAGTGTGATGCTTGAATGCGGAGTTGGTTGTGAATAATTTCTCCCTTGCCTCTGCGATCGATCTAATAAGACCTCGTAATATCTCGTAAATTTATTTATTATATTTACTTTTTTAAAGATGAACGTACTGATCTTCGTTCAATAAGTGTGCATGACTTAACTGTAGATATTTTCAGTGACGTGTAGAAGTTGTTCGGAATCCTTTGGATCACATTGTGTAAAAACTCCCAGCAGTTTTTAGAATAATTTATGATTCAATATAACAAGAGGTACAACATTTTGTATTTCGAAATGTTTCATTTAACAATTCAATTTTTCTTTCTTTGCCATAAAAACCAACACTTCCAAATATTTAAGACATATAAAACGCATCCGAAGATTTTTGTCATCACAAATGTCATGTTGTCAATTTAAGAGCACTCCTGGATGTTAAAATTTGTTTTTTACCTTGAGATTTTTCTCTCAAGAATAGTCGATGAAAATAACACCTTACATGAAAAGTTTTTACTTATGATTTTTTATGTGTAAATGAGATGAGTTTTAACGCGACAAGTAATTTATACTGTAAAGAAATTGCACTTAGTACAAGACATTGTAACGCAGATGATCATTATCCTTCTGTAGCAGCTGCGTACAACGTACCAATTACGGTACCTTTGTGGTTAAACGAATGCAGGTGAATTCAGTGCCTTTGTTGTGGTGTCGTTGTTCACGAACCCCTGTCGCTGTAAAAATCATTGCCGGGTGAAAGACTTTTCAAAGAAAGACCGTAACATTTACGTACACTTTTAGAGTTTGGCATCAGTGTGTGTTATTTTTCAACCAGACGGCTGTTCGAAAAGCCAGAGAAGAAACCCACTTCTTTCTTAAAATATACAGCAGCAGGTTTAATGTGATGTAATAGTTTTTACCCAGAAGTTATTACATACAATATACAATTCACAATTCACAGTGTACTTCTCATTTTTTGCTTTAAATTTTCAATATATGTCACACACTACAAACTGTAAGAACTTTCAATGTATAATATCCAAGCACTTGTTTTTAGAAAATTGTTTGCTTCTCGTATGTTAATCCTGTAAGGAATAGTACGTTTACATATTGTGTCCATTGCCTGTTGAGATGGTCTGTAGCGAACGCAGTGTAGCAACTGCACTTTCAAGAGCGAGCTATCCCCGTATCGTGGTTGGATTTTCTCAACAAACGTGTTGAAAACGACTTAGATTCCGCTCGAGCTCGCTCGATTCTCGCTTGAACTGGGAATCACAATTGCGGCTATTTTACCAACTTGCAGAGAAGGAACAAGACTCCTTAAGGAGAACTCACCGACCCTCTTCTCTTTCGTCTCCCCCCTTCCGTCTCCACCCCCCTCTCACCCGGAACCATTAATGACTTGACTGAAGCCTGTAACGAGACTGCAACGTGGGTACCACCTATTCAAAACAGGTTTTGATCCACGCTGTACGATGTACCATGTTTATCTACTTTTTTTTGTATAGGAAGTTTTTCATGTTCCCAAGTTCCGCTACTTAGGCTACTGCACTGTGTTTCTAATCGTCGAACGGGCTGTGATTAGTAAACATACATCCTTCAAAACCTGACTAAAAAGTTTCGTCTGTTTTCTCTCTTCGTGCACACGCAAATGGTTATTCATGTTTGGCACACAGAACGTGCGGTTTCCGCGTAAGCTTCTCAACCACGAAATGTTTGGTTTGAATTTGGTTTCGGAGCGTTCCTTCGTTGTTCCTCGCTGGAATATTAATTATTGATAGTGAGATACACAGGAATGTATGAAAACAATTATATCTGTTTCCGTAAAATTGTATGTGTATGACTATTGCGTTTATGGACATTAACGATTTGAATGAATAACTAGTCAGAATAACGAGTCAGTTTTTTTATTCAGAAAAAAAATATTTACTTCAAACTCCTCACAGTTTCTGAAAACACATTTGTGAGTTTTCGTTTATCTGTTTAAGCATATGTAAATGATTTGCTTAAACAATTCGTTTAGAAACTTTTTAAGATATTATTTACTCGTTCCTAAATTAATTCAGAATTACAGTAATAATGTCTCGTCAATGGATATTTAAATATAAAGTTACAGATTCGTAATGGGAGTAATAAAAAAAATTAAAAATCTGATAAAAATGAAACAAGATAAAATGAACATAAGGGAACTCAATGTTAACAAGAAAGAGGAAATTCAATGTTAACGGATATATGAAAATATAATTCGTAATCATTTATGACAAAACACTGCAACAATTTATTCGCTATTTAGAATGTTTCGCAGATGCATTGGCATTTTATTATCCGCTTTGATTTGATACTAACTTCCAAAAATATAGTAACTTTGTAAGCCCACTGTTTTTATTTCTTCAGAATTGAGAGAAGCAACTACTCTCAAATGCAGAAACGTTTCCGGGAGACAAATTCGTTGTGCGCATTTCCGTGGAGGCAGGTCCCTTGTCCCCTTGTTTTTCCGCCTTGGGACGTCATCAGTGCCTGGATCACGTTCCCTTGCCCCAGAGCTCTACTATATTTCGGCGCGTTCGGGGCTGCGTGGCCCTGCCGGCTCGCCCCAGTCTGCCCCGCGCCGCGCCACGCCGCGTCGCTCCGTGTCACCACGGCGCACCGCTCAATGGCAACCGGTTGCCGGATTCGAATCCCGGCTGTCCCTGCCGTTGCAACGGCGCCGGCGACGCCGGCCGTGTGAAGAAGGGTACGGAGTTTGAATCCCGATGAGACGATGTGTTTTCACTCGCGGAAACCAGTTTCTCTAGCCTGCCTAGCTTTGTCGTGACAGGCCGCGGCCATGGTTCGCCTAGGCGCGTCCCCCTGGCGAGGTTCTCTAACGGGTCGGGCTTTTCCGGGCCGGGGCCGGGACTAGGACCGGGGGTCGGGGGCCGGGGGCCGGGGGCCGGGGACCGGGGGCCGGGGGCCCGAGGGTTGGGGCCGGGTCGGCTTTCGGGAGGGGGGCGAAGCGGGCCCCCGGCAACGTCCCCCCAGCTTCGCCTCGTTTCCGCAACGCGTCTCTTTTAGTTCGTAATCAATCCTCGGGATGCAACCGCTCGCCTGTCTCTGTGTCGTAATACCACCGGCACCTCATCATGCGGACGCCTCGCTGCATAATCAGGTTGTCGACGGTAATTCGTCTGTGATTGAGAGTGTTATTTTGCTCTGTATGTTGGTAGACCTTTGCAGAGTGATTTCGGGAACAATGGTCGAAACCAAGTATCTTATTTAGCAAGTGAAATGCGTTGAAAATGTAGGTATTATCTATATTCTTATTTTAATTATTTGAGAATAACATTTGAATGTTGGAATGTATGATCTGTTTTCATATTTATCTACCGTCACACTTTAATTTTTACTTAAAAAACCTGTTAAAATATGTAATCACTGTGGTATGGATATCCCTCATTAATATAACATTAGTGTCGTGAATTAAAATTTTAAATTTCCTATTTATTTAATTTACATTTTCTCATTTAAGAAAATGATATGAGAAATTAAGTGAGATATTATAAATTAAATTATATTATGAAAATGGGTTTAGAAAACTTTCCAGACATTCCAATATCATCTGTAAATACAGTAAAATCACTACTCTTAATTTGGATTCCGAACATTCTTGTCAGCATATTCAGTATATTCACTTGACAAAATGTAACTCTTAGTATTGACTGTCAACCTTTGTTAAAAGTATTTATTGAACTGCAGGATAGATTGAAAAAAAAAAACTTTAGCACCGTTGAATGCGAAGTTAGCTGATGTGCTGTATAGATTATTGTGAATAATCAAGTCATGGGCATAAAATCTATTAGCTATTATAAACTTTTCGAATCATTTATTTCATATACTTCATACGAAATTACCGTTCTCCTTAATCTACATTCGATCCCACAAAAACACAACAACCCATTGTTCCGAGAATAACAAAAAAAATGTTAAATTGATATATGAATAATATCTTGTTTGAAAAATAGTTTGTACAGATTACAAAACGTTCGCTTAGAAACTTCAGCGGTATCAACAGATGCTTATTCAAAATTATCCTAAACATTACGTTTGCGAGAACAAAATAGTAGTTGTAATGATACAATTACTTTTAGTAAGGCTCTTTTTTGAAAATCACATTAAATTAACGACGTACGTTGTTTTCTTTTGATAGGATAGAGATAAATTTTATATATGAAGCTTTTCAATATAAAAATATTGCAATTAATGTATACTTTTAACATTTTAAAGGTGGAAATTTTTAATTTTGGAAAACAGTTTAGTAATCAACGGTAATTCATCAAATACCTTCGATCTATTCTAACCAAAACATTGCGAATTATAGACTTAAAGCAGGTGCACTGTGTACATGTTCATTACTAAAAGCTGCCCCACAAACAGCATTCCAGTTAAAAAGCTATCCCAGTGAAGTAGTAGTTGTATAAGAGATGCCGCTTTGTGTGGCTATTAGGCAAATATCCAAGGCCCGGGCCGGGCCGAGTCAGCCGTTGAAGACGCGACGTGGGCGTGCCCCTTGAAAGCCACCCCTCAAGACGTGCCACCGCACCACCCCCGCCCGCCTCCACCCTCCCTCCGTCGCCCCCCTTCTCCGGCCGCCGCCGCCGCCGCCGCCGCCGCCGCCGCCGCCGCCACCGCCTCCCGCGCACCGTCTCGCACCTGATCGGGCGACCCCGGGGGCGACGGATGCCTTTGAAGCGGAGGTCGGAGTCTGCAAGTGCAGATGGAGTTAAACGCAGGGTAGGATTGCTTAGAGTAACTGTGCCGGAGGACTACCGCCAATTTAAGATAACTTCATGAGTCAGCAAATAAAAGTTGCTTAATCATACTGTCAGTAAAAACACATGAAAATAATATACCGTATTTAAACCTATAATATTACTTGAAAAAAATTAAAGACATGATTTTAATTTATTTTCGATATATTGGAATGATAGTACAGATATTATTTGCCTTTATGGCACGAACATTATATATTTATGTTTGTGAGGAAATAAATCAAGACAACGCTAGAGCAGTTGCTAGTACAGTTTTCAGGCAAGATTGCCGAGCAATTTTAAATGAAAGATTTCTTGCGAAAAAAAGAACAAAAAACAAAACAACAAAAAAACAGAGATAAAAACCAACAGTCTTGGAGGTATTTTCCAAATATTTTAATTGCTAGTTATATTGTAAGTAAATCTTTGTTTTACACTGTTTTTGAAGAGTCAAGAAGGGTAATTTTTCAGGAGGCAGGTGGAGAGAGAAAGAATTGGCTGGAAATAGAACGCGTAGTCAGAGATAATTAATATGCAAGATGTTCTGGTTAAGATGACCACTTCTTTATCTGGATTCATTTGCATCGAACATAGTTATTTTTGAACTGGTAGTTACTAGTTTAGGTTAAAATGAACAGTACTTGCACACGAGACCCAATTTTTGCGTGATAAGTTACTAGACCCTAGACTTTTTTTTTAGGTGAAGTCCACGAAATATCTGGCCATTCAACCAGGTGCTTGATATTAATTCCCATTCAATTTGTGCTGTTCTTGAAAAGACAATCCCCTTTGCTTACAATTAAATTTAAAAATTTCAAAAGAATGTAGAATGAAATGAAATGTAAATAATGCGCAAGGAACATACTGTGCCATTAGAAGAATTCATAATAAGTTTGAAAAATTGCTTTTGATATAGCTTTTGAAATATTGCGTTTGAAAATAGCCTTTGAAAAATTGCATTACGTATTACTTTAACACTTATTGTGTAAGTTGGTAAATTTCCGTGTGAAATGTTTTATTATCGAGAGATTTTATGTCTCAGCTGACAAATAAATTATATAATAATTTGAAAAAGACTAAGACTGAAATTATCTTGGATTAGAGACCACTTATATGCAAGCAAATGTTTTACATACCAATTTATTGCATGGATATTTCTAAAATTATTCCTCCGAGAAGAATATATCTGTTTATTAACGATTAGTTTATGGAAAACATTCGATTAAAAGTTATTTGTATGATTAATTGTAGCGTTATTATTCCCCTCAATTTTAAGGACTCTTCTGAAAATTATTTAAAATACTTTTTTTTTTGTAAAGCAAGTTTCTTTCTATGTGTGTGATACTGAAAGCGATATTATGGACATTTTTCATGTCTCCAGATACTTAAGCACGCTTGCTATCTGTTTACTAAAACATGTCTACAAACTTTCTTGAAAACTTTTTGGTGTATTCTTTCTGAGTTGTATCGTGAAACGATTTTCAGAGAAACGAAAATTAATGCTTAAAAGTGTGTTGATCGTCATTTGGGAGTGTGTTGTTAATAGGTTGAAAGTTTCTTCGACTTCAAGCGCTTAAAAAGTTTCGTGAAGAAAATGGGAGTCTTTTAATTTTTAAATTATTTCTTTCAAATTTTCAGTAATGCATTTCCAGACTCCAAGTTCACAAAGTTTTTTAATACCATCTATGGCGTTTGTGTTTTATGGTGTGAATAAAATTTTGTGTTCTTTGTTTTACTAAAAGAAAGCATGTCATTCAGAACAATTGTTGTTAATAGTAATAATTGCAGTGAACATAGCATAAATTAAAAGGCTGAATTTTCATCCAATATTAACATATGACTGGATAAGAGGTTGCTGTTATAATTAGTGCTTCATAATTAATAATAATAATAATAATAATAATAATAATAAAATTAATAATAATAATTAAAATTATTATTATTACTGTCGTTTAAGTTGCTTAAAATAGGTTTTTGTGATTTTGACGATAATATTTCGGGGAATTGAAAGTAAAAACATTTACCATAAAACAAATTCTTTAGTAATGTGTGAATTGAAACTGGACTTCCCCACTTGAGAGACCAAGATTTACACACTCATGACTAAAGATTATGTATCTTGCCCTTTTTTCTTATTGCGTTTTGCGTAAAATTCGTGTACTAATAAATTTAATTTTTCAGAGATTCATTCGGATGTATTGTTGCTGTTGTACCGTCCCATTGAACTATAATATATTGTTGAAGACATTTCATTAAATTCCATTCTGAAATGCCTACAATTTGCCAAAACTATCTAAAAAATGACTGACAAGCAAGAAGTATTCGTGGAATCTAACATTCCGAATGGTTTGAAAATTGTTCTACGTAATATTAAAAATATAAGAAAGTGGTGTAAAATGTAGCTGAATCGTACATGAAAATATAGAAACTCTTACTTTCCTGTGACCTTTAAGACGAAGTAAGCGTTGTGTGTGGAACAAAGAAGCTCAGCAATAACTCCGGGATCACAGTTCAGAAATATTATGAAACATTAAATAAGATCCGGAGTTTTATATTTTTCAGAGTTCCTTTATAAAGAACAGCAACTTCCCTCAATTTCCATTTGCAATATTTTAAAATGAGAACGTATTCCTTTGGTGTTCCTTCATGATGTTAACGCCGCTTGATAGTGCAAATGCAACTACCTCGGTTTATTTCCCAACGCTTTCTGCTCCGTATTAAAGGCTACACTAAATTGAAAAACTATTGCTTTGTTTATATCTTTTAAGTAAAATTCTAAGTCTTATATTTCCACGGCGTGTTTTAATGTTTTGTATAAAACGCATCATTTTGAAGCAACTCAATTCTACGAATTCCCCTCGTCAGAACAGTCATATTTTAATTATAGTTTTGGCAAATACTACCACTTCAGAATTCAATTACAATGAACTATTAACGACAACGAAGTGCCCAATTGTTTTTAATATGTTGGAAATTACATGGAAACATTTTAAAGGACTTCGAAGTGTTCATTTTACAAATATTCCCTGCCAGATCAATACATAACGCACCTGAAACGCACGGCTTGTAGTAGTACATTATGATTTCGTGCGCCTTAAGACACATATTAGTACTTCTTAATATTCTCATTTCTTAAGCAAGATTAAAATAGTACTCTTTCACGTTTTCCATTTGTTTGACCCGCAGGTTGATATTTGCTTTTTTAAATGCCAGTAATTATTTGTTTTCAAAATTTGAAGGCGAAATATCTGTAAATAAGTCGCGCACCAGTGCAGTAAACGTGGGCAGAGTAGCCCCTTCTACTCCTCTAATATCACTAACGAAGTTCTGCAAATTGTATGTAGTGGATCATTAACGAAGTTCTGTAGCTACAGAATTACGTATCCTATTATTACGTTCCCGTTCGTCGTACCATACCAAACTCACTGTTAGTAAGTATTCAACAACTGAATTTACTACCCTGGTTAAGAATAGAACTTGTTTACATTAGTGTAATAATTGGATGAGATTAAGGAATTTTAAATTCGGCATTATTTTCTCAGACTGATGGAATGCATTTCTGGATTTCAAATATACAAAATTTAACAGATAATATGGAAATACTTTTGAAAAGTCATTTATTTTATTTTTAAGAAAATTATTGAATATTTGAATTGAGTTCTCTTGCGATATCTATGTAAACTACCACTTCTATAAAAACTTTAATTTCTTTAAATTTGCTCATTGGATAACGATGCCCTTTTCGATGCATTCCTTTTTTCTTAGTAATTGCCAGGGATTGATTTCTGTCGGAGCGCGACGGAACGGCGTTCCGGTACCTCAGGAATATATTATTAATTTAAATTATCAATATATAACTATTTCTATCAAATTAATGATTAATTTGAGGCGCGTTCCGGAACCTAACATTTTATAAATCAAGCACTGGTAATTGCTGCAATTTATAATCAATAATTTATTGAACACCCAACTTGAAAATTTGTTAAAATGCTGTTGAAGAAGTGCATTAAAAGTTAAAGTGAAAAATAGTTCGTAGATATCCAGAAGGATCACTCATGGATTTTTTCATAACTACGAAAGCTTACTCTGAAGTTTCTCAAAGTTTATTTTTCTGCCAAGAACACAAAATTACTCATATTTTTTGTGCAGTAGCCACATTCGAACTGAAAGTAACATGACAATGTCTGTGCTTCTTGCGTTCCCAGCAAAGAGTGGTCTTGTACTGCGAGTTTCTTTTGGCGTCGATTCAAGAAATCAATACCCGCACTGCACACTGAGGGGACGGCGACTCCTTCACAGATATTCTCATTTTCTGCTCCGTTCTTTTCAGGGTTCAAGTTATTCGTAAGTAAGGGGATATATCTAACTGGATAATGATTTTGTCTACCAAGGAAATTTTGCCAGTACACACTTGTACATCAACCAGTATTATTATTATTATTATTATTATTATTATTATTATTATTATTATTATTGTTTTTATTTTCTCATCTTATTGGCACATTTGAATGAATTGCACAGATATACAGAATCAAAGCACAATACATCTATTTTTAAAAGGAATTTATAATACATTGTTTCCCATGAATTTCCGTACTATCCTTGTTGTTGAAATAACAACTGCCTTCTGCATGGTCTTGTACAGGTCTTCATTCAAACCCAGTTGCTTAAGGCCCCACATCAGACTCCTAGGGATGACTCCGGTGTTTGAAACAATTATCGGGATAATGTTGACTCTTTTCATATTCCATTCATTAATTATTATTATTATTATTATTATTATTATTATTATTATTATAACGCTTTAATATTGCGTCTTTATCATTTATTATGTTTATTCACGCGTGACCAGCACATGTTTAGTGAAGCACTGGCAGGAAACTGTTAAGTAAACACATTATTACATAGCCTTGATTATAGACCCTGCACTAATTCCGTCGGAGGTGCTTATATCAAATAAGATTTTAACAAATAACACAGCTTTCCGTGTGGACCACGTTCTTATAAATTGTATACAAGGTGCTGACATTCAGCTCTGTGTTTTAACTACATTTCACTAGACAATAACTTTCTAATACTAATGGCGTGAGGTAAATTCCTTAAAATAGTTTTCCTCTGAAGATAACAATCACGTAAAAATTATCATGTAATATTAATTTTATGAGATTTATTTTAATGTTAATTTGTTTCTGGTTTTACTTACATAAAAATAAAATTATCCAACTTCTATATTAATTATTTAATAATTCTTAAAACTAATGCTGCTAAAATAGCAAGTACTTTCTCGACTCTATTTTCACCTAAAATTACGCGAAAAGAACTCAAATTTTCCAAAAATGTTACATGACCTTATTTCAAATTATAAAATAAGGAACAGATTTTATTAAAAGGGAAAATCTCTATTTTTAACATTTGAGTTGTAGGAAAACTCCGAAAAAGTTTTGAAGGTTTGCAATTTTCGAAAAATCAGGGTTTTTTTAAGAACATGAGACCTATACCATTCCCTTAAACGTCCTTCCCACTATACAACAACAAAATTTAATGAAAAACAAAGAAGCCATTTTTTTCTAAATTTTGAATATGTCCCAGGGGCTTCACGTAAAGTACTTCCCAAAATTAAAATATCGGTTTCAAATTCAAGGGCCCCGCGACATCATTCAGATTAATTGGAGAATGTCATTTTTGGAGAAAATCGGCGGAACGATTTAGCCGTTAATATTGTTCACAGACCGACGGACAGACAGACGTTTTGCTCTCATTTAATTTTTGGATATCGAGGACCCACAAAACATGATTTTTTGCTACACATGTTAGAGGATTTGTTTTCTAAATTTAGCAATTCGATTTATCCACTTTTTCTTTACCAGGGTTCTGTAATAGTTTTTCTGTCAAAAATTGGCCGTTTTTCGCTTAGTATGACGTAACTTTCTTCTTCGTAGCAAGAAAGTAAAAAGCATGTTTAATTAATTTTGGAACAGTAAAATATTCTTGGTTTAGAATTGAACATTTTAAAAATCCATATAATATCTCAATCTCATTTGGTTATAAAGTGAACGTGATAGTTTTACACGAAGTTAGAAAGTAAAAAAGGGCCAAATTAGAAACATTCCAGGATTTGGTTCCCGCCATTCGTGCTTACACTGGGCAAGCGGTTCCTGCCGCCCGGTCACTTTTCGGGCCAGTGAGCACGCGGGCGGGCGGAAGGGGCGTATGCAGCCGGCGGGCGCGCGTGCCCGCCCCTGCCTCCCACCTCCACCCTCGCCCCGGCCTCAGTCCCCGCCCGCATCTCCACCCACCTTCCCTCCCCCACCTCCGCGGCCGCCTCCGCCGCCGCAGACGGGGCTTGGCTAGTCCTTTCGGGTACTCTGCCGCGCGCCCTGGCACGCACGGCCGCCCGCCTGCCCCAGGCGCGCGCGCCTCACGCCGCCGCGGTGTCGGGTCCGTTCTTCCTTTTTCACAACTTGTGCCACGCCCCCCCCCCCCCCCCCCCCTCCCCCCCCCCCCGCCCCCTGCCCTCCGTCGCCCCTCCTCCTCGAGCTGACGCGCTCGGGGTCGCCGCCGGCTCCTCCCTCCGGCTCCCCCGCCTACCCGCCCCCCTCGCGCGCCATGAGCACCCGACCGCGGCGTTGCCCCTCCAGCCAGGCCGAACCTCCTCGCCAATTGAATGGGAAGGCGCGGGAAAGACGCGTGGCCGGGACGGTGGCGGCGACGGTGGCGGCGACGGTGGCGGAGGCGGTGGCGGAGGCGGAGAGGGAGGGAAAGGGTGGCGTACAGCTCCCACGTCCCGATTCGAGCCCAGTGGTAGGCATGGCGGGTTCTTAGGAGAGCTGTGATGCGGGAGAAGACGAAAGCTGCGGGCCAAAAAAAGGCCATGTCTACATTGTTCCAATACATTGACAATTATATCTGTAAAGCTAACTGCTTGAGGTGTTGGAGTTGAGGAAAGGCCAACCAAAAGAAGCAGTGTGGTTGGCGTAGTGGTTGTTGTGGTGTCAATGGAAGGCAGAGGCGAGTGTGGTCAACGTTGGAGGTAACGGGGACTATTAGGATTCTTGGGTGGTGGCGGTGGGGAGGGAGGATCGAAGATGAGGCGGCGGGGGCGGGCGAAGCCACGCGGCGCAGCGGTTGGAGGGAGGCGCGGCTTGCAAAGAGGGGGAAGGTCGGCGGTGCAGTGGCGCATCTTACGGGGCGTTTACGGGGCGTCGCGTCGCGGCGTGGCGAGGGGGGGGGGACGGGGCGGGGTAGGCGCGTGGACCCGTCTGTTGACGTCTCCGCGCAGCGCCCTTGCCCCGAGTCGTGCTTGCGACCTAGTTCCGGGCGTCGCTTGCCGCCTCCCGCCCCCCTCCGCGTCCCCCTTTCCGCCCACTCCTTCCTCAACTCCCGCGCGCGGCGCCGCCGAATCCACGCCCACCACCGCCTCCCCCTCCTCCTCCCTTCCCCGGCCGCACAGCCGTACTGTCGCTCCTCGACGTTGCCACTGCGTTCTGAGGCACGTGGAAATCGCACGTGACTGCCTTGTTTACATTCCACGTTCTAATGTTTCTTCCTCGTTTATTGAATTTGCTTGAGGGATTGAACTACCCATGAATTGTCTAGTCATTTGACTCGCGTGATATCAGACTGAAAAAATTATTATTTTCTTGACTGAAGAAATATTTTTAAGAAATATCAAAAAATTCCGTTTTGTTATAAATTCAGTGTTTTCGTTCTTGATGAATTTATTTTTATTCATATTAATCGAAATAATTAAGTGAATGCAAGGACCATTAAATAAAATAAGGGATCCGGTTCTGATTTAAATGGCTGTGAATAATTATTGAGTTCTAAATGATATTCTTGCACATCTATTATCCTCAGAGACACTTTCGACACATTTCTGTCAATAACGCCACAATCTACATTTTCATTGGTCGTCATATCCCTAAATACATTGATTGGTAAGCCCTAAAACATACTGTTGTCTTATCTGTATTGTGAAACACACAGGAAGAATTGAATATTCACTTCCAATTTTGTGGAACTTTTGATTAATTAGGGATCCAATTAGTATTCGATCATCAACTACTATTAACTGTCTTGACAATGCGTCATTTGGTTTTTATAATATTGTAGTTATAAGAATTACAAACCTCTAACCATAGTTATAGAATGAGTTGAAAACAGAATTTTGAGAATTTACCTTTACTCATGTCTTTCACTGAATGTTCTGGTTTGACGTTTTACGCTTTATTTATTATTTATTAATCTACTGTCTAAAAGTATGCGGGTGGGAAAAATAACTCGTTTTGTCCGTGTAGTGACACTTTCAATTCAATCTGATATAGCTTCGCACCTTCTCCATATTTCAAGTGTAGGTTTTTGCTTCAACTAGATGGTTCTCAGGATGCCTCCGTAATGCCTGCATTACTTCTCCACCGTTATATCCCGGACTTATTATATAATGATATAAGTTTACAGTAAATGATGCTATTCTGTGCAGATCCCACTATGACTAAGAAAAGAAACATTTCTTCCAGAAGGGTTTGCATACAAGAAAATGATAATGTTGAATTTATACAAGCTCCAAATTTTATGTTCCATTGCATTTCGGGAAATAATGATATACGCGTTACGAACTTCAATCTTTTATTTTATGGCAATTAAAACTCACGAGACTACTGAATGGTATTAATTTTCATAGATGTAAAATAAACATCTGTTCGATGAAAGGAAAATAAGACGGAACCAACCCTTGACAATTCGTGCGGTAGAATCCAACTATCAACGAAATAAAATAGACAAAGTAATGGTTGGAGAATTCTTATCTAATTTCTTAATTGTCTAAACACGGAAACCAAGAACAATGAAAGGATAAATAGTTACGTATTGTTCTTTTAAAAACCAATTATGACCGTCGTTTATGATTTATTAGTGTATAACTAATTCTCGAAAACTAAAGCTTTCTGTATTTGGAAACTACATCTGGCAGTTCTCAGGATGTGAATTTTAAACGTTTCATTTGCATGTAATATAGTCATTGTTATGACATTTTGAGTTTTTTTTTATTAATGCAATTACGAAAGGTACTATATCCAAAATATATTCCTTTCTTTTCTTCAAATAGGATTTTATTTAAACCTCAATATTTCCATTTGAACCATTGACCAGTTGGTGTTACACAAGTGTATAAATGTTTTCAACCATATATTATTTTATTAATTAGATCGTTGGTGATACAGATACCTTCTTATATAAGTGTAAATAAAAGATATCTGGTGTTAATAATCATCTGTTATTGATATTATTATCAACAATATAGAGGATTATTGATACCAGACATCTTTTATTTACACTTATATATTATTTTGTTCAAAATTGGTGCGCTAAATGTCATTATATTACGTGTATTTCCAATAATGAAATAATTTTGGGTGGAAAGTCTGATTTTAATTGAGTTATTTTCGTCAAAGAATAGTAAAAATTGTACGTGCCGTATTAGGGAGAAGCGCACGCAATCAGTCTTACACATATATTTTTCATATTATAAGTTTGTTAAGCCCATACAACAGTTTGAGTGATTCGTTTACGTAAAAATAATATTGTAATTTGTGTTATGGTTGTTTTGTATTATTGCCTAAAATATTTGGTTTCTTAAAGAACTATTGTCATTAAATGAATAATGTGTAATAGTAATGTATGTATGTAACTATGTATTATGTGCGTGGATATGAATAATATACTGGGTGTTATCTTTGAAAAAAGTAGACAAAATTATACTCTGTAAAGTTCGTTTTCTTCTTCTCTTTTCAGCTACAAGTATTACTCCTCTATTGTTACAATGTACATCGACCCTCAATTAAATTTTTGGTTTACCTCTTTCCCCTTTTTATTTTCTTAACTGTTTGTTCGAAGCCATGGTGTCGGTAAACTTTCCATTATTTCACTTATAAAACGTACGTTTCCACTATTATTTCTCTCCGATCGTTGAAAACCCCATTTGCGAAAAATCTCACCACCACATCTGTGGGGCAGCAAGGTTATGACATCTCATTCTGAAAACTCCAGGGCCTTCCCGGCGGCTGCTCATCGACCCGGCAGCCGCGCGAGCGGGCGGGTTGGCAGGCGGATGGGCGCGCAAGCGGGCTGTCGATATTGCAGGATGGAAGCCGTGCGTAGCCTCCGCCTCCGTCTCATGTTTACGCCGACCAATTACGCGTTGAGAATTGGTATTCGCGATGCTCTTGTGTATTAAACTTCATTAGAGTGGATTAGATTGCTTGTGGGCCCACGCACTGCTGTGCCGAGTGAGATAATTCCAAAATTTCACCTTCCTTCCACGCGAAGCCCTGTTCTCCACCCTCGTAGAACGTAGGCGCAGATCTCGTTTGATTATTTTTCAGCGACAGATATTTTATTGTTATTGATAATATCCATATTTGAAATGGAATGTAAGCAGGATATATGAGTCCGCTGGAGATATAATGAGCGGTGTACATAAATTTCTCGTTAAATTTTGTTTCATGAACGGCACTGTGTATTGGTAATTGGATCATTCTATTTATGCTTTTTGCTATTACTTTTTCTTTTGCAGTAAATTAATAAAGCAAATTATTGCAGCATTACAGGAAAATACTTATGTAACTACATTTTGGTCAGTATGCAAAGGAGCTCTTGATGAAACAATTAATAATTTGTCGATAAATTAATTGAAAACACATTTAAAAATCTATTACATCAAAAATGTCTCCGTAGTGCACCTCGTTCACTATACTTACATCAATTTTTTATTTTTTCAGACATTTTTAAGTAGGATATATTTTTCTATTTTTATGTTGTTCTCGTGCGATTAGTAGTTGTTATAGACAGGGTATATTATTTTATTAGTTCCTTTCTTCTCGTCCTTTGTATCTTTTCTTTAGAGTCACACCTGGTGTTGTAAACCTGTTTTGCAGTGGTTTTGTACGTAATGTTACGAGTACCTCCATCCGTTTTGTTCCATGGTTGATCAAAAATTAACTCGGAAACTTCTTTAACAAGTGCCAACATGATTCATCTTCTTTTTGTATTCGAGATTTTCTCGGCTTCTTAGTCCTGCCACATGTTCGACGAACTTCCTCGATCAGGAGATTCATTTGACCGATACACAGTTAAAGCAGCTTCAATTTGTTTGCTCGTTAATCTATTTGTTAGCCTCCAAAACTTAAAAATCATTTAATCTTTAGAATAGCTTAGAATCTGAATAGAAAAATGAAGTATACAGAATTTTATAGTGCTTTAAATAGAACGTAGTATAAAAACGCTTCTTTTTATTTCGTACTAAAAAACGAGTAACATATTTTTTCAGTAATCTTTTAGGAAACGTTTTGTTTCATGAAAAACCTAAAAAGCGTCGTAATATGTGCATTCTATGTTAATTGTTACTTCGTTTATAAGCATCTTACAATATTTAAAATTTCTGTCTTGTAATCTATGTAATTGAATTAGAGACATTCTTGTCCCAATAAATCACCGGAAAAAAATTGTCAATACTTCATTTATTTTGTGATTGAAAGAATTACATAAACATCATAGTAATTATATTTTCGGACCCTCCGGGGTCCTTGTATTCTTTAAAAATTGTATTATCGCGAGTACATCAAATACGTATGTTCATTCGAATACATAGCAGTTTGCCTCGTGTTGAACTTCTGCATTTATGATTTCAAGGATGATGAGAATGATATTGAAGATGAATACAATGCTATACGTCAATAAAATTAACGTTAGTGTTCCAACATTACGTATGCCTTAGATTCCTTAGTATCTTCCCAGTATAATCTGTAGTACCTAAAAATAAATACAATAAATTTTCGAAATTTTCACGTACCTACAATAGGTTTTTATATATTTTCTCATCATAAGTAACCAAATATGCTAGAAATCTTTATTACGCACGTTAATGGACTAAAGTAGTATGTCTGCTTCTATTCAAGATTGCTTTCCCTAGATGGTCTGTCAAGATAAAAGAACTTACTTCATTTACTTGTCCGTTATTCATTTTTCATATGAGACAATTCCTTTCTTTCATTTGATGGCGTCTCCGTCGTTGTAAATCGAAATTCACTTCCCAACAAAATAATGTTCTTCCAAGACACAGGTATTAATACTTTTTTGTAGACTGTTCCAAACTGACGTTACAAACATTATTGCTTTAATTTGCAATATCGATTTGAAGGATTCGTAATAACATTGTGCTAACCCACGTATCTCTAAATTTTGTCGACCAGAGAATAAAAATAGTAAATACAGACATGTCTTTGTATATATATGTTACTCCTAAAGCCCAAAATATAATTTGCGAATTAGCCAGGTAATTTCTAAATTATTTGGAAGGTTAGGGATAAAGGTGTACCAATGACGAACGGATCATTTCGGACTTCGTCTTACTATTGTTGGCTTTTGTCATTGATTAGTGGTTGAAATAAGGTGATTGTGTTAGGAGGTGATTGTAAGACATCTTGTGTCTTCATGAAGAGGTTTTTGGCATCAATATGGCGTCAGAAATTATGCGTCGCACAAACTGATGTTTAAATAAAATGCGAAAGACGATGGCCGATGCCTCGTCGCTTCAACTGAGAAATTTGTGGCGAAGCAACGACGGAAGTGCTATATATATATATTTCTTCTTTTTCATTTTTTCCTTCTTTTTCATCTTTTTCTTCTTTTCCTTCCTTTTTTTCTTCTTCTTCTAGAAAGTTGCGGACAATGCGGCAAGTATATAAGACGACAGACTTTTGCATTAACTTTAAAAGTCTTGGGGCGATATCAAATTGGAGATATTATTATGACGATGATGATGATTAGTAGTTTTATTGTAGCAAATAGTTACTAATTTCAGTCAGCAATGATACCGCCAAAAAATTCCCAATGCTCGAGATTCAGAAGGGATCTTATGAAAAGAATTTTACTACTGACACATTGGAACCAGAAAATACACATCTTGCCTCTCACAAACGGTAGAAACTATCCAACAGCAGTCTCATCCCTATTTAACACATATTCTATGTTTTTTCTCGTCACTATAACGTAGTTCACCTATCCTAGCTTCCTCGGGTTGGGTATTGTGCACTTCATTCGCCATTAGACATATCCGAAAAATCTAAGAATTTCTCCAAAAAACAATGGTATCTAATCGTTGTTCAAACTCGTTCCTAGATCTTTACAATATGTTTAGAAAGCAGAAAGAAGTGTATGTATTACAGAAAATTTCGAATCTGGCTAATTTTTGAATTATGTAAAGTTTACATTATCCAAAAAGGGTGGTAAGTCCGAAGGTGGAACAGCTTCGAAGATGCGTTCATTCTGTAGAATACGAGTAACTATCGATTGTATGGAGTGATAAGAAAAGGCATTTGAAAGTATTACTTGAGAATAACTTTTGAGGAAGAAAAATGGATAAATCATAGTGAATAGTCATATTACGCGATTCCTTTGAATTGCAATTGTAAGTAACAACAACAGACAAGACCTTAGCACAGCACTTTTCTAACATTTCAGTATAGTTGGAGCTATAGATGTTTGTACCCAAGAATGATTTAATAGTTCAACAATACGCAAGATAAATGTGTTACGTTTAACTCCAATTTTCCCTTTCCATCGTTTGAGAAAATTCAAAAATGGCCTCTTACTTTTTTGGGGCAGAAAAGTAAAAACTCACATGCAATTTTACTTTTTTAACGTTAAATAAATAAAATGTTATTTGATGACAAGTAATTTGTTGATGACGATACTTAATTTTTTAACCTTTTCTACAGGTTATATGACAAGAAACCATTTAGGATACTTTCAATTTGCAGAAATATTTAGCTGTGCTCTGTGGTTTCTAGTTCTGAGTTCACATTATACAATTGTATTTGTGGAAGTAAGTTGAACCGATACAAATTAGTGTTTTTGTTTTGACTTTCTGTAAAGACGACATTTTGAAGGACTGAACAAATACGCGTCCATGTAACAGGATTTCTCGTTCACAGAGTGGGCAATGAGAATTTGTCTCAACGTAAATGGACTTATTACCGACGTAAGTAGGGTGTCACTAAATTGCTCTTTCTTGCGCTTTCTGAGTCTATTCCAACGGCTTCATTATGTGTTTATCCTTGCCGTGCTTTTTGTGTGATAAATTACCAACATTTATTCTAGGGGCAAGGAACATTCTTGGCACGATTATTTTACTTCCTACATTTTAGCCAAGACTTACCTGACTGTTTCTGTTTTTCAACTAAAATAGGCTTTTATTGTTTTACTTTATGTAATGATATGTAACGCACGAATTAAATGTATTTTTTATGAACTCTTGTTCGATTTTTATACGCTTTTTTTACTGTATTCCAAAGGTATATGCATTAATAAATAAATGATCCGTTTGTTATCAGAACCAGATAATTTAATTTGTGAACATTTTACAAGATATATATATATATATATATATATATATATATATATATATATATATATATTGTACAGAGAGAGAGAGAGGAGAGGGGGAAAACGTATTCTCGCGTGCTCGCGGGGTTTAATGTACACAAGAAATATTTTTGCCTTACTGAAAAGGGGAATGCACTCCAGGTAGGGTAATTCTCCCGCAATATAGTTTTGTATTTTTTAAAATTTAAATACATTCCTAATAAAAATCCGGATTCCTACTTTAATCCTTCTCGGGATTATGAAGAATCTCCCGAACTTGTAAATAAATATTTTGGTAAATAATGGGATTACTTGGTTTCGTTTGCAAACGCCTCACGTACAAAATTCTCCGTATCTCCAAAACCTCTTACATGTTTTATTTTATAATTTTGTTTTCATATTTTTTTAAATTCTGGATCCATTTCGAAGAATTTATTGCATATTTTATTTCTGAAATGCTCAGTATCTTCGAAATAATTAACCTTTGTATTTCAATGGTAGTGTACTGTAATTGTTGACAATTTTTGGTACTATATCTTCGGTACCTCAAATTAATATTGGACCATTCTTGCTCATTCCAATTTTCTCTTTGGAAGTTCTGCAGTTCATTTCCAATATTCATACGTCTCTTATAAATTAACTTTGCCTACTCTGTTAGCAGTTATCATAGAAATATTTCAGCGGCCTAAAGTTTTCCAACTGTTCTTCTCATGTAACAAAAGTAGTATATGTAACTGCTACAATTATTAAATTAATTTAACACATCTGTATTGGTACATGTGTATTACGTTTTACTTAAAACAATAAATAAAAAGATAACAGTTCGCGTGGTATATTAATTTTGTCAAGCCTCACTATTTTTTTTTAAAAATATCATAATTTTGTTAAATACTTTATCCATTTTTTATCTCATCAACCGCCTTGAATTTTCTTATAACTAGGAGCAGTAATGCTTTGATATTCCAATGCGTTCGCAGTCTTCTCGCATATTTAAAAATTACTTAATCAGATACAAATTTTGATTTGGTTATCCTTTCTTATAATTTATATTTTCTGAGATTGTTCAATCCCCTTTTCAAATTTCGGGCTACCACAATTAAATACACTACATACAAATTAATCGAATAATTTTATTTAATTAAAATTGTCGACATTTTGGAGACTGGTCCATCTTCATCAGCCTCCATTAAAAATACTTTTAAAATATTAGTCCATAAAAATAAATAAATAAATAAAAATAAATAAATAAATAAATAAAAATAAATAAATAAATAAAAATAAATAAATATAAATAAATAAATAAATAAATATGGTATTTGCAACATTTGTTAAAGGAAGGACATACAAAATTACAAAAACTTAGAAAAAAATTAACCGATATGCTCTATTCAACATAACCTTTCACCTGTTATTCTATACATAAAAAGAATTTGGTATATATACTATATATACACACACAAACATTTCTCTTTGATTAAGCACGTGATGTAGTTCAGTTCAGGCATAATAATAGTAATAATGGTAAATAATAGTAATAATAATAATAATAATAATAATAATAATAATAATAATAATAATAATAATAATAATAATAATAATAATAGTTTAAAACTCCGTATTTCTTTCGAAACAATATAAATTTGAAAACAAAATGATGAAAGATTTTATGAAATCGATTCGTTTGAAAAACTTAGTCGAAGATTCAAATCGATGTATTGATCTACGTATTTTCACTCACCGGTAGTTAACAAAGACAACGTGTTTCACAAGATGCATTTTATGCTGTACTGTTAATGGCTAGCTCTGCGTCTCCTTCATTACTGACAAGACATTACATTAAAGGCAAATATTTATCATTCATTTGCACCCATACTACCAGAGTATGCTGTTCTAAGATTTATTATTGCTTCTCTAAGCAAATCACATGTACGCCAAAACTCAGTACGTTTACAATTGACTGCATACAATATCGAATCACTGTTATATGTCACTAATATTACTACTAACACATCCCAATACTTTGGATGTTATTCCTTAGTTTGCTGAAACATTTACACACATTGAAGATTGCACTTGAATTAAAAAGTGCAACCGATAGTTAACGCTCTTTAATCCATTAAGTAAAGTGATAAAAAAATTCATTGTATGCAATTCAGAAGAGCAGCAAGGAAAATAATAAATACCAAGATTACCACCGCAATTAAAAATTCACAGCTGCGGTTTTTGAGGTTTCTTATTTCCTCAAGTAACTGTAGCTATTTGGCAAACTTCACTTGACCAGTGATATTTATAGGCCTATATCAATCTTCGTGTTTACGCCTGAAGCCGTTTTCTCACGGTCGTTCACTTTCTATTTCGTGACTCAGGAAGAATATGATCTCTTCTTTGCCCGTATACTAGGTCTAACTCTGCAAATGTTTGCACTACATATGAATAGTAATACTGGCGGTAAATATGACAGTTTTCTATTCCGCGACGTACATTCGAACCTAGTCAATACTGAAAATACAACAAAGATCATTACATTATCTGAAGAACATTACAAGGAATGGACAAGTAAATTTGTTCAGTTTCATATGAGCATGCGAGGTAAAAAGTTATTGTAGAACAATTGCTTCTGTAATGAATTACACACGTTTGACGCAAAATCAAGGAGATGAAGCTATCCCCTCGTAGGTTCTAAAGAATTCGTGAACGTTCAGTGATTAGGAAATGGAACACCAGAACTCGTCTTTCGAAGGATGCCTCAAAAGCAGATTCCTTTTACGAGTCTCCAAGGTATCCGACATTTATTGATTTGTTCGTTGATTAATTGAAACTCGACGTCACCAGCAACAGAATTACGTATAGACTAATGTAGAAAGAATCCAATATCAAAAGAGGCCACCACTTAATCACGAGCGTTCCTTTGTAAAAATATCTTAACGGTGCTGGTATTGCCACTTGCGGGATCCTGTTGTTTTTTTAAATTTTAGAATTTAAAAATATATTTGTCATATTTTGGAATGAGTTTTTGTTAAGTACTTTAAGTATTAAAAATTACATACCAATTTTACAATATGTGGCAAACGTATTACTAAATGAAGGAGGCGAGGTGTGATAGCAGCTTGAAGCTTACATTTAATTCAGAAGAGCCTTGGAAGAAAAATCGTTCCAACCCAATGAAGCGAGCTTTGTTCGCAGAGGCCCTTGGGAAGAGAAAAGATCCGTGAGGTCGGGCGGTCGTGGGGCGGTGAAGTGCTAGGCAGGTGGCCGAATGGTCAGCTCCTCGGCTCCGCCTCCATCGCCGCCGCCACCACCAACACCATCACCGCTGCCACCACCGCCGCCACCGCCACCGCCGCCACCGCCGCCACCGCCGCCGCCGCCGCCGCCGCCGCGCCGCCGCCGCCGCCGCCGCCGCCGCCGCCGCCGCCGCCACCTTCGCCACCACCTTCGCCACCACCTTCGCCACCATCTTCGCCACCACCGCCACCGCCGCCACCACCGCCACCACCACCACCACCACCACCACCACCACCACCACCACCACCACCGCCGCCGCCGCCGCCGCCGCCGCCGCCGCCGCCCCCCGCCCGCCGCCGCCGCCGCCGCCGCCGCCGCCGCCGCCGCCGCCGCCGCCGCCGCCGCCACCACCACCACCACCACCACCACCACCACCACCACCACCACCACCACCACCACCACCACCACCACCACCACCACCACCACCACCACCACGCCGAGGAGACTGTCGGACCGACCGCTCGGCCGGCTGCAGAAAAGGAGGGAGAGACTATGATGCCCGGTACGGTGCGGTGCGGAGCGGAGCAGTAAGGTGCATGGAGCATAGAATACTACAGAAAAGAAATCCTTTCTATACAGCTGTTTTCGTTCCCCACTCCAACAATTCACTCCATTCGCTATAGACTGTGCTTGCTTACGTTATGCTTGGCGCTGGTTGCGTGATTCACGTGGTTTTGTGGCGATATTGTAAGTTATATTTGTTAAATATATAGTGTACTTGTAATTTTTAACATTGTTTTCAGTTTCTGGATTTTAACAGATCCAAGGTGTCGGTTTTTTTAACAAATCAAATACCTCGCTGTAGTTTGGGATTTTGGTGAAGTAGATTCAATATAATACGAACAAAATTTCATGTTAAGTATATTAGTCTAGACTGGGCATTGTATTGCAACAATAGAAAATTTATTACAAAGAAAATTTTTTTTTTTAATACTATTACAATTAATATTATTGATAGAAAATTTTGTACAATCAAATATTTTATGAATGAGAATTAGTAATTATGTATTTTTTAGTTAAGTATTTGGACAATTTTGCCTGTTAATTAGAAATGTGTAAATATGAAAATTCCATCAAATTGAACATTTTAGTAATTATAAGAAATGGTGAACTGATACATAAATTTTATTAGAATTTGGAACTATCAAATGTAACCTCCTATGAGAAAATTGAAACTGTAGATAAATGTCCCTGTAAAAAATATTGGTAATTGGAAGAGGTGCAAGGAAAACATTCTTTTGGAATGCTTATTTTTATTATAAGTGAAATGTGAATTATCGAAATAGGGCATCGTGTGGGATTGTTATTAAGACGTTTTATACTTTCCCCGTTATTACTTCTGAAGTTTTAAAACGTAATTAACATTATCTTTCGATAATGGTATGTAATTTATATATTTTCAACAAAAAAACCTTTGAGAATGTACACAGGTACCGTTAAATTAGAGAGATATCGTACTAATACGCTATGAAGGAAGATTTGCACTAGTTCGCTCTCTTTATAAAATGTTGCGATTAATGCAGAAATATTATTTTCAATGCTCTTTCATTTCGGTAAAAATACAACGTGCCTTTCTTTATAAAGCAGTTCACATTTAGAATTAGAATACCTCAGCCGTTTGACTATAGAATCTAGGGAGGTAGACGGTACGGAAGGCATTGTGTGGATTGCAGGCGTTGGGAGAACGGGCAACAGCCAAGCATTGGCTTGGTGCCTCGGTTTCTTCTTCTTCGTAGTATTAAAGCTCTGCAGTAAGGTGTCTTGTGACGACCTCATGGTTCACTACCTTCTTTCCATAGACTGGCCACTCACCGCTTGAAATGTTGGGCTCGGTGTGGCACCTAGGGACTACTCGCACCTGATTTCCTCCGTCATCACTTCGCGGTTCTCCTTAACAATTTCGATCCTGTTGAAAGTAACAGGGCTCCTTAAATAGTAGTTTATGCAATTAGTTTATAATGTTAAGCTTTATTGCATGAGTACATGTTTTGAAAACGAGCGACGTTAGGAGCGAGTTTTCAAATTGGTACGAATGCAATAAAGCAACATTATAAACGAGTTGCATACGCTATTTTTTTGTATAACAGCATTATAAATTTACAAGAGAATCAAACTTAATTTCGCGAAACAACTTTCTTCTGACGTCTCGGGTGCTTGACATCCAACGCCCTCTGGAAATGAAATTCAAGATGGCATTGTTGACATCCGTGCGAGAAAACGGTGGCCGGCTGTTCCGTCTTCTTCTACCTCCCCACGATTCTCTCGCTACTATTGGCTGAATGTGTGATGACGTCATGTCGCGTTTAATAATGGCGATGACGTCATGTAGCGTGCAATAAAATACTGGATTATGCACGATTCGGGGTATCGAAAAGGGTCGTTTATAATGATGGTATACAAAAAACATTTTTATTTTAAGAGTCTAAGTGTATTTTATTCAAATAATAAGTTAAATACAACAAACTATCTAAATAAAATCAATTAATAAAATGTCTTTAAAAATAAATTTTTTTCTAATTTTGGAGCAAGCTATTTACGTTTGTCATTCTTGACTCATGATGTCGAGGTTAAATTCGTCGGGACGACATATAGTATCCTTATTATAAAATGGGACTACCTCACCCTAATATCAAATCTGGCTTGGAAATAGTTAAAACTTCATGAATTACAGGAGCCGTAACAGTATGAAAAGGTTTATTTGAAGCTCTTCTGTGAGAATCAACTTTAAACGTGCTCTTAGAATGTCCATAAGGCTCTCATAATGTTCTATATGAACGTATACGATTTCAGTACCTCAGGGCACTATGTCAAGTGCAATATTGCAAACGCAACATTGCTTACATTTGAGTCTATCGTTTGCATTCACCATACTGTTTTTTAATCTTGTTCAGGGAGTGATGGACATATAAAAGTTCATTTTAAAATCGTCACTCGTATGTCTCATGACATTGAAAATCCGTTTTCACAATTTATGAATCCTCGGTTCTAAATCCGAGCAAAATCGTTCGTTATATTTCCACGGATACGTAAGTCAAAACAACAAAACGACAATTTTCTCAAGAATTGGGAGTTGGAGAAAACTATTTGAGAGAAACGCCATTAATGGAGGTGATTTAGATTTGTTTACAGAAACTTTCAATGACAGCCCCCTCTTTTTGGGGTAATTTTTGGGGCACTGATATGAGGATTGTCTTTAATTTTTCTTAGAATTGCTCTGCCACAGCACTCGCTAATTTTTCTTGGCCACCCGTTTCTTGGTGAATTTTCATATGATTTCCTTTCTCCAAACCTGTCAATTACTCCTTGGTCAATAGATCGAGGTCTGTTCATAATTTCCCAAGTTTCACTCAGTGCTTTGCACTGATTATGTAACCTAATTATTATAACTCACCCTTCTTTTCTAGTTTCTCTGCCTTAACGGCCCACCTCGATAGACACGGCGTTTAACGGACAGTGGAAACAGAAAATCTGTTCACTACAATAATACATTGGTGACCTTCAACCGGAGCAGAGTCGCGTCAACTCGCTGGAAGCCTACCAACACAACGGCAGCAATAGTGTGAGACGAGTGTACGAATATTTTTGGTGCCATTATTTTTACTCGAATTTACAAACTTTAGACGTGAGGGTGGGTGGGAGTGACATTTGTAAATTTTCTCAAGTGGAATCTATCAAGTAATATATTTTTAATTCTATGAGACATAACTTTTCATTATTACAGAAATAAACCTAGGATTTAATCTAAATTATTTTCGTAAATTGCAGTGTACGAATACTTTTTACACTTTGCCAAGATGCTACTGCTTAGATGTGAATTCTAGAGGTTGTCTGCCCTCGTATGTTGTTTCCACGGTTTCATTCGATTGTTCTGCGGCAATACCTCAAACAGACCACGAACCAGGCGCAGCACAGTGTGTAATTTTGGCCATCTAGCAGGAAAAAATTAAATTTTCGACTGAATTGAAGCAGTAAAATTGTTAGGTTTCTGTGTAGTAGTATGTCCCAGCTATGTGGGAACGTTGTTAGTTTTCTCTTGAAGGTCACATGAATCCCGTGGTGCATGTTCAAACACGTCCAACGCCGCTCCGGCAGGACTCAGCTGCGAATGACCCTTTTCAGTACGCGAAATTCCCTTGGTCGTGATACACCTCATGACTGATTCTGTGATTTGTGTGCCAACCAGAAGTAATTTTCATAGTTTTACAATCATTTTTATGTAAATATTATTTAGTTATTGACTTTTGTTGTACCTAAAAACGTTAATCGAAAAGGTGAGTGATTTATATTAAATGTATGGCACGTTCTCTAAATTCACTTAGAGTTTTAGTGTATGATACACCATTATACACCTTTCGGGCCATATACATTTTAAAACTAGTACTTTTAGGTTCTTGATCGTGAAAAGACTGGCTGCTTATATCTGCTTATCTGTCGAATATAATTTTTTTTACAGAATGGCTCCTCCAGTTACCCGTATGTCGTTATTTGATATATGAGTAAAAAAATCAATTGTTGAAAAATTTGAAGGTGTATTAACTATTGTTTGGCGTGAATTAGGTATTATAGAACCTGAAAAGGCATTGTTGGACAAAATTAAGCCATATGCTAAATGTATTTGTAAAGAATTTCAAACCAGATGGCAAAAATCCGTGAGAAGTAAAGAACAGTTTCTAAAATACAATTCGTCCGGGCTGCAAGAAACTCTTTCCCTTCCTGATTATATTTTAGAGGCAGTCCCAGGCTCATCGCAAATTAATGTAAAAATGAATAGAGCTGGAAGACCTAATAAGCCCTTCAAAAGCTGTGGGAATAAAGCTAAAGCCCTAAAATTGAAACCTCTTTTGGATACCACTAGTTCAGAAGAATAATCCATGGCCACTGAAATGAAACTAAGGAAGGATGGCAAAAGATATTCGGCAGCTATAGTTAAGGAGCTCTCTGAAGCCTCCCCCAACAGAGGAACTACAATTAAGAAAGCCCGAAGATCCGTTTATATCGTTTAGAAATTGGAATATGGCGAGTGAGTGGAGAAGAAAATAAAGCGAAAGTGGCGAAAAAGAAGAGGCACGTGCAAGATGGATTTAGAAGTAAGTTAGGCCTTCTAATTAATATCCATTGATTTCAATTAATATTCATTCATTTCATTCAATTAATATTCAATAGTGGTAATACAAAGGACGGCAACATAGCAAGAAAATTTTTCAAACATGCTGAAGTATCCTCTAAAATAACAGGTATTAATTTAAATCTAATAAAAATATTTGGTATTATTTTACAATGCATAAATGGTAATTTCGAAATTAATTTACAAACGTTTGAAGAGTACACCACAGAGACATGGGAACTGTACGTGAAAGAGTATTCGTGGTATCCAATGCCAGTTAGTGTGCACATGGTACTTTTTCATGGAAAGGATATTATGTCATTATGTATTTTGCCAATTGGACAGTTCTCTGAAGAATCCCAGGAGTCCAGAAACAAGCACAACCGACGATACAGAGAACTATTCACAAGAAAAACGTCAAAAGCAGACACAAATATGGATTTGCTCCACAGGCTGCTTATTAGCTCAGATCCATTCATTTCGAGCTTACGCGCTAAACCTGAAACTGTACCCAAAAAAGTGAAACCTGAACTCTTAATGTTATTAGAATCAAGGAATGAGGCAAAAGAAATATACTCAGAAGAATCATCAACAGAAGAATACGCGAGTAGTGATTCAAACTAATTTGTGAGTATTTTTGTACATTCCTCTTATTTTATTTTTTTGTTATAATTTTTACATTTTCGACTTTTTATTCTTGTATACTTTCATTTTATTGTTCTTGCAGAGTATGTTTTGTTAAATTCAAATATTATGTCCCATAATATTAAACAAATGCAACGTTTGACAAACGTATACTCACATAAAGGCTAATACAAGTATTCAAATTTCCTAATATTTAAAAAAAAATTAGTAAAAATTTAAGTTCTACAAGCAAATTTGTTTATTTGTACATTGTTTACACAACAGACCTCCAAAAACTAGGAGAAATTCATTTCGAAGGGAGTTATTAATTTTTTTCTTCCTAGATCGTCAAAATTACACACTGTGGCAGTTCTCCTTACTGTCATCTTTGGAGCCGAATGATACGGTGATTCCCCATACTCATCTTCTGAGCTATAGATCATGATTGAGAACCACGGTTGCTCAAATGAGTATACCGGATGAGGTCGCTCAGTATCTACGGATGTCACTGCAGTATCGCTGACAGAGAAGTTCGAGGGTTCGAGTCCCCATGGTGACAGGATTTTCGAATCTAGCTATATAGCTATTGAATTTGGCCGTTGTCTGAAAGAGAATTGTAGGAGCCAGCCGTTCTGATCGGTAGTTTTCCCTGGTTTCTCTGATCAATACCTGGCGAATGCCAGAAATGTATCCTAAAAACGGGCCATGCGCCGCGCGTGATCTTTCCTTCTGCTTCCTTGCCCAATTGTCATTTACTGTAATACGCATGTACTATATTTGAAAAAATGAAATCCATTTTTCGGCAAACGTCACTGAGGTGACTGCCCGTATGGAACACGAGCAAGTGTAAACTGTAAGTTCTATTACAAATGTCGCGAACAGTCTCATTAACTTCCCCTTAATATCTTGAGATTCACAACTGATGATAAAAATACATTAATTAAATTTATTACATGTTTATTGTTGACTGCTGCACTCGTGCGCTGGCAACAAAGAAAGCTGACAACGCGACTGTTAATTTATTTGCTGCCAAAAACAGTCGTCACACGGAGAGTCAAGAATAGACTGTACAACTTGTACTGTATACATGCACACATATAAATAAAAAATATCGCTATAAAATGTACTGTACACATGTATATTAAATTTACTACACGTTTACATTAAATTTAATGTCCATTCATGATAATTACTTGTAAGTACTTTTACATTAAAAATAATGCAAAAATTTCTAACAGTGTACTTTCTACTTTTCCTTCAAGTGCAAATTCTTCTACTCCTAACACATGACAACTGGCACAGAAGAATGATCTTAGATATTTACAAATTTCGTATCTTTCTTGTGGAATAATGAAATAATGAATTGTCATTGGAAGGAAAAATGGAGGCAAGTTAGCATGTAGTTAATTAGTGCAGCGGTAATCTTGAATCATTATATTTAGGAAAAAATGAAATCTAGGTTCCACGGGCGTTGACTAGTTGTAAAGATCACGGGTGACTCAAATCTCTCAGGCTTTTTGTTGCTTGTGTCCTTAGAACCCTTATAATGCTCTTGGCACATAAATTTCAATTAAATTGTATACCAAATATTATTGCATTAATTTTACCAAGAATTTATTTATATTATTTATTTATTGAATATGGAAGCATGAATAAATATTTTACTTTTATTAATAAACAAAAATTAATTTTTTTGAATAATTTTAATAAAAAATAATATTAATTATTAATATTTATTCAGCATTACCTTTTTACACAGTTAAACAAATAGCAATAAAAAGAACTGAGAGAGGCAATGGATATGCTTGTACATAGGAACTGAGTACAAAAATGAAATAAATTATTTTATTTATTTAGTCAAAAACAGTCAAAAACTGTATGTGACGTATGGGGGAGAAAAACATCTGCGCACGCTTTCTTGAGTTTCAGAATCCCTTCTCAACAATTTAACTATTAATAGTTGAAAGATGAAAAATAATAGTAATAATAATAACAACAACAACAATAATAATAGATTTAAAAAAGCGAGACATTAACATTTCAAAAACTAGATATTTTCGTTGCTGAATTATAGAAAACTTATTTTTAACGGTAAACGAATGAACAGATTTGATTTTTCTGTATTGTTAACAAAATAGAAACTCACCCTAAGCTCTACTACCACTACAAGCAAAAGGAAAGTTCAACAAAACATGCGCATAGTGAAGCTACATTTACATACAGAAGCAAATCAAGGGGCCATCTCAGCATTTGCTCAATGGATCAGGGAAACTGGACAAAAATCCCATCGAGATGGGAGTCATTGACCCGGAAGCTGAAGTACATTACTTGTTACAGGCATACTGAGTATTTTTTAAAATTATACAATGCAAATGTAAACTAATTCATTATACTATATCTTGATTTTGTTCAAGTAAACATTATTTTTCTTTTTAACGATCAGTATAGTCTCTAATTGTATAGAAACAGTTTTGCAGCAGAAAAGATTTTACTTTTAACTTAAATTTGTGTACCAGTTTCCGTTGATAATTTTAATTTTAAATGCACAATAAAAGAAGAAAATGAGATAGAAAACTGATTTAATGTAAAACAAAACTATTAGTAATATTATTACTAGACTGAAATATTATAATTATATAATGTCACATATCTTTCTCCTTTGGTCATTCTAGAAATTACTAAATCAGAAAGTCCCATTTGGTTCGTAAGGATACAATCCATTGCCAATGTAACAATATCCTTTTTGACAATGTTTTCTTTAATGCAATTTTTCTGTTACTTAAAACTGACACCAATTACCAATTTATTAAAAATTCTCAAGGTTGTAATGTACGTATTTTTTTCGCAAATGTTCTATCAATAGGTATTCTCTCTAGAAATCTATAAATAATAATGTAGTAATCTATAAATTGTTTAATGAAACATTACTTTATATTTAGTGCGTGATAGTAATCCAACTTACCGTGGTAGAATTCACGGTAGAATTCAGATTCCATGGTCACTTGCAATCTGCAGCGCATATCCATCAATAGGTGGAGATTAACAAATTTCACATTTCATAAAAATAATATTAAATAAATAATACTAATTAATATTAATGAGACTTTACCTTCGCAAATCCAATATGTCTGAATTGCTTCAATGTCCCTCGATGTTAACCGCCAACTGCTCTAGGAAACTGCTATGATGAGAACAGGAAGTGAAGAATAACATTGAAGAGCTTCGCATGCTTTCATATCAGAAAGTTATAATGTTTCTTTGATTTTGCACACGTTTTAGAGTTTGCACAAGTCTACTATTACTCTAACACGGAAAAACACTCAACTGCAAGAGCTTAAGAATACGAATGAACGCTGAATACCTGTGTTCACGCACGACGACCAGAGTGTCTATTTCCAGAAATAAGCAGACTTCCATCACCCTGTGTATTGTTGTCTACGTAGGACCTTGTTTTGGGAAAGTGTTCGGAATTCTACAAGCCGCTTTACGCTCCCAAAATAAAGCACTGAGGAGCATGCTGCCCGAAAAAGAAGGTACAAATGACATTGTATCTATTTTTCCAACTACGAATATTGAACGTTTAAATACAATATTTATTTATTTATTTTACGTCAAAAACCGTTAAAAACTGTGTGTGATGTGCTATGGGGAAGTGAATTCTGTGCACGTTTTCAAAATTCTGTGAGCCCTACACTAAGCTATATACTATTTGAATTTTGAATACAGAAAAAAATACGTTTTTTGCAAGAATTGAAAAAAAACAACAAAAAATTAAAAATGAATGCTCCGATGCAAAAGCAAAAAAGAATAAAAAGCAAAACAGAGAAAGGAAGAAAGAGAAAGTGAAAAAGGATAAATCAACAATAAATTTGGGCTCTTATCCATCATGTCCATCGTCAAGGAATAATATTTTCTGCCGCGATAACCTGGAAACGAAAATTTTAATAACTAAATTTCCCACTGAATTCTAGAAGACGTGCGCAGATAATGAAGTTACATTTATGTCAAGAAGCAAAACAAGGCGCTATCTCAGCATTTGCTCAATGGATCTGGGAAAGGTGACGAAAACTTGATCGAGATGGGGGGTCATTGACCCGGAGGCTGCGGTACAATACTTGTTACAGGTTACATAATTTTAAACTATTTAGTTTTGTGGAAAAAATGATAAATTATTGTACATAATAAAATATGTAGCTCAGGCCACTAGGCAAAATAGCCTACGTTTTCTTGAAACATAAAATTCTTCTGTTATAGAAATATGAAACAAGTCTATGAAAAGTAAAAGTGCTTCAAAATAGAATCATAAATTTGTTTTGAGGTTTGCTACGTTGGTCGTTAATTGGAGGAATGGAGGTATATGAAAAAGTGCAACATTGTGTAAGGAGTTGCAGCGCAATGCCAACAATTTGCTGCTAAGGTAGTGACTCATGAAAATAAAGAGAAAACAAATATGCTTATTCTGCCTACATTTTGGGAAATGCGGTGGATAATGGATGATTTATTCTCCCACTGGCTGAGGGAAAATTTATTTCATTTCATGACGGAAAAATGACATTTGTGGAACATAATTTGAAATGATGGCATCGCGCAGGTAGTTGCCGAGTATTTCCTCTAAATTTGAAAGAACTTTATACTAAAGAATTAACGTGCTATGTAGGTCACAAGAATTTCATTACATATGTTACCAATTTGAATATTAATTCGATTTAAAAAAAAATAATTTTTAGTATATATGTTGAGATTATATTTTAAATTTATTATGCGTTAGTTCAAATAGTGGAAAACATATTTATTAGTTTTTAAAAAGTATCGGTAGGTTCCTTCCAATTATACATGAATTTGCGTGAATTTTAATTTAATTTAAATTAAATATAATGTCTTACATTAATACTTATTTAATATAAATTTAAAAATTAATTTTAATTAAAGTATTAAATTTAATATACAAGTACATGAAACTCCCTTAAATGTACAAAGTGCATTAATATTCATATGAAGTCGTACATTAAATATGCATTAAATTTAATGTAATTTCTGACAGGGTAGTTTGAAGGCTTCCTCTACGTGGATGTGAATTCTAGCGGCCGGCTGCTCTGATTGGCCGTTTCAGTGAATTTCTATAAACAATTCCTGACGGAGACTGGATGAATGCGATTCTTCTTCCCTATCCACCCCTCATTCGCGTTCTTAGAGCCGAGCGATGGGCCGATCCCCCATCCTCATAAGTAGGGTGCGGAATTTGATGACCTAAAACATCGCGATCATGTAAAAATATTATCAATAAAATACTTTTAAAATGTTTTTAAAATGCTCTCAAGCAAAGAAAAATGACGTTAACGTGATGAAAACCAGTTCGGATGAACATCTCTGTTGGATTCGCTTCTGATGAAATCGAGGCTTCTTCTATTCGTTCAAGTGAACTCATCTCCCCAAATTTTGGTTTGAATTGTTCTTTACCTGAAAATTTCTGTCTTGAGTTATCTCCAAATCGGCTGAACCGGCAATATCGCTGATAGGCGTCACAGGATTACATACTCCCAGTGCTGAGATTGCAATTTGTGAGGAATCGAATAGGCTACTCCGGAATTCTATGGAGAACATTTGTTGCATTTCGTAAATATAATTTGAAGCTATGGTACCATTAAAATTATATTAAAATCGGTGAAATCATCGAAAAATCCTTTAAAATAAGGAAAAGGTAAACAAATTATTTATTTGTCGAAATCGAAAAATGCAGAAAATTATATATAAAAGTGGGTCATTTCCTTTCGTCATAACATAAAATTAATTTATATACTAAAGGTCAGTTTTATAAAGTGAAAAGAAGAATGACATTTCTTTGAAATACTCCCCTTACTCATAAGACACATCCCTGATTGGTCGAGAACATTTCAACATGCGTAGTAACTACCTGCAACGTCCCCCAAGACCTTCGTGTTCGGGATGAGAAGGCGTAGGGGAACAGCTGCTGTGCCTCTGATCGGGAGAACCTAGGGTTTGAGTCCGGATAGTAGCGGGTATTCGACAGTAGCTGGATTGCTAGGTCGATTTCAGCGCCGTCTGGAAGAGAAGTCCAGCGTCCGACTGCTTTTCTCTGTAGCTTTCTATAGTGTCATCGAACAATGCGAGGCAAAAGTCGGACGATCTTCTGTCCTCAACTTTACCTCCCTCTCTCCCTTTTCACATACACTTACACCCACTTGCACTGCACAACCGTACATGCCGGGGAGGGAACTTATGCTTGCCTTGGCTGGCGGCGGTGCCCCTCTGATGGAGTTACTTGAAGAAGGAAACCACGCAAGCAGACCTGTAAGTCGGTGCCAGATCTCACTTTTCAGGACAAAAGGAAGTTTCTTTCAGTTTTCCCCTTTCTGGTAACCCTAGAGTGGTGGTAGTTTATTCATAATTGGTGGTTATAATATATCTGCAGCCGGTTGGGCTTTTGCTGATTTGCGAGAACGTATATCTTACTAACTACTAACTCTATATAACTAACTGAAACTAATCTTAATATTATTTTAGCTGAACAAACGATACTTTGGGCTAGTTGTTGTAGACATATCCTTCTTACTTCGTTTGAAAGTTCTTTCACTTATTTGTCTTCTGTCATATATTTTAAAACATTTGCTCACGTATACACTCATAAAACAATATACTGTATTTTACGGACCATAAGGCGCTACGAACTATAAGACTTGCCTTCATTTTTAAGCATTTAAAAAAAATTTTTTTACAACTTTTATTATTAGATTGCAAAGCCAGACTAAAAAATCTTAGTTTATAAAACCGGGTTATGGGTTTATGATGGCGGGGCGGGAGGAAGACAGTGTTCGCAAGCTTGTAAATCCCCCAACTCATGTTCGCCGTATCGGAGAACTGATGCTGCCAGTTGAAACCAATGCCAGATAGAGATGGCATCGAATAAGAGGCTATTTTAGGACTGGCAGGAATTTTATATCAAACACTGGAAATTTTTATATTAATCTCGTGTATAAGACGCACCTGAAATTTGGAGGCGTTTTTTCTTTTGAAGAAAAAAGTGCGTCTTATAGTCCTAAAATACGGTACCAGTGTTGACCGGTATGGAATTAAATTGGTGGTGGCAGTTAGTGATGCGACATCGATAACAAAACATCGATGTTACCAGCTATTGATGTTAATAAAACATCGGTGCGATGTTTTAAAACTGGTTTAGTAATCTCTAAAATAAAATTCGAGAGCAACAAAATTTAATTTTACAGTGACTGTGTTTATTAATTTATAATGAAAATTAAACTGCAAATAAATTAAAAATAATGAGAAAAATAACGGGAAGGAAGGGAACAGGGAAACGGAGACGGAAGGAGAGGCCCACGGCGTTCGCCGCCTCACCATGTGTGAAACACAAGGAAAGACGTACGAAATACCAGGGTGTCGGGGTCATCCTGAGCGAGAGAGTCGGCTCAATAGAGGGAGGGCCATTAGTGCACTCCATGAAAGATAACGTGAACTACTATGCCAGTGCAGTTTTGGCACCGTGTCATCCATAAGAGACGCATCAAACCAACACAGCGTTCTTTATACGGCGTTAAATGGGCAGAGACGGTGCCAATCCGTAGGTGACTCAGGGTTTGGAGGAGGCCGACAGATAGCACAACGCCCTGTTCGTTTGAAGAGATTTCTGATAGAGCTTCAAATGACTAAGCGCCCGTTCATATGAATTACTATCAAGAAAAATATTTTGAAGAAACGATATTATATACACACAATGATTAAATTTGAAGACAAAAATTTGGTTATACATTGTACATAATGTAATTCACAAGGCAACAAAAAAGTTATTTTTGGTGCCTGCAATTTTAGAGCTGATTATAGGTATATCAGGGACGCTGATTACAAAAATGCTAACGGCTTGGCTGTGTAGCGTCACGTTGGCGGCCCTGCGTGGGAGGAAAGCGGAAAGCTAGAATACTTGAGAGATGAATAGCCTGGCGCCACGACTTTGGTGTACGGTATTTAGACGAGGTAGACGCCGGCGTTGCTTCGACTAGTCGCGGCGTAGTATGAAAACGTCCTTCCCACGCTCAATGGCGACCACGTGATGGCAAGACGGAGGTATGAAAAGGCGCCATGTCGCTCAGGCCGGCGGGTTTTGCATTTGGAAACCTCGCGCTGTGCGCAAAATTTACGGTCAGGTTTTAGCGTGTTAGTGCGATGCACGGGTGACAAAAGTCACAGGAGTGGCGCGGTAGGAGCGGGCACTCGAGGCGTGGCCTCACTAGAATATGTGGTGTATCCATAGGTGGGAGGTTGGGAAATCCCAGAAAGTGTGTAACGGAGTGTAATATGGAGCAGTTAATTTAATTATTGTACCTTCCTTGTAAATAAAACTTGTACATAATTTGAAATGTCTGTGTGTCTTTATCCATGACGCCACAGCTGTAACAGCTCTAGTTTTGAAGATACTGTGTGAAGGACGACTTTCGTCACTTTCTGAATCACAGTTCATTTTGAATTAATATGCAGAGTCTATTTACTATTGTTTCATTATAAACTGAGAGGTTAGTTAGTTAGTTAATGCCTTATTTTATGTGGCGAGACTCGGGCCATCAGGCCCGCTCTTCCGTCTAACCACGCAAATTTCGTTACGCTCCTTTCACCACCTAGCGGAGAAAGGAGGTATTATCTTGGGCGACGAAACAGGTGGATCTCAATTTTGCTCAGAGGCTTCTTTTAGGCTCGAGGATCTTTTACATGCAGTAAATCTACTACATGGGAGAGCCGGCTTTACTTCCCCTCCGAAGGAAGGCGTACGAAGGATTTTTTCGCCCTGAAAAATCCACGGCTTCGATCGGGTTTGAACCCGCGATCGGGTTTGAGGTTTGAATCCTATGTACACTAATTTCCATCTAAAGTGTTCTCCCAGATACAATTTGATTATTTATTAGAAGTTCTGTGGCTTCCTCAAGAATAAAAGAATTGAATAGTCTATATGTCGTTTGTGACTAGTACACTTTCAATGAAAATAGAAAACCTATTTCAGAGTTTAAAAACAAGGTACATATGAGTTATTATGGCGTCATGCTCGGAGATCAAGAATTTTTGTCCTGCCAACATCAATGGCACTAATCGAAACAATCTTAGTAAATTGACGTATACTGACTTAGATTCAGCTAGGAGACTATAGCTCAACCGGTCGCAAAAAAACCATCAAGGCGGACTACCTCTGGTAAAGTCTCGGAGGCTGCCCCCACCCTGTGCCTTCTGAGATTTCCCCTCTCGGCGATAAGGGAGCGCGTAGGCGACAACCAGAGGCGACTGCAAGACGCAGCGATCGCGCTGACCGTCAATCGTCGTCACTGCCCTCTTCCTCAAAAGAGGAACTCGCACTCCCAGTCCAAAGAAATGAATACATCGTTTGTTGGTCCATCACATTATCTGAATTATTATATCGCCTCTATTCCCTACACATGCTCGCAGAATTTCTTCCATCGTTCAGCACTGTATTGCGCAAACGCTTCTCTGCAAAACGTTTCCTTTTCTTTTAAGGATCCATCAATTATTTCTGCTGCCTCACGCCCTTTTATAAATTCCCAAACAAGTTCTATTGGATTTAGATCTGGATGGTACAGTGGAAGACCGAGAGGAATGTGGCCATGTTCAATGAGTATTTGATCAACGACCTATCGTTTTTCAGTGGATATACTTTGAATTATTTGTAATAATTGGGTTTTTGTGAATAACAGCAGCTACTGTGCACACTGTCACTGCTCACTAACCACGGCCAAACAGGGACTGGAGACCGAAACTCTTCTTCAAGACATGGCTTATTTTCTGTTGATCGTTTGCACAACCCCTACTTTAGAAACCTTCCGTCTGATCCTTCTCACTCTTCAGTTTGTTATCACCAAACTCGCAGTGTTGAATTACCGCGACCCACGAGAGAAAGACAGAGGGAGAGAGCTATGTTGTGACAAAGAGCGCAGGCAGGCGGGGAAATATGAGGAGCTTCGGAGGGAGAGGCCATACTCAGATGATGTACCTGTTCGATTATTCTATTACTTAGGAGAGCTCACTGAAGACGAATCTTCAATGTTTGAAAGTAATGAGAATGGAAATAGTGCTTGTGAGTTTGTAGTTGCTTCCTCAAAACCTGAATGTTTCGACCAAAAATAATGACCTTGTCAAGGAATTTAATCTCTCCAAAACCGCCTCTGAATTACTCACCTTACTTACCCACTGGTTAAAAGAAAATTTGCTTCTTCCTGGGACAAATATTACATTTTTTCTTCAGGAGGAAAAGGATTTGCTGCCGTTCATTGCTAAAGAAGACACACTAGTATTCTGCAACGATGTAGATGGTCTTCTTAAAACGTTGGGTTTACCACAATATAACCCAGATGAATGGCGAGTTTTTTATGTACAATTCAAGGAGAAATTTGAAGTGTGTATCCTTACACAATGGAAAAATGTCTCTATTCTAATTGGTCACTCAATCTGCATGAAACAGGAGTGCGAGGCTGGCCGGTCCGGTGGCTGAGATCGGTAAGGCAGTATTGTCGTAGTGATCTCTGACCAAAGGGTCGCGGGTTCGAGTTCCGCCTCGGGCATGATTGTATTTGTGTTCGTTCTTTCACTCCTTATCATCACCGTTTTGTTTCATCTTCATAGTTACCAAAACGTTAACTTCAACTGTGGTTGCTAATGACCTAGATGTTAATGCGACCATAAATTTAAAAAAAAGTGTGAAGCGATTTCTTTAGTTAAAAAAAATATTAAGTACTATGAACATCAGTGAGTGATTTGTGTCGTTGTGAAGAGGTTAATTTTCTCCTCGGTCAACTAAGTGGCTACACAAATATCACTACTTTATCTGTCTGTGGGACATCAGACCCAAGGGTGAGCATTGGTTGAGAAAAACGTGGCCTGTAAGGAAAGGTATAGTTGTTGGGGTAAAAAATGTGGTCAAAATACCTTTAGTCGCTCGAGAGAAAATTATTCTTCCTCCTTGCATACCAAGTTAGACATGAAGCAGTTTGTACGGTCGTTAAACAAAGAAGGCTTGTGTTTCCAGTATATATTACGAATATTTCTAAGAGTCGACAAAGAGAAACCGAAGCAGAGATTTTCGATTATTCTCAAATAAGAAAGCTCGTAAATTATCCAAATTTCTTGGAATTCATGAGAAAAATTGAATCAGGTGCTCTAATCTTCTTGTATTTTAGTTGCGAAGAACTTTCTAGGAAAGCGTAACGCAGAAAACTTTCGCTATTAGTAGAAACGATGCTTTCCAATTTCCATGTGCTTGGCTACAATAGGAAGTGCATTATCTACATTTGGATTGTTTCCCAGATTATTTTGGTGATCTAAATGCAGAGAACGGTGAAAGAATTCACAAAGATATTCAAACAATGGAAGATAGGTATCAAGAAAATGGGATACACGCATGATGACAGATTACTGTAATTGATGTACTGAATATGTAGCGAGACTGCTACGATATTTCTCACTCCAAAAATCGATTAAAAAAACTGTTTTGTGTTGAATTAATGGTTGATTTTGTGATTAAAATATTTTGATGATAAATTACGCGATCTATAGTAATCTACTTAATATATTTCATTTATAACACACATTTATTTTATTTTACAACAAATAACACCAGTAATGTAAATATTTTATGTTCATATGTGTTTGATGTTTCCAAATTCTAACACACAATATGCAACTAGGTATTATGATGATAATGATGATGATGATGATGCATTTACAAAACTAGAGCTAATAGGGTAAAACTAATAATATTTTTGCCGTCGGGGACATCCAAATAGCCAGAAAAAGTTAAACGCGGGGATTTGTGATGACCAAATGCCACGGAATGCGAAATTAATGAATAATATTTCAAATAAACTAATTTTTTCTTTAGAATGGTAAGTGAATGTTATTATACATAGCTGCATCCAACTTCAACCCTTATTTGTTACATTATATTCTTCCAAAAATGCATATACTTGGATTCTTCCTCGCCGTAGATTTTGTGAATTTGTTTAAATTTTTTCCTGGTATTATTAATGAAAATGTCATTAATTTTAAATGTATAAATAACATTTCACCTACTTTGTGAATAATCACGAATAACTTTCTCTAGAAACTCGAAACAAAACCGATAGTTTTAGCGTGCGACATTTTAATTTGATTTATTTTCATCAAAGTGCAATGAACACTGTATGGTAAGTAACATATGTAACGTAATTACAATCCGCGCACGTTTTCTTTAGCTCCAGAATCTCTTTCCCACCCTTTAATCATAAATAGTTGAATGATGAATAAAAGTATCTATAAAGGGAGGTTAGCAATGTTTAAAAACTAGACATTTTCTCTCCCGAGTTAAAGAAAACTTATTTGCACTGATAAACGAACTACAGTTTTCAGTTATTAGTTTTTATAACAAAATTTTAAACTATAATCGCGGCTCTACTCCTACCACAACTGGCAAAATGATAGCTTTACAGAACGTGTGCGTAGTGAAGGATTTATGTCTAGAATGGAGGGGTGCAAGGGGCCATCCCAGGACCGGCGATTGGTGTTAAATCCGAGTGGGTAATTGACCCTAGTGGGGGTCCCCCTTCCCCTTCACCTCTTAACGAAAATAAATATGAAGGAAAAAATACATTTTTTTTTCAAATTGTCATGTTTATCATTAAATTGTCATCATATTTATTTGTCATCACATTTATTTTATGTAACTTCAGTAGAGTTCATTGTTACGAGGAAGAACGGCGTTGCACTTTGCATTTTTTATATAAACTCATTTAACAGTTTTTGTGAATCAATTTGGTCGGTCATGTCGCTATAAACATCTGGTTTCAAACAACAGTCAATCTGGCAAAATAGTTGATCGCGTTTATGTTTTGAGTCGATACAATACCCAGAAACGTTTATTTCTGGAATTTGACGTTTATGGAATATTAGAATATTACCTCAAATTCCAAGTGGGTTTTTACAGACTCGGAAGTTTTCTTGTCGGTTTAGCCACCCACCATACTCTTATTATCCGCCGGGCCTGGCCATCTCAGCATTTGCTCAATGGATCAGGGTACCTAGAAGAAAAACTGAATGAGAATCATTATTTCAATTCCTTCACAAATCCATCACTGTAAAATTGAAGTAAATTAATGAAAAAATCATTGAACAAGGCAGTTATTGACCGAGAAGCTGAAGCACGTTACTAGTTTCATATTGTTTTTATAAAATTATAAATTTCGATAAAGTGCGCATGTGTTTGCACGTTCTAAGTCAAATACCGGGAGCGGTAGTTCAGTGCATCAACTGATGTCATTGCAGCGACTCTGACCGGGAGGTCCTAGGTTCGAGTCCTGACGGCGGCAGGATTTTCGACGCTAGCTTTTCAGCTTGGTCGAATTCAGTCGCTGCCGCGAGAATTCCAGCGGCCGGCTGTTCTGATCGGTAGTTTTCCGTGGATTCTCCGATCAACACCAGGCGAATGCCGGAGCAGTACCCTACCAAACAGGCCACGGACAGCGCGCGATCTGTCCTTCCTCTTCCTTATCCTATCCTCTCCCCTTACACACTCACTTACACTAACTACACTACACTACCACATATTCCGGGAGACTGGTCGGGAGCTTAGAGCTTGTCCCGGCTGGGGCGGTGCCCCGCTGGTGGGAGAGTCCTGGTTAGGGGGAAACCCCACTAGCCGACGATAGGTCGGCGCCGGATCTCGCCTCCAGCAGGGGAAGATCACCGCTATCTCCCGAGAAAAAACTGCACTACACTAACGGGACTAATGACCAGAGCAGTTGACGCGCCCGGAAACACGAAAAAAAATCAATCAATCAATCAATCTAAGTCTAATGCGTTATCAATTTAAAGGAAAAGGTCGCTTGTCGAAGGCAATTTTTAAAGAAAAATGTATCACAATTTGATTCACAAAATTGAGAATGCATTATTTCATTCTGAAATGCTATGCAAATTGATCCTCTGGGATGTAGTGTTAACAAGGAAAGGTCACGGCGCATGGGGTTACAGGAGAATAAGCCCGAAGAGAAAAAACAGGGAGGAGCCAATTTTGATATACGGAAATTCGAATGCTGAGATAAAGCTTTGCAATTAAGTACAATGACATTAGCAAGAAAAACTCTCTCAAATCGATTCAGATAATTGAAGGATCGCATAATTAGCCTTCGGATAATTGGAATTTTCCTAAATATTTTAAACCAATTTTTTTAACTTGTTTCATGGAATGTAAAATAAGTTATTTACGTTGAAAAGTGAAGAATTGTGAAAATTTTTAGAGGGCAGACTTTGATTGATTTTAAATGTTACTTAAAGTATTTTTCTTAAGTGTATGTTATAAAAGATTTAGTTAAGATATGAATAATATTCAAGTCAAACATTTTTCACAGCACAGACATTTCTTGAATAACAGTACTCGGAGACTGTGATATAATGCTCGAAACAGTAATATCAGGGTGTTTCGAAGTATGTAATTCGTTTTGATATATAACCACTTTTGTTGGATCATGAATCGACTTTAGAGTTCAACGTTGAAGTGTTTTTATGATTGTAATTTTTAATTAACGGAATAAATGGGACGCAGATTATTTCTATACAGCGGCCTTGAAAAACCTGACGCTATTGTCGTCAAGCAATTTAAACACGTACATAGTCGATTTAAAGAAACAGTCCTTCAATATAGTGTCAATTTTAAGTTAACTGAAAGGCTTAAACTTCATGAGAATTAGTGTATCATTTACTCACCTAAGGTCCTTAGGGAATAGATATTCAGGTGTAAAAATTGTGAAATATATTCATTTTAATTTCTTACGTAGTTACGAGAAAATATTATAATGGTGCGTCGCAAATCGAAGATAATTAAACAGAGAAAAATCGTATCATGGTATCGAAAAAGTGGCAAAATCTCGTTCCTACAGGTAGTAAAATACTTTTCCTCACACGTTGCAATAAACGATTTGTGGGTCCTTGACACCGAAAAATTGATTAACGGAAAACATGTCTGTCTGTCCGTGTCAGTCTGTCTGTCCGTGTCAGTCTGTCTGTCCGTGTCAGTCTGTCTGTCCGTGTCAGTCTGTCTGTCCGTGTCAGTCTGTCTGTCCGTGTCAGTCTGTCTGTCCGTGTCAGTCTGTCTGTCCGTGTCAGTCTGTCTGTCCGTGTCAGTCTGTCTGTCCGTGTCAGTCTGTCTGTCCGTGTCAGTCTGTCTGTCCGTGTCAGTCTGTCTGTCTGTGTCAGTCTGTCTGTTCTCGTGTCAGTCTGTCTCTGTCTGTCTGTGTCTGTCTGTCTGTCTGTCTGTCTGTCTGTCTGTGTCTGTCTGTGTCTATCTATGTGTGTCTGTCTGTCTGTTTGTCCGTCCGTCCGTCCGTCCCTCATTTTGGCTTGCACCTAAACCATTCAGACGATTATTTCCAAAATTTATATTCTGTGTTCGATCTGAACAAACTGGAAGCCTTGCCAGTTTTTCAATGGATATTCTCTCCGACGGGTTGCGGCCTTGCTGTAGTTCGTGCGTGTCGGGAGGCTTGCGTGCTCCTACGAATTCAGGGGCTAAACCGATGGTAACATAGCTTTATCTTTTTTTTTTTATTTATTTATTTATTTTTCGTCAAAGAACAGTAAAAACTATATTTGACGATTTTGGAAGAAGTACAATCTACGCACGTAGCTACTAGTAGGGTCACCTCAATTTTGTTTCCAAAATGCTCCAAGATTTTTATTAAACGTTTTCCTTGGATCAGATAAGATAAGAGCGGATACTGTTTTCGTTGAAATTTCTGAGTTTTCGAAAATTCCAAAAATGTATAATTTTTTCGGAGTTTTCCTACAAAGACAGTATTAGGACAGACTTTTTCAATTGAAATTATATCTTGAATTTTCGTAATTATACATAAATGTTAAGCGATTTTTAAATAATTTTTTTTCAAGAACGGATGAATCATTTTTCTTTAATTTTATTCCTCGGATAGAGTATGAGGCCTAGATGTTTACAAATGGCGCAAGTCCCGTTTTGGGCGACTCTGAGTTATCACATATTGCAAAAAATAACATTGCATCAGTATAATATTGATAGCAGGTTGTTTTGTGAAATATATCTAAAAAGGATTAGATCTTTAAATAATGTGCTGTACAATTCTTTTAAAATACGAGTAGTTTTCGCGTAATTTTTGCTCGAAGGTATTGCAATTTTAATGTTTTTCTTAAAAACTTGAAATTTATTCTTTATTTGTTTTTCAGATAGAGAACATTACGCTTCAAAAATGTCGCAGGTCACATTTTCATTGAACTCTCTGAGTTTTCTAAGGTTCCAAACTCAGAAATATTGCGAGAATATATGTTCTTTTGTAGTATCTCTAGTAGTATTTTAATGGATTTGTTCTGTTAGTTACTTTTACTTTTATAGTTATAGCAATATAGTTAATACAAATTTTAAATTACAACTTAAACTTGAAAAAAGTTGAACATCTGGATAATAGGCCTTGTTGCAATTTAAAATGCCAATGGTTGTAAAACTTTTTGAGAAGGTCCTTGCTTACTTCCGTAGCTAATGTACACATGCATTATTTTGACACGAAACCTTCAGAATATACTGATTATGACCTGCATTTCTTCTTTGTCTTCTTCTTGAATTAGTGTTTGATAATCTGAACTAGTTAACGTATAGTCTTATGAATCTTGCTAAACGGAGTGCTCCCCGTTTCAATGGCCTGCATCTCATAGTAAATGTGTGGTCATTTGTTTTCTTTCTGATAACCAAAAGTTCAGTATCAATCACGAGAATACGATTATTCGACCATCCCGTTTAACCTAGCTCTCCCGTATGGTACGACTTGAAATAAAATGCGTACGTTCTCATCAATATGCGGCATGTTGAATCCTGTTATCTCTTCTTCTTCACAGTTGGCCGTCTGCTCAAGCGTGGCTGTGCGTTTTTACGTCCAAGTGATTGAGCTCCAAATAAAGAATAGCCTTCTCGCCCGTAAATGCGTCAGTGCGGAGCCGACGGCCACCGCGATCTGGATACGCGCTGCTCAGCTCCGCCTTGTGGACATTCAACGCCGTCACTTGGAGCCTTTTGATAAGCTTCTGGTGGTAAGTACGCTGTTCGTTTGCTTAATCACTGATACTCCTCAATACTATCCGATTTTCACGTCGGCAATGCGGAGCATAAGTGCAATAAGTCCAAAACCGAAGCGCATGAGAAAGAGTCGAGTAAAAGATTTCCCAAAGAATGGAATTAAATTGGGGAAGGTTTATAATTGCCTTCTGTTGCTTAATTATTGAGATTCAGAATAATTAATAAATATTGTAGCGCTATATTTTTTAATAAAAAAATATTGTATATGGCAAAATATATATTTATTCTCATTACCTTCGAAAATTCGTCCTTAGAATTCTAAGAAAAATACGTCGTACTAAAGAACTTTTTTAACAATTTCAATCTGGCTAAAATATTTTTCTTCTCTTATGTACCAATACAAAATCATTTGTGAAAATAATATGTTGCTGTCCTAAAAATGATTTATCTTTTGAAAATTATGCATTTGATAGAAAATATGTTTTAACATTATATTAAAATCGGTTGTTTGAGATTTTAAAACAAAAGTTCAGAATACATTATTTTTTGAAACATTGTTTCCACAATACTCCACTTCAAATTTTTTATGACAAAACTAATGATAAACTTGAAACTTTTATGTGCAAATATTTCATCTATTTATTGAGATTTTACTAATTACTGTCCATTAAAGCCGAATTGTCATTTCAATACTTTTCAAACTCCGCTAATTATCCGAAAAATGTTTTAAGTAATGCATGTATATTAAAACTTCATCTTTCGGTAGTTTGAATTTGTTTTTAAATATTTTTAATTCCTGGGTAAATACAATCTTTAATGGAGGAAAACTATATATTTTTTATCTCCTGTCGGAACATGGAATTACATACAGCACACCACGCAGAAAAGTAAGTACTAAACAATGGGCAATTTTTAATTAATTCTGCCATTCAATAAAGCAATTCAATTTACCATTTAGAATTAGTCAAAGTAATTAAATAAGTTAGTTACATAGAAATGTTACTTCAATTGTCTTCGTATGGATATTTTTATCTGTAATGTTGTAATGTTCCTGTATATGCTCTGCCAATATATTGGCATAGATATTGTCATCATTTTACCTTAGAATATAAAAACTTACAATATAATATTTTTGAACATTGCATATATAAAGTTTGCCTAATTATTAGAACTCTTTGTACTAACTTCTGATTCCAAAATTTCAATTCGAATTTATACAACTGACTCACGGAAATAAGTCAGCTTAATTGCAATTTTCTTCAAGGGAAAAAATCGATCACATATTTTGAAGGAAATTCACAATTTCATGCATAGCGGCGCTTGTTTCATAACAAACTAAGGTTTAATTTGATCGCTTGAGAGGTAAGTAAAAGAAATTGATAAAAATTTATATAAAATGACTGCGACATCTACTCTAATGTATAGAGTGAGTAAATTCTCCATTATTGAATAAATTCTGCATTCAACTACGAGAGATGGTTCCGGAGAAAAATGGATCAGAAACATCCTCGCAGAGATCTGGAGTGGAGGTGCTCAAAAACTCCACTGGTGGCGTCCGAGCGCATTAGCGATAGGACGTTCGGCGCGACGGAAGCAGTTTTGTTCTGTTAATTGTGTAGTGACTACCTGTGCAAATACTACCATGACCTCATGTTTAAATATTGTTGCATTGTGCGTTGTGAAGTGTTCGGGTTATTGTTGAAACTTCCCTCGATTAAATTTTAGTGCTTAATTACCTATAGTATATTGACATATCCTATTTCAAAATGTTTCTCACGAGTCCCCTTTTCGGTTATAATAACTGAATTTATGAACGTATAATTTACCCCCAAACATCTCTCCCGTAATAATGTGCTCAAACTGGCTACCGGTTTCTACCAAATTCGCCGTTACAAGCAATGGAATTGAGTTCATCGCAATCGGTCACTGTCAATAGAGCAAAAGTCAATAGAAACTTAGGAAGGTTCACCTGTTATCACTGTCATCAACTTAACATTTAGCCCAAACAACCTTGGCGCACCAGCAACATCAACCCACACAATAGAGTACACCAGAAGAATCAAAGGAATCAGTGAGAAACCATAAAAGGAAACGTTCTACTGACTCACACACTTCTGTATACAATGTACCACTAAAAAGTCGTTATTTATTATTAACGGACGAAAACCTCCAATAAAAATTAATCAATTCTAGAAGTAAAAATTATGCCTAGTTTGGTTCGTGATGACCAAGTTCATTGACAGAGTAAAAGTTTCACTAAATCAAAAGCTATAAAAATGCCGTTGAAATTCAATTGACAATTATCGATGACTTTAGAACTTTCATAAAGTTTTGTGAAGAAATAATTTACAATTCCCCCTTGTGCAGGGAACCCATTACAACTCACACATTCAATGTCTTGTTAAAAAGAATTCCATTTTCGTTGGAGAAAAAAAATCTGCGAACAACTTACCGATCTAGGCTATCCTGTTCCAAAAGTATTTTGATACTTCAATTAAGCTAAATATCCTACTTGAATTTGCTCTATAGGACTTAATGATTTTCTGCAGCAAGAAGAATATTATCATTGATCAGCTTTTTGTGTTGTATCATTGTTGTGTTCAACCTAGGTACAAAAGTAAATCTCGAATTCTGTGTAAACGATCCCAAGGAATCGGGCATTTTCAAGCGCACTGCAATCTAACTCCTTGCTGTGTTCGTTGTGATGGTAAACATCATTAGTCACATTGTACAAAACAAACTGGTTCACCAACTATTTGATTTTACAGCGGCTAAAACCACACACACTTAACGAAAATCACACCGCGAATTACTGCGATTATTAAAAATTTAAAGAATATAAACATTTAAAAAATAAAAGGTCTCAAAATATTTAAAACACCGATCGTCCAAAGCCCCCCTCACTTTCACCTCCATCCACAAATCCCCTCCTATTAACAGAAAGATATTTCCCAACACTTCTACGTCGGCCATATGCTTGGCACAGAAATGATAACCATAAACAGTTTATACCTGAAATTTAAATCTCATCTCTCCATGTCATAGTACCAAAGTTATTGCTACAACTACCTAACAGATTCAGACAATGATCCAAAAAGCAATTTTTTTCTAATAATTATGCGAAATAATATTAACAAAACTGATTTTTTTTACTGGAACGCAAAAAGATTGAAGTGATAATAGTTAATTTTTTTATAACTTTGTACTAAAACATCAGGTTTCAGTTTCTTGTGTAAGGGGGACACATCTCCTCTCGGGTGATAACTTTTATATTTCTGGCATTAAAATTTAGAGATGTGACAGAATAGCTGATACGAATTTAAGATGAGTTGCTACACTAATCCCGAATAATTACGCCCCTAGTCCGTCTATTTAAATTTTGAATAACTAGAAGTAATAGGAATAACAACAATTAATAATATTGATTACAAAGTTTATTGAGCCTACAAACCTCCAAATAAGCTGTTTTTAAGAGACGGACAAAATGAAAACATTTACAATCAGAGTCAAATTATTAAACAATTTATAGTGCAAACATCAAGCCTCAGGCTGAAACGTCGCCACCAAGTATAGCACAGAACTTGTCTCCTTTGCATTCTCAAATAACTTAAATACAACCTTGGGAAATAACTGGATATTATTATATAGAAGAATGAAGATACTCCCATCTTCCAGGTTCCTTTTCCTGAATTAGGTTCAGATCACTGCCCAGTTTAATGGTCAAATAGACGTTCAGTCATCTGATCCGTCATACTCCGAATGTATCAATGGGAATAAATTCACTGGATAAATTCACTTCCCTCATAGATGACGATCATTCGATGATGATCAATCAACGAAGTATGAAAGCTGGTCAATTTTACCACGCATAAAACTGAAAATTCTCGATCGGGATACATGACTATCACGAATTTTACAAAATTGTGGGGGCCATTAACTATTCCTTTCCACAAAATTTAAACTCTCACTCCAAAATTCAAATAAGCAGTCAACTATACAATTTCAAAGTAATTTTAAAAGCAATTTCAAATCCTTACCCAAGAAACTATTAAATTGAGTAAAATCTAAACATAACTTAAAACGATATTGGCAATTAATATGCAGTCAGGATATTAAAAGAAAGGTTAACAATTGGCTGACGAGAATAATCAGATCAGCATGGAATCAGATCGGAGAAACGTACTTGAAAACTATAAACGCTACCCCAGATTACCAGTTTGTATTCCGACCACAATATTCAAATACTCCGTCTTAACTTCTCCGTCTCATCGAACAAGTAAATAGCAAACGGATTTCATGGAACGAAACACACACTAGCAATTTTTTTGGTATGCCTCAGGCATTTCACAGGGACAGGCATCAACGACTTTTATTTAAATTATATCAGATAGCACTCCTTCAGTACCTGCAGAATATAATGCGCAGCTTTCTTAGCGAAAGAAATTTCAGAGTGAAAATAAACTCTTATTTGTCAGATCAGATTCTAGCGAGAGCCTCTCATGGTTTTACTTACTTCCCGGCTATAATGTATTTTGCTATGATATCTGTCCATTAGAAGATGTAAAAATCTCGCTATTAGCAGGTGAAACGGCACTGTTATCTCGGATACTGTTTGGCATGTAGCCTATGAAACTTGACAGGAAGACCTCTTAAAATGCAGTCAATGGTCTCAAAATTGTGGAATAAACTTTAATGAAGAAAGTCACAGGAAAATGTGTTCACTTTTTGACATCACATCGTTTTTCTTGGCCCGGTGAAGTGTCTAGGACATCTTTTAGATAAAGTTAACGTGCAAGCTACATACAAAAGCCTTCGTGCAAAAAACACATGCAAAATATCAACACTTCATCCACTAATCACCAGGAGCGGTAGCTCAGGGCATCAACTGATGTCATTGCAGCGACTCTGACCGGGAGGTCTTAGGTTCGAGTCCTGACGGCGGCAGGATTCTCGACACTAGCTTTTCAGGTACGTCGAATTCAGTCGCTGTCTGGTGGAGAATTCTAGCGGCCGGCTGCTCTGATCGGTATTTTTCCGTGGTTTCTCCGATCAACACCAAACGAATGCTGGAGCAGTACCTTACCAAACGGGCCACGGACCGCGCACGATCTGTCCTTCCTCTTCCTTGTCCTATCCTCTCCCCTTACTCACTTACTTACACTAACATGCACTACACTACCACATTCCGGGAGACCGATCGGGAGCTTAGAGCAGGGGCGGTGCCCCGCTGTTGGGAGAGACCTGGTTAGGGGAAACCCCACTAGCCGACGGTAAGTCGGCGCCAGATCTCGCCATCCAGCGGGGTAAGATCACGGTCATCTCCCGAGAAAAACATGCACTACACTAACTAGACTAATGACCAAAGCAATTGACACGCTCGGAAACACGAAAAAATCAATCAATTAATCCACTAATCAATTTTAAATCATATCTGACAACTGATTGTGTATTCCTTATATTTAAATCGATACACACCTCATCAACATATGCATATCCAATCTAGTTTACTAAGAGTATCATAAACACGCTAAAAATAATCCGAAATAAATTTTGCGAAGAATTCTAAAAGCTACGTGATTTATTCCAAACAAGCAAATGGCCAAAGAATTAAATGTAATGCCACTGAATATTCGTATTAACAAACTCACCTTTTCTTCACTTCGTTAGTACTCTCACCGACGTGTTCCAAATCAACCTTGCCCTTCACTGCACCCCCAGAGAATACGTTCCTGCTTTCGCAATGATAAAATGAAACCTCTGTGATTTTCCTTTTCCTCTCCAGAATTTAAATTAAATAGTAATACGCCTTATCACATTACATCTGTAACATTTAATAAATCTAATTTTGTGTTATATTTTTACTTTTACATTTTTATTTAATATTTTTTAAAATTGCAGTAAAACTCTTGTCAATACAGAGCACTCTATAAATGTTTGCTCTTAAAATATTAGAGAAAAAGCATTTGTAATCGTCTCTGAAAAATAATTAATCAAACAGAAAGAAAGAAATGTAAAAAAAATTAATGATGCTATGAAAGTTTGTCAAACTATTCGGAAAAGAATATTATCGTACTTTTGACTTTTCGGTAATGCGAGTTTTAGAAGAAAGTTGTAAATGTAACAATGAGCAATTGATACAGAGAATTAACGACATGAATGTTTTCGATGTGATGGCGGTCCACATTTAAGTATTCTTTACGAAAGACAGTAGCGCACCAACACAGGGGTACGCAAGAGGCTTCAGTTCCTCTTCGCCTAGGAAACCGATGACACAAATCTCAAATATTTTTTACTATTTTAAAAAGAAAAAAAATATTATTTGATTTAACTGTTGGAAATATTTTTTTCATATTTTTAGAAATAAACGATAAGGACTATATGATACAATTTTATTAATATTTCATGTTGACCTACAATATATGTTTAATCAAAATTAAATTGCCGGTTAAATGTAAATTGAATTATATTAAAAATATTATATTTCTGCGATGGGAAGTCAATAACACATGGTGACTACAAAATATCACCCACAACAACAAAAATGTTATTAGTTTCGTATATTCGTTAGAAACCTGTTTGGAAACTGGATAAGATGCCACCGCGGATTGCGTCTGTATGCATTGGTGGCTTGATAGGATACGCAGAAGTTGGTATCTAGAAATTGTTTCAAGATAAGGTTAGTAAAGTGTAACAGCAAACAAATGTAAAAATTGCAGTTTCGGATAACAGAAATTCTCGACAGTAATACGGAGCAATCTTTGGGTGACACTGAGTTGCCTAATCAAAGTGTTGCTCATGAAATGGAGACTATCGCGTCCAAACTGCTGACCTGCAAGACAAGGCTAGAACGAGGGACGGTACACATGAGTGAATCGCACATAGTCAATTCAGTATCATCCTCAACGTCGCCACGGATATGTGGAAACCTTAGGCAGGCGCGGGCAGGAACGACAGCAGAGGGCAAGGGCGGCAAAGCGGTGAGCAGGGCCGCCGGGCATCAGCAATCAGAGATACGGGGCGACGCGACGATTGGGGGAGGTTGCCGACGCTGTGTCTAAAACATGTTTACGTGGGCGTATACAAACTGCATCCTGCGGGCAACTTTTCCCAAGCCGTTTTCCTACCGGGGGGGTAGATGAACAGTTAGGTAAGTGGCTTTGGCTTTTCAGAAAACGAAAAGCGAAATGGGTTTGGCTGGGAGCAGGTCTGAGGGAATACTGACCAAGGGATGCAGTCGGGCGATTATCGTCTACATATCGAACGCAATGTTACTTTTCATTAACTATGGGAAAATGTGACCTCCACCTGGAAAGACAGACAAACATGGACAGCAAAATGTTTCAAATCACTTCAAAAATGATGATTCGTAAACAAATTATTTCTAACTTTTGAACAAACCGATTTGTGATTATACGCAAATTCCAGCCCTGGTTCCAATTATTGATGAACTATTGAAAATTACATAAATAAAAAGATTTATAAAATTCTCTTTATGAAATAGTTTCTTTACAGATTAATTCATTTTGTATGTAATAAACACTTTCAATAACTTTAATATGTTTTCTGTATGTACATGTTTTGGCACAGTTTAATCATGATATGCATCAAAGTACCCGCAAGGTATACTTCTTCTGTATCTCGGGATTCACGTATCGAGCTGCCAGCGATGATTTCACTATCAGATTACCTTGCTTGCTCGCTGCGGATGGGATTTTGGGAGGTCGTACCCGCTGGGGCAAGGACAGGAATTCTTCTGCCAACTGTGCCCGCCTCCGCGATGAGGGATTATTTTGGAGAGTACTGTTTGTGAGTTTCTAGTATTTATTTAAGTAAAAATCACTAAAATCTCTGACGTATGAAGATGATTTGCGCAGGCTTTCTTGAGTTCTAGAATCCTTTCCAAACATTTTAACTATAAATAGTTGAAAGATGAATGAAAGTTTTTAAAAAAATAATAATAATAATAGTAATAATAATAATAGTAATAATAATAATAGTAATAATAATAATAGTAATAATAATAATAATAATAATAATAATAATAATAATAATAATAATAATAATAATAATAATAGTAGTAGTAGTAGTTTAAAAATGTGCTAGATTTGCAACATTTAAAAAACTTAACATTTTCGTTCCCGAGTTATAGAGAATTATTTGCAACAGCAAACCAACTACAGATTTGATTTTTCTGCATTGCTGACAAAATAGTAACTCGCCCTCAGCTCTACTACCACAAGAAGCAAAAGAAGAGCTCAAGAAAACGTACGTATAGTGATGCTACAGTTATGAAGGATATTTCTTTCTGTGGTTAATGTAACGATTTCTATTTCTCTGCACTTCTACTACTCGTTAGTTTCTATACCAAACGATTCTATACCAATACCATTCGATTAGAGCACTGTAAAGATAATTCCGGCCGGCCCGGTGGCGAAGATCACTAAGGCAGTAGTGTCGTAGTGATATCGAAAGATCGCGGGTTCGAGTCCCGCCTCGGGCATGGTTGTATTTGTGTTCGTCCTTTCACCCCTTATCATCACCACTTTCGTTTCTTCTTCATAGTTATCATACCGTTAACTCCAATCACTAATGTCTTAGATGTTACCTTACCTTAAATAACCTTAAATACCAAAAAAAAAAAAAAAAATAATTTGAGAGGTGAGCTTTAAACACACAAAGATTTTCTATTCCTACAGATGCATTGAATTATATAGCATAGTTGCGGTGACTTCCAACATAATCATCTCAAAAAGGTATTAATAAATTTGATTTGTAATTTTGTTGTTTATATCTTGAAGTCCTTTTTTATTTCTTTTTATGGACAGAAATTTAGCTCAAGATAGTGAGAATATAGTATTTTTCATTTATGTAAAATACCACTTATCTTTTTCAACGTTCTCAAATCGGGATTTTTTCTTCAAATTTTCTTAATTTTTTCCGCCAATGAGAACTTTTCTCCCTCCCACACCCGCTTTTTTCATTAGTAGCGCTGTAGATTTCGCGGGGTTGATTTTAATCTTTCATTTCGTTGCCCAGAATTCTATTTTATTTAAATGAGACTGGATTTCGTTAGCTATGCAATTAATTAAGGAATGGGGCATGTAGATTACGGTATCATCTGCAAACTGGGCTATGTTAGTTAATCTTGATGTAGGCATATCGGCTGTGTACAAGTTATGGAGTAGTGGAGAGAGAGGTGATCCTTGAGGTAGACCGGCTGTGATACGGCGGGGGTTCGAATTTTGATTTTTTATTATAACTGAGATTGTTCTATTGGTGAGAACGATTTTAATTACTTTGAGACGGTATGTAGGAGTGCCTATTGATAAACGTTTATAAATTAGGCCTTAACCCTGTCGAAAGCTTTAGCGATGTCCATGAAAACTGCTATTGAATATTCTTTTGATTCTTTTTTGGAAGGAGGAGTGGAGATTTTCTGAGATATGCAAAAGGTGCTGTGCTGTGGATAGTTTATTAGTGAATCCGATTTGATAGAAAGGTATAAGGTGAATTTTTTAAGATAATTGTTTAATCTTGTTAGGATTAATTTCTCGACAAGTTTTGCTAAAATGGGGAGGAGGCTTATAGGTCTACACTTATCGGGGATGCTATGATTCTTATTGGGTTTGGGAATCAGGATGATGTTTCCAGGTAGTACGGTAGTAGCCAGTTCTTAAAGGTGAATTATATATGTTTACAATGAAAGCTATGTCAGGATTGGGTAGGTTTTAGAGAATTATATTATTTATTTTGTCGTGACTGGGGGCTATTTAATTGGGAGGGATTTGATAACTTTTAGAGTTTCATGTGGAGAGATCTACTTATTTTTTTGTGGTACTACGTTGAAATTAGGGGAATTCGCGAAGAGTTGAATTTGGGTGTGATCTGGGTGGGGGGCTGTGAGGTTTGGTAAGAAAGTTGATGCGTAATTCAAACCACCCTAATCCCCTATAACTGCCAATTGATCTAAAAACGGAAAGTCTTTAACCTCACTTCATTTACTTAAGCAAAAAGTTTACGTTTTTCTCAGTAATAAAAAAACACTTCTTATGGATGGCCATTTCCAAAAAGCATAGAACTGTGTACTGTATAATTAACCTCCTCCAAAGACAAAGTCTGTCGAACGAGAAGAAGTAAATTAAAAAAAGAAGGTCGTTTTCTTTCTAACCTGTTTACTCCTACAACATTAAAGCTAGAATTTTCTTTTTAAGGTAGTCAATAGCTGGCAGGCGTAATAAACGTTCTACTTTCTCCTATATTACTTAATGTACGCAGTGAAATGCATTATAATGATGCACCCATTAACTTAAATTTTTCAAAAGAAAAATTAGTTTTAGAGACCCAGATTCCAAGAAAGGGAAGAAACTTTGTCCATATATTTAGTAAATTACCTTTAATATGTTGCGTAGTCGAAATCCACCTTTTGTGGTTCCCTGATACCGAAAAGTTGAATTATGGCAAAACGTTTGACCGTCGGTCTGTGAACAACGTCAACGACTAAACCATTGGCACGATTTTCACCAAAATCCACATTGCTCGATCGAAATGGCTGAAGTCGCAGCCCCTTAAATTTGAAACATATTTTGATTTTGGGGGTAATTTACATAGAGCTTTAAAGACATTTTAAACAATTTTTCAAAAATGGTTCCACATTTTTTTCTGTAATGTTTCTCTCACATCCAATACTATTTCGGACACTCAGGTTTTTATGAGACTTCATCAGCAGACAGTGTGCAATCGAAAACGCACAGTTAAACTTAATTGCTTTCGAAAGTTAGAATACGAGTTAGTATGAGCAAAAATATTAAGAGTTGACATGTCTCCGTCAACCTCCCGCCAGGGACGAGCAGGGGTTGGAGGAAGTCGCGGATGGTTGCGACTTCCCACGCCGAGCGCGACCTTGGATCAACCCAGACCGTTGACAGCCGAGTCTTACCAGCGGAAGTGCGAAAATAGATTTTCCAGTAGTTGTCTGGGCACTGTATGCAGAGCCCAGCGTGATATTTATTTACATATAGACTAACGTTATACATATATGTAATATTGTTTAATCTGCTATACACAGAAAACTTACCATTGTTTCTTATCTACTTATTATTTCATTGTGGGAGTTCAGGAAAATGTCTCTTGCAATCGATGGTGTTAATCCAAAGAAACCACAGAAAAATAACGATCATATCTGCCGTCTTCTAGAATTCTCTTCCAGTCAGGGCTGAATTTGACCTAGTTATCTTATTGAATTTGACCTAGATATCGTCGAAAATTCGCCACCCGCAAGACGCAAACTCTAGGATCTCCCAGGTAGGGTAGCTGCAGAGACAGCTGCAATTAATGCAAACTCAGCCGGTGAACTTCCATTGAATTTTGGAAAATTTGAAACGTTTCTAATAATTGGAGAAAATGGACAAGTTACAATTACTTCTCTAGCATAAATATACATGTAAATGTAAAAACAAGTATTGTGGAATTTGGAATATATTTCGCAAATAAAATGATAACCGTACATTAGTTGCTTTTGTAACTTTCGCGATACAGTAATATACACATCACAAGGTATAAGTGGCACGCGGCAGGAAAAATGCTGCTGAACCAAATTACACAAAGCAGCACACCCATTGCTCAGAATAACTAATAAAATACCCTCGTATAACATTGCAATACAATAAATATTTAAAAAACAGACCTCTTGAATATAGCAATAACAAGCCTGCACCGGTAGCCGAACTTCTTAACAAACCTTCATAATGTGGAGTAAGTTAAGCAGCTCGAGACAACGCAGGTCCCTGGATGGGCGATGTCCGGGAACCAGGGATACCAACGGCCGACAGGGATAAAGGCCGACACCTTGGCCGACAGGGATAAAGGCAATAAGTTACGATTTGACGTGATAATATAATTACTTAGTTAAAGGAGAATGAGAAGAGGCGGAATAAGATAATGAAATGTTTGCACTTTTCAGTCAAAATCGAAGCTTTTATTGTTTCTCGAATTTTCCCAGAGTTCCTGGGTATCGAAATCGTGTAGACCTGTCACGTGGCCCTAAGATGCGTAGTTTCTTTTCAATTTCTGGGAGCATAAGAAGTTAGTAACATAGATTTTATTAATTTAATATTTTCTTTGCAAAGGGAAAGTATCTTTATTCAATATTATATTTTATACGAGCAACGGAGGAAAATTGTGTAAGCTAATCCTTTTTTCTATTATATGACTAACTGGAAATAAATATTACGTAAATATACTTTAATTGAGTAGTATAAGAAAATGCTTATTCGTGAGATATTTTAAATGGCAGCCTTTGTGGGAAGAAAGATATTTCTTCTGAAACAAAGTTATTTTTATGTGTGTTATATGTAATAAATATTATATATAACAAATTTTATGTATAATAAATATTAGTTCTCGGTATGTCGTTTTAAGATATGAGCAAATTCCTTAAAATTCAATATTTTTTCACGGATTGTGGAGGTGCAGTGTTTACTTCTTATGACTATAAATTGAGCGTCAAAGTCAGCGTTATATTAGGGACACATCGCGAAATGAAACAAAAGAACACAGAGAATGTTTTTAAAACATTCAATCTCAATCACTGTCGTTCAAGTCTCCTATTTAGCATTAATAACTTGACACACACATAATGATGGATGTGTCGTCACAAGACGATGAATAGTGACGTCATCGGTAAGAGATTAAAACGTAGACTTAGCCGAAGAGTTTAACCGTTCTGAAAATGGATATTCGAAATAGTTATTTAGATTTAGTACCTAAATAATAAATGATATTACATTCTTACGTTTGCCAGGCAATGGCGTGGATTTAAGTCAAAGTAAAATTGAGGTAAAAAATAGACAAATAACATAACACTAAATTGTTGTAAAGCACCAAATCTGTTTACATTATATGCAAACAAATTTCTAAACTAGTGGCGCTCCAATAGCACATACTCTCTCGCATTATTTGTAACACGTATTCACAATATTTTTCTACCTCTTGAACTTGCGAAAGTGTTTCCAATCAGCAATTATTTTTTCAGCGCCGAGGCAGGAGCTCAGGTCCATGGATTTAAATGGCCATGCACTTTGCCGCTGCACCAGGTAGCCGCTCGCCCGTGGTTACGTTTGCTTTTGGTTAAAAATGAATGGACTCTCCCTTTACATCTAACACGCAATTTTAGAAAATTCAGAGTTCAACGAAAATTAGACCTGTGCCATTTTTTCCGTTTCTCTATCCGCTGAAAAATAAATAAAAGTATAGTGGTTTATTAGAAAATATATTTTATAATTTACATTAAATTCCAGAAGAAATTACGCAAAACCTGCTCTTTTTTCCAAAGAATTTACATGACCTTTTTTAAAGATCTATTTTTAGGACAGACAGAATGTAAGATAGAAATCTTTATCTCTAATATTGTACTTCCACAATGTTAATTTTTTACACTTTTTCAGAACACAGCGTGTTATCCAAGTGGTAACAGGACCAATTTTTTCCCGTCCTTTGACGCTTTAGAGGAGAAAATTTTAAGAAAAAAATAATGAGACGTTTTTGAGAATTTTTAAGAAATAAATTGCATTAATTTCAAGTAGAAATTACGCAAATTCTGCTTTAAAAAATTGTGCATGACCTGTTGTAAAGGTAATTTTTTTAAAGAAAACTTTCGTTTACACAAACTTCTCAATCTTCAATATCATAATTGCCCAAAGTTTTTTTCCAATTTTCGAAAATATAGTTCTGTGGGAATTGTGGGAATGCCGATGGGTACTGTCTCCCGACTTTCGTCACAAATTGCGAGACGAATGATGACGGCAAAGCCGTCGAAACCGGCTCTCTGAATAAATCTGTATTGACAAAGACGACTATTATTTAATCTTCCAACATGGAGTTCCCCAAAAATGGGATCAGCGCCAATATTTACCATTATTTGGTACATAACAGGAAGAAATTGAAAATAAAGTTGTAGAAGTTTTTGAGATATTTTTTATGAATTGCTTAAATTCTAGCAGAAATTACGCAAAATCTGCTCTTAAAAAATGAGCATGACTTTTTTATAATCTGATGTTTTTATAATAAATTTTATTTAAGACAAAAGTATCTATCCTGAATATTGTAAGTTTGCAATGTTAATTGTTTGGAAATCGTGAATATATATGTAGTTCGCCGAAAATGGGACCAGAAGTACAGAACTAATACATTTTCTGCCCAGAAATACATAGAAGGAAAACATTTAAAGAAGAAATTTGGAGCCGTTTTTGAGAAAATTTTTGTTTAAATATTATCTACATTACTCGTAGAAGGAAATTGCATATCGTGAAATGGCAGAAATCTCTTAAAAAAGTGTTAGAATATTGTATTTTACTATGTAGAGAGAGGGAGAATTGTCATTTTATGAACTTAAAGATTTGGAAATACGACAAAAAGAAATAAAAATAAACATACTTCAGCATAAAAGGACTATTAAGTGGCTTTAGATTGATATTTATGGACAAAAAATGTGAAAAATGTCAAGCTGAAGTGATTCTCTACATCATTGCTACAATTGAAATTGGAACGCTCAAATATTCTGGTCACCAAAACAGAGTGAAGAACACTCCTCTCGAGGCTCTGGAACCGCCTTCCAGTTTCTCCCAGAATACAAGGAAGACGTAAAAGGAGAGAGAAATGGCGACGGACAGAAGTAGTTTAACTGCAGAAGACTGAAATGACAGGCTGGAATGGAAAGTGGGATGCGAAACACTCCTGATCTTGTAAACTTCTCGCAGTTCTTCTATTAGAGTGACGTCGATGATCACTCGTTTAGAAAACGTTTTCATCCTTGTGTCAGTACATACCCTAATAATAGATGCGTATATTTTGAAAAATCTAATGATATCTATTAGCAAATCAATTTGAAAAAATATAGTATTCAGTGAAAAAAATCCACACCCATAAGTTCACAGTTAGGGAATTGTTGGACAGTATTTTTGATGACATCAGAATCAATACAAACTATAAAAGTGCAAGGAAATCCTGTTTTAATAGTTATGAAAAATCTCTGTAAATTTCTTTAATTTTGATATTATTTCACTGCTATGTTGGAATCAAAAATTTCCTTTTTTTAATAATTTTTAATTTTTTAATTGCCCAATAATTTCGTATACGGCGTAGATGACCTATGTAAAGAGGTAGCAGTGCAGTTCACTCCAATGGGTGCTTTATGCAAGACTCGAACCGGCAACCGTTTATTTTACATGGAGTGGACTGCACCCTCCAAGCCGCTATGTCGCCTTTGTCGGCTCGTTCAATGTAATATGAGTAAACCCCCGCGACGACAAACACCTTGAAAGATGTGAATAATATTACAGTCGAGAGGGGTAGGGTAGGACGGTACACCATGCAACAAGTTCACGTAACTTCATTAACTTCGAAGCAGGTCCGTATTAAGTACACTCAAATATGAATAGCATCGGTTTGTTAAAATTTGTATGTAATATATAACAGTAAACGTTAGAAAACAGAAAAGCATGGGAGGAATAAAAGAGAGAACCATTAATTGTTTTTATTTATTATAATTAATTTATTTAGTACATATTAGGATTACATTTATTTACTAACTGTTTTCCATTTAATTATTAGCAGACCTCTCTTCTAGAAAAGAATAACACAGTTAAGCGCCACGCTTCACGCAACATCTAATAGAATTGTTATGGAAAGGGAAACGAGTGAAATCGTTTTGAGTTCAGGTAAATTAGGATATACACTTGCGTATTGCGTTGTTGACGCTTCACTATAATTTTTGCATTATTATTATTATTATTATTATTATTATTATTATTATTATTATTATTGTTGTTGTTGTTGTTGTTGTTATTGTTATTTGTTCGAACAAAGCAAACCCTGTTGATACGAAGTCAATAAAGATTTTGTCTCTCTTACCAGTGAGTATTCTCGTAGTTTTACAAGCAATCCAATTTCCACGAAGTTGGTCACAAAATATTCAAGGCATTTGAGACTGAAGAATTATTTTTCAGCTTTTCGGCTTGTTAAGTCAACACTAACAATATCTATTAAAACAGGAAATTAGAAATTATCTCTAGCACATACAAATGATTTTTAATAATAAAAAAATATTTTCAGTAAGCGATGGAATGATATGTTCCGAAGAAATTAGTCAATATGTGACAGACCCTGTTATGCGAAACAAGCAAAATGTAAGAATCCTGAGGCTTTTTTGATGGAAATGAATCGCCTGACTATTAGCAGTAGAAGTATAAGTAGTCCTCTATTCCTCTAACCGTTCTACCCATCGTCACGATTCCTTTGGCGAAACACGCTTCCTTTTGAAAAGAGACAGTTGGATTACTAGAGAATTGTCTTTGTATTTGATCGGCAATCACCACCTAAAGCTTGGATTCTTTTCCGGTATTTTGAGAATCCCTTTCTGTTACACAGTATAGTCTGTATCTAGACTTTTTTTTCTTTCTCTTAATAGTACGTATTTACATATCCCAGAATAATAGCATCTTGTAATGCTGTAATGAAAACTGGCGATATTTCGTCAGAAAAACTCGTACTGGGAGTCCTCATGTCGAACAAGTGGATAAATTACTTCATCCATCGTACTGGATAATCAGAATCAAAATTTTGTGTGTCCGTGACTCCGAAAAATTGGTCTATGGTAGAACGTCTGCATGCCCGCCAGTCTGTGTCTGGTTTACGCTGGCACCCACACCTTTCAGATGACTTACCAAAAATTGATAATTCCCGTTCGATCTGACCAAACTAGAGCTCCTGTGAATTTGAAAAGGTTATTTTAATTACTGAGGGGTACTTTACATGAAGTCTCAACACTTCCAAATTTTCACAAAAATGGCTCAAGAATATTTGTATTAAATGTTTCCCTCTGTTATAGTAAAGCACACTTAAAATAGCCAAATCTGATTTTCGTTGAACTCACTAAAGTTTTGAAAATTACAAAAATTTAAAATATATTCGTTGACTTTCTTCAACTATAATATTCATAATAGATATTTTTTTCAGAAATAAATCGTAACTCCAATGACAGATCTTTAAATAGTCGTTTACAACTTTTCGCAAGCATGAGTTTTAGCATAACTTTGCGTGAAACATTTCTTAGTTTTTTCTACGGATAGAGCAATGCTTAAAAATGGTACAGGTCTCATTTTCGGTGAACTTTCTGCATTTTCTAAAGCTGGAAAAGTTAAAAAAATTATGCGATAAAGTATGTGATGTTGTAGTCCCACTAGTAATGTTTGTATTGCGAAATACCTTTTCTTAAAGGACAAAAATATATCCATGACATTCTATACAATGATAGTTTTGGCGTTCGTTTAATTCCTTTGAGACTTCATTATCTCATCAGGAAATCAATTTTGTACTCCGAACTTGCTTCGCCCAACACTACTGTAAAGGCACAATAGATAACAATTAGGGAATCGGTAGCTGTAGGAAACCCTAACATGCCTTCTCGTAACCTCGATTCTGATCAAACAATGCTTTGTAAAGCCTGCGGCCCAGCGAAACCTTGTTCATGTGCGTTGGAGCTGTTGCTAGGCAGCTCTCTCTGACGTCGATTCCTTCCCCTCTCATATGCATTGGAAATCTTCAGAATGAACCGTACCTTGTATATTGAATCATACAAGCTTCTAAGTCTTCTTTGGTGGTATTGAGAGAGAATCAATGGCGCGGTGGGCGAGTCGAAGGTGGGAGTTCGCGTCTGCTAAAAATGGTATGTGATGGCCGCGCTATTCAGGATTGGCTCATTTCACGTATCTGACGTTGCCGACAGAGAATTTCAGGTTCAGATGGTTCTCCATTCCTCCATTCTATTTTTGATTCATTGCTGCAAATTTTTATATTGCTTTGCACATACGTTTCTAATTTCCTAATGCAAAAATTAAAAGAAGCAAGCCAGAAAACTTAAATGTCGACCCAATGTAATCCTCTCTATTTTTCTCTCTTCTTTCTTTTCTTTTTTCTACTTTCTTGTCATACTATGTACTTAGTAAAGAGAAAGTATTGAAATGCTACAGCGGAAAGAGGCGATTTCTCGTCGGATAAACTCTTATTGTAGGGCCTTGATATAGGAGAAGTGGATAAACAATGTTCCTATGTGTAGTAAATTACTTTCTCTAACACTTCGTGTATTCAGAATCCTCGCTGTGCGTGTCTGTGACACCGAAAAATTGATTTACGTCTTAACGTCTGTGTTTAACGCTAGCTAAACCGTTCTGATGACTTTATCCGAAATTGATATTCCATCATCGATCGGGCCGAACAGGAGACCAGACCTCGAAAATAGAACTAGAAGCTGTGTGAATTTGAAACATTTTGATTTCGTGGGTATTTTGCATCGTCTCGACATGTTCAAAATTTTCTCAAAAATGGCTCCAAATATTTTGACTATGTTTTCTCGGATAGAGCAAACGACATTTCAAAAATGGCATAGGTCTCACTTTTGAACTCTCTGAAATTTTGAAAATTGCAAAAGATACGAATAATTCGAGAGAGTATGTCCATAACTAGTTTCTCACTTTTCCACTAATAAGTTCATACGAGACAAAGTGGAGTATTCAGTGGTGATTTTTTCTGCCCTCTGATTGGGCCGATTTCGTTATGCTCAAATTTCTTTCGTTCCTTTTCCCTGTGCTTCTATTCTTTTCGTCTGGCCAATGATTTCCGATGCACTTTGCATGACGGACGTTCACTTTTGAGATGTTCCTTGATATTCAAAGCATTATTTCTTTCAAAACGCCAGTCCTCCGTCTGACAGTCTTCTTGTGAACAGAATTTGTAATATGTTTTTGTGGTTATTGTTATTATTGTTATTATTACAACTGATTAGAACTGATATTAAAGTTTGAAATAATGAGAAGTTCAAAAATCTTTTAAATAAAAAATCTTCAAAACTCAATTATTTCAGCTTTTTTTTCAAGGGTGACTAACGATACGGAAACCGGCGAACTCTGCCTTCTACGATCTGCGTGCCGTGTGTGGAGAGGAGCAATTATTTCGTGCTATTCCACATAACCGTTTCGGCTTCGCCCTCAGGAAACTTCTGTAATTTTTATTACATAATTGGGTAATTTGACGTGATATGCAGGTCCTTATTCTTCTACTGATTATTGCAAATGAATGAAAAATACGACAAAAGTGCCGCAGATCAAAAGCAATCGTGAATCATTACAGTTTCAGAGCTCACTATTCATTGTGCTTCGAAGGATCTCATTTTTACACTCGCGCAATTTGACTCACAATCGGAAACACAGGAAGCGAATAGACAATACTGGTTTATTTTCCGATGATTAGTGCGTAATGTTGGAAGCCTTGGAGTGATTGCTCGGCTGTTTGTGGCTATGGCGCAGCAGGTGGGTAAGGGTGCCGGCGATTGTAATGGCGCCGTCCTTCCTCGCACACACGCGCGCACACATACATACACACACACATACCAACGAAACTCCTAAGGATTCAAAGTGTGAAGTATTCACAGACAAACTGAGTGATGAATATTCCTTCAGAATCTTTTAACTTTTCTTCTAACTCTTGATATATTTGTTCGGAACCAGTTCTTGATGTAGCAGGTATGATTTTTTATACCACATATTAAAGCAAATTTATTCTGTTTTATTTCATCACTTCCTTCTGACTTTTGATTCTTACGTTATTATTCTAGAATATGATTCATTTCGTCAAAAATGACATTCTGATGTAATCGCTGTTGTTCAGTAGAGAATTCATTAAAGAAAAACTGTTTTATGATACCAGGTGAGATAATTCATTTGATGTGTCTGTTACACGTGTCATCCACTGTAAGAAGTTGGTTTGGTGTTATTAAAATGATATGTCCGAATTGATTGAGAATGAAAAATACCGTCCAGTACCAATACGTCAGGAATTAGAATTCCTTGAAAAAGTTTCATTTATTTCATTATACCGACTTGAACTAAATGAATTTTGGAAAACTCCTTAATTTTCGCCCAGATCCTTTAGTGATTGGACGTTGGAATTTTATAGTTCCTGGATCATCTATTTCTCTTCAGATATCAAAATTAATCGAAGTGCATAGATTTTCTGTGAATTTTGGCGTTGACAGAAACAGTAACAAAATGTAACAATATAAAGTTCAACATCATTTTTTATTGATGCAATTTAAATAATATATTTTGGTCAATTATGATACTCTTGCACTGTTTTGTAAAATAGACGTGACTGATTTTCATGCGTTTGTCTGTTGATGCATAAGTGTTGTGTCTTTTGATGCATTAATGATGACATTTCATGCACAGCATGAAAATTGCACTTCTCAAGAGAAATATATTCACGTAAAATACCAACAAGTGCGTTTACTGAACTAAACACAAACGTTCTCTTAGTTCAGCAATGTGTAAATAAGTAAATCAACTGAATGAGAAAACGTTTCTGGCCTCAAAAACTAAACACTTGATACGTTGAGCAAAAAAAGAAAATGTAATACTGCTGGCGCCTCTAAGGGATACTGTTTATGTTTCAAAGGCGGATCGATAAGAAAACATTCCATGATTTGACGAAAGGGTATTTCATTTCGCCAGCCTTCCGGGCGGAGGTCCAGTGCAAATTTTGACGTAAGTCCCAGAAATGTATTTTGTACAGCCCATCAATACGATAAAGAATATCATTCGATGCACTTAAATACATTATAGTTCCACATCTTCATTGAAGAGAACAGTCTTCCAGTATCTGGATCATACACCATCGACCAGTACACACTGCAAATTGTGGTCTATGGATCTGAAATACTATATCATCCAATGATAAAGGGTAAAAATGTTAGAAAGTTAAACCCTAACATATAATTTATTTTTCGTATACTTCAATAAAAGCAACCTTGTTCAGTGTCATTTATACGCTTTATCTATTTTTGTACTCATGTACCTGAATTTATCCCAGACTGTCACATATTACAAGAACTATTTAGAGATACTAAACAAATACAAACGTGTTCAATACAATATGAAGTCTGTAACAATTCCGATACTTTCGCCGTTTGGAAATTTCCATGATAAAATGATATTTTCTTTAAAAGGTCCAAAGTATTTATACTTACAAAGTACTTAACCCGACAGAAATTACGTTTTCATTTAAAACTGAAGGGGCACTGTCCTTTCTGCCTCGAGCATTTTTTTCTCCTGAAATAATAATTTATCAGTCGTGATTGGGGATTCTCGACCAATAGTGGTGCAGTAGATAGTTCAGTCTATTGGAAATATAAAATCACTAATTGACAATGAACGTGATTCTGGAATTACAATTTGAATGAAATTCTTTTCTGAAAAACAAAAAAATGGGAAAATTATAGTTGTTTATTTATTTATTTATTTATTTATTTTACGCCAAAAACAGTTGAAATTGCTATGTTGACGTGCTATGGGGAGTTGTGAAAGCGACTTTGGGTTAAAGCATGAGATACACAGTAATTATTCCTTCATTTTAGTTAACAACATCGGGATTTTTTTTTTTTTTTTTTTAGAAAATGTTGTTTTCAATTTGCGTTTGCAAATTTTTTACAAAGTGTTGTCTACATCGTTTAAAATCGTTTTTAATTGACAAAATTATTAATTAAATTTATAAGCATCATTCATGTTAGTGAGAAGTAATAGTACAGTTGGTGGACTGGAAAATGTATACTATTTGTATGTTTACTATTTCGTGACGTACATAGCAAAACCGCGTATTTCAATAAATATTATTTTTCCAGAAGAAACGTAAAACCAATTTTCATTCAAATTGTAGCCAGCTTCCTGAAGAATCTGAATTGACTCAATTTGACAAAGAATTGAATTTCTAATGAACAACGGAGTATGAAACTTGGCCGTACCCTACATTTTGAGATATGTGGTGTTTACCTAAAAGGCATAAGAGTCCCAGTGGTTGAGAAAATTTAACTTAATCGACATATCCGCCATATGAAGACACACATTCATTGACGTATTTTCTATGTTTAGTTGTGCTAAATGCAATACTGTTCTTACCCATTAATGGAGTTTCGTGAAAACTAGTGGTCTGGATCAACAAAAATAATATACTTAAAGCAAACATAGTGTAGCATATTAGGATACACAGTATAACAGTTCTTTACATATCAAGAATGTTAAAAAACTTGCTGTTTAATAACTCAACAGGTACATACTAAATATTTAACGGCGTGTTTCGTCTTCCTTTGAACCTTGGTGTTGCATGACGTCAGCTTAATCTTAAGCAGCAAGTATGGTAATTTAGGCCTTGCGCGCAATATAAGTATAGGCAAGAAAACAATCAAATATTTTCAACTTTGTCAAAATCGAAACTGTTTCATTGTTTTTTGTATTTTTTTTAGTTCCTGGGTACGAATAAGACAGTAGAAACCTCTCACATGACCGGATACTACATTTTTCTTTGAATGTTTGCTCGCATTGGAAATGAGTAGTAGATACAAATGGATCACAACTACAGCATACTTTTAATATTTAAACTGAAAAAATGCATTCATTCTATGACCTTCGTTGGTTTTAATAGCTAATTTGCATGTTAGTAGGGTTCTGCATATGAGAACTTTGAGATGGATAGTCGAAAGACTTTTTTGTTGCAAGATAACGCGTCTCTATTTATCGCCACCAAGCCCTTCAAAATCTATATTTCGAGGTGTCAATTTATTATTCAGTTCCAATCTTGTTACATGTAATAAACATCTGCTTTGTTCACTTATAGATGGACCACTTAAACATAAAGAGGGTATCGGAAAGCTGATGCTTTGATGTCCCAAGAATATTGAAAAGCATGGTGCTTGTATTGAAAAATGGTTTATTGTACATTTTGTACCGAGGTTGTAATCAATGAGAAACATTGACTGCGAATACTACTTGACTTCTAACGAATGACTTCTAACTTCTGACCTCGTATTCTGATGAATTTTTTACATTACTATGTAACGAAGTTTCTCCGCACCGAGTCGAATCAGGGTCTCTTGTTAAAAATTGCACTTAGTTTGGTAGCGACTACATCACTTGGAAATGAGCGAAGGGGGCAATACTTCAGCATCTGTTATAGTTGTGGTGAGTACGCAATTTACGTTTTCATTTGTTACAAGCCGCAGCTCGTGCTAGCAACGCAATTTCTGTTACTAGCACACTCCCAAGCTAGATGCTACTGCTGAGAGACTTTCCTGGCACACTGTGGTTTTGCAATCCAAAAACGAAGGAAATAAAACTAGTTTCTTTCTGAGAGCTTTGATAACTCAAATTATTTCCACTTCTCTTATTCTTCCTCTTTGTTTACCACTACAAGAAAGTGATAAAAACATTTATCGTGGTATAGCTCATGCATTTTTTTTAAGAATTATCTTTATTATAGATTGTACTTGTCAAATCGTGCCCAATTTTCTCAATGACTTTTTTCCTGATTTTTCTTGCATTAGAGTTCTGGAGTCAACGTCGAGGTCTGACGTCTAACGAGTTTCAGAAATGATAGTGTAGTTTTTGAAGACTGAAGACCTCATTATTACAATATGTAGACTCTCTTCCTACTGAAGATATTAGAAAACACCAATCTGTGGTTGAGTACATTTTTGGATAAGATTTTGACTGCGTTTATTATTGTGTAGGGAATGACAAAAATGTTTGAGAATGACAAACTGAATAACAAATATTTCATATGTAACAAATTAACTTTTATTTTATTATAAAACAAATTGTATACACATAGTACCACAAGTAGTAATACATGAAGTTACTCTGAAATACATATTCCAATTTCTAACCAGCGATTCATTTGTTAAAGACTCCTCTCACAATTCAACATGTTTATGATGCATCAAAAAGGTTATTGTAATTTTCATCTCTAAAAATTTTTTCCCCTTTCCTTAAAATTTTTCCTTCAGTGCTGTGGAATATGTGGGGATCGTCAGTTGAGAAAAACTTTGTTTAACAGTTGTTAAATAACAAAAACTAATGTTTAAATTTATTTCAATGTGAAATAAATTGCAAATTTACATTGTTCAGAAAGAAAATTTATTAGGAACCACTCTTGCTGTCTAGTTTAGAAGATCTCGTATGTAACTGAACTCAAATTTCACATTGAAGAGTTAATATTAAACGAAAGTAGATATAAAGTATGTAGATATATAGCTGTAAAGTATGTGTATATGAATATTGTGGATTTGAAATGCTTCCTCGAACACGGAGATGATTGTGGTAGAACTATATTCGAAAATGTTAGTGTTACATGTGTATTTTCAATACTTACAAATATATTTTTCAGTACTCGTAAATTACTACATCTACCTCAGCTTAATATTAAGAAACATTTTTGGTTGTTTTATAATCGTTATAATAGATCCATAAAGTTATATAATACATGTGACATGCAGGAACAAAAATGATATTGTCAAGTGTGTCAAAAATGGAAACCTGGAGCAGCAAAAAAGATAATTTGGAACGGCACACGGAGTACTAAAGCTTTTTTTTTCTCGTCATATGTTGTGAGGTGTGCCGTAATCAGGGACGCACTTAATATGAGTAAGTGTTTCCAACATGTAAACCGAGAAACAGAATAAAATATTTTCTTTCTTCATTCACAATCGAAACTGTTTCTTTGTTTTTATATGCTCCAGAGTTCCTGCATTACTATCAAAACCATAGACACCTCTCGCATAGCTAGAGGCTGCTTAGTTTTCCGACAATAGATGCGTATATTAGAAGTTAGGAATATGGATTATTTATATAAAGAAAAAATAGATCTGAAATTTTAAGTCATTCTGTTAAATCTCCATACACGAATGACAGATGAATGAAATGAAGTAATAAATAGATTAGACTTCCGAGAAGTAATGTATTGATATATTTATCTCATGAAATAGTGAAATTAGTAATAGTAGTGGTTAAATCTTAAGGCTTTGAAAATACAATAATTGTAATAAACTAAAAAATCATGACTAGAAAATATATTGATGCATTGTAGGAATTGTACAGCGATCCCTGCTTTTAAAGGAAACTAATAACGTGAACACACACTTCTTTATTATATGATGATGGGGAAAGGGATAATAACATAAACCATGTATACAAAACGACACGTAAAAACTGGTTTTTGTGCAGTGTACTGAAACTAATATGCCCTTGTATGAGGAAAATGTATTTCTAATGCTCATGAACACCAATTTATAATGAGAAAGTGAAAATGGGCAGTAATTTGCGTATGTAAAATACTCTGTTATTATCGGGAAAGTCGTAGACGTGTGGCAAAATCCTTCCCTTTATAATAACGTTCCCTTAAACAAACTTTTCCAACAAATATTTCGTCGGCTTCGAAAATATCATCGCAATTTCAACGATTAGAAAATTTCACTTACAAGAAAATGCATGTTGCTCAAATACTCACAAAGATGATAAAATCTACATTCGATATTTACAGCTTGGTGCATAAGCTTGACTACGTTGGATAAAATTCTACTACATGGTCTTGAAATATAATACAGCATAAAATATACATCGTAAAGATCGCGATTATTGTTCTGAATCACCATCAAAATTTCTAGATCACTATGACCTGCATTTTTCCTAGATGAAACGTGGTTATAAATGATACACTACACATGATACACACAATTGAGGAAGTGGAACATGAGAAGTAAGTCACCACAGGGGGAGAGTAGAGGAAACACAGGAGGTTTGACCAGAGAGTAGGTCTGTCCCACGCCTGCCAGAATTCATCAGAACATACTATGTGCATAGTATTAGATCATAAAACTGAACTATGAATTAATTAGTTTTGTATACTTGCTGGGGTTAAAAGAAATTCAAAGTGTTTTAATATTTGGAGGTGTGTTTAATTGATTTTCTCTGGAAGTTTGTGGGTAGTAAAATTGTTTGGTATAAAATATGGAAATAAAATAATATCAAGCTTGCACGGAGCGCTGCAAACGTACATAGTAATAGCAAAACATTATAATGTTAACTTCCGGTTGTTTGTCAAAAGATAATATAATGAAGCATTGTTTTGACTCGCCAAGTTCCTTGAGCTTTTAACCCACTACATAGCCAAACTGTTGGTAACAATTATGAAGAAATTTCGCAAAGATATGCCGGTAGACCTAATAAAAGGGTTTCTTTTAAATAAATGCCACTTTTAATTTGATTTATTTAAACTGATAACTGTAAAGTTGTATGGGGGAGAAGTTCCATCTGAGCACAGTTTTCTTGAGCTCCAGAATTTTTTCCCAACATTTAACTATACAGAGTTTAAAGATGTGTAAGATTTAATAAATAAAAATAAGAAAATAAAAACTAAAATAACAAATGGCGAGCTTAGAAGCACTTAAAAAATTATACATTTTTTCTAGTTAGAGAAAAATTATTTTCATCGATAAACCAACGGCGGGTTTTATTTTTCTGCATTGCTAATACAAGAGCTCCCAGCTCCACTCCTACCACAACTACCGAAAGGATAACTCAACAAAACGTGCTCTTAGTGAAACTAAATGCATGTTTTATGTCCAGAAACAAAACAAGTGTCCATCAAAGCATTTGCTTAATGCATCAGGAAAACTGACCAAAAATCTGGTCAAGATGGGAGTCACTGACCCGGAGGCTGAAGTACATTACTTTTTGCAGGCCTATTAAGTCTTTTTTTTATTATAAAATACAAATGTAAACTAATTCATTATGTATCATTGTTAAAATAAACATTAATTTTTTTTGACGATCTGTATAGATTCTAATTGTATCGAAACAATTATACAGCAGAAAACAGTTTAATTGTAACTTAAATTTGTGTATAGAGTTGAATTGTTTAATGTGAAAACAAATGAGAAGTGGAATAACCAAAGAACTAGCAAATCCTGTAAGATGCGCTTAGAACAAAAAAAAAATACATTCATTCAAATACTTTCATTTAATTTTTTCTTAATTCAATGTGAGTTATAAGAGATATTTGTGGCATTATCCTTTCCATAAATGAAATTTTACTCATTAGGTTTAACTCACTTTTCAATGGGACTTCATTGAAATTGAAAAATCATATGATTTTCGACCCTTGGATACTGAGAACCTTGGCTACTAGAATTCATGAATATTAGACATATCAGCGTAGGAGAAAGTGGAAAAGGAACATTTTTAGTAGCATGCATGCTGCAGGTCAAATCTATTGACTTTCTTCTATCATACCATTTATGGCGTGAAATTACCTAATAACAAAGTCTATTTAAAAAGTAGTTGTTTTGTGGTTGGAGATTCTTGCCCTTGTATAAAATTCTCACTTGCACTCTCCATATTACTATCGTTTGTGGTGAAAACAGTATGTAGTGGATATAAATTATTTTTTCTTTCTCGTTAGTTTTCTATTTATCGTAATCGTTGAAGTTGTTTTCTCAACGTGGTAAACTCAACCGGGGGAGGGGTGCTTTGATTATGCTTCGCAAATAGATAATTTATTTAATTTGATTTGTACCCGACTCCTAGATATAAATGCTCAAACTTACGTTCATTAAGAAACAAGCGTGAATATAATGAAATAGAATACGTAATCAAACTAAAATATTACATTTATCCAAATTCAGTTGACCAAATCTAACTGCTTAGTGCAGATATCCTGTGTAAACCTATTACCTTTTTTTACGTAAATTATAACTAAAAGACAGAATTATTTTTTTCTTAATACAATATTCATGTTAATATTTGTTATCTATGCTTCCTACAAAATGGAATATTTTAATGCTTTGAAAAAATGGGTTGCGTGGGTATATGTGCCTAATAAAATCCAATACTTACTATCAGTATATATGAGTTATTTAATTTTTTCCAATGCACCCCACAGAAGGGGATGTAGGGGAATGTGGGAATTGGGTTGCACTCAGTCTCCGAGAACCCGTGTTCATTTATTTTAATTTTATTTTAGTACAGGCGATCCTCATCCGAATTTTAACCGCCGTGTTTCGTGTCGTCGGTTGACTACACGCTCCAAGCAAGTGTACCAAACTGCGCCGGGAGTAGAAGGGTGGCCGGCGAATCGACGTTGGCCCATGTAACGCGGCATCGCCTCCCCCATTGCACAAAGACACCGCAGCTTCCCTCATGGCGGCTGCGGTGGCCGCTGCGCATTCAGCCTCCATGAAATATTCTCCAGTGTTTGCGAGGCGCGCACATCCATTTCAGCAACTGCGACATGCGCTCCCGCGCGCGCCCTCCCGCGCCCGCCTTCTCACGCTCTCGCGCTTCTTTCCTGATAATCGCGCGCCTCTCGCCCTCTCTTTCTTCCGGGGGGCGGCTGGAATGATTGTTTTGCGAAAATTGCCTATGGAATAGTAATCCCTCTTCCCTGCGTCCCTTCCCCCGTTCCTCGCCTCGCCCCCGGCCTCCCGTGGGCCGCAAAAATCGGGCCTCCCGCTGCGCCGCCCCGCGCCGCGCCGCTGCACGCCCGCATCGCGCGCGCGTTGCGAGGGATGCGGGTGGGCGTGGGCGGGAGCGGCGGGAGGGCGCGCGGCGCGGTGTGCGTCGGCGACGCGGTGAGGCGGCGCGCGCCGCGACGCCCCACTGCCCCCTCCGCGCGTCCCGCGCCGTCCGACCGCCCCACCACGCGCCATTCAACTACTCCCACTAAGCAAACTATCCCGCCCCTTTGCACACTATCCCCTCCCGTTGGGTAGTGCCAACCCCCGCTCGACGATCGCTCCAATACCCGCCCCTTCCACCTGCCTTCTGCCATCCTATCGTCTCTTTCCTGTCGGGAGCGAGCGAGCGGGTTTCGCCGCCCCGCTCGTCTGCGTGATTCCTACGGACCTGCCCCGCGCCGCCGCCCCTGCTGCCCATGCTGCTGCTGTTGGTGCTGCTCCGGTCGCTGCAGCAACAACTCCCGGTTGTTCCCCCGCGCCCCCCGCGCCCAGCTCCACCTGCCCCTCGTGCGTGGGGTGGAACGGTTTTTCATCGAATGGGCTGACTGCTCCGAGCCTACAAAAACGACCCGTGAAAAGGTCCAACTCCCCTTCCTCTGCCCTGTTTTTTTCGCACGTTGCTGTTCTAGCTGCCCGTACCCTCAGGGAACCTTGTTACTTTTTTCGTAATAGAGAGAACTTACCATGCTCTGGCTTAGGACAATATGAGAACGTAATACACATACTCGAGATTTCCCCGTATTATGTCAGATGCATGTGTTCTCAAAGGAATATATCCAGACGAAGTTATTGTATGAAGAAGATTTCATACGCAGAGTTGGTAGTGTGGGGTACTAAAAGGGAAACAGAGCTCTAATGTATAAATGCCTGCAGCTAAACCATTGCATATATTAAATCTTGTGATGTTATTATTGGTAAGGGAACACACACTTAGTAATATAAAAATATAGATACGCACGGAGACTTATCTTTTTCTTCAGAATGGAAAGAAATCGTCGGTATGAAATGACGTCATCTTTGTCAGATTTAAATTCACTAATTATTAATTGCATACAGTAGTATTTATTTTTGATGCATTGAATTTGGAACTGTATAAAAATATTAATCGCTTACAAAAATCCTGTGAGATCCTGTGTATGAATGTGGAGATGCAGGAAAATTTTGTGAGGAATCGCTCGTGAGTGCTGTCAGCTAGTTACCTGAATGCTATTACGATTGATGTCATATAACGAAAGTAATAACTTCTGTCTTTGAACAATCACAACAATTGTAGTGATGAATCAAAAATATTATATTGATGTTCTTTGTATACTCTTTCAGATACATTCTTATCATGAGGTATCATCGTAGTCATTCAAATATTACAAATGAATCCTTCTGTGCTGACTGATTGTAAAAGCTTACTTAGGAAGTAGTTCCGTGTTCAAAACTTTTCTTGTAATTCCAAGAAACCCACAATTATTTAAATATTAAAATTTCAATTAAATTGCCAGCAATATTGAATATTCCTTAACAATTTTTTTATGTGAGTACTTCTCTTCGTATTGCTTTGCCACCTACTAACACCACTTCTGTAATTGAAATGACCTCATAAAGAATACTTATGTAGAACTGTACTTATTATTTTGAAAATATCTGTTTCTGTTTGGTGACGCATGAAAGCAACTGGTATCCCGAGTAGACCTCGGTTTGTTTCTTGCGTAGTCAGAAGAAATTACAATAAGTTGATATTAAACTCCAAGTAATCTTATGTTCTATTTATACTTCGTGGTCTAGTGCGGTAATTTTGATATCCTTTTCCCTACAAGGAACTCGCTTACGAACAGCTTTTTCAAGGAAGTAGAATATGAAATTAGGGCTTCTAAAGGAGGGTAAGCTCTGCATAAACCGGTTGAGATCTCACACGTACACAAATTGCAAATATAGTTACACACGTGTATTTTACATCATCTTTTATATATTTTCTCTCTGGATTTTGAGAAGTGGTTCAATATCACATTTATATTAAAAATTATTGCTGCATGCACAAAGAAAAAAAGACGGATGAAACCTGGTGTATCTTAAAATACTGAATTGGCTCTTCAAGAAATATTTGTAAAATTGAATAATTGTTGCCATCACTGATTTTTTCTCAGATCCAATTCTTAGAGTGTAGATTACCAATCATCAATAGAAGTTCGATTCATCTGGCATCTGGAGGTGGACTCTACACTATTGGATATTTTTTAAACATTTTGATTCCACAAGCTTTTTTAATGTAAATTTCCTTCAGCATTTGTGCATTGTTACTGTCATTCCATTATTATATGATTTTTTTAGACAAATTACTATTTTATTTTTTTTTTTATTCCTTTTGCATCCGCCTTTGGGATTGCATATTGTTTACATGTTTATAAACAAATATATAATTGTATTGTTTACTAGTATGTTGATTGTCTGTAAGTAATTTCTGTTGATTATCAGAATCATAAATTTTAAGACAATCTTAAATATTTGTTTAATAATCAGTAAATTATATTTTATAAAAATAACGTGTTTTGTATTTCAAGCACAACGTTTCCCAATCTAATTGTTCGCATTATCATGTACATAGGTTCTTAAATTTGACAAAAATATTTTTTACGTAATGGAATATATTAATAATAAAATGGCAAAATATTATTATAGAGCAAGACTCATAGGTTCTGTAAATATGACAAAATGGTTTTACAATAACAATAAATTCTATTACTGATAAAATTATATTAAACTAATGCGAATACAAAATACAATTATGGAGAGACTCACCTTATCATGCTTTATAATGCTTCTTTATTTTATTCAAAATATTATCATACGACGTAGTAAAAATATTCCATTCTTGATTTGAATTTATCTTGTTAATTTTTATAAATAAGGTTTGAGAAATAAGTCTAGCACGAATCCCTGAATCTTTGTCTAAATTTGCTGGGTTTTCAAAATCAAAATATATGTGCGAAAGTTGAATGCTTTTAACTCGTCAGGAATTTCGTTAATGTTAATCTTATGTTCATCAAGAACCAAGGGTACATGCTAGACTTATTTCCAAAACCTTATTTATAAATATTTACCAAGGATAAATTCAAATCAAGAAAGCAATGTTTTTACGTTACATGATAATATTTTGAATAAAAAAATTGTGTTTTATCGAAAACTTATTACGACTTTCAACATTCCTCTAATATAATTTTCAATGAGATAATTCCTTCGCCTGGCGACGTTGCGCTCAATATTTTATTCGCTTTTTTTACCTTCTCCATGGTTTGCAGTTTCTTCGGAGATAATAATTACGACAGAACCCCCTTAAATAGCACAGGGCTACGACGATTTGCCACTTTTGATGACAGTGGGTGATTATGAATAAGTTTTCATCTTGATTACATGTATAATTTTTTTTCTATCACGTACATTTTTTGCAAAATTTTCGGTTTCTCGTATTTCAAATTAGCATGCGCAATGTCATACGTAACACAGAGTTGCGACGATTCGCTGCTTTTGATTAAAAGCAGGGTAACGATGAGTAGGTGTTGCAATCTGATTATATATGTGGATTCAGTTTCTTCACATCACCCATGATTTTTTGCGAAATTTACGTTCGATAAAATTTCAAATTCATGCTGGCAATGTATTGCAGTAACTTACGTATCGTTATATAGTAGCCAATCGGTACTATTTGAAGATAAGTTGATCGTTCTCCAACTCCAGTTTCTATTAGTTAATTGGACTTGAAGAATAACTGTTTGTTATAAAGGCTGTAAACGTGCATTTAATTTGTGGAAAAAGAATAATGGCGAGTACATCTAGAAGAAATTAATGTGATACGAACTGTTTTTTCGTGTATATGTGGCTTATTTACGCTAAAACCCCGAAGCGAAACACCACCTTGTTTGTAAGGAAATCGTATCACGCTTACCACGGCATTTCAGTTAGATCAAGATAAATGCTTTATTTATTTATTTATTTATTTATTTATTTATTCTCGTTCGACATTTTTGCCTCTCGAGGAGTTTAAAAATAGTACATTTTATAATATAACGTTTTGGGTATGGCCATCCATAGCAAATGAGTATTCATTCTCGTGAACATGATCTAAGTTTCGAAGGTTTGTTCAGGCTTCAAGATTTGGGCTGAGGTGAAACGTTAAAAGTGAAGGTAGCGCTAGGAAGGGTGTAAAAACAAGTTTCGGTGATCTCAGGGAACCTTGATTTAATAGGGGGCGATGAAGCACGATGGCTCACATTATATATTGTTGAACAGGGTGGAGAGTTGAGATTTTGATAGAAATGGTCGGCTATTTTACTTACGTGTTCGTTTAGTGGCAATATATTGAGCTCGCGATGAATGTGGGAGTTTGGAATAAACTATGGTGCCTTGAAGGTCTTTCTTAGGAACTTAGTTTGGAATGCAACTAACTTTTGGATGTTACTGGGTGCTACGCCACCCCATACTGGACATGCATAGGTAAGAGTGGGTTGAATAATTGATTTGTACAGTAATATTCGGCTTTGGATGTTTGTGGCAGATCGAGAGTTAATTAAGGGGAACATTTTTGATGTTTTTACCAATGAATTGCGTGGATCCGGGGTTTCCACGTTCCTATTTTGTCAGATAATACTCCTAGATACTTCACCGGTGAAGAGGTCCACGGAATGAGATTTCCCTTGATGTTAAGTTCGGGGTGATTTTTCGGTCGACGTAATGTGAATATCTTTGCTTGGCATTTAGTATGATTTAGCTTTATTCTCCATTTCTGAGTCCATTTAATATAATATTGTAGATCGTTTTGAATATTCTCCTTCGCTTTTATGATATCGCTATGAGAAGTGAAGAGTGCAATATCATCTGATATAACGCAACGTTGGAGTCGCCTTGGATTGGGATGTCATGACTGAAAATGTCAAATAGTAAGGGAGAGAGAACTGAACCCTGTGGTACTCCTGCAGTAATAGTGTGAGGATAGATGTGTGTGTTGACTTTAAAACATAAATCTTGGACCCCACTTGTGTTTGTCACACGTGTTGCAGGTTTGAGAAATGGTATCAGTGGATGCAGAAATCTTTATCTTTTGGTATTTCAATGGTGTGAAGAGAGCAAAAGAATCATGTAAACGACTCTGACTTTTGCATGGTGAAAGCGCAAGGACATAGTAAGAAATGTATGAAAGAAATTGCACACGTGTAGTCCGTCAGCCATTAGACCCGCACCACATGGTCATTGCATTCCTATACCAAACTCCACATGACCTGCCATCTACATCATCTTCATATTATTCTGACTGCTGTGATAGTGCTTTGACGATACTGCTCAAAGAAGAGAGAATACCCAGGTTATTTAATCATGAAGGACTTAATGATTTGGTGCGATATCTTGGCCTCTCAAAGGAATCGGCGCAGATTTTAGGCTCAGGGTTGAAAGAGAAATATGCTCGCTCCAGGCACGTTATTTGGTATCGAAAGAGAGAAGAAGAGATCCTTGATTATTTCACGAAAGAAGGTCACGATACTTTGAGAGTTTGGAATAAGATATGTCGGTGATCAATGGAAGTTGTTTATAGATTCTTCGAAAGTCAGTCTCAAAGATGTTCTGCTTCATAATGTAAATCAATATGCCTGAAAATCAGTGCTAGTAGCCCATCCTGTTCATTTAAAGGACACATACGAAAATATGGAAGAACTATCTATGATGTAACATGGACACTGAGCTTCATTTTCTCCAGAACCACCTTGATTTCTTTCCCTTGATCTGAGGAGTTTCAGTGATAAACTGGGAGAGAAGTTTCCAGACCTAAAATAGAGGGAAAATCGTTATCAGAGTCGATATTTTGAAGTGATCGTGACAGACTGCTATTTTGTAAAGAAAGTAAGTGTAGAATTGCACAGAATATGACCAAAGGGGCAACATTTAAGGAAAAGGTAGCGTTTGCAGAGTCTCTGACATTTTTAGTATAAATATAATATTATTGCTAATGTAAGTATGTGTCTATGTGCATAAGATGTGTACCGCTTGTATACATATTTATACTTCATTCTTCAGTTTAATTTTTTATATCTAGCTTTAAATGGTTTATTCACTGTGTAATTTGTGAAACTTTCATAAATTAAGAATTTTTGTTTTCCAGTCTTTTCTTTGAAATTACAAAACATCGTACGTGTTAGAGAAAAATGGATTTCAGATCTATTAACTATTAGCTCAAATGATTTCAAATCACCTATCAGAACCAAAAGCGTCGAGAATTTATTTTTTTCGCAGCCCTGTGTAATTAATGAGAAAAAGTATTCCATCGCATCATCATACAGCATTGGAGGTGCTGGCTTAGACTTTTTTAGGCACCTTGTGCAGAGCGTTAGGTTCTTTTTGTTAAAGAATTAGGAACACACGACAGGGAATGCCGCTGTTTCTTGATCCACACACAAGACCAATCATCTCTCAACGAGGTGATGTCTCTCAAGGATATCATAGCTTGGCAATTTTCATTGTACTAGGCCCTGCGCGAGACAGTGTCTTGTGCTCTAATATGATTGAGTCCTGGGTGCATACTCACTCTTTTTTGTGAGACGTTAAACACTTTTCTTGAGAAAATATATTTAAGACGATGGAAGACATGTCGGCGAGTGACGCTGTTTCTTGTCGCATTTTTTACGCTGTGTTCGAGTATTCATAAGCTCAGTAAAATTGTCGCAGTGACAAATACTTCACTTCACTGCCTAATGGCAGCATGTTCAAAAGTAATCCACTAAACAGAAAATTGAGAGAGCAGGAATATTTTATTTTTCTCAGTCTACTAAAATGAATATACTTGTTTTCTCTCTGTTCAATATTGTAAGTCCGTTCGCCAGCTTTGTCAATTCGTTCAAGAGCTGGAACATACACTTCTATATTCATTCAATTTTTAACTTCCCGATTTAAACGTGCTGAAATCTTGCAACTCAGATTTTAGAATGAGCTTTCGTCCACTTTATATTTACGTCTATCATCTGTCGTTCTAACCGGTTGTTTTACCATCAATTTTCATGATTCTGCCCTAAGTAACAATAGGCTCTGCAATTGTGTCTCGTATATTCTGCACCGAAGTAGTTATCACGTAATTCAGTTTTATGTAGTTTATTAATTTTGATTTTATTTTATCGCGTAAATATGTTTGCAGTAAAGAGAAATTATTGTGAGGCTGGAACCAGAATCATCAGATTCTTCGACAAAAAAAAAAAACGTATTGTGGGGCACTGGAATCGAAAAAGTGGATAAATATAGTTCCTATATGTAGCAAATTACTGCCTCCAACTTTCTATAGTCAGAATCCGCTTTTGTTGGTCCTTGATATTGAAGAGGGGGAGACAGACAAAAAAATGGAATTTTCCTATCAGTCAAATCGACTGATGGGAAAATTCCATTTTTTGTCTGTCTCTCCGTCCGTCCTTCTGTGGTCAAAGCAAGCGCCAAAACGTGACTTTTAAGTTAATATTCCCTGATCGATCTGACCGAACTCGAGGCCCTGCGAATTTCAAACATATTTTGATTTTGGGGGGTACTCAAATGAAGCCTTAACATATTCTATATTTGCTGAATAATGGCTTCAAATTTTTGGATTGAACTTTGTCTTCTGATAGCGTAAAGGGCGCTTAAAAGCAGCAAATACCTCATTTTCATTGAAATCTCAGAATTTTTGAAACTTCAAAAGTTCATTATTTTTCGAAGTCTTCCTACAACTAAAACATTAAAGATATAGATTTTTTCTTCAGAAAAGTTAGTTTCTTTAATGACAGATTATGAAATAAGATCGTGTACAATTTTTCGAAAGTATGAGTAGTTTTCGCGTAATTTTGATTTGGCAAATAAAAGCAATTTTCAAACAATTCTTTTCACAAAAACGGCTCCAATTTTTTTCTTTAATTTTTTCTCGTACGTAGCAGTATATGAGTAAAATGGTGCAGATCTCCTTTTCAGTGAACTCTCGATATTGTTGAAAATTGGAAAACAATATCATTACCAAACTACGTTACTGATAATAGAGACTTTTTTTAAACGAACTTTATTTTAATTATATCTCTAATGAAAATCATGTATATTTTTTGAAGACAACTTGTAAAATCTGCGTAATTTCTGTTGGGTTTTAAATGCCACTTATTAAAAAATCTCACAAACGGATAAAATGTTTTCTTCAATTTTTTTCTCTTATAAAGGGCGCTTAAAAATGGCGCAGATCTACTTTTGTTGAAATTTCTGAATTTTCGAAAATTATAAAAGTTCCAAAGAAAGCCAAAAAGTATGTGCTGTAGTAGATCAACTAGCTTTTTGTTGATTTGCTCTTCCATTTTCATTCCCTCTTGTACAATGATGATCTCACTTTCTTTATTTAAATTTTTATAACCGCTAGTTTTAAATGTGTAGAGAGGAATACTGAAACTCTAAACTTCGAAGTTATAGAATCTTTCAGGGAAATTCCCACGAACAGTCTTAAAAGTTTCTGTTGATAGTTTGAATTTTGTATGGATGTAAGCGTAATCGACATAGAAATTATTCGATGCAGCATAACTGAAAATGATATATGTATTTTACAAAACCTTTGATAATTTTAAAATTAGTAGTGTATCGCCTAATCGATGAACATACCAATGACCTGTCAAAATGCTGAATTAACAATTATAGTCTAGTTGGTTCTCACGTCAGGAAATGTAGTGCATCAAAATCGAATACTTCTTATACCAGTTTTCGATCTTAGAATAAATTGAATAAAAGAGTATGCCGGCTTGCTTCAAGGTCTTTTGTAGTCTAAAAAGGGAAATGTTACATTTGACCACTTTAGTCAATACTATGATGAAAAGTAATTCCTTTTCATTTTATTGGGGAGATTTTGACTTATGATTATAGTTATTGGAATTTTAAAAGGTTAAATAGTTAAATATATAATTTGCGTAGAATGTTTACTTGAGAAAGAGAAAAGAAAATATTCATGCGTTTCTGAACTCTGGTCAAATCAGTTGAGTAGTTGAAATATTCATGCAAGAAAATGAATTTGGATTATTAATTCCGAATTAATTGCTCCCCAAATGAACCTGCTTTTTGTATTAAAATAATTTATACATGAAGTTATTATATGTTAAATAAAATAAAATAAAATATCTAACTGAAGAATTATTAAATGTATCAAAATAAGGCCAGTTATATTTTATTTGAATAAGAGAGATTTGTACGATCGAATATTTTTTAAAGGAAGTCACTGGATTTCTGTGAATGCATTTATCTTTTGGCAAAATCACTTGGATTAAAATTATAGAAAACAATTTAGAATAAAGAATAAGCTTTCGTATTCATGTAAAAATTCGCATGAACAAGTTTTGATGAAGTTTGTGAATAAATTCTTAGAAGAATAAATGGAAAGATAAATTGTACTTAAAAGTAATCCGTCAGAAAGTTGACATTCTTAATACACTTAACGACAGAATTTAATGTACAAATATTAAACGCTTGAATAAAAAAATTAAAGCTTTTGAGCAGCTTGCAATCGCTAATAGGTACTTCTATACGAAAACAGGATTGCTAACATCGTTAAAATATATTCTCTCCATTAGCTGTTCCTTGCCACAACGAAACTTATTTTGCAAGTTTCTAAGACTCCGACGTTTGTACTAGTCATGGAGAAATCTGATAGCATGTGATATATTCTATAAAACAGTATTCTAATATAATTAGAATTAGTTAACAAAGCTGCTTGCGAGCGGATGTTTGAACTCTGTAGGGACTAAATTTGTAGGATATGATTCTCTTATAATTAAACTTATTATGATTAAATGTTTATATTACGTAATATAATTTTCATCACTCCCATATCCTTGTTCTTTCCAAAAAAACTTAAATTATCGTTCGACATTTCTTAATTAATAGGTCATAAACTCCTCTTACCCGGCACGTGTTTGGGCTCATCGGTGACTATTTGCAATGCGCTTGAACTTACCTTCTTACGCCCATTGCGCTTCAACTGCCACTATTGCTGGATATTACCAACTTGTGACGTCCTTTGTCCCTCTAACGCCGACCGACTAACCCGTTGGCCAATTTTCTATTTCTTTGCGTCGAGAAAGATCATGACACATTGCGTTAGGATTGTTGAAAGAAGGAGGAATGTGTCGGTACGGTGTAAACGAAGACAGTTCACGAGGAATACTTTGCGATTGGAAGAGCCACACAAAGCCATAGCTAATGCCTAGCAAACATTCATGCCTGAGCCGAGATTAAAATCCGCGACTCTGTCGAAGAATTTACGGAGCGCCACTTTATTGACGTCGGCTACCCGGCTTGGTTTGTCGAAGATTCACTCTTCTGGGTTTTGTTTACATTATCAAGCCATTTCATGTGGATGATGAAAATGACAAAAGTTATAGTTTTATAGTAAATAAGAACAAACTTAATGACGTGTATGTTCACACACTTTATATAATTAAATTTAAGCTGGTTTCACAGAGGTTTTTCTGCGCAGAAGGATCAGTTTTCAAAATTCACGTATCTCTTGGCCCAGTATACCTTTGTTCGCAGACTCGCGGGAATATTTCTGGGGAAAACTAACCGTTCGACAAATGAGTTTAGTTCCACAGACTTAAAATCAATTTTAGCTTGACTAAATTTCTTGCCAAAACCGGAAGCGGTGAGAGTAAAGACAAGTGTTTAGCCTCAGTAAGATTGTGGCATCTTCCGCAATCGAACTCGAAAGCAGACAACTCTGAACAGTGTTTCTGTGGTTACCCTGATTACGAGGTAAACGCTGGATCTGCACCCTCAGCAACCATGGATCACGCGCTATGATCTTCCCACCATCATCCCATCATCTCCCTTGATCCAGACTGGTCCGTCGTGAGGAAGTCCACTCCCTGCTAATCCACTACATGATATCCGTATGCGGGTGGGAAGGTCTAGCGTACCGTGCAACTTCTTCTTTGGTAGAGCGGCTTTCGATTTTTTCCTTTCCATAATCTCTTTGTAAATTCACTGTGATTTTTCATTTGTTTTTATCGTCATTTACTAGTTCTCTTCTTAGTCGTTTCCAAAAAATGTTTGCCAGTAGTCCCAAAGGGTTTAACATATTACTTCATTGATATTCATTGATAACTTCATTGATATTCGTTTTAATTACAACTTTTTTCACTTTTTTCCAGCCCGCTTGGTTTGTTCTGGTACTCAATATATGTATATTAAATAATTTGTGGTCAGTCTATAGTTGCACATTCTGCAGATATGCCCATGAGAATTTGAAACATCACTGGCATATACTTTCAATGAACTTGTCTGTTTAACTGTATGGGTCTGTGGTTTTTGCCTTGATACAAATTTCATTTTCGTGCACCTGCTCAAACCTTTTTCTGAGTATTTGAGCGTTTTTGTTTTCAATTTCTGCAATTTTAGAGTACACATCTAAATTTGTAGTTTCAGATGAAAATGAACTACAGGTAAGGCAATAGTTTTGAGCGTTTGCAGTACGTGATAACACAATTATTATAATAATTCCACAACAATCTGTATGCTGCGTGGATTTAGTAAGCAATCTTCCTCGATGTAGCAAAAGCTTTTGACACTGTGTTGCACTCAGGACTATTATTCAAACTTACTCAAATCGGAAATCCCCACTATCTTTTTCATATTATCAAAAGCTTCTTGCAGATCGACTTTTTCAGTTCGCCTTTCTGGACTTTTCGTCATCTTTCCCCATAAAACAGGAGTACCCCAAGGATCTGTTTCTCTCCACCTATTTAATCCACTCTGATATACCATCCACCCCACATACCTCAATTGCGCTGTTTGCTGATGATACCGCTATATATTCCTCAAACCTTGATATTATCACCGCACAAGAAGACCTGCATCATCACGTCTCCCAGTTCTCCGACTGGGCCAAGAAATGTCACATCCGGATAAACCCAGCAAAAAGTCAAGCCAAATCTTCACGCTCCGCAATACAAATCATCCCTCCTCTCAAGTACCAAGGAGAAAATATAACTTGACTCCCCAACAACAAGCCCGTGAAATATCTTGGGGTACATTTTGAAAGGATGCTCACCTGGAAATCTAATATTCTTCACAGAATAACTCTGGCCACCCTTAGAACCCACCAATTACATTCCATACTCAAAAAGGTATAACCCCTGCGATTCCACATTGGTACTCACCTATACCAATCAATGATCCGTACAATCTTATCCTATGCTTCTCCTATCTTGGCCTCAGCCAGCAAGTCAAATATCCGTAAAATGAAAATTTTCCAAAACAAATTCCTTCGAACCATTACAAAAAGCTCCCTGGATTTTACCCAACTCCCAGTTACATGATGAACTCGGCATTACTCCGATCTCCATCCATTTCCCCCTCCTATCCTCTCGCTTCTATCCCGAAATTCCCCAGATCCCTCAGCCGTACATTTCAAAATCGGAAAACAAAATCCTCACCACAATAGATTAAAGCGTAAACTACTTCGACAGTTATTCGACCCTCCCTGATCATCATGGACCCGATTTGTCTTCGCACATTTAATATGCATGAACTCAATGTAATTTATCTGCCCATAATGTTTCGTAAACAATGCTAACATAATTCAATGTACCTCCAATGTATCGTACTCGACTGCTGAGGGCCTTCGGGCCAAGCAGAAATAAATGAAAAAAAAGTTAGTAGGTTCGTTCTCTGTTGGCTTACTTGTCTAATTCTCATGACAGATTAGTTTCTTCGAAATATTTGAACGAAGATACTCGAGCGATCATTTACTATTTCATTTCTATCGGTGCTTTCTTGCCTTCCTGTCTTAGGATTTCCCAGTGTAGAATTTTCTCGTAAGATATTTGGAGATGTGCCGTTGCTGCTACATTAAGTCTACGGCGTCCCAGGCAGCATTTTTGGTCCTGATAAAGATGGTTAAGTCATCAGAAACTATATATGCATTTCTCCATAGTTACTCGTGCTGGTGTACTTTGTACGCCACTGGAACTGTTATTGTCGTAAGTGTCAGATATAATCAGCGCGTTCTGACATTTGACGTAACCTCGCAGAAAGCATTCAACTGCACCCTCCTCGAAATTCAGTTGTGTATGATTTTCTGTAATGGCTAGATGATTGTATTTCCGTTGGAAAGTGTTCGTTAGCGTTCTTTCTACGCCGCGCGGTTATCAATGTGAGTTTTCATTTTCTTTTAATTATCACAGGATTTTTTATTTATGGATGTATTTAAACTAATTTATTTTGTTTTACATTAGAAACAATACATATATGAATAATTTATTGGAGAAGCATATGCGTGAATTATAACACGAGGAATCGTCAGAAGACGAGATATTCGACACTACAAGTGATTTTGAGGATGATATTTTAGTGGCCAAGAATGAACAAGACCCGTGTTCTGATTCTTGATTATCCAAGATATTATTTAAGCAGCGATTTGGAGTATTGCTATATTTTAATTGGCAAAGACAAGGTTACAAAGTGGAATAAAACACCGCTTCTCAGCACGTTTCCAAAAACTGGAAGTTGTATTAATAAAAAATAACCAACAACAAAATTAAGAAAATACTATCACACTTGCAGAAGAGCAAAAATCTGCCCTGCCACAATTATTACTACACTTACTGCTAACTGGTGTAACAAATCTATATGCAACGAACATATTCTTGAAGACAACAAATGAAAAAATATTTCAGAAGAGTAATTTGCTCAATTTATTATTATTATTATTATTATTATTATTATTATTATTATTATTTAGTTAAAATTGTATTATGTATACATTTTCAATAAAACTAAATAATAATTATATCCAAACATTATTTAGGCCTTGCTAAATTCATTTTTCTAACAAAATAGCCATGGTGTACAAAGTACGCCGCGCGGGTACTTGTGTGACAAAATATAGCACAAGTAACTACGTGTGAATTGTGCATTCGGAACTCCTGACACGCCATTGAAATATTTACCCTCTCCCCCATTATATATTCTTATTGGAATTTCTATAATGTCCGATTAGGTGTTCTCTTAACAGATTTCGAGCTTATACTTGTTGATTGATATCATGGTATGGTGCCTGCTGTAAATATTAAATATGCTTTAATGATATACAGAAAACATGTTGGAATGCATTGTAATTAACGATTTTTACTTTACTTACAATCAAGTTCAAATCACTCATACCTTAAGTGAGATATGGAACGCAGCCCAAAATCCTGCACGTGTGTCTCTTTGATCTTTATATTTCAATACAGTTTTCAGACTAACTAGACGCCAAATTAAGACGAAGATCATTCCCTTTAGAGTCGACGAGTTTTAGACACCGTGACACAATGAAACGTAAAACTCATTTATTATTTTACTTTCGTGTGCAGTAAATTTTTTAAAATGAATTTGAAAATGAAGGTATTGATCAATTGCGATACTTAACATGTATAAAAATCTCTTTCGTGTCTCACGCACATTGATGACGCAAAAGTACGTCTCAATTGCTCGTCGAGAACTCTTTTAAAATGTACCGAGTTCATATGCCGTCCTGGGGAGACGCGATCGGTAGGTCGGGAGCGTTTAAACCGTCATGGCACGAAGAATCACGTGTTCCAATCCTGCTTCGGGCGTGAATGTCGGTAGGTATGTTGTGGGATATTGGAACTCTTTCTCAGTCATACAAGAACTTCCAACCTGTGGCGTATTCTGAGTTTACGTACTGGGCTATCTTATTCTGGTTGCAATGTTCTGGAAATTTACTGATTCTTCATATCGGTAGCTAGTATTTGATTATTATAAAGTAAATATATATTTACTACAAGTTTTGTAAACACATTCTGTGATATTTTTATATTTTAAAGTTATGTGTATGAAAAAAATACGAATTTGTATCCGACTTATCCACAAGAAATGGTTACGAATTAACGTGACATAAAGTTTTGTCTGATCTTAAGAAAAATGCATTGTATCTCCACTTTACAAATACTTAAAAAACGGTCTCCAGGAGCAGCATCTCTCGTGTTTTCGAATGACAGGACATCTGCGGAGCACCAGCTAAGACGTTACACAAATACCGGCTAGTAGACCCGCCCGCCTTATTCTCATTTTCACAAATTGTACACCGTGAAATTTTCAATATTATATTTACAAGGTCGATCCGGATTGCCGAGATTGGTACGGCAGTAATGTCGTAGCGATCTCGGAGGAAAGGATCGCGGTTTAGAGTCCCGCGGCGGGCATGGTTATGTGTGTTTGTGTCTGTATGTTTGTGATTGTCCATTCACCCTTCATCATCATTATCATCATCATCACCTCATACTTCATCACCCTAGAGATAACAGCTCTGGGGTGTAAAAATGGATTCGGCATAAAAGCGATGTTTCTCCTAAAAATGTCACGTGCACTTGCCCCCAGGAGAATTTGACTGGACTTCGGTGGGTGTTCACCCGGTCCTAGGATGGCCAATTCGCGACAAAAAAATATATTTACATGGAATTTGAATTATTTAATTTATGATAAACATTTTGAAAATGACAGACAAATTAATTGAAACAAAAGCATACAATGAACTTTTTAATCTGATAGAATGTAAACGATAATTTGTTTAACTTCTTCCATATGTAAAGTAAACCTGCCTAGTAAAATAATTTATTCTTTTTACGGGATTCAGATAACTCCTGATTATTGTAGTGAATCATTTTATTGTATACATTATCTTTAGATCGCAAGACGCGCGTGTTGACAGGACGACAGGAGCCTTCGTACTTTTTTATGCGAACAATTCACCCACACCACTCGTCCGCTACTGACGTTACGGTTGCAAAGTACGTATGCCAGAGCTTTGGGATGTCTAAGCAATAACTTGTAAAGCTTTTTTAGCCTATTTGTGCTGAATGTGGGTGAAGCTAGTAAATCTTTTTATTTCGTGATAAGAAATCTCAAATAATGCTATTCTACGAAAGCAAGAGAAATCGCGTTTTTTCTTCGATTGTTAGATCAGAAATGGAATACGGAGCTAGTTGTTGGGATACGTACAGAATTGGGCTCAAGAAAGGTTCACACAGAATTCAAAAGTCAGAAAATGAATTGAGCTACGTTAATTATTGTTAAATTGAAGTATTTCGTAAATTTCTATCCCTAATTGCTTGCATATGCATGTAAATAAATATGTGCAGGCATATGTGTATGTGTGTGTATATATATATGTATATATATATATATGTATATATATATATATATATATATATATATATATATATTGTATGTGTACGTATGTTGTGTGTGTTACAAATATTTTGTGTATATGTGTATATATGTTGAAAATGTATATGTATGTAAATGTCATTTGTAAGTTGCTTCTACTTATGGGACGAACTATAATGATTGTATATTTTATTTTTCATTTGAAAATGTATATGGTTAATATTTCTGTATTATGCCACCGGTTCCAATTGTAGAATAATACCTACCTACCTACCTTTCTATCTATCTATCTATCCATTATTATTGTTTTGATAACAATCTATCAGGAAGGCTTCCCCAAATAATTAGAAAAATGGACTTTGAAACCGTAATGGGTAACGGTTTAGAATTTGAAAATGTCTCGTGACATTCAATGAAAACAATTTGACAAAAGGCAAAAATAGACAGTCAGTAGTGAATATCTCTTATTAACCTCAAGCTACAGAGTTGTGCGGAATGTTATATCGTATTTCCATTAGTATTAGTCCAAGTAAAGTGTTCGTTTTAAGGAATTCTTACGGTATTTTGCTTGATGTAAAAGCAATGCTTGAACGACATAAAATTTCTCTAGAGTTGTATTTGACGCAGCCGTGTGAAATTGGTCTCGGAAGACCAATCGTGTGCAAACAGATTTAATACTATGCAGATATATTCATTTTCTGAATAGTTATTGGAGTGAATTTTTAATATGGGGATGTTAACTTGTTTTAGTGGAGTTCGGATCTCGTGACTTAATGGCATGGGTGCAAAGTTATCTTTAAAAAATGTTGTTTCATGCATTTTTTATCAGATTAAATAAGTAGGCAGCGCTTAGATGTAGTTTACAGTCACACCAATTATAGAAATTTCTTCGTTTTCATCACATTAATGTATGTTTAGAAATTCAGTAAATGGTATGTGTCTTCCTTCTACGTGATCCAGCAATTTATTTTCTATAGTCTATTATGATCATTTGAAACCGATTGTCCTCCTAATTCTGAAGTCATATATTTTGGGCAAAGTTAACAAATAACATTAAAGTGGCAATGATTATTTTTGATCGTCGATCTTCCCAACGTAGGGCGCGAGCAAATGACTGCTCTGTTGAAACGTGGAAAAATATCGCAAAGAAGCGTATTGCCGTGGCCGTACAGACAAATCAACAGATTGCGTCAAATTTATTATGCTGTTTCTCTTCTTAAAGGACGAGTATCAGCGATTCGGAAAATACGCATGTTGGATGTAGATGGATGTAGAATGCAAATTTCAGAGGGCCTGGCTACGTTTTCAAGAACCTCACGTAGACAGTTTGCCTGGTACCTTGATTTCCTGTGCTTTGATGTCATTTTGACGAAGCATATGCGTGATGAGCAGTGGCGAATCGCAGCTGGATCACTTCTTATTGCAAACATTGGCAATGAAAAATGCACTCGTGCCACATGTTCATGTGCAATTGAATGCCCCAAGAAGACTTCCATTTCCTTCTCCCATTAGACACGCACATTCACATCAGATATTACGCACATCTGGTTGTGTAATGCTCCACGGTTATGTTCTGTTGCAACGAAATAAGAAGAATTGGGCACCTAATAAATGCGGGAGGGATCTTTTGAAATGACAGAAAAAATATGGTGCTTTGTGATACCCATCACGAACTGAAAATTTCTCTTCGTCAAGACGGCTCTTGATGTCCGTCTTCAAAAGCAACTTCTCAAAATATGTCATTGCATAGAATTTTTTGGTACATCAAATCACTTGAAGTGATTTTTTTAAAAACAAACGATAAAGTACAATTTCCATTCCTCTCTCTTTTTTTATTAATTTAAGTATTCATGAAGTTAGACTCTTTTGAGGTCTCTTTATATCCAATGCATATATATTATATGCAAGAGATATTGCGGAACCCACGACTTGGCACGGTTTGAACAGGACTAAAAGTTTACGGACACGGTATGATACAAGATATCACAGACGTAATTTTTATTTGTGTCAGGATTATTACACCCTACTAGCATATATGTACATAACGCGTTGCTAGAGAAATGTTTTAGGCAGCACACTGAAAGGGAACTCTGTCAAGGAATCTATAATATCGTGAGTCAGATTTGGTTCTGGCAAATATGTGTTGGGTCATGGTCATATTACGGTGCCGTCGGCTCTTCTTGACGAAACCACTACTGACTGGTGGATCTGCAAATAGGGGCCTCTTGTGGTTGCTTTGGCTCATCATCCGATACAAAGGCAGAGTACAGGCAGGAATCAGAGTTTGATCCTTTGTACAGTGCAATAGGCTCAGTCCTCTTAATATTAACCCTCTTGGGATATGAAATAGCAATTTTTCACGCAATATTAATATTGTATGATAATGTATCTGCATGAATTAAAGCAGTGCTCCAAAATATAGTTGCTCAGCGATGTATTGAGAGCTTTTTAAAATCATTTTTAGTGATAGGCAACATAATACTCGTTGTTAAAACAAGTGAAATTATAAGTTTGTGCAACTACAGTGTAGTACATGTGGCAGTAAAAATCTTTTTGGGTATTTAAAATTGTTTTTTTAAATATTTATTTCTCAAATACAATGGAAGTGATCAATTCAAGAACTGCTTTATAGCTGATTCTTTTCAATACCAAAATGTGTGTGATGTTAATTGAAGCATTTATCAAACGTCCGCATCTATAGAGATGACAACAGATGAAGAAATTTATTGTAATTTGACCTATAAAACAGCTTGTTACAAACCTATATCCCATTATTCGGTTCGTTTCATTCATCTATTTCACACAAATAAAATGTACTGTAAGATTTAGTACTCCACAAACCTTATTTCGTCTATTTTTTAACTACACAGACTTGCCCAATTATAACTCCATTTAGAATTGAATATATTGCCACGGCTGCAGGCGCGTTTAATATTATGCTATATTCATTGCATGTTGGTTTTTTTTTTAATTTCTTTTTCAATTTCATTATAATCGGCTGGTCTATACAGGCGTGCAGAATCCTCACTTGTCTAAGTACTACCTAGCATTTTCTCTGATATTGGTAGGATGTACTGAGCGAAAAAATTTCCAGAGCTGGAGAGAAAAGGAAGCTCCTTGCGTAGTCTTAAGTGTTATTTCACAGACCACTGACATAAAAATTAAGGAATTACAGAAAAATGTATATACAACAATAATTACAATACAATAGAATACATTATTGTATAGAATACATTATTGTATAATAAATGTTTAATGCTGGCTGTAAGCTGCACATACCCTGAATGACAGAGGAAATTACGATGTATGTCCGAAAGGTGAGATAATACCTCTATGTAGGGCTGCTTCCCCGAGTTAAGTCGGTGATATAAAAAGAAAGAAGACCGTAAGTGGCACAGTAGGTGTGCTTTGGATTTCCCTTAAGTATGACTTCTAGAATTCTGTTTTAGATTTGGAAGCTAATATTTTTTAATTAATGAATTAATTTGCAGTAGGTAGAGTTCTGTCTTTTTCATTAATATTAATGCTAATGTTTGTGAATTGTTTCATTGTATCCGTAGCGCAATCAGAATTCATGTTTGATAGGCGGTTAACAGTGAAAGTGTTTTTGACCAAAACGTTTGTCTACGCACCTGCATGAGGAATTTTATAGATTTTTAAAAATTGTTTCTCTCAAATATTTGTTACTCTTCTAGTATTTTAGATCGATTTACATATTTTGATTATTTATGTAGGTTTATCTTATACTAGTGTGATGTTGTCGATACTATGCAACTCAAGTGTTTGAACGGACTTCCGCCGGGCCGAAATGCAATTTTTACCTTCTGTCTTTTGATTTGGACTGCAGAGACAAAATTGCCTAAGAACACGAGTAAATTGTGGTCGTTTATTATGCACTAATGTGATAACACAATATTCAACTCCTCTTGCTATTTCAAAGTCGCCGACTTGCAAAATGTTAATGTGTAGGGGTTCGGAGTTTTTCCGTTTTAAAAGTAAATGCTAACAGAAACCAAGCTAAAGCTATTATTATTTTGAGAATTAAGATATATGTAGGGCAGTAGTAAGTACAAATTTTCTGCAGTTCCAACTCTTTTTAAAACCTGGCCTAAAATTGGCGATCTGCTCATCAGTCGTCTTATACACTTCGGTATAATGACAACTATACCTAAGTGACTTAAACGTTAATACATTATTATGAAAGTATGTTCATAAGATAAAAGTAGTGTTGCCAAAACAGCACGTTTTTGTCGCTTTATTTGTAACGGCTACGCTATATAATTCTACTTGAACCTGCAACAGTATTTCCAAGCATTTTCGGTACGAAGGTATTCAGAAAAACTTCAAAACATATTTATGATCAATTGATCTAAAAATGTGTTGATAGGTGTTAGAGATAATATAACATCTTTAAAAAATGAAAATGCTTATGTCATTGAATTTTTCAATTTTCTGTAGCGTACTGACAATTTGAAAGCGCGTTGTTTGCTGAAGAATGTTACCGATCGTACAGAAAAGTATTTCCGAGAATTTAGAAAAACTTGGCAATTGATTGTATGATTAGTGATTCCGGGTGCGTCAACTACCAAGGTCATTATTCCCGTTAGTGTAGTTTATTGTTTTCGCTGCGTTAGGTGGGCTCATCCCCCGCTGGATCCGGCTCTGAGGAACGTGGTTTGCGGGAATTTCTGTTCTATGTTTACGTAAAAAAACTGCTATTCAAGTTAGTGCGTATAATATTACGAGAGATGTAAAAGAAACCGAAAACTGCCATTTGCTAAGAGATTGATGTTTCTACATGCCTATGTTCATGTGTAAGCTCCGAAACCGTTATAGTTGCGGTTGAGCTTTTTACAAGTGAACTTTGGAAGTACGTGCATTACCAGTCAATCTGCAAATGCGAGTTCTAGTCAATTGTGTGGAATGTAGATTCCTATGATTTTTTAAATTTCATTTGCGGTCCATTTTCTTGAAAACTAGAAGACGGACCATACCTTCTTTCGTGAGAAGAGTTTACCTAGTTTATTTAGGAAACAAATTAAGATATTAGGACAACAAGAAATTGGCGCCACATAGTATGTATGGCAGAAATTAAAAAGCAGTCGGAACAAACAGCCTTTATACTTTTTTGGCATTCTGATGGTGTGGCGAAAGCCAAACAAAACACGTGAATGATTTATTTTTTGAGTGATTAAAGAACAACATAAATATACAAATATCAATATTCGAAGTACCATCCACCCACTCTCACTCCGGAAGCTAATAGCTAGCGAGCTCGCTTTTCATGTCGTGACCTCGAGTTCGATTCTAAGAGGGAGAAAATAACCTATCGCTTTTCACTGTCATATCTCAGTTCATATAAGTAGTTGATAATTAGAATGCATCTCATCAACTGATGTCACTGCAGCGCCTCTGACCGGGAGGTCCTGAGTTCGAGTCCTGACTGCGGCAGGATTTTCGACAGTAGCTTTTCAGCTAGGTCGAATTCAGTCGCTGCCTAGAGGAGAATTATAGCGGCCGGCTGCTCGGATCGGTAGTTCTCCGTGGTTTCTCCAATCAACACCAGGCGAATGCCGGAGCAGTACCCTACGAAACGGGCCACGGACCGCGCCGGATCTGTCCTTCCTCTTCCCTGTCCTATCCGCTCCCCTTACACACACTCTTACACTAACATGCACTACACTACCACATATTCCGGAAGACCGGTCGGGAGCTTAGAGCTTGTCCCCGCTGGTGGGAGAGTCCTGGTTAGGGGGAAACCCCACTAGCCGACGGTAGGTCGGCGCCGGATCTCGCCATCCAGCTGGGGAAGAGCACCGCCATCTCACGAGAAACAAACATGCTAATGACCACTAACGGGACTAATGACCAAAGCAGTTGACGCTCCCAGAAACACGAAAAAAACAAACCAAACCTAGAGAGCATCTCGCAGGGAACGAGAATGTCATTAATTGGCGGAAGGGATTACAATCTCCTTCCCCCATGTCTCCCGATCTCATGGCCACCGAGGCTGGGACGCCTGGCAAGACTATAGACTGATAAGGCTGGAATGCCGAAGAACATAAAATATTCGATGAATAGTTTATCCAAATATTACCATTTTCCACATAGCCATATTAAATTGATCATGAAGTTTGTTAAGGAATTTAAGAAAAATAGTGATGGATATAAATACACTTTTCACATCTTCTCCTTTCTGTCTTATCCTAAACTTAAAGAAGAAATCGCTGTGCAACTGTAGATAAGGAACTTAATGACAGTTAATCGCTTTGAGAATTAGCGAACCTGTAAGGAAAGACAGGCTTGAACAGGATTCAAAGATGTGATATAGATATTATTAGATAGAACAAAATTTCCTAATTTCAAGTATATTGTAGAAGAAATTCTTGGAGATATGAACAATTTAGGTTGCTATATAACCATCTCCATTTCATTCATAGCAATCTCGACTTTTTCCCTGAAAGAAGAAATGTTGGAGATTTACTAAAGAATATGGGGAGCGTTTTATAATGCAAGAATTATAAAGATCTTTTCAGTGTGAAAGAAAAAGTGTGATAAGAGATAAGTATTACTGCTTCGTGCAGACGGATAATGCGGAGTCGCAGCACATCAAACAACCTGAGAAGATCACACTTCAACAGCACAACTAAACGAGTTTGAGACTCTAAATAGCGTATATTGGTATTGTTTCGTCCGAATTAACCTTTTGACAAATAAACTTATTTTCTGGTTTCGTATTATTTCACAGAAATTATATTTTGCACGTGATTTTCTAGAATGAAGTAGTAGTGATCTTGAGCCTGGACTAAACGTATTGTACATCAGTGACTTATCAAATCGAGAGAATGGAAATAAGTTTCTACTGACAACAGAGCATTCACTACAATAGGACGAAAGGATACAATTTTTACACGACTACTACAAGAATCATCGTTTACGATTACACTAGAAAATGAAAAGAGGAAGCCATATGAAAAGAAAATATCCATACCAATAAAATAATGAACAACCCATCGCAGGTATGAATGAAAGGATAGTTACAAACGAAGGAACCAAAACCAATACCTGTGGAAGCTGAAGAAGAAAAACCATTGAAATATAAAAAAAGAGAACTAAAAGTAAAATTCCGATCGTATAAAAGGTTCATAAAAGGCATTCCTGTCTATCTACGTAACAAAAAACTATAATCAGCTCTAGAAACTTCCTGACTGTGGAATACAACTCTATGGATCAGTAATATCAAGATTACAGAAACGTGTACAAGACTGGGTTCTTTAAGAAATAGTGAATCCTCTAGGATACGTGCGAAAATATGATATCCACAGAGATCTTGGAATTCCAAAAATTTTGAAATTAAAAAATTTGCGAAGAAATATGAAGGCAAGCTTCACCTACATTAAGAAGAAGAAATTCTTTAACTGTTGGAAAGTCAGCATCTGTTTCAATAACCGAAGATGACCAAACGATGTGAACTTGTGTGTTGTTCTGTCAAAATCAGATAATTGTGTGCAGGTTAGTTAAACTGCGGTTTCTGAGAAAAATTCATTAAACAGGTTGGTCACAGTTTTAGGGTCGCTAACTTCTCTGTATCTGTCTTTTAAAACGCTTTCTAGAACGTATTTGTTAGATTGTTCATAGTCGTACAATTTATTTGTTAGAGTGGTCATATTCTTCATAATATTCCACATAGCTTTTGTATGACTTAACAAATTTAAGAATTCCATTGACAAGACAGCTCCAGTTTCTAAATCGCCTAAGATATCAGCTACTGAATGACGCAGAAACCATTATGGGCTTAATAATATGAACTCCATGCAAACAGCAATTGGAATAATCAAAAAATCAAATCGAAATATTTCTGCTGAATTAGAATACTTAATTTCTGTTCGCAAGATCGCAAATAATATGGCGATGACGTTGAATCAAGCCGATTCAGTATGAAACATGCCAAGAAAAGGAAGATGTGGGCCTGGATTTGAGAGGTAGATTGTACTCAACACACTGAGCTAACGTGAAAACCAGCATTGAGAACTATTTCTGCCTAAATTGCAGATATGAAAACCTACCGTACTATACATCATGTTGACAGTTCTTTTTCTCAAAGTCTATTCATTGACGGTTTTTGGTGATTAAAAGAGGACTAATAAATATTTCCTTTAGGTAACAACAAAGTGCTTTCTTTAATTTAAAAAATATAAAATCTGCTAGAGACGTTCAGTTTACAATATTGAATTCTTTCCAAGGTGATTCTCTCGATTATTAGAATGAGTCGTAAAATGTATTAAATATATGAATAAAATATTTATATTATTCCCAAAAAAACTCAAATTTCTTCCCAGAAAGTCAAATATATTATTTGTTTTGAAAGGTAAGATTAATTGCATGAATTTATTATCCTCACACTAGTTCTTTCAATATGTTAATAATTATCCGTGCGGTACATACCAAGTCAAAATTCACAAGACTCGAATCCAAATTAAGCAACCGGTATCCCAATTTAGTCAATTTTTTCATTTGCAGTTTAACAGTAACACAGTAATTAACATATATTTGAATAGTGTAGATTGATTGTTTGGGGAAATATTTGGCGTTGAATGAGTCTCCATTGACAACATGGGAATGAAAAACACCAAAATGATCCATTTCAGGTACCTTACCTCTGTATTTTTCCATAAAAATAATGTCTTAACAAATGAAGTATGCGACAGAAGTCAGTTGTTTGAATGGTTCCTTAGTAACCCTCTTCCCTTTCAATTTTATTTGCATTCACTCAGTCATCAGATAGTAGGAAAACACTTGAATGATTTACTTGCCTCCCCTTGATTTAAATGTGTATTACATGTGAAAATATTAAAGAACCATATCTTAAAACTGCCTGAGTTTCGCGAATGTCTCAATCATCTCTTCATAGAGCGGTAATTGCTAATATCCTGACCAAATTAAAATATATTGGAAACGAAGATCACAAACTAACACAACGATGTAGGCCGCATGATAAACGGCAATGATGAGATTTTAAAAATTAAGCAGAACAATCCCAAAGCAGAGATGAGTGCAAGTTTGGCGCATGCGTCCGTTCCGTGCCGACCGCCTGGGCGTCGCCTGGCCAGCAGTCCCGTGTAGCCGCAGCCTCCGGACGGTTTGTGTGTGTTTCTTGGTCGGCCACGGCATAGAAAAGTGGGTTATAAAAAGACGATCTCTTTTCCGAGAAATAATTACGCATAAAAGAATCACTGTGAAAGGCTCGCAATGGGCTCTTGAAAATGTGATACAGCTGTTGTAAACAGACCTTCCTGCGCGGCCGCTGTGTGTGTTATGATAGCGAGCGCTTGGGTCCTCTCTAAGAAATGTGAATTTTTCCGTTTGTTTTCTTTGTTGATTGCTTATTTAATAAACATTTGTCGCCCTCAGTTTTTCATCAGTACTTCCTCTTTCCGCTGAATTTTTACTTTCCGTTTCTTCTCTATCGGTTGTCTGTAAAAATAGCGTTGCGTGACCGCTATCGAGTAAGCGAATGAAAATATGCAAGTCTTTGAGATATTGTGTTATAATTCTTACTCTTGTTTTCTATCCACAGACTTGATTGGTGAAGAGACCCAGATTCAAATGATCGATATTAAGATTACCAACAAGTATACGTAAAAAAATTGTTAATCCAAATTAAAGAGTAATTGTTGAGTAAGAATGAAATATAATAAGAGAATATGTATTATTTAAAAAACATTTTTAAGGAAATATTTTCAGAACATAGCTGTGGGTCTTTTATTCAGTGAACTCTATTGATCCCTAATGTCATTTCATGTTGCTTTGTGGCAAGTCACTGTTTTGTTTTCCAAATTATTAAAGGAAAAGACAATATTAACACTGACATTTTTTATAGCTGTAGTACACAAAGTTCTTCAAAAACCTTCATGTGTCTGTCGTTCATCCATCTGCCTGTAAACAACATTAGCGCATAAACCGTACACACATTTTTCTGAAAAATGGTTACTCTCCTATTAGTCTGACTTTAACCGGCCGAGTTAGCTCATTGTCAATGACTCTGCAATGTCCATGATCGTGAGGCCCTAGGGTTCGAGTCCTCACTGTGGCGGATTTCCGACACTAGCTATTCAGGTTGTGGCGAATTCAGTCGCTGTCTGAAGGAGTATTCTAGCGGCCAGCTTCTTTAATCGGTAGTTTTTCGTGGTTTCTTCTATCAATACCAGAGGAATGCCGGAAACTTTTACACACTGTTCGCGGACCACGCGCTTTTCTCCTCCTTCCTCGTTCTGTATGCACCTCTTGCATGCACATTTACGTTAACATGCACTACACTATCACACATGTAGGGAGACCAGTAGGGAGCTAGGTGGTGCCCAACTGGCGGCTTTACCTGAAGGAGGGAAACCCGAAGTCGACCTGTAGGGTGGCGCCAGATCTCACCATCCGGCGGGGGAGGAACACCGTGATCTGCCGTGATCATTAACTCCACTGACGTGTGTAATGACCATAGCAATTGAGGTGCCTGAAAATATCAATCAATCAGTCAATCAATGTAGCTGAATTAAACGCTCTAGGAATTTTTAACAGATCGTTTGGGGGCCACTTCATATAAAGCTCGTATAACACTTAAATTTTTATAAAAAGTTGCGCCAATTTTTTCTTTAGTTATTGCTCGAATAGCAGACAGTGCAAAAATTGCTGAATGACTGGTTTTCTTTACTACTCCTGATATTTTCCAATTTGCAAAAGTTTAACTTTTGATTGATATTCTCCTACACTCATTTTTGAATTTAGATATTTCTTTATTAATTCAAATGATTAATGGATAAATATACTGCACTTTAAATCAGTTTATGTACAGTTTTTGAAAATGTTAGTTTTGTCAAATTGTGACAATTTTCCAAACATACCTGAACAATAGTTTTTAAACTGTTCTGTGTTTTTAATTTTTTTTTAAATTTGTTACGTCTCCAAGCCTCTTAAGGGGCGCTGAGCGCTGTCAGGTAAAAGTGACATTTTCATTGTAACTTTTGCATATTCAAAAATTGTCAAAGATGTGTGTTTGTTTTTGAAACTGAGACGCTCTTTCTGGTGAAGTTTTTCACGAGATGGTTAAAATATTAGGTTACATTTGCAGTGTTATAATATTACGTAACCGTTACGTTAATTACGGAAAAATATGTTGTTGTAGAACATACCTTAGTTTTTCATTAATGTAAACCAGTTAGTCGGAGCTCCAAATAAATGATTGTGTTAGCTGGCCTTACATCACATCTTACACCCAGACATCCCATCTGTTTTCTACAAGAACCATAGTTATTGCGTGGTGTATTCGTTTTTGGTGCGATCTTATTAGTGAATAGGGTGAGTTAAGCTTTCATTTCTTTACATAATGAAAATAATTTGTGAGTTTCAGTTATTTTTCAGAAGCTCATTTTCAAACACTTTTCTGGAAGACTTTTTAACACATCCTATTCAAAAAGAGAAAAGTCTCTTTGCAGCTTTAGGATGCAAGGATAAATGAAAGCGGTTCCAGAGCTTATTGTATTCTCTTCACGCTTCACTTGGCTATTCCTGCAAATTAAAAGTGTAGCCTTTTCTTCCATCGCGGGGATTAAAAACCGGCGGCGTGAATGACTGGCTGTTGTCTTCATTTTCATTTGTTGGGATCGTTTTAAATACGGGAAGCCAGGGGATTTTCTTCCGAGTGAGTGACTACGCATCGGCCGTTGTTTAGTCCGGTACATCATTGTTACACCTCACACAGCTTCTCTCCGCAGTCCCGCCCGAACATCTCCGCTCACCCCCACTTTCCCTGCGAGTTTTCATCATCCTCTTAGTTCGTTCCCTTCCCATCGCATGTTCTCATTCTTTCTGCCGGCTCGCCGCCCTTAACCTCTTCAGAAACAGCAAGGCGAGAAGCTGCCATTGTTTCTTCCGGCGGGTCGCCCCCCGGGCCGGGTCAGGCAGGTCCCCCGAGCAGCCCAGCAGCTTCCCCTTGGCTCCTTCCGCTTAGGCAACCGCGTTAAAACATTGCAAGTGCCGCTCGGCCAGTCCTATTTCGAGACGAAGAATGGGAAAGTAATCTGGGATTCTTCGTTAATTAATGGAGTGCGGGAGAAAACTGGAACGATGTTTGGCTTGTTTGTTGAGGAAATTGAAATGCTAAACCTATTTCCTGATGCGAAATGTCTATAATTTCTGGAATGCGTTTAATGACGTACAGTTTTTAAATTCGTATACGAACTATACGTGGTCTGAATGAATAGTAAGGATTCAATGGTTGTGTATAAGACAATATTTGACGCCAGATGAATAAAAATAATCAAGAAAGTTGATTAGGGGCATAGATTTGAAGAAAGAAATTGAGTTAGTAAGTTCTAAAACATATGTTCTGAACATTGTATATACAATGAGTATTTCAGGGAAACGTTTGGTTTATAATTCATACATAAGTAGCACCTAATTATCATTGTAATTATGACAGGTGTGTTTTAATAGAATGCTTACATTGGCTCTTATAATGTTGTAATTTCCTTGGACTTCATATTTCTTATGGGTATAACTTGTATGTTGCGAAAATGAGGAACTGAGAGACAATTGGCACAGTAATAGTAACATACACGTTCGTTCAATTAATTGAAATTGGTTAGAAGAAATGTTAAAATTTTTGGTGCGTTATTCTTTGAAAATTAAAACCTGGAGCAAATCTACAGTTCATAAGTTTTCAAGCATGATATGATACGTTTTACATCGTTTGGGATTCTTTGTATATCCATTGTTCATTTTTAACTATAGGCGAACAGTGGTGTTACTCCGCTCGCCTTTCCTCATTGATACAGGAGTTCAAATTGAAGACATGCACGCAAAAACCGTTAAACAAGCATATTGATATGGAGTGAGTTAAGAGAATTTTGCTTACCGCGAGAAAAAGTATGATGGATGAAAATTCATATATTTATAATTTTGATTTCAAAGTAATAGCATCATTGTAATATTATCATATGACAGTGGGTGATTATTTTAAGTATTTCTTCCTAAAGTAGACCCTCAACTTGAAAAACTACTTAGTCATCGTCAAATCCATCAAAAAGTGGATCTTACTGTTAGTTTTTGACATACTGTAAACATCTATAAAACTAGTCCAGCACTGTAGGACTTAATTTAACTATTTTAATATGTCTGCGATCTTGGCAGGTTTCACTTCCCCCTTTCCATTAAATACCAGCTGCAACCGTACATCATCTAGCCACTACCTACAGCCTTCTTACACTATTTTGGTTCCTGATGTTAACTCTATCAAATTCTTTGATACGTCATATTAATATTAAAAATTTATTTAAATGGTTCATCTTCCTTCGGCATTACACAGAAAACCTTATGCAACATAACCTGTTTTCTGAAACCATTATTTTGTAATCTTCTCCAACATTAGTTCAGTGCTAGGCAAGACATCGGATGACATTTCTACTACTATGAATGGATTTCTATCCCTGACCTTTCTCACCAACTCAACTCGGTCATCAGGAACATAAGGCACAATTATTTTCTATGATTGCAAAGTCCATGTCACAGGAAAGAACGAGTATGTATGGCCAAGAAGTAGATATTTCTGTTCTGTGACATCAAATTTTCCGCTCTGCACTAAGTATGACTGACATCCTACGAGAATATTTGAGGGAAGAAAACGACTGCGATATCTCACACGCTAATGTCATGCTGTTTGCTGACCTGACGTCACAGGGTAATTGCGTCAGAGTCGATTAGACCGATTTTCATAAAACTCCTTAGAGATTTTGAAAATTACACGAAATTCAAAAACCAATATTTTTATACACCATCCCTCTTTGAGCCCAGTTCGCAACGTCAATAATAGATGGCAGTATATAACTTTTTTTACGAATTTCTTTATTAAATTAACCCGTTTTTGTGAGTATGCCTAGAATTTCGGTCGTTTCATGCAGAATTTGTGGTGGACAAAGCAAGTTTCCCTGCACTAGTAACATTTCTCTTGCCTCACATTTCACCATTGATCCAGTATCATTTATATCAAATCTTTTTCATTATCAATCCATCACCCCTTGATCCACTCCTGGTATGGCCGCATGACTTATGCATTGGCATCATAGTAAAGAATGAAGTTAATTTTTACCATCATAATATAACTAAGCCACCGTTATTACAATGTTTGAAAAATGGCCAGACACTTCTACGTCGACACCTTATAAAAAGTATTTCAAATATCTATTATTAGATATCTGACACCTTCCGCAGACAGTGTTCTGGTTGTCTGCAGTTCCAACACCTATGAATTTCCGCTCGTGTGTTCTGGAATCGGTGTCCTCTGCGGCGGCTAAAACGTAAACCGGACGCGCTATTTAAAAGTCGTCCGCTCATTCTTCACGTCACTCAACCAGCCGATTCGGCCTTCGATAGAACAGCAACATTTTTGCTCGATCAGATACCCTCAGACAGGATCCGGGCGTGCCTAAGAGAAAGATAATATTCCCTATAACAGCTGCTTTTCAGCACCTACTGGAGGTCAGTAATTCATTAAAGTTTTACTGTCACTATGACTTAATGACTTTGTTTTTGGATGTTATCAAAGCACCTGCAAGTTAAAAAGACAGTTTTGAGTATTTGCGAATGCAGTAATGTAACGGAACATGGACTGGCCGTGATTATGATAGTAATCATGAAGTCATTAGTTTGTAAAGTAATATCATTGAAATATGTCTGTGCCATCACACTGCATGTGATGAGTAAATATCAGCATCGCCAAATGAACTATCATTTTTATTTAACAAGACTTTTCAATATTCTGACAAACATTTTATAATTTTAGTTCTCTGATTCGTACAGATAAACTTTCTGTAGCCAACTGTAAATAGGGTAGTAAACACACCGTTGGTATTTAACTGATTTGTATTTTTTGTAAATACTTTTTCACAGGGGGATCCTCACTAGGAATATTTCCCAGGGAAGCGGTAGTGACCGCGAGAGCCTTTGACAACTCCCTTAGGCACCGATAGATGATAGCTGGGAAGCGCATCCGACAAAATCGGAATATACTCCCGACCGAAAAGTAAAATCGAAAACTTTAAAAGGCCTATAAAATGACAAGCTATATCAGAATGAACAATAATGCGCCATTTTTTGTCGCGAATATGCTATCATTTGTATTTTAGTACTCCAATTCGAATGTAGAAGTTTCTGATGATCACTCTCCCTGATGTGCGAAAAGTCTGAATGGCGTTTGATTTATTTAGTCAAAGAACAATCAAATCCGTATTCAAGCCGAGCTCAAGAATTTCTTCCCAACATTTTAACTATAAATAGTTGAAAGATGAACAAAAGTTAAAAAAGAAATAGTAATATAATATTTTTTTTAAAAAAAGAGCGTGAGGTTAGCATCATTTGAAAAGCTAAACATTTTCGCTCCCAAGTTATTGAAAACGTATTTGCATCGGTGACGAACTGCAGATTTGATTTTTTGCATTGCTAACAAAATAATATAAATTTCCCCGGCTCTACTCCTACCACTACTAGCACAAGGAGAACTTAACAAAACGTGCGCCTAGTGAAGCTACATTTATGTTCAGAAACAAAACAAGGGACCATCTCAGCATTTGCTCAATGAATCTCGGAAACTCGACCTAAACCTGATCGAGATGGGGGTCATTGGCCCAGAACTTGTTACTGTTACATTTAGTCTTTTTTTAATTATACAAGTGTAAATTAATGCATTGTATATCATTGTTAAAATAAATATTAATTTTTCTTTTTGATGATCAGTGCGGCCTCTAATTGTACACAACAGTTACGCGGCACTGTTATGCGTTTGTAACGAGATCCGTTTCCTATCTTAATTAAAGCGCGTGGCCCGGTAGCGGCGCGCGCCGAGGAGGGGCGTCCGCGTCCGGCCGATCGCAGCCTCCTCGCTGCTCCAGGTGCGGTGCGGGCGCGGCGTCGCCCGCCGCTCGCCCGCCGCTCGCGCCCACGGCCGGCGGCCATCATCTCGCTTCGGAAGCGGCAGCTGTTAAATAGCGCAGAAATAAACGAAGCTCCGCGCCGTGCTCTGTAATCTGCGCGTCGCCGGGGGCGTGGGGTGGGGCGAGGCGCGGAGGCCTTCGGCTGTGGAAGGCGGCCGGCACAGCCAGCGGGCGGACGAAGTTGGACTTGCCGGTTGCGGGCCACGTAAGGCGGGAGGAGATCAAGAAGCGGAGTGGACAAAGCAGAAACGAGGCGTAAATGGAAGGTGCGAATTTTACGTGGAAAACTGAGATTAAACATTTCATGCGGAAAAATGAACCACGATACACCTCAATTTGGACGCCGTACTATAGCGTTCCAGGAAAGTCTCTTCACAGTGGCACCTTGCTGGAGAGAGTGCTTGCAATAGAAATTATGTTGGTAGCACGAGCTGCCGCTTGTAACAAAAGACAATGTAAGTTTGTACTGAGTACTATCATAATAGATGTTGGAAGTGTTGTTCCCTTGACTTATTTCCCTTTGATCTGGTTGCTACCAACATAAATGCAAATTTTAATAGGAGACCCTGATTCCGCTCGATGCGGAATGACTTTCCTGACGCACTGTATATGCTTGTGTGCCTTTTATTGCAACAGGACGACATATTTTAATGGACCCTTTTAAGTTCGTCTTAGACACTCTCCAAAATGGGCAAGGGAACACGACAAAGACTATACATCACAAAAGAAGAGAAAAGTTCTTGGACTAAAAGCTACAGCAAGCAAAAGCAACACAGGCAACATACGTTTATAGATTTCACTTAGTTCTGCACGTGTAGAGCATTATCGAACGATGTGTCTTGTTTTATATTTGTTATGTCACCGTGATGATGTTTTAGCTCTCGATTGGATGACACCGTAACAGCTGATCAAGTGTCATCGGCCAGGTTAGAAAAAAACAAGTATATACCCACTGTCAGGGAATCTTTGGCGAATAGGCGACTGTTTCGCTGCGACATTCTCACGCTTCATTCTTTTTTCAAGGTCCCAACAAGCGTGACTTCCTCCCTGTCGCTCCTAATCCTTAATGTTGGACGTCCGCACTGGAAATAAATTCTCAGAAGTGTCACCACGTTTCCTTAAGCCGGCAATAAAATTCCGGGAATGTTGTGTTGTCATCCTACTTTGATTTAAACCTAGCTGCACTTCAAGATCTCTAGCTGGAAGGAGGGGGGAACCCTAACATCTAATCGGGAGCTTCGTTAGGACATATATTTCTGGTATTGGAGGGGCACTATTTCTCTATGCATGTCGACGCTCTGAATTCGAATCCGAATCCAGAATTGCTCCACCACGTTCCAGTTTTTTTAATTGCGAAAACCACTGTGAAATTTATAATTTGTCGGTGTTTTTTCCTTATTTAAAAAAATGGAGGGTGGTGACGCAACTCTGGTTTCATATCCGAATTCAGCGCATTGACATAGATACAGAAACTTGTCAAGTCTTGGGGTCTGACAACTTTTTTGTGTGTGCCTGTGTAATGTATGGTAACAACTTGAAAAATAGATTTTTTGGAAAGGATCGTGTTTTTTACATTTTTATAATAATAATAATAATAATAATAATAATAATAATAATAATAATAATAATAGTTATTATTATTATTATTATTTAAAAAGTTTGACATGTTTTAGAATTTCTTACTTGTTAAACTGTTATTCCTGCATTTCAATTGTCTTTAAAAACGTAAAACACGGTTATCTCGTAACTTCATTTTTCGAGTTACGCTACTATTACAGTTCATGAACAGTATAGGCTGAATTTTCGTTGTTGCTTTCTTAACGCACCAACAATATTCAATGATTGTAGAAAAATGCGACGTTGGAAGGAGGTAAGGGAAAACCATTTTTAAAATTAATTTCTTTGTAATACTTTAGGCAGATGATGTGAACGCACCGATTTATTGAAGAAAATTCGTATCACAAACATTAATTGTGAAAGTGTGTTGCAAATCACAAAAGCCATCACTTAGAATTTTTGTATTTTGGGTCGAATTAAGTAATTGACAAACAACCGACCCAGATCCGTATTTATGCAGAGTAAAATCTTTTCTCGTATTATTTTCCTTTATGATTCTGAATGGAGCGACGAAAGTTGTTGATATAATGGGCGACATTTAGAGTAGAATGATTCAAGGAGGAGAAAAATTAAAATGATATAAAAAAAGCAAAACAAATCATATTACAGTAAGTTACAGAAATAGGTGATATTCGGTAAAATTCAATTAGGAGATATAGGTAAAATTCAATTGACTAAGAAGAAAAAAAGAGCCCCAAAACTGGAATCACATCTCACCTGGAACCGGGCGAATTACGTTTAGGCGAGGAAAATAAAACGCGAGAGGCAAATTGAGGAGGAAAGCTGAGAAATAACGCGATTGAAAGAAAATAGTACAGGTGGTTTATCTAACGTTTGAGTTTTCAGGGGCAGAACAAGGTAGTAAAGCGTTAGCGACAGATCTTTAACAGGAACGTGGCGGGCAAGGGGGAGATGAGAAATAGGGAGCCCAAATGCCGTAATGTGGCATACCTTGGAGAAAAATAAGCAGACAATTAAAGGAAGGAAGAAAATCGACAAAACAGAAGTAGGGTAATTTTACATTATTGTATTAGCATTTTAAAAGTCAACAACTTAATATCATCTTTCTTGTTTTCGGTACACACCTTATTGCCTGCAGACAATATTTCAGTTTTCTTGTGAATTTTTAATTGTGTTGCCATTAGTTTCACATTCAAATATGCATTTCTAGGGTATTTTCTTGAACAAATAGTTTTAAAGGAGAAAACACGGTACGTCACATGCCAGTATTAATTGGTAGAACTAAGAAACTCACTATTCTTGAATTTGTTCGCTGGTATTATATAAAGCGTTATTTTTTATTTGAACAAATATGAAAATTAAACAAAAACATTTGTGCATAGAAGTGTGATTCAGGAAATTCTGTATTATGCAAACAGCAAAATCTGGGGTCAATTTAACCAAGGACAACATTTAATGAAAGATATTTCTCGCACGTTTTTGGAATAAGAATTGTATAGTCATATTTTCCCATACTCTACATCTGAATTTGAAAACTGGGTTGGGACGTTAATGTCTGATTTCAAAACGAAGTGATATCCCTTTAGTGTAAATTACTGTTTACATCACGTTATCGACACTTTGTGAAAATATGTATATGACATAAGAGTATTGTGATAATTAAGAAATAGATTTTTGTCCCTTTTCGGCACGCACAGAAAATACATTTCTATAGCAAAATAGTAAACAAATTAACAATAAAAAATGTTAAAATTTTTAAGTGATTCTTAACGTTCAAACATATAAAAGTTAATATTTGTTAGCAAAAAATGTACAACGTTCGTACTAATATTGATAGAGACCAAATTAAAGAGATGATTGATATTAGTAATATTTTTGGTAATATTAAGTGCTGTATTTTACAATTTATTCATGGAATTGTTGAATAGGGGTCCTGCGAAGTTTATATTTTTGACGGTATGACTTCTACTAGCACGCAAAATTTGAAACTCTTCTGTTTTTTCTACATATTACAGAATTTATTATCTTTATTTCCCCATTTATGATGTTATTTTTGTTCAAATAGAAACATTTCACTTGCCTTTCAAAGTAAAATATCCGTTAATATTTTAATTTTCAGACATTGTCAACCTTTCATAAAAATTATAACTTCTTACTGAAGAAACCAACGAGGATCATTGCATTATGTATAAAAAATAACTTGTAGAAAAAAAACTTTACAAAAATTAGGAAATAATATTTGTACAACTAGAAAAAGTGTGGCCGTAAATAACGGTAGCGTCGAAGTGTGAAACGGACCAAATAATCACTCTGCTTACAATACGTCTGAGAAGCAGGAATTGCGTACATACTGCTTTGCATTATAATTTAAATATAGTTGGGCATTATAAACTAAATTAATCTAATTTAAATAATCCAAACTCTGTAAATTTCGTAACAGAACTGACATTTCCACACGCACTACATTTGAGAGTGAAATTAGGTAATTTTTGGAAAGTTTTAAATAAGTAAAAAGTATAGTATGCAAATTATTTAATTAACTAATGTGCGTGTGTGTACTATACGACATGCGCTATTTTACTCACAAATGCATATTAACTGATCATTTAACTGTGCAGAAAAGCAGAAATGGCCAGAAGAGCTAATGTACGCGCCGGTTCGCTTTGGTGAGGCGGGCGCAAGTTTGAATTGCGCGCCCGGAACGTGTCGGCCCAATTGTTTTGAAAACGATAATTTTGGCCGCAAAACGAAAACTTCCATTCGTCAAGAAATTCAACAACGTCCTTGAGGTATTTTTTGTCCTACTCGTTTTGATTCACCTATATATTACATATTTAGACCTCACTCTCAATATATAATTAAATTACCGTGAAACTATTGGGTGTTTATACCCGTTAGGGCGAAGGAAAACATTGAAATCGAGGTAGAGATCCGAAAGTTTTAGCTGAACAAACGTTTAAAGAATACACGAGAAATTATCATCTTTTCGAATTCGGTTAGAATCAAAGAGGATGGTAGTTAGAAAAATGTTTTGGAGAGTCTCAATTGTTCTGGATTAAAAGCAAGATTACTTTATATGTTTTACATATATATCATTTGGTCGTAATCATATGAAGCAAAAACCATTTCTAAATTACCTGATTTTTCGTATGTTATCCAGTGTAACAAAATAAAGTGGTTATAAATATTTATATATAAATAATTAATAACTTAAAATTGTATTGCTCTTATCATACTATGTACGGAACTGACAAAGAAAATTATATACATCATACGATCACATTACGAAATGTTGGTGGAAATCAGCTTTCAGATTCTCTTTTTGTCCTTGATTGTTCATGTTTTGTTCGTCCCTTAACTACGGAGGACTGTCAGATTGTTCTTTATTTTCAAAAACATCTGATGACACATTTGACATGAATATAATCTTATATACGTTAAATTGACAACAGCCGAAACTAACGAGTGAATTAGTCGGGACATAAATTAGAAAAGAAAACTATGAGTTCCAAACGAGACCGGTTTTTGCCTCGGCTTGCGTTCCGTGATGAATGAGTGCTCGTAGCCTGAGTTAGTGACGTCCGTTACGCGTATTCTTTGACATGACGATCCTCATCAACACGCGTTTAAACATTTCTTGCCATGCTTGTCCATTACCGATTAAGTGGTGAATCATAATAAAGACGTTGGCTACCAGATAACCTGAAGTTACCAGCTTCTTCAATGATTTCTCTGTTGTGGCTCGAACAAATCAACCCAAATTCGTACCAATCCACTTGAATATACAATTGAAACATATCAATATGCATTACATATTAACCCGTGTTTAAGAAAATTTGGATTTGATTCCTATTACTTCATTTATGCTGTGTTGAATGCAAAATTCTGCCGAGAACATGCAAATTACTCATATTTAGGCCATTAGGTTTGAGGTTTTCTTTGGTAAGAAAAGACTGTTCACTTTTCTACAGCTGTGCCATTTTATTTAACTTTAACTCTCAAAAAGTAGTAGATTCTATTAAATTAATAGATTTTTAGAGGTTTTACAACAGCCTTTCTAAATAAAAATATATTGTACAGGGGAATAATAAATTTAATTTATATTTTAATAATTGCAGATAGAATAAGAAAATGTACATGTCAAGAGAGTCTAACCTGGGATGATTATGACTATAATGTCACGAATTAATTCATGTGTCCTGCCGCCTGCACATTCATTATCATTTCCAGTAACTCTCTTCAATATTTTTAAATCCCCTTTTGACATGTAAGTCAACCACGAACGTCTTGCGTGGATGGCATCTTCGTAGGAAGACGTTTTGCGAAACTTTGACTGAAAAACTCTTATTGCCGGACCCTAGTATCGAAAAAGTGTGTATCTCTAATTTCTATTTTGATATGAAGTTACTTCCTCTAACACGCTGTGAAGGGGAAACCAGGTTTTGTGAGTGCTTGCTACCAAAAAATTAATAGACGAACAAACGTGTCTATCTGTGAGTGTCTGCCCGTCCGTCCGTCCCCTTGAGCCCAAAACCCTTCGGCCAATTTTATCTAAAAATGATATTCACGGATCGATGTGAATGAACTTTAGACTGCGTGTTTGAAAGGGATATTTTGATTTGGGGGTATTTTAAAAAAAAGTCTCGACGATTTCTTTACATTTTTCAAAAATTACTGCAAATCTTTCCTTTATTTTTTCTATAATGGAGGAAAGTTGGTTTATCAAAATAGCACTTGTCCAGTTTTGTTTAAATATCAGAATTTTAAACAATTGAAGACGTCAAATTTTTCTGGATCTTTATACAATTCTAGTGTTGAAATTACATATTAGACTTAATGAAATCTGTTCTTCAAAATAAGATCTCTAAATAATTTCACGAAATATTTTTTTAATTGGACAGGCGGAGTGTCTTAGGTAACTTCGGTTTCTCAGGTCAGAACTGATGTCACTTCAGTACATCTGACCGGGAGGTCCAAGAGTGCAAGGCTCTGGGTGTGACAGATTGATTGATTTGATTTATTTATAGTCGCATCAACAACATATGGTTATTAGCGACTACTTTTATAATTACACAGTTAGTACAAAATAACACAGTAACTCAGAATTATACATATATGGTTAAATACTATTATAAACTTCAATTTCTCTTATAAAGCTAATGAATTTAATGCACTGTTCTTTGTTACTGAGGTCTTTAGGAAAACTTAAATTGTACTTGTTTCTTGAACTTTCATATTTAGGGCATGCAAACAAATGTTCTACTGAAAGAGAAATCTTGCATGAATTGCAATTATCAGCATCAATCCTGTTCAGTAAGTGGCTGTGAGAAAATTTTGTGTGTCCTATTCTGCATCTTGGGTGTGACAGAATTTTCAACACTAACTGAATTTCTTGGCCCTTGCGGTTTAGCTTCATTTCTCAGCCTGCTCGCTTTCCACGACGCGACCCCATGTTCGATCCCCGGTCGGGCAAGATTGTAATGTACGTTTTCCTTGCAATGTCCTCGTATATGTTGCTGTATGACGATGAGAAAATTCACTTCTAAGGTTGAGAAGACCAGAATACCGCGTGGGGATGTCTTGGTGCTAACCACACGTACCCCCTTAACCCATGGCCGCGATGCCTAGACGCTGTTGGTAGACCATCGCCCGTACGCGGGCTGTCGCACCAAATACAGACAGAAAGAGCTAAATAGGTAGGTCGAATTCTGCCGTAGTTGGAGGAATTCAAACGGCCGGCTGCTCTGATCGGTGGTTTCCCGTTGGTGGTTTTCTCCTATCCACACCAGGCGAACACCTCAGCAGACACAAACAGCGAGCCACGAAGCGCGTGGTATCTTTCTGTCCTATTGCTTGCAATGTCCCTGTATGTTGTTGTATGATGATGAGAAAACTCACTTCTCAGGTTCCTCTTCCTTGGCCCACTAACACTTACACCATTTACATTTACTACACTACACTTACATCCACGCATATGCACTACACTAGCACACACATCAGGAGATCAGTCGGGAGCTTAGAATTTGTCCTGGCTGTGGCGGTGCCCCACTGGTGAAAGTTTCGTGGTTGGGGAAAACCCAGCAAGCTGATGTGTACCGGTACCAGCCCCGGATCTCACAATCCAGCGGGGAAACATGATCGGCACTTCCCTTGACAAAAGTATGCACTGCACTTACGGAACTAATGACCTTACCTGATGTCGCGAATTATATTTCCGCACAGTGACATTGAAGCTAAATTTTCCAAAAACAATTTGTCTGACTGTTGTACCTAAACATATACATATGGCTAATAAACAAAATGATTCATTTACTAAATAATACCCTAAAATAATCAGTAACAAACCAAATGTTAATGAATATGTACTATGCAATGATAAAATTTCCTCGTTATTACTACATGATTGATGTATCACTCAAAATAGAAAATTACACAACATTCAAAGATGGTACACCTGAGGAAATTCAAAATGATGGAGTTAAATTGTTCTGGAAGGAACAAATGAACATGATAAAAACGAATTGTTAGCAATATAAAAGAACATTACAATGTCAAAAGAAAATGATAAAGGAACCAAAATACTTCACTCCTTTGTGAATTATATTATGAGATTACATTGATCACACCGAATGAAATAGTATTCTCGTACTTACGCAACTATTTTTTATAATTGAATGAAAAGAAATGAAGTGAAATGTATTGATTGTACTTGTTCATATTCAAGAAGTACTAATTCTGCTCAAAAGGGCGCAAACTATTTATCCAATTGCCTCGTGCTCGGTCCGCGAGACCGTTCTTTCAAAACGAGCATGCCGAGGTCGGAACATGCTTGTTTTGAACTAGCTTACTGGTGTTCGCTGGCACTTGATCAGCGCAACTGGCACGAGATTTCTGAGTACGAGTTGTAAAATTGCTCCGGAGTGGTGGCACGACATTGAATATCTAGCCCATTACAATGTTTGGGAGAAGTCAGTTGACTGATATTGCCCCAAATGTAGGTCTATGAATTTCTACTGCGGAAAAAAAGATCATTAAAATTAAATAATGCATCAATCACATTTCAATTTGTCAATTGAGAGTAAAATTAAACATTTTTAATCGAGAGGATTTTGGAACCTGGAAATCTGTTTACTTCAGGGTGCAATAATTGAATTAACTTCCTAAGTTCAGGTTAGGAGGTTGAACAAAGATAATTATCTGTTAAAAGAGCTTTATTCTCGTAAATAAAAAATGTTAATTTGTAGAAATTTGTTAAATTTTTCACATTAATGCTATATACAAGATATAACTGAATATATAACTGAATAATAAATCATACACAAAACGAAAACAAAGAATTCGTCATTCAAATATTAACTTACCACATGCCAAAAATATTTATACAAGCAAAATTTGAAAATAAAATATACATGAAATAGTAATAAGTAGTAAATAATATCAACGTGAAAAACTCGGTTGTTTAGTAGAACAAATCTGGCAAACATATTTTGGGATGAAACCACTACTTCCGGCGTCACACCGGTTCAGCTTGCGCTTGTACACTCCTTTCTGCATTTGGAAACAAGAGCCGAGTCAGGGGAAGTTGTCTGTGCTTGTAGAATCTCCGTGCTTCCCAGTCGGGCAAGTAGCTTGTGTGGGCGCTGTTTGATATGGCTGTAGAATGTTCTGAAGACGGCGACGACCTTACGAAGCGTGGTCAAAGAATAGAACAAGGGGAATGATAATGCAATGTTTTTAACATAGCAATGAATAACACTAATGCATTTGTATTGAGATGTTTTATGTTGCTTTGTTGATGCACGATAATAAAATATACTAATTCTTATTGCGTATTTGTTCCACCATTAATCTATTTGAAATCCTATGGACGTTTTCCCTCCTGCTTCATCTCTTAATTTGAAAGTGATACAAACACTGCAATGCTTTGCAGAGATTTTGCGAAAACGCTTGAAACGTAGCTAGTCGGTATCTGCGTCTACGTTTTTGCAACATAATGGCCGTGATTGAAGATTCAAATTAAGAATAAACCCGCAGTTTCATTCAGCATTTGGATAAATTATTTGGACTCTTCTGCGCAAAACTATATTTCAACTGAAAGCAAGTGGTATATCAATGAATTTTTGTTTTAGTGTCCTTTCTAATGTTGTAAACAATATGTATATTTCCGTTAAAAATATAAATTGTGAAGTGATTTGGAAAATACGTGTAAGGCGAATAATACATTTGCGTCCAACAACTGCCTCGCTTTCTATTTCTTTTGTGTGTGTGTGTGTGTGTGTGTGTGTATATATATATATATATATATATATATATATATATATATATATATATATATATATATAGAGAGAGAGAGAGAGAGAGAGAGAGAGACAGAGAAATTGGGCATGCCAAATTGACTGTTTGTTCAGATGAATGCAAAGAATCATGTGTGAAAGCTGTAAAATTGAAATGACAATGAAATCTTTTATTGATGAGTATTCAAATTCTGCTTTTTAAGAGGTTAATTTTGCCTAACAAACTCTATTAATGTTTAAACACCATGTCAGGATGGGTCAAGAGAGGACATTCTTTGAAAGAAGTTTAAGTATATAACATGGTACGAAGTAAAGCAAATGACGGTATAATATGAAAACTCTTTATTATTCTCAATAATTATTTTTCTATAGTGTAATATGCTGCAGTCAAGAAGTATCTAATGGACTTGATATTTAAAAAACAACTTAACAAATTATTAAAGAAAGGGACAGCATATTCAACGAGAAAATGTTTTGCAAATAATTATTTTAGAGCAAATACTCTTAGAGGGTTCAGTAGAAAATTACAATACTCTTAATTTTTACCCCAATATTTATAGCGATTCTGTACTCATAACTTGAGATGTTGCAGTAGTCCTTACATCATTTTAAGATGATTTCTATGTGATGTTTAGGATGACTTTTTAAGAAAATTAATTGCTCGCTGTACTACGACAGTCTTTAATTGTATTTTTAGATTAAATAAATAAAGATTGTACTACATCCCTACGTCCTTAGAATGTCTGTGTCACCCAACCCAACTCTATGACCAATGTTAACAATAGTAATAATAATATTACTCGTAAAATAATAATAATAATAATAATAATAATAATAATAATAATAATAATAATAACAATGTAACAATAAACAGATATGTATTAAGTAAACATTTATAGATCATTAATATTTTAAAACAGTTGGAGTCGTGTTATTTTCCCACTGCGTCATCACATAGATCTCTAGCGGTTTGAATAGGCATTCACAAGTTCATTCACTTCAGAATCATTTCATAATTCTGGGAGTGGAAAATTTTCCTGATCAAAAAAGATATAGGATTGAGGATTACGCAACAGCGCATAGCGTGACCCTTATAAGATCCAAAGGCCACTGTGAGGAGAGGCTGGAAAAGCTGACTCTACCCTCGCTCTTAACCACTCTTCTCAAGAGTTTTTTTTCTGTCGGAGTATGTCATTGCATATGGGGCATTTCGTGCATTCATAGGTATAAACCTATGAGTCTATTCTACCAATATCTATGCCGCTTTGACCTGTGTCTGTAACCCCCAGAATATTTTAGTCAATATAATTATGAAATTACGATTTTTACTATGATTTTTTAACAAGAATTTCCAAAAGAATACACTTTTCTTCTTCAAAATAACTACAGTTTAATGTATTTTGCTCATCTCTTGATTTTTCAACTACCAGTAAAACAGTCAAAAGCCAGTAAAACACCACGAAACACAAAACTAATAGTCATGCAACTAGTAAACATAAGGATGTATTGTTTGCTTGAAATCCAATAAAAATGTCAGGACTTGTCTAGGTGTTTACATAACATAGATTTTTTACCTTAATCTGGCGTATAAGGGATTAAAAAATCATGCATTCTTTTTTCTATTGCCAGATATACAGTATGTAAAACACAACTAATACATAATTAAAATTAAAATCGTTTAAATAATTAGTTGTGGCGGTTGCGTAGTGATAAAAGCAACGGGATTCAAACAAGAAGACTCGTATGCAATTTCGGGTAGAGGTGACGTATGATTTGTAAATTTAAATAAAAAATAGTCCTGTATTTAATAAGTGAACTGTCTGTGACCACCTATCTGTGTGTTTATTTCTGTGACACGGACGACTAAAATAACAAACTACCCTTTTCAAATTAACAAAAAGATTTAAAATAGGAAAAATGTCTGTAATTATTAGTGCAATGTGCTCCAATTTAGTATAGATCACCTATCTCATGCGAGCGCCAGTTCAGAGAAATACTATGTAGGCACGACGAATCGCGGACATGGTTATATGTGACATTTTGAGTTTCTGAAAGTCGATTGTGCGTTATTCATTGATAGAACGATATTAAAGTGTTAAAATGGAACACAACGCTAACTTAAATGATTTGACCATATAATTGGATAATCATCAATGAGATAAATATGACAAACTGAACAAATTAATACGGGCGAAACATTTGTATGTTTCGACATCAGTTTGAATTTCACGGCCTCCAAAAGATACGGTTCAAACCGACGTCGCGGAAATTTTATAGCGGAGCATTTTGAAAGTTTGAAAATGGCTAATAATGATACTAAAATGACGCATTGACGTCTTGGGTGTCAACTGTCAAATTTACAATATATTAAAGCAGTTTTCGAATTAGACTCGTCGAAACCTTTTTATGAACAAAATGACATGGCATTGGCGCGTCATTATTAAGACATATCCAAGCTTTCAAAATACCCCCTCTATAATGTTTTGGAAATCTGTTAGAAAGCTTATCATCCTGAGGCTGCGAATTTCAATCTGATGTCGGCAAGTTACAAATGTTTCTTCCGCCTTAAATCGTCTAGTTTCTCCTATTTATATCTCCATTATTATACTGTTACATAATCAAGCCATTTAAGTCATCCTTCCGTTAAATTTTAATATTTTAATATCGTATCAATAAATAACTCACAATAGACATTCAGAAACTCAAAATAGTGACTCCACTATTCCATCAAGCTTTGAATTTTCTAGCCGATCAAGAGTACCAAGACAAATATCATGCGGAGAGCTTTTGAGGTTTGCAAGTTTTATGAACTCACTTAGGAGTCAGAAATACGTTGCAATGTGGATATATTCTGGATGATAGATCATTTTGGTTTAGTTTGGTTCAACCTTTAGGTGGCAAGTGGCATGCGAAGTAATCTAAACAACTGAAACGTCTGTGTCGGCTACCGCTCTGCTAAGAGTTGCGAGTTCAAATCCCTCTTACGGCTCAGATGTTTTCGCCTCGCCATTTTGACTTGGTTAGTCAAAAAAAAAAATACAATATATTTCATATCTTTGATGCGTAAGAAATGTGAATTATCTCACAAAACTTACTGCTTGACAAGAGTGGACATGAGCCGTCAATTTGGACCTATGGCAAAGTATGTTTTACACACCTGTTGTCTAGGAACTAAATTTATGAAAGTTTTTTCAATTAAAACTAGCTACTTTCTAACCATATATTTTCACTAACTAAAAAAATAACGAGTTTTGAGATGTGGGGTTTTGTTGTGCATCGAGAACAAATGAAAATGTTTCCCGGTGGAGATTTCATTATGGCTTCGGAAAGCCCTCCCATGTTAAATTATTCATTCAGTTTCCCTTGGTCTACTGAACTTCTTAAAGAAAATGCTCAACTGGCAGCTTGCTTAGCTTTTGCATGAATATGTAGCTCCAGAAGGCAGTTTCACATTGCATCACTAGGTTGTAATTTTGTCAGCAATACTATCAAAGCATATCTTTAGTGTGTTTGGCTATACAATAACTTTTCCTAGAACTAGAGAGAAAAAAAATTGTTTTCAAGTGTCTCCAAGCACACTCGTTGACACCTTGATTTATAATTCATTCATGCACAGCAAGTTATTGTAATGGGAATGCTGGAACTCGAGGAAACGTTCGCAGATTATGCTTTTCACCATATCTCACAGAGGGTTTTTACTCTTTTGTTTACCTTAAGTGAATGAAAAACGAAAAAAAAAATAATAAAAGCCAGTTATCAAATCTGCGTGCTTGGTCCCCAACTTGGCCGTCCGTTATGAATACTGTCCTAAACAACCGGGATGCCGCTTGAAACTTCCATTTGTCGGAGGTAGTAGCGCTCTTTTCCATGTAGGAGTGCATCTGACGCCTTAATTGGAGGTCGGCGAGGCGGCGCGGGGGCGTGCGGGGGCGTGCGAGGAGCGCGAAGCGTGGGCGTCGGTCGGAGGCGTCTCGGGGGGGCGCGTCGGACGCGGGCGTCGCGACGGGCAGGCGGCGGGGCGCGGCGGCGTGGCTCCGCCATTGGGCCGGGCCGGGGCCTCCGCCCGCGCGGCAGTGGGGCCCGCGGGAGCAGCCGGGCAGTCTTGCGTGGCGGACGCGGCGTTTTTCTCTCTTCCATTCGACAGTAATTGCGGGCGCGCGGGCGGAGTGGGGGCCCGTGTGAAGGCGGCGGAACGGGTCGCCGCCGAATAATATGAGCGCCGGCCGGGGGGGGGGGGCGCCGGGAGCCGCGGCAGGCGTCCGTAATTTTGTTTGGTGGCGGTTCGTTGGTCAGTTTCCAAAATGCCTGCCTGTTGCGTAAAACTCCTCTGACACACTTTTACTTGTGTGCCCTTCAATTCACTGTAATATTTTTAAAGTCACGATTGGATTCCGTGAAATGTTGTGTCGCACAATTTCGTTTACCTGATTTTTACCAATTTCTTGTTGCACACAAATCCTTCACTTTATTTCCTTGTAGTGGGTCCGCTTATCTGTGCAATTAGGATTTGGAAACATCGTTATTTCATTGAAACCCAACTCTTGGTGCTGCCGGAAAACACGGGCGAGCGTTTCTCAACTGGAAGTTCGCAAACCCTGTGAGCACGCGATGGTTGGGAGCTCCTGATGACCTTCCCGTGGTCGGGGGCCTTCTCGTGAAATTCGCTTATCTTAGCGGTTGCGCAACGGTTGAGTTATCTCGGAGGCCGGTGGCACGGCGGTGGCCTTGCGACGCCAATTAGCTCGCGGGCCGCGAGACGCACTTTGGAGCATGTGCGCGCCTGGAACAATAGGCAATAACTCTTTATTGGAGCCTGTCTACGAGTACCAAGACGCCGCCGCCGACGTCGACGTCGTCGCGCGCGCACCGTGAAGGAAGAGGTGACGGGCCGCGACTCGGCGTCCGGTTGAGGTAAAGCCCCTAGCCCAGGCACGTCAAACCGCGCCCGCACGAGCTACTTGCCCGCTTGAGAAGCCTGGCGCTCCTGCGAGCACGAACAACTTCCCCTGATTCCGCTCTCATTTCCCCTCCAAATCCAGAAAGGGGGTACATGCGCAAGCTGAAGTGACGCTAGGTGCGGAATAGTGGCTTCACACAAAAAATGTTTGCCAGATTTGTCAACCTGGATTTAAATTATGTTTTTATTCTTCACTTATTTTTATTATTTCATGTTTATTTGCTTTTAAAATCTGCATTTTATAAACATTCTTGACAAGAAGCAGGAATATGTTTGAATGGCCATTTCTTTCCATGTTTGTGTTTTTAAATCATTCAGTTATTTATTGTATTTAGCAATAATGAGAAATAAATTAACAACTATCTCTAAGTTAACACTTCTCGCTTACGGACGTACAGCGCTTTTAATGGACAAGAATCTTTGTCCGTTACATAACATGAACGTAAAAAGTTAATGCTATTATATCACTCTTAGGTAACAGGATTACAAAATCAAGATACTTTCCATTCAAAATGTTTAATTTTTACCCTCAATTGAAATTTTGAAATTTGATGGATGTATTTCATTTTAATGGATCTTTTTTTTTTGCTTTAAAGAGAAAATGAGAATTAATATAGCAAAATCTAAAAAAATAACTGTCAAGTATCTTCTCCCAAAGAGTGTCATCGGCCAGGTATCCAGTGGCGTACCGCCATTCCGGAGATATTTGTACAATCCTTAAATCTGGCGCTAATTTCTCTGAATGCAGTGCCCACGAGGTCCAGTATGCTTGTTATCTTGCCGCGACCTTGACGTGCCTGCCCTAGAGCGATGGCCCCTGGGGGACTCTGCCACTCAGGTGTCGCTGGCGGTGGTCGATGAATTGCCGAGAAAGATGCCTCGATTTTTAAAACTCGCGATAGCTTTAGGAAAATGAGAAATAAATGAGGAGAGAAGAGAATGTCTTACGTTTCTGGGATATTTGCTTTAGAAAAGGTGATCTTATCCGATTTCTACTCATCATTTTTTATTCTCTCGCTCTTATATATATATATATATATATATATATATATATATATATATATATATATATATATATATATATATATATATTCTGTGTTCTTACCCCTGATTTACATAATGCATTCCTAGATTCTTTAGTTAGGATTTACTCTCGGAATGCTCGTTTTTTTACATTGTTTAATTCTCATGCTCTATATTCTTATTATTAAAAGTAAAAAAATATCATGTTATCTTGAGGTAGAATTCTATTAAAATCTGTAGATAAAATAAATTTAAAAAAAGGAAAATAAATTTAAATGGATCATTGTTTTCTCACCAACGTTGGTATGATACAATTTCAATTTTTTTAGTTGTTTCATGAAATATTCGCGGAAATTTGCAGGTTTTGGGATTTCAAGATGCTTATGGGATCGAATCCTGGCATACATATTTCGTTCATGTTGTGTTTGCGTCACTGGATATCTAGTAATGTGCTGATCATACGTTCGCTTGTGTGTCTGACGAGCAGAAAATCGCCTAAAATATAATTAAGGGTTACAGTTACGAAGAAAAAAAACGCGCAGAATAAATAACAACCATCTTCCTATGCCGCAATGATCAGGGTGAATGCTGCTCTAACTCTCTTCAGCTCATGTCTGTGATCAACTAGGATTGTTTCTCATGCCTAGATCCTTTGTAAAGTAATGCGTTATTAATTAATTATGTTTACAATTTATTTTATTGTTTGCAAGGCAGGAAGAATTATTTAGGTATTTGAATACCGTGTTCGGCTAAATGCAACTTCTTTAAAACTATAAAATACATCTTTAAAAAGTTAAATTTTTGTAAACCTTGTTTACAAAAAATTAAATTTTGTCAAAGTCAAATATCTTTTGAATCCCAAAAGACTATTGAGATCACAAAATACAAGATGAGTACAGATTGTGATATGCTTAATTAATATGAACATTGCTGTCATGTAAAACAATTTTATCTTCAGTAATGTAACAAGAAATGCATCCCAAAACATTCAAAAGAAGAGACCGGTCTAATGGCCCTGTAAGATACCATATCTTATGTTTTAATTCATTTGACAAAAGTCTTTCTTCTATAGTTTGTAGTAAATCTCATTTTTACCTCCATTTTTTTAGTATTATTGCATTAAAACTGCTAATTTTTGTTGATTGTAAATACAATGTTTCACATAAAAACCCTACTTATGAACGCATTTCAGCATTTGATTCAGTGATTGGAAGTAATATAGGTTAAAATCTGAAGATTTATGCATGTTGCTGAAGATCTGCAGAATAATGTCTTTAGGATTAATCTTGGGAAAAAAAGACAATTGAGAGGAAAATAGTTATTTAAGTAACTAATTCAGAAAGAATCTTTAGCATGTGAATTAAATGTTGAGTGACGAGGCGACGATAGGAGTCAAATCCATCATTTTGAAAGGTGTATCCCAAGACACTTTTGTAAATGTTGCGTACATTAATTTTAATTCTTATATACGTACTGTAGAGAAATAGATTTGTTCTTTAAAAGTTTTAGAAGAAACAAACTCACAACTTTTTGGATTAATATTTATTTTAGGAAATACTACAAATTTGTCATTGAAATCATTGAAAGAAAATTTTAATACATTAGTTTTTTCAAATGTTATGAAACATCTAAATAACAGCTAATTCATCTGTACAAATTGTCACTTGTTTGCATCTCGCTGTGAATATTATATGTAACTGCTCTTACCGAGTTTAGATTTTAATTTCTGTAACCGCAAATGTAAGTGGTGTGGATAGTAATTTAAAAAAAAATGAAATACATAATATAAAACTAGTCGCTGTGATCTACTCCAGCAAATTATATTATTATTTCTTTATTTCTCGCATGTTGGCCAGGTTATAGTTTAATAATAATTCTAAGATACGATTGCTTGTAACTTTTCTCGGTGATCTCAGAACTCAGTCAACATCAGAAATACGCATGCTAATAAGTAGACAAAAGAAAAAGAAAGCGCATTGAATTTTCTAGCTTGCGAACTAATAAATTTTTGACTGAACATTATGTAATTAGAATTATAACTGTTTCATTCTTTAATACTCGCATTTCTTTTAACATAATTTGATGTGTGTTTTACTACTCGTTTATCTTCATCCGATATTATATTTTGCACATAAGGTATGTCGGAATAAATGTTGGAGTTACGTTGGAGTTGGAGTAATAGTTATATTGGAATATATTTTGCACGCAAGTTATGTTTGGAGTGCAATAAAAGTCTGTTTTGCACCTGCGTTAAGATTTTATTCCTCTATTCTCTAATATCTCATAATATTTATTCCTTTATCTCACATTGATGTTTATTACATTGTGCTGTGCTTTACAAAACATAATAATTCCGAGACTAAATTAAAGAGACAGTATATTAATAATTAATAATCAGAGACTAAACGTTTCTTCAAATTCCAACGTCTTAATCAGTACACATATCTGAACGTTTTCCCTAATGGGGTCAGTGAATTAATCGACAGTGATTAACCGACTTCTGAGCATCTATATTGATACGTTTGTGTTATAGGAATTTGTGCCTTACATTATGCCTTATATTATTTATGTAGGCTCGTGAACTTTTGATTTGATTATCATGATTCACGAATACATGCAAGAAAGACCATCAATTCAAATAAAGTATTTCAGAAAAGTATTTGGGTCGGTATGAAAATAGGAGAGACAGTCGAATCGCCTCTATCATTTTATTTCAACAGTATCCCAATATTCATACTCCTAACAATAGTCTTAACAATATCAAAATAGAGTCAATTTCCTCGCAGCCCTGGATATCGAAACCCTGCATGTCAGTTTGAGAAATTTGCTGTTCAATCTGATTTTTTGAAAATTTATTATGAGAACGAAATTGATCTGAAGGAACAAAATAAGAGGGAACATTTTAAAATTGTTGGACATCGAAAATATTAAGTAAATACCACTATAACTGACTGATAATATATTACAATTTTTTGTCAAAATTATGCTGTATTTGATCAAAATATATTATTTTAAATAACTTAGAAATGAATTTAATTTGCTTCACTTCTTATTCAATTTCCGAGATTAACGGAATTCAGATCTGTGAATCGTGTATAATTTATAGATTTGCAGACTTATAAATTTTGGCAAACCCAACACCAACATCCTCATGATGAGATGTTATAACGGCAGAGGGAAATACGATTGACAAATTTCAAATAAGCAACGATAATCTAGAATACATCACTCAACGCCCAAATTCCATTGTACCTGATTCATTTTTTTTTCTTACAGGTGTTTGAGTTGGAGAGATTACGGTGTCCTGCTTATTTTTGGTAAGTTGAGTACCTTGTTGATTTACATCTTGGAAGACTATTTACAACTGCAATTCTAGCTAACTGAAACTAGTTATATTCAACAGCACCAACGTCCTCGTATAACTAGTATCGTTCATATAATATTATATTATGGCAAATCGAATATTTATAATAGTTTATCTATCTCTTAAAAACTTCATTTCACCACATGCAGCGTGGAAGATTCGAAAAAATTTTTAATTTTTGTGAAATTAATAAGATCTAATGAAAATATCACTTTCTCTATTTAATTCAGTGTATCCTGCTTCATCCTTACAAACTGTTTAAAAGAAAGTTAGGCTATCACGGCGCTTGAATTGCCAGCACTTCGTGTTATAACTTCAACACATTATCCTGTGCACTACTTACTACCACACGGAGGAATGCTATTATTTAGAACTAAAGAAGAAATAAATAAATATAATTGCACTTATTGCTGGGCACTTATTGCTGGGTGAACCTTGCACTTTGGACGAACAACGCCCCTTGCAAGTAGAAAATTAAATCATTAATGTCTTTTGTATTTCATACGAACGCAAATTTTATTTATTTGATGTCGAAACGTTCAACAAACAAAATAGTTAAAAAGTAATATCTTAAACTGTTGATTGTTAGACATCGGGCGCAGAAAACCTCAAGAAATCGTTCCAAACGTATTTTAATGAAATTTTAGATTAATTTTTTTTAAATTGTTTGTGTAACGTGTGTTTCGTTGTCTTAATGTGTATTTATTAGTAAGAAATTAATGTAAAATGGTGGTGCCATAACAGTAGCCTATGTCATTTTTGCATTATTTGTAAAGGTTTGTAAAGTTTCAATTCTAGTTGATCCCTCGAAAGTCTTTCCAGCTTACAAAACTATTTGCCTTAGCAAAATTTACCCTAGATGCATAAGTTCCGCGAATAATTAACATATCCACTAGATCACCAGTCCTGAAAACGCTGCCGACGGAACAAAATTAATTTTTTGAAATTTTCGAAACTTCATATTTCACTGAAAATCTGGCGCAATCAGATCGGAAGAAAAATTAAAAATTATATTTGAAAAAAATGTGTACCTTCTGATCTCAACAAATTGTTAAATTAAACATTGAAACTGGTGGCCATCAACATCGGTACATTTCTGGGTACAAGTTGCAACTGCTTTAATTCTTCGCACCAATGTGTCTAATGAGATTTCTGTGCAAACCTCATGAATCACATTCCAAAGTGAGTCAAAGTTACGTGGTATACGAAGATACATCTCATCTTTTCCTGTGTCTCGTTCTCTTATTCGAATTCGTATCAGAGTTTCTTGCACTATCTATAGACTTTATGCATTTAAAAAATGCCAAGCGGTGTAAGGTCTGGAGAGCATGCAAGGAACACTACGGGACACAATAAAAGATGAGCACCTACCATCGTAAACTACGTAATCTGGACTCACTTACAGGATGCGATTGAAATAGTGTGCACAAAACAAGGACACTTTGACGCGAAGTACATAATCAGTAATAACGTGTACTCACAAATGTATCAAAGCTGATTGCCACCAGTTAGCTTATTTAATGTAAACATTTTGATTCATTTATTGTGACCAGAAAGTATACTTATTTTAAATTGGCTTTCTTCAAATTTAACCTTATAACTGGAAAATAAATGCTCTGTAACAGTTCAAAGTGTGTATAGCTCCTAGCACACCCTACATACACCACATACACATCTGAGATTCCTCTTGTATCCACTGCAAGACTCGATTTGACTATTTGTAATTATCCTTGCGTATGTCGTGTCCATACCACATTGTGATTTGTCTACTCTCTATTTCAGTAAATACTGATTTTTTCTATTTTCAATTCCTTTCTTATGTCATTCCTTTTCTGTGCCGTCTGCTGTATTCACAGGATCTACACCAAAAGTGTTGGTCAGATTTTTTGTCCAGTTACCGTGGTCTTTGAGCGAAAGCTGAGATGGTCCCTTCTTTTGGTTCTTGATATAAATGTAATTTCACTATCTGTGCCCGACTACTAGAATTCTGTAGGAAATATAGTTATTCAAATATTCGTTTTCCATTATCTCATGCAAGAAGTCGATTCCTTCACGAAGGTAACGATGATGGATAAGAGCCAAATTCAATAGCTGTTTTGCTTTTGAAAATAGCTTTTATTACACTGAAGCGAATTTTTATACTAATTTCCATATGTATTCAGGATTCAACTTGTATATGGGCTAAGAATTTTAAAATCCAGCACGGAATACACTTCTTCCCACAGTACGTTACACACAGTTTTTTTTCACTGTTTTGATAAATAAATTGGTAAGTCCATCTTTGAAGTAATCAGCTATAATCTTGTTTTTACGTCTACCTCGCATAGTTCTTGTCCATAAATTGTAACACTTCCTACTCAGGTTGAGTAAATCCTTTTTTGGTTGTTTTATTAATTTCCTTGTTCCACCACATGCATTTTATACATTGCGTCACGTTCCTTCCCGAAAAAGAAATTCTTTCTATTTCTTCTTGACTGTTCTTACTTAACATAACATTTAAGCATTTATCATTTTCTACTGCTTATATTTTCATTATTTTGCAAAGGAAGATCTACTACGACAGTGATACGAACTATCCAGTATGGAAATTTGTCCATATTTATTGTGAGTATTGATCGTAAATAAAATTGACGCGAGTTTAAGTATCACGTAATTCATTGTTAGATCTTCTGCGACTTCATCAATGATTACCTGCTCGTCTGCAAATCATACAGTGTAAAATTTCTTCTCGCATTGTTTTTGTGGCCCCAGTTAAATTCTATTTTGATATATTTTGAAAAGTATAGGAGACCGACAAAAGCCTTACCGAATGTCTTTGCACTCTGGGGAAGTATTGGAGAGTTCGTAACAAATGTTTTTCTGAGACGTATTGTTCTTTTAAAGATTTGATGTGGCATGAATTAAATTCTTATTCATATTAAAATTGTCGATTTCTTGCCTAACACTTGATACCTGTACATAATTATATCGTCGTGGTAACCGAAATAGGTGGCATGCCAAAAAAATTCTATTTTTTGTTTATGACACCATTGTGATCAATGAAGCAGTTGTCATAGGCGTCGAAAGACTACGGACTAATGTAAAACCGAATATTATGATTTTATATTTGTGAAAGCGACTGTCAAGAATGAAAAGTAGAGAACGGTTTTCGTTCCTCCTCAAAACTTCGGTAGATTTGACATACACTTATTGCGACGATATGCTTTCTTAAGATCGATGGATCCAAGACGAATCTCGCTGTATTGTCTTACTTTCTTTAGTGCGATTTTCTTAGATTACGATGAAAACAAAACTGATACGATAAAATAAAATGCTCCTAAATCTTTCGATCGTTTTCAACCCTCTACCTCCTTTACCAACGGAGCATTGTTTGTTTAAAATCAATATAATTCGGTATGTTCTCTAATTACAGAAATAACACTATTTAGAAGAAAAGGCCATTCTTAATGTAAGAACTAATGAATGCATGTGGTAAATGGTCGTTTTCTACATTTACAGAGAAATATAACTTCATTCCCCATTCATAATATCCCCCATTCATAATATTATAAGGCGCTTTTGTAAGCTCGTGTAAATCTCCTGGAGCAATCTTGCAGCATTTCCTTTTGGGAATGGGGTGCATACCGACTGCATCCCGCATCTGAGCCGTTTACTAACCCCCTCTAAAAGGCATAGCCCGACTGCATTCCGTTCCGCTTCCCTCCTCAGTGAGGATAGATTTCTACGTTTACCGTACTGTGCTTAGTATTATATTGGTCGATTATACTTGATCCACTTATGTCTGTTTTCAAGAAACATTTGCCCGTCCTCTTAGAGCACTGGCAAAATTGAAATCCCCATTTAAAATATTTTGAAAACAAAACTTCAAGCCTCCGTATTACGAATATCTTCTTACCCCGCTGACTTTACATACACAATTCCGAACATTCTACTATTTTCACTTCTATTCGAGGTTTTCTCTGGACTCGTGCGATTGGCGCTACTTATGAATAGACACACCGGATGAACGAAACGGGAAGAAATCGGGCTATCTTTTGTCAAGTAACGAAATGTGCAAGAGGTTTAGCTGGGAAGCGGGGGTATGGGAAAAGTGACGGCATGATACAGTCGGTCGGTTCCCATTCGTTTTTAAAGGGTGCATTGAACCTTGTGGGCGTCCGCGGGTGGCGCGTCGCCAGTGGGGCAACGGGGTAGTGGACGTCGCGGGGCAGCGTAGCGCAGCCCAGCGAGGGGTCGGGATCGGGCTCCCGGGCAGCGCCGCTGATTGCGGGTTTTCACCTGAACCAGGTGCACGGCCTCCGCCCCAAAAAACTCGCCCGGCGCCTTCGCAGCCCTCTGGCCTACCTGCCGCCGCCGCCGCCGCCGCCGCCGCCGCCCGACGCGACGGCCCCGCGCGCGATGGAAAATCGCCGGACCCTCCCCCACCCTCGCCTTAATTGCCACTTGGGGCTGCGGACGCCCAAGGTGGCTGACCTCGATAACGGGCTCTGGGAAACTGTTTTGCTGCGAAATCAAATTCGCTGTCTTCTAATTTCCAGACAACTGTCTTACTTGATTTCTTAGATTGCCAGTAGAGCCAAGAGCTCGAAATTTGATAGCCTACAAATGATCTTAAAACGATGTATATCATGACGCGAAATCAGTAAATGTTACTGGAAATTTGCAAAAAGATGTAAAAATATGCATGGAATGACAATTTTCCTAAATAATAATTTATTTTCATATAATTCAAAAAAAGAATTACATACACACGGAAAACGGGAAAAATGAAATGACGCCATATTACCTAAGTTAATAGTTATAAAAGTAATTAGTTTGATACAGACATCAAAATAAAAAGAGTATAGCGTTTTCACCAAGAGACGTATGCCAAATTGTGCAAAAGCGATACGAGATGTATCAAACGTGTGTCATTCAATATTTTGTCTATGACGGCCCCAGAGTATTTTTTAAATTTTATATTACAGTAATCAAAAGCTAGACACTGTAAGTGTGTTTTCCACAGTAGTGACTCTCATTTATTTTATTGATTTGGCTTTAGCTCGAAGTTTGGCAACAATTTTAGATTAACGGTTTTAATAAATGTTTGCAAGTATTATTATAATCGTTTCTATCAAAAATTCTAGAGCTGTTAAAATTTAATAATTTAACTAAATATTTGCACTTATGTTTAAAATTTTACTAATTTTCTTCTTCGCAAAGAAATAGTAGGAAGTTCGTAAGAGTACGCGTTTTATTACGACGTTCATACTAATTCTCGCACCAGTGTTCAGGTGTAAACGCACCGTCGTAGATAAAAAATAATAATAACACGATTGTAACGTATGTAATACTTTTGAAAGTGTAATCTCAATTTGTTCCCACTCTACTTTTAATTTTATGTTCTACGAGCAATATTCTTCTTATGCAAAATATGAGTCTTATGCCATCATCATTATATTATTATATTATACTCTCAATCAACACTTCCAAGCAAGCCGGTGCAACCATGACGTTTAAACATCCAATGCCACGGATGGGATACTGTGGCATAGTAGCACCTCGGGAGAGCCAACATTGTGGAATTGTGCCATATAATTCCAAAATTGTGTACAAATAGCTACCAAGTGTGAAAACTTTTAAGTTGGGGAAGGGAAAATGTCCTGAAAATTAAAAAGAATGCCAATAACTAATGACAAAACCGGACAGAGTTAAAAGCATTTAAAATGGCCTGCAGATAGAGTAATCAGTTAGGAGCGGATTTCTATGATTTTGCATACTTTGTCTGTTGCATTAGGGCATAGTTAAGTGAAATTTCTTGACTTTGGTTAGAAGTGGATGCTACGTAGATTAATATGTAGTGCATATGTATGCTTATTTGACCGATTTTTCCTGTTAGTGCATATTCGTGTGATTATGAGAGCATATTGCCTATTTCGTTAAAATAGAGACTTATCTCTTAAACATTTCAGGCTTTCATAGAATCTATTTATTTGTGAGTGGCCATTGATTACAATGAGATGTCACAATTTGCTTTTTTTCCTTTTCTATATTTGATAAAATACTTGTGCAAATGTAGGATATTTCTTAATATCTATTTTTTCAACCAAGCAGAAAAATGAAATAAATACAATTACCCTTTTTAATGTACCGAGAAGTAAGCTAGGTTGTAAAGTTTTTGCCCCCAAAATTTATTTTCAATCCAAGCATGCTTCTCCTGAATTTTATCAAGAAAGTTTTATACAGGAAAGGAAATATTGTTAATTATAATGGCTTATTAGTGTGAATATTTCAGAATTTTTATGTCATGAATGCATATTTTAAAAAGCATATTTCAAGTTTGTAAGGCATAAAAATCCTGTCCCAACTAATCAGCATGTAAATATCTACCCAATATAAATACAAACCACCGTTTCGGGGTCCTGCTTAGGATTTTTGTACGCATTAGCATTGGCTCAGATGCTAATATATTGTGTCTACCGAATACAGATCTGGCAGTCTCAATGTTAGTAGTTATATTTTAATCTGCGTAGTAGGTTAATAGTAGTTTAATTTTTATCTCCTGAAAAAATGTGAAGCATCAGAATTACTTTCAAGTTTTGTGTTTGATTAATTTGAACACATTAAATAATAATTCAATAACATGTATGTTAATAAATTAAATCTCGTCCATGGGAGCCAAATTGTAGAAGAACACTCTACAGTAAAATACATGATAATATCCATTTTAAGCAAGCTTCACGAAGTCGTCTTCGTTGAGTGCGAAGAATATTAATCAGATGAGAACGAAAACTATACATTAAATTAGATCACGACGCCGAGAAAATTACAATTACGTTTTCATATTTTTGGTAATGATATAGAATAATATGTTTCTCGATACCACCTGTATGGAATCATGAAATTCTATAATACATGATTTATCTTTGCCTACATACAGATCTCGTCCAACTTAATACTCTTTTGGTTATACCTAGCGCATATTGCGTGTGACTTGTTCACAACTCTGATGGGTTGGTAAAGTTTGTAGAAAATGTCGGAAAAGATAGAAAATTCATTACATAATTGTGAAAAAAGTACCCTTTCGTGAAGAAATTGAAGTAAATAGCCTGAATTATGTTTCTCTCTTAGACAGGAGCATAAATTGATTTATTTTTCCGAACATATCAATAACTTAGGTTTCCTTAATTGTGCACGTTATATCCCGGAATGTCGCCGAGTTCTTTCCCTGTTGGAACAAGAGTTTCGGTGCCGACCGAAACGTCTGCTTGCGGTGACTCACTCTCAAGGTATCATCGCTAGCAAGGTACCGCCTGAGTCGGGACAAGCCCTAATCTACCGACTGGTCTCCCAGTACTTATGTTGTACAGTGGATGTGTATGTGTGTGTGTAAGGGTGATGATAAGTCAAGGAAGAAGAAGTAAAGATCGCGCGCCGTCTGTGTTTCGTTTGTTAGGTTACTGCTCCAGCCTTCGTCTGGTATTGATCGGTGAAACTACGGAAAACTTCCGATCAGAGCAGTCGACATCCTCCAGACTACGGCGTAATTAGACCTAGCTGTCTAGCTAGTGTCGAAAATCCTCTACCACCGGGACTGGAACCCCCAAGACCTACCGGTCGAAGTCGCTGAAGAGATGAAGGTAATGATGGCTGTGAGCTAAGTCAGCTAGTAATTCCCATATGAAATTAACCTTTCCCATTATTTGGGGTTTACCACAGTGCATTTCACTTCTTGTCTTTTGAGGATATCTAATAATGTATATAACATCGTTTTGCTCTGCTGTCTAAAATGTTATTTTGTTCTTTCTGTTGTCATTTTGATTCAAACATTACCCGAGCATCCTTAAATTACAGTCCTTTCATTTCTTTGCTTTTATTTTCTAACACGTACTACACTTCTTTTATACACCTGCCCCTCCTTTCTTTCTCTTTTCTACGCTTACTCGTCATTACTTAATAGGTTGGGATGCTTATTCCCTCAATTTAAATTCCCATTATTCACAATTTTCTCATTTTTTTGATGTTACTTTCCTTGTCGGAGAAATGTCTTCTGTTTCAGAACACAATGCGATAGGAAGGTAGGAGGGGTAACCTTTATTCTAAATAATTATTTATAACGTCTCAGAAAATAATCATTGATTCTAAACTACACAATTTATTAGTAGATTCATATTGCGCGTTTTTAAGCGCTTTACGCTCTTTTATGTAATTAATGTACTTTTGAAAATACAGCTCAAATGTATCTTTTGGCAATCAAGATGGAGCTTTGACCGAATCAAATTTATTATATTCGTCATTGACAAGAATATGAAAGTATTACGTGTTTATACGGATTTTGAATACAGTTAATAATTATGCAAGGAGAATATTTGTTTCACGAAACCAAAAGCGATCATTTCCCAAATTATTTATAATTTTAGCTTGAGTGAACCATGTTCTTCTAGTTACGTTTTTTGTTGCTACTCAAATGTCTTTTTAATGCGTTTGAAGAGTTTAAAATATTTTTTGCCCATCATTTAATAAAATATGTTCAAAAATTCTTAATTTGTGTGTGTGTGTGTGTGTGATACCACCACATCTGATCAAGAAATATGAATATTATTCAATATTATTAGAAATACCAAATTGCCAATATCAAAGTCAACAAAGTAACATTATCTGCACTAAATTTGCAAATATTGAGTCGTTAACTGTAAATTTTCATTTTTATAGTAAAATAGTAAAATATCACACATCGTAACTCTTTTAAAACATGTTTTTAATTTTGTATTTTGCCTCTTTTTTCAAAAAGCTCTGAAAATTTATGACACGTTTACTTAACATCAGAAAATATAAGAATCAATTTGGTCTTCATTACAAACCAAGATACCAAAGTTGAAAAGAAGTTAAAAAGTAAATAATTTCCAGCCTGAAGATGTTTTTAAAGCCATTTTAAGAACAGCAAAATAGCATGAGAAGGCAAGATACTTCAAGCAAATTCAAATCTTTAGCAAACGTGGCTCGTGTTTTGTGTCATAATCGCATTCCTAAAATATATTCAAGTAGATGTTCTTGGCAATTATCATTCATTTAATGTCATCATTTCTAATGATATTTTATACATATAAAAATATAAACTGTAAGATAATTTTCCAATTTTTGCGAAAACTAGCACGTCCCATGAAATAATTACATACCTCTTCTAAAGGAATGATGTCATATCTTCCAGAACGCTTTGCATATCCGGCGATTCCAATGAAGAAATGTGTTGGGAAAAATGCAAGGTGCACATTCTTAACTGAAATGTAAATTATTACTCTGCTCTAGTAATGAAACAGACGTCCATTGCAAGTTGTGTTCAGTTGGAGAACGTCCTATCTTCCGGTCTCTTTCGTCTTCACTTTAGCATCGTTTGCCACCAACAATTTTTTTCCCAGTCATTTGAATTGTATGCGTATACATTATAACAGCGATTTGCGTGAGACTGCAAATTGTCGGGTTAGACCTGCCAACTTCCGGTTGCAATGTTTGAACCTGTCTTTGGTGGTCTCGAGTTTGTACCTCATTGTATGATAAATATCCCTGTTTTTTTAGCTAATCGGACAGTTTTTCTATTAGCGAAAAATAACTGCGTGACTTGCGTTGTAACGCAGTATTGTTTTTTTTATTTCTCGGAGCTAATTATCGTCAGTAATGTGTGTTTAGTCTTCTGAGAAGTTTTGACAGCATTCAAATCACCATCATTTATAAATCAATGTTACTAAAACGCTTGTCCACTTCGACCACACTATTTAATAATAATGTTTAAATAATATCATTGTTGAAAATAGCAATATTATAGATCACTGTTTTTCGGAGTCGTATTTCTTCAGTGAATATCTTGACTTTAGAAAATGGAAGAGAGAAGACAAATATTTCAACTATCTTATTCTCAATAATACTTCATTTCCTTCAAATTACACATGCATTTGTTTTAACTTCCACATTCACATTCACCGTGAGAAAATTATCTTTTGGGAAGTCAAGTCTGTTTTGAACTACGATTTGACAAGGAAAATTTAACTCAATACAAGTTTCTCAGGAGGTCGTATTACTTCCTATTCCCATTCCAGAGAGACAGTGATACCGATAGGATGATCATAAGATGCTGGATATATTTAGAGGGCGTGTTTTTTGCGAATAACTATACTTAAGTCTTCCAGAGAGGTATCAATGATATAGACAACAGTTGCTAAGTATTTTAATCACTGAGGATAAATTATGCTCCTGCATTTGTTCATTTGCAAAATAGAACGTTTATCGGCACCCTTGTCTGTATATAAAGAACCATTCACGTTTATTAACCAACAGTGAGGCACCTTGCAGTCGGAAACACCCATTGCCAGATGCAATTGTCTGTTCGCTTGCAGTTGGCAGAAAACCTGATGCGGCTCCCTTCTCCATCTTCCCACATCCGAGACTACGCAACGCAACAGCTGCGTTCTTCCTCCTCGCCTTTTTATCTCTCGATCACCGCTTCCTCTTTCGAAAATAGTGATTTTTCTTGTTCGCTGTTCGCGCAGCAAGTGATTGTGTTTTTCGTGCGCCGCGCGCAGCGCACACCTGACGCTCAGCCGGGCATTTCCGCAGTTCCCAAAGTGGGATAATTACGCAGACGAAGGAGCAGCGGGGACGAAAATGTGGAAATTATTCTCTTCTAATCTCATTTCCGGTAATATTATAAAACGGCTGCAAAAAGCTATTTTCCACTTAATTTGAACGTTACCTTTCCTATCAGCCCTGGCAAAGACTGGGACTCTTTGGACGCTAAGCGAAGAGGCGGCGGCGGCGGCATTGGTGGTGGGGGTGGCAGCGGCAGCGGCAGCGGCAGCGGAGGAGGAGGAGACGCAGAGAGTGTTAGTGGGTGAGTGTGGTGAACGACGAAGAAAAGGGTGGCGTTGGAAAATGACGAAAAGGGCGGCGACGGTGGCGATGCGGTCGGGGATGGTGCGGAGTTCCAATGAAAGCGACAAAGGTGGAGATGAGAAGGTGGTGAGATTGGTAGAAACGAACGCCTGCGAAGGCTCTGGTTGTGATGTGAAAAGGTCGCGCAGGGGTTACGGAAGCAACCCAGAAGAGGACGTAGAAAGTAAAAGGCGGCGGACGACAAACCGACCGGCGACAGGAGACGCTCATAAAAGAAGAGGGAAGGTTGCTTGTGTGGGAGCGGTAGCGGGGCGAAGGGGTGTGGGTGCGGGGCATTGTGCGGGCGTGAATGCGTGCGGTCTCCTATTACCACTTCTTGGCGCGCGCGCACCTTGAGTTTCGGCCAAGGGCGCGCCCCGCCCCCACCTCACCCCATCCTCGCTCCACCACCGGGCAGCCCTCGCTCGCGGCCGTCTTCTGATGGCCTGGGGGAACCCGAAAAATGGCACAGACCTTCCGTTTTATTCGCGGCGCAAATCACTTGGCACGGTTATCTCTTTAGGGCCCACTAATGATTTAAGAAGTGCCGCACGATGCTCCGTGAGCCAAATATTCGGTTTATCGGATTTCTACAGTTATTGACATATTTTCGTAACAATTTTGGTGGTGTGAGTGTGAGCTGCTCGGGAGCCCTGAGCTTCAAAAATTTGAGGCCTTGCGCGAAATATTATAGATTGCCTTGTTTGAAAAATATTTTCGTTGGGTTCATTGACAAATTCCAATATATTTACGACAAAATATAATCTTAACTGTCTAAAATCCTTTCATTAAGACATTTGTAACTGTTAGCGAGAAACCGATGTTAGATATTTTCTGAATTAGTTAGATTTTAATTTTTCGTGGTGTCGCAATTTTTTTCTTACTTTTATGAAGTTCCCTACAACAAAAAATAGACGCAAATTGTTCCAAAGCATTGAATTAAATTTTTTCTTGGCGACAGCAAAGTTTTCTTTTAAAACAGCGCAGATCCCCTTTCTGTTTAACACACTGATTTTTTTTTTATTGCAAAAGTTAAAAATATTATAACTTGAATATTCATGATACAGAATTTTTCCTTAATGAAATCTATTATTCAAATTGATGTCTTCAAATAATGTCATGTCCAATTTTTTGAAAATAGGAGTAGGTTTCACATAATTTGTACGTGGAAGTTAAAGCAATTAAAAAGATTTTCTCATAACGGCGCCAATGTTTTCTTGATTTTTTTCAGATGCAAAATGCAAGTGAACAGTGCCAAATACAAGTGCAAGTTCCATTTTCGTTAAACTGTTTTCGAAAATTGTTAAAGTTAAATATTTTCTCGGCACATACTATATACTATATATAACTATACAATTTATGATAATAATTGTTTACTGAAATCTTATGAAAACCTATCTTAAAATAACACGTAAAATCTCTGAATTTTCGAAAACTGAAAATGCAAATGTTCAACTTTCTTTCTAAAGCGTTGTTTTACCATTGACACTGGTGGTATAAGGTAACAGTAAGGGTGTGCTGAACCTGAGTACAAATCCCATAGTGAAAACAATTTTTTTTCTGGTTGGAAACATTTTTGCAGATTTTTCCGACATGCGCGGTTGTGCAGTACATATAAGTGTGAGTGTAAATGAGGGGTGAGTAGTTCTACAATATTGTTAACCTTCACAAATAATGCGGTCAATTACATGCTGGTGTAGCATCGTTAGTTTCTTGTTTCATATGCTTAGGAAATAAAACTCTTTCCGATACTGACGAGACAATTTTTCAAATGTCCTGAAATACACGAGTCATTCCTGTTCTCAGACAATCTTTCCTTTATTATTAGCATTGATTTCGAAGGAACGAGCTAATTTGATTTTCCTATGTAGAGATACATTATATTTTTTTTAATTGACACGTTGGATTGTAAATAATGGTATCCTATCTCGCATTTCACATATCAATGAAAAATGTTACGTGATACGTTTTCAACGGTTACACAGCTTAAACAAAATGAACTGCATATGTCATAACGTACAAATGAATTATAAGTGTTATTTGTTGTCTATTCTTAAATCCTTTGGGAATACAGAAAGAACTCATTTCTATTCTTCATAACAGCAAGTAATCTCAATTTCTTCCCCAAATCTCAAAAACACCTGAACGCCTTAAATAGCTTTAGAACATTTATTCTCTTTCATTTCTTATAGATAACAAACATGTGCAACCCGAGTGTCCATGTACTCTAGCTGGTGGCCGCGCCTGCAATTGCCTGGCGGCTGTGTGGGGGCGGCGGGGGGGGGGGCGCAGTGGCGGCGCGTGTGGCACAATCGCGTCGCTTTTTGGGCGGCAGCGCTGCCGCTCGTGTGAGCCGCGCAGTGGGGCGTGGAGTCGACGCGGGCCTCGACTTACGGCGGCGAGGGCCGCAGGCCGGGGGGGGGGGGCGGCGCAGCAGCGACCGAGCGCCAGAGCCGGGCTATGTGTCGTGTCACCCCTCCCTGCGGCCGCCCGCATGGTACCGCGGCGGTCCCGCCTTGGAGTCCGCCGGAGTCCCTTCCGCCCCAGCGCCGCCGCCGCCGTCACCACCACCACCGCTGCCCGTGCGTCCCACCCCGCCGTCGCCGTCGGCCCTTTCCCAGGCCCCAGCCCAGGGCTCGAACCCAGCTCCACGCGCCCCGGACGCCGCTGCTACCCTCGCTGGCCCCGCGGCACTCCCGGGAACTGGTTTCCGCGTACAATGGTGCCGTACAAAAATTACACCTCATAGACGCAAACCCCCGTTGCGTTTGCCGGGTTTCAATTGCGCACCATAGTGCTAGTTATTTATGCAAGGGTGGATGCTGCTGCTTCTATTTCTTCGCCTTTTGAAACAGACCTTCCTTCACCAACGTACAGACCCAGTTCCTCATACGATTTGTCTGACATTAGGATCGGCCGTTTCTGGTCGCAGGCGACAGGTAGAGGGAGGTAGCAGGTTCCGTTGAGACCATTCTAGGGTTCTACTCTAGTAGTAACTAGAGTTTTTTTCTATTTTCTTGTAGCTTTGTGTGGTTTTCTGAAGCGTCCCGTGTAGCATTGTGTACCTGGATAGCCATAATTCTGGTTTAACTTCACTTGAGTTCTTCTGGAAAGATGAAATACAGATGTTTTTAACACAATATAATAAAATTGAATAAGACACAATACAAATATTTCAATAACCGTTAGTCAAAATAAGAACTGTGATGTATTTTAAAAGAAGACTTTAGTTTGTGAATGAAAAGTAATACTATGTATTATAATTAACCATAAAAGAGTTTTTTCTAGGAACTCATTCTTTTTCACATTAATGTTTTTTTATAGATTTAAATTAAAACTTTTACGAGATTTTTTAATTATCTGTTTTGTAAGTTCAAATATATGAGGCTGAATGTATTGATTGTGATTATTTATTATTGTATTATTTTCTTAAGTTTCGTATTAATTACAACATTCATAAGTTTTAATTATGAATTATTTGCCTTTAATCTCGCAATTGAAATTGCGTCATGACAAAAAAATTAAATTTGAAATTTATGCAGATTAAAATTTGGATAAAAGTTTGATTTCTTGTACAGTGCAGTAAAAATAATTCAACTTGCATGTTATGCTAATTGATATTTTGGAACAAAAACGTTTTAATTTTATATGATAGATATTTTCTAGTTTTCTACCTCCCATGGGAAGCCATTAAAACAGACGTCGTATGCTTGATGTCTTTGGAGATAATGACTACTGTCTTTTTGTATGCTCAATATATGGATATTTATTGAATATTTCTTTATTAAAATGCTGAAGTGAGAATTATTGAGTTTCCAATATTTGCGTACTTGTCATATCAGGCCGGGTTACTATTTATTAATAGAATGTCGGATCCTGAAAGAAGGAAAAATGTAGGTAATTTCTGGTTGGTGCCTTCCGGCCGAAAGTAATGTCTTTTAGAGACATTATTTCCATTTTAGAGAGAGAACAGTTGTAGATAATTATACTCATTACATAACGGAGTAGGCAAACAAAATTAACCAACACATTTACCAAAATTTCTTGTTAGACGTGGGAAATAACGCATGTTTTCAGGAGGAGGAGTTCACTTTTCTGAAACATTAATGATTTCTTTGCCTTTACTCTTCGTCGACTTATCTGTTCAAACCCAACTACACCATTTATCGTTTTACTTTATTTGTCCGTTTCCTTAATTTTATATCGATGTTTCTGTCGCCTGTAATAATCCTTTCAGGAACCTGCCCGAGTAGATTTGAGCTTAGTGGAAGTCTGCAATATCGACTAAAGAACGTAACTAAAGAAAGGAATGTTTTGGATTTGTATTCCGTTTTGTGCTTTTCAGTGTTCATCATAAATTAGACAAAGACAAAAAATACCCCATTAACGTAATCCTCTAACAAATGCACCACATCGCTCTGATCGGATCGGATTGGAGTGTAATTAAACCGACGACAAAAATGCATCCCTTGTGAGCTGGAACAGTAGATCTCGTGAATGGAGGCTTGCGAGTCTTCTGCGCGCCTGCACCGCCCCACCCCGCCCTTCGTTTAATTACGTAGTGTATTATTCTACGCGTTTCGACGTGAAATCTCTACTTCGCTTCCGCATGGGGCGTTACGCGCATGGTGTACCCCATTCCCCTCTTCCCGCCGCCGCCGCCCGTCCGGGGGCTCCGCGGTCACTCCGGATGGCCGGCCGCGCCCTCCTTCCGCCGCCCGCAGACGCTGGTCGCCCCGCGCGGAGCGCCCTCGCCCATCGCCCTCGCGAATCGCCCTCGCGAATCGCCCGCCGCGCCTCGTCGATGAGTTGCGCGCGCGCGCGCTGCCGCCCCGCGAAAACCGCACGCCCGGCCAGGTCGCAGCCGCGCGGGCGTTAGGGCGGGCCGGGTGGACGGAGCGGGGGCGGTGGTGGCGGCGGCGCGGACGGCCGTGTACGAAGGGTCATAAATATGGACGAGACAGCGCGCGGCGTCGACCAGCGCGGCTAGAAGAGCGCAACGCGAAGAACGACCGGGCGGGGCCGCAGGCGGGGCGGGACAGGAAGGGGGCGGGGGCGGGGGCGGGTCCGGGTCGAAGGGCGTGGCGGCAGGGGTGCTCGCGGCAGCCAAAATGGCGAAGGTGATAGGGGTGAGGGAACACGTCGGAGCAGGGATGATGGGTACGTTGGGGTCGATGGGAGGGAACGAATACCAGCGACTTTGAAAGAGGGAGGGATGGCTCGGAGAGGAGAGATGGAGAGGGTGGTCCGCTCCATCTTTGTGATAGTTATGATAGATTATGAGTTTGGGGTTAGAGAAATGTATGGATGTAGAGGATGTGATATACTGAAGAAAAAACAATGATAACTGGCGTATAAAATACTGTTGGTATTTAAATTATAATTAAAATACTTTGAGTACATGAGGAACATGAAGGTGAATGCGGCGTGCAATTGGAACAGTTTGATGGGTAATGATTACTAAATGGCATAGTAACGGTAAACAATGGTTTTCAGGCAGCTCCAAACAAGAAAAACTAAACCACTTTAACAGCAGCAATGAGAATCGTGGGTTTCGCCAGATCCTTCTCAGAAAACAGCGCAGAGTAAATCTGCAGGACCTACTTCATCCTGCTCTTTCCATCTCGCCCCGCCTCACCTACTCCTACGCCTCCCCTTCCTGACCGCTTCGCTGGGTGAATTCGATTTTACCGGTGCTCATAATTCCATTAATAAGCAAGCGGGTCGCGGCTAACGCGATTATGCGATGATGGGCACGTTGGTGGGCGGGCGCGCGCGCCAAATGAGGAGATTTTCTCGGACTGATCGGCGGGCAGGCGGGAGTGCAGCGGGCCGAGCGTCGCGCCACGCCACGCTGCGCCACGCCACTCCCGCGCCACGCAGCGCCGGGAGGCTGGACGCGAGAGAAGGCGCTCAAGCGGCCTCGGACCCACGAAAGAGCTTCACCCTATGAGTATGATCTTTTTTTTTTTTTAATTTGTATTTCAGTTTGGAAAGTAAATAGGAGCGTGGGATAATTAGGAGAGCTTCTCTCTAGGAGTGTGCTCAACTTTTTAGAAAATGTGTGTTTTTCAGTTTGGAAAATAATTGCTAGCAGAACAACACCATAATGCTTCAGCCTATGAGTTTGTACAACTTTTTATAAATGTGTTCTTCAGCTTAGAAAATAAATACCAGCAGTGTCGACTATTTCGTTTTGATGTTGGGAAAGAGTATCGTGTTGCTTTCAGTTACACACCACCGTACGGAATACCTGTCATTTACAGTTTTCATGTTTGTTTCCCTTTTACTTGCCGTCATCTTATTTTTAGTACCTAAAAAAATGTCACTCGTAAAAGAAAAAAACAATTATTAATGTCGGGGTAATGTTTTATTACAAAATTAGTGGATGCAATTTGTTGCATGAACCTAAGGAAAATCAATTCTTAGTAACTAATATTAATAAATTCATTGAGATTAAATTGAATTCTCAATAGTTCTAATTGTACTTACTTTCTCTGTTTATTTGCCGGAGTGACATCAGCGTTGTAATTTCCACAATCACCGAACAGTCATTTAGAGCCACATTTCAGCATGGGCACTGTTGTTCCGGCATTTGTTTCTATATTAATCGCCATCAGATTTAATTCATAATTCACATCTGTTCATTTTCTCTATGCGTCTTGCCTGACTCTACCACTTCCAATACGCGATCTTTATTTGACCTCTCCATCTTCAACATGCATGCCGCATCCACTCGTCTTTTACCTCAATCACCACCACCATGTCCACCATCGAGATCGCCATTACGGCCATCTATACCATTGGCTCCGCCTACTCCCTGGTCGGCATAATCTCCAGAGGAAAGAATTTGCCTGGCATTGTCGCCCTGAGCGAGTCACCCCTTCCGATGCTTTCAGGCTCCTGGCTGATCAGCCGAGCTCAGCCGCGTTATAAATTCATGAGATCTAACAAGTATATGCGACTGACAGGTAACCCTTGTTGCACTGTCTCGTAACCTTCTATGTTCTGTGATAACGTTATAGGACCCCCTTCGTAATACGGTTTTACATAAAGTATTTATGAAATTAGGGTGTCATCTGTTGATCAATGGGGCATAGGAGTAAGCTTTACTCGCTTATATATACATTGAAGAATGTTAATGGAACTATTGAAAGGAAAATGTCGTAGGACTAAAGCAGAATAGTTTTCCTATATGAATTGGGTTGTTTTCACTGTGTTTTTTTTCTTTGAATGCACTAGAACTATTTTTATTCACCTTTAAATCTGGATGAAGGGACCATAAATTATCTCCCTTTCATCTGCTACGGCTTAATAGAAAACACCGAATGGATTAAATGCTTGCATTTATTTGCAGTCGCATTCACTCGTGTTAACAGTAAAAACGTTCGAACAGAACGTGAAGATTGTAGTCTTACAATTTGAGGAGAAGCTGTACGTTTAATTATATTGGTTTTCAGGATTGAGAGATACAATAGGATCATACGCAAAAATACAAAAAATAAAAACCTAATATGTCGCGTGAAATCACAGTATAATTTTCTCACTAAAAAGTACTGCTGAAACACACTGTACATAAATTGTTAATGGAACACACAAAAACACATTAAATGCTGTTACTCTTTTAGTAATGATTTGTTTTCAGACCATTTATGACTATTACGCAGATGGAGTAGCAGAATACGATAGGCAAAAATACCCTCGGGGATAAAATTTTTTGTGATGAAAAACATATTTGAAAAGTAAATAAATAAGTTTTTCCCCCGATTTAAATTAATTTTCGTGGAGTACTTTGCACAAACGAAAAAAAAATAACACTTATATTTGGTTAAACTTTTCTAATCACGTTGCGCCTACGAATATTGACTTCAATAATTTTTAACCTTTTTTATAGACTATAAAGATGTTTCAGGAATTTTTTCGGTCGTTTACTTCACGATTTTCACGTTTATAATTAACAAAAACGAAGAGAAATAATAAAAACGTTTTACTTCGTTTTTTCACAATATCTCGTGATCTGATACAGATAATAAAAAGCAACGAATACAAATTGTAGCCCTGTAAATTCTCTACAATTTCTCAAAATTTCAGTCTTTTATCTCATAATTTGCACCCGGCTACCCAATATTGTAGTTTTGCAAAGTTAATTTTTTGTTTGCAAGAACAGAAAGTTCGCAGAAAATGGGATCTGCACAATTTTTGCATTTTTTTAGCATTTGCTCTAATGGGGGAAAATCAAAGAGAGACTTTCGACCTTTAAGTAAAAATTACATCAAAAGTACTTGGTTTTGGAAAAATATTACAAAATAGTATTTAATTACCTAATTTGTACTTTCTCGTAAGACGAGAAACTTCGTAGGAAGAGAAACTTATGTCACCGTGCACCGGAAAAGCGGTTGATTTTCCGCAGAAAATATGCATATCATATTAGCAAGCAATAGAAACGAAGAAGCGGATAAATCCTGTTGCTATATATAGTAAAATTACATCCTCTAACTCGCGGTGTAGCCAGAATCCATGTTTTGTGGGTCCTTGATAGCGAAAAATCGATTGACGGCAAAACTGTCTGTCTGTCTGCCTCTCTGTCTGTCTGCCTCTCTGTCTGTCTGCCTCTCTGTCTGTCTGCCTCTCTGTCTGTCTGCCTCTCTGTCTGTCTGCCTCTCTGTCTGTCTGCCTCTCTGTCTGTCTGTGGTCAACGCTGGCGCCTAAACCGATCAGTCAATTTTCTACCAGATTCATATTCTCCGATCGATCTGAACAAACTCAAGACTTTGGCAATTTCAAACTAATTTTATTTTTTAAAGGTGCCTTACATAAAGCCACAGAACATTTTCAAAATTTTCTCAAAATGACAACACATTTTTTGAGTACACTTTGTTCTCGGATAGCGTAAAGAACGCTTAAGAGAATTGTGCAGGTCTCTTTTGGCTTGAAAACCCAGACTTTTCAATAATTGCAAAAATGCAATTTTTTTTTTATTTTTTCATTTTTATCAAAATGCGATAAAAGTATGGTTCTAGCCCAATTTGTGGCAAACTTTCCTTTTTCTAAAGTTGCTAAAAGTTAACATCTCAAATCAACGAAGTTGAAGAAGGAAGTTTTTGCCTTAGACAAGGTCTGTTGAAAAAAATTAGCTCTTTAAAAGTCATGTACAATGTTAAAAAAACGACTCGATTTTGCGTTATTTTTTTCTGTAATTTATGCAATTTCTAAAGAAAACTATTTTATCAAAAATCCACATTTTTTCAATTTTTTTCAACGGATAGAAGGGACGCTAAAAGAATGTCGCGGGTTTCTCTTTCGTTGAACTCTCTTACATTTCGAAAATCGTAAATTTAGAAATAATGCGAGAAAGTCTGTGCTGTTTAGCATCGCTAGTTTAGAAAATATTTCTTCGAAGAAAAATTCTTTATCATGCATATGGTACTTTTGCAATCACAGGTGTTTTGCAATTTTCAACAAAAAACAACAACGGAGAGTTCACCGGAAATTGAACACGTTTTTCTTTCACGACCGTATGTTGCAATGTCCAATAAAAAATTGAAAGGAAAAATTTGGAACCGCTTTTGAGAAAATAATTGTTTAATAATTGACTATTTTACGCAAAGTTACCGGAAAACCAGTCGCAGTTTTGCTAAATTGTTCACGACTTTATTTGAAGACTTGCGTTTCTACAACAAAATCTATATTAGCAGAAAAATCTCTTTCTTCAATGTTGTAGTAGTAGGAAGACGCCGAGAAAATATTGCACTTTTTTTTAATTTGGGAAAGTTTTGAAATTCCAACGAAAATGGCACCTATGATTTTTTATGCGTCATACAGGTATTTAAAGAAGAAATTTCGTTTAAAAAATGAAGCTACTTTTTAAGAAAATTTTTAAAATGTTGTAGTTTCATGTAAAGTACTCCCCAAATCAAAATATCCGTTTCAAACTTGCAAGGTCTTAAGTGCGTTGAGAGCGATAGGGAATATCAATTTGGGAGAAAATCGTATGAATGGTTTAGGCACTAATGTTGACCAGAGTCAGAAGTTTTGCTGTCAATCAATTTTTCGTTATAAAAAAGTCAACGAATGTGAATTTTTGACGACAGGTGTCAGAGTAAGTTATTTATTACACATAGGGACAAGATTAATTCATTCTTCGTTACTAGGACCAGATAAGTTTTTTGTGTAGAAAAATCTCCAATTCCCTTCGCACTATCACAATAATTTTTCACTAATTACATGGTAAGGCGAGAAAGCAACAATTCTCTATCAAGACCGTCTTTTGTTGATCATTTCTCACAGATTTCATAGTCTACTACTTCTGTAAAACTATTGTTCTACCGAAGATAGTTTCACCGGAATATTGGGTAAGAAGCTCATTGCGCTCATCTAAGGATATTTTTAACTAAAAGTACTTAAACGTTCTTCACAATATTCTGAATGTAGCTCACTTCTCCATCAAACATGCGTCTAGTACACTTCGTTACAATCTATTCATTCTTAATGGCGTTATCTATTGAAAAGTATTTAAAAAGGATGTTCACCTCATTTAAAGAAATTGTTTTTAAATGATTCCTCTCTCCACATCATATAATATTGTAAATATTGACTATTACAAAAATAGCTGAAAGGGATACAAAACTTTGAAAACCTCACTTTTTGCTTTATTCCGGAAGTAAAGGATGAAAAAATTCGAAATGAAGGTGTTACTTTTTCAAACACACTGAGGATTCGTATCGTCTCCTTTTTTCTTTTGCACTTAATTATTTTTGTTCAAGTTCTTTTTTCAATCATTCCCAATAACATTCACAGAATTAGTTGCTGATTAGAGGATCCAACCGTAAATGCTCTCTCATTGCAGTAGAATTTAGTTAAATGAAATTTAGTGTGCAATCACTGCATTTATAGTTACTATAACTAATGTCTGTATCTAAAATAAAGTGCGAATAAGTTTAAAGAAATAAAAAGTGTTTTTCTATTTCAACTTAGATTTTATTCTTGTTTATTTTCTTAATATTTACAGCATAGGTGCTTTTAATTTACTTTTGTGTATTGACTCCTTAGAGGAGGGAATTTTTGTAGGGAAACTCTTTGACAAGTGCGGACGATCCACTCTTTCACCTAATTAGGGGGAAGTCACGGGGGTTAGTGTCAAGAGTTCATTGGGAGATATCAGATGTGCTCAGTTGAAGCTGAAACGTAGAAGAAAACATTTCACTGCGCATGCGCTAAAATTTTGACTGACGTCTGTGATGTCTCCATTACTATCGACAGCCACTGGGTTTTGTTATTTCCAGTTCTCTTTTTATACAAACTTTGTTCCACTGTTTACGCTGTAACATCCGTTACAATAAAATTTCTATCGCAGTACATTGTTCAAAATATCATAGTAGGCAATATTAGAAACTTATTTGAGGGTTCCAATTTTTTTCTGCGAAACAAATACTATGAACCGAACCGACAAAACAAACTTGAAAACATTCTTATCAGAATATTGCTTACTTTTTAAAGGTCTGACCATAGGATAGCGATCTATCACAGGACTTTCTTATTCTGCTGCAAAGTTAGTTTGATAACAAACGCAGTTGAATAAATTCAGAACATTGAAAAAACAACAACGAAACGATAGAGCCACATGGAACCTTCACAATGAACTATTGTGACAGAAACATATTAGCACGTGGACGTCTGGTGGTAGCCCTTTTAAGATCTAGACTAAAAGGGGCAATATAAAGACATACGCAACATTTGGCTCCCTTACTTTCTACTAAAGAATCAAGATAGATGAATATTTTCTTTAAAATGTGCTTAATTCATTTATGCCATCTTATATGGAGAAAGTACTACTTTTGTGAGAATTTCTCGGTATTAAGTTTATCGTTGAATTATTTGCAAATAAAATATGGGTGAAATAATAACTAGAACTGTAGAGGCGAATTTAAGTTTACACTGGCCAACAAGGTTTTTGCTTCCGACAAACGGAGTAGTGGTCTACAAGCATTTTTATGCTGAATTCAGAACTGAAATCATTTTGAATCTATCACGTAAGGTTTGGCAGACGTATTTGATGTTCATTGTTGAGTATAAGATGCTTTGTGAAACACTAATTCTTCCGTCTTTTCATATATTGTGTAACTCATGTTTTAGCGTATAAATAAGTTCTTGTTTAACATATCTTAACAATGGATAAAGACTCTTTAACTGTTGTGCCTCATAGTCGGATTGTTTTGTAAAAGGGAATTGCGTATGCGTGCTTTACGGTCAGTGTCTTTTAGTTGTGTTCATTGGGCGAAATATCACCTGAGTTTTACTGTGAGAAGTTTGTATTTCTTGAATAGACAGATCTATAAAAATAACACGTAAATATACGAATGTGCCAGAAAAAGGCTCTTGCTCTTGTACGTCTTTTGATGTACCTTGTATGTCTTGGAGGGGGCAACAGGATCACTTAAACGATTATTATTTTTGTGTCATCATAATAGAGGCTTTCTCTGCAGAGAGCAAGAAATCAATTGTGTATGCCAATTTACCTTCACCAATGGGACCAGTTGCTCATGGTTTAGATCATCTTTACCTTTTGTTTTAGAGCATGTAGAGGAAAGCGAAGGAGAACTTTTAGAAGATGGTGATTTCCATGTTTCTAACGTCAATAAATCCCGTGCGATATCTCAAGAGGAATTAAATAACCTGGTTAGAGACTTAGATCAATAAGTAACGCAAACTGGTATTCTTGGATCAGCACGATTACAGCAAAGGAATTTACTGATCAAGGGTACAAGCGTTAGCATATTTTAAGAATTTGAAGACAAGTACATTTAATGTTTTTCATCCAAAGAAAGCATCACATTCTCCAATAAAGTAAACGGCTTAAATAAAACCCTTGAATTAATACACCGCGCAAATACATGGGGATTCTTCATAGCTGCATCAAAACGCGAGTTTGAAACCTATTTTACAACATATGGTTACAAAGTCCCTTTCAATCCAATTGCTCATTCTGTACTTTTGAAGAAGCCTTATGAAACTATGGAATGCATATTAAAAAGTGTCAACTAAAATTCTTTCGTGTGGAAAATGTGTGGGGACCAGCAAGTGATCGCTGTTCTTTTGAGAATGCAACTGGGTTACAAAAAATACTGCTGCTTTTGAGATGAGACGGTCCAGACAGATTCAAACCTAACACAGTCCGTGGTTGGCCTGTAAGACATCTGGAAGCGGGGCACAAGTGTATGTTGCATAAATATCTTGTTGAATCTTGTAACATTTACCTTTCACTTTTGCACATCAAACTGGGGCTAATGAACTTTATCAAGGGTAAGGACAGAAATGGCGGAGCGTTCGATTACCTAAAAGATAAGTTTCCAAATCTTAGTGAGGGAAAATCCAAAGACGGTATTTTTATTGGTCCCAGATACGATTATTGATGAGAGATACTGAATGAAATGCACCCTTGGAAAAGAAAAAGATGCTTGGGAATGCTTTAAAAATGCCATGAAGCAATTCTTAAGGAACAGGAAATCGAAAGACTAAAAATTATGTGAAAAAACTGTTAGTGGCCTACAGTTAGATGAGATGTCTTTAAAGCTTCATTTCTACACTCCCCCTTGGATTTTCCGGACAATTTGGAAATTGTCAGGGACGAACATGCAGAACAATTCCATCAAGACATTTCGGCACATGAAAAACGGTACCAAGATGAAATCCATCCATGTTAGTAGATTACTATTGGTTAGCAGTAAGGGAAACACCATCCTCATCATACACTGAAAAGAACTAACCGACCCTTACAGTAATGTAACTATTATGGTAACATATACTTTCATTTATCATGATTCACCAAATTGTGTAAATCATATATTTGTCAATGTCCCAAAAATTGTACGTGATAGGACAAAACTGCCGATACAGACTAAAGATTCAGCATTCCATTGTCTGTACTCTCATCCAGAAACTAGAAAAATGTTGTCCAGTGTGATCGACGAAAATGATTTTATTTATTTGATTTTTACACAATTTTCAAATCAAATGATTAATTTAAGGCATGGTTATAACAACAACAGTGAATTTATATTATAGCCGGTTCACGGTTAAGGGGGAGACTATTTTACTTCGAAACAATTAATGCCACTTTGGTGCCATTTAATGTTGTTCCAGGATCTGATGGAGTTTAAAAAAATATATTTGAACATTTTGTGTTATCATTTACATTTTGCAATAAAAATAAAATAATTTATAATGAATACACCTCAGGAGTTGTACTTGTATATTCGCATTCTGCCGGAGTATCATGTCATAAGTAGTATCGGTTAAGGTTTGTGTAATGTTGTGCCTTTGGGAATTTGTTCATGGCATTGATTTATCGAAAATTGTGACTTAGGGACCTATTAGTACTGTGCTACTCAGCTACAAACTAAGTACGTGAAATATTCAAAAGACTTTTCATTAATAACACTTCAGTACACGTCTGTGAACAGTGTTACCTCAAGCTTCATCTCGCTACTGATGAGAGCATCGCTACACAAGGCTATATTTGCATTGCAAGCCTTAACGAGACAATGGAGTTCACACTTGAGTTGGCATCATAACCGTTCTAACGTGAGACTCGGTACAGTGACGATGATGAATGACACCTCATGGCAAGGCGATTGCGCTTTTTGACGCGAGGTCCTAGGTGCGGCCGTTGCTACAGTAGCGGAGGACTGCGCGGGGATCGGTGAACGACAGGCAGGAAGTGGCGGATTCATTGATTGACGATTCCGGACACGACAACTGCTATGGTCATTCGTCTCGTAGGTGTAGTGAATGATTTATTCCGGAAGATAGCAATGTTCTTCTCCCACTGAATGGTGAAATCCAGTGCTGATCTACACGTCGGACTGCAGCGAATTTCCTTCTCCAGATATCTCTCCCAGCGGGGAACCGCTCCAGTCTGTTCGTCGCACGTTTGTTAGGGTACCTCTCTGACATTCGCTTATCATTGCCTTGAGAAAGGACGTATAACCAGCGACCAGAGCAGCCGATGCTAAGAATCTCTTCCCGACAGCGAGTGAATTCGACTCAGGTTGTCTAGCCACAGTCGAAAATCCGTCACAATTGGGACTGGAACCCTCTGGCTTCCTCTCACAGTCGCCAGAATGAGCGGCATAGGTGGCTCTGAGGTAAACTGTCGGAGAAACGTCAAGACAAGGTTACTGGATCACAGAGCGGTTAGTGGTGAAGAATGTGTTTAAGAACGACGCTTTTGGCGTAAGGCATGGAAAGGAGATAGGATTTGCGGGAAATCGGTGAATACACAAAAAATCCCAGCGGGTCTGTGATCGCGCAAGTGAACAAGCGAGAAGCAGGATACATGCGGGCTGGAAGGCTGGGGATTCACTTGGTGATTGATGGTTTAACAGAGAAACGAGGGAAAGCGATCGCGTTAGCCAATAAATGAAATTGCCCCAAATACTATTTGATAAATAAAAATTGTAGTGTGCTAGTTTAAATTAGACGTCTATGGAATACTTAAAAGAGAAAAGTATGATGTCCAAAATTTCGTCGCAGCGTCAAAAATGCAAACTAGTAGTGGTGCGTGGCATACCAAAAATTTTACTCCTCTTAGTGTTATGAAATGCATAGTTTGAAGATTGAAATGTACTCATGGAGACAACTATTAAACGTGCAGATTGACACAACTCTTCACTTATCGTCAAGAGATTACTTGAACTGTATACATTGTCTACCCGCGATTTCCCACGTGAACAAATACGGATACTAACATACTAAAATGATGCTTTAGAATAATAGCAACATTCTTTTATATGTTTAATCCATGTTCCATTCACATGAGCGCCAATATGAAGTTCCACATACTCCATTGTAGTTTATTTATTTAGGGATTTTTTAATGAAACGACTTCCAGTAAGTCATATTCGAGCAATATTTCGTTTTCTGCAATTTTTAATATTTCGGAGGTTTTAATGAAAATAAAAAAAAATTCCATATTTATAATTACCCTTCCTCTATAGTAGAAAATATATTTAAAGAATCAAAATGCTATAATTTTTCACACCTTTTTTAAAATGTCATAGGGGCGTCATGTTAAGTATCCCCAAAATAAAAATTTTATGATCCCTGGAAAGAAACTACTAGATTTTTGTAGTGTTGTATTTACCAACTTTGACCTCAAATACTTCTAAACCTGAACGAGTTATGCGTGATACATCCATACATCCATCCCTACAAGCAAACTGACCGGCATCCCAACTTATAGTTAGAAAACTGCCTCGCCACCTGTAGCCATCTTAACAATCTTTGGAACAGTACTAATATCAATAGTCCTTATTTATGACAATTGTGAGATGTTACGGCTCAAAAGAACCGTACACGTGCATATTACAACCGAATTTGAAATTGTGTTGCTGAGATGATTCCAAAATTTGTCCTCCTTATAAGCCTACTTTCAAGTAGGAAGTAAAAAAATACGCCATTATTACATCCCTTCCGCCCCTGTTGTTCAGAGTTTGGAAGCAACTGGACAAATTACTGCAGCAGATCCTTTTGACCCGACCTTATCCGTGTTCCGATCATGCGACACGGCGGTTTAGAGGGGCCTACCAGCGCTGCCACTGTAACTGAAGAAGCTGTGAGCTTGGGCGGAGAGGTAGCGGATTCGCGTTGATTGCGTGACGCTAATTGCCAAGCGCGCTCTCGTCCTGCTGTCTCCACTCGTCGCACTCGCTCCGCTCACCCACGCACCCGCCCACCTGCTCTTCTTCCGCAAGCCCACCGGCCGGCCCTTCCGGCGGTTGCACGCCTGCTCCTTCACGGCCTGGAGCAGCCCTCTTCCCTCCGGCCCTCCGGCCTGCGGCTACCCCTCGTAAACCCCTTCCTCACTTCCCCCTCGCCCCTACATCTACGAGTCTCTCTCTCTCTCTCTCACTCACACACACACACACACACACGGACACAGTAACACTCACAAATACACACACACATATACTTGTACCCATTTTTATACACTTATTTGGCAAATGAATTATGGACAGACCGCATAGTAAACATGAGTTATTCACTATTCACAAATAAAACAGCATCAGTATCATAAATTTTAATAATGTGTCTTCAGTTCTTGCGATAGTGACGAGCAATAGTTCTCTATCATCAACATGCTAAAAGCAGCCATGAAATACAAACATAAAATGAAAACATAGATAAAATTGAAAGGAAATATTCACAAATCAATTTTGTGTGAAAAATACTATAAATATTTACAAATGAACTTTTATAAAACAGAATACTCATTCTACTCCTTTTTGCATGTTTATTTCTAAACCACTTCATGAAACGGATCTAGGGACTTATTAGATGAAACCTGGGACGGGAGAAAGACGGAAGGGAGATCATTCAGGTAAAACGTTGGGATATTTATATATTATTTATAAATTGGGAAAATTTATATATTTATATATTAGAATATTCCTATTAATAAAAACGCGGTTAGTATTATTTAAAATTGTACACGAAATAAATTTAACGTTTATCACTGTAAATCACCTACGTCTGTCGTGGTGAGAAATATCGTACCCCGGCGTTTTTCAGTAATTTCATTAAAATACTAACTTAACTTCACCGCGAGTGGGTGGTGTAATGTATGTGGGGCGCACTGCAATTTACATTCGTTTACCGTACCACTATGTTTGTCACGAGCGATGCCGTGTCGCAATCTCTTGTTCGCCATTTGTTGATTCGCGCGCCGAGTTATCCTCACCCCGCATCTCCCCTTCACTGGCTTGACCACTCTCCGCTTACCTTTCTTACTCCCTTATGCGGTGTGGACCAGTCATTTCTTGATCCCTCCCTGGCCGACCTATCCCCTCACGTTCCTTTGCAAATCTATTTGCTTGTTTGCCCGTCTTTGCAATACGTCCATCCTCCATCCAATTATATTGTCTGGTCCATTACTGGTTAACTAATAATTGTCGATGGAACGAACTGTTGGGTAATACTTTTTCTTTCGCTCTTTCTTTATTATGGTATGTTTGTATATGGGATTTGTATAAAAAGGTTCTATTTACGCCTATCTCTGACTAGTAATCAACTCACGGAATTCGTTTTAAAAATATTCTTAAACACTTTTACTGCTCTACATTTACGGTTGAGCCAAATTCTTCCATGAGTTCCCTGCTCTAATATTCTTCCACTCAACCTTTTCGATCCAAACGTTAGTACTTCCTATTAGGATTCCTTTCGCCTTGTTTCCTTTATATTCGTGTCTCACAAGTCGTGGATCGTTTTTTCTTAATATCCTGTATATGCCCATTTTCGACACCTACGAATAGTACATTCAATATCATATGCGATCACTCTTGATCGCTACCCATTCCTCTTGCTTATTCACCTCTCAAACATTCTCTTTATTGCGTGATCTCTCCATTCACACGACCTCGCATCCACTCGGCTCGCCTCACTCATTCATCCCCACCCTCACCCCCCACGCCCGGTCTCTTGCCGAGCTTCTTGAGCCGCGCGCGGCGCGCGGGGGCGGGGGCGGAGGCGGGGCCGAAGGGGCGTCGTCTATGGGCCGCGCCGCGGCTGTTGACCGGCCACGGGTAAACAAGGGCGCGTGGCCGTCGCGGCGTCGGCAGCGGTGGCGTCTCCGCGTCGCCTCGCCTCGCCTCGCCGCGATCTGCCCCCGCCCCACCCCCTCCTCCGCCCCACCCCCGCCCAGGCCCCGCGCGCCCAACCGCCAGCCGCGTCGCGCCGCGTCGAAGAACGGCCGCTTTTGTTCGCGTAATTGTGCTTGCGACGCCGCTGCCTTCCGCCCCGCCCCTCCTCCTCCTCCTCCTCCTCCGCCGCCGCCACCCCCAACCGAAGCGTCGGCCGCGCAGGCGCCGCCGCCGTCGCCGCTGCCACTGCCTCCGCCTCCGCTGCCGACGCCGCTTCGCCCCCGACCGCGCTTCGCCGCCACGCCATCAAATAATGACGCGAATGTCAATATGTATGCACCAAAGGCTTGATGAGATCGGATACACCGACGTACGCGCGAGGACGAAAGCGAACGCAACCTCGTGTCTCCGCCCCCCCCGCCCCGCCCCGCCCCGCCCCGCCCCGCCCCGCCCCGCCCCGCCCCGCCCCGCCCCGCCCTCCGATCCGCTTCCCCGCGTCGCCCCCACCCCGTCCGCCCCGCGCCTGGCCTCCCGCTCCGCCTCGCCCGCCGGTTTCGTTCCGACCCGCCGCCCTTGCCATAATATTGGGCTACTTCGCAGCGCAATCCTCCTTCCTCGCCGCACTTGAGCGCGCCCGCGGAATAACAAGGCGGCCATCTGCGCCGGCGGGGAACGCCGCGCAGGCCATGATACGACACGCGGGCCGCGCGCGAGTCGCCCTCCATCGCCCACTATCGCCCACCATCGCCGTCCATCGCCCATCATTACCCGCCGCCCACCCTGGGCGCCACCCCGGGCTCAGGTGCTGGGCGACAACCGCCCGCGCCATAGCCGTGGTGGCGCCTGTTCCTTGCGAAAACAAATACTTCGTGCGCCTAGGACGTAGGGGCGGAGACAGATTCATGGTCTTCAGAGTAGTTTCAGTTAGTTGTTGGTAAAGTGGGTGAAGAGGGATGCTGGACTTGCTTAACATGGTTGGTAAACCTGTGTTCATCAGATTTCGTTAATTCAATTACAACCATTTTAACTTCTGTTGGTCACTGTTGTCCTGTTGTTCTGTTTTTAATTGCGCCACTTCGTAAGGAGGGAAAATGTAATCGTGCGCCTGATATCGGTGAGTTTTTGATAGGAAACTATTATTGCCGACCTGGTTACGGAACGGTGGATAAATCTCGTTCTGTTATGTACTAAATTACTTGCCCTAACGCGTTCGGTAGCGAAAATCCATCTTTTTTCGCTTCCATGATACCGAAAAATAAAATAACGGCAAAACATCCGCCCATCCGCCTGTGTATGTGTTCAACGGTAGCGTCTAAACCGTTCAAACGATTATCTTCAAAAGTGATATTCGCCGATCAATCTAAACTTTCCCAAGGCCCCGCAAGTTAAAGTTATATTTTGATGTTGATGATACTTTACATGAAGCTTCAGTAACATTGTCAAAATTTCCTCAAAAATGGCCTCAATTTTTTTATTATCCTTTGTTCTCGTATACCGTAAGGAACGTTTAAAGCAATGGCAGAGGTCTTAATTTCGTTGACATCTCTGAATTTTGGAAGATTGCAAAAGTTTAATTTTTTGGGGTCTCCCTAAAGCTACAATATGCAACAAAAAGAGATTCGTTTATTTAATAAAGTTGGTATGTAAAAGACTGATTTAGAAATACTTCATATTTATTTTTTCAAAAATATCAGTAGACTTGGCGTAATTTTCATCAAATATAGGTTATTTTTAAACCATTTTCTCGAAAAGGGCTCCAATTTTCCTTAATTTTTTTCCTCGTATGAAATGACAGTATAAAAATTGTGCTGGCCCCATTTTGAGCAAACACTCTATATTCGAAAATTGTCAACAATTTACATTGCAAATGTAGAAAATTTGTTTAAAAACTTTATCTTTAAATAAGGTCATTTTTTGATAAACAAACCAATAATACAAGTAGATTTCGCCTATCATGTGCTTGAAATTACCACAACTTATAAATGTTAATTTTCCCAAAAACTGTGACAATTTTTCTTTACATTTTTAAGTTATCACTTCTTTAACTTATCTCTTCTTTAAAACTAAAACCGGAAATAAGGTAAATGAAAATCTCTGGATTTTGAAAAATTGCAAATGCAAATGATCAACATTCTGTTTAAGCGGAGGAACCGTTGATTATCTGGCGTACTGCAAATTGTAAATTGGTAACGTGCCTACCATGTTAATTCTAATGGCGTGAGTGCGAATCTCAATGCTGAAAAAACAATTTCTGGTTGGAAACACTTTTGCACGTTCATGTAGTATTATTGCCTAGGCGTCACAGAGAATGCGAGAAAGTGTGTGATGTTGTAACACAACTTTTTTTAAAAATTTGTGATGGTGGTGCGAGCATGAGGAGGTATTCTGAAATCTTGGTCTTATTTATGCATCAGAAAATTCACGGGTACACATAACTACATTTGTCCCACTATAATAATTGACGCCACAAGGCCGGAAAATGGTATATTAGGAGTGAGATGTTTCCAGCGACGTTAGGAATCGAGGCATGAATTTATAATGAGTAATGTAACATTTCCGCCCGTGTGTCGTAACACGTTAAATTTCATACTAGGTCGTATTTCCTTACTTTTATTTTAATTTCGTGTTGCAATATTTCCCGATAAAGAATTGCCCATGGCGCTAGAGACCTCCCCCCCTCCACCCAGAATCTTGCAGTCTGTGAAACTTTTGCAGTGATCTGAACACTTTAAAACGAAAGTGAAAGATAAAAAGATGCTTCGGAAATCGATAATATATGAATTCAATGAATCAACCATACAGTTAATACCTCAGAAATCAGAATAAAAAATGAAAATATTTGTTCCTGAAGAAATACAAGTAATCTTTACCTGGTTAATGACGCTGTAATGTTGCCCTTCTTATCACTTACCAGGCTTGATAAGTGGTTCCTACTACAGCTACACGACATTGTAAGGTATTTTGTAAATGTTGTTGATTTGTGTTTTAAGAATTAAAAATAAACATGTTCTCTAACTTTGTCATATGGTACTGTTATGTACATTTTTGATGAATAATTGTAAGTTTTCCCATTATTGTAATCAACTGCATCGTTTGTGCTGGCCGGTATTTATAAAACAAATCAGAAATGTTGTTACCAAATTTCCAAGTTCATAAGTTGGTATGATATTTCATTACGATACACTGTACTGTAAAGTCGCATTTTCCGTCCTGCTTTGAGGCACGTAAACAACTGAAATACGACATAGTATAAAATAAACTGTTTTTAGGCACTCTATACAAGTAATTGAGAACGAATATTGGTACTGGAATATTTTCTGCTTATTCGCCAGTCAACATTTGTACTTTAATATTTATTTTCATTGGAAAATATTCAGTTTTCTTCTTCTTAGTCATCATCATCATCATCATCATCATCTTCTTCTTCTTCTTCTTCTCATTTTTGATTAATTGATTTGTGTTTTCAGGCGCATTAACTGCTAAAGTCATTAGTCTTATAAATGTTGTTCATGTTTATATCTGGATGGCACGTTCTGACGCCGGCCTTCACATCGGCTTACGGGATTTTCCTCCGTTCCTTAACCAGGTGTCTCTTACCAGCGGGGCACCGACCCAGTTCAGATAAACGCCAAGCTCCCGACTCGTCTCCCGACATGTGTGGTTGTGTAGTATGTGTACATGTATGTGTTAGTGTGAAAGTTAGGGGCGAAGAAGAGACGAGAATGAGGAAGGAAAGTTCGCGCGCGGACTGTGGCCCGATTGTTAGAGTACTGCTCTGGTATTCGCCTGGTGTTGATCGGAAATGCCATGATAAACTATTGATCTGAACACCCGTTCTCTAGAATTCTCCTCGACACATCGGCTGATTTCGACATATGTGTATGTCAGAAATCACTTGCCACCGCACCGTGGGGACTCGATCCCTGAGACCTCGCGTATCTTCTTTTTTATGTCAGCCAACTATGAATCTGGTTATTAAAGAAATGTTGGCTTTAATCTTTAATATTTTCTTAGAAGTTAAAGATGTCTGCCTTTCTCCTGATATATTGATATATTTTACCTTTCTCCTGATATATTGATCCATTAAACCATATTTACTCGCACCAGCACTTGTTGATAAAACATGTAACAAAGAAACGTTTGATCACAAAAACGTCAAAAATATTTCTTGTTTCAATGATTTTATTTTCTCAATATCCTGGATAAGTTCATTCGGTTTCCAAGAATTTAGTTTACCGTTGTCTCTAAAGCGTTGCTAATCAGGAGGCCACAGGCTTCTTATCCCGACAATGTCAGATTTTCGACGTTTCCTCCATAGCTTGGTCGAGTTCAACCACTGCCTAGAAGAGAATTAAAGTGACCGGATGCTTCGATCTGTAGTTTTCCATTGTGTTTCGTGAAGCAATTGTCGGAGCAGTACCTTAACAAACAAGCCACGAACTGTGCACGATCATTCTTTCCTAGTCACTTACCCCTGCTCCTATACTAATACAAACACACTTATAAGCACCACACGACTTCACATGCAAGGAGACCATTCGGGATCATAGACCTTTTCCCGGCTAAGGCGGTGTCCCGATGGCAGAAATACCTGGATGAAGAAACCCCGCTCCGTGCTCAAAGCTAGCACCAAACCGTTTTCTCCACAATAACATTTCCCGATCAAGTTAAAGGCCCCTAGAGTTTGTAACGGAAATTTGATTTGCAGGAGGTACTTAGCATGAAGCCTCGGTTACATTTTCAAAATTTTCTCAAAAAGGGCTCCAATTATTTTGATTAAATTTTGTGATCAGAAATGTGTGTACGGTGCTTACTTTACTACACAATCTTGTTCTACCAGGGGGGATTGCTTCTCAGGGTGAACACCTAGGCGTTAGCCCTACCCGCACCCCCGCCAGCGCACAAGTACACCTTTGGGCTGGTATCGAGATCCGCCGGAACTCAGTACCCATCAGAGAGACACCTCCCCAATTACGCCTGGGTGGGGCCCCTCTGCAAACTCAGAACAACTAGCTTTCCGGGCTGCCACCGGAGTCTAAACGCCACTCACAATACGCCAGGACGAATTCCCACTCTCCATACTATTCGCCATGAGTATCGGGCAAATAGTATGCGCCATGAGTATCGTGCGACCACGGCGAAACCAAGAACCCATCTGAGGGCCGCCCAGACCGAGGCCCGGGTGGCTCGAGGTCCTCAACCCGTCACATCATTGCCTCAACATTGAAGCTATCGACGTGTGTATCGCCGGAATCTAGGCAACCTGACAGGGGGGTTCATGCTTCCCGTCGGACGTTTATATGCAGATCTGGAACACGTCCCTCGCCCAATCCTGCCCAAACGTCGGCGAGTAGGGGCCCAACTGGTAGGTCAGCGGGCGAACCCGGCGACATGGAGTTTAGAACCGACTTCTCACTGCACCCACCTTGGCACTATTGCCGTGAGTACCGCCGAGAAACTCAGGCCGGGTGAACATCTCCAACTCCACGAAGAGCCTTAGGCCTTGTAACCGTCTGCAAATTCTGCCACAATTAGGACTCGAACCTAGAACCTCCCGATCAGAGGTACTGCGGCGCCATCAGTTGGTGCCCTGAGCTGCCTGTCCCGGTTACAACAAGGGTGTAAAACAGATTTATCAGTAAATAATTGGGGCATATTTGGGGCTTGCAAAGAAACTGTACCATAATTACTTTTTGAAATGCAGTTGACCTTTTGTCAACTGCATTTCTCATCATTCCATTAACGTTCATTTCAAAGTAAATAATTAAGTAGTACAGAACGCATAATTACAGACTCATCAATTGATATGAAACAAAATAAAAATGTAATTGAAAAAACCTGTGTGTCGACGGTGCGCATAACATTTTAACATATAAAAAGGACCTTTAATAAATGAAACACCTCTAAATTGAATTGACATTTCTCGTCTTGATGGGCAGTAAGTCGGTCCGTTTCGGTGGGCCAAGGGATGGTCAACAAAGTTGTTGAGTTTGGTAAGAAAGAACAGGAAGCAATGCTGAAAGATATTTCTAATTACTTTGTTATTTATCAAACAATCAGAAGTTTTCTTGTTTGTGTTCATCATTTCTATATTGATTCAGTGGTGAGTTGTAGTTGACATTTACATAATTGAAATGATTGAAACGGTTGTTGATAATGACAACGCCTTCAATCATTTCAATTCATCATTTCTTCCAATCAATCCTCCTATCCAAACAATTTTGTGTGTGATGTTATCTGTGGAACATATCACAGAAAAACATTTCGCAGTTTTCTGGCACACGATTACATAACTTTCACTTTCAAAGAAATTTGTAAGGCGACAAAGTAAAAACTGTAAATAGAGCAAACTCAAATTTAGAGGACAGAATGAAATTTACATTAAGTGGCTTTCTCACCATTTACGTGCAAAGATGCGAATGGGAAACTATTTTGGTGTCAATAATAAAACTTCATGAAACGGAGTACCATGAACCATATGAGTTCCCATTTAGCTGGGAAGCGGAAATAAGTGATTAATTTATCTAAATAATCTGGTATAGAAGCAGATTTACATGAAACATATTTAATGGCGAACAAAATATTATTGCATTTCTCAACCGTTCGAGCTGAAACTTTAAAGTACACTGAATACGCAAAATTGAGGGAACCGAAACATTTCTCCTTTCAAATGTTGAAAGTTAGTTTGCCGTAAAAATTAACTTTATATCAGCTCGATGTTATTCAATAAACAATATCTCAAACGAAATATTTTATTTACAATGTATGGTTGAGGTCAAATGTATACACGATTAAAATTCGATTCGCAAAATTCATTCTCAAAACACGAAGAATAAAAGCGATTTTACAAGTAGTTCTATTGAAACTTTGTTTGTAGGCGATGTTTTTCCTGGACAATGTGAGTTTAGTACTACAATGAAACCCATCATTGCATTACTAGTTTTTGAATCAGTATTTTATTAATTGGAGTCATTAGGCCCAAATGCTATTTACGAAGTGACCTCATAGGACGCGATCTATATCGGATTCGTGGAACGCTTTTGAAATTGCGCTGATTGCTATTGGAATATCGTACTGCACTTTTGTTAAGTGCTGGATTTAGTAAATGTGTACTTATAAAAGCACAGTTGTAAATAATTATAAATATAAATGTGAATATACAAAATGCTCAGAAGAATAATTAAAATATTTGAAAAGTTTTATAAAGAGAAGGAAAGCATTCTTAAGAATTTCCTCCTTTTATAATGTTCCTATGTTTCTGGAATCCCTAGCCTTTAGAACCTTGTCAGTGTCTACCAGTAAGTTGAGAATAGTGTGAATTGATGTATGTTTAAATTTTAGGTGAGTACTGAAAATTCTAAGCAAGAGGGGACATTTAATTTGAACTAAATTAGACATTGTCTCATGTATAGAGTCGAATCTTCCAATTACAGCTGCAATTTATAAAAAAATAATATTGCTTCTATCATTAACGTTTAGACATTTGTTTACATATAATGTTTTTACAAGGAAAGCAGTTCGAAATAATTTTTTTTGTAAGTGTGTTTGTTTTCAATATTATTTCTTTGTTTCTAAAATATTAGTATATATTTCTAATGTTGTAATGCAACCTTCCTCGGATCATATAACGTTTTCTAATATACAGTAAATAAATCAAACCGACTTAACCGGATTCTTGGAAAAATTATTGTTTTCTTCAGTTTTTCTCACGGGAGGAAGGAAGGAAGGAACGTCCTCCCCACATATTGCTTTCTTTTAAATGTAATTATAGAATAATATTTTGGATTTGATATGAAGGAAAATGTACACATTTTTAGTTCATAGTTATCAAGCAATTAACTTTCATAAAGTTTAAGTTGTCCGCGCTTCTTATGCGATGAGAAAAATCGAAATCGCCCTCAGCGTTTCCTCTTACCCTGAATTCATTGTCCATATCACGCAGCACTGCTACGCCCATAAGAAGAAACATTTTTAATGCAGCCTTACGGCCTCAGCGGAGGAGTTCCTCCACTAAACTGCAAACTCTTGTAGGCGGTTCGAGCCAACGCTAGGTGCCTTTCAATGTAATCTTATTTCACACTTTGGATGCCCTGGGCGCTGGTGGAAACCCAAGTGAAAGGGCAAATCCAACCGATACACCTCTCCTTTCCTTTTTTAATCCTAAGACGATAAACAGTGTGGTTACAGCACAAAATATTTTGATATTCAGTTAGTGATGAGAGGTTGCCTAAAGAAATTGCATTTTTTGGTGTGTTCCCTTCACCATCTGATTCGTGCGAGAGCCAGCTGTGCTGTACTGTTCTGTTCTGATTTTTTCCTAGAAATGTTAATTTTTTGGTAATGTTGTTATATGGGTAAGGACGAATTTTAATATTTTGGATAATTTAGATAAACAGTTTATAAGAACAGAGTGCTGCTGTGCAGAAAGGACGCCCAACGCCGACACTACCGAAGCTTCTCTGCGGCACCTTCAAGGGAGGAAAACCTCAGTTCTTCACCATGGGGTATGATAAAACGTTTTGCTCATCATAGTGAGAACAACGACTAATTATTAAGTGTTTTCCAAGTGTTCTATTGTAAATACCAGCGATCTTCTATCGTGTGCTGATTTCAGTAATATTAAAAAATTAGTTCGCAGAATAAAGAGGCACGAAAAGTCACAGGAACATCTTGATTGTTCACTAAGTTAATACTCTTCGGTAAAAAAATATAATGCATTGCTTTAGCATTGAGCAAAGCAGCCATTTTTTCTCGTGCAAAGCACAATGTACACGTTAAGCAAAATCTACATGTTTTGTCCAAATTAATTGACATTGTAAGTGATTTTACATACCACTAAGTAGTTGCACGTTTCATTTATGTTGGTAAAATTTTGAATTGAATTTACCTCCTCTTAAGAAGCGCACACCAGCCGACACTTGGTTTCCTTCATTTGCTAAGTTAACGGCTTCCTGCTCCTGTAAAAAAAAGTGATTTAAGGCGGGCTTCTTAATTATTTAAATAATTGTTCGCATTTTAATTTTTCTAATCACCTACTTAGAAAATATTTGTCTTGACCTTGGAAGAAAGCAAAAAACATAAAAATACAAATAAAAAATTCTGAAGAGTAAGTGGGAAAAATGCGTTTGTCGCTGAAATCATATGGACCTGCAAACAGATAATTCTTTATGAATTAGGACAATATTCTGGACTAATGTTTGTTTAACATAGTAAGGACATTCTTAAGTTTTATACATTTGCACTGAAACAAATGTTATTATTGTTAATTTTCATATTCTTCTGTGTCTGAAAAACCTCTCGAAGGATTGATACTTTTGTCTTTCGTACTTTCTCGCCTTACAACGTACTTGCGTGGTAAACAGGGGTGAGGCCTCCGGTCATCAGCTGATATGGAGATGACCCAACACATTATAAAAATATACATTTTCAGTATTTTAGAGAAGAATTGAGTATTAGTAAACCTTTCAATTTTTTTAGAGGCAATTGAAAAAAAAACTGCAGGGAAATACCCACAAAACAACAAGAAGTATGGAAACGATTAGCCAGTATTATCGCATTGAATTGAGAGCTCGCCGCCACTCATGGTGACATTCGGCCTCTTCTTGTTGCTTCGGCCTAAGTCTTGACACGGCCATGAGCGTTCCAGTCATCAATGTATTCGTAGCATCGTGACTGTTCTCGGCCATGCGCGGTGAAACCGGCCATTAGGTCCAAATATGAAGTTGAGAGAGAAACGGTGCATCCTTTTTTGTATGGGTCCTAATACTTAAGTGCTCTTACTGGTTTGTTAGTGCTTTTAAGTGTTTGTCGTTGTAATAGGCTGTGAAAGAACTTAAATATAACGTGGTTTAGTCTAAACAAAAACTTTTTGGTTCACTGACATTTGAAGAGAAGCTTATTTTTAATGTAAAATTTTGCTTTTGATTGTAAAACGAATCATTCTTCTGAGAATTTATTTGGAAAATTTGCTGAGAAATGTTTCTGAACCGCTGGGATTAAAAAAAAACGAAGTGATAATGTTAAAGTGAAATGTAGCAATGCAACATTTTAAGTCAAAACCCTATGATAATTAGTTAAATGTTTGAAAGAATAAAAATGGACGATGGACATTTTCTGTTTGGATGGACATCTCCAATAATATGCACTATACTATCTTCAACAGTATTCGTAGAAAGAAGTTTTGCTTCTTTAAAAGTAATACATATGTATAAAAGATAAACACAAGGAGAAGACGAATGTACCGTCTGTTCTTAGTATTTACTGAGAAGGAACCCATTATTGCAATCCATAGTAGCAAAAGAGAATTTCTACAAATGTCACTAAAAAATTGGCCACTACAACAGGGCGGCTCGAGTCTTTACAGTGCCTTCCACAACTCTCGTTACAAACCGTACCCCATATTTGGTTATTTCGTAACCAAATAAAAATAGTTTAGGGAACACTGAGGGAATGAGTTTCCTTAAACAACCTAGCAATTTATTCTTGCATAGTGATAAACCTGTGGACTGATATATCGAATTATCTGCTTCCAGAAGCAATATGTTTTGATAGGAACTACATTTGCAAAACACGCTACACAATGTTTTGTCGAAGACGATCATCCAAGTCACGACAAATGACCTCGAGTAGCTCGCAAAGAATTCTCACAGATGATTTTTTTTCTGGCCTTCATTTTCTTGTTCCGTAGGGGAGGCGAACATATGCCACTCTCCATATACCTTCAGATAATTTATAAAATCATTTTACAACGAAATTGACGGTGGTTTGGGAACATTTATTGGTCTGTTTCTCTTGCGTTGCAGGTAGCAGCTACGTATATTAAATGCATGTCATTTTTTTTTCTCAAATGAATAGAGAGAGGCGTTGTCAGATTTAAATATCTGTCTACGCCACGATACAACCCTCGATGCGACCGAGCAACGGACTAATGCACGGTGAAGGAGTACTGCAGCGACCGGCAGTGTCATGATTAGAACGCGATAGTTTGCGCGTGAGTGTTTTGTATGATACAGTATTTTTTTCTTATTTTGTACTCATTTTCAGAAATATCGTATTATCACACTAATTTGTTATTAGTCGTCAAATGAGGTATCAGGTGATGCCATTTTCTCATTATTAATCCCTGTCAACGTGTATCACAGCCGACACTGAATAATGAACCAAATAATATTAAAAAAACCTCATGGAATGCTCGAATTGCTTTTTGCATATCTTCAGGGTGAAATACTCTGCTGTGCAGTAAAAAGCCATGTACGATAAATCGTAGTCATATGCAGTTTCTTTCTTAATATCATGGCACATGTCAATAGCGTTTCGAGCTAAGTTCGTTCATTAAAATCTTGGAAGAAGATAAAAGTAAAATTTAGGCGGAAGAGATGAAATGTTTAAGAAGTACTCTAGGACACACCCTCCAAGATAAAAAGAGGAATGTGGATATAAGAGAAGAGTTCAATGTGTTGGATAAAATACGTACTAATAAAAAGAAATGGTGCCAACATTTGGAAAGGATTCTCAATGAGAGATTGCCGACATTAGCTCTTCAATATATCCCACAAGGAAGGAGAGACGTAGACAGGCCAATGGAAAAGTAGACACCGAAACAGATTGAAGCCTGATCCTTGTTGGTAGAAAAAGATGATTAAAATATTGATTATTTCTGGGTGCAAATTTCGAAATGTTGCTTTCGGCAGATTTATTTTGTGAAGCCACAGGCCGACAAATACATTGGGGAGTCTTCGCAGTAAACATCTGGGTGCAAAGATGATTAAATTTATCGAAGACTAAAAATATTATGAACAATATCTTTACATCATATTACTTGCCTCATAATTCCGTATTGTTGAGAAAAAAAATACATTACGATATCGTGAACTGTTTATAAAATATGGGGGTGTCCCACAGATGGTGGGAGACCCGGTATAGTAATTTAGGATGTTCACGAGTAATTATTACACGTTTGCCTTGCACATTCATGAATGTCTTTCAATGGTAACATGTCTGCTTCCAAAAGTCGCTTCTTGTTCAAGAGCATACATAGTAAACATAAACATCAATGATGTATATTGATGTTTTTATGAATTTAAATAATTTAGAATCTAAATTTCTATTATATGAAACTCGTATGTGAGCTTGTTACATTGTTTAGCGTTCCTTCAATATTTTTTACATCACCTGCATTTAAGAATTCGATAATATCTAGTTTTTTAAGTGTGACAGAGCTGTCATGAAAGATTCCGATGCATCGGAGTGGGTTTAGCAGCACTTATTAGTTATTTCAAGGTAAGGAGAGTGTAATTCCAGCTGCAGCACATGAGAGACGGGAACGCAACTGTGAAACTTAGCTTAACAGAGGCCGGAATCTCGATTTGTGAGAGGCGACAGGAAATGCGGAAATGGTAAAAATTGTTCAGTCAACTGCAGGTTCATTTTGAATTTTTTGCTTAAAAGCGCGTTTTCTTGCAAAACAAGCAATAATCATAATGAATGATAACTTAATACCAAATGAGTTTTAAAACGATTATTTCATTTCCCATGTATTTGGATTGAATGAAATTTAGTTTTGTCGTCAAAACAATATATTTTTATAGCAATTTTAATTTATTGTCTTAAGGGAGACCACATGTTTTTTAAATGAAAAGTAATCAGAAAATTAGAATAGCTTCTAGCCTTAAAAAAATGGAACCCCATACTATATTTCGACACCCTTTAACAAACTCTCGCCTCTGAAAGAACCGGGTACTGCATAACTCTAACGATGACCCATGAAAGTGCCACTTTGCGCCACTGGTAGTAAAGAGAAAGTACTGTGATGCTGTGGCAAAAATCGGCAATTTCTTGTCAGAAAAATTATATTGTGGGATCCTCGCATCAAGAAAGTGGCTACTGATGCTATATGTAATAAAATGCTTTTTCTAACACACTGTAGTCAACCGTAACGATCAAACCGTTCAGATGATTTTCTCCAAAATAGATACTCCCCGATCTAACTCAAGCTCCTACGAGTCAGAAATGCATAGTTTGATTTCTAGAGGTACTCTCCCTAAAGTTTTAACATTTTTAAACTTTACTCAAAATGATCCCAGGTTTTGAACTAAACTTTTTCCTCAGATAACGCAAATGACTCATAAAAAAGGTGCAGGTTATATTTTCCGTGACGTCTCTGCATTTTCAAAAATTGTAAAAAAACTGGCATGGAAAAACAACAGTATTGATGATAGACATTTTTAATTATTTATTTTCTTTAAAATTACATCTTGAAATAATATGAATGAAGATCTCTGAGTTTTTTAAAATTCGAAATGGAAATATTAATCTTTTTTTGCGTTGAGACGTTGAGTTTTGCCACGAGACTGGTTGTGTAGGATAACACGAATGGCGGGCTAACTCGAAGAAACTTAGTTTGAATCCAGTCGCCGGGCAAAAAAAAAAAATGCTAGATGGAAACACTGTTGCAGGTTCATGTATTCTAATAGTACATTGAACATTATGCGAAAGAGTTTCTGTTGTTTACCATGCAGGGTTTGCTTCATTCCTTAAACATTTTTAACATTTGTAGTAGGTGAAAATTATTTTGTAAATGTTAAAAAAATCATTTAATTAATTTTTGGCGGAAAATTAAAATGTTTGGTGGGTTAAACGAGAAATATCACAAAATATTTCGTATTTCGTAATCTTTCAGAGGTTCTATCACGAAAAAAAATACTTTTTTGGGTATCAAATATTTACATATTGTTTTAATATTTTAGGAGTGGAACATGCTTTAAAAAATTAGAAACTAATTATACAGGTTTTTTTCTACATATTCGTTTTAAAATCGTACGAAAGTAAAGAGCGGTCCAAGAATTTTGTCTAAGGCGAGATAGTTTATTTAGCTTAAAATAGGTACTATATTCTCTCACCACACAAACAATTTTCTTAAAATTAACATACTCTACAAAAAATTGCAACACAAGATTTAGAACATTTTAATAAATACAATTATTGGCTTTTCGTCTAAGGAACATAGATAATTTAATTATATATGAAAATATTTTTAAATGTAGGATAATTGAAAACGTAGTTGTCAACCTTCGTAGATATCAACAATTTATTTAGCTTTCGTCAGGATTAATCGGGTATGGTACATATTTAAATGTTACTCCGATATTGAATATTGAAATGAGTTATACAACAAAATAAAGTAATTCAATTATAAAATTTAAGACTTACCTTCAGATAATTAATGATTCACTCTAGAGTGCTGCAAGACATTCCATTCCCTCGCTCGCACTCTCTCGAACTCTCTTGAACTTTTCATCCTAGATCACAGTAACAGCACAGTAAGCTCAAACGTGCTGTGCTCGTTCACCAGCTGATTCCCAGGTCAGAGTAATGGCCCTGTTGACTTCTCTTCCCCTATTGAGAAAGGAATAGGTAGCATGTCTTGTGCGATAGCTTTACAGAACTGCGTAACAATAAGTATATAAGAAACCTTTCGGGCTAATATTTCATTTGTGAGTCCTAAGTTTTCAACATACAAGCGAAGTGAATGTGTATCTTAATGTAATTAAGTAAGTAGTTAATGCTATACAGATATTTTTTGAAAACCGTGTCAGAAAAATGTCATTTCTTTTCCATTCAATATTCCTTTTTTTTTCTAAAATAGGATTTTTCAACTTCTCGTATGGTCCGTTTCCTCTCTGAATTTGCGGCAGGAATAGGAAATATTCTCGCTATTTTCATCAGCCTAAGGCAAACACATTCATTCCTACTTTTGTACATAATTGGATTCTCCTTGTTCAGACGTTTCAACTTCGCGGGATCTTTAATTTTGCCTTTTATAAATCCTGACTCAACCGATGGGAGTCAAATGTACCGTGCGCCAGACGCTCGGTTTTCTTTCCCTAATATTTCTCCTTCACTACTAACGTCCACGCGAGCGAAAACTTGTCATACAGCCCTGCTATCTAGCGGGTTTTGTGTTAACTGTCGTGTATGATTCTAATATTCACATCACATCACATCTACTGATATGAACTCTATTGTAAAATGTTAATATGGTTGAACGGAAAGAATTAAATAAAGTGCACACAAAGCAAGACATGTACAAAATATGTAAAAAGGCGTAATAACAACTGCTGTTATATGCTATATTATTTTTTTGTGCAAATTTTCAATTCTGGCATTTTTTTATTCTATAATATAAATAATTTTCACATTCTCTAAAAGAGTGCGGATATGTCAGTAGAATGAGTAGTCTCCCAAATAAAACCCATGACCATATGACAGATCTCACCGTTTCTCGCGAATACTGCATATTTGGGCAGTCCCAATGAAGCAGCTAAAATCATCCAATGATAATTTGAGTTAAAATTATACACTGATTAAGAAATACTTTTTAAAAATACACACCTTCAAAAGACGTGTCCAGAGGTTCGCCAACAGCACATAATTTCTCGTATTAATAGTAGCAGTTACATAATATTATAATATTGGAACTTCTCATCTAGCAACATTTCATCCATCTCTTGAAAAAGTAGATGGATACGTTTGAAAACGAAATATAGATCGGGAGGTTCGAAGAAAATATGTCTTTAATTTTTTAAAATTCAAAGATTTTAACGATAATGGCACTTGTTAGCGAATTATATGTATCGTGTTCTATCCTATATTGTCCTTTATATTTTTAAATGATTAAATGTCTGTAACAAGTGATGTACATCAGCTGCTGGGTGAATGACCACCATGTCGAACAGGATTTTTGGTCGATTTTCCCTGGTCCATGGAGAAAATGCTGAGAGAGCCCTCGTTTTACTTCTGGACATAAGAGTACCTTCAATAAGCACAAGTTTTGTTGAGCTCTCCGTTTGCAAATTGTCTTTGGAGCATAGGTGGGTGAGTGGGTTGCTATTTTGTTCGCAATAGGAGAAAATAAAACCAACAGTTTGTTTACTGACCCAAATAAGTTTTCTATTGCTCAGGAGCGAAAATTTCTAATTTTTGAATGTTAACCTCGCTTTGTTTGTACCTTATTCATCATTCAACTATGTATACAGCAAATGGATGTGGATGCGATCCCGAAGTTAAAAGAAACGTCCGCAGATTTATACTTCTCCCCCATACTTTTTTACTGTTTTTGTAACATATTTATAAAATACTGGAAAACATCTGGATACTGCCCCACCAATCATTCTTACCACTCCAATGATTGTGGAACATAACAAAATTCTCATGACGTGACTCCAAAATAAAAAATATAGCCAGAATTCTGAATAAGGTGTTCATGAAATTACTTAAATTCTAATATTGAGAAAAAATTGGATTAAGAAACGTATAGCCTCAGTATTATCAGAGTAAAAAGAAAAAGTTAAGTTTTTGCAATATTCAATAAAAATTGGACCTAACCATATTGTGCACCATACCATAAAAGAACCACCAAACCATGTCAGAAGATAAAAAAATTAAAAACTTCCAGCCGCTTTTGAAAAAATCTTCACATATTTGTGGAAAATTTTCTGGAAGTCATTCAAAATAACGCAGAAAAAAGCAAAAATTATGCACAATTTCAAAAACAAATATGTAAAGATTTAAAAAAATGAACTTTATTAAGAAATAAATATTTTTCTTCAACAATGTCATAAGATGTTAAAATATTAATATTTTCAAATTTAATTTTCAAAAACTCTGATTTTTACTGTAAATCAAGCCTGTTATTTGTATAAGCGTACGCGTACTTTACTTTATTAAAGCAAAACATATAAAGACAAAATCGGAACAAAATTGAAAAAAAATTGCAAATCTAGAAATTTAAATTCCGTTCCGAAATTCAGAGGTCCGTTTTCAATTTGACAGACCGTGGCAACAATTCACAATGAATGATTTCCTTATACTGCTTTAGTGTTATAGCTCCGCACCTCTGGAAACCCCGTAAGACGTCTTAGCAGCATTGCGACTTTCTCCTGACCAAGTTGAAAGGATGCACTAGTTAGGTCAGCAGCATCTTCCTAAGAATTTCAATATTTGGAACAACTTTTTTCATATATGGGATTACGGACTTTATTCTTATATTTTTCAGTTGGTAAAATTATAAAATATTAAGTAGTTTGAATACACTTAACTAGACAAACATCTGACGGGCAATTTGTCCACATTTATGATTTGCGTGATGAATGTTAAGTAATTTAATTCAAATATCTTTTTATATAGGCGATATTTGTTTCCCCTCCCCAATGTTAGATAGCCTTCTAGTGTGATTGCAAATTGTTTTTTCAATTTACAGTTGTTCGGTTCACAAAAATGTATGTTATCTGTATTAGTCATTTCCTTCGTCTTTACCTCTACCTTTCTAAGAGGGCTCTCCGAGTATGCTTTTATCAGTCCGTGCCGCGACTCCTTTTTGCTGCCTTCGTTACTTATTTACACTTACTTTTTACTTGCTTCGCTACACTTACTTCGTAAGAAGGGAAAGTACATTACTTGCGTGCGCTGTAAAATGGCTAATTTTCGTCAGAAAAAACTTTTAGTGCCAGCCCCTGATAACAAAAAACGGATAAATCCTGTTATGTGTAGTAAATTACTTCCTCTAACACATGGTGTAGCAAGAATCCATATTTTGTGTGTCGTTGATACCAGAAAATCGATTAACGGCAATTGATTTATTTTTTCGTGTTTCCGGGCACGTCAACTGCTTTGGTAATTAGTCCCGTTAGTGTAGTGCATGTTTTTCTCGGGAGATAGCGGTGATCTTCCCCCGCTGGATGGCGAGATCCGGCACCGACCTACCGTCGGCTAGCGGGGTTTCCCCTTAAGAAGGACCCTCCCACCAGCGGTGCACCTCCCCAGTCGGGTCAAGCTCTGAGTTCCCGACCGGTCTCCCGGAATATGTAGTGTAGTACATGTTAGTGTAAGTGTGTGTAAGGGGAGATGATAGAACAAGGAAGAGGAACGACAGATCGTGCGCGGTTCGTGGCCCGTTTGTTAGGGTACTGCTCCGGCATTCGCCTGGTGTTGATCGGAGATACCACGGAAAACTACCGATCAGAGCAGCCGGCCGCTAGATTTCTTCTCCAGACAGCGACTGAATTCAACCTAGCTCAAAATCTAGTGTCGAAAATTCTGCCGCCGTCAAGACTCGAATCCAGGACCTCCCAGTTAGAGGCGCTACAGTGACATCAGTTGATGCACTGAGCTACCGCTCTCGGCATTAACGGCAAAATGTCCCCCCCCCCGTGTATGGTCAATGTTAGCGCCTAAACCGTTCTGTCGATTTTCTCCAAAATTTATATTCACTGATCCATCTGAATGAAATCGAGGCTCTGGGAGTTTCAATACGGTATTTTGATTTTTAAGGTACTCTGACATGAAGCCTGAAAAACATTTTCAAAATGTTCTCTAAAATTGGGCTAAATTTTTTCATTATACTTTGTCCTCGGTTAGCGAACAGAATGCTTAAGGGAATTATTAATGTCTTATGTTCACTCATATCCCCGGGTTTTCGAAAACTTTAAAAGTGAAATTTTTTGGACGTCTTCCTACAACTATAATTATGAAGATATAATTTTTTCTCAATGAAATCTGGTCCTTAAATATAGATATTGCAATAAGAACTTGTACAACTTTTCGAAAATACAGTTTTTGCGAAATTTTGCACGAAATATAGCTAATTTTACAGCTTTTAAACATTTTTCTCTGAAGTGGTGCAGATAAGGGGGCAAAAGTGGTACATAAGGGGGCAAAGATAGTACGTGCAGTTTTAGGTCCACTAGTTCTTTTGCGTTGTTGGCGTGGCCCAAGTTGCCTCTTAAATGTGCCGTAATAAGTGTAATACGATTTCCTAAACACTAATAGGTAAGTGCTTTATTTTCTCCTCTTACATATTAAGGAGCACTTACCACTTACTAATAGCGGAGAAATTTATTTTGTTTAGTATGTTTCAAGCGTGTAATTTCTAATTTGATTTCATTCCTTCACGTTACGACAAAAAGTACCATACTGATATCAGTTGAGTTGATTATTGTGAGTCTACTAACCAAAAAATATTCGTAAAACATTAGATAGCTAGGCTTCTATCGAATAACTATCGGTAAAATTAGTTAAATTGCCAGGTCCTAAATGGTAGCACAATTAAACGTTTCCCGCCGGAACGGTCGAAATATGCCACCCACTGTAATAGATAACAATATAAAGAAAGCTAAACAATTCTCAGGTGATCAAAGATTACCAAAGATCTTTTATTAATAGAGAAATTTAGGAAGAAGACAATATATTGCGCTAAGTAAAATACCGACCAAGATTGGAAAGAAATTTTACAAAAGTCAACAAAATGGGTGAAAAAATATTGAATTTTCTAAAATTACGATTGCTGAAGAGTTTTCTGTAGAATTTTTAACAGTTAATGTCACATTAAAATCCTTAGTTCAGCGATCATCAGTATGTATCAACTATAAAAAGTTCTTAAAGTTTTCTCCAGCATCTAAATATAGTTTCTGGATGAATTGCTGACAGATTTTGAAACTAAGCTTGCACAATAATGTGAATGCCTTCTTTCGTATTCCTTAATCTGCAGTACAGTAATATTACTGAGGTTTCATCACTAAGACCCGGATTTTAATGACAAGTCATCTATTTTTTCTGAGCCTTCCGATGAATTTTAAAACAATTTATGCACAAATCCAGGTATTGTCGATTAGAAAACTGTATTTTTATTGTGCATATAAAGTAATATTTATACCGCTTTTAGTAAATGTCATATTTTGGCAAACCTTTGCCATAAATGCATATATTTGCCTTATTTTTAAGGACCGTTTTTAATAATAGGTCATATTTTACCCAAAGTTTGCCCAAAATACATACATATGTCATATTTTTTAGGTCACAAGAATAAAAAGCTTAAAAATGTGCCTCGCATGACACTGTATCAGGCGATATTGTCTCAAAGAGTTATTTGAAACGTAAAGTGAATTTGAACGGAGTGAGTTGGGTCGAGCTCGTGGTCTTGTGGCTGAAAAAGTATACAATAAATTGCTGAGTGTTCTTCAGCGAAATACTGGATATTCTACAATGTGCAAAATTAACGATATAATTTCTGGAAATGCCGCAACAATTAAAGGCAATGAACCAAAGCTGCACTGCAGTGACATCGCCGCCTTCAAATACGCTCCCGTGACGTCGCGTAATGTGGAGAGGAGCTTTCTCAAATACAAAAGTATTCTCAGCGACAACCGTAGGTCTTAGGAAAACCTTGTGATCCAATGCAACTCTCTAGAAACTGAAGACTGGGAGGATATTAGAAAACATTAAACAAGAAGTACGCAGTAGTAGAGAAAGACATTTTGGTTGATGGGTTTTATTGTGCTGTACTTGATTTCTTTTAGAAACAGAAGCAATTTTTTTAATGCTAGTTAGTTCCAAAGAGTGCAAACCGTATGTACCATACTCGCTATCTTTTCTTAAGTGAATTTTGTATTTATGTTATACCTAAAAATCAACAGGAATTTTTGAAAAATAAACTTATATAATGCCATTTTTATTTTTCAGGTCATATTTATATAGGTTTTAGGTCATAAATGCTTACTCATTTTGCTGACTTTTAGGTCATTGAAATCCGGACCCAATTCATCACACTAAGAATTGTTAAAAAATTTTCAAATCTCATAAGTAGGGGACGGATATTAATGAAATGTCTTTATTTTTACTTAAGAACAATGTCTTTAGTATAGGCAACTAACTATAGACATTCATTGCATGTTATAACAAAAGGAAATGACCCATTTTATAGGAGATTGTTTTGCATTTTTCTTCAATTTCAAGTAATAAGTATTTTTTTACCTTTTTAACTTTTAAAGCATGTTTCGACATTTTAAAGCTTCTTTTCGCGCATTTCATCAATTTTTAATATAATTTTAATAGTGTTTGCTTCAACTAATATTTACGAGATGCAGCAAACGTTGTAAGTAATCTAAGGTTCCTGTGGCGTCTATCAGCACCATTGTCAGTTTGGCGGGTTTCACGGTAACTAAAGACAAATTTCTTGGTCTAGTCCAAACCAAAAGTTTGCTAGTTGACTTCACTTGAACGAAAGGAAGAAGCCTCGATTACATCAGTAACATATCCAACAAGTTGAGTCGTTCATCTGAACTGGTTTTAATTATAAATTTTACTTAATTTTTTCTTCGCTTTTAGGGCATTTTTAAAACATTTTATGAGCAGTTTATTAATCAGTTTTTGCCATGTTTTAAGGCGTCAAAAAACACCTCTACTTATCAAATTTTCAATATTACAATATTATTTGTAGAACATTCAAATTTATTGCATAATTTGGAGTGAAATTGTGTCTATTTTTAAAAAAATGCCCAAACCCTTTTTTCAATAATGGCTACACAGATTTTTGTAAATATTTGGTGTGAAAAGAGCGTAATATACATAATAAAGTAAGCAATGCAATTTTTATAAAGATATTTGTATTATCAAACATTAAACAAATATAATTTTTCCAAACCTCTTGCATGTCATTAACATTACACATTAGGATACTTTTAATTATTAATGTACTCATAAGAACCCAATTACTTCAAATTATCTCCAATAGATTTTCTGAATATCTCAATAGTTCTACAGACTACATGTGAGTCACAAAGTTAAGTTTCAAAAATGTTAAAAATGTTATGTCTCTAAATTTTAAAAAAAATTCAAACAAAAATTCAAATAAAAAAAGTTTTAGTCTTATATGATTTTCATAAAGCGTTATTTCGATTAATAACAAGTTGTCCGACAAAAGAAAAAAGTGTTTTTATCAACATCGACATATATAAAATATCAGTATGATAGAGATGAAAAATAACCCATTGTTTTAATTAAAATCTTCTCTAAATACTATGTTCTACAACATCGTGTGCATAGTTTTAAGGAAAATGTTTATTTATATCTGCAGGAGCTAATGGAATTATAGTTGAATAAGATTAACTATGACAACAAATTCTGTTGAACATCATTAACGCTGAGGTTCAGCGTTCATAAAGAAATTGTGGGCGGTTATGCAGGAATAATATGAATGTTCCGTAAATTGTGGATCTTAGAATATGGTGGAAAATGGGCATAGGAGAACGTATTTAAATCAGTTTTGTGAAAAGAGTTTTGGAAGTGATAAGTGGATTTTGAGTCGTTTATAATTTACAGTATTTTAATTATTGAAGTATTATGGGACCTTTACAAATATGGAAATAAACTTATGTTAAAATGCAGATATTACTAAATCTAGTGTAATCTGTTTAATCTTTCTTTTGCCCAATCAATTATTATGTCAATACCAGCAACTTTTTGTGAATACGTGTCGTGTAGTTACGATATTTAGAAATAAATAGAAACATAAAAGTAGAGGAATTGCTCTGTTATGAAACAGCATGGACAGCATGGACACAACCATTCAGAGAACAAGTAAAAAGAGATCCTACGTAGTAAGTAAGCTGAGAATTCCAAACCAAGCAATACCGTCTTCATATCATCTAGACTCGGAAGGAAATCACCTGCTCGCTTATTTAACGATTACAAAATTTCCCCATGATCAGTCGCAAACCCAAATACCACAAACATCTGTACGGATTCAACGTGCGCGAAGCTAAAATGCAAAGCCCACATTCAGTCTTGACTTGCCAAGAGGCGCCCTCCCCTGAGCTAGCAGATATTGGGAGATACCACGTGTTAAGCGAGTGAAGCCGGTGCACGGGCAGCAGAGGAGTCAACGCTTAATTAGGTGGCGACCGTGCGTGGCAGACAAGAGTGTGACATTCCTCCTCGAAGGGAGCTGCGTGTGCTCTGCGTGGCCCTCAAGAGCCTGCAGCGCTGGGCTGATGAACGGATTGACACGCAACGCTGCGGCAGCGGCCAGCGATGAAGTGGCGTTCGATGTTCCAGTAATCAAGTATTGCGCAAGGACGTCAGAGTTGGCGCTACATCGAGGCTTGCAAAATGACATGAGATGCATCGCGATGGGACTTATTTCATCGATAGAAGCGTTGGACGTTTGCCCTTTGGAGAATACCATGTCTTGTGGCGTAAATGTTGAGAATCTGTCGAACGTCTGATGGAGAAATAGGAGAGGACATCATCGAATTTGAATATCGACAGCGTTGGCACAGGATATTAATTAGGAAAGCTAGAGGTGTGAGTCTGCAACGTATTTCCCCAGCGTAATACTTGTTTTTACTTCTTACGATTTTAGAGGTTAAAAAATATTCATTGTAGCTGACTTTACGGTTAATAGTATTTAATTTTCACGCAAGGCAACCCGCAAACTAAACGATTTATTAAAAAGCATTCGTTGTTCCAAGAACTTTTTTAACGTGTCATGATGGAATTATGTAGTTCGTTCTATTATTTTTTCTTTCAAATATTAACTATTTTTATATTGGTTGAATATGTGTTTTACGGTGAAATTGTGACGTATATCTGAAGCAAATAATTTCTATTTTGTGAGTTTATTTTTTATAAAATTCAATCATTTCTAATTTTTTCTAAACCGTCTACGTTCATATGCGCTAATGAAATGCAAATTTGTTGGCGTAGGAATGATATTTGACGTTGCCCATGACGATAAACTGAAGGGTCAATCAACACATCCATTGTAATGTAAAAAACGTCATTTCTTTTTGTTCCAAATATAATGGTAAATGGTCTGGACGTTTCCCAAATTTTTCTTCGAAAGGAACATGTTTTTAGGTATTGTGTCTTAACACACACAGGCTTAGTTTAGTAATTATTTTGAAACTATTATTAATGAATGCAAAAGTATTTTCTTAATGAGGTTACATAAAACTACGGGTAAAGTGTGTAGAGTCCGTCACTAACTGCCTCGGTACAAGCGGTAACGATCGTGACTTTGATTCATACCCTGGACCTTTATGTTTACCTCGCCTTTTGACGATGGTGTCATGTGGTGCATCACGTTCTATTTTCTGTAGATCAAGGAGACCAGGAGCATTTTATTGTCGAATGTATGGTTAGAAATATTCTGCAGAAGAGTGTGTGAGCTGAAACTGAAACAAATATTGATAAAAATCATCAACCGAACTACGCGTGTCAATGAATAAAGCAGTGAAAGTAAGAGACGTGACATACTTCCACAAAGCATCAGCTAATTTTAACCCTTCCGCACGTCGGACCGTGTCCCGCTCAAGAAGCTCAACGGGCACTAACGCATTCCCAAGCGCCTGAGGCGGCGCGCAACAGAGTGCGAAGGGCGACTTCGTTATCCCTCAGCTGTAAATAATCTTCTTCTGTTCCTTCCTATTCAATCCCTCGTGGAGCGCGGCACTTCTCCGAGTTAAGCGTCATTAATTTCTGCGCCTTCGGTCGGTTACCGGGCGAATTGGAAGCGCTGTGTAAACAGTGTCCCGAAGAAAGGATGGAAGAAAGGGCGGGAGACGCTGTCGGCGGTTGGGACGCGTGGTGCAGTGCGTGGGAAAAGGGGAGGACGGGGGAGGATGACGGCGGCGGGAGGAGGGGGAGGGGGATGGGGATGGGGATGGGGAGGAGGACGAAGAAGGAAGGGAAAGCATTCCACCGCAATTACCCTCGGCCGTCCCTGCCGAGATAAGGACTCGGCCGTGCGGGACCGTCAGGTGTCGCGCGAGGCGGCGGCCGTGGCGGCGACGGTGGCGGCGTCGAGGCGCGAGCGGTGGGCGGGGAAGGCGGCGGGCGCGCGGGCGAAGACGACACGGCGGAGCAGCTGGAGGGCGACGCGCCGTGCGCCGCCCACTCCCACCGCCCTGATCGCGGTCGCCCTGCCGCCGCCGTCGCGACGTCATCGCCCCCACTTGCTACCCCCCGCCCGCCAGCGTCATCGGACTCGCTGCAGCTCGGCTGGACTGGGCCGCCGGCGCAGACGGTTTCTCTGCCACGTGACCGCCGGGGATGCGATCGACAAGAGCCTCCCTTCTTTTGAGTCATCGCCGCTCGACGTCTCCAACATCCCCATCGTCTTCAACCCCGTCTACCTGTTCGTTCCAACATCCTCCGCCCCCGCCAGCCGTTTCTATCTCCGTTCCCCTTGCCACTGCCACCTGCGCCGTCCCCGCCGTCACCGCTTTCACCTCCATCTCCACGTCCGCCTCCACCACCACCTCCGCCTCCTCCGCTTGTTCTAATGACTGCAGCCGACAAAACACGGGCCCGGCCATCAAGCGGCACGTTTAGCGACCCGTTTCTTGTCGGTGGCACGCGGCCGCGACCGGGCTTCGGCACCTTCCTCGGCCCCTCTCCCCACCCCACCCCTCTCTTACACCCGACCGAACTTTTTTCCGCGCGGAACGGGTCTTCAAATGCCCTGTGCCGATGGGCGGCGGCAGCGCCGATCTGTCGTTCGCCGGAACAGCCGCGCCCCTCCCCTCTCTTCCCCTCCCGCCTCCAACGCCACCGCGTGGTCTGCCCGGCCGCGCCGAGACGTCGCACAGCCCCGTGTCGCGTCGCGGGTGGCCCCCGAGGGAACTCTTAAATAGCTTTTCCTTGTTGATGCGTCCGCCTGATTAATGGGCTCGTGTTTCCAAGATTTCAAACGGCGCGTTTTGCGATGCACGTGTGCGATAAGAGAATTCTCAAATTCACAGTGGGTCTGGAATTATAGAGTAGGTGTGAAGTGGGTATTAACATATTAACTGATAAGATGACGGCGGAGAAGGAAGTCAACGTTGTCATCGGAATAAGTAGTTAACTACTAAAAATCAATGTATTCAGTAATGACGCTTAATTAAAACATCCTTGAATTAGAGACATTTGAATAGCTGTTATGATAATTGGATAGATCGTTTTGGTGAATTCAGATGTGCATAATTTACACCAACTGACAGCTATACAAAACGTTTGTTGTGATATTTTAGTTCGTTCATATTTAGTTAACATCTTTCTGAATTCATGTTTATTTTTTTCACATTATCATCAATCCTGCAATATATTTTCTTTTTTTGCATTCATCTTTGCTTACACTTTTCTATCAAAACTTCATCGCATCAGTATCAAAATTATCGACTATTAGTCATCATTCTTCAAGGAATCAATATTCTGATACTAATGATACTTAAATAAAATATAAGTATCTTTAGTATATAAAATATTTGTAACATTAGTATAATATATATTCGATACTCGTTGCAGCAATAACGTCATTGAGAAACGTATGCATTTTATTATTTCATTAATTCAAAAAAAAGTATTTATTTCAAACGCAGTCTTATTAGACCAATTACTTCTCAAGTAATTATATCTCAGATGCTCTTCATCGTGCTTCGTAATGTCTGTACAACTACTCGTCCTACCTGTTGATTATAATAGGACCGTCTCGCTCATAGTGCAATTAGACAGAGTTCTTCGCGTACACTTGCGAGTATCACGGTGAGCGACTTTCTGTAACAAAGGTAAAAGCAAGAGGAAGAATAAACAGAATTTCAAATGTGAAATTTCATGCTCCATGAAGAACCTTGGCTAAGATATACCCTTTTTCAGAAACAAACTTCTAAACACTTTTTAACGCCCTCTGTTAATTCATATTTGCACTTCTAAACTGGCAACGAGGTAAATTAAATGCAATACACTGAAGCCAATTTGGGGTTACCAATCTTTTGGTGCTAACAAATTTAAAATACGTAAAAAAAATTCAATATAAAATACACAAGGTATTTTGTTTTTTCCTAATTTATTCTCGTCATTGTTATGAAATGATTGCATATTGATATTTTTTAACGCACGGCGTAAGGAGAGAACCTAAAACGCTCATTTAAGATAATTTTCTAATGAAATCAAACTCATGAAGTTTCATTCATTACTACGTAAATTTACTAGTGATATTGTAGATATACATATGTTAACTCCATTTAGCATTTTATGCATTTGTAAATTGTGTTCTCTTAAAAAAATATGCTTATCTTTTTTAGTTAAAACTTTTAGGGATCAGAATAGATGAAAATAAATCCCAATAGAATATACTGACTCTTTTTGTTCCTCCCTTGGAGTTCCGGTGTCAGCGAACTACCTTCCATATTTCTTATAATTCTGACGTATCGTGTGATTCAGCAAACTCATGATATCCTTCACTGACGTTCTAAGCAGAAGAATTCTTTTTTGAAGTAAAAAATGCTCTGCCAATGAATCACCGCGAATTGTTCAAGTGTGCCTTTCGAAAAGTGTAACTCCTTGTCTAGTCTCCGAGACCAAGGACTGCTTTGACCATATTCGGTTAAACCTGTTTTAAGTGCGTTGGACGAGTAAACAATCCACTTTGACTGCCTCATGCTTTCCTAATTTGTTGGTAAGCGTTCCCGTGGTAGTAACCGAAGCTGTTTCTGAGTGTTATCTAATCGTTAGTTGGAACATTACATGTTCGTTATGAAGATCAGTGAATTATTGGAGTAGCAAGATGTGGAATATTTATTTCCTTATTTTTCGGGAAAAGAATAATATAGAACTCAGACGGAGGGTGTTGAGTGGAAAAACAGTGCCCGGGAACGTCACTTTACAGAGATACGAGATTGGAAATGTGCTGGGACTTGAATAGAATCTTAGCTGTTGTTTCTGCTACTGCAATATTACAATATTTGCAGTAAAATGGGAGAAGAACCTCTTGATGAATTATGATATGATGATGACAATGAAGATATTGACGACGATGGTGTGCCTATTTTATCTGCAGGGAATGCTGGTAATTTGAATCGAACAAAATTATTTGTAAGGGATTATTTTTCAACTTTTACTCCAATTATTAGTTTTGCAAATAATTTATTTACAGTGTATATTACACGACTTTTTACACTTTTCTATTTTTACTGTTTATAACTCCATGTATTTTTATATTTTCGTTTTCAATTTCTTGCCCTTTTCTCTTATCTTTTCCGTTGATTTTAGAAACATCAGCAAATGAATTGTACAGTCGTGTTGTTGAGAATTTTACGATACCTTTTGCTTTGAAGTAAAATATTGTTTTCATTCAACACAGAAGGATATAGGTTTACTGCTGTATTTGTACCCCCCTCTTCTGTCTTCATTGCCTATTTCCGGATAAAAACAATTTTTCTAGATTTCGTTTTCATCATTTGGTACTCAAAAAAACTTTTTCTACTCCCATTCTATAATGCTGCCATTTGATGGCTGCGACCAGCTGTGTAATGTTGTCATTTCATGGTGCAACCAGTTGTATACACTTATTACAATACAGATTTCATTATGATACAGGTTCTTGACCAATCACAGAGAAGTTTACAAATCAAGTATTGACAGTTAATCATTGAGGATCGTTCTAGTAAATGTTTCGTTACGTACATTAAAATTGCATTGGATATTATATTATGCTTGTCAGTTTTAATTTCTTTTATTAGTTGTATTTTTTCGTGGAATATTATTTAAAATATATTGAATCACTTTGATCCTATTTGACTAGCGCAGTACTCCCTCGCAGGCGGACTGGTAACCACAGTCACCTTCCGCAGCATGCATGGGTACGGATCTGTCCGCTAAGTGGCTTTGGCTGAATCCCGCATGTCAACAGCCACGAAGCGATTCAAAGTAAAAGTTTAACTTATAAAAGTCGTACAAAATGTACCGTATAAAACTCGATGTAATGGGTATTATTACACGCGTGATGTTTACGATACTCGCTCGTATTTACGCTCTGCTACTCGCTATATACTCGCTATATTACGATACTCGCTCGTATCGTAATATCACAATCTTTTATTAATACATTATATTACATTATATCATTATATCATTGTTTCATAATGTACTATTCCACAATCTTTAAAGTATCCATAAATACGCACCATTAAACAATAAAAGATGACACTACACCTGAGTTTTCTATTGATCCCGATTACGTATTTCTTCATTTGTCCAATCAACAGTTTTTTATTAATTCTTTAATTACTGTTAATTTAATGATAATACTTATTCATTTTTGTAACATTTGAAACTACAAGTTTCTTATTGTAGCACTGAAGATGGTCTCAATGTGATTGAAAAAGCTTTATGGATCACTGAATATTTATGACCAGTGAATGCTAGAGATTTCTATCGATGAAGAACATTACAAACCTCACACGACTTGCTACAGTGTAGATAATAATAATTAAAAAAATATAATAGAATAGTAAGCTGTTGCCTGCACCTCTGCCCCCACCCCCCGCTCACGCCTCCGCCATCACCGCCTCCCTCGCCTCCGGCCCAGCCTGTGCCTCCGCCCGCGCCACTGCCCGCACCCCCGCTCTCGTTTCCACCCTTACCTTCGTTCTCGCCTCCGCCCCCGCCCCCGCCTCCACTGCTACCTCCCCCGCCACCGTGTTTCAGCCCGTAAACGGGTGCGCGTGCGCGGCCACGTCGTGTTATCGAAACACAGAGATTCGGCCGATTGCGAAGGTCCGCGCGCGCATATCTTCCGTGTAATTTGAGCGCAGAATAACAGGGTGCGCGCACTGAAGTCTCACCGCCGCCGCTGCTGCCGCCGCCGCCATCACCACCACCACACCGCACCGCTGCTCCGCCACCTCCGCCCCCGCAGCACTCGCCGCAATCACCTCCACCGTCACCACCATTACCGCCTTTCACAGTAGTGAACACTAGCACGGCCTCCGACACCGCCTTATCGTATGCCCCGCGCGCCCACTACCATCGTGTGCCCAGTGCCATCGCCGACGCCGTCTCCATCGTCCCCGTCCCCGTCGCCTGCGCCGTCGCTTCTCCCGCCGTGTTCGCAGCCGCGGCCGCCACCAACCAGCAGCACCTGCCCCGCCGCCATCATAGCTTCCATGGCCACTGCCGTCGCCATTGCCCCGCCATGGCGGCTCTTGCCTCAACCCTCGGGGGTGGACGGGTCCCGCTGGGGCGGAGCGGCACGGGGATGAGCGCGGGGATGCCGATGCTTCGGACGGCCGAAGGCCGAGGCTGGGCGCCGTCCTCCGGTGTTCCCGTGTTTGGCAAACACGAGCGACGCGACGACCAGTACCGCCCTACCACCCCCGCCTCCCCAGCCACCCCGCTGTCCCCGCCTCCCTCACTGCCCCCGCGGCCTGCCCCGCCCCACCTCTCCCCCCCCTGCGCTGCCGTTGAGGTGGCATTCAATGCTCATCTTTGGCACCGCCATCCGGGAGACCTGGCCCTCCTTGCCGAACCGGCGCGTCGTTCGTCCCCTCCTCTCCCCCCTTGGCCCTGGTCCCTGTAGACAGTGTCGCGCGGGCGGCGGCCTCCCTCATCTGCAAAGTGGGCAAAGGTCTGCAATGCATATTTAGTTACCTGTATTTGCATCGGCAGATGAGCGCGGCCAGCGCCGCTCCCGGAGAGGGGCCGGCGCGGTGCGACGCGGGACGGGGCCGGGTGTGGCGGGGCGGGGGTCACCTCCCGTCTCCGAGGAGTCGCCAGTGGCCCCGCCGCGTCCACAAGAAGCCTCCGTGCCCGCGCGCGCGCGCCGCATTGCGCCTGCCGTCTAATATTTTACGGCGCCTTGGAAGCGAAAAGAAATCAAGGACGATTAAACGACGGCCGTCGCGCAAAAATATGACGTCGCCCCCATCTCTTTTACGGCGTTGCAGTAAAGTAGATTTCATTTTGCGGCGCCATCTGAAGGATCTGGAGGTATTGTGTTGCTCGTTATAACAGCCTAGTCGCAAAACAATCACATTACGTCCAAGCGGGAGCGTTGCGACGAACTAGGAAAAATATTTCTTGCGGCCTTGGAAGGAGACCCTAATTGTGGTGGGCGGTGCGGCAGGGCGCGGCGGGGAGCGACGGGGAGCGGGGACGGCGGGGAGCGGCGGGGAGTGCGCGAAGCGGCGGGGAGCGGGCGATGCCGCCGTGCGTCGCGGCGGGAGACAAGGAGTACGCCAGTCTTTTATGCGCGCTCCCCAGTAAGGACTCGTTGTCCTCTGCGCCGAACAATGCTGCGGTCCCGAGTAAACTTTGTGATCTAAATAAGGAACATCTGGCGTATAAAAGGGTAGATTATCTTGTAGTAATTGATACTATTTAAAAACACATAAATTAAGGGCAAGAAATTCAGAATTATTGTCCATTGTTGTTTGTTGAAGGCGAAGAATAAGGCGTGCGGGTGGAAGGGGGCGGGGAGGAGTCCCCCGGCTTCTGACACCGCATGCGAAACGCGTCTTTGCGAGCGGAGGTGTCTGAGCGGGAAGGCGAAACAGGCACGTCGCGTCGGCGCGGCCTCTGCCCCCGGGGTTACCTCGCGCCCCCGCCCCCGCCCCCGCCCCCTCCCCGTCTGTTTCTTCGCTGTGTGGCGTCGCTGGGAACTGGAAGCGAGCTTCTGTCGCGTGACACGCGTGCAGTGGGTGTGTTGGTATTTCTAAATTGAGATGCACGAAAGGAGTGTCGTAGCAGGATACACTAGTGGTATGGGTTGCAATCGCTGTCGTCGCTGTGCGGATGATGGTCGTGTTTGATCATTGTTGATATGTTTTGGGAAATTTTCCTGAATGTTACTCAACAACAATCTGCCAGAATAAAAAAACACCATTATCAGGTTTATATTATAAGATTATTTAAGACTTCACTCGAGCTCATTCTTGTGAAATGTTTATCTTTCGTAGGCTTCTCTATGTCATTAACTATATTGAAATTATGTGTCTTTACCCAATGATAGAACAAGGAATAATATCAGTCTGCGCGCCTCCTTCAACACTTCACTATTTGATCAGTTGTTTCATCACCAAAAACATGAAGTAAATGAGAAGGCTAATTGGCTTATTGCGTCTAACATCTTAACAACAGAATGAACGTAGAAAGGAATCATTTCGTTTACGCGAGCAGATGTTAAGATCCATGGAAACCTAAAAAGCGATACATAGCTGCTGTTACTGCAGTGCTGATGTTTTCAGTGTCCCACCTATGACCTATAACTCCCCCTGTGAAGACATTAGTCGCAGCAGTTCATCAACCACCCTGTTAGTTACTGTATACTTGTATAAGTAATTTAGTACTTTTTGCTCGTTTTCTGAAGAGTCAACGTGTACCAACTGCACGTAACAATGGTCGAGTCCGAATAAATGACAATAGCATTCATTTTACCTCCATTTGTGCTACGTCCATTTAAACGCATAGTCATATTCCTTGTTTTTATTTGAGCTTAATGTGAATGACGAGCAGTTTTTAACTTATTTGTTTGAATATTGTGTTTCTTTCCTTGAAAACAATGAACTGCGAAAAGGTAAGCCACAACCACTAATTGCAAACAATATAGTCATAAACTTTTTCTAAAGTTCTTGTAAGGTATTTTGCATACATTGTCAAGCTCCATGAGAGAGTGCAGATGTATCATTTATTTAAATTCTGCACTATTTTCTTTTTGTTTGCCAGTACATATCTGACATTTTAATGCTCTGAACTTCATTTTTGTTTTTTACTTACTTTAGAAAATATATTATTCTTCCGAAATTTCTATACATAGGATTTATAGTACAGGATTTTAACTGTTCATAACCTAATTATGCAACTGAATTTCAAGAATGTACACAAAATCCCTACAAGGTCCTCATGAGTTAGTTAATAGTAAATGTTGCAAAGTGTTGCAAATTGTCTTCCCTACAATTTAATTACTAGAACAACAATTCTGTGATATTATTGGAATATTTTATTTGCTGGGAAATTTAATTAAATTTCTTTTTAATTAGTATTATTACTATCACTAAAAAATGATTGGTAGCTAGAAATTGTATTCCTCTGAGTACACTAGCACTTCTGTTGTTTTCTTGAATAGTTCCCAAAGGAAACAATCGTTCCACTGCGATACTGTCGCCTGATAAAATAAGTTCATAACCCTCAGGTTTTAATGAAGTAACTTTCGCGAGTTTATAATGCTTAAGACACAAAAGAAGCAACTCGATCAAAATAAATTACTTAAAAAAATAAATTCCTTGTTTTTCTCGAAGAATCAATGTCAATAAATGTAACACACCTCACCGGTCATTCGGAGGTGTAATTAAAAAAAACTGCAGCGAAATTCATCGTAATGGAAAGTGATTGCCTCTCAATTCATGTTATACTATATATAATGCTACTTGCGTCTTGTGCTTTCGAACAACTTCCGTTTGAACTCCATATTCCTGTTCATAAAAAGCTTCCTTGAATACATACTCAGGGTTGTCAAATGTCATTTTGTACTTAATTAAAAACAAATACCATGAGCGCCTTCAAAAAGACGATGAAAAGTTTTCTGCTGCATCATCTGCGTTATGTTACAAAACAATTTATGACAATGACGGGATAATAAAATATAATTAGTACATATTTTTAATCATAAAAACTAATAAAGGCTTGTATCAACAAAGTTTTTTGAACATCCTTGAGAAAAAAACTAATTTTACGCGTATTCAAAAACCTTCAGGCGGCAGTCTCTTAACATTTTTGGAGTTCTTTAAGTTAAGCACAAGTAATGGCGAGTCGAATTGCAAATGTTACTAGCAAAAATTCTTATTTAAGTAAATAACTTTCCATAGCACTTTATTATAATTTAAGAACAGTGAACTTGTGGTTCCGGTCAGTATTCATTTCCGTAAATTTTAAAATTTGACGTTTCGTGTTTTGTGTATTAAAGATCTAGATACTTATTCGTTTAATATATATGATTTTACAATAGAAGTATCGTGTTGTGTAAAAAGACATAACATGTAATTCATAATACGATTCAAAGACTTATGAGTACGGGGGCGGGATCTATTTTGCAAGCCATTAAACATCCTTGTTTTATTTCTGAGGCACATGTCACAAATCTATAGAAAACGTTCTGACTTTAACAGAATAACTAAAAAATATATATTTAACTCCCCTTTTCTCGTGTTTCGAGCATTATTATGTATCAAAATTGGCCTCAGGATTGTCTTGACAGAAACCCGAATGCCAGACGCATTACTTGACCTTCGTAAATAAATTAAATTAATACAATTATTTAGTGTAATTTTACACCACATTTCTCATCACGTGGCCATGAACTGCATTAAGAGAAAATCATTTTTCCTTACACAAAGAAATTAGTTCTTACCTTCACGTGATCGGAAAGTGTTTCTTTGCTGTATGCGTAGCAAAGCAGTAGTTGGCGTATAAAAGATCTGAGTACTGCAAAGTAAACAAAACACTGGAGCAACACGAATCAACATGGCTGCAGCCTCACATATTACGAATGACCCCAAAAGTATTGAGAGTTTCCACGCATTAGTAATAAAAAAATGTACGCAACTCGTAGAAAAGTGTCTTTGGCGTACTTATTTCAAAATGGCTCGGCTCGTATCGTCGCGTCGCCTCTGTGAACATTTCATTCGCTCACTCCAAGATTCTCTTTTTGTACTAGATCGGTAAGGAACTATTGTAAGCGAAATCTTTCATCTCCGGAGTGTCGCCTCGGAGGGGAGAACCATTGCACCGATGATGCTTTAAGTCCACGTCCTTTTGAGCACTTTTGAAATTGATAAATATATAATACATGATGTGTCTTTAGTAAATCATTCATTGCATTAGTCTTTACATTGTCCTTATAAGCTGAATTAGAAATTGTGCCGTAAATTCAATTCCTTTTCAAACTTCTGCAAATACAATTAATGAATATTCACATCCGATGTATTAATGGTCATTATCTTTTTTTTATTTTTAGTTTAAACAACATCACTAATGCATACGTTCTTACATATTAGTGATTCCTTACACTAATTTAACGTTCACAAAAGTAGTAGACAACTCCAAATATTTGTCGACCACAACGCATGCTTCTGGTGGGAGCGCATATAACGTCATTTACGTGTGTAAAAGTTAGATTTTTCAGCTCTTTCTCAAAGTATGGTAGAATACTGGTAAAGTTCTCCAATAAATTCACATAATGTTCAGAAGTTAATCGTAATCATCACCCAGAAGAGCACCCAGTTGCCTTATCACCGAATGATGCATCGACGTTTCACATGCTCGTCGCGGAGAAAGTGTTCCGGGCCCGCGCAAACGGGCAGCTTTTTGCAGCACCACCCGCCTTCCTTCTTCCGCCGTCGATTACTCCCTCCCCCCTCACATCTTACGGCCGCAGGCCGCGCATTAATAACTTCGTGCCTGCGTTTGGAACTAACTTCTACGTTTGGAACGAGCCCCGGCGGTAAGTCAAGTTTAACACGTAGCCCCCAAGGAGGTATCCGTCCCGCGCGCCTTTTGCCCGTAACGGATCACTTTCCGCGAGGCATCGCGGGCGTTTGATGGGCGACCGCAGCTGTCATTCCCCGCGCGCGAAGGTGGTTCGTGAGTGAAAAGTGTGGGAGGAGAGCGGCCCCAGCGCCGACGAGAAGACGGGACACGTCGACGACGTCGGCCGTACTGACAAGGGGGCCAGCGCGCAAGTTCAGATCTTGATTCTCTTCTTCTTTTTCTTCTCCTTCTTCTTTTGCTGGTTCAAACTGTTTCTCTATATCTCTTTCGTTTCTTGCCGAACGCGTGGAGCTGTTCAATTCATCTTTTCGTTTTCGTTATTGTATCATGTTTGTCGCCAACTCGGAGATTTTTTTCGTTTGGCGGAAGTAAACGCTTTCAATTAAAATTATCTTTTATTCTCTCAATATTTTTTGCCACTCTTTCCAATTTCTTCTATAATTAAGACGGGAATTTGTTGTGAATTTTTTAATCCTGAATTATTAAATGTGTGTTTTGTTTATTTGCCCCAAAACAATCATGATTTATGTTTTATGTGAATGTTTATTAGTCTTGTCGTTTCACTATGTATTATGAAGACTCTTTATCTAAGCAAAAATTGTTGGTAGTATTGAGCAAACCTAAAAAAATGTGAATTTATCTCTCTCTACTAATGTATATTTTTTAATTCAGGAATAGATTACTAAAAATAAAACAGAATGTATCTTCCAATGTTATATCTCTATGCAAGGACATTAAACTATAGACGAAGCGGATTTGAGATATTGATGCCCTCATTTGCAACGAGAAGAAAATTTAATTGATTAAACGATTAAATAGGAAAAACAATTCACTTCATGAAATAAGTATGTTGTTTTATAAGATGATTTTCGATGATATAAAAGTTATAGTTTTTTGTGAAGGAATAACCTCAATCAATTAAAGATTGTCTCTGCTATTAAACTGTTGATTATTTTGTTGGTTATTGTTTTTAGTACAATTTACAAATTCTGTGGATAATCTATAATAAAATCCTACTTCTTGCGCAATTTTCTGGCCTTTTGTAAGAATAATATTCAATGTTCCCTCCTGTAAATGTATGAATAGGCTTGAATACGTTTCACATACCAAAACTTTTTCTGGTACACAAATGCATTTTCCTCTTAAAGACAGTACTGTAACAAGTTAAAGAAAGGTTTTCAAATTGAAAATTTATATTCAGTATACATTCGTACTATTCCGGTAATTTTTGTTGTATTGTATCTATTATGAAGTAAGTAGACATTTAAATGTTCCTAAAAATGTAGAAAGTAACGTACGGAAATGTATTCCCATTGGAAGTCTTGCATTTCGTACCTCAACTCATTTCTACTCGGTAAACACATCTTCCGTTGTTTACAGACACCCGGATGTCCAGTTCCTTTGCCAGCCAGCGGAAACCCTCGATACTCAGATGGGCACGGAGTGAACTTCCCTCGCCTTTGATTCTTCCTCGCGGGACTCCACAGTGCTGTGTCAAACAGTGAAACTTTTGAGGCAGCCGATTTTCCGCACTTCGTGAATCACCCCCTTCCAATCAATAAAAAAGACGTTTTCTCCCTCTTTCTTTCCTCCCCTTTTTTCTCCGCGTCGGAGGCGGAGGCGTCGGCAGAGGCGCCGGTCGAGGATATCTCGACGGGCCCCTCCTCGCGCAGTGCAGGCAGGCGAACGAGCAATTTAGAAAAGAGAAAAAGAAAACTTGAAGCTGTCTTGGGTTTCGTCTTCCCGCGCCCTCCACACACATCTTCCCTCGTCGCGGCCCCTGAGGCGCCACCCGGCACTGCTGCGACTCCCCCCTCTCCTCGCGCCCCACTACCAATATTTTGCGCCATTTTGTTCTGGGCGCTTCTTGAGACCCCCTGCCCTGATGGCGGCGGCGTTTGGGGTCACGAGAAAATATTCTTTGCCGGATCCACGGAGTGTTATATCAAGGTGTAACCACTTTAGTGTAAGGGGAAGGCACAAAAGAGTTAAGGTGTGTGGGCTTTACGTAAAGATACTTGTACGTAATGTAGCTATGATACGATTTTCAAAAGGGAGTGGAATTTTCTTATGCTCGTATATCTTTTTTTTATTCAAATATGTATAATATTCGATTGAAAATGTGTCTCGAACTCTATGTATATTACTTGAGAACAATTCAGTTTTCATCATCAGGATTTAAACAAATTAAAAGTTAAAGTTAGTTTTAGAAATTGGAAAATCTCTTGGTAAGAGTATATTTAATTAATGAATGACATAAACTAAAACAATGATACATAAAATATTAGAAGGCTCCCTATTAGTAGTTCAAAAAAATTTCAATATGACCTTGAAATTTAGTTTCATGACATCTTGATGACGAATTTAACAAATTAAATTTAATAAAGTAGGGATATGATACACACTTCCCCAAAAAGTCTCTTTCACACCTCTTTGGGCATTAAAAGAGTGTGAATGGTACTTTCAATTACCGAAAGCTTTGCAAAATTCATACACAATTATTTTAATTGCAATGTAAATATATTTCTCGAACTAAATAGTTAAACAACTATTTTAACAAAATCGAACTTAATGGATGTATTTTTTTACGTGGACACACAATAATCTGCAAAGGCAATATCTTCCTCACATATTTTTAGAGAGGAAACGACTTAATAATTTTGCCCATAACTTACTTTTCTTTCAGACGAATATGGTGTCTGAAATTTAGACGGACCTTTTGGTTATTTAAAATTTCAATCATTTATTCACTTCTTGTCTTCAATTGGCAATATAAATCAACTAAGAAATTCTATAAGACTGTTTTGACTTGATTTTTTGCATATGGTCCGAAAAAAGGCAATATCAGATATGTTTTTAATTTCAAGTAATATAATGCCAGTTTTTGTTGGACTTTAAATCAGCTCTTTCAGTGTAGAGATAGAGAAACTTTTCCACAAGTAACGTTTTGTATTGTCTCTGACCTGACCATAGGCGCATACCGCATTAAACAGGGGGGGTCAACCACATTTCGGGGCCCTCTTTAAAAAATTACATACATATGGCATTTTCCTTGTAAATAAGTTAAACATACAAGGAGCATCTCCAAATATCAAATAACTATTTTCCCCATCGTCAGGTTAAAAAAAGGGGATTGAACATTTTTAGTGGAAAAAAACTGTTTCAAATTACGTAAGGCTATAAGGCCTCTACCAGCATTTTCAGGGGGAGACAATGCCTCCACTGATCCCCCAGTGTACATGCCGATTTCGAGATTAACAATAATTTATTACTTTATCTTTTGAGAGAGAAATGAATATTCACCTTTCGAAGTTAGTTGATTTATCTTATGTATTTAGTTGATTTTTCTTAGTAGCAAACAAAAAGTTGTGCAATTTAATTCCATTTCATAAACTGGTACTGCTGGTAAAAACTAAAATTTACTGCTGGTAATAAAACTTAAATACTCATTTAACATGTGTGTACTAAAAATCTGAATATTTTAGATAAACTCTGTTTATTCATTTAGAATCGCTGGGAGAAACTTGGAAGAAAAGAGAATAAATCAAATAATGTGAGGAAATGGAATGAGTAGAGAGCAGGAAACAACGTTATTATAAAACAAAGATAAAGAGAGCAAGAATTATGGAAAACTTAGGGGGAGAAAATTGCACAGAGAAGTGCTCGACCTCAATGCGAAAGCGTTCAGAAAACCCCTTCTTCACCTAAAAAAGCCCCTGATGGAATTAAGAACACACAAAGATATTTTGAGGAGTAATAGAATAAAAATATTGGAAGATTAAAGCAAAATATCGGAAAAAAACAGCGTTCATCTGACGAGCCGCTTCCATCACATCATTAGCTAGTCCTCATTTTCTTCCCTGCTCGACCGGGGCCCGTGGCGTCAAGGTCAGCGGGGAGATACGCACTCGGAGACTGGCTTCCGAGAAGAGATTTGGAAGCGGCGGTAGCGGCGGCAGAGGAGGAGCACGAGGCGGAGGCGGAGACGGGGGCGGCGGCCGAGGTGAAGGGTCCCTCGCGCATAAAGAGGCTAACAAAACCCCCCCTCGCGCCCCGCGCGCAGGAGGAGGCCACCTGACAAACGGTATCCGGGCGGGTCCCTCGCCGGTCACTGCTCCGCCGCGCCGTGCGGCGAGGAGGGCCAGCCGGAAACGCTTCCCCGCTCCGCTCCCCGCCTCTGGCGCCTTCTCGCCCAAAATCTCCCTGCTTCTCCCCGCTCTTCCAAGCGCCTGCCTACATTCTTCCCGAACTTTCTCGCGCCGGATTCATCGCGGGACGCAGGGCCCCAAGTTGCAGGGTCACCTCGCACGGGATTAAGGTTTAGTTTTCTTCTTCCTTCGGGCGGTTTTTTTCTGTCTCCTGGTCCGGTTATTTCACCGTTTTGTAAATTATTGGGAAACGCATGCCCGCTCCGCTTCCCAGCTCTGGCGTCTTCTCCGCTCCGTCCAAAATCTCCCCGCGCCATCCCGGTCTTTCAGGTGCCTGCCTACTACAGTCTTCTCGAAATTTCTCGCCCCAGACTGATCTTGGAGGGTCACCTTGCACAGGCTTAAGCTTTAGTTTTCTTGCTCCTTCTTGAGATGTTTTCCGTCTCCTGGCCCGGTCAGTTCACCGTTTTGTGAATTATTGGGAAGTTGCGCTAATACAAACCCTAATCAGCATGTCATGGAGACTGACCTTTGAGTGTCCTGATCGTCATAGAGAATCTAAGGGAACTGTGAAAAACTACACAGGGATGCATAGAGGGAGAGGAGTGAAGAAAGATAATTTCTTCTGACATTTAATAAGTTTTTTTAGAACTAATGAGTTTTGCTTCGAAACTAAATTTTTGTTGATGGAATGTTAGTGTATTTTGAATTTACGTGAATTATATATTTTACTTGAAACAAGTACATAACTATGTGTATACAATCAGCATTCATCTATTCGTATTTATTAACAAATATTGCTTGACACTGATTTTTTTTGTCTAGTTGTGCAAAGTGGAAAAATTCTTTACAGTTATAATCAAAATTGAAAATTACTCTCGGACCTATAAATAAATGTAATAACCTAATATTCGTAGAATTAATTTATAACTATAGAATAACTTTAATCTTACTTAATAAAATCGAAATTGCAAGATTGCAAAATTCGCAATTACAGATTTAAAGAAAGATTTTTTAAATGCAAGGCTTTTCAAAGTTATGAAAGATGACAAATGCCAAACTTTCGACAAAATCATTAATATCAATCATGTAAATGGCAAAATCGTGAATATCTTGCTAGTACCATGAAACTTTCAATAAATTTGAGTATATGCTAAAAGCATTTTGAGTTCGATTTATAAAATAACGAAGCTGGGAGAAATAAAAACTGGCAATAAATATGTAAAAAAACGCAAATTATGATTGTCATGTTTTCTGTCCGATTACGAATTTTTTAAATTCCAGTAGGCATGCACTATATAACATTTTTGGTTACAATAATATAATTTTGTGTAGTCATTTTATCACATTTTGAAAATAATATCTGGATCTTGACGTTATATTCTGTTTCTATTTTTGACTTATGACTCGTAGGAATGAATCATATAGGTAGGATACATATGTATCTTGCAAGAATTATTCTTCGGGGCAACGGAAAATGGGCAATATACGTTTGAAATGATTCCCTTATATTACTTACTTCCTTGTTAGGTGAATATTCAGGAAAAATAATTAAATTTGTATAATGAAGGTTTTTGAAATTATATTCTAATATTTACTATAAATATTTGTACCATCTAATAAATCCATTTTTTGATGGGTCATGTTGGGTATGGCGTTTTTTGATTAAACTGTGAGTCACCATTCCGAAACCGAATGTTGACGAAGAGGGCAACTTTTCTCAACCAAGCGCATGTAATGCTATTTCATTCATAACGTAACTTACTAAAAAATAAGTGTACTCTCGTTTTGATACTACAGGTGTGTGATTAAAGCGCCTTTTTGTCTCTGTCACTGGAAGCGATAATAATACATCTATTCTAAATTATTCTTATCTAATCATTGAATAGAAATTCCGTATTGGTCTTGTGACAGAACGCAACCTACTACTCGTATTGATGCAAGATTTGTTTGTTTGCTTTTCAGGTAACCTTGTATTACCGTTGTTTTAACTTTCCCCAATGAATGAAGGACAGCTACAGAAATTTTACTACCTTGACGCAAAACTTAAAGAAAAAATCTAATTTGACGTTAAATTACCGGTGTGAGCACAGTTTCAACTGTTAGGAGACATTACAATGACAGTAGAAATGGCAAAAGTGTTGAGGCAAAACCTCTCAATTTTGTATATTTCATAGGAGAAAGTCATGGTCACAAAATGTCTTTTCTCCAATCCTTTAAGAATTCGGTTTTGTGCCGTGATAAAAATGAGACGTGGACAGGAGTGAATCAAATATTAGATAACTTATTTTCATATATCTATTTCACATAGATGTGTTGCCTCTTTACAACAATATCTCGTTGACATCAGCATTCGTTTCCTTCCAGTAATTTCCTTAGAAACTAAATGGAATATTTAAGTTCAGTCCAGTGAATTTCTCAAGCGGAGAAAATTCTTAGCTCTCCAGGGAGAGCAGTAAATCCGCGGTCCCTTTTCTTAGTTTTTTTGTAACGTGTAAATATACCCTGCTACTAGCACGAAATTCGGCGTCTACGAATTGTTCGAACACTCCGAATTAAATTGTTAAAAGAAAATGTAGTTACAGTAGTGTTCTGTTTTATATCTGATTTATCTGCAATTGAATAATCTTACAGAACTGGCCCTTGCGGGGATAATTAAATTTGCCAATCATACAGCTCTCGGTGCTTTCATTTGAAGATTTATTAGATGATATTATCAAGTCCATCTGATTCTGTTCTTCATCTCTTGGAAGTTTATGAAAACAATGTTAATCAACTCTAGCCCTGTGAGTCTGCGAACCTCCTTGATCCGTTTTTCTTCTTGCTTTCGGTACAACGAAATGGGCGGTATAAGACTTAGAAATGACGGGACCATGAAGGAGCAGCGGGAGCAGATGAGACTTTATTTGATCGGTTCGAAGCGGCCGGGCAAAAATATCAATATTCGGAACTTTGATGAGAAATTCTTAAATAAGCATTGGAAATCGGCGGAAGACAATTAACTTATTAGATTTCAAAATGTTATCGGGTTGCTCCAAATCTCGTCTTCTTGCAAAACCGCCAGATACCCTAAGAAATAAAGCAAAGAAATCTCTGAAAAGTCTTTTCGCAATTGGCTGACAAAAGTGTACGTGTGACCAACATATTTTAATTTAGTGAACCAAAAATTGCCAAAAATATCATTTATATTTTCATTCATATAATTCATTCATTTAATTCATAATTACGTATTTAAATACATTAGTATGATCATTTGTATTTTGTAAAAACAGGGATAAATTCCACACATCTAAATGAAGTATATTCAATAAAAACCTAAATGTTAAATACTATAAACATTGCATCAAACTCTTTGTACACATACCTGCAACTTAACACGGATTGTCTCATGATAGTAAGTTCACGTAATGATTTTGCTTCAAGACTGTTGCTGGAAAGAGACGTAATAATAGGCATTTAATGTGCAGTGTCTCGAATCAAATAATTGAAACCAACAAAACACAAATGAATGCCCGAAGAGAACAAAGGCAAACGGAATGCAAAGAGAAGACCAGAATCCCCCTAGTGAAACGTAGAGGCCAAGCCTCGTGGCGCGCGCGGATCGGCCATCGGCGGCCGCGCCGCCCGACATTCCCGCTCGCGAGCCCTGAGCTTCGTGACGCATGGAGAGGTGCGATTCGCCCGCGCGCCACCAGAATTCTTTGAGCACCGCTCCCACCGCCCTCACAGTCGCCATGCTGCGCTTAAACCCCCCCCAATTGTCAGGCGGGCCTCCCTGGCCATCCCACCCCATTATCCAACCATCTCATCAGCTCCGCAATCCAACACCCTTCCAACATAGAACGTGCCCGCTACACATGGCTTCGTCGACTCACCAATGAATCACCGCACCAATCCATACTAGAACTAGCCCACCACGCCATCAACTCACCATCGTTCCTTCCCCTTGCACCACCCCACTGCTGCACCATCCCACCACTGCACCATCCCACCACTGCACCATCCCACCACTGCACCTTACCTAGTATTGCACTATGTCGCCCCTGCACCAAGCCACCACTGCAGCAGTCACCTCCTCATCAGTTAACAGCGCATCATTTTACCTCCTTGCTACTTCTTAAACCTGCAAACCATCTTCGTCATTGCCATACTTTCCACCCACTCACGCAACAACCCAACAATAATTTTCACCTACCACCTCACAACCCCAGTATTTCGTCATAAAACCGGTCCTACACCCCGTCATTTCAATACTTCATTTTCCAGTTAGTTTTCGTTTCGCTAACCCGTTTTCTTCAAGTATTGTCTTTAGATGACAATTATCGCATTACTGTTGTTGTTTCCTTCTCTTGACTAAATTACAATATTATCCGCCATTCCCGCCAATTCAGTCATATCTTCACCAAGTGTATATTCTCCTACACTTTTGAATCTCATCCTACTTATCCTCGTGCATTTCGCGCGAATTCATTCAAGCGCTTAACGCCGCTTCTATCATCCACGCGCCACGGCATTGCCATTTTCCACCTCTGTGCCGCCCAGTCTCGTCCTAACTCCACTTGCTGTTCTCTTTCTCAGCCCCCGTGGCCGTTCCTCGCGCCTACGGCTTCCCGTGCCGGTGCCGCCCCCGCCGCCGCCGCCTTCGCTAGCGCCAGCGTCGCATTGCAGCACGCCGGCACGGTCAGCGCCTGGGTGCGGCAGGAGCGGCGCGGCGCGGCGCGGCGCGACGCGGTGCGGAGAGGAGCGGGGCGTGGAGGGGCGGGGGCGGGGTGGGTTGGTGTGGGACGGGGCGGGGGCGGGACGGCTAGAAACCCCCGGGCGATTAATTTCAGGTATGTGACCATCTGGCCGCGCTTCTTTGTTAGCGGGTCGGCGAGCGGGACCCAGCCGCCCGCCTCTGTCCGGCGCCGCGCCGCTCACGCCGCCCCGCCCCACCCCCGTCCCGCTACTCCACGTCCCCGCTCGACTCTCCACCAAGGCGAGGCTTTTCAGGAGGAGAATGGCATCAACTTTTGGTATTTTTGTTGTCGAATTCGACGAAGGGTGTGTAAAAGAAGTCGTCTAGGGACTGAAAATCTTCGGAGATGCCTTTAGAGTAGTTTTCTCGACAGTATTTACGATGTATTGTAGTGTGCTTCTCTTGTTACGAGTCGCGTGAAACCGATTTTCTAACTTCGTTGTTTGTCTATCTCATTACAGCAGACGGCGTTAAATGCTGGGACTGACATTGTGTATTGTCCGGGGAGCTGCTAGCTGTTTTATTTCGAGGAGTGTTACTGCGGTCTTCGGAGCTTTGTTTTCGTGCGCGGTTTCGCGAGTCATGTTTCACATTCCTTCCCTTCGTCTGGAGCTGCAGACGTCTTTTAGCGAGATCAATAAGGAAAACGCTCTTTTGATTGCGCTAAATCAATACACGAGATTTCTGTCGTGGTTTCAAGATTTGAAGAAGCGTCTGAATAAAAGGAAGCCGCACTTTTAAAAAGATGCACTTGTATGCGAACGTAACATTATAAAGATCTCTAAACCATTGTCTATTGTAATAGTTCAGTATAAATGATACTTTGTATGTAAAACGTACGAATACTGACACGGGACAAGTGAAAGAACATAATGAAAGAATAAATAGTGGTATTATAAAAATTAATAAAATAATACTGCTTTATAAAATCCTTAGAAATGTTGAAAAAATATGAAATATTTGAAGTTCAAGTCTTGTTTGCCCGGTTTCACAAAAATTGAATTCTAATTTTTGACAGAATTAAGTTTTTTAATAATTGTTCGAAAAAATTTGATGAAAACTGTACAACCATTATTGTGAATATCATTTTTATCAATGAATTGGCCCACATGAGTTAAGAAGGACAAACCTACTTTCTGGAGAAGCATTCAAGACAACTACTGCATAAGAAGAAGAAGAGGAGAAGTATCTACAACTGTGAACTAAGTATTTGTATGGCGCTGGATGGAGTGATTGCGAAATTGTAGTATGTTCATGACTCGAACATCATCTAAACATTTTTCAGAATGTGAAATGTGATGTGTGCAATATTGCCCAGCTACAGCGAATCATCCTAAATTACAGGCTTTTCTGAATCTTAATTTTTTATGAATGGGATGGAACCTTAAGTTCCATAGGTGATATAATGACAAATTTGATCCAAAATATTAGTCCTGAAAATGATTACAGTTCGTTCACATACAATGTATTACTTTTTAAACTTTCTTTTTCTTTCTTGCCACTTACATTGTATCAGCGGATCAGTTTTCTTGATGAAAAGAATAAATTCCTTCAATACCTTGCGAATGGTTAGGAATGAGATTATGTGTAGTAAATATCACATATTTGCCAAAATTCAAACCCAAATTTCTCATTGAAATCTTTGTAGATCAGTTAGAAAAATTACGCTATGGAATCAGCAATGTATCTTTGACGAAATCTATTAATTTTATGGGTTGAAAGGACTGATATTCATCTCTATTTAGTACGTTGTAGAATTCTATTCACTGTACTGATAATTGGTATGCGTACGTATATTGTTAAATTATTGTTGTTTTCTGTCTTGGACTAGATTTTTCTAATCAAATAATAAATTCTAGTCAATTTCAATTTCAACCTTAAAACTTAATAGTGCTATTCAAACATTTTCTGACATTTGTCTAATTTAAATCGATCTGCTCAAGCAATTACAATAACTACAGAAAGACGTCTTTGCATCTAGTGAGGTAGAAGGAATGTTCACGAAGGTCTCTCCCAGCGGTTAGAAATCTGCTTCTGTAATTAGTATAGACGAGATGAGATCTGCTTACATTGCCTAATAGATATTCTATATTTGCGTATAGAAGTGTGTCCATAGTGATCATTTCTGGAAATGAGCCTTGGGAACAAGATACCGGATTTCAGTGGTAATAGATTGGAAACAGGTGGTCTGGTTTCGCACTGCTCGAAATTCCTCTGCCTACAGTAGAGCGGCCCTTGGAAGTTAGGTAGAGATAATGGGCAGAGTAAGGTAACTATTGCAATTGGTACTTATCGGGGTAGTCTAGATGGTGGAAAGCCTCGCACTTGGACTGGTGTGTATGAAATGCTTGAAGTGACCTAATTTAAGGGTTCATGACCTCTAAGCAAAATTGCTCCCATGTGCGTTTCCCATTATAGTGGTTTGTTTGAAATAAAATATGGATATAAAAAGAAATATAATATTTTTACAAATTTTGAATCATGTTTCATTATATTAGTTTAAAAAAAATAATAACAAAATAATAAAATAATAAAACAAAATAATAACAAAATAATAACAACAATAATAACAATAATAATAACAACAATAATAACAATAATAATAATAATAACAATAGTAATAACAATAATAACAACAACAAAGATAATTCAGTTGCATTATAATTGAAATGCAACATGCATGCATTGAAATGCATGGAAGGATGTTATGATAAATTAAAATGTGTGCACTTATATTGCAACCCGTTCTAATTTTTAGGTAAGACCCCTTTATAATTATTATTAAAAATCATCATATAAACTTAAACGTACTCGTATTGCAAAATACTGCTTTTATTGCACTGATAATGTTTAGAGTTCATTTGTTGTATTCACTATAGTCAAAACGCTGCTGAAACATGGTACAAAATTCTCGTGGTTCCCTGTGAATTTTTGAAACACGCTCTGTTATATTTTAATATAATGAGGATAATGCACATTTTTATGAACTTTCCGATGAATTAGTCTGAAGACTTCTATTATAAAAATAATGGATCCAAATGAAAAATTCATCTCAGAAGAAATGTTAACGCTCATAGGGTCTTTAAACAAATTAGAGTTGCTGATACTCGTATATTACGGAAGGCTTGGGTACATTATAAAACTACTAAAGAGCAATGGTGTCATTTCCTTCATCGTCATCGCATTTTTCGGATTCTGAGATTTTTGGAGGCAGGGTCACTTGGAGGAGATACTGTACGGAAGTTTGTGCGTGGTCACAAACAAAGCAAATGTGGAGGATTTTCAAGTATTTTATATTTTGTCGTTTCAATTGAAAAGCAAATAGTGACTTTTGGCTTTTGGAAAAATTGATTACTCTTGACAGATTATTTTCACACTTATTTATGAAGTAGAATCCAACTCTTTGACGAAATTCAGAGAATGAGACGTGTCTTGTCAGAATTTTGAAAAATGTTTTTACTTTGCTAGAATGACGCGTAGGTCCATCTTCACTGTTGTGAATTATTTCAAGTTAAATAAAATGTACTCAGTTTCACGCGAATGTTTCTTTATTAGCGTTTATAAGTGAAAAAAAGTAATGTTAATGCAGATATAGCTGGACAACATAAAAAATTATTAATTTCAGACAAAGTAGTGGGTTCTACAAAGGTAAATAATACGGAACAGAATTTGGCGTGCTGACACGTCTTCAGTAGAGAATTCTAGATTAGATCTCATTGAACATAAAAAATACTGTAAAACGTGATATGCGACGTATGGGAGCAGATGTTCAATTTTCGCCCGTTTTCTTGATCTCCCTGTTCACTACCCCCTCATTTTATTACCCTGTCTGGCTGTTCTTGGCGAGACACCCCGCCTATGGGCCATGGCCTACCAGCAGCGTCCCGGCCTCGCGGCCGTGGGTTAAGGGGGTACGTGTGACTAACACGAAGACATCCCCACGCGGTATGCTTTTCTTCTCAACTTGAGAAGTAAGTTTTCTCGTTGTCACACAGCAACAAATACTGAGGCATTGCAAGGAAAACTCGCATTATAATCTTGCCCGACCGGGAATCGAACCAGGGGTCGCATCATGGAAAGCGAGCACTCTGACCAATGCCCTCACGGTTTAGCTCATTTTACTACCCTACTAATTATGAAGAAAGGTGGTTAGGAAAGTTGAATTATTAATAAAGATAATAACGAACGTTGTTTCGTAACATATCAAAAGAAGTGTTTGCTCCCGTGCTATTGCAAACTGGTCGAATCTTCAAACGAGCTACACATTTGATTGATATTTATATAGATGACAGATAAATAAACCTTCATTCATCCCCCATCTAGCAAAATGAAAACTTAAGGGAAACGCAAGAAAAGTGTTCGTGAAGTTACATTTACTGTCCAAAAGCAAAGCAAGATAACAATTCCACATTTTCTCTACATATCAAGACGAACTCGATAAAAAAACTAAACGAAACACAGAAAAACTGGAAGCTGAATGAAAGACCTGATCGAGGTCGATACAGCTACATATTAAAAATGTGTATAAACTTTGTGCATAAGAAGCCACGAATAGCACTAAATGGTGCGTTTTTGCCTTGTACTGAAATTGTGTTAATATACCATTAATGATGGTGTCGTCCTCAATTTCAGAAAATGTTCACTACAAAAATATTTGTAAATTTTAATAGAACGCTTTGTAATATGTTTTAAATGAATATTTGATGTAGAGAAATGCAGTTATTTTCATAATTAGTCAATACTTGTAATTGTTATACAGTGAAGTCGTGATGCAATTTTTTTGAACAATCAGTAGAATTTCTTCTTTTAGTAAAAACAAATTTTATAGTTTCTTATAATTTATGTGAAAAAGGAGTTTCTTGACTTAGAATTATAATTAAGATTTTTTAATGATATATGGAATTAGTTTAATATTTTCTTTTTTCAGATGTTCCCGCTAGAAGTTGAACTACAAAGAACACCAGAAAGATTTAAATAAGCAGTCTTTTTGAGGTATGTGCCTTTATATCCTCCATTCCCTCGGCAGATAATAACGGTAGTGTCTTCCACTGTGAGAAAGATGCTAGTTTGATCACATGGGGGTGAATGATGACAATAGGTTCAAGATAATGGATAGGACGACCTTCAGATGGAGCGCATGGTAATATAAGGGGGCGAATCACCCACAATCACATGTTGAAAACCTCCATTCTTTGCATGTAACGAACCCACAATCGTGTTCGCGTTCTTGCACCATGCTCCATTTGCACCACTAACGCAGGCATATACGTGCCAAATATATTATTTGTTTTAAATTATCAACCGTTTCTTGACAGCATTTGCAGTTAACAAAGATTGAAAATAAAATATGGAAGGTTGATGATTTCCCATGCCGATAAAAATTATTGTATATGGAATATTTATACGAAATTTGTTTTTACCATCCGTCTGTTTTATAATATGAATTGTACGTGAAGTATGAAAAAATATTTAACTTTTTTGACTAGATTACTTGATTTAATGCAATATTGGTTTTTAATTATGCTAAGTAAAATAAAATAAATTAATATTCATGGCCTGGTGTTAAATTGTTTTTTTTAATTTAATTATTAAGGTCGGTCTTCAACTGTTGAGTAATATAGCAACCACTGGAACTTTTAGCTTTGGGGTAACGGTGGTGGAACACGTACTAACAAGCACAAATATTCACGGGATTCGAACGAACCCTTGACAAGGCAGCAGGTATGGTCCTTTCAGCCTTAGCGACCACGGCTATTAAAGCTGGCGATGTTGAAAATTTGATTGTTGCTGAAAATAGAGCAGGCTGGGTTACAATGCTTTTTTTGTGAACATCTTTGTAGGGCTCCTGCATTCTGAACAAAGGTCGACATAGAAAGTGCGCAGAATGTAGTGCATTTTCCGTGCACTCTTATGTACTCTTCAAACTATAACTTCATCATATTACAATACATGTTTTATCTTTATATTGTATACTCTGGAATAACTCCCTCTTCTGTTACTCGGAATTGCTCATTTTTGTCGATTTTAAGTTCGAGTAAATGGCATGTAATCTTCTATGTATTCTTATAAAGTACATATTTATGTAATAAATTGGTTGCAAACTTGCAGACACTAACTTTCATGAACCGTTCTTTAGACATTTATATTCATTATCAAGTGATGAACATACATTATTAATTGCTGTTCCTATCTTTCAAGTGTGTTTACTTGGTCTAGAACCTCGAGAATAGGTAATATATTGATAAATCTAGACATTGAATACCAGTTATCTAAAAAATACCTCTGCTGTTATTAATAATTGAAGGTTCAGACTGAAATAATAAGATTGATTCAATATATCCTTCGCTTAAGATTTTAATATGACACTGAAATAATTTTGTCCGTCACATTTTTGCACTAAAGGTTTTGTTCATTACATATAAATTTTATACTTCATAGTTTGATGGTTGTCAATTGTTTTGGGAATTACTGTTTAATACTTCTGTTATTTTTAGGTATATTTGTGTATGGTCATTTCTTTATTCTCATTTTGGCACGCAGGAGTAAAACCACGACGATACACAGTAGTGTAATTTCAGACTTTTAGAAAATAGTTTCTTACTTTAAAATATTTAAAAAATATAATTTTCAGCCAATATTCTACAATACTCATTAGTGTCATCAATATTAATAAATACTCAAATTGCGTTAACAATATTAATAAATAGTCATGTCCTCCATATTAACGATGATAAAAATAAAATTTGGAAATTGTTACTATAGCTATCAGAAGTTGCATCTGAATTTGTAATATCTTTGTATAATAAAGATCTTCAGAAGTTCATTAATAATTATTAAACGTAAGGAACAATTTGCGAAAGAAATAATTCAAAGGAAGGCAAATGAAATTCCATAAAGTAAAGGTATCGCCTGTCTGCTTTACAGAGGTCTGAAAATTCTGTGCCACTCGTACAGACAATTTAAAAGGTTAAGGCTATACCAAGAAAATCTAAAAAAAAATATCCATCTGTTTGGTATAAATTAAGTACAAGAAGTGGATTGACCTTAGTGAAAGAATGCCAGAAAGTCTTTGCACTACAACATTTTTTACTGTGTTTCACTTTCTTCGTTACATCTGAATTTTATACTTTATATTTTGATGGTAGACAATAGTTTTGAGAAAATATTATTGTACCGGCAAAAAATTGTATTCATAACTCAAAATTTATCAGAGTTTATCATTGTATTATCTCTTTCTTTTTTATTTCTGGTTACACATTTCAACTGCGAATGGGAGAGTTTAAAAATCATTTCACTGACAAGTGCACAAAAATAAATATTGAGAGACTTGTTTGTTGACTTTCCTGACATTCAGAAATTTGGTTTACTGAAATATTTAAATTAAATTATACTCTTTTGTTCACAATACATTATGACGTATTTACTAAAGAACAGACACACTTTTATTGATTTATTCACAAAAGTTGACAATTAAATACTTTAAAAAATGTAGTCTACAATATTGATCAAAGGTTTAAGACTATAGTAAAAACTCCTGATGTCTTCTTGGTTCCAAACTTTGGTCCTAGACAGTGTATTTCTTCCTTCATATTGTAGTAAGTGGCAATATTTATACAATGACGCATAGTAAATGGAAAGGTGGTTTTGAAAAATAAGTTAGAAATATAAAGTTTAACTACAAATATTCAATTTGTACAAGAAATATTCTCCACATCTTTGGCCCTTTCCCTCCTTGTATTACTGCGTTTACTCACTAGACAGAAAAAAGTATGTAGTTCTCAGAGTGCATACGTGGACATTAATGTTAGATATTAGTCTTCTGAGCACATGTTCACGAAAATATAGGATGAGCTACAACATTTTACTACAATTGTCAGTATTCTTATTTTGTGTAATAAAGTTAATCATATAATGATGTATACTACTACAAATATTTAGAGTGAAATACAAAGACGGAGAGTACGAGGTATGGAATACACGGGAGTGTAGAGTTCGTTTATATTGTGTACAAATAGAATTTTTGTTGTGAGACTTTTATCTTTGTAAAATCTAATACTTTAAAATTACATTACATGATCAATTTCTGCGAGGCATTACTGAGTGATTACAAAAGAGAGTACACCTAGGAAAAAACAAACAGCTGTGAAGGGCTGTAGTTTGGGACCTAGAAGACATGTCATTAATTTTGACTGTAGTCTTAAAGTATTGACCGTTTCTATAATATAAATTAACACAACCCGTCACCTTAGAAGCGTTGATTCTGTCATGCAAGCTGTTTTGTACGATGTTTTACCTACTAAATTTGTTTTCTAACTCAAAGGAAGGCACAAAGGAAGTTTCGTTCAGCGGTGGCACGAGATGTGGTCCTCGGTCTTTCTGACTTCATTCTCTCCTCTTACCCTAACTTAATTAAACTGTCCAAGAAAAGCAACAGATATAGTAAAAATGTGAAATATTTTGGAGGTAATGTTAATGCCACAAAAGTATCCCATATTTGCGGAGCAAGGCTTTTACAACGCATATTTATGTCATCATACATTTCATGATCCACTGTTATTTCACGTTATAATGGAACCCGAGCACGAATCATTTTGCTATTCTCTGGCAGACACAATAAGATTTAATGTTTACAAAATTAAAGTTATCATAGTCAGTTACACCAATAATTGTTTCAAGATATTCGTATGACGAAATTATTGAAAATAATTCCATTTAACTCATAATTAGTCATTTATTTTAAAATATACATTGTTTAAACCATTTTAATGATAATATAGAGACACGGAAACCTTTACTAGTTTAATATTTCCCCTTTCCACATGAACAAGACATGTAAGACGTATTATTTATGTATCATGGGAAAAATAACTTATTTAAAATAATATTCTTGACAAGTAATTGTATTTTCCTTCAATATACATTTTTAAGGAACACTACATGCAATTTAGTATTTTAATTGGAAACGTCGAAGGAATATCCAAAGGAATTTTATCTATTATGCAACACCACCTATACCTTCGTCAGCAATATATTTGGTCAGCGTTATTTTTTATTTAAACGTGTAGCTAGTTTGCCTATGCAAATAGTTTCTATGACAGAAGCAAACATTTGTTTATTATCAAATGCTGTTTAGACGCTCGTTGCTATCTTTATTTTTTATTCAATTATGTATAGTAAAAAGAGTGGGGGCAGGGATTTTAGAGATCTGGACATAGATACGTCATGCACAGATTTGACTGTTTTTTTAGGCGATTAATAAATCTGTACGGATAAAATTTCTAGTAGGTGGCTGGAAATTAGGAAAAAAATCCTTTGGAATGCATGCATTCAGCGTGTGTCATCTCTCAGGAAATTTCAGAGACTATCGTAAAAACGTACGGATTCTACTTGGGTGGAGTGAGAAATGGGAAGGCCAAGTGTGTGGCATCGAACAGCCTCCACACTGGACCAGGCGGAAAGGCACGCAGAGTGAGAAGGGCGTGGCAGGGCGGAGCGTGTGGCGGAGCGGTGAGCGGTGAGCGTGGCGCGGGGAGCGGGGCCAGGAACGCGGGGTGGAGAGCGGGGCGAGGAACGCGGGGAGCGCCGTGCGGCAGAGCCTGAAACCCGTGACACGAGAAGTATGGCGCAGGGCGGCTGGAGAGCCTGTCTGAACGGCCACCTTTCGGTAATCCGAACACGCCCGTTGCGAGACTATGCTCAAATTGAAAGTCGCTGGATGTAGTATTGCGCTTGTTGATGTAAGCAAACACGAAGGGAATGCATAATGTACACTTTCATTACGATATCAAACGAGGATATGGGCATTAATCGTCTTAAATCTGTCTTGCTTTAGAAGGTTCATAAATGTTCTGATCAACTTACGATACAATTGGAGGCTTTTCATCTCGTCGTATTAAAACGTATAAAAGTATATCATTTGTTTTTACGTCAATACATTCAGATTTGAAAATACGAAGTCAAAACCTCTTGACACAAAACCTCTACACACAGCGCAACTTCCAACAAGGAGAGGTGAAAATAGAGCATTAAAACTGATGCCTCTTGGGATCAGTTTTGGTGGTCTACCGAACCTACATTCTCAAATATTTGTTTCTGAAATGAGTTTACTGCTGTGATATAAATCAAATGCACAACGCCGGAAAACATTTCTGAGATATGAATTACATAAATCTGTCTAAATAAAATTTAATGTTTTATTTTTAGTTGATACTATATCAATACATTTTCTGTCACTTTCGAGCCTTCATATACAGTGGAAAATGGTAAGGAATTGTAGCATTCATGAATATTCTACTATCGTAGACTATTCTACACATGGATATTATCTAACGCTCTCAGTGCGATCGATAAGTCGAGCAGTGCATTTTCGCGACCGCACGCGAATCGCGTTTATTCCACTTGGCGACATCGGCGACCCGAGCGGGCGGAGAGCGGAGGCGGAGTGCAGCGCTGCGTCCACACGCTGGACCGCGACGGGGCGGGGCGGGGCGGAGCGGGGCGAGCTGGAAGCGGCGGCGGCGACGGTGCGGCGTGAGAAGTGCTGCGGGGGCGGCACTACGCAGGGTGGCGTGAGATCCTCGCCCCTCCACGCTTGTGTTGCTTTATTTCGTGCGCGTCCCCGACGTGGGAGTGGGCGCATCGTTGCCGCCCCCATCCCCGCTGCCCCCGCCCCCGCCTCCGCCCCCGCCACCGAGGCCGCTGACCCTCGGGCGCGCCGTTCGGCCCATCTGGATTTGGGAGCCTATAATCAGTGTCAGCACCGCCTAGCCGCTGCAGGACTCTCCAGACCTCCTCGGACCTTCGCTTTCGACGGACGAGCACGTGTAAGGGGCGCAACGTGAAATTAAAAACTTTACTTCATCAGAGGCCGCTGTTTTTCGAAACGTCTCGCCTGCCGTTTGAAGTACTTTCGCTCCTACCTTCGCATGTTACCATTGAAATACCCTGGCTGCGAGCTTCCCCTAGCCGTTCATTTACCGGTCGGGTGTTTAAATCGTTGCGTTCTCTTAGCTCGCTCGAGAGACGTAGTTTCTGTAATATAAGGAGGGCATGTTTCTATTTCACTCCAAAGAAAGAAAAAATACATATTAACTTTAATTGCAACAGAACATGTACAATTTCTTTCATTTGTTCATAAAGATATTGAAAAGCGATGTATCAGGTAAACATGAAATTGAAAATTTGATTCAGCATCGGCTGAATCACTATTTCTTTTGTCTATGACAATCTCCGCTTATTTCTTCATTTTCAGAAAATTATGGAAACTTTTTTTAGCACGTTTTCGTAACAGTCTAATACACTGAAGGAATTTAATAAGAGAAAACGGCAATAAAGTATTCTCTCATTTGCGTCTTCGGAGATTTCGTAATACTATGACAAGGATATAACCTTGACATACTCGTTGAATGAGATAACGAATGAAAAGTTCGCTTCATTCATGTTATAAACTGTAATTTCTAATTCAGTACTGTTAGCGTGCCATTTGACAACTTATCTAAATCTATTGTGATTATGGAGTTTACGTAAAATCTCAGATACTTCCTTGAGAGGTAGAGTCATTCATAGTATTCGTAACTCGTTCTGGGTGCTTTTGATGTTCATTTTCCCAGGGATGGACTTGGGTTCAAATTATCCTTCCCATTAAACTAAGAATGCCATGTCTCTTTGCTCTGTGCTGTACGTCGCTGAATTTTTGAAAACATTACGTCTAAATTGTGAGATTTTCCCAGAAATGCCCCGAATTATTAGTTCCATGTTTTTAGCAAGTTATTGTGATCGTGGGAACATTAGATGTACGGTATTTAGTTGGCGGTAATCGAACAGGGAAGTACGTGTACTGGTACGCTTTTGAGAAAGTTGTACGAAAGGTCACCCAGTGCTTGGTGTTCGTTCACTGAATGGCCGTGATTGTAAACGCAACATCGTTCATCGTTTCAAGTTGTGTCTTTTCAGATAACCATATCCATTCATTCACGAGCCCCAAACGTGTGAGTAGCAGCTGAGCCGCTCTAGTCAATGAAAATGCGAGCCACGCCGCTGCGTGAGCCGTTCGGAGAAGTAGTCGTTACTGGGCAACTCTGGGAAGAGCACCCCCAGAACGTGTGTACGGGGCCCGTAAACACTTACGCGAGACGAAGCGGGGATGCGGGGTGACCACAGGGCGGCGGCGGGCGACGGGCAGCGAGCGACGGGCTGACGGGCGCCGCCGCCGGCGCGCCGCCTTCCTTCCGCCTTTGGCCGACGTCGTCGGCGGGACGTCGCGGCGGACGGCGTCGGGGCGTCGTGGGCACGGTGGGCGAGGCGCCGTCGCCTTTCCCGCGCCCGTCTCTCGCCGTCCACTAGCGCCCTGCGCCTCTTGCGGACGACCCCGCGCCATCGACCTGCCCAAGGCGGCGACGCCTGCGCCACGCCGCCCCGCCCGCCCCCCGCCACCCCGGCCCCCCCCCCCGAAAAACGCAACCCTGCCTGAAAGAACCCCGATAAATCCACAAAAGAACTCCTTTTCCACTTGTCTGTATCGTTTTACCTGCCCGTCCCTCGCTTTACTTTGTCCCCAGTCGGAAGATATCTCCTCGTAATTGTTGAGTATACATTTTCCTTTGAGTCCCATTTATGATGCTCCACTCCTTCGTCATTACGACCCCTTTGCCTTTATGACTGCTTTATTTTTGACCTAGTCTATATCGGTCGCTTATCGTTGTCTTTCGGGGACAACGGTGTGCAAAGACGCCCCCGAAAGAGAGTGCTTTACGTCAGCGACGTCTCTTGTCTGAGAATGCTGTAGTATGATGGATGCCCCGGGAAGCGAGCTTGCATCCCTGAAAGCGGGCGGGCGGGCGGGCCTTAGTCCGGGCGGGCGCGGCACGACGCGACGCGGGGTGGGGCGGGGCGGGGTGGGTGGGCAAGCGAACGGCGGACGTGCGGGCTGGCGGGGGTGGGGTGGGACCGACGGCGGAGGATGGCCGCTCGCCCGTCGCTCGTCCGCTCCAAGATGTCTCTCTTGGCGGAGACTGGCGGCGTCGCCATGGCGTTCTGCCACGGGGCTTTCGCCTTCGTTCCCTGCCTCGGGCAGCGCCCTCGCTCGTCGATAATGCCGAAATAGGAGGCTTCCAGCGGAGCTTGCGATGGACGCTCGGTGGAGACCTTGTAAATGGGGTTAGGGATTTCACGCAAAGCGCCACCGAAGCAGATGAACATATATCAATTAACTATCTGCTTGTGAAACGAATTGTAATATTACATTGCTTTAGTGCGTGGTCCATTTCGCTTTTGGTACTTCTTTCTGTCAGGGGTACGCTATGCCTGGGTTGACAAAGAGTTAACTATACCTTCCTAGCGGCTAGTTCCCGAGCGACTGATTGTGTTGGTGAATTTCAAATTCAAGGCTATTTGGACTAGGTGTACAAACTTAAATTTTATTTAACTGGAATTATTCAGTTATCTTCTGATATATTTTGCGTTAGTATCAATTTTCCACTTAAAATTAATGTTTTTCGAGCAAATTATGGTCTATACAAACAATACTTTACCAACTCTATGTATTACATATACGCTTTCCTACTTACAACTGTCTTCATTCTGATAATTGTGAACTATTAATTGATGAGTTTCGCTCTAAACAGGAATTGCAAGTGCTCTCTCCATCCAGACGGATAATTAATAATTAAATGTTTAGTGTCGTATTTAATATTGTAAAATATAATTTGTTTGCTAGAAATTTTATATTTATTTAAATGTTTTCATACAATCAGTATGCTTTGAACACATATTATTTCTATTCTATGAATCAACTTTGCAAGTCCTTTCGAGTTCCAGTTCACGAAACTGCAAATCACCCAAACCGTTATGGATGGAATATCTGTTTTGTTCTACATTACAGTAGTTGAGAAATGAAAGCGTAATTTATACCCTACATGTAGTAAAGGAGTAGACTGTGTTTGCGTGCGATGTCATTCTACTCGCCTTAGATTAGTGAGGAACATACAATTTTTGTCCTGATCCAAACAGATCATTCTAAGGAAAAAAGTAGACATTTGTCTCTTGGGTGGGGAAAATCAAGCACATAGAACGCGTTTTGTGGAGGCTTTAAGGTACCTAGAGCGGTATTCAAAAAGTACTGTATTACTGATTACTACTGTATTTTTAGCCGGATAGTTTTAAAATATTCTGGAAGAATGCAAGAAAATAAACATTTTTTGGGGAAATTTAAGGAATCTATAGACTAGTAAGGCTGCGTGCATCCATAGTAACGGCATGAATTATTATGCCAATGCCTTTCTGAAATAAAATGAACTGTTACCACACAATTCATAAGACTGATGGTCCTTAAATATAAGTTTGCTTGGAAATATTTTTTTTTTAAGAATTTCTAACGATACATTTTTCTAGTACATTTCTAAACCCGAAAATGGACAAGGCAGGCAACTGTATTGTGTTTAAACGTTCTGTTTATTATAAACTTGTGTGACTCAAAGATTTTTAACATTAAAATTCCCATTAGATGCGCCCCGGAATGCTAGTTAAGAATATATTTTCATCCTAATCGTTATTACGCTTATCAACACATGACATATTTTATTAATTGTTTCAAGAAAATCTTAGACAAAGATGAAGTAAATACTAGGGCATTTCTGTTAACTACAAAAATAAATAGCACATCTATTACAATATAAAATAATTGTTCCACAGTATTGTGTTAGTTACATTAATTCTGCTTGAATCCATTAGAAATAACGTGAAAACTTATTATATAGTCAAGATACAACACAAAAATATGCGACGATGAATATTGTTTGGAAATGACATACCTATAAATCTGAATTTTTGTTATAATTTTTACTTGTTTTATGCTAATATTTTATATCGTGTCTCCAAACAATAAGTGCAGAGCACCTTAACAGAAAGTGAATTGCATTTCATGTTTTCACTATAAATAAAGATATAATTCCTTGATGCGCGAGGTTTATTACAATTTACAATTAATTTTTAGAATTAAGCATCCTAAGGCAACTTGGTATTTACAATAATTTTGAATGTCTTTTAAGTTAAATACTGGACTTTTATAGAATACACATTCTTAAATAAAAATGATTCGTTGTACTTGACTGAGGTGCATTTTATGGACTATTTATTTACAAAACATCGAATATTTTCGGTATACTTCCAAACGTTTTTATCATCTTAGACTTATAATGACACTAGCATCAACTTTAACAAAACGAATGTTCTATGAAAGAAAAAAAAACGAATTGTTTTTCAATTTTATGTAGGCATTTAACTTTGCTTTGAAAATTAATTTATGTAAATAATGTTTATTTGAAAATACGAAAATTAATACACAATTTTTTATTATATTAAATAATGATATCTTCCTTAACAATCCAGTTCTGCTAGGGTGTACAATCCACCTCAGCTTCCAAATATCAGAAGAATTAATGAAAACTATATTTACCTCCACATGATTACGAAAAATAAATATTTAAATATATTTGTTAATCGATAACCATTAACAGTTAATGATGCTTTTGCACCTCTGCTGAAAAATAGTCTCTCCAAAGCGGCAGTGGTCGCACTTCTGAAAAAGGCTTCATGTGGCATTCATAATTATTGTAAGATCTTACCACTTTTATGAATGCATGTTCATATTTAGAAATGTAAAAGCATTTTCTACGTTTTTGCAAGATTTACTTTCTATATTTGTTATTTGCTTATCAGTAATTAACGTTGTACGCTTTGAATCTGAAAGCTTGGCTTCCATTAGAAATTGACCCGCGGTTCGAAAATGCCAGAGTGGGAATTGCCTATGGATTATATAAAAGCATTAACTCATGTTGTTTTGCCTCGCCACCACAGCTGACAGTTTCCTTAGGGTTTTTGTTGTTGCTAGTAAGTGCAAAGAGCGTGTCCCATTCGTTCCGTCATGACGTCTAATCTTCCAAATAGCAGGTGCCTGGTATAATTTGGAATTCAGCACTGATATAAAAAATAGTTTTCGATTGCAATTTTAATTTAAAAATTACTTGCACAGTGTTGTATGTGAAACGCGTTCAATCCATATGTAAATGACATGTGAGTTAGAGATATTATTACCAGGAAAAAATGAAACTTCCCTTTTTGGTTGAAATATACTTAAATAAATAAATACTTCAAGCTATTTTAGGCTAATTTTCGTGAATTATCTTTATTCTAAGTATTGGTCAAATATTGTGTAAATACGATGTCTCAATGCTATAGGTAATCACAAAAAAAATTTCGGTTTTCACTCACGAATCCGTAGCCTACGAGGTATTGCAACCGTTACTGTAATATAATACACGTTTACTTACCATGCATTGGATGAAGACCCGATAATGTCTCTTAAAATCTATTTAAAAATGTTAGCAATGCCTCCCACCCGTCTCATTGATTACTTAGTATGCAATATATTAATTATTTAACGTACAAAACAGTTAATAACTATGGATAACGTTCTGTAGGGGTGTACTATAATGAACAGTTATATACCAATGGCTTTCAGCTACCAGAACACCAATGGGGGGTCAACGACGGACTTCAGCATAAGTTGCAAAATAGTTGGAAAATATTTTTTTTAATTTAAGAACTATTGATAAATGTATTTGGCAATATATAACAATTGTTTTCTGCAAATTTAAGGAATAGTCGGAGCAAATACATTTGGACCATTTTCTGTACTTTCTGCCGGGGCACCAATGGAAACAAGTTCAGCATGTACAAAGTAGATAGGACAACAGTTATCTACATCTACATCTACAGGTACTACAATAAGATACCAATTCGTTTATGGGCAGGCGTAACCCAAGAGAACGTAAAGCGATTACACATGATGACGGTTTCGCTATTTTTTTTAATCATTTTATGAGCGTAGAAAAACAAACTATCATTAAGAGTTAAGGAAGGTTCTAATAATAGAAGTCCTAACCGATTAACCAGCAGATTATTACGTAAACGAAGGTGTAGGAAAAGAAACTACACTGTGGTCTGTGGTTGACCCCTCCCTCATTGGTATGCGATTTTTGCATGCACCAATGCATGTTCTAAATGGCTGATCATCTAGCACACACATTCATACCATGCAAGGGGGTGATACAATCGCACGGATGGGCTTATGTGACGGAAAAGAAACAGAAAAGGAAAAAGTGTGAAGAAGAGCATGCAGTGACGAAAAGGACAGAAGAAAGACATGAATCAGAGAAAAATAAAGTAGGAAAGTAAAGAAAATCAAATAAAGGTGAGCGTTATTATGTACTCCATTAAAAAGTCTAGTTATGAATGTACTTTTATCTTTTTGCAATATTTCGAATTTTAAAATGTTCATACAACCTGTTTGTTGAAAAATTAAATCTTAATGTATTTGGGACAACGAAGGTGGAAATCTCTTAGTCTATACAGGAGCCTTGACATCTCTGATCAAACAATTATCGTATTTGTGTTTTAATCATAATATGAGATCATGATTTCTGTATTAATGTTAGTATAAGAAACATTTTAAAGACTATAAATACTAAAAGACTCTTTTGGAAAAAATAGAGGAAAACAATTTTAATTTTATTGTTATTTGCAAATGAAAATCTGATTTACTCGACAACTTTTAGACACAATATATTTATTAACATTTACAAATAGAAAAAAATATTGTAAAAAATAAAAGATCACTTAGTAAGAAGGTTTAAAGTGTGCATCCCTGCATACATGCAAGTGTACTCACAAAAATATAAGAATACATACATATATTCAAAGTATTCTTACATATTGTTATTTCAGGTTAATTTAATAATTGTTGGTTAATTATTTCTCTTCGAATTTTCTTATGCTCACGAAACCTTCCTCAAAACTCGGACGATGACACTCCATGTGAAATAATCTTGCACAACACAATTGAGAAATTACAAAAAGGAACGTTTATTAAAATTATACTTTTTCTTTTGAAATTAAAAATTATTTTTAAACATTTATTAAAAAAACAATTTTAATTATTACTAATGACATAGGTGAAATTATTCTTTAGCTTTCAAAGAATTCGTTCCTCGGCAAACAAGTTTAGGGCGGGTAGCCAGGTAGGCGGGCGCAGTCGACCCCGACTCCCATCTTGCAATGCTTATTATTAATTGTATTTTTTGTGTCTTTCAATACTTATATTTTACTTTGGACGTAAAGATGACAACCAATATATTGGATTAAATATCTATTGATTATAGAGATTCAATTTCAAATAAATTGTTTTATTGATTGGCATTGATGACCGTCTGTTGAAAGTATTGGATTAAATATGTATTGATTGTTGTGTTAAATTTGAAATTGACTGTCTAGAATCAATAGATATTTAATCCAATACATTTAACGGACAGTCATAAATATAATATAATGACAACCAATATTTATTACTATTTATATTTAAGTTGAACTATAGTGAGAGTGTACACAGTTATTTTACTTTCAATTGGAACTTTCGCGGAACCCCCTGAGATTGTGCACGCACCATCAAATTAATTTTAATTGGCCACGGACTCCCTTCGCGGGACTTGAGGAAACATTGAATTAGATAGAGAAAGAAGTGAAAGAAAAATGGAGTTCGTTATGCGAGTGTTTTGCTTGCCGTGGACGTGAGCGCCGGCTGCGTCGCGAGCCGACGCGGGGCGGGCCGCCCGCCATCGCTGCCCGCGCGGCTGGGGGGCGTCGCGTCACGCCAGCCTGGCATTCGGGCGAACGGGCGAGCAGGCGAGCGGGTGTGCAAGCGGGAGGCGCGAAGGCGGCAACGAAGGCCCCAAGAGCGACCGCGTCGAAGGAAATGACGCTTAAATCATCGTAATCAGACGTAACTGTGAATCTATTGCTCGTTTCCCCGCGGCGTGGACGGAACGTACTACTCTCCCATTCATCTTGCTGCAGGTAGAAGGTGCGGCGGTCTCTACCCGGCGGCGGCGGCGGTGGCGGTGGTGGTGCCGCACCTCCCAGAGCCCGCCCCCGCCCTCCTAATAACAGGCTGAAGGCCCCGTTTACGCCAGCTGGCGCGATGTTTTGTGTCAGAAACGGGGCTGATGAACTCTACGGTTTGTTCCGTTTCCGAATACTCATAACGCCCCCGAATCCGGAAGACGCGCTTTGGAAGGCTCCCTGCTCCCGGACGGAACGGGGAAGTTGACGATTCAACGATTGCTAGGAAGAAGGATATGGCAGAGTGCGTTGGGAATTGAAGATTTATTGATTTTTGAGTGACAGCTCCGGCTCTGTGAATGCATAATAATAATAATAATAATAATAATAATAATTCGAAAAATAAATAAACCCACTGATGAATATATATATATATATATATATATATATATATCTATATATCTATATATAGTGTGTGTGTGTATGTATATAATTTTTTGTTGTACTACTGCACAACAGGTACTAGATGGAATTGCAAAATATTTTTGTAGAGTTGCGTGAGTAACTATTTTTATTCACAAATAAGTGAATTGTGACTTATTATTATTATTATTATTATTATTAATATTATTATTGTTATTAAAACCAAATTTGTTGAATTGTTTATTCGTTTATGAGGTCATTTAAATACATTCTCACAAATCATAAAATCAGGTACAAAGTAATGTACTGATAACAAATGTTTGTTGTTATTAGTATTTACTTCCTTGCATTTCAATCACGGTCAATCATTAAGGTTCTTGCAGAACTCACTTACAGACCAGTATACCGGAAAATCCAACAAGTGCCCTTCAGGTACCTGGCTACTGCTTGCCAGCTTTGATGCCACCTTGTGATTGGAGGATTTTTTACCGCCCTTCCGTTGCCGGCGAGAACAGCGGCAGGGTCGGTCGTTCGCCCTTCGCCCGCTGGAACAGCTCCGACCTCCCCTGTTTCTTGCCCTCGGCGGGGCACGCGTCACAACCAATAAAAGCCCTAAGGGAGCAACGCACTGCACCTGAAAAGAGGGATTGAAAACAGGCTCAGCGGCGCTTTGTGCTGCGTAACGCGATTGCTCCTTCGATGCAAAGTGCCATCACAGCATGTGAATCAGTGCTACGAGCCGCATCGGAGCTGGAATATCAAGCACGTGTTCCACAGCACGAGTCATGTAATTTTAATCAAAAGATGAATTATTACGATTATAATAAGATGTTTTGTTTCAATGTTTATTAAAATTATGCGTAGGAAAGAAATTAAAATTAATTTCGCTTTTCGGTTTCGCTTTTCGATTTCCTGGAATATTCCTGTAATTTATAAAAGAACAAAAGAATTTTCTCTGTTTATTCCTAGTAAAGAAAACAATATTTCCATATAAACAACACTATACTTTTATAATGTTCCCAATCTTCGTACAATTAACTTGCATATTAAGTTAATGACTAATACGCAAGACACGTCACTTGTTTTCTTGTCTCTCTCGCCCTTTCTCTCTCTTTATCCGCATCTCTCTTTATTTCTCTCTCCCAACACTCGCTTTCTGAAAGTGAACCATTAAATTTATTTTAATGAGCAAATTGTAACAAAATTATTCCATTCCTCATGCAAGTTGGAGGGAAACATGAATACAAAAATTGCTCTGCAACATCTTTGTTTGCTTATTCTTGTTTCCTCATTCTGTGAAGTCAATTGAAGTGTGATAATAAACTAAACCGAAAAACATTCAATGGGTTTCAGCTTTTTGCAGCTTTATTTTCCTGCCTCCTCGAAGAGTAAAGAAATCAACGGTGTAAACGAAAATACGACTGGCGACTTTCAGAAACTCCAATAACTTCTTGAATTATTGGAAGGCGGGACTTTCTGGCCGGCAATCAACGTGGAGTCTCCCGAAACGGTCAGCAAAGTGACATAAACGTCGCATCGGCCGCCGCGATTCGTGGGCGCATGGCTAAGAGGTTTCTTCTACTCGTCTTTGAATGGACGGCCGCTCTTTCGAGGCGGCGCGCTATTCGCTGATGGAAATATTGATTCCGTTAGAACTGTCGAATTCGTTCAAATTTGTCCTCGGCCACTCTTCTCGTCTTCCCAATGAGGTTTCTCACAAAGAACACGCATGACGTCCCAAAAGTCGATGCAGTGCCGTCGGTCTTTTGAATGTTCGCTTTCGGTGAAATGTTGCGCTGAACTTTTTCCTCCGTCCTAATGTTCGGTGGCATTTCTTAGGTTAGACTGGAGACGTAATTATATCTCCGAATGATATTCCGCCTTATCCCATTGACTGTTTGGGACTTTCCATTTGCTACACGTCGTGTGGTTCATAAATAGTATGCCATGATATTGTGCGGCCATTGTAATGAATGTCCCTCCGAAAATTGTCGGTCATTTCCAACACCAGATTATCGTGGTTTCCTGTTAAAAGTTCTCTTCATGTTCGAGCAGCATTCAAGAAATAATTATCAACAGTACAAAAGTAGGTAGGACACACTGCTATACAAATATTCATTTTCAGAAAATAAAAGTTTTAATAGTCTTCTTCGGGGTTAAATTACCTAAATAATTGGGCAAAGTTTCAGGAAGTTTTTAGTATTTAGAAATGGGAAGAAGCGTTGGCTCTGCAGCACATTTCGATGTTTCGTAATGGTATCGGGAAATTCGTGTCTTTGATTACATTTGTTACATCAAAATTACCTTCTTCTATTCATTGCTGATAATGACCCTCTTTTATTACTTGGAGGCGAATTATGTGGTTTTCATTTGAGATAAATGAATTTTAAAAATTGCGTATTCTGTAACTCGCACAATTGCGAACACTCAAATATGCATTATCTTACAAAATTACTTGAAATAATTTCCAAATCAGCGGAATCAAGTATGTAGTACTACTGTCTAGTTTGAGGTAAGCGTATAAGCAATATTACCTTTTAATACAAGGTCTACTCATGAACCAACAAACAAGAAATTCAGCGAAAACTTTATATATTACATCTTAATTGTTCTGATCTTTTTCCAAATTATTCTTTACTATACAGCACAAAATATATTAAATATCCTAATATTACAATTTTTAGTAATATTCAAAGTAAACTGTGAATGTGTAAAAACACAGTTTAATATTTATTAGGGAAATTCAATAGATAAAATGATTTAGTGGTTTATGAAATCATCGTGATGCATGAGTAGAGAAGGTAGCGATTTCTAAGTCTCAGATAGTCTGGGGGATCTATGAAGTCTACTTGAAAACACAAGATACCAGGGATTCATTAAATACTAAAAGAGTAGTTACGACATAAAGAATGCGTGTAATTTTAAATGGAAGCAATCTCAATAGATAAGAGAGTTGTTTATTATGAACCAAGATGTTTGAGTAGCCTTTGAGAGAATTTTGTTTAGGAATATTTGGAGTTTGCATATATTGGTAGGTGTAGCATTTTAACTGACTAGACAGGCATGTAATAACTGTGGTCGGGTAATGTTATTTACAGAAGTGTGAATGCTGTAGGTAAAGAAGAATGACAGTTCATTGTGGGAAAAGAATGTTAGTATATTTTTTTTATTCACGTGTTTGAATTTAATAGTGGTGTGATATTTTCAAGTTAGCTGAGAATCAAGATCTAGCCCATGATATTTCTTTAAGTTGTGCTTAAGGGTCCAAGGCATTTCGATGTTGTGTAAGGATAGGGGGATGGATAGGCTAGGTATCTAATTGTGAATATCTTAGCTGTTGTTTTTGAATTTCTTTTGTGTGTGGATTTTTATTCCAGTTTACAATTGACCGTGGATGCTCTTGCAATGAATTCATAATAAATTGGTAAATTACTGTCAGAGAAAAGGGAAATATTCGTTTGATGTTGTGAGGATAGATATGTGATGTAAAATTTTAATAGTGAAAGATTTGAACTTTGCGAAACTCCGGTATTTATTTGTTGTGGGTATCATAGAGGAAAATGTATCTACTTTTATAATTAACGATCTGTGGTTCAAAAACGTAGTTATTACATTGTATAAGTACTTTAAATGACCTGCGGTTTTGAATTAGTATCCTACAGTATCAAACCTTACCAAGTGCTTGAGAGACACACAAAGTCGCTGATACTGTGTGATGATCTCGTTCAAATCTCATGAGAAATATGTTCCCTTAAATTAAGTAGTTGATGAGAGGAGGCATGGTTTTTAGTGAGTCCAAAGTTGGTGGTCCAATAGTGGTGCGGTGGTACAACTTTTCTTTTAACTGGAATTATTTTAAACATTTTTACATAGGTATCTCTAATGTTTTCGATATTATGTGGATAAAAGCCATGGAGCATTAGGTAATAACTTCAGAGGGTTTTTCCCTGTTTTGAATGGATACTGCAATAGAATAATTCTATGTAAGAGGGTAGTTTCTTGTACGTACAGTTGAATTGTAGGTCTATATTGTTGACAAATAAAAGGATTTCTCTTAGTAAATTATTGATAAAAGTTAGGAGTTATTCTTTCAGCTCTTGGTGATTTATCGCACGATATAAATCCCATCAACCAGTAAATCCTAAATGGGTAAATGTATTTTATTAGCGAAGGGACATTTGGGGACATGATGGTGTGCTGCGATTTTTTCATAAGTTATTGGGTATGTTGAGAAGGTAGAAATGAAGTTATCGGCAAGTAAATACTTCCAATTTTTTTGTGAGAATGATTTTGTTAATACCAGAAGTTTGTTGAGAGATATTTGTCTTTATATGGAGTAAACGTCTTATAGTGTTTCCAGGGATTGATTGTGAGCAGAGAGTCGCAGTTTGGTTTTGTTAAGAATTTAGTTTTTTCTTGAATACATTTTGTGACTGCATGTATTGAATTATTCAATTCCGTTTTAACCAAGGGAGGCATAATTCTTTCATAAGTCCTCTAGAATCATTTTTTCTTCTCGAGAGAGTTTGAGGTGTTCTGGTAGTGAGCCCCACGTTACTAAAGATTCATGAGAGGGGAATCTCCTAGAACAGAATTATTGAAAAGAGTACATTTTCTTTGAAATCTAGCCCAATTCCTTCCTTGTCTGTTTCTTCAGTCTTCTCTTTGGTTTATCTATTTTGTGTATTGCGTTTGGTTAACATGTTATTATTAATCACAAATAATTACATTTGTGATGTCATTTCGATTTATAATAATGATACTGTTGACGCTGTATGAAATGGAATTCTGCGCCATTATTAACGCAGCAAAGCCACATACAGTATTATCTATTTGCAGTAATCCATGACCTGACCTCCAAATATTTCAGTCACTTCGTTCTCATGGACTACTGACAAAGTAATAATAGAACAGAAGGAAACTGCGAGAACGACAGGTTCTTTCCTAAATTGATGGGTGATGCAAAATTATTTCTCTTAGTTATGTAATTGCTTTGTGATACTTCACTCGATAAACATCGCTCATGACAGTCCTTTTTGATACTGCACTCAAGAAACACAATGTAAGCTTGTCCTTTTTTCGCAAATTTTCTTCCTTTTTTATTATTGAAATGAGACATTATAATGACTATTCTCTGTTTCCGCTCTGTATACTATGTTAATAAAATGCAAAAACACATGCAAAAATTATGGTTTTGATTTAATATCATTATACGGCAATCTCGGTTTGCCTGAAACATTTATCCTCATTTACGACTATAAAAAAAATGTTACATGATATTAACCCACCTTATTCTACGTAATAAGTATAAGGGGATTATTGTAAATGAATGAATGATGAATTGTGATGTGAATGAATTATTGTGTAATGAAATTGTGTTCATATACTCAGACAGAAAAAAAGACTGCTGAAGTTGACTCCTCGATTGTGAACTAAGTGCAAATAAATTGCTCCACTGCGAAAAGACTCGTATGAAATGTCTAAGATCACTTGAATCTTCGCCGGAATTTTTCTCTAACTTATTGTATTTTCTTTATTAGTTTGTATAGTTTAAATCTATTTGGAATATTTCAGAGCGTCTTGTCATAGAAATGGATTATTGCAATATCGCCGACGGACAATTAGTGTAGGGAATTATCACCTATGTCTCCAGAATATATTGAATGGAATGTCGGATATCGTGAGATAGTAACAAATCATAATTGAAATTCTAATTATTGACAATTGATTTCCGACATGGATACCTGAGGTAGTTAAGAAAGACGTACTTTAGTTCTCTCATTTCGAAGGATCGCAGGTTTGAATCCAGGCTCGGACATGAATTGCGTGTGTGTTGTGGCATGGTGAGTCTCACACATAACATTTAAATCCTCTTCCTTTTTGCCCAAAAGTATTCACCTTCATCCATAACCGGCTAAAGTGATGGGCCTGCGGGGTATCTTGGAGTATATATAAATAAGTGATTATGGAAATCGAGGTGGAGATGAGCCTACGGTTTGCCTCCATATTCGAAGAGATGGAGGGTGCCGCACGGAAAATAACACATATACAATATGCATACTGGAAGTTAAGTCCTTGGAACCCCGGGATAAGGCGAGTTGGAGTCGGCTGTGGAACGGAGTTGATGAGAAAGACATAAAATGGTAAACGGTAATCAAATAAACTACAAAAAATACAAAGTAAAAAAAATATTAACATTCATTTCTGAAACATCGAGTATTCTGAAACATTGAGTGGAACTTCACTTCAATATTATTTTATGTTGAGAATACAATTCCATGCAGCGATGCAAGAACCTCTCCTCTCTTTCCGTCTCTTTCTGTCCTCTCCAAAACTCTTTCCGTCTCTTAATGTACATAATAATTCTCCACTTTTTTTGTTTTTTATATCGCTCTTAAATGTAGTAAACTTCTACGTGCTTGCTATTTTTGTGACAGTATTTCAGCAGCAAATTTTATGCCATCTGTTGAAATTGTTTCCTCCAATGCCACATTTTGGTGTGATCCAATCGAAAGCTGCCCCGCATTTCCTGATCCTTCCCTCGGGGACCACCCTAGGCTTTCTGGAGATGCTCTTAGGGGAGGCTGCGCCGCCGGCGGGATGGCATGCGTCATTCGCGCCGCAGGCTCTCGCCCTAGCAAGCCCCACGCCCGCCGGCTCCTGGATATTAAAGTGTTGCGTGCTATTTCCTTTTCTCGACTGGGCCTGGAGCTTTTTTCTTATCATATTACTCTTCCTACCCCTTGCAGCCGGTAGCGACCCGCGCTCCCCGCTCCGCCCCCGCTGCCCCACCCCAGCCCGCCTCCTCGGCTCCGCGACGCTCCTCTCCGTGCTCTTCTCCGCGCCCTCGAACCCCTCCCCCTAAACTGCCATTTATTTCTCCATTCCCTGTTTTTACGCTTTCATTCCATTAGGCGCTCTCTTCTAAAATTTTTCCCATCTTCAGGCGCCAAATTATTATTCTTCCCCATTTTTCACTCACCCTCGCGGCCGTTCCGCCGCCGCCGCCGCCGCCGCCGCCGCCGCCGCCGCCGCCCTCGAGCTCGCTCCTCCAGCCCACAGCCCTTTGGAGCGCTCAGCGTTACTCCTTTTCTCATTAGAACTCGGCACCTTTTTTCGCCATTACCAATTTTTGCGTTCCTTCCATTCTTTAATATCCCGGAGTTTTGTATCAATGTTTGAATGTGCCCGGGCTCTCAGTTGGGGGCTTTCACATCGTTAGTCACAAAAGCCGTATATTTCCGGGTGGAGGCTTCACTTCCTGCAACGAAGGGGTGGTCCGTTCTGTAGTCTCCGGCCATTCTTCGAGAAATGCTTGCCACTTGGTGTAACCGTTCCGCAGCCCTGCCGATGTCTATGAATATCTTTCATGTAGGATTGAGATTGTTACAATTAAAAACTGTAACTCAGGTTACTTGAATTTTATTACACTTTCTCGGTAAGGAAACAAATTCTTTCACTAATTTATTTAGATGTAAATAATAAGTCTCGATATCCATGGCATAAATAATGACGATTTCCCTTCATATGTACTTTTGTTTATTTGAACAATATTTTCGTGATCTCATATGTCCAAAATTCAAAGGAATTCAATATGACATATCTACTATAATATGAAGATCGTTTTCCATTACAGTATTCACATCTTTGCTACACTGTGTCAAAAGAATGTATTCCTACACTCCCTTAACTCTTTTCTCAGTTATTTTCTGTTTCCCAGTGAACTCAAGAAAATTGCCGGGTCATATGTTGTTGTTGTTGTTGTTGTTGTTGTTATTATTATTATTGTAGGTTCAGTATACCGAATATACTGACCGAATCAAAACACATTGAATAGAGTGTGAACTTTGACATCCAAGTGCTGGCCCAAAGTACATTGCCTGAGAAATTGAATAAGTATGTGATGATTAGACCAACAAGGAGAAGCATTGTGTAAGTGTTGGAAAATAGTAGGGATAAAAGTGCCAAGGACCTTACATCTCATTTAAAAAATTCTTCCTTTATAGTTATGTATATATTTCATATTTGTAATATATGTAGCTCCAATCGGGGATACAGGACATTTAGAGAGTTATAATTGTATTTTACTGAACAATTGTCAACATCATGCACATTTTTATTTTATTTACTAGTGACGAGCAATGCATCCCTCTCGATATGAATAGTGCGGCTACTTGAGAATATGATTTAGTGTGAGTGTTATGATTTCTGAATTTGGTTGGCCCGAACTGATGAATAATTTGTAAATTATTTTATGATCGACTGATGACGATTGAAAAGAATTATTCTGAAATTAATTCATAGCAGCATGAAACTGATAATACAAGTAATTACGTGCCCATAAATTTCTTTGAAGACCTATGAAAAGGTTTGTATTGTTTTCCGAGTTTGCGCTTAATTCTTTTAATATGTAGTTATCAGTATGTATCTTATAAACATCTAATGCTACAATAAGTATTCTACTATTTTTCTTCGATTTAGATGTGAATACTGTGTTATACTATGTCATAATACTGTGCCATTTGGAAGACAGCAAAGAAATATTCTGGATAAAATTTCACGATTAGGTTGATGATGGTTCAGGTTGAATAGAGAGATCACTTTTGCAATAATTGTATTAAGAGTCAAACTAGTGGCGGCAGAAAATGGTCGTCGTTAATGAAATGATTGACTAAGGGAAGATTCGTGCATTTGACTTGAAGCGGCTATCAGCATCTCGCCACTTGCAACAACTTTCTCACAGTATAAATGAATGGTTATAAGAAGTACTTTACAAAATTGTATTTCTTGTTATTGATTTTCAACAGACATTTCTTTCGTTAGCAGATAATTAACTAAGAGCAATAAGCTATTTTGGTTACAGAGAATATGCTGTTTAGTAGCACTGCTGGGTTGGACGTTTTTCTCAGCGTTGTCCGATTTTCGGAAGCCATGAAAATTGCGGTTCAAATTATCGACTATTCCCAATCTGGCTTTTGTTCTCCAGGGGCTTGGCGAACAGGCGGCGCTGCATTAGCGAAGAAGCCGGACCAAGAGCGTCCATACTCATTGCACACGGGCGCGCACAGACAGAAATTTCCACCCCTCTGCTTTCCTCTGTGCAGCGGTATAATTTCGCCGCGCCTATCTGGTTCGCTTTGTCGAGGAGTGTATTGCTCAGCATGTACTGTCGCAGGGTGATAACTGTGTTAGGTTCGCTCGTAAATCAGACAGAATGTGGGAAGTTACTGAATACCGTAGAAATTGAATAATACTATAAAATCTATACTAAATCTATTTATTGAACCATCATCTAATCACATCTCTAAATTTTAATAAAAACTATGCAAACAATGAATATTGTTTTTTGAAAACAGGAATATCATACTACCAGTATCTTATATGTAAAATGCACTTATTCATTTCTCTGTACCTTAGGAATAGGAAATATCGATTCGAAATGTAGAAATAGCAATGACAGATCTATTTTCTTACGTTTAACGCAATATTTCCTTTCTTTTCGCGATTTGAAGGATTATTCCCGCTTATCGCAAATTGAATTCATCAATTATCAACTTCGTCTTCAAAGTTTAACACATATAACAAACTACTCTGGAGCCTATTCATTCACACTGGAATTGCATTTCGTGTACACTTCTCACCCCTTACTAGCTAAATTTCATCTAAGGACACGCTAACTTTCCATTAAAGAAACGCACAAACAAAATATGTTTAGAAACTCAATAATAATTTTTGCACGCACAATATTAGATTGAACAGACCTTAGGAGGCGAGTCGCTAAAAGTGTTTCTCCATACTTCGGAAAATCTTACAATTATGTAGTGGTATTTGATGATTCGTACATAAATTCGTTATAACTGTACATATGTATTGATTCCTCATTAACTAATTTACAACTATTACAATAAGAAAGAATTCCTGTATGGGTCCTCTAATAATGTTCCTGTTCACCGGATTTTATGTGGAATGAATAATATGGATATTTGTTTTTCATTCAGTTCTGATGGTTGGGGTTTATGCCGAGTCTGAATGGCACAAGGGTGGGGATTTTATTTAAGCAGGAATAAAAGTTAGCGGAAAAATAAATACCGTGCTACCGGTTCGAGAATCAATTTCTTATGGTGTGGGTGGTTAGAAAGGAATCATAAGCCGTTGGCTATTCTTCTAAGGAACAGATTCTAAATTACTTGAATTTTGTTTATATTGGTTGTGGAAATGTTAATCCATATTAGACAGGCGTACAATAGTGAAGGCCTTACGATAGTTTTGTAAAATAATATGACGGAATTGAACTGTATGGGGTTATTTCTGTGAATAAATGTTTGTAACTGAAGTCATTTTATTTAGGCTGGTGTTAGTTTGTTATTTATGTGGTTTGTTATTTATGTGGTGCTTTCAGTTGAGTTTGGTGTCTAGGAGTAGTCCGAGATTTTAAGGGGTATGGTGTGGGTGTGTGACGGAAACTGTTCATCTACTGCAAGCATGGGAATCTCTTCCGGCGCGCTGGAGCAATTAGCATATTAGTTGTCAATGTCACTACCTGCTGAAAGCATCGGTCGGTCGACTGGCTTATCAGTTCAACCGGCCGATTCCATTTGTTTAGTATCTACTGGTGTTTTGATGTTTTTTTTCGGTGCGTGAAGTTGTCTCCCTGCATACGACATGGCTGCTTTATAGAGGAAACGGAGAATCAGCGTGGCTTCTAAGTTCAAAGCAGAGTGGGAGCAAGCGTATTTTGTCAACCCTAATGATAGGAAGGAGAAATACTCGATGTGTTAGCTTAAGTAAACGTAAGCCTTTTACCATTAGAATATCACTCGCGTGAGGCCAGCATTCATTTTGCAAAGCACAAATACCACAGCGCATCACTTTTTCGTTTTGACGGCCCTCAGATCAGCCGTCCTGCTCGTTAGTGGTTGCGGGCGCACGCTTGCCTGCACCGCGGCGCACGGTCGGCGGGCAGTGGTGCAGCCGGCGCGCACATTCTGCCAACCTCTGATCTTGTCTTCGCCTACTCAACTCTCCACCTTCATAGTTCCCTTGCGTATGATAGCTAGTCTGTTGAATATTGCGGCAAGTGATTTTAGTTTTAAATCCATTCAAAGTTGAGACTGTGATTTTTTCAAGGCTTTCCAATAATGTTTTTTTTTTATTTCGCTGATAACAAGTATATTATTTGCAATAATTTGTTTAAGTTTTTGATTACCGTTTTCTTTGATAACTATGTAAATTTGTAATTAATAAGAAAATATATTCACTCTGCCATTCAGACACTATTGTAGATACTTGTTCATTTCTTTTTAATACGTTATTTTAAAAACTGGTATAAATGTTGAAAATAAATTGTGTACTGTTATGTTCTCTTAACATAACGAAACTTATACGTTGTTGATCGTATTATTAATACTCTGAGCGATTCCTCATTTACTTATTCTCAATATCATTTGATATACTGGTGCTATCGATCATCTCAAGAACGTATTTATTTATTTATTTATTTTTCTTAAACAGGTTGTTACCTTTACAAGATAAAATTGATGCATAAAAGATTTCAATAAAAATGGCAATATACAAGTTTGCGCTATTAAGTAGTAAATCTGTAAAATACAAGGACACGCAATACCAGAAAGAGATATTAATCAGAATATATTCTCATTTGAACATAAGACCTAGTGTGTTGAAGGCGAAGAATCTTTTATATTAATAGGATTTTTAAGAAATAATTAAAATAAGTAAAGAAATTTTTTTAAAAAAAAGAAAAATTTTTGGGAATATTCTTGGATATTAAATTAATTTTTATATTTTTATTTTATTTTAAAAAATTTAAAGTTGAGTACTGTGTATGCATTTTGATAAGTTGTTAGATACAAATAATATAAATACGGAAGTAAGCTCAGTGGCAACATAAAATATCATATTTGATTTATCTTTATCTAATTCACTCCAATAATTTTTCGTGGAATAGTTTTTTATTGACTCTTTTTGATTTCCAATTTTTTTTATAACATCGAACTAATGGGAAAAGGAATGTGATCAATTTAATTGCATGAATTGTTGAACAGTTTTTAAATATTTGATGAGTACAAAAATGAAGCAGGAAATTACATTGTCTTAATGTTGCAAACCCAGCAATTTCATGACTGCGTTATAACATAATGACGCCAGAAAAGAGTATATGACGTTTTAGTGTACATTTTATCGAAACACAATCCTTAATGCGAAGTGCGACGTTCTCTAAAGAAAATGTAACGGTGATCCCTCACCGTTAAAGGAAAATATTGAATTTTTGATCAAATGCTCACCCTTACAACCTTTTTTCAGTGAGAGAAGTATGGATAATGATCTTCATGCATTGTAACCCCTGAACGTATCGAAGGCAGTGTTTGCTTATTTTCTAACAGTTATTCGGCGATTTATCATTGTTCTCAAACCACCTCTGGCTTGCGTGGTTCATTTCCAAACACGAAATCTAGTCGATGCGCACCAACTGTTGTTTAATCGTCGACAATACAGTTGCCTTCACGCAACACGGTTCACATAGGAACTCGGGCGTTTCCATGTACCGCTAGTCGCTTTGCAAAGATATCAATGGCCCAGTTCCGTTGTATTGGTCCTTATATGTATTTCGTCGCCCTTTCCGGTCCATCCACTCATCCGGTAAACCGACAAGTCCTCTCCCTGTAATGGGATTTCCCCCCAACCATTTGTGAAACCGTTCCTTTTTTTTTCCCTTCCACGTCGGAAGCAAACACGGAAGCAAGGGAAGTCGGTAGAAGTTCACAACCACAGCTGGGTTAAATTCGTTTGACGGCCCCGCTAGGTCCCGTTGCTGTTTCCGCAGGCGAGGAAGCCGCCCCCGCCACCCGCGCCCCGAAGCCTGGTGGCTGCTTTTCCCGCCCTCGGCCCGCCGCCGCCGCCGCCGCCTCTTTGCCGCCCCCGTGCGGAGGAGGCGCGCTGGCGGTCGGCGGGGGCGTCGGCGATTCCGACCGCGAAAAAAACCGCCTTATTGTTTTCCCGTTCCTTCGGCGCTCTTTCGCGAACCCTTTTGCTCTCCCCCTGCGTTCCATCATTGTCTCGGCAGCAGCCGAGCCGTCCTCTCTAATTAAACGACGAGAGCCAAAATCAGCGCCGCCACCGTTCGAATTTTAGCCACCTACCCTGCTTTTTTCTCTCTTCGCACACGTATAAAAAGAGGGCGGCTGTTTTTGAGAAGTCTGAGGGCTAATTCCCCTTTCCATTCGGTTTTAGAGAACAATTTTATTATTCGTAATATCTCCCTCTATCTGCTCCCGGGCATTCCACATCTTCTTCCCCACACGCCTGTGGTGCTATTGCCCCCTCCAGAACGCAAATCTTATCGTTTAGTCCACCAAAGCCTGGTGGAGAAAGAAAGATAATGAAATCAATTTGTAAAGAAAATAACCAATTTAATTTTACTTGGTTGTTGGAGAAGCATGTCTAGGAAGAAATCATTTGGCGATGTCTGAATATTAAAAGAAATTTAATTCTTGGAGAAAAGTTCCAGAAAATGTTTCTTAATGTTGCTCGAGTTAAGATTTCGCCTTATTTCTACATAGCTAACCTTTTCTTTAAACCGTGCTAATCAAATTATTCTTAATCCATTACTTAACTGACATATCAATTCAATTCATTTACATCACATTCGAGATTGTAGAAATCGACAATTTACTCATGGACAGCGGTCATTAAACACGCCTCCAACGTTCACTTTTTAATTTTTTGACTGTGCTTCAACTGGATAAGTTTCACCCTGTGGTCTAAAACATTAAACAGTAAATTTGTATTTAAATTTATGTTCGTTTAATCTTTAGAATTTCTTGTCACTGAGGTTTTACTTAATAGTGAACCCATTGAAGTGTTTTGTATTGATATTTGTTCTGGTCACATACATTTGGGAAAACTATTTTCTATCCTTAAAAGTTACATCTGATATTGTAATTTATTCACAAAACAGCATGCGTTTATAATTTGAAAACGTTTATCAATGATGCTTTTTAGTTTCTTTCTCGATTTTTCCGCGAGTCAGCTTCCGGAAAATTAAATAACGCGGTTTTAATATTAATGTTTCTGTCTTCTCCCCAAAACTCTTTAATTAGAGGATGTTATTTTCTTCATTGAAATAAAAGTGATATCTCCGCATAATTTAATTCCGAATTAATTTTCCGAGAAAATGAGATCAGATGCTAGTAGTTAGACATTTCCGCCATTGCAAAAATATTTCCAGATTCAAGTAATTGGTATGAATTCCTGAGCTACAATGTATCTGGAAGATAGAAGATTTGTATTTTGAAAAATTTCAAAACGTACAAATACACATCAGCTCTCGTGATATGTATCAAAAATTAAAATTTTAATTCAAATCAAGTAGTTGTACACAAAATCTTGACAAATACATTTGGTTAACATTTAAATTAACATTATGTTATACTTTTCGTCAATGTAATATTTACATTTTATATTTTATTTTTGAACTTTTATTTTATCTTTTTTTAGTTTGTATGACCCCTAATTGAACTGCGTCTGTCAGAATATTATACACCTCTTTTTGTATGACAGTTTTCGAGAATAAATTTGGAGTCGTTTTCAAGAAAATTTCATTGAATCACAAGTATTTACTTTTAATACGTACTTTATGATGTTCTTCTGTATACCCCCTACGCAGGTTACCGATCTTCGATACTGAAGTACTCGGAGAACCTGCGTTTGGCCGTGCGTCCGTCAGTGATTTATTCACTTTCTGCTGCACCATTCTCGGCAAGTGAGATATTCGACTTATGTCTGTCTGCTGAAAATGTTGATTTTTTCACATTCTTCTAGAATTATCATTATTGTTGTAATAGAAAAGTAGATTCCAAATACGGACAGCAAAAATTATATAGTATAATTCTTACCCGTAGCGTGTAAGAGGTAAGAATCCTCACGAGGGACATCGTGAAAGAAGCGAAGACGATAATTTCTTAGTTAATGTAATATAATCTGAGCGGGCGTAAGGGCTTCTGCCATAGGCTGCACCAGATTTCATTGCTCCCTGATCCTGACACCTCAGAACATTACCAATGACATCGCATTGTTGGATTTGTATAAATCTGTTGACTTTTTGGGCCGGGCACAACAAAGCGCATTCTTTGGTTTGACGGTCGTCTTGTTCTTTGTTTAAAACATTATTCGTGGGTTTTATCAACATCAATGACATCTAACTGGACTGAAAAAAAACATTATATTCTGATCTGTAGCGTGCTATATTGGTGATATATTTCTTTCCATAGTGCCCTCCAGCGGGCGCGAATTCGAGGCGCGTCTTCCATGAGTGGGTGCGCCGCATTAACAGCGCTGTTGTTTATTGCGTGTTTGCCACCTGACTTATAAAACTTCTGCTCTAGGAAGTATGCAAAAGTAAAACTATTTATCTTAATGTTTTTTACTTAATACACTTTTCGTTGAACGTGTCACAAAATGTTTTCATCGATATCTTGCTGATGGCTATTTTAATTGGTAATGAAAACACAGTGTACCTTATATTCTTCTTACATTGTTGCCAAACCTCTCTCCTATTCTCATGTGTGCTCCAAAGACAGAAATACTAAGGATTGGTGGTGAAGTTTTGTGTTATTGCTCCTGTAAGAAGGCAAAAATATCCTTCGAATATATCTGAAATTTTGCGCGATTTCACAAATGTTCCTCCATCAAATCAATAGAATCTTTTTTTTTTAATTTCTTCTGCAGTGAATTTCATGATTATTAAATTTGAAAATAATATTAACATTCATTCCAGCAATGTGAAAAGAACGAAAGAAAACAGCGAGAGGCCACAGTGTTATTTTCCCGAAAATCGTTTAAGATGTGCTCATCTGATCCACAGTACTTAAATCCCATTTTGAAGCATTGCAAACTAAATTTGTTTCACATTCTTTAGTATATTGATCTATATTATATTTTTTTATCTTTTTTGAGGAAAAAACACTTCATGTTTCTTTTTGGGTTTTGCTAAAGCTGTGGTAAGAATGATTATTTACATGATGAAGCTAGCTGCGACAGTCAGACCGCGAATACGCCGCAATTAAAGTCACTGTGGAAATACAATTTCACCCAACAGTATGATGATAAATATAGGACATGGCTACATCTGTTATGAACGACTGCTTCACTGAGCGAATCCCGGACACCAAGGAACTGTGGAAACTCAAAACTGCGGCAATTTCACGCGGACACAGAAGTGGTATACAAGAAATTATGTCGTATGAAAAGAAAAAGAAAATAAAAAAACAATTATTTGAAGACGAGTCGTTTGAGATTGAATCTAGAATTTCACGTATGAATAGTCGGTTATTAGGATCACGATGTAAAAGACCAGGTAGTGAACCAATGCCGTATTACATTCGATGCCTATGGTGACGAAATCGACTGTGTAACAGTGTTCAAGAGGCAAGGAATGTTTGTATTGGCTAGACAAATATCGAACGGAAGAAATTTCCAGCGTCATCATTGTCGCGGTCTCTGCAGCTACTGTGAGCAGAGGTCCTAGGGTTCAAGTACCTACGGTGGCGAATATTCGAAACTTATCCAGATAGCTATGTTGAATTTAGTCGCTGTCTCAAGGAGATATCTAGCGGCCGGCTGCTCTCATCGTTAGTTTTATGTGGTTTCTCCGATCAATAGTAGGCGAATACCGGGGAAGTACCCTAACAAACGGGCCATGGATCGCGCGCTATCTTCAAATATAGATGAGTAGGAATTATTACAATATTATTTGATATTTATTACCTAGTAGAACGCAGACGGCCTAGAACATTCGTTAACGCCAGAGTAAGAATTATCAAGAATAACGTGTACATGATAGTTTGCATATAGTCAGTATAATGTTCATCTCCGCGAACAATGAATTACTTAATTGTATTAAATGTTTAACAGCAATATTTAAGTTAGCGTGTTATTTTATAATTTAAATTTGTCCCACAGATAATTTGAATTATACCCTATGAAAATTACTATTGCATTAAGCCTAAAACATCATGTAACTGAAGGCCATTTTCAAGAGTCTAAACGTGATGTGTAGCATGAAAAGTATATTTTTCAATAATGTCTGTTTATTTGGCCTACACTTTTATATTTAAAATAATATTCATTCACGTTATGATCAAATTAATTTGATTTTTGCTCCCGAGTTATATAAAATTGTTTGCATTGGTAAACGAACTACAGATTTGAGTTATTATTATCTACAGGAAAATAGAAACCCATACCACCGGCTCTATTACAACAATAAAGCCGCTCAATAAAACGTGACGCGCATAGTGAAGCTACATTTATGTGCAGAGCAACAGAAGTGGCGATTAAATGCTTAGTTTGACTTGACTGAGGCAATGCACCACGAGGATGATGCAACCATAATGTGTGTTTCACATTTAATAGTTTTGTATTTAGTAATAACATACATAACCATTCTTTATTTACGTTTCTATAGTTCAATGGATGTGTCGCCTCTTCACATTAGTGAAGAAAAATGTGCTAAATAACTTCGTGGATCCACTTCGTGGATCTTTCCCCTGTTCGAAATGGTTTGGCGGACACCACCATATTTTGCTAACCCCAAATCCAAGAAACCTCTGAGTTTAGTGCACTAGTATTTTCAAATCAACATTAAACACAATATAAAGGATAATTAATTTTGACTGAAATAAGCCTTGATAATAACAAATAATAATACTAATAATTACGATGATGTGAGAAAAGAATTAAGAAAATCAAATCCAAGATGCGTGTGTGCAAGGTGCATGTATGCAAGGTGTACGTACGTGCCGTTACACGCCATCAAACAATCTTGATGTAAAGAGTAATGCTATAACCATTTGTTTTTCTGATTCAACGTGACCCGCACAGAAATGGCCCAAGAGAGAACGTTGGGGACTAAATCCCTTCCATAAGAGAGCAGCTTACCCACTTTTCTGCTGCTTTGTTCCCCCCGCCCTATTGCTTCTCGCATTCCAGCTTCGCCTGATAGCGGAGAACAACGTCGAAATTTAAATGCGCTTCGAGGAACCAATTATCTCGAGGGCCCGCGGCAGGAAGAGAGTCCATCTCGACGGGTCCACTGACCGAGGTGGAGAGCGGAAAGGCAAACGAGAACGTCGGCGAAAGCGATGGCGACTACGACAACGGAGAGGAATGTGCCCCCAGGAGATGTGTATCTCACACCTGCGCACTAATCCATGAGTACGTGCTCACGTGGAGGCATTTAGCTGAGAGCGTAAGTGTAACGTAAAACCCTTCGTTGCACAACACGCGAGGTAGATGTTATTTAGCATTGTTCTACATGGTCCAATGTTTTCCTTCCTGTTGCAGTTCTTGCTGTTAATGGTAAAGTTTTCCGCCCAGAGCTTGTTAGAGTATTCTTTACTTGTTCTCATTTCTCTTTACATGCCTTCAGTCCCACAATAGAAAACGTTAACGGTTTTGCGGTATTACTGCTCTTTATTTTTTATTAGTAGTAGTTAGTAAATTCTCAAGTATAATAACTGTTTTAACAATTTAGGTTTCTCCGAATAATCCAATAATAAATAAGTCCTTTTCCATTTACAGGAGTAGAAAAACTGATACCATTGATAGTATCACAGGATTGGAAGCTACAAACGGTAATATGAACTTAGCTCGCAAAATGTCTTAGGAATTATCCTTTTGGTTATTTATACTATAATTCTGCTGTAAATCCCGACCTCTTGAAATTACAAACGGAATGTAGTTCTTGAGTTTAGGTAATTCAACAACGAAATTATCTACTAGCCAGCGTTTCCAAACATACAACCAAAACGTTTTCCAGTAGTAGATCTCGTTATTGAATGACCTATACTCGAGAACCTCCTCTCGTTTATATCACAATTGGAAGGAACACCAATTAGAGACAATAATTTGTATTGCACTGTTGTATTGCTACTAAAGTATTTTATTTTGTAATGTACTCCAATTATGTTACTTGAATATGCAACGTATTTAACGCTAGCGTTCTGTACATTTTGTATGTAGACAATTTTTATAAAGTTTTTGTGTATTTTTGTATTTGTGTATTCTGTATTTTTAATAATTATAACAACCATTATATGTTCAAATATGTTATGAAAAGAATTCATGTCCTGTCTACATCGTGTTTTATTAATATTACTAGAGTTCCCGTTCTTCACGTCATTAAAAATGTACTCTTATGTCAGTGTTACAATGAACTCATCCTCGAAACGACTCTGACGAGTACAAACGCGTGCTGTAACCTGCCGGTGTCGAGCGTTTCAGTATATTAAGTCACGCAACCGGTGTAACCTTGCGGCTGGCGCTACTGGCACAGATTCGAGAGGTCACGGAGTGTTGGATTTCGGTCCTGGAATTTCTATGTTAGAAGACTTTTCAATGTTGACTATTTGAATATCTTTAGGGAGAAAAAAATATTCATAAGCTTACAATATGCGTCGTGAAGTTACCAAAACATCTTGGAAATCACGTTGACAACGTACACATAATTTACAGTATTGAACAATCAATGAAAAATTTTATAAAAATGAAGTAAAAGTTCAGAAAACGTTTCGATAATATTCAAATAAAATATATATACAATGCGGTGAAAATGTATCGATTTTTCTCATCCATTCATTTGTGTCCTGTATACGGACCCGGTTAAAGTTTTTTTAAGTATTATTTTTGCTTAGTATTGAGGTAATACCGATCAGTTTACATAACACATTTGGGAATTTTTGATGGGTTTACAACTAATTTAACATAATTTAAAATGATACTTAACGCATCTTAGAAAGTAATCGAGGAAGTAATAAGTACTTCATGAATTATTCAATATTTGAGAAAATTTAAATAAACAAATGGAGGGGATATGTATTCTTAATTCTTGTTTCATAATTGTAATTTTTCCCAGATTGTAGGGAGTTGTCTTCATGCAGGGTAAGTTGAAGTAAAAATTATTTCATTTAAATGTTGTTGACATGCTATTTCATTTACGCTTATATGGCCATTGAGCTGTGCTGACTCTCTTGTAATTTCTCTAGTTTAATTCTGTACGTAAAATTTTGTCTCCTTCTGCCTCGAGGTGGTGGAACTCGTTCTCTCAAACCGTATGGTTTTCAACCATTAAAGAGTCGCGCGGGTGTACTGTTTACACCATTGTCACAGGTATTTGTTATTTTTTAGAATGTTAGCATTATTCCGTTGCTTTATGTAGTTCCTTGGGTAACGTCTGTGACCCTGTTGGATTCAATTCTCTGTAACAACTTACTGGAAATCTGAAGTGCGGTGTGGTTGTGTGGCATACTCCGCGCGTTAGTTCATAACAATTTGATTTTTATAACATAACGATTTTCTCCCCCATACGTCACACACAGTTTTTTACTGGTTTTGACTAAATAAACAAATAAATTTCTTGCTAAAGAAAGAAAAGAAATTTCATGCAAGAAAGAAAAGATACGTCTATTCATAGTTGTTTAAATTTCTAAACCAAATGGCATTAATTATTTTTGTTTCAATAAGGCTAATATCTGTCATCTTCCTAACGTACGTGCACAGCGATGCTTCGTTAAATTCAGAAACACATAAGTGAGGATACATTTCATTCAATAAAAGATGGTATGCGGACAAAATGACCGAATAACCACATTTGTCAAATTAGGAATATCCAAGGTATTACGAATACGGTATTATGATTACGGCAGTTTTGTCTGTACATACTAAAAACTGTTCGTTTTTCATCAGGTGTACTCAGTGAACGAAGCGATCATTTGCTTTACGAAATGGGTCGCGTCTTCTTCAATGTTTAAATTTTCCAAAAGGTGTATAGTGAAGGTGTATGCAGTATAAAAGCATTACGAGGGTTATCGAAAAAGTCACGTCAACAATTTTACCCCACGACAAAAGCGTAAGAAGCAAGAAAGGTTAAAATTTACAATAGAAAGGTCTATGTGGTACACGTTTTACGTACGAATTTTGAACAACGTAGGGTAGCATTTGGTAAGAGAAAAAGACGAAGTATGGAAAAAACATTTATTACACATATATTTGTTTTATAATGACGTGTAAATATCTACACATTTACCTGCACGTACCTGCCTACAATTTCCCGAAGCACGTCTCCAGTCCATCGCAGATTGCCAACCATATGAAGGGCGCCAAATATCCTCATTCTTATGTTATAACCATTATTGTCTTTATTAGTAAGATGTTCGTGCCCCACGAAGAACGAATTTCACTTCACTTAGTGAAGAAACCCCTCATGGATTGGCTTTTCAGTTGATGTAGAAGCCTCTCATGTTCATGTCTTTACTGAATTTGAGATATGTTGGCCACATATTATGTATACTATAGACGTATCCATCAATGACGCACATGCCTTACATCTGCCGTGAATTGTGGACGCAGTGTTTAAATCTCAAGTAAAATCGTTTCTGCTGCATAACTGTTTCGATATTATTAGAGACTATACTGCAACAAAAGGAATGTAATGCTAATTTTAAGTAATATTTAATGTATTATTTACCATTGGGACTCTATACTTCTAAACAACCTGTAACAAGTATTGTACTGCAGCTTCTGGGTCAATGACCTCCATTTCGATCAGGTGTTTCGTCCAGTTTCCCTGATCCTTTGAACAAATGCTGAGATGGTCCCTAGTTTTGCTTCTGGACATGAATATTTCATTATCTGTGTACGTCTTCTAGAATTCAGTGGGAAGTATAGTTATTGAAATTATCGTTTCCATGTTGTCGCGACAGGAAGTATTATTCCTTGATGAAGGATATGATGAGGGATAAGAGTTCAAATTTATTGCTGATTTAGCTTTGAAAATAGATTTTATTACATAGGAGCGAATACTTTTGTTAACAATTCTTGCAAAAACTCTCATTTTCTTTCTGCATTCAAAATTCAAGTAGTATATGGCTCAGGGTAGGGATCACATAATTTTGAAAACGTGCACAGAATCTACTTCTCTCCATTGCACGTCACACACAGTTTTTAACTGGTTTTTACGTAAAATAAATAAATAAATACATAATGGATTATTAAAATTTTTCCTTTGCTGCAGAATGCCCTCATATCCTTAAAATGAGATGTTACTTAAACCACTAAACATTAATACTTGCCTTTAAATTTTTGATCAAAGAAAGTGCGTGATTTGTTTCATCCAAAAATCTCTCAAATGAAAATATCGTTTTAGTTTTACTGAAAAATATTGAAAGAAAATTTCTATTAAAAAATTTGGACAATCCGAAGTCGTCTCGTCGACCAATTAAGAGAGAAAATAAATAGTCATCGTTTAAATGACAAAGCTAAGTGTAAGGCAGTAAGAAAACAATTCACAAAAGAGGGGATGATATACTAGAAAATAGACAATGTGAAAAAGACATCCTGAGAATGTGAAGTTGTTGCCAGATCCTGCGTTGATTTTATGCAAAATCTTTCACTTTCGCTTATTCCTATTGCAAACATATTCAATTTGCTCCAGGTTACGTACAAAGTCTTCAGTATTTATAATCTAAAATCTGATGAGAACAGTATATTTTACATACGATGAAACAGGTAGAGCCCCTATGAATTTCGCTCTTTCGTCTTCAGATTCACCAATGAATATGTTTGCTGAAGCATTACAAAACTCTTTTATTTTCTCCGATGGCTTTCCCTTATGAAATAGTAATGTTTAGTGACATGATGATGGCCGATAGAAAAACATTCGATTATTTCTTTTCCCCACTGCTTAGAAATTCAATGCTTATACCCACATTTCAATTTGAAACTCGCTTACGTAGCTCAGAAAAGAAAAGTAAGTTTTATTGAACAGAATTATGTATTTGTGCTATGGTTTTTTAAATACGTGTGCCCGTGAAATTTGGGCTCGTTGAAAGCAGGAACTTCTGTACAACATTTTTGTATATTTTTCCTCTCAGCGCTGTATGTTCATTGTAGTCTGCAAACACCAAAAACATGTCTTTTCCAACCTATTTTTTGTTTAATTGGATTTTGATTAGTAACTTTGCACGAAAAGTAATTTAGTTTCTTCCTTCTCACAATAATTGCAAGGAGTGCACATGAAGGGTTTCTATACCAAGAAAATCCCTTATTCGCATATTTGCCTTTGGTGATGGTCACTTTGCATAACTTAACATTTACTTATTATATTAATATATAAATGTTTAGTTTTGTCAGTATAAATTTTGGCACGAGAGGCTTACTAATAGTAACCTTTTTCAGAACGATTTTGAATATCATTCTTTTGATACACATAGGTTATACTTGATACCCATATATACACACAGGCATTTGGTGCATAGACGTACTGGCCCAAATAACGTTCCAACAGCTAATAAAAACAATTTTGGTCCATTTATCTTATTTTTCTAAAGACATTATAATATTCAAAAATTAATTTTTCACTCATTTTTGTTACGAGAAACCTGTTCGTTTCTAGTGCTTCTCGCTACCGTCACTATATTACATTATAAGTGAAGTGTTCGACAAAATACAGAATGCAAAACTGTACGCAATTTTGGAGTTTTGTCAAGATTTTTTTAATGAAGAGAGACCGTGACAGAACGCATGCTGTGAACTAGGGCGATAAAATCTCGCACAAAAAAAGCCTTGAATGTTGCGCTTTACGAAAGGGCAGGATTTGCTGTGGGAGAGATAAGGGAATAATATTGAGTACAGCTCAGTAAATTCAAAACAAAAGTAGATGGCGAAAAAAATCCGATTCTTTTTTCCCTAAATACGGTTGTCGAATACACACTTACACCTTATTGCCAACAATACAGCCATATTTATATTACAAACATTTTAGAACCATTAAGTGGATATTTTTTGATAAGTACTTTTTATTGATCCAGCTTAAGTGTTCACGAATAAATATTATTTCGTGCTGCTGCTGAATGTTTATCTACTTGTTATTTCAACTAAGAAACATGATTCCTTACACAATTAAAATGTTGTGCAGTACAAGGGAGTTATTTCTTATAAGGTTCTGACATGTTCACTGCAATCCTCCGTAATTTATGGCACCCTTGATTAAACAAGTGGTATCGGGTAACCTTGTGCTTGATTACCAGATTCTGAAGTGGAAAATAAGCGGTGTTCGTCAGCAACGGAGTATGTGGTACAATCTATACTTAGTATAATCAGCAGAGAAACGAATAACAGTGAAATATTGATTGGACAAAACAACTCACTTGTAAATGTTAGTTTATTTAGAAGGTCCCCAATCCGCTAAGAAAACTACGCATGGTGAAAGCGTTTAAGAAAGCGCTGATGCTAAAAGACTGTTAGTTACTGAAAGATTTTTGCGTCACTCTTAATGTATTATGATTTACACTGGAAGAAACAAATGTTACAACCTTCATGGCAAGAGAGAGTAGTATTAAACAAAATATATTAACACTAGTTTGTTCTGAAAAATTCCTTCTTGTAAATACTCGTATTATGATTTATTTTATTATTATTATTATTATTATTATTATTATTATTATTATTATTATTATTATTATTATTATTAGAATGCATGTATGTTTCTAAAAGATTATGATTAGAGACTGGAATTTCATGTACATACGTACTTTTACAGGTCAAAGACACCTGAATTCAATGATTTTTTAGCGTTTGCAAGCCAGTGTGGATAAAAGAACACCATTTGTATTTTACACTTTGTACAGATTTTGGTTTAAATATACATTTTTAAATATTTTACATATTACTAAATATTTCGTGTATATTATGTTACACATTAATATTTTATTCATCGAAACGGAGCAACTCAGGTCTAAGTGTGCCAATTCATGTTTCTGATACTTTTGTAAAACGGAGCAATGTAACATTGCGCTTCCGGGACGTAGGCACCTTTGCCGTGAATTGCCGTACTTGCTTCTCGGAAACTGCGTATTCGGAATCAAGGATGAACGGTTATTGGCGAATCAGAAGTTATCGCAACCGCATGCTAGCTCAAGTTTCACAGAGCCATGCGTAAATTGATAGAAATCTGTCAAACATTTCTTATGATTTTAGTGTCTTATTGTGTTTCCTGCAAACACACACACACACACACACACACACAGTGTAATATACACCCGGTGGTCAAGTACGCAGATTCGTCAAGTACGTCAAATTCGGAACCTAACCTGTATATGAAATCCCGTCCGCTCGACGACAATGAGAATATTCTTTTGGAATGTGATGTGATCAATATGCGGTAATACTTGTTTTGTTCATTTTGAGTTTAATTGCAATGTTGGATTTAAGGGGGCGTGTTCCTGTACACCCATCCTTTCACTGGCTTTGCAGTTTATGTTCACGTGCACACCGCCTCCTTGAAAGTATTCTATAAATTACGTGCCTATTTAAAATCTCGTATAACCTCAAACACAAATTTAAGGGTACCAAGGTTTTTGCAATAGGAATCAGAGAATCATGAGAGAAAGATCGTTTGGGAAGTTCTGAAGCCATTTCCCGGCAAAATACTCGTAGAAAATGCTACTAGGGAGATTATTGACAGAATCATTCTTTGATTTGATGGTTCATGTCGAGAATGGCCAAGATAATATCACCTGTGTATTTAGGTAGAATCCTCCGCAGATTTTTATTCCTTATCCATTCCTAGAAGGCCATGGGATATCTTATTCATTTTTGGGAAGTCACGACAGGCTAATATAGTCCATATTTACTGTACGAGTCTGGATTTTTCAGACATTCTGTAGCTCAAGGAAACGTGAACAATTTATTCTTCCTAGAATATGGCGCAATGAATGTAAATACAATAAATGATAGAACACGGTCTATAGTTATGGCAATGATGTAAAAAAGAATAGACTTTACTGTTGCATTTCCAGGTATAGGGATCTCTTCTATTTTGAACTGTACGAAATCGATGATTAAGAATGAGTGTTTTTGGTTTCACTATAAGACAAGGCTTGATGGTCTTCCCAACTGACAATAGAGGGAGAGCTCGTAACTCCTCTAATCATAGTGAGAAAGAGAGTCGTGCTAATTAATCTACATTAAATTAATTTTTTCTTAACTCTTTTCAACTGGCTACAATATTCTTGATAATATTACTAAGTAGTTTGCTCTGTAAGGCTTTCTTCTTGAGAAAAGGTTCACTCTACAGGGCTTCCTTCATTTCTTCTTCAATGTATACCTAAGAAAATAGTAACTTCTCGTGACAGTCCTCTGAACCAAATCCTCCACGTACTTACCGGGCGAGTTTAACTCGGATCCAACATTGTAGCGACTGCGACCGAAAGGTCCTAGAGGCGAATTTTCCATTCTCGCTTGAGAGCTAGAACGAATTTAGCTGCCGTCTTGAGGAGAATTCTAGCGGCCGGCATCTCTGATCGTAGTTTCGGTGTTTGGCGTGTTTTTTCTCGGCCGGCACCTGGCGAATGCAGCAACATTACCCTAACCAATGGGTCATGGACCGCGCGCGATCTTTCATCCCTCTTATATTTGCCCTATCCTCCTCCCTTTTTTTACATATTTACACTTGTATACTCTACACTACGACACATGAGAATAGACCTAGACTTTGTCACGATCCTCAGGTGGGAGTGATAAATGGAGGGAGAATTCTCGCTTAAATCGTCGTGTAGATCAGCGCCGGATCTTACCATCCAGCGTGGGAGGAACATCTACACGCATAAAACATTCACTACGCGAACGGAACTAATAACCATAGTAGTTGACATGCCGGGAAACATCAATCAATCCATGTACAGAGTCTGAAGCTAATATTTGTGTCGCATATAATATCAATAGTATTTTGCCTTCTTGTTGTCGTTTTTTTTCAAATAGCTAGGTGCGTATAGAACGACTTCCCTTTGGTGCGAATGCCCACGTCGCACGTAAGCTGGCGCGGGCGCGCGAGCGGGCGGGCACTACGTGCGCGTGGACACGGCGGCGGCGGCGGCGGGGGCGGGGCGGGGGCGGGGCGCTGGCGGCGCGCGCGGGGAGGGCGGCTGGGAAGAAGAGGCCGTCCGAGCGGCTGGGTGCGGGCAGCCGGGCGGCCGCTCGAGCACTTTTGTGCTCGGTGCGTCTCCAGACAGATGCGTTACTGATTCCTCGCTCGAGCAGATGGCTCCAATCGCGGCGGCGGAGGAGGAGAAGGCGGAGGCGCGGGCGGTGTGCGTTCCTCCACCTCCGCACGCAGGTCGTTCACCCCGCACCCGCCGCGCAGGAGAGCGGCCCAGCACCGCCAGATGCTCCCCGGCTGCCCGCCCGCGCCCGCCCGCCCGCGCTCACCCGCGCCCGCCCGCGCTCTGCTCCGCCGCCGGCTGCCGCGCCGGACCCTACGTCCAGCCCGAGAAGAGCGGCGCCGCGCCGGGAAGGTGGGAAAGGGAGAGAGGGATCTGCGGGGTAGCGGTAATCGTGCACTTCCGAAACAAACCACTTGCCGGGAAGCGAGGAATCGGGTTTTTGCTAGGAATCATTTTCGGGCATAAGTGGCTGCTGCATGATGAATGTCGTTGCTTTGGGGCCAACTACTGCTGCAGTGGGTGGAGTACTTGTCTCCTTGTTGGAGACTGGAAACGAAGAACCTTGCTAAAATTGTAGTTGAAATCGGTGATCGATCTTCCCGAACAGCTCTTGACTTGCATCTCGTTTTGATGGGATTGTCCCATTTCATACAACGCGCTTCAGTTCATCGTATTTTGAACCTTTCATTTTCATTTTCCCTCTTTGTTTTCTAGTTTCAGAGTGACAGTATTCCGTATGAAATTGATGTGCTGCTGTTGGGAACTTTCTGTGCACTTTCTGCAGTATTCTATAAGCAAGTTTCTATAGTCTCATCGCGATCACAATCGAAAGTATTTTAAAACATTTTAACTACATAGTGAACGGAAATATATCGCTTAAGCGATGGTTCGTGTGAATGATGAAAAATGGTTTTTAGTTACTACTTCACGTACGGTTAGGAATCCCAAGCGTGTCGACAAGAAAGGAGGATGAATCGGGGTTCATTTTGCTTGATCGTGTATTAGATAACAAAACTAACCCATGTAGTTTATGATGTAAAGTCTAGGTCATGAACTATATTGAACTAAACTCTCTTTTTCTGATCGCAAATAAAAAAAGCATACGTTCCTATATAACGAAAAGTAGTGAACTGTCGAAACATCTTAGAGAAGAATTAGATAAACACATATTGTATTCCTTAGTTTTACTAGTATCAAAGTAGATTCATTTTCCGTATTCTCGAAAAAAGAACACTATTTTTGTATAGATGTAATCGTATATTTCAAGTATAGAGAAGCGGAGCAGGGTTGTGTTTTACAATGATAAATAAGTTAACAATATCGAATCACCTGGTCTTGAAAGTTATATTTATTTCAAAATGGATTTTTTTAAAGTCAGTTAAAAAGTTTGCTCGTCTTCTCTTTGAGTCAAACGTGGGGACATTGAGATAATAGAACGGAGAATCGGCTTAAATGATAAGCACAGTCATGTGTTTACCGCAAGGCTATACATTATTATGATATCATTATATAAAATCGTATTATCTAATGTCTGCATTTGAAAATAAATTCCAAATTTATGCATACAATACGTTGTCATGGAAACCATTAATTTCTCATTGCTCGAGGTAACTCTCTGTAAAAATTGCGTTAGATGACCGATTTGACCTTGCAAGAAATAATTGGATGCAAATATGAATAATAATGTTCCTAAGGAGTACTGGCGTCTGCCCAGCAACTCTTCAGCTCACCTGCTAAGTCAATTTGCACGCACCTCCCCTCCGGCTACCGCTCCGGACCACACGCCCGGTACAGGAACGTTCGCACCCAACAAACTGTGCAGGCACGAAGATCGACTGTTGTAGTGTTCAGAAACGAAACACCGTGTTGTCAACGATATGAATCTATAAAATCTGAGAAATTGGAAATGAAGTGATTATTATAAAGTTTTTATTCTATATCAGATTGATGGGAATAGTTGATTTAATTAGAAATGTGTATTGTACCTTAAACAAGAGCTGGATTGTTTAGTTTTGATGCTGGGAAGTTTACAAATTCTGTTCGAAAATTAGCAATTAAAAACAGTTCCACTGTAAAATCAGGGTTAACTCATTATTTAATCTCATTTCATAACTTACTACCTATTTATTAGAGAAATAGAGAATTTTACTGAAGTAATTATGTTTCTTCTTGGTGGTTTTAAGGGCATCGGCAGTAGCAATATCGAAGACAAATCTTCATTGAAAATTATCTGAATGTAAAATTTGGATCTGATGGTACAAGTAACCCCGTCCATTAAGTAGGTCCGTATCGGAAAAGAATCGAGACAGCCACATTAATTATCTTTCGCCTTAGACCTACCGGAATGGGGCTGTCTTTAATTTAAAAGCCTTAAAAAGCGCAAAAGAACGCTTTGTTGTTATGATGTGCTAACTAATAATGTGTCTAACAGTGCTGAAGCAAGATAAACATATTACTTGTTATCATGATCATATCGTAATATGAATGTTGCCAAATCACTGAAGTAGTAGGCATATTTGTTTATTTTTACGGTGTTGGGGATAACTCCCACCTGGTTTTGTTGTCTTCTGGAATAATGTGAAAAAATGCTAAAATTAGACCACTTAATTCTTTTCAGACTGCTGACAGCTTCAATGCAGTTATGCTTTCTTCCTCATAAGCAAATACTACCGCTTTTCACGCCGGTTTTGGAGGGCTGGTCCGCTACCACTTCTCCAAACGTAGAAGCTCTGGCAGACGCCAGGAAGATCTCCAGAGCCGCTGGATAATTGTGGACTTCCGAAACAAATCGACAAACGATCTGCATAGCTGATGAGGAAAAGAAAACACACTTTCGTTACGGAACAAAGCGTTTTCCTCCCTAAACGTGTAATCACTGGCCCGGCGTGGCTTGAATCCACAATTCCATTTCGATGCCTCTACTTTCGTCATTATTTCAAGTATTGTGTATCATTAATGGAGGGTTTTAAAAGTACAATTGATTAGAGAAATTATACATTCTAAGGCGTCTGAGGATGTGAAGAAATAAAATTATCCAAAGCGAAGTGAAATTGATACTCTTCGAATTTTACAATTTTGAACATAAATCCACGTTATACGATTATTTACAAAAAAAGGAAAATGTGAATATTTCCAAATCTAATTTTTCTTTGTAAACTCTTGACATATTTTTTTTTAATTAATTCAGATCCTTTAGACATTGTTCTAAATATCGACGTCCTTTCTCAAGATTATTATTTCTTGTGTTGTCTTAGAAATGAACCTATTTGCAAAATATTTTCTACGATATCATACAATAATGGCACAAAAAATCGTTCGTAGTATAATTCAGATATCCAAGAATTTCTAGAGGATTTCTTTTTACTTTCTCGTATACTTCGTATAGGTAAAGTTGTGTTGAACTGCAAGAAAAATGTCTACATATTTGTCGATACATTTCGCCAGGAAAACACGTTTTTTAGCATTCATGCTTACAAACTAGTATTCATCTTCAAAGTTTGTTTATTTTAAAGTGTTACATTGCCGAACGCGTTCGACAAAACTGACTTGGCCAACAAAACTCATGGCCTTTTACAGTACCCTTACAGTACAGTTGTTTTAAAACTGGGTACTGTAAAGGAAACAAAACACTGAGCTGGCATGAATCAACATGACAGCTGCCTTTATATTAAGAAAGATCCCCAGAGAATAAACTTTAAAGTTCCTGTGAATTCGAAATACATTAAAGCCTTACTAACACGAATTCTAAGGGACCGAACTAACAGAAATTCGTGTTATAAAAATTCGTGTTAAGCGAGTTCGTGGCAAGGAGTGTTTACTGTTTAAAATAAAGTGCGGAACTTATACGAAAGTGTCTGTGAGGTACACTTTTCATTAATATGACAAATACCCACTTTCTGAACTAGTTATGTAATTAACTATTGTGGATCACTCTCGCCAATTGTTTTTTTCTTTCTCATAAACGTAGAATTGTATTACGTTCTCGTAAATGTGTTATAGATGTACATAGTGTATTTGTTAAAAACACGTTTTGAGGATTCTTGGTATTAAAACATAGTTGTTTTTTTCAAACCATCTGTCTGCTGGTCTGTCTTAGAATGACACTTGAACTTAAATCGTAAATAGAATAATTTCCCAAAATGAACATATTTCCATCGATGTGGGTCATGTCGCGGCTCCATGAACTAAAACTGGATTTTTAATTTCTGAGAGTACTTTATTTGAAGCCTCTAGAACTGCTCGACTGCTTTTCATAAATGGCTCCATTTTTATTCTTTTATGATTTTCCTCGAATAGTGTAAAGGACCGCAAACTCCCCCCCCCACAAACCACCTTGCACAGGACCTTTCATGCCTTTATAATGTGTGTATGTATGTATTTGGCATTTAGGGTCGGATTAGCTCGACTTTTGCTTGCTTGCGGTGTTCCTAGGGCTGAGCCCTGCTTTCATTTATTACTCATGTCTAGAGGGTAAGGAGATATATGGCGAATTTATTCCCAACACTGACCTAGCATACTTGACCCTACTGAGCTTTTCTTTCGTCACACAGTTATAGAAATCTCACGCGATCGCTTTAGAAATCTACAGCTTTGTTTTTGCCCCGACTAGGAATCGAACCCGGGATCGAACCAAGGGAAGCTAAATGGCTATGTACGTGCCATCTGAAGGCCTTACGTTGATAATTTTAGGGTTAAAGAAAATTTTGGGATTGCGCAGCATACCGAATTTTTTCCTCGTCTTAATGTTATTACTCAACAAATTACACTATTACTCTTAATGTTATTCCTCAACAATTAATTTGAAAAAATCTGCATGACATTATTTAAAGATCTATTATTAAATGAAGTTACACATAAAACATTCAAGCCAGAAGAAAAAAAAAGTTGAAAAATAACATGGAAAGCATCTCATTGGGGCAAATCTTAAAATTATGAGCAGCAAGGATGCACGCCGTAAATTAAATATGTGTGTGTGTGTGTGTGTGTGTGTGTGTGTGTGTGTGTGTGTGTGTGTGTAATGTGGCTGTAGAAAACCTAGAAAAGTTCTACATAGTCACTATATGAAAAACAGAATATTTTGAGGTGATTCCAACACTTTTCGTTTCTACACGTTAGTTTAGGAAGGAAAAGTAAAAGTGGTGTCTATTGATTGATATATTATCTAAGAAACGAATTCGTTATGTCCATTTCATTTATTCCGTAGATGAAAGAACCAAAACTTCGGCCCCAATTTTGTTTTCGAACATTTTTAAATCCAATTTTCCGCTTAATGAAATCAAAATATTTCCAATGCATACCTTACTTAGTTATGCAAATGTTATATTCTACTCAAAATGATTGGCCAAGTAATTTAAGAATAAAATATTTTTTCGTAAACATTACATTTTGTGGATGTATAAAAAGAGGTATCCTAATGTGAGCCCCCCCCCCCCGCGCAAACATTTTAAGAAATGGGTTAACTAAATGAAAAACGTGCTAATAGATTGAACTCAGTATAATTTTACAAAAATACAAGTTTAACATCGTATTCATAAGAAATTGTCTTATGAATGTCATTGACTATGTCTATCATTGACTATGTGTTGCACATAGTATATGTATTCAAGTGCACATATGTCACTATAAGCAACTTGCCCGCACATTCTACATAAGCCCCTATGTGAACTCATTAGGCACATCACCCATAGTTCTCCTACAGCTCTCTGAAAATTTACACTGCAAAATAGGTTCTCTGCGTCTTCTTCGCTTGGGAGGGAAGATATTCTTGGAAGAACTTTGAATGCGGAAGGGCCCGAGGACATGTCGTTTTATTCCTCGCAGAAGGTGGAATCTTCCTTTGGCTTTTTGCTTAGCTTCAGTGTTTTCCTAAATCTCTATCTTTTTTTCGACTTCTCTGGGATTAAATTCTGAAATTGTCTCTTGACCTTTTTCTTATTCCTGCCCTAACTGATAGGCTTTCGAGTGCGTTCTTGCTTTTTATTAGACTCCTAAGGTATGAGGAGTGTCACTCTGTTTTTATTTTACAAGAAAATTTGGAGGCTCGCGTGAGGAACCTTTGGGGGGCTCGGGTTAGGCACCAGCGTGTTTATAATTGAAATGCCAGTAACATGTTTACAAAGTAAATAAAATAAATGACATTTCCCTACATCAATAGCTTGTAATGTCCCCTTCAAAATAATGTAATGGTTAGAAGACTTACAGATGAAGCAGCGAAATCAGGCAACTGAGAATAAGCAATTGAAAAAACTTCGTCTTTCACTGTTGGCACTAATGGCCGACCCTGCGGCAACAAGTGAAAATGATAACTTGACCGCTTGATTGGGACTCGGGTTTGCCAAGAACTACTATTTTAGTGCATTTTCAATAGGCAATATCAATCTACGGGGGGGGGTGAATGAAGGGGCTCGCATTAGGAACCGGGTCTTGGTTTGGGTAGTTTCCTATATCGTTTCGCGCATTTTCATTCTGTGCATCTCAGTTCATATTAACTCAGCATACAAGGTACGATTTTCTCAATTGTACCTTCTTCTAGGTAATTAATTTTAACTTAATTGTTTTCTAAAGCATTTAGATCTAGTACTTCTGCAAATGCGATTGTTCTTACTTTCCGAAGTGTTGCCAGTTACGTACAGGAATACGTACAGGTTACGTCAAGAATAAATTAGTGATCTCAACTTATCAGAATCTACATGAAATCTAAAGAAGGGTATTCCTATTTCCATCTCATAAGACACCTGCATTAATTACTTTCCACAGATGAACTCTCTCGACGTCCAGAGAACTGGTGTTAAGAATTAATAAGACGGTCATTGAATACGAAACTTCGAAATATACCATGCACAGTGAAATACTTGGTCAAAGCTACCAAAATCTGAATGGTTATGTTCGTGTTTCCAAACAATTCAACAAAAAAGTCACAATGATTTATGAAAATATATGGTTGTAGAATAATTCTTAAAACAGAAAAAAAACGTTGATATTTTTGCAACTGAAATACCTTTGCTCATTAGTGTGACTTAGTTTGACTAGTTTCATGCAACTAGTTGCAGTTTTACTAAGTGTTTATTGGCGTAAATGAATATATTCAATAATTCGCAAAATTAATTATTTATTTAGCATAAAAAATCGTTAAAACTGCGTATAATTCAAAATTGCGTACAAAAGCATCTGTAATTTTTTAAAACAGCGTTGTGATTTTTATCACGACAATGATGTAACAAATCAAGAAAATGTCCACAGAAATAAATGACGTAAAATAACAAAAACAGCATGTAAAAAAACAAGGGAAACAAATAGTGTTTCAGACAGGATTAGTAACAATGAAAAAATGAAAGGTGTTAATTCAAAATATGTATTATTTTAAAATTATGCATTAAAAATTATAATTCATAGTAATATTTTAATAATTTCATATTATTTTCTTTTCTTTGCATTATTACCATTTACTTCATCTGTTTGTAGCAAATATGTCGCTTCATAAAATAGGACATACGTAACTGGTAGGTACCTAAAACAAAAATTATTAAAATTTGTTCCTGGACAGTTTTTCCACAATTGTGAGAGCAACCCACACAGATACTGTGCCGTACCCAGCAAGCCAATTTTAAAAATATTCCGACAACAGTGCGTGAACTGTATAACCTCCTAGAAGACAAAAGTGAACTGTTAAAATCTACTACAAAATAACTGTGACTGCCTGCATTCTTTTCTGGAATTAATGATTGATTTTAGTATGTGTTGTGGTATTCGTATCGGATACAGTTCTTGCAATCACACAACAAATTGCTTACGCGTTTCTCTACAGAAGCACTGTAGAGCACCCTAGTATTTAGGCTCTCTTGATTACACAACGATTTGACGTTAAATGATAAGAAATTTGGATAATGGTCATTTGCTTTCTTAATGAAATGTATGTAATTAATCAACAGTCTGCACTATCGTGTTTCAAGTGAAGCAAGTCTTCAAGTGAAGCAATTTATTCTCCCAAGGTTCCGAAATCGTTGGAAAAACAATACCGCCTGTATTCTGAAATATAGATGTTCTTTACAAATGTGTGATCCCTCCTTTTTGCAAGAATTGCAGGAGAGAACAGTCTCAGTAACTGATGTTTACGTTTATTTATCAGAAAATAAGGTATCAATGATTGATATATTTTTCTAGATTTTAATAGTGTGTTGAATATGTAATTCCATAACATTTTGAGTTATATATTGACATTTTAGTTGCTCAAACATCAAATGGTTATCAAACAAGCAAATATCAAACTCAAGTTAATGAGACATTTGAACGTATAATTTTCTTTATGGGAAACGTAAATGAATTTAATTGAAAAATTATATTACTGCCAAAAACCTATACGTCACGTTTTCCATAACGTTATTTAGAATACATTTAATAAATTCATCGCCTCAAATATTCTTGATCCGAGCGTAGGAAGATGAAACCGTTCTAATATAATTAATTCAAGTGTTACGATAATGCAGGGCTTTCCCTTTTGAAAGGAAGATGCATTACAATGCCCAATGAGGTGCGGGAGGGTTCCCATCCTATATACGCCCGCAACTGTATCTCATTTTGAGGAATATCCCAACTTGTTATTGGAAACCACCGCAGGGTGACGCGGTATCGCTATGCAGGAAATCCATCGCGCACAGGCTATTCCAATGTCTCAGCGTCTCATATGACTGGTGCTGCGGGCAGTGCTTGCTCTTTTGGTCAATGGTGGATGACGGGATGGCACAGGGGAGACCTTAACACACGTGGTAACCGCGTTGCCGTGCCCGCCACGCCCCCGCCTCGGCCATGGCCATGGCCATGGCGGCGGCGGCAGGGCAGCAGTGAGGGTAGCAGCGGAGGCGATCGGTTCAATGCGGCGCCGCTACAAGACAAGCCGAGTACGCGGCACACAAGCGCGCCATAATACGTCACAATGCAACGTACGCCTATCAAGCCAATAGCCCGGTCAGCGGGCACCGGCGCGGCGAGAGGAGCGGCGTGCAGGCAGGCGGGCGGCGTTGGGCGGCGTTGGGCGGTGTAGGGCGGTGTAGGGCGGTGTTGGGCGGTGTAGGGCGGTGTAGGGCGGTGTAGGGCGGTGGTGGGCGGTGGTGGGCGGTGGTGGGCGGTGGTGGGCGGTGGTGGGCGGTGGTGGACGGTGGTGGACGGTGGTGGACGGTGGTGGACGGTGGTGGACGGTGGTGGGGGGCGAGAGAGGATAGGGATAAAGGGGCCGGCGGGGCGGGGCGGGACGAGCGGCACGAATTTGGTGGTGGATGACGGCGGCGTCCGTGGGAGACAAGTGGCGGTGTCGATGCCCATCGCCACACCCGCCGCCCCCTGCTGCCCATGCTGCCACGCCCATCCGTACTTGAAGAGGGCCCGCCATGCCGGTTTCAAAGCGCCGGTTTTTCTTTGCTCCTAGCTCGTATGGCCCATTACATTCATACCGGTGATATTAAGAGTTTATGTTGGTATTCAAAATTGGTATGGCGTTGGGAACATTAACATACTTGAAATCGTATTGTTACATCGTTCGTACTTATCTTATATATTATATGTCTGAGTGAGTTCCTTTCCCTGTTCAGATCATTGTTTCACTGCATCATGTCTTGGCTGCATCGCCTCTATTCTATCTCACCCCTGTCGGTGTACGATAGTCAAGCGTTGTCATCAGGAAAAGAATCAAACATTGTAATGTAGGCTTATAATTTTATTTTATTTTTTTAGAATGAGTTTACTAAGCACAAAAAAAACTTGTTCATTCGTAATCTTTTCATTTTTAAACTCGTCAATTTTGTTGATAATCTTTATTGAGAAATTTCATTTTAGTGAGGCCGCACACCCTTTCCATCTGAGATTGCTCGTATTTCATGAACATATTTGATAGAAAGATCTTCCATAGTCCGATTTTTTTTAAATGTATGAATACAACGTTGTGGAATGGAACATTATACCTCTTTGGTTCACTACATTTGTAAGAAAGCTTATAAGAAATAAACTTGTAAGAAAAAGGGAAAACTCTTATTATTAATTTTCACATATCAGGTGCTTACTTCAAATACTGGCAGATTAACAAAGGAAATGAAGGATACAACATATTCAAACGTTTAACTGAGACATGTAAAGTCGATTTGCATTTCCGTAAAATGATTGTGAAATTATATATGATTGTTTGCAATGATTTCCGATCCTCGCATCTTCATTACTATCTTCGTTCAGATTGTAACGTATACTTTGCTAATGTGCTTTTGTATTTGTCAACATTTGGCTCTAATTCTAGTCACATCATATTTGCAACAAAATTTATTTCTTAAATGTACATATCATACAAAAATATGATATGGAATACATCTAATCCAAATTACAAATTACAAGGACAAAAGTTTTCACAATTCAATGTAATACCCAAATTCCTTTACCTGATAAAGTTTAAAAATATGTTGAAATATCAATATTAGTTAAGAAACAAATATTTGAAAGAAAATAAGTAGAATTGGATTTTGTAGAATAGAGCACCATTTTACACATTTGTATTATTACACACTATTGGCAATCAATGTGAAGATAAGATTTAAATTAAAAGACAGTTTAAAATTGTGATGCATGATACAAAAAAATGTTATAATAGCAATTCAACAGAGACTCTTCTTGTTCCGATATCTCACGTTTAAAAATTGCACTAAACATCACGCATTTTGATATATTTTATTCTTGATTAAAATAATCATTGTTGAAATATTCATTGTGTATGAATTAAATAACCACTATTTTCTTCTGAACACTTTGCTTGGTTAATTAAATTTAATTTTAAAACCACTACACTGGAATCCTTGAAGTCTGGAATATTTATTTATTGTCGTTTTGAAGGTAGTTTAAAAAAATTGCTTTTCCTTGTGGTTCTTACTTGTTATGTGGGTTATTTTATAGCAATTTGTGGCAATCAGATGTTTGGCATTATAGCATGCTATTCATTTTCTATTGTATATTCTTTCCATTATTATATGAAGAATATCAAATGACGTCCACTTTTTCGAAGAAAACTTTTTGAAGGTAGTAATTTTAAAATGTCTAAATTTCGCGTAATAAAAATTATGAATATTATAATATTAGTTAAATCTATTATTTTTACAAGTTTGCAGTAAGTTCTTCCGGAGATATGCATTTCATATATGAAATTTCTGAGATAGAGAATAATTGAACCGGCGGCGTAGCATTTTGGTCTTTCAATCCCATTTATACGTAAATATAGGTTGCCTTACTTGAAACAAATGGTGAGTAAACTCGATATAAAATTAGTTATACAATACGTTATGATTTATTAGAATTTCCCATCTGTGTTTTTTCGTTAAATTACAGAGTATTGGAATAATTGCGGGCTTAAAAAGTAACTCTAAGAAAGCACTTCTAATGATTTCTCTCTTCGAACGATAACGTGTGGTTATGGAAGGTTGTTTGAGAATTTTTAAATTTTCCAGTATGTGACGAAATGACGGCCACAAGATAATATACACCTTTCGACAAATGACGTGTCTCTAATGTGTTACAATTTGCTCTTTTGGTATTATATATCGACGTACCAATATTTCTACTTTTTTTCGAAATATGACCTTAGTGAGAATATACTCAATTTGTTTAATCTTCAAATGTACCCTCCTTCAAGCTAAATGCTCTAGTTTACTGCTCGATATTTATGTGCGTCACTCAGGTCGGTAGACTCTTGAAATCCTATTTTCGCTCAAATGAAACATCAATAACCGTTTCCCCCCTACAAGTACCTGACACTGTCTCCCTAAGAAATAAAATGTTTCAACAAGAAGGTGGGGGTAATATTAAAAGAATCGATCTGCAGTGTTGCCTTCACTTCGTGTTCTTTCAAGACACAATACTTCAAGATATACTTTACTTATACATTGAAGACAAATGCGTAGCCAATTCCTTTTGTACATACTTTGATCCTTGCGAACGGTTCGTTCTAGGAGTAATTTCAAGTTTGAAAACTCTTGTGAAAAAGTATGAAAATGGGGCCTCAAGTCTCACCATTAATTTCCACACTTACGAATGCATTATTGAATATGAACTGGGATATTCACTGTGGGGACGTTTTAATTTAAGGAAATTCAAGAGTGAAAGAAGTAAAATAATTGTCTTATATGTATTTTTTAATTTCACTAATATACAGTGTTGTTGCAATTTCCTCTCTCTTAGTTGTTGCGAATGTATTCAACACTAAAACTATTTTTTTAAAATTACAGTTAAGAAACCAAAGGTGAAATGTAAATAGACGATAACTTTTCTTTCACGACACTTTTTAAAACTCCATAACGAAAATTTGAAAATAAGTTTCTTGTTTAGTTCACATGCGTGGACACAATAAATGAGCATCTAATTTACCGACTTAGATATCTTAAAATTTGCATCCGAAAACTTTAAAGCTTATATTTGGGAAAGTTGGCTAAATAATAAAGGAACTTCATTACCTATCTTACTATTTTGTAATCAACTTAGGTTCTATAATTTATATAAAAAATATAATTTATATATAATATATTAATAGACCATATAAGATACATTTTTTATGCATAAATAGCTCTTTTCCTTCGTTGAATTTGTAGTAAATTTTGTCTTTGTTCACAAGAACGGAAGAAAGAAATTCTAACATTTGACGTTAAATTAATTGAAAATAAAAGTTCAAAATAAAAATGTTTGCATTAGCGCCTATTAAATTTATTCTTAGAGCATGCTTGAATAATATGATTTGCGAACAGGCATTAAGCACCATAATTATCCAAAATAGGCAAGCAACGAGGCCATAAAACTAACAAAATTTAAAAAATTATTTTGAATATTTTTCCTTGGGATTCGTCCAGCTGTCAGCCGCTCACACTTTACATCCCGATGGGACGCATATTTGACCAAACCGAGGGCATCCGCGACAACACATACAGGGGAGACAAGGGACAAACAACCATGCACAAGGCGGCACTCGAATCCGCAACTTTTCGGTCCGAAGCGCTGAATCGGTACACACTCTCAGCCACCTTCGCCATTATTTTGAAATTGACTCTCAAATTTTATTTGGTTATTTCGTAACAGATAATGACATTGTGCAGCAACACATGCCTACAAAGGACGCAATATCTTTATGAACATTGATTCAGGAACCATTATGAACCAATTGAACCATTATGAACATTGATTCAGGAATAGTCATAAAATATACTAGGAATATGCTGAATGAAGACCAGGATTGCTATTAAATTAAACATTCAAATTATCTTGACTTTCATTAGAATATCAAACCAACAAAATGGAAAAAGCAAGGTTACTTTGAGAAATCACTTATACAAACACAGGTGTTCTTCAGAATTTGTGTTAGATTTTTCCTCTATTCCTTCAATTGGTATGGAAAATCTGTAATCTACTAAGGAACGGACAAAGAACGCAATTTTGGAGAACTTGTGACGGTAATTGAGGTAATCCCAATTTTGGAGAACTTGTGACGGAACTTGAAGGTAATTAACTCGGTTTTACACATAAGAGAAAGAAAGTATGAAGTATTAGGAACATGTTACCTCCGTATAAACCAATAACAGTTCGGTATCGAACATGAAATATTCTTTATTTGTACAATTGCAATACAATGGCAACATATGAGCATATTTGATGAAATTTCCAATTAGTTGAAACATATTGTGGCGTCATGGAGAAAAACACACAGACATTTAAAAGCATGTACAAGTTTATTTACACGTATGTACAATAACTAAATTCTGCTTCGAAACTACACACTTTTGAGTATTTCCCTGTAACCTCCCCACATAACTAGGGAGGCCCCGCCTCCATTGACGCTTCTTCCGCGCCACTACCGTGACCTCGTCACCCGTGCAAGAGGCACGACACGCTCCAGCCTGGGCGTAAAGTTTTGCGCATCGCGCGAGTTTCCAGAAAAAAAAGTGTGAGCTCGTCGGCTCGATTTTATACCTAGAGGGTAGCCGTCACGTGACCGTCCTTGGTGTAGGAGGGAGGCTCGCGTCTAGAACGTGACCTTCCAGGTCAAGCTGGCGTCCACTTAGTGTAAATATATCCCAACGTCGGGGCGCTATTCAGCCCGCAGGTATGCGATACTTCCGCTCCTCCTCCCACCCACGGCCGCCAACGTGACGCTACAATCTCTTCCCTACCCAGAAAAGAGCTTTTTCCGCAGGTAACTAACTACAGGAGAAGCATCTTCTGTCCCTGACTGTAGTAGCCTAAATGGTAACATTTTTTATTGTGACCTATACATCACTCTACATCTATTTCAATTCAAATACCGTTAACATATTTCTTGAAATATAATTGTCTCACTGTCGAAACTGGACATTTTTATTCCCACTAGAAGTGATTACTCAGCATCATATATACATCCCTTTCTCATTTTCATCTCTGATTATCACAAATCTACAATAGAACATCCTAATATAACTTATTTTGATAATTACATATAATGCATAACAACTTTCCCTTTTTAACTTTACAACTTTAAATTTTTCTATTTACAATATTTGACGTTAATGATACTACGTGTAATAAATAACAACTTTCCTATTTCCTGTTTAACATTACAAGACATTATAAAAAAAACATAAACAACCCTATTTTCTGTTTTGGCGTTTCAAGGCATCAATTATTTTTGAATTTTACCCATTACAATATTCATTACATTTGATAAACTACATATATGACCTGACAATTTATCTATTTTTTGTTTCAGCATTACAAGAGTTGTATTACTTTGAAACTTACTATTTACAATATCCAGACGTATGTGGAGCTTCTACCTTTATCCATATATGTATCACTAAATATATACAACATAAATACAACAAACAACATAAATCTAATGCCAATCGGTCTAATTACAGACTCTACTTAGTGCTCACATCTGCGCTTGTAGTGTATCCAGGCATCAAAAAATTCGACTCAAAGCGTCGACATTTACATGCACAAGCCTCTTTTTGTGAATTATGCTGATGTAATGCTGGATCATTAATGAGCAGCGCATTAGTCGAGGATTATTTCCCGCGCAGTTTTTCAACACACTAGAGGATTATGGTCAGTTTCTATTTTTATAATCACTTGGCCATCTAAATAGCACTTTAAATTCTGGAGTGCCCAAATAATGGCACTGCACTCTTTTTCTGCCGTACAGAATTTCTGTTCTGCATCAGAAAACTTCCTATTAAGTAAAGTATGGGGTACTCACGCCCATCATCATCATGCTGTGCCAAAATAATTCCCAATCCCCTATCGATGGCATCTGTTTGAATCAATTGAATGGTTTAGCCAAGTTTGGTGCATACACTACTGTGTCGCTACACAGTATCTCTTGCAGCTCGCGAAATGCTTTCTCACATTCCGGCGTCCACGCGACTTTCCCCTGGCGCTGCTGCCCCTTCAGCAGGTCACTTAACGGCGCTGATTTATTCGCGAATATTCGGATGAATATCCGATAATAGCCCGTAAGTCCCAGAAACGAACGCACCTGTTTCTTTGTTTGAGGCACTGGAAACTTCCTAATTGCTTCTATCTTTGTTTCGACAGGTTTCATTTTACCGCTTCCGAAAATATAATCTAGGTACTGTACGGAGTCACGCGCGTACTTGCATTTCTTTGGTTGTACGTGAAGTTTAGCATTACTGAGTATTTTGAACACCTTGTCTAGATGGATAATAGGTTCTTGCCACGTATTGCTAAAAACTGCAATATCATCCATATAAGGCAAAGCGAATGTCCCGCAGTCGCTAAACAGTGACGCCATCATGCGACTACATTGATACGGGGCATTCTTTACCCCCAAATGGAAGGCGCGGTGGGCGATACGTGCCAAAACTAGTCACGAACGCAGCGTATCTCTGCGCTCTTGGCGTTAATGAGATCTGCCAATAGCACTTTGCTCAATCGAGTGTAGCAATAATGCTAGCCGCCGCCACTGTTTCTATCCGCTCTTCCATGTTTGGTAGGGGGTAGTACTCAGTTTTGACCACGCTGTTTAATATCCTGTAATCTATACATGGTCTGGGTTTTCTCCCGGGTGCCTCGACTAATATCATAGGTGAAGTATAGTCCGAGTCCCCTACTTCAATAATATTGTCCCTCAACATTTTCATATTTCCTCTTTAATATCTCTGACTGCCTGCGCGACATACGATACGGCGCGCTACGTATAGTTTTGGACTTGTTGGTCACCTCTATATCCATTGTCATTACATTAGGCCCGGCTTTTCAGAGAATATATCTCTGTATTTTACAATCGTGTTGATCAGTGCTTCATGAAATTCAGATTCGACTTCCGTCGCTTCTAACATTGATTCAACATCGACTGGCTCTGGTTCAAGATTTACTGCGAACTTATCTAATTCATCTTCTTCCACTTCCGGATTCTGCCTGTTAGTCCCTAAAAAGTTTAAATACTCGGTTCGTTGGTGATATTTCTTAAGCATATTGATGTGATAGACCCGCCCTTCTTTCTTGCCGGGCAATCTCACTACATAATTAGTTTCGGACACTTGTTCCTGCACTTCTCCCGGCCCCACCCACTGTACCGACAACTTGCGTGTTTTATTCGGCGCCAACACCAGAACGCGATCCCCGACAGCTAACGTCATATGCCTCGCTCTCTGGTCATAATAAACTTCACGTTTTTCCTGCTCACTCCCTATTCTTTGGTGTGCAAGTTCCTTCGATTTACGTAATCTGTTTATTAACTTAAACACATGCTCTACCACTGAACTTTCTTCCTCTTCCACTCCCGCTAAGTGTTCGTACAGGAGAGGTATAGGCGTGCGTAGATTTTGCCCGAACACCAGCTCCGCAGGAGTGTACCCTCAACTTTCGTGCACTGTTGTGCGTAGCGCGAACAGAATAGCGGGTAGCTGTTTCTCCCACTCTGAGCCTGCTTCCAAACAGAGCACCTTTAGCACACGGTTCATTGTACGGTGGACCCTTTCAATGGCATTCGACTGCGTGTGGTAGGGAGAGCTCCGCACTAGAGTAATACCAAACCGCTGCGCGAACTCCGCTGTCAAAACGCTAGTGAAACACGTTCCATGATCGGTTTGGATTTCACGTGGAAATCCCATACGACTAAAAAGTTCTAAAAGAGCTTTTATAACAGTTGCTGATGTGAGATCGGTGACTGGAATAGCCTCAGGGTATCGAGTAGCTACACATTTCGCGGTAATTATATATTTCCGCCCTAATTCTGATTCTGGAAACGGCCTACAGGCGTCTACATTTATTTTGCTAAATGTTTCCGCCGTGATAGGCACAAGCTTTAGTGGCGCACCCGCGTTGTACTACCGCCGCCTTTGTTTCTACCTGACCAAAAGAGCCCTGTAGACGCACGTGCTCAACTCGCAAATTTCGCGGTTCGGAGTCTAAGGGCTGGAAAATCCATACCGATTCGCCAGTAAATTGATCATCCGACACATATTTTTCACTAATCAGGTCAATACTAGCTCCACTGTCACGGAACGCGATTGGCTCGTTATTTACAAATCCCGCGCACGTATGGGGGCGGAGGAGTTTCCTGGCCTCCCCGTCGACTACGTGACACATCTTTTGTACTGTTTGCTTGTTCGGGCAATTCCGCTTGAAATGCTCAGTCGACCCGCACGAGAAGCAACGTGGTTTACTCGACCTTTCGAATTTTGCATTGCTTTTGTTCGCTTTCGGCTCGGTTTTCCCCGTAGATTTCGATTCCAAAGCGTGCGCGACTTCGGCCGTTTTGTCTCCTCGCTGGTGTGGCTTATAAAACGTGCGCTCCCAGCCGGTCCTGTTGTTCTCGTAATTGTCAAGTTTTTTGGCTAAATCTTGCGCTACCGAAAATGTACCCCATTCATCAATGAAATGGTCTTTCATTTACGCAGGTACCCGCCGCTTCATCTGATATGTGACCATCAAATCAAGGAGAGCTTCGAATGTCGAAATATTGAGACCGCTAATCCATTCCCTGCAATAGTTCTGCAATTCCCTCGCGTCCACGTTCCACGTGGTTCCGGCTCTTTTCGCGTGTCCCGTAAAAAGTTGCCTGAATTTCTCCGTGTGAACTTGTACATTTCTAACAACTTTTTCTTTCTCCAGGTACCGACTTCTGTTTCCGCCGATTCGAACATAAGCCATGAATTTATATGACTTAGCAATAATCTCATCAAATTAGTGACAGTGTGCCTCGGGTACCCCCGTATGCTTAGCTTGTGGCTCAAATACATTCAAATATGAGGTGATGTCGTCTTGTTCTCCTTTAAAGGGATCCATTACATGATGCATGTTTACTTGCACTCTCGCATTCCTACTTCCACCCACGGCCGCCAACGAGACGCTACATATATAATCCATTTTTTTCTTTGGTAGAATTGGTCCTGTCGGAGGTCACATTGGTTTTATGAGTCAAAGTTTGCACATTTTTTTTGGTGGAATAATTGTTTTATTTGCATTAAGTTCGAGTTATTTTGATACGTTTATCTATAGTTCATCGTTTTATCTTAGATTTTCTTAATTTTATCGTTTTTGTTTCATAATTGTGTATTTTTAATAACTTCTTGTATAACTTCATCTTTGCCTAAATTTGTTTTTTATTAAGTGACGAGAAGTAAGGTGAATTTTAGGCATTAACAAAACTTGAACCCCCTTAATAACGTCATGTTTATCAAAAGATTCGTTTCTAAAACAGTAGCAAACAGAACCAGGAATTTACACACTTCACATTAATATGGCTAGGAACTGTATTTGATCAATTCATTTCAACATAAACAGTCCGTTGATAGTTACCACGTATGCAAGAGAGCATTGTCTGGTGGCAGACCGGAAAATTCATAAAATGAAGAAGTACGGTACCTACATTAAAGGTAAACTATTATCGGCTGACATATGATGTAATGTTTTCATGAAACTCTGAGTCATTTGAAAAGATGTCCTTAGTTATATGCATTTCTTTAAAGAAAACCAATTGCAGGAATAATTAATCCCTGTGAGTTGCTCTTTATTCAGCTGACAATATTACATTTACATTATCTTATAATTTATTTTGATGTTTGTTGAAACCTTAATTTGTGGCAAGTAATTTCAAGAAATGAGTATTTCCGCGATGTTTACAAAGATATTTAGGTAACATGCGAATGAGTATTCATACTTATCTCATGACTGTTTAAGAATCAGGCAATATTTTCTTTTTAAATTTTTAAAAAACCTATAATAATTATGTAATAAAGTAGAAATTTGCCAAAGCTGAAACTTCAAATTTCTCAGAACAATTTCTACCCAGTAACTCGAAGTTAATTTCAGACACGAAAAATGTTGCGCCATCGTCAACACTCCAAAAATTAACATTTCAAAAATTAACTACATTGTCGAACATGCCTACTTTTAAAGATGAAACATTGTTATAGCATATAATCAGCAAATTTTGAGCTCTGTTCAGGTTCATTAATATTTTGAAACTTACCACGCATTTTTTCGACTTATTTTGCAAATTTGCTATCGTCCTAATCTCAAAATAGAACGCAAATATTAAACATTTAGTGTTTTATCAAGGACACATAGAACGCCAGAATGGCATATTAAAATAATTTTGAGCTCTTTTGCATTCATTCTAAAAATCATTTTATATTTTAATTGACATGTATGGATTGCATAAAATTGTTACTAATATTCACAGCCGGGTTTGAATTTCATATTTTTATCACATTCCAGTTCTACCAGCTCAAAACTATCAGGTAAATAATAGTAACAATTTTATATTCTGCTCGGGACGTATGGGGGCTAATACATTAAGGCTAATGGGGACTAATTCATAAGTTTGGCTACTTCGCTTCTTTCTGAAAATAAAACGGACTCCAACTTTCTACTTGCTACCTCTACTTTGAAATATAAAATCTGGTTGGGCAATACAGATTACAATTTTCTATCGTACCATGATATAATGGCACAGGGTAACGTAACGGCAGGTACCCTTCCTGCACCATCCTCGCCCATTCTCTTCAGATGTGTTGATCCCCTTACCTTACTTGAGACATTCTTCATGATCTCGAATGATTCCGCCAATAGCTCGAGTTCGGGCATGTCAGCATGACCTGAGATGTAAGGGCAATTAGTAGAAGATACTTTCAAATTCTTTTAGATTTTATTTAGTTTTTTTATAATGATTTTATACATTTTCTCCAAAAAAATAAAATGAAATTTCATGAAAATGCAGTTGAAACATGTGTTAATACTATAAATCTCATGGGATTGTTATTAACGAGATTATACTTGAAAAAACACTTTTCTACAAAGACTTACAAGAAGTTATAGACGAAATATATCCGGAGGGGTTGATTGTTATGGCAGGTGACTTAAATGCAAGAATTGGAAATGGTGTTAGGCCGGCATAAAAACATTTAACAAATCATTCCTAAACAAAAGTGGAAATGTTCATAGGTTTGCTTAGAAAATTAATTAAGAAAGAATACTTCGTCGACCATAAGGATCAACATAAAAACACGTGGGAAAATGCCACAGGGCAGAGATAAATGATATACTCTGAAACTCTGTAATAACGAATAGAATGTACCATCACTTAAACATTGTGGATGTAGTAGATATTGACAGCAACCATAATTAGGACAGCCAAACTAAGAACGAAATTAAAACCAGGACAAAAATACTGAGAGACGAAATGTCATAAAGAATATAAATGAATATACACAAAATTAAAAAAGGTCGCTTAGAAGAAAAAATCAATAATAATGGGATTACTGAACAAGGTAATATTGGGGTTCCTTGGGAACAATTGTTTTTTCTTTAATCAGCTGAGGATGCTATTAAAAAATCGATAGAAAAAGTCAACGGAAATAATTGAGGAACATACTATGGTATACATGCAATGTCAAAGAAGTATCTGAGGAGAAACTGCAAGTATTTCACAAAATAAACACTCCAGTTCATCACAAGAATATGAACAATACATTTCATAAGAAATCAAATAAATACAAAAATAAAGAAAAAACAAAAATTATAACTTTTCCCATACTACGTAACAGTTTTGACGTTCAAAAAAATAAATAAATTGGGCTGGAACGTTATTTTTATGATCTAGAGAAACATTTGAGGCTTTATAAGAAATCTGCGGTCCGAAACAAAAATTAATACATGCAACAAAAACCAGTAATAACAAATGGATGGAATATTTTTGTAATCTGCTTCACAGCGATGAAGCGCCAACACTGGACGACATATTAACACAAGAATTTGAGATTTTAGAGGAAAACATAATACTTAAATTTAAAACTAGTGGTGCTAAAACATTACGTGTTTTCTCGCCCATATTTTCTCGCAAAATTAAGCGAAAAGTACTCAAATTTTCGAAAAATTGAACGTGATCTTATTTCAAAATCTATCTTTAAGAAACAGATTTTATTAGGAGAAAAGATCTCTATCTTTAATATTATGGTTGTAGGAAGACTCCGAAAAAATGTTGAGCTTTTGCAATTTTCGAAAAAATAAGTTTTCAACGAACATGAATCCTACACAATTCTCTTAAACCTCCTTAACACTATCTAACAAAATTTAATCAAAAACGATTATGCCATTTTTTTGAAAATTTGGAAACTGTCCCACGGTCAAAATTAAGCGCAAATTCTTGCGCGTGCTCAATGCGAGAATTTTTCGCGAAATTTTGGACAAATAAAGGCAATTTTTAATTTAAAGAATGTTTTTCTCAGAAAAGGCTCGTTCATTTTTGATGAAATTTTATTGGCGGATAGTCTGAGGAACGAATGGTGTCTCATTTTTGTAAACCCTGAATTTTCGAAAATTTGGAAAATTCAAAAGTTTTTTGGCGTCTTCCTACAAGTACAATTATGAAGATACAATTTTTTGCTTAATGAAATGTGTTCATCAAAACCAGATCTTCAAATAAGAATCTATTAAATGTTTTGAATATATGAGAATTTTTTGTGTTGTTTGGCGACATACATGGTCACGACACACACAGCCGACGATTGGTCGGCGCCGAATCTGGCCATTGAGCAGGGGAAGACCACCGCCACCTCTCGAGCAAAAACGCGCACTACCTTACGGGACTAATGACCATAGTAGTGTTTCCGCCAGGAATCTCAATCAATCAATCAATCAATCGTTGTAATAGCCAATGATGGTAGATCTGTAAGAGAGGCAAAGAAGCAAATAGTATAAAAGCAAATAGAATAGCAGGCTGTTTCAACCACTCAATATGGCATAACCAATATCTGAGCAAACAGATAAGATCAGAATATATAATCTAATCATTAGACTTGTACTGTCATATGCAGATGAAATGAGAGCAGACTCCGAGAGACAGGGGTCTAGAAGGAAGGAGAAGAGAGAAATGAGGGATGAACAATATAAAATGTGATGAGTGAATTTATGAAAGTGATCATGTAATTTCTTAGTTACAAAAGGCTTTGAATATCTTCTCCTTCCTTCTATACTTCTGTCTGTTGTCAGCTTCATCAATCTTTCTTGTTTCATTCTATTTGAATTTCAATTTCTTCTTCCCCGAGTGAAGTCCGATATCGTGTCAGTTTGGCAGGTTTGTCGTAAGAAAATATAGCAATCTTTATCCTTGATTAATTTTTAATACTCGCAACCCTAATACTACTACCATTTGACACATGTTCTTGGAGTCTGCTCTCATTTCATCTGCATATGACAGTACAGGTCTAATTATTAAGCATTTTGCTGACATGCCATACGTACGTTTGCGCGCCCTGTTGCAAGTATTTATTTATATTACTTTGGTTTCATTCTGATGTTTCGTTTGTTTGTTTGAAATTATCTAGCCTGAGGATAGGAGGAAAAATGAGTTCCCCGAAACGTCGCTCCGAAATTTCCTAACAACCTCTGTATGTTCATTGTATATCTGTATATAAGTTAATAATAGGATGTTTTGTAGAAAGCAGTCTGCCAAGATCTCGTGGTCAAATTCATAAAAAGTGTAAATTGTTAGTTGTGTTGGAACAAATGTTTTGTATAAAAACAGACTATATCCTAAAATAAAAAGAAGGAAGCAAAGATAAATCTTAAGTTCTTTTTTTAAGTAGTGGTATTTGAAGTCTTGCAAATTAGATCTCCGTTTCGCTTGAGTTTTTGTTGAGTTCACAAAAATTCATTGAGGGAATATTGGTAAGAACATCACTACTGTATACTCTATACTCTATATATACTGTACTATGTATTTTCTCTCTGGTACCAATGGAAAAAATATAGTTTTTCTCTATTTTGGTGTAAAATACGTTAAAAATTAATAGAGAAAACTATTTATGTATTTGAGATCCTAGCCTTAAAAAAGTCTTACTTCTTCCATAGAAATAATGACATTGGGCTCGCGGAAACACGGTCGAACATCAGTAGGTTAATAATGCTGCCGACATCTTCTCCGGATTGGATGCAAGTGCAAACCTGCATTGCGGTGTTGCTTGACTCAGCCGCGGTGGTGGCGTACAAGGTGAGCGGCCATTGGCAGCACGGGTGGCGAAGCAGGACGTCCGCCAGCGACCGGGTCAAGTCAACGTAACCGCATCGTCAACTAGACCACTGACAGCGCTAAGTGGTTCTCGGCGGCGTGCTCGTTTGCACTCCTACGTCCCATCAGGGTGGTTTCGACCTCAATCGGTGCAACATAGCTTGTTCATATCAGCTGTATATTCCATTTCTTTTTTTCTTGTGTATGTAGTAAATAATGAAATATAATATGTTTTAAGTTGGCGTAGAACCAACAAATTAATAGTAAAAAAGAGAAAATGGTATCAATGCATCTGTTCGTATCAAATAAAAAATTACACTCCACTGAACTTGGATGAAGTGCAATTGACTCATGGTAAGGTAACAAACTTTTGGGTGCCTCAGTTCAGTCAAACTTTAAATGGTACGTCCATTTAAATGAATTGAAAACAAAATTAAATTAATGATGCTACTTGTTCAGGATTCTTTCAAATTCAGTCAGTCATCATCGTACTGCTCGTTGCGATTTCGCGAAAGTATCCACCTAAGATATGGCATAATATTCTGGAGAAACATTGTATTTCTCCCAGACTTTTAGATGACTGAAAATAAAATTGTACGAATAATAAGCAAATCCTACCGACCTGATACTTGTAAGCATTTATTTCTTAAGGTAGGAATTCTACCATTGCCTTGCATCTTGATACAAGTTTTCTAGCTTGGAAGAAATTGTATCTACTCTTATTGTCACAAGGACACTTCAGGGGTAGGGTGTCAACATGCAAGACAAAGTTTGCCGTTGGAAATACGATAAATGAACCTCCATCTCAAAATCATTGGTAAAATTTTAAGTATAAAATTGGTGTAATATATATTCAATTGTGTAATTACTTTTCCACAAGCCTGATGGAATTGACGTTTGTTCATTTCATTTGTAAAAGACTTCCAATACATAAAGTTATTTTTATAAAAGCTAAATGCTTCAGCATTGTAAAATTGAAATTCCGTGATTTTCCACAGTTTTTTATTACAGAATGTTTCCCCTTATGAATATTATGCAAAAATTAAATACAATTCTTGACCAATAATATTTTTATATTTTATAGTACTTTTAGTAGGAGACATTTTTTATAGAGAGAAGGGCTAGTTTTTATTAAGAATATTTTTTAATAAGATTGTCTTTACTTTTTTTTAAGTGTATGTAAAATATTCGCGATTCAGGTGTCAAAATAATCACAAACGTACCTGCTAATTTCTTTGATCTCTTTGAATATCCCTTCCTAAGCATATGGAGGTACTTCCGAACTTCGTAGATACATCAGTGTGTACACCCCTGTTTATAATTTCAATTCCTAAACCATGGGTCCCTCAGCGTATGTGTAGCCATTGGTTCATCCCTGAGCAGCTGCACCAATATTCCGCCGGGGACACGGACGGGCCCAGGATTTTGTTGTGTGTACAAGACGGTGTGTCCGGTCGCAGGAAAAGGGCACTCTGTTTATGTAAACTCGGACTGCGTCACGTGAGAGTCCGGTGGGGAAGCAGCGGGGCTCGGAGGCAGGTGGCGAGCAGAGGACAGTGTCCTGTGCAGGCTGCCGGTGCCACCACAGCAACGACCTATTCAGCTCAATGGAAGTATTAGAGATGTCTCAATTGAATTTATGGTCCTTTTTACTAATAAAAACGCATACATCCTATGGAAAGTGATATATTTTAAAATTGATCATAGAAAGATAGTGGGGTAAAAAACAATTGTTTTGATTAGAGGTGTCTCGCTTTTTGACAACTGCACTTTTTGGAAAATCTTCTGAAAGTTTAGTTGCTTAGATACAAAATATCTATTTGATTTGATTTATTTTTGTCAGAGAACAGTAAAAATTGTATGCTACAGTACGCAGAACTACAATCCGCTCGCGTTTTCTTAAACTCTGGAATCCCTTCCTCACCTTTTAACCATTAATAGTTGATTGATGAATAAAAGTAGCCACAAAGCGAGGTTAGTAAGGTCTGAAACTGGATATTTACTGAACTTCACTCCTTGTACAATAATGATACAAATGGCATTTCAATCAACCATTTAGGTCTGTAAATGAAAAACACATTTGATTAATATTGGCTGGGTCATACTATGTAAGTCACTTAATGAGGATAAAGACACGTTAATCTGCATTGTTCGCCACTCTCCTGGATGTCTTCGACTAACAAGAATTTGTCTATCGCGATCATGTTTCGGGTAATATGATGAAGCCCCATGTTTTCTAGTGCCTTATTTTCTTTGTCAACTTTTTTAGAACTTCTCTGCTCTCATATCTTATGACAATTTTGACTTTCGGTATATTCTGTTTGTTCAACGCAAAATTTTCAATTCATCGACTCAGCCAAAACTGTCATCAGCTATGCACAGAGGATTTATACTGCTGATATACTGCTCGTGCGTGACAATATGTATTGCGGAATGTCGCACTTTTTCTCATATGTGTTTAGCCTTTCACTATAATGTGAACGCTGTAATTCAATGTCCTTTGGTCTTACGTATTTAATGAATATCCTTTCTTCTTAAGGAGTACAATTCTGTTGACACTGTTTTACAATTAATGCAAGTTGACTGCACATTTGCGCGGGTGGTTTCTCACCAGTTTTACCGCTTCGCCCCCCTCCCCATCAACTTAGCACCCAAGAGCATGTAAGTTTCATATTTAAGTGGGTATTACACGGCCTGATCAACGTCCATTCATTAAATGTGTTTTTCATTTACTAACCTAAAATTGTTGGTAGAAAGGACATTTGTAAAACTTTTGTGTAAGGAGTGTGGCTCAGTACCGACACAAACAAATATCTTCCGTGTCAAGACCGAGGTAAATTGGGAATCATGTTTAGTACTGCATTCTGCTACAAGCAATCATTATATTATTCCTCTAAAATAAAATTAACAAAAATATTGCTTTTTACTTTCTCGCTTCAGTACCATTTACTTACGTGGTAAAAAGAACGTATTGTAAAACTGCGACAGAAATCGGCGATTTTTCGGCCAAAAGCTCGTATTGCGGAGTCCTGGTATAAATCGTGGATAAATCTTATTTGTATATGTAGTACATTACTTCCCCTAAGACACTAACTTTCTCTCCGTCCGTCTGTGGTAAACGCTAGCGCTGAAACCGCTCTGACGATTTACTCCAAAATTGAAATTAGCCGATCGTTCTGGTTGAAATCCAGGCTCAGTAATTTTAAAATGATAATATATTTGGCACATTACATGAAGCCTTAAACTTTTCAGAAATGTCTCAAAACAGTTTCCAATTTTTTAATTATTTTTTTACTATTTTTTAATAAACTGTTTTCTTTCAGATGAACCATAATTAGTCATTGATAGACATAGTTGCATCGTAATTACAACTTCCTCTGCCATGCATTGGATATTTCACACACTCGCCTCACCCTTTTTTCAATTTATTGGTTTTGATGGTAGGTACATAGATTAGTTGTTAACAACTTTACATATGTATTGGTTTCTTATTAACTAACTTAAAATTAACTTATAATTAACTTACAATTAACTTACAACTGTTACAGTGGGAGAGAAATCCCTAGTTGGTCCTCTAATCAGGTTCCAATTCGGCGATTTTGATGAGAAATGAGTGGTAGGGGTATTTATTTGTAATTCTGGTTTGATGGATGGGGTTTTTACCGAGTCCGAATGAAACTAGGGAGGGGATTTGATTTAAGCTGGAGTAAAAGTTAGTGGAGAGATAAGCTATATGCTGCGATAACGGTTCGAGGTTAAATTCCTTATGAAGTTGGAGGTTGTCTACGAACAATGGGGGGTTGACAATTGTTCTAAGAAACTGAGTCTGTATTACTTGAATTCTGTTAATGTTGGTTTCGGAGGCGTTGATCCATATGGGGCAGGCATACAGTAGTAGAGGTCTTATGACTTTTTTGAATATTAATATGGAGGAATTGAATGGTACCGAGCTATTTCTGTGAATTAATGGTTTTAACTGCAGTAATTTTATTTTGGCTTGAATTAGTTTGTTATCTATGTGTTGCTTCTAGTTCAATTTGGTGTCTAGTTGAAGTCCGAGATATTTAACCTTTTTGTTGGGGGGTAACCATTCTATTGTGTTATTGTTCAGTGTCATAGGAGTGGGTGGAGTGTAAGGTCTTAGTGTGAATATTTTGGCGGAAGTTTTACTTGGATTTAACTGTATCTTGAGTTTGGAAGCCCAGCTATCCAACATGTGAAGGTATAATTGCATTCTGTTTCTAATTAGATTTATGGATGTGTCTGAAGAGAATATGGCCGTATCGTCCGCAAATTGAGCTGTTTGAATATTATGTAGTTTAGGAAGATCACCGACATACAAGCTGAATAAGGTCGGAGAAAGTGGGGAACCTTGAGGGAGTCCAGCGTGTATTAATTTCGGATTTGAAAGGTGGTTGTTAACATTTACGGATAATGTTCTATTGTCAAGAAAACTATTTATTATTGAGAGTATGTAGTGGGGAGGACTAATTTTGATTAATTTGTAGTTCAGGGCTTGATGTCATGTCCAGTCAAATGCTTTTGTAATGTCTATGAAAATCGCTATGGTGTGGTGTTTTCTTTGAAAGGCTGTGTATATATACGAAGTAACTGATGTTGTGTGGATATTTTATCTGTGAATCCAAATTGTTCTATTGGTATAGCTTTTGTTAGGTGGAGATTTTTGTTTAGTCTTTTTAAGATTTTTTTTCGAAAATTTTTGAACGGTTTGGTAACAAGCTTATAGGGCGATAACTGTCGATGAAGGCAGCGTTTTTGTTTGGTTTGGGGATGGAAATGATAATTGCATGCTTCCAAGTCAGTGGGAAATAGCCGTTTATGAAGCATGAGTTGAAAATGTTATTTAAAAATGCTATTGCTGGGGGTGGCAAATACTTCAGAGCTGTGCTATTGATGCAATAGTGACCTGGGGATTTTTTAGTTGGAAGGGTTATTGATTTCAGTTGGAAATGAGTATTGGTGAGGTCCATAAATACTTTCTCTGTCTGTTTTTTATTATGGTGTGTTCGGGATGAAATTGTGAATTATTTAAGGTGAATGTCGATGCAAAATAGTCAGCAAGTTCTTCAGCTTTATGATATGATGAATAAGCTTTACTTGTCGTGGTTTTTAAGGGAGGGATTGTGTTTTTCTTTTTTAGTATTTTCTTGGTAAATTGCCAGAGCGAGTTGTTGGTGTTTAGTGAATTTAGTAGATTATGAAATTGCTGATTTTTGTGATTTTTTATGAGTTTTTTTGACAATGTTAGTGATTAGATTTAGTTCCTTCTTAAGTTCTCTATTTTAAGTGGATCCACAGTCTTCTGGTTTTATTTTTTTTATTATTGCATTTTGAATAGATTGAGGTAATTTGCTGTATGTGTTTTGTTAGCGTTTGGTAGTATGGTGGGTTGCGATTTTTTAATAGTGGAGATAATTAGTTCGTTCAAATAGTTTATTGATTGATCTATTTCAATTGGAGTTTTCTGGATCATTATTCTAGGCATTGCATTTCTTATTAATGTTGGATAGTTTGCCCAGTTTATTTTTAAAGTATTTATTTTAGGGGTAGGGGCGTGTTGAGGGGTTAATGACTACCCAAGTCATTAAAACCGGAATGTAATCTGAGTCTAGTTCAAAAATTGTTGAAATGTGAAATTTTATTTTTGTGTTGGTTATGGCTAAGTCAAGGATATCCGGTTTGCACAGACGGTCGAATGGGTAATATGTTGGTTCGGGGGGGGGGGGGATACAACTTTTAAGTTAAATTGATAAATTATATTTGCTAAGATTTTGCCATCGTGATTACTGGTTTGCCAGCACCAACTTATATGTTTGGCGTTGAGGTCACGTAACAATAGGACATTTTCCGTGGGCTGGAAGAAATTTTGTAGGTTTGCGTTTTGGATATTAGTTCTTGGTGGCTTGTATACTGATATTATTTTCCAGAATTAATTGTTTATATTTATGTTAATTGCGATGGCTTCAATGCCGGGGGAGTTGGGAAGATTAGATTGGTAGTGATTATAGCATGATTTTACTGCTATTAGTACGCCTCCACCTTTGGTTTCAGATCTATTAGATCTGTAAAGAGTGTAATTTGTGATGAATAGTTGGTTTTTTATTGAGGTGCGTTTCGCATGAACGTCGTAATGGTGCAGAAAGTGAATTAATTCCTTTTTTTATTGATGCCTTGGAGTTCCAATTTCAGCAGGTTAAATTATTGTTGGGTTTATCTGCCAGTGCTATTCGTTAAGTATGCGGTTACGGAGTTTCGTATGGTGCTGATTATAGATGGCATTAAAGAATTGATGAAATTAATAATGCATGAGGTGATGGCATTTATTATTGTGTTGATTGGCGTGAGGGTCTGGAGATTGAGAATTTGGTGGGGATGTGTTACGGGAGTTTGGGGCAGTTTTGGGTTGATTTTGGGAGTTCGAAATATGGTTGAAGTTCGGGATTGTGTTGGTTTGAGGCAATGGTGGGAATTGTTGATTTGCGAAGATTGACCAGTGAAGGATTGGTTAACATAACTATTATCATTGGACGTTTTTTTCACTTATCTCTTTAAAGTATAAACAGTTCTGGTTTCTAATGTTTGGTTTCCTTTATAGAGAGCACACGTCGGAGTTTCGTTCTTGGGACACTATACTGAATAATGATTGCCCGCACAGAACGCGCAGTTGATGACGTGATTGCAGTTATTTTTTTGTGTCCGAAATCAAAAATATATTTGGCATTGCAAGGGGCCTTTCGGTTTTTTACGTCTTTCTACCTTCTCTCGATGGTTACATATTTGATCTATTGATAGAATGATATCAATTGGTTCGGTTCCGTTAAATTCGGCGGCCACTACAGGAATGGGGTTGCCGTCCTTTGGGAGCCTGGTCACTTTCAGAATTGAAGGGTACCGCTGTTTTAAGTCTAATGCTATTTCGGATAGTGTTATTGATTGATGCAGGTTCTTAAAAACCACTGAAAACTTTTTGTTCGAAGGATCTTTGAACGAATGAAAGCTCCTTTTTTTTTTGTACTAGGTATTTAACGATATTACGGAAGTCTGTTGGTGTTTTGGCACTGATCTTGATCATATTTAACATCTGATATGAAATTACTTGACACTTTATGCTTAAGTTCCTTGGTGAAATTACTAATGTTCACTATATTAGACACATATATTGGAGGAATTTTACGAGACAAATTATCGTTTGGTGATTGTTTAAGTAAGCAAATCTCGTGTCCTCGATTTCATCATTGATTTTTCCTAATTCACTAAATTTGTTATCGGTAGGCACATTATATTCAAGTTCACTTGAGAATTCAGATGGATCACTAGATTTCTTGGGATCTACACTCCATTGTTTGTTTTCGTGAGAGTTTGAGGTATCACCGACTGACCTTTTTCTGGTGAGAGATGTTGTCGTTGAAGGGTAGGTTTGCTCCGAGCAGTCGACCTGTGCGGACCTCTGAGCGCAGCTGCTCTCGGTAGTAGTAACCATCCATAGTGTAAGGTGTATTAGACAAAAGTTTAAGTCTACACAGTGCGCAAATTAAATTAAAAAGCAGTGATCTAACAAGTGATTAACTCTACATCAACTTTCAACGACGCTGGCCTCAGCCAGTGCATCGCCGATGCTTTAGCATTGGTTTATCCAACCGTCGGCCAAATGGAGGTCGCGGAAGGCGACGGCCGCGATTTTACAGCTCTATACGCCCCAGCGTACCAACCAATGCCAACTCAACAAGCGCAGATGTATCATTACGCAGCACCGCAAGCAACAAGTATGCAGCCACATATCCAAAATTATAGCCAGCCAACACAGGTCAGTCATTTTACGCCAGCAGAAGGTGCAACCTCATCCTCAAGGTGCAGTGACAATATTAGTGTAAACTCCGTTCCAGACCCCCAAGTGAACAGTGGCAAACGCGGAAATAGTGACCCATCCAAAACCCCAATCAATCCAAAAACGTACTGACCAACACTAATACCAGCTACGCTATTCCTACAGAGAATAGATTCAGCAGTCTAGCTGACCTTCCCGAAGATGTTACGAACGCTACCGACCCCCCTATACCTGAAAATGTTAGAATCCCACCCATCCACATCAGCAATATTACAAACATTATGGAACTAAATCAGGAAATTAAGGCCCAAATCTCTGCGCAATTCACCGTAACATTCAACAATAACAAAGCCAAAGTTAACTTCCAAAAAATAGATGACTTCAGAAAAGCAATTCAATATTTCATAAAAACTGAAAAACAATTTCACACATACAAAGACGCAACTAATAAAAAGTTCTCGGTGGTTTTCAAAAACATTCACCTCTCCATCAACCAAGAGGAAATATATAACGACCTGAAGGAACAATACTCTTCCCTAAACAGTATCACCAGACTACATAAAGATAACCAGCCCATCCCAGTGGTAGCCGCAGAGTTTTCCGGTGAACAATCGATTGAATTAATCCTCCGAACCAGCCAAATCTGCAACTTAAAAGTTAAAGTTGAAAGAAGACGAAAAACAAATGGAATAATTCAGTGCCTTCGTTGTCTAGACTTTGGACATTCTAAAAATAATTGTTACAAACAAATCGCCTGTATACATTGTGCCGAGAATCATTACTCAGTAAATTGCCCCAGACTGAACCAACCTCCGAAATGCAGAAACTGCGATGGGACTCACCGTGCGGATATCCGTACGAATGAATGCCAATACTTTAAAAATATATCGGAAAATAAAACTAGAATGCCCCCAAACCCCTCGTCAAATATGAGAACCAACAAATCAACTCCACCCCCACCGGCACCCCCACCTCAAAACGTACGCCATTTCCCTACACTCCATAGAACTGCTAACATACAAAATTTCACCCATGAATCAGCATTTAATCGTCCGCCAAATAATATCCCACCATATGTCCCAAACCATAATCCACATACTAGTCTCCCTCAAAATAACTTTCTGAACACACCATTCATTCATAATATTATCAATCACATAATAACCCATATAATCAACATCATAAATTCAGTCATCCAACTATTATTCAAAACATACAACAAGCAATTACTTAATTTTTAGAGGTGCTCGGTGAGTCCCCTCGTCAATTGTAGTTTAGAGTTAGTATATAAGAATTAGATATAAGTCAACTTTACAAATGAAGAGTTTCTTGTAAACTGAACTTTGTAAGACAATCCTATACAAAATAAAAATTAAAAAAAGGGTAGGTTTGACCGTTGATCGCGTTTACAGTTGAGTTGCCAACCTCGAGATTGACTTCGGGGTTGTGCTGCGTCAGCGCTGCGTCTGGGATGAAATCCATATCTTCACTAGATGGTAACATTTCCGGGTTTTGAAGAACTTCGTCTGTGAAGGAGGTGTCGAATCCACCGTTGTTTAGGGTTAAAAGAGCACTGCTTATCGCATGCCCTGTTGATGAGTTGATATCGAATGACGTTCACTTATCACACGATATCATGTAAGTTGTTACTGCAACTTCGAAGTTCCCTCACTACGGGATACTAGTTAACTGACGAACTGCGGGAGCTCCGCTTTCTAGGTCCGCACGGCTCGGAGTCGAGCACTAGAATGACAGCCTTTTGTATTGATCAATAATATGTTTTGTGTTCCTTTTAAGTATTCAGTGCGCTGTTGTATGACAGCTTATTTGACAATAATATATTAATCCCTATTGGAAAGCTGGTTAGGATTTGTGCTTTCAGTGCTTTGTAATGGATGGGGAATACGATCTCGATTTTCTTCACAATGTACAGTTTTGGGGCTATGCAGTGTGCTGTAATGCATCAACAAATCGAATAAACCCGTAAGGTTAAAATAGGATTCCAAGAATTTAATTGGATTTTCTATTACATCAACTTATATATCTTACCTAGGAGATGATCTACTGCTTATAATACTTTCAAATTATTTATTATCATTTATTAGACTTTCCTTTAGATCTTATTCTAGCTACACAGTAATTATATCCGAGGCTTGTAAAGTGACTACAATGTATTGTGTTAATTCATTCGACCATAATGAATCAATTTGTGAAACCCCTTCAAAAATATGGAGTATCTTTCAAATATTGTTGCTCTAATTCCTTCAACCTCTTTGAACCCAAGTTGACTGTAGTATTGTTTGGAGACTTGATATACGTCAATCCCAATCAGATAAAAAATATAAATGAATAAATAGGCTAATGCTGAAAATAAAAATACTTTCAAACTATGGAAATAGGTTTTTAATAGATTTCTGTTGTTGTGTTCCTGTCCTTTGGCTCGACAGCCCGCTACGGGCCTTGGCCGACCGGCAGTGACTCAGCCTCAGTGACTCGGCCATGGGATAAGGGGTTCGTATGGTTAGCAGTTAGCAGCAAGTTCCTTCACCCAATATACTGATCTTCATACCCTTGCGGCGGGCTTACTCTTCGTCACACAGCAATAGATACTGAGCCATTTGTAAGGAAAGCGCACTGGTATAATTGCCCTGGCCGGGAATCAAACCGCCGGGAAAGTTGCGCCGTGGAAAGTGAACACGCTAACCAACAAGCCACCGAGGGAGGCTTAATAGATTTCTTGCTAACAAAAATATGCAGATTACAGACTCCGAATGACAACAGAAACACATCAATCCAAATTGTTTTACAAGTTACTGACTATTTGGTGCTTCATAAATTGAAGGCGCCGACCCGGGTGGCCGAGATCGGTAAGGCAGTAGTGTCGTGATTTTCTCCGACCGGGAGAGGTAGCTCAATGCATCAACTGATGTCACTACAGCGCCCCTGTCCGGCAGGTCCTAGGTTCGAGTCCTGATGGCGGCAGGATTTTCGACCCTAGCTTTTCAGCTAGGTCAAATTCAGTCGCAGTCTGGAGGAGAATTCTAGCGTCCGGCTGCTCTAATCGGTAGTTTTCCGTGGTTTCTCGGATCTACACCAGGCGAATGCCAGAGCGGTACCCTACCAAACGCGCGCGATCTTTCCTTCCGCTTCCTTGTCCTATTCTCTCCCTTTACACACACACACACACACACTTTACTTACACTAACATGCACTACACTTCCACATATTCCGGGAGACTGGTCGGGAGCTTAGAGCTTGTCTGGGCTGGGGCGGTGCTCCGTTGGTGGGAGAGTCCTTGTTAGGGGGAAACTCCACTAGCCGAAGGTAGGTCGGCGCCGGATCTCGCCATCCAGCGGTGGAAGATCACCGCTATCTCCAGAGAAAACACATGCACTACACTAACGGGACTAATGACCAAAGCAGTTGACGTGCCCAGAAACACGAAAAAATCAATCAATCAATGTCGGGCCGGAGGATCGCTCGGGCGAAGGGCAGGGTTGTATTTGTGTTCGTCCTTTCACCGCTCATCACCCTTTCACTTCATTCGGTTTTCCTGCAGAAAGGCAGGAGGCCCTTGTCGTTAATGGAATCTTAGTTGGATAATTTAAAAAAAATTGAAGGCACATGTAATGTGAAGTTGGCTCGAACGTCTTGTTTGTTGGAATGCATAGCTTTCATAATGAAAGGCGATATTGACTTTGACTTTTGTAACACGTCAGGTGTATATTATATAAACCCAGAATGAATTTCCTGGCACTATCCGCTTCTAAGTGTTCATTTTTTTATTTATAGTACTAATATAATTAAGTTTTTGATTCGCAGTTTATTTCTAATTATATAATTTAATAATATCATTGAATAATATAATTTGATAATATCTAAGATATGTATCACTGGCAAGATTTTTTCTACTTCTCTCCAAGTTCTTAATTTTATTCTCCATTCTGCGCATTATTTCTCGAAAAGATGTTAAGATTCTTGAAATATTTCTCTTCTTTCTGAAAACATTTTTGGTTATTGTGGATAGTAGTATGTTATTTGCAAAACATGCAATATTACTGATATTGACTGTCCCAGGAAAGAAGCCAATTTGTAGAAAGATTTTTATAATTTACTGCAAATAATACGGTGTACCCAATGTTATTATACAGAAAATCCGTGAGTATCTAATTTTATAGAAGACCTTGCCTATATCAAGAAAGAGCTAGTGTATGTTAGTGCTGATAAAATAATTCTTCTGTTTTTTGTCAGTCTTAAATGTTGCTTGGCCGTGAAACAAATATTTAAGAAATATAAATTTTGCTTTTAAGATTGCATCCTTTTGTTTTAGAAGTTTCTGTAAAATGTTTTGTATTTGTTTTTAAAATACTTTTCATACATCGGATAATCAACTTGACATCAGTAAACCAGGCATAATCTAAAATTATCGGGTTTGTTATACGTCATTTACATACTTCCGGGAAATAATTCCTTATTCTGCATAGTATAGCGTTGTAATGCAATTGTTTATCCTAAAACCTTTGACAGATTTTCATCTCAAGCTGCAACTTTTGTGTTTATCAGTTAAAGCAGTTGAATTATATCTTGCTTTTAAATCAAGTAATTTATTTTCTTTGAAAAATGTTTGAATCGTGTTCTAAAAGTGTCTACATTTTTTGGTGTACGTGCTATGACCTTTTGAATAACATAAATTCTATATTGATCAAATTTTGCTTTTACTTTTTTATGTTTGATTTAAAATTAATTTGACTTAAATTTAATTGCTTATACTCACAGATATTTTTTAGTATTTTGAAACATATGCTCTTAGCATTGGGAGTTTAAACATGAAAGCTGTTTCACGTATTCTCGGGTGAGCTATATCACAGAAAGTTGGGGATCTTTCAGCGAAGACCTTGGGAATAAAATCCACAAAAAGAAAGACTTAGCGAGACTCCATTATCGAAATCATATGTTGCTCTTATGGAGGACTACTGTTGTTTGTTAATGCCTGAAACTTCAGTCACCTACAGAAGAAAATGGACAAGGTGAAGCATGAAGGAGCAACGAAGTAGTTCTATAATCAAATGAAGTAGTATACAGAATGCCCCTAAAACGTATTTTTCCGTTGAAGCGATCAACACAAAATTTTCTTGGAAACATGACAAACAATTTTTCTGCCCATAACGAAGTTCAATTTGGCAACGAAATACTAGCAACTTTCCTAAAAGAAATGTTTTATAGATTTGCTTAGAGTGAGACATGTATGTACAGTATAGATTTTTAGTGTTGTTTGCGTTAAAATGTAAATGGTCATAGGGTGTGATATGGTCCCCCTTTTAAGGGGTTTGTTTATATCCACACCATATTCTACTTTTTCTGCGAAATTATACTTTCACTCGCTCTGTGAAGACTTCACTACGTTATTAATTTGGACATGGTAAACGTTCAAGGTTCCCGAATATCGGTAGCGAAGTAATGAAATAAATTGGGAAAATAATTTCACATAGGCTAAATTTAGAACTAGAGCTTTAGATATGCTGAGTAGAGAGCCTTGGTAGTTTGGTCCTATGTGCCGGCATTAGCTTGCATTATCACAGCCCCATGGCTGCATGCGATGTGCGCGAGCGTCGATGGCTGCATGGACGTGGCGCGTAGCTGGATGACGGAGATGGCGGGGCGGGAGGGCTAGGGTGCACGGAGACGGAGGCAAGGACGAGCGAGGCCGCTGTCGTCGCTGCCGCTGCCGCCGCCGCCGCCGCCGCCGCCGCCGCCGCCACAGCCACACCCTCCGCCGCCACACCCGCCACCGCCGCCATTGCCCCCATCGCCTCAGCAGCCGCCGCTGCTGGTTCAGTGTGCTGGAACGGCGACGTGCTCCCTGGCGCGCCGTCCTCCAGCTACAGGACTGAGGGTTAAGCCAGCACCGCCTCCGCGCAGCCTAATTGTCTTACTTAATTCGCTGCCCCATCTCAGGATGAGCTATTGTGGCCTCTTGGAGCCCCGACAATGAGACGAAATGCCATTATTGTATGGTTTTCAAATGTAATTAAGGTGTAGGGTAAGATACGCCATACTACTCATGACAGCTGGTCGTTGAGGTTTGAAACTTCGAACTTCCAGACGAGCGTCCAGTTCATGGAGGGGGACGGACTGCTATTGAAGAGATTTAGAGATAACATCTACACTTCCCCAAACCGGGGTTGGTGTATAACGTGAAACAATGCGAAACATCGATGCGATATTATGTTTCTTGTGACTCAAAATTCGATGGAAGTTAGACGAGATTATTAATAAAATGATTGGGAATGTACATACCTACTGTACTAGTTTCCTGCTAGCAAAACGAATGAACAGAAAACTCTAAATACATGTAGTTATTTGTACATTACAACGCAATGAGCAATGAAAATGCCCAAATCTGATCAAATATGAAATAAATCGACTTTGTAATTTAATATATTCAATATCGTTTCTTAGGTGGTGGTGGTAAACGCATAAGCAATCCCCACGGCCAACGAAATTATGAGAGGCCTATGTCTTCAACGTAACTGACCTGGAGAAACTACATGTCTTTGACAAAGTGGCAAACATTTTCCAAATAAATGTTCGCTTTCTGAAACCGAGAGGGACCTTTCTGGACAACGCCGTAGAGCAATGATGGCCAGATGAAAACTTTTGCCAAGGATGCACTCTTTCCGAACACCCACAATGACGACCTTCATGCGACATCGACTCAGGAACCCGTGTTTCCAACGCGTCAACCGCTTCTTTCTCAGGTAGCGCCGCGTGGAAATGTTACGTGACAACCCACAAAAAACCCAGACCGCCTCATCCCACCTCGCCTCGCGCCGCCGCGCGCCGTCTCGCCGTCCCGCCCCGCGCCTCCCCTTCTCGTCACCCGCGTCACCCCGCGTTACTCCGCGACTGCCCGGGCCGGAAGCAGTAAATTACGAGTGCGATTCCGGCGCGCGCCAGGGCGTTTCCAACGCCTGTTCTGGCGGCGTCGCCTTCGCCGCCAACGCCAACGCCGCCGCCGCCGCCGCCCCGGCCCAGACTAGGCCGTGGCGCGTCTGCACACGACGTGCGGAGTCGCGACGCATCGCGGCGCCTGTAGCGGGTGCTAACGGCCCTAAGGGCGTTGGGTGGGGGGGGGGCGCGCGGCGCTGGGCACGGGGCACGGGGCACGGGGCGGGGGGGCGGGGGGCCCGAGGAAGGGGAGGGAGAGGGATCGCGCGGCGCCGTGTGGGAGCGGGTCACGAGGGGCGCGGGAGGGTCGGAGGTGAGCCACGGGGTGGCCGCGGCGCTGGCGGGAGAGGGGAGGGGCAGGTGGGGCAGGGACCCCACGCGAGCGGGCGTCGGTGTCTCCGACGGCGACGAGACAGTCAGAGGCTGACGTGCTCGTAGACGTCAACAAATGTTCTTGTATGTTTCAATAAGATTTCGGTCAGCTGGCAAAGAACGCTGTTGTAATAATCATATTCCTAGTTGCTGCTATAATACTCCTGACGCTTGAAAAAGAGCAGATCGTTTCCAAATAATGTCTTATGTATCACTTAATATCTTAATTATTCTTCTTAAACGTCTCAGTTCATTGCGCACTAACAATTGGGCCCTTTCTATTAGGAAAGGAAATTCTGCGTTACACTAGACGTTTATCAGGCGCAGGAATTCAGAAAGTAATAGGCACTCAAAATTTTCGAAACTAATCTACAAACTTAGTCCGTGTACAACTATTAAACATACGTTGTCAAATCTAACACTAACATTTCATTCTTTATCTGTCAAATTTGTTTACATAATTTGCAATAATCTCCCTTTGGGAAAAACCGTTGTGAACATTGTTGCGTATCAGCGTTCTCAGAACAGATGTGCAGACAGTGAACCTAGATTCCGCCATGGGGTGCATCTAACTCAATTATCACGCCGGCTTTCTTCGCTTTCACAGTTTTAGGTAGTTCACTGAAGTTCGCGACATTGAAATCTGGAATTGTGTGCCTCGTTCCATCCAAGCGAGTTTCACCAACCGAAACGGTGAGTAGATTTAAGGGTTCTCTTTTTTGGGAGCTATTTTCTTACATTTTTCCATAGTGTTTTCACTACATAATTGACTGTGTATGGAATATATCAATATAATATACAATTTTTTTTTTATTTCTGACACCTCCATGCAAGTTGGAATCACCTGTATTGAAAATTAATATTTATTTTGCAATGAAAATTAATGATTCAGCCGAATTGAGGCATGCAAAATTTGAAGTTAGATTAAATTTCTTACACTCCTGTTGATTGCGAGAATGAATTTCCAAATTGTTCGATGTACACAACTGTGACAAGTGGCATTATTTTCATTTGCTCCTTGATTTTTTCATGACTGAGATTTTCTATGCTTACGTATTAGGTTGATGGAAGTTAAATTTTGCAAAAAAATTGACTTTGATAGGATCATATGACAATGAGGTATTATAAACATTACTCTCAGATTTGTAACAGTCATTGCAACTTGATTTTGTCTGAAGGAATGAAAATATCCGTATTTTATGCAAACTCGAAAACTGAGTAGCTCGCTACTTCAATAGAAATTTAAACATTACTAGATTTGAAAAAAGTTAGAATCTCTCATCTTCGGAGTTCCGTAAAACTCGATGTGTATATTTCCCTGAAAGAAAATAAATAAATAAACGCTACTTGGTTATCTCCTACAGGAGTTTCTTAAATGGGATTAGAGTAATGTAGTAGAACTACGCTGCTCATAACAGTAGTTCCGTACTTCCATGAGCATCGAGTTTCGTGTACCTTCGAAGTGTCCAAGGAGGCCAACTAATAGAGAGAGCATCTGAGCAATGGAGACGTCAAAGAACGTACATCTGGACGCCATTATCACCATCGATCTCTACAACGACTGCGGTTATCACGTTGCCGGCCCTGCAGTGACCTTGCCAGAATTAAGGCGCGACAAGGGCGTCGCGAGGGTCGGTCAGTGCTCTGGAGGCCTCCCAGATCAGCGGGTGTGGAGACACGAGGGCACCGGGTCCGGGTGCGGGGCGGGGGCCACAGGAAGGAGGCGGCCTGAAATTTTCACGTCTATCCCTTCAACCGTGTTTACATACGTGCAGTCGCGCAATCCCAATGTTGACCTGGGCCCAGCAGAAGGGACACCAGCACCAGCGTCGCTTTACACTGCTGCCACCACGGTCATCACCGCCAATGCCGGTCTACCACCACCATTGCAGCCATCATCACCAACCCCGCCATCGCCACCACCACCACCACCACCACTACCGCCGCCGCCCCGCCACCGCCACCGCCACCGCCACCGCCACCGCCACCCCCCCCACCACCACCACCACCACCGCCACCGCCGCCCCACCGCCGCCACCGCCACCCCCCACCCCACCACCACCCCCCACCACCACCACCACCACCGCCACCGCCACCACCACCGCCACCACCACCACCACCACCACCACCCCCCGACTTGGCAGGGTGGGCCGCTGGGCGGTAGGCGCGATGGCTAGGGAGGGGGAGGTCGCCGCGTCGAAGGCGCCCCAAGTCGCCCAGAGTCCGCTGACCGCGGCGGGGCGCGGGGCGATGCACGCCCGCTGCCGCGGCCGCAGCCACGAGAACAAAACGGCCGCCGGGGTGCACCCCACCCCACCCCGGGCGAGGGGAGGGCGGGCAGAGGGACGCCGACAGAGAGGCTGCACGAAGAAAGGAGATAAAAAGAGAGGGCGGTTGTCCGCACGCCGCGCCGGCCCGGCCACGAGGAAGGGTTGCGGCCGCGTCCACTTTTTGTGAGGGCCCACGCTTTTTGATAGAGGCCGACTCTGAGGGGAACATGTGCGTCACCAAAAGCGCTTCTATGATGGTCACATGCACCGTGAATAGAAGGTCACGTGGGTTAAAAGTATTAAAAAATGAAAAGGAAGTGTTTGAATAGAATTAAATCCGTACGTTCGTGGCCAGGCAGTTACCTCTGGTCCCCCTCTCCCGGGAGCCCGAGAGGTGAATGGTCATAATATGCTCCCATTTGCCTCCCTCCACGGAGGACCCTCGCCAAAAAAATAATTTTGGGCTAGGCAGCTGGCCAGTGGCGGGGCTTTCCGCATTTTTAAATTCAGCTATCTTTTGTCCGGAGGGCGGCGTCGGCTCCTCGCGCCCGGCTCCGCGCGGGTCGCCGCCGCCCCGGGGCCGCGCAGCGATTAATAGTCTCCTTGCGTGCGCGCCGGCCCAACGCGCGGGTCCCGTTTTGCAGAGGCGCTGGGTGCGGGTGCCCTCGTGGCCGGCGTGGCCGGGGTGCCCGTGTCGCGTCCGGGTGGCCGCATGCCCGCGTGCCTGCGGTTCTTGCGCGTGGCGGCGGCGGCGGCGTGTCGCGTGCGTGACCCTTCCGGCTGGAAGGCAAGGCGACGTGTGTGTGAGCCCGGCTTCTTGTGGTGACACTATGCGTGAGGTCTTCTTCAGACCCCGACCGGGCTGGCCTGCCGACTCGGATGCGGGGGCGGAATGTTCTTTCCTGGATGATGGTGGGACCCTTGCTGGGTGGGCTTGCGAGCGGCGGGATGTGCCTGCCCTTGAAGTGGGTCTTCGTCGGACGCTGACAATTGACGCTGACATGCACCGGGACAATTTGGGACATCGTCAGCAAGGCATTAAGGAGCTGCGACCTTGAAATTGGCAGGTACTGCAAGTTGCTTTCCAGAGTCTTAAGTAGCGTAGTCAATAGAATTGGCTGATCGACAGGAACAATTCATTATGTATGAACCGAGTAAACTGTTTTTCTTTTGAAGTTATCTCTATGAAAAACATTAGTAATATGATTGATTAGTAATATTTCTGCAGCAGAAATCCATTACATATTTTATGTAACTAAATGTTGATTCAGGAAGTTTAGAGGAAATACAAAAAACACGAATAAAAATTGATTCATTACCTCGTTTATGCAATGCCAGTATTGGCCATTTTTCTGCAAAATGTGTGTTACTGCATAATTGAGAATACAACATTTTGTTGAAAGCCGTATTTTATGGAATATTGTAGATTAACACTATACACAAGCACCAATGATAATTCTAAAATATTGTAATCGCTTTTATCTCTCTGCGCCAAAACATGAATGGATAAATGACTGAGTCGAAATAAATGGATCGTATTTTACATTCTTGTTCGAACTCATCGCTTGCACTCTCTTTTCGTCGTTTAAGTTACCAAGGATATGTAGTGCAAATACCCGCATTAATTGCGGGAAATTGATTAAATCAAATGTACATAACATACAGGTACTGATAACACATCAAGAAACAGTCTGTTTCAATTGTTGCATTGGAGACGCACTAAATTACGAAATAAATCATTATTGATTTTAGTGCTAGTCAGAAAAGTATGTTACACATTATAATTTATTACTGTATTTGAAATGCTGTAGTATCTAAAATTAAAAATGCAGAAGTTTTAATTATGATTTTATTATTCATTTTAGTTATGCTTTTCTTTTTACTTCCTCACCTTATTTTTTAAGAGAAACTACTGCAGTCGTGTGCCTGAAATTGGCGGTTATTCGACAGAAATACTCCTTCTGCCCGACCCCAGAAATGGAAAAATAGGGATAAGTATTGTTCCTATATGTAGTAAATTACATCCTCTCACGCGTTGTGTAGTCAGAATCCATGTTTTTGGGTCCTTGTTTCCACAAAGTCCGTTCACATCAAAACATCTGTGTCTGTATCTATCTCCGTCCGTCCGTCCGTCCGTCCCTCCGTTAGTCCGTCCGTCCCTCCGTTAGTCCGTCCGTCCCTCCGTTGTTCCGTCCGTCCGTGTCCGTCCTCCGTTGTCCGTCCGTCCCTCCGTTGTCCGTCCGTCCGTTTGTCCGTCCGTCCGTTTGTCCGTCCGTCCGTCCGTTTGTGTCCGTCCGTTTGTCCGTCCGTCCGTCCGTTTGTCCGTCCGTCCGTTTGTCCGTCCGTCCGTCCGTTTGTCCGTCCGTCCGTCTGTTTGTCGGTCCGTCCGTCCGTTTGTCGGTCCGTCCGTCCGTTTGTCGCTCCGTCCGTCCGTTTGTCGCTCCGTCCGTCCGTTTGTCCGTCCGTCCGTCCGTTTGTCGGTCCGTCCGTTTGTCCGTCCGTCCGTCCGTTTGTCCGTTCGTTCGTCGGTCCGTCCGTTTGTCCGTCCGTCCGTCCGGTTGTCCGTTCGTCCGTTCGTCCGTTCGTCCGTTCGTCCGTTCGTCCGTTCGTCCGTTCGTCCGTTCGTCCGTTCGTCTGTTTGTCCGTTCGTCCGTTCGTCCGTTTGTCCGTTCGTCCGTAAGACTAATTGTCTATCTGTATTCAGCGCTAGCGCCTTAACTCTGCTGACGTGATACGTGAAATTGAAATACAAACGATTGATTCCTCAATGTTGTATTTCAAGCGTTCTCAACCTGAGAAAGCTCACTTCTCAGGTTCAGAAGACCAGAAAACGGCAAAGGGATGTCTATGATTCCTTTACCCGTGGCCGCAATGCTAGGACGCCACTGGTAGACTTTGGTCCCGTCATTGTGTTATGGGACAGTACAGTCACGGACTTTAAATGAAACCTCAACATCATTTTTTCAAAAATGGCTGCAAATTTATTGATGTATTTTTGTGCTCGAGCGCTTAAATAATTGGCGCAGATCTCATTTTCGTTAAAATTTCTAAATGTTTAGAAATTGAAGTTCAAAATTTCTTCGGCGTCTTCCTTCAACTACAATATTGAAGATAGAGATATTTTTCTTTAATGAAGTCTGTTCTTAAAAGGAAGATCTGGAAATAACGTAAAATACAATTTCATGAAAATAATGGTTTTTGTGCAATTTTACGTGAAATAAAGGAAACATGAAACAATTATTTTCTTAAAAAGGACTCCAATTTTATCTTTAAAATTTCTTGTAGTATGTATCAAAAGGCGATATAAAAATTGATACTGATACCATTTTTGGCTAACTCTTTGTAATTTGAAAAATTGCACAAAATTAACATTGCAAAACTACAATACTGATGAATGAGATTTTTATTAAATAAAATCTGTTCTAAAAATTGATATCTTCGTAAAGGTAATGCACAATCTTTAGAAAAAACACTAGTATTCACGTAATTTCGCTTGAAATTAATAGAGTTTATTAAAAAATCTCTAAACCCCCCTTTTTAAAAAAGGAGGTCTGATTTTGTCGTATTTAATTTTTAAAAATAGTTCCAAAGTATGTGCTGTTGTAGCGCCACCAGCTTCTAGATCATATAAGAATGGCCCATTCGTAGATGAATGATTAGTTCGGCACTAAATGTACAGATTGTGGGCAATGTACGAAAGGTTGGAATTTCGCTCACTTTGCTCATATTCTAAGGTGGTGCTCCGGCATTCTTCTGAATGTGATTAGAGAAAACAGATTTTACGGGTCAGAGCACTTGGTATACTAATTTGATTCTGGCAGGTTCCGACACTTTCCTGGGTCTAAAGGAATTACGCAAATTTCCGGCATTTGGCGAAAATCGAACCGGCAAGCATCTAATCACCAGTTCCAGCCGTAATGCGTTTCCTTAACGCTCGTCGCCCCCGACGTTGGTACGCGTATATACTTGTAATTTTGAAGAAACATTCTACTAAGCAGAAACGAACCACAATAACGAGCCAATGCTTATAATCAAGTATACAGACCCAAATGTTTTCCACATGTAAATTACTTGAACAAGTATTAATTTTCCAAGAACTCATAATTTGATAGTTAGTTGTAATAAATATTTACTCTTGTTTTATTTTTAAAATATTTAAAACAAACATTCTTAAATCCCTCCGGAAGTGTTGAACATATCTTTCCTTGAACACCCAACTTTTCCAAGAACATATTTGTCAACAAATGATTATGATGTAACTCCAACTCACATGTGTAATTTTATTGTGAATGTTCTTTAATGCTTTATGACATTTCAACTAATAACCTCCAGATTTGCTGGAAAGACTCGAAATTTCAAGTCAAAATATGTTCACCGTTAAACGTTTCGAGAGCTTTTAAAATGTTAAGGATAAGAGAGATCTACGTGTATTATAATATACAAATATTAATATCACGATTCATTCAGAATGTAATCAAAATCCACCCAGATCAAAGGTAGAAAATTCATCAATTTCTCTGCAGTGTGCTGCATAATGCTACAAATGAAGACGACTGCATCAAAAGTACGCGGCAGGAAGGCACTGGCGACCTGGAGGTTGTTTCAAACCACGACATGGAGGCGACGTGGTCTTCGGATGGAGCTGACTTGAAGCCTTCATTCAGTCGCGAAGTCTCCGATGTCTGTTATCAGCGCAGTGCCCTCTCCGCGGCGCCCTCCAGCGCTCCATGGGGTATCGCGAGGAGGCCTCTTCGCATGGCGATGGCACATTCATGCATTCATGGCATTTTACTGCATCATGACAGTGATCGATGTGCCTCATGCAAAGATAAACGTGCCCAAGTACCAGCACGGATTGGACGGGAGAATGGGGTTCATTTATTGTAAAACATTGAATTGATTAAGAGATTTAATGTTGTTTATAGTGCAACACAAACTTCAAAAATGACATTAGAACTTATCGTGTAAATGATATTTAAATCACTTATGTATCCAGAACACTGTGTTTTGTATATAGTTTTCACGATCTTTGTTTTTCTTACTTTTGGAAGGAGGATGGGATTCCCCATCACTAATATTGTTTAAGATTTTCAAGTATCATGTAGCGAATAAAAATGAAGTACTGCAATATCATGTGAAAAAACTTACGAGCAGCAGCTATTTCTCGTATCACTACAACATAAATCTACAAGTAAAAATAAATTAAAAATGTAATGACTAGCTGTTCGACCAGATTTCATAATTTACTGGTTGATTACGATCAATTCATTTATGATAAATATATTGTTTAGAAAATCTGGCCAGTGGATATTCTAAAACTACAGTCTCACATTGGAAAGGAACGGACTTGCTGCACACCTATGGAGGTAGATGCGTCTTCATCTGAGAGCAATAAATCTTGTTCTGACGACGAGTGAGATCGCAATATCATTGTGTGAGTCTGCTCCCTTAGAACGGAAGAAGAACATAACAGCTGACGTCTTCCTCTGGTATCGCGAAATTGCACGAGTACGTTGTCGCTGAAGAGCACGCGAGGTTCGTTGATGAACAATCGCAGTAAAATTTTGTTCGCGGGGATCCTCGTTATCTTTTGTGCAGTCGGCGAATACACAACTCGCTAACTTCCCTCTCTCACTCTAGACTTACGTGTGAGCGTACAGTTGAAATTTTTCTTGTTGTCCATTCAATTCTCCGACTACAGAGATAATATTTTTCATAATTATCACGAGACTGAATGGTAAGTTAATGTGATTAATTGCTAGAAACGACGATGTAATATGATAAAGGTGAAATAATTTTTGCTTGGTAATTATGTTAGGATATTATTGATAGAAAATGTTCTGAATACAAATGTAAGGGATTAGAGTTGAATGCATTTATCTAATTGAAGATTAATTGTTGTTGACTTTTATTCCTATTCGTTAGTCACCTTCGGTCTGTAAAAACTCTCATAATTTCATTAGTGACTATAATCCGTCATTTAGATACTGGTATTCTACGGTACCTTACTGAATTGGTATCTTCTGTAACTCACTGCATTTAAAACTGTTTCTAGATTTTCTTTGCTTGTCTAACAATAGTTGTAAATAAATCAATACGCGACGGGAATTAATCGATAAATACTTAAACTTTCCTTGTTAAAAACAGTTCTTCGAATTGGAATATCAATATCTCCAAAAATGTGACAGTCTTTCACTCATGTTCAGTTCTCTAATACTCTCAAATAAGTTAAAATGATCATTAGATATATTTTGAATACACTCATAGAACACTTGAGAATGTGGAAATGGAGTATTGTTTTCTGAATTAGTGATTAAAACTCTGAAAAATAATACTGCATACCAGCTGTGTTTGAGAGGAACTGAACATGGTATGTGTTTCATCTTTTATTCTCCCATGACATTACATGACTTTCTTTGTCATATGTGGAAATAATATTAAATTAATTACTTCGTTCCATTTATGCCAATGCATTCTGTATTGTGTAGTAATATTACTTTAAAATTAATTGAACGTTTACGGTTTTTTCTCATCATAATTTCTACGTATTTTCTGGAATTTTCTATTATCTTATCGAAAAATCAGCTTCTCGTATACCGAGACAGTTCGCTTCATTCCAGGCTACCTTGTTGTCGTTGGGTTCGTTTAAGAGGTGCCTTGTACCGATTATAACGAGTAAACGGAGGACAAAGGAAGCGTTTAATTCGGTTATGGACGTGTGTTATTGTTGGCGCGCCTGGCGATCGGCAGCCGTGCCGCGCCCGGTGCCGAATCGGTTCCGCACGACTCGGGAGCCACATTTCCGAAGCGCTGGAATAAACCGCGGACGACTGTTGCCCGCTCCGCATCTAACACGTCCGTACGATGGTGCACACAATCACACGCATCCAGATAAACCGCGATGAATAAGCATGGGACGCCTAAACCGCCCTCGAAATCGAATCGGCGAGCGGCTGCCGCGTCCTGGCCACGCTCCGCTCGTTCCCGCTCCGCCCCGCTCCGCCCGCTCCGCCCGCTCCGCCCTGCTCCGCCCCGCTCCGCCCGCTCCGCCCGCTCCGCCCCGCTCCGCCCCGCTCCGCCCCGCCCCGCTCCGCCCCGCTCCGCCCCGCTCCGCCCCGCTCCGCCCCGCTCCGCCCCGCTCCGCTCCGCCCCGCCCCGCTCCGCCCCGCTCCGCCCCGCTCCGCCCCGCTCCGCCCCGCTCCGCCCCGCTCCGCCCCGCTCCGCCCCGCTCCGCCCCGCTCCGCCCCGCTCCGCCCCGCTCCGCCCCGCTCCGCCCCGCTCCGCCCCGCTTCACCACACTCCGCTCTACCCCGCTCCGTCCTCCACCCCACAGCCCCGCTCCGCTCGGCCCCGTTCCACCTCGCTCCGTCCCGTTCGTCCACAGCCCGTTGATCGCTAGTGCCTCTCGCCGCTAGCAATTATGCTAAATTGCAAGTTCTCGCTCTGTCCAGGCTCGCCTTCTCAGCGTTTTTCTCCTCTCTCTTTCTCTCACGCTCATAGCTCAAAGCTCTCTTTCGTTCACGAAAATCGCCCACTTTACCACTCTCCTTTATATTCTACATCTATGATTTCACAGACTTGTGCGTCGTTTTTTTCGCAAACCTGTTCGGTCATGTACGCTTCATCTATTCTCCACATTGTTTGCTCCTCATCTTATGTCACAAACAACAGAATTTTGCCGAATACTCCCTTTCATTGGAACATTTCCCACCATACATCATCTTAACTTCCATTACATCATCTCAACTTCTGCAAATCTGCTACCTACTCTACCTTCTTCAGGGCTCCAATCTCACGCCAGTATGGCGTGTTGCAACACTTGCAATTCTTTCTCCTTCTTCTTTCTCTCCTTGCAGTCATGTGGGAAGACTTTCGTTAATAGTAACGAAATGAATATTCCACAGCGATGCTCCGCCGTACGTATGCGAGGGAATCACGCACGGCGGTAGTACTTCGCTCGCAGGCGGGTCGGCTGAGAAGCCTCGGGAAGATTCGAAGAAAGAAAACTACCGCAGCGAAGAAAGAAGAAAAAGAAAGGAACAAGAAAGATGTACTTCGTACGCCGCGAAAATACAAGCGAATAATAACTGCAATGAATATTCATACCTACCTGGGCGGCCTATTACTTTCCGAACCCTTCTCGGCGCGGCGCGGGCATCCCCATACCGCCGCGAGACGCTTCGCCGCGCCCGCCGTGCTCGGGGAGGTGCCGGCGAGTTTTTGCTTCGCGCGCAGCGGGAGACCTCGCGCCCTGCCCCGCCCCCCGACCACAGACCATCACGTATCGCCCATTGCCCTCCGCTCTCCGCCACCACCTACCGCCCACTGCCCACCAAACACCGCCCACTGCCCATCGCCCTCAATCCTCCGCCCCCCGCCCTCAGCCCACCGCCCCCCCCACCGCCCACCGCCCACCGCCCACCGCTACCGTCCGCGCCCCCCGCCCGCCGCCCGCCGCCCACCGCCCACCGCCCACCGCCCACCGCCCACCGCCCACCGCCCACCGCCCACCGCCCACGCCCACCGCCCAACGCCCACCGCCCTCCGCCTACTGCCCGCCGTTCAACGCTCGCCGTCCATCACCTACCGCCTCCACCTATCACCTACCTGCCTCAAGCCCTACTTCTCGCACTACTCCTTACTCATGCCGGCCACCCCTGTCGGCCACCCCTGTCGGCAGGCGCTATCGTTCCCCTGCTCGTTATTCCTACTGCTATCGTCAACGTATTTCCCCATTTCTCTTTATGGCATACTGAGTAGGTTTTTCTTATCAATTTTCTTCAATTACTTGTCCCTGTCGTTCGTTTACTCACTTCGATCCGTCTCTTTTTGAAACACACATTCCATAAATTTTCATCAAACGGACCTACCTTCCTCGTTCCCCTTTCTATGAACGAATCCTGATTGTTGTCACACTTTGTTTCCTCATATTATCATTTCATCTGCTACATGTCACGTACATTCAGTTTCTTTTCACTTGAATATGGGATCATTTTAACACCACTGGACTTGGCAGTTATACTATGAATCAGTTAAACTTTATCGTGATCTGAATTCAAAACGACTTCTTTTAGGTGTATCTAATTTTTACTATGTCTGGTCTGTTTTACACATCACTTGAGCGGTGCATATCCCACCAACACATCTTACAGGGAGACCATTGCCAACCATTCGATCTCTCCTTGAATAGTCTTCTACATGTCGGAGTCACGCCGCCCATTGTCGCTGGTTTGTTTCCCTTTTTCTCTGGCGTTTGATTCCACGGCCCCCACACCCCGACCCGAGCCCAATCCAATCCCCACTTCCCACCCCTGCCCGCGCCACGTGAATTCCTCCCCGCTCTCACCCCTGCTTGTTCTTGCCCCCGCCCCTTGCCCTGCCCCTGACTGCTTTTAGCACGCTCTCGTGGGGCGAAGCCCACAATTGTTTTTTTGTACTGAAACCGACTCTGCGGACCTTTTCCCTTGTTTTATTGATTGTAACATTGCCAGTAAATAAAAAATGCTTATCGTTTGCTTCTTCATACACATGTGCTTTACAGAATGTTTTTATGACTATAATGTGGACATAATTACTTATAATCTGTGGTGCAACCCCCTTCGTGGGGATGAGAAATTGATTTTTGCTTCTCGGAAGCAATAAACGCCTTAAATAGGTGTGGTCTTGTTTACTGCTTCGGACTTGCAATCATAAAACTGTAATCACGGTAGCAATATTCCTACATTTTATGTAACTACATATCTAGATCTTTTAATTTTACTGTTCACGATAGAATCAGTATTGTCATATTTTCTTTGTGATATACGTCTGAAAGCTAATTATCAGCTGGAATGTTATGAGAAACTGCCCTTACTATATTCTGGAAATTACAAGGTTTGTGAATAATGACTTTCTGGGAAACTAGTATATACCAAAGTAGTGTGTGAAAATGTCATGCCCTCTTGGTAAGCAAGTTTTCAAATGGATAGAAATTGTTACATTTTCGTCATTTTCCTATGTAAATTATCGTCGTGACATTCCTCCGAATTGAATTTCTCATAATGCATTTTTCTCTCCAATAGTAAATGAAAGACTGATGCATCGTTGGTCCCTTATCTTTCTTTTTTCGATATTTTATTGCGATGAAAGAAAAATGTTCCAAAGAGTATAGGAAAACCGGATTTCGTCTACTCAAGATCTGGGCGATTCATGGCAGAATGATAAAACTGCTCACTTTTCATCTCTGGCGACGGGGATCAAATCTCAAACGGCCTTATGAAATTTAGGGTGTGAGGAAAAGCGTATTATCTGCAGCTTTCCTGGTTCTCCCGTTTCACATGCCTTCAATTTTACCATTGCTCCCTCATCATTCATAACATATCATAATCACCTAACACAATTATCAATTCGTCATGGCTTTAAAGTTTAGGAACTGCCATCATAATCGTATGCATGCCATTGTAATTTGCTTGTCCAATTCGAAGGGAAAATTATTAACCTTAAGTTACACAGACACTAGTTAAAATTACATTAATTGAAAATCTTAGATTGAGCGATCACTTGGTGCAATGCGAATCTATTAAGAAAGAATACATTATTTTCTTAACTATTATGTAAGTCTAGTTACATTTTCTTTTCTTTTAATGACAAATATCGGTGCTAGTTCCTCCGTTTCTTAGAAAATTGTCAATGCAAATTAGTCATTGTTAGTTCAAATGTCTCATTTGATGCATATTTCAATGACAAAGTGTGATCAAATAATATTGACACTTGTGCTATTTATAACAGCAATTGATTTTGAGGGTGTAAAAAGTAAAACTTGGTTTCAAGTTTCAAAAAAGTTTCATTGGTCACCAAGAAACCACAGTGTAAACCTCAACGTGAATTTTGCCTTCATCCACCCAAAAATGTGTTCACTCCTTCGGCGTTACACGAGATATTTTCAGAAATTACAAACATGTGCACATTTTTTCAGCAATTTTACTTTTGATGTTTGATCATATTTGTTTAAATTTGGTATCTTTTGGTTGGTGGTGGTGGGATTACTGGGGAGAGAAAGTATGGCTTGGTCGAAAGGTTCAATTTTGTGTTGAGTAATGCGAGAGTTTGAATGCCAAAATCGTGTGAAATCGGATTTTTTGACCATGCCTGAGGACATAAGATTTTGTGAGTTAACGTTTTTTTGTTGTAATGTTTGAAGGCAATTATGGTTTGTGCAGGTTGCTGTAAACCATATTAGGAAGGCGACTTGTGAGCTGGGCGTATAATAGCTTTGGGGAATACGACAGCGGTTTTTGAGTTTAAGAGATTATGGTTTGTTGAATAAAGGATTTAGTCGAATTCATTATGTGTAAACTGTTCTAATAAGATAGTGAATATACTGCTTCCAAGTCAGTCCACTGTCGAAGTATACTCCAAGATACTTCAGTTAATCGTGTGAGATGCTGCTAGGGAATGGAAAAGCTAGAGGGCGAAAAAAGAGGTCACACCTATTCTTCGCAAATAAGTTTGCTAAAGTTTTAGATGGATTTATATTCGTCATTTTATACCCAAGTTTAGAGAAATTTAATTGTAAATTGGGGATTGCAGTGTCGATGTCGTTGCAGTGTCGATAGGTTAATCTGAAAGGATATTATCCTCGTCAAATACGAATATTTCAGAAGAAAAGAGTTGAGGTATGAAGTAGAAATATGTACTGGAGAAGTGACATTATTACTCTGATGTGATACTTGTGTTCAGATCGATAAAGGTGAGAAAAGCAAGTTATTTATCTCATTGAGCATAGTCTCTTTTTAAAATACTGCATATTATATATAAATATAAATATTAATAATACTTAGTTTCTTTGGAGCCAAATATGGTCGAACACTTACTTCTGCAAGGGAATATGGCGAAAGTGTGTTCACACATATCAAAGAAAGTTGAGATGCAGTTAGCGCTTGCGAGCAAGGAATAATATCAATAGATAGTATGAGCCAGAATCCAAATGAAAGTAGAGAAAGTATTTTTATTGTTACAAATTGTACAAGAAATGTCATCAAACGAGATGTCAGAAACGATAACTTTCCTAGCAGCTTAGGTAGAGTGGGGAGAAGGGAAATTGGGTGATAACCCTCAGGACAAAAAGGAATCCGTATTGGATTTAAAAATGGTAACTATGGTTCCATGCTTGTGGATTGAGGAGAAGCGTCTTGTACGGAGGGCATAACTGCATTTTGAGGTTATTTAGGAAATTGACCTTTGGTTAGATTCCTGATGACGATGTTAAATATGAGGTCATGCATAGCCAGAGAATTTTTCATTTTTAAATTTTGAGACTTCGGCTGGTGATTTAAGTTTGATTTTGAGTGGTGCGATTGAGATGCGGCGTGGTTTGAGGCTATCCGGCGTATGTGGTGTTTGAGGGCAAGGAGAATGAGATGTGATGAGGAGGAAATGTTGCGAGAATATGAGAGCTTCCTCAGTGGATGCTCCTCTAATGAGGTTTACGCTTTTAAAATAAGAATTAGATCTCAGGATGCAAACATTTGTTTGGGTTCTTGCCGTAAAGTTTTGACTGTCATGAAATTTTTTTAATAAAACAGTTTACAAGTATTGCTAGTATACAGTGATTTTTCGATTCTTCATACTTCCTCCTATATGTAAAAAAAAACATTTGTAATGCTGCAGGATAAACTGCCAATTTTGGCCAAAGAATTATGTTGTATGGAGAATTCATACCAGAATAGTTCACTTTTCTTTCACCTATACATTAAATGTTATTTTTTCCTGTACGTAGTAAAGTCTTAATACCACACATTTTGCAGACCCTTGATACCAAAAAAGAGGTTTATCTAAAAATTTCTGACAGTCTCAGTGTCCATCTTCCGATCTGAGAAACACTTGCGCCTAAACCGTAACCAGGATTTTCACCGGATTTTCATCAATACGTTGATCAAACTCAGTGATGCCACGGCCCCGCGAATTAGAAGAGGCTCTTTTAGAGACACTGCATTAAGCCCCAAGTATATTTTATAAATTTTCTTCAAAATAGCACCGGCTTAGTTGGGTCAGGCCATCAACTGATGTTACTGCACCGCCTCTGTCCGGGAGTTCCTAGAGTTCGAGTCCCAATGCTGGCAGGATTTTCGACACTAACCAGATAACTACGACGAATAATTCAGCCCCTGCCTGGAGAAAATTTTAGCAGCCGTCTCCTCTGATCGGTAGTTTTCCGTGGTTTCACCGATCAGCACCAGGGAAATGTCACACCACGACCTTAACGATTGGGTTAGGGCCCGCGCGCGATCTTTCCTTCCTCTCCTTGCCCTATCCTCACCCCTTACTCGCACACATTCGCTACCGCACACATTCGCTACTCGCACTACGCTACCACATATGTCGGGAGATTAGAGCTTTTCCCGGATGGGGGCATGCTACGCTGGTGGGAGATATCTGGCTGTGGAAAACTCCGCAAGCCGACATATAGTTCAGCGCCAAATGTCACCATCTAGTGCGGGGACGCCTACCGACAACTTAATGAAATCAACTTTCATGAAATCTGTTTTAGAAAATGAGATATTTAAATAAATTTCTCACATTTTTTAATGTATGTAGTTCTTGTGTAATTTTCAATGAATTTCTGTCCATTAAGAAATACGCAAACAATATTTTTTCAAACAATCTACTTTTTCTTTAACAGATCAAAATTCCCTTCATGGTATGCCATACGTACAATTTTCATTAAAACGGGAATATAAAAATTTGGAATATAAAAATAGGAAAATATTCACTTTCCTTTTGATACGTTGCGACAATTGTTATTCCTAACCAGAATGGCATTCAGTGAGGCGATCCCTAATGAAAAAAACCGTCACTGGTCTCCATAACGTTAGCAATCGAGTTCAAATATGATAACTTTTTACATGAAATCAAATTGTTTTATATATCCCAACCGTTACAAATAATACAAACGGCTGAGACGGCTCAGAGAGCTGCAGCGTATCTTACTGGGAGGTCCTAGGTTTCCAGTTCAGACGGAGGCATATTTTAGACCCTAGCTATATATCTGGGGACTCTCGAGAAGATAATTCTAGCAGACAATTTATTGATAGTGATATCTTATTGGTAGACATCTGCCGTGGTTTTTGAAAAATACCAAGCGAATGCTGGAGTAGTTCCTTAACAAATTCATTCACTTCACTACCGTAAATGTCGAGAGCTTAGTACTTGTTCCAGCTGGGCCGGTATCTCACTGGGAGAGAGACATGGAGACGGACCCCCTCCCGGCATGGCGTCATGTAGGTCGGCGCCGGCACCGGCGCCGGCGCCGGTAAGTCTGTCACTTTTCGGGATATAATTGTCACTTCACTCAGGGGAGTAATAACCAAAGTAGTTGACGTCCTTCGCAACACTAAACATTCAATAACTCGCAAATCGAAAGAGAGTATATGCACTTTTGAAACTATACTAGTTTCACTTGTCACAATATTATTTAATTTTCTTTTTATGTAAGTAAGCCTCAAGCATTACAGTAGTCGCCAATGTTATGCGTTGATTTTTATTATCCCTTCAGTGCATACAGACTTTTCTCGTTAAATGTGTGATATGGATCTCTGAGGCCAATTGGAATAAATGTATTAACACCGTTGTCTAAATGTCTCTTTTTCGTTTGATTTTGGACAAATGAAAATCAACACTTAAGCAATGCTTTTGTAATTGTTTGTGATGAATATGAACATAAAAAGTACCAAACAAATATTTTGTACGATTTTTTAATGAAACTATATAGTATAATATTCCACTATATGCGCATCATAGGTTTTACGAATGAATTCTATTTCGTTCAATACATTTTGATTATTAAAGTAACTACTTTTAACAAATGTTCTAATTACATTTATATAACTTTTTGGTCCTTTATCATTCCATATATATTTGATGAAGATACTGTGTTTTTTATAAATGTTCTGATTGCATTTATGTAATATCTTATTATTATATTATGTTATTAACAGGTTTCAAATTATATTTGATTCAACAAACTTTTGACTAATAAAGTTACTGTGACTTTTCCAAATGGTCAATTACATTTATAATTACAGCATTAACTTTTCCAATAAAGGTTCGCTGGGGAATGTTGACGTTTTCACATCTGTATCGAAAGCCAAATATGCTGGAAAGAAATGGAAGTCATTTGCTTTGAAGTCTTTAAATCATGAAACATTTCTCCATTGTTTGAAGGGTTTGGAAGTCTCCACGGTTCTCACTGTAATGCTCTTCTACAAAACGTGCCATACCGAGATTATTGCAGCAATTTATTACTTGTAATCTAAAATGTCTGCTATCTAGTAATACAGCGAAATATTCCCATTAGTATGCTTTCAAATTAGTCAACTGTCGTTAGGTCCCAAAACAGATCCGAAGCAGGCACATCGTCATTTTTCTCAATTCCTGTTTGCAATTAAACGCCTAAAATACACTTCATACATAGTAACAACAACGCCAAGTTTTGTTCTTCAAAAAGTAAACCCAACAAGCCACTTTATTAATTACTACAAAAACTGCTCCAAATGTTTTATTTAAATGATCTCCTCGTATGTATTAAACGACTAAAAAATACTCTCTGAATTTAAAAAAAATATAAACATTTAACATTTTAAAACTACAAAATTAAATATATAAATGTTTACATTAATCAGAATCTGTTATAAAAAGTCATACCTTAAAGAATGGTTGCGTACAGTATGAAAAACGAGTAATTTTCGCGTAATTTATGCTTGACATCGATGCAATTAAAAAACATTTTCTCGAAAACCGCTCAAAATTGTTTCTTAAATTTTTTCCATGAACAGAACAAGAAACTGTAGAAGAATAAGGCAGGTCTCATTTTCGTTGAATTCTGAATTTTTGAGAATTGATTGTTAAAATTATGGGAGAATAAATTAAATTTGTAAGTGCAGGAGAGTGACTGGGTGCTGTAGCGGTAAAGCGCACAGCGATGTAAGTCGATGGACTTTAGTTCGTGTCTCGGCGCGGAAAAATGTTTTGTTGATTGGAATCATTTTGTAGGTTCATTTAGTTCATATAATATTGCGTAGCCGTTACAAATAATGCAAAAAAGTTACATGATCTCTTGCTTTACCACTAGTTCAGTATCACGGAAGCTCAAAACTTTTTCTGTCCACAAATCGCCAATTTTCGCTGCAGTAATTTTTGCTACAATACTTTTTCTTTACTACGTAGGTACGTAGTAGTCGATAAAGCATTTAAGTATTGTAAAAATGAGAGGGGGCTAACGCAATTTTTGCATTTGAGTTTGACATCATACGATGTGATGTACAATTGCTTCTCAGTGCAGGCAGTAAAATTGCGAGAGATATTTGAGAGCGGGATGTATTGACTGTCGTGATTTTCCGAAGGTCCGCCTAAATTCAATACTTTGTTATACTGTTTCCAACACTAAGAAATGAATCAAGAGCCGATGGCATGTGTTGTGGATATAGCAGGAAATTTGATGAGTCTCCGTAGTCAGTGTTATTTTTATGTATTACGCGCATAAACATGTTACTCTTAATAATTTGCTGTGTGCAATCATTTAACATTCTTGCATATGAAATATGAATTTTTATTCACGTAGGAGAAATTCTTTAAAAAAGACACACTCAATGTGATAGATGTTGAGAAATAATAAAATGTTTGACCTGTGGGTCACGAAAACGATTGTTAGGGAAGTTAGGGAAGTTATAGTTTCAATGTTCTCTGGGAGTTTGTACTGTTGGAGCAAATAGTCCTTAAGAAAGTAGAATTCTATTAGTGTGAAGAACTTTTATCGACTATTTTTCAGTCGCTGGGGTAGTTGGAGGAGTTGGGGAAGAATGCATATAAATATAGATATAGAAAATTCTATATTTGTTATTACGATGTCTCCAGTAAAGCTTTGTAGCCACGGGAAATTGACGTATCACTGGATAGGTAAGTGACTATGGAGGCATGACTATGAAGAGATTGGTATGGGGAACAAATGGGAGATCCTTGAATAAACTTGTCGCGAACCAGCTTTGTCTACCACAAATTTTCACTGGCCGTAATGTGAACGTCGATCTTAGCGGGGAGGAGTATGCGGTTGTTACCACTACACCTCTGGTTACCTCTAAAATGAAGTGTAGGTACTTTGAAATAGTTTCCTATCAACTACTCCGCTGACAGGGGTTATTTTTGGCATTCTAATGCTGGCGAGTTATGGAATCTCATCATTTTCTGGTTGGAATCCAGTTTTGAGAGCGGTGTCAAGTGCTTTGATTGGATAGGAAAATTAATAAATATTCCTATATTACGTGCCAGTTGGTGCCTCTGTACTGTAAGAAAAGTAAGTTGATGTTACTGAGGCAAGACGTCGATTATTTAAGTTAGTGACTATTTAAAATAATATACTGATTTTGGTTTAGTTTCCTTGCAGCCCCATGACAGTGTTTTGCCTTTATTTCACCCAAGAGTAGGGTCGGTGTAGTGCTGTCGGAGAGGGTTAGAAAAACGTTTACTGGTGCACTACCGAGAGGTTTATGCAGGTGTATCATGTACCTGCGCACGGAGGATACTGCAACGATCAGACCACCGAGAAAACATTGCGACAACCAATACTGAATATAGCGGCACGTCTTATCCGAGTAATGCAAGAGAGGAAATACGTGGAAGTACGTCTTGTGACGTACAGCGCGAACGCTCGATTGCAAAAGTAGAATAACCTCCGACTAGTAGAATATAGCCGTTGCCAGTAATAATTTCATTAGCGCCTAGCAACTACGAAACTATTGTTTTTTTCTTACGACGGCGAATAATGACGAACGGGTTATGAGCACGAACCGCGCGGTGGACTATAGGAGAGACAACTTGAAAGACTTCGGTTCGCTTCCATTCGATGCCGAAATTCGTATTGCAAGACTTTCATTCGCTGTCACAAACAATTGTGAGGACACATGCTCAGAATGAGTCTCATACTTTCTGCAACATAACCGCCGCAATGTTCCAGGTTGCATATACCCCAATATTTCGGTTTTATAAGAGCTAAACCGGTCTATACCCTGCCGACGACGTGTTGCGCATCATCGCAAATCCCATAAATACGACACGGGACACAGTTCCGGAAGAAGAAATCCATGGGAGTTAGATGGGGGCGACATATTGTCAGTACAGTAGAACCCCGAAATTCGAACTAATTGGGGGTGTGCTCTGTTCGGATTATACGAGAAAACGTACTTACATAATGTACATAACAAATACATCTATAGGATTACCAGACATAATGCATTGTAGCGTGCGCTGTGAGAAAATGGTGAAGTAGCGTAGCGATATGAGAAGCACCAATTTTGCGAACAACGGAGTATAGTACGTACATAACCGATCGTATGCGGTAGTAGTTGCTATAGGGTTTAGAAGAGTTGAAGCACAGTTTTTGTCATAGCTGTTAACAGTAAATACGTAGAGTATTTAGAATTGGGTTGAATTACACTGTGTTTATGCTTTTTGTTCATAAATTAGTACAAATAAGGTGTTTTTTGCTTATTTTTCCTTTATCCAGAATTTTGTTTGGATTATCCAAAATTTTGGATTTGCGGGGTTCGGATTAGCGGGATTCGACTGTAAAGTGTAGACAGAATATTCTGTCGTAGGAACGATGGCAGTTCCAACTGGTAGACGCGGCCCCATTATTGTTATATACAAACAACCAAGAAACCGTTGCAGGAACAATGGAGGGTTTTGTCGAAAATAGTCTTCTCTGTTTCGGTTCAACAAAAACTTCAAACTACCATGAAGATAGGAACTGCGAAACCTTCCGTCGTTGGTTTGAAGAAGCTCTTCTCAACAATCTGAATAAGTTTTCAGTTATTGTATTCGACAATGCGCCGTATCATTTAGTTACTCTGGACAAGGCACCTATTTCGGCATCCTGGAAACAAGACATAATTGACTGGTTGACAAGACACAATGTGACATTTTCTGACGTTCAAACCTGTGTTTCCGATTTACATAATTGTCAATATTGCAGCTCAAAAATACCGAGAGTTATTTTATTGCCTCCATGCTATTGTCTAGGCGGTGGAGCCAATCAAGCGCACCACTAAGGATGCCTAGAGAAAAGCGAAAAGGGGTAGTGTTTAGTTATTGCGGCAAAGACATCAACACATCGACGAAACCTCGATACAACCTGATGTAAATTACTTTCTCGTATACTACTAAGTAATATAGATAAATTTATGTGATACCGCACCGAAAACTATTTTTGTACAGAAAAAAATCGTTTTATGGGTTTCGGATAACGAAAAAGTGGATCATTATTGCTTTCATGTTTTTGGAAAATCGTCCGTTTGTTTATGATCAAATACAGCGCCTAAATCGGAAGAATTTTCGCTAAAATGTATATTCCTCTTTGGATATGGTTGTCACAATCCTTTGAATTTGAATCGGATATTTTTATTGATTTTTTCATTTACTTATTTACTTTACATGAAGCCTCAACAATATTTTTAAACATTTCTCGGAAATGGCCTTCAAATTTGTTCTTTATTTTTCTAAAAGAAAGCACGCTTTGAAACGTGGTGCAAGTAAAACAAATAAAGAGTGTTTAAATCTAGAGTAATTCTCAACGCCACTGCGTCGAAGTTTGGTGTAGAGGTAGAAGTATTTCGAGGTAGTTGTTTTTCGTATTACAGGAATTACTACACTGTTGGCAACTATTTTTGATGATCTGGCCGATCTACAGAGAGATTCAAATTTATTTACGAACCTGCGATTAGAGGCTTCTGTAATCCCCGGTGACGCAATATCTGCGAAAAATGCTTGAAATTTATCAAAGAAAATATAATGGCACAACGAGTATTCAGGGGTTTTTGAAACACTACCTTACAATAGAATTCATGTACTCATTAACTTCCTTAAATGTTCTTACAGCATTGGAGCACTACATACTAAAAGTACGTGAGATACAGGCGCCAAGCTCATGATAATCGCTTTGGCACGGAGAATTCGGCTTTGGAACGCCGGGCGTTCGTCTGCGGGTCGAACGCATTTGTCACCACTGGAGGCGATTTTTTTTTCTGATGACGAAAGGATTAAAATTAATCAGAAAAAAAGACATCGCACATTACTAATCTTTTCATGAGGCAATTCGTTTTCAAAGTTCCATAGAAAATTTTGAATTCTGCTGTGTAAATATTTCAATCAGACGTTCAACAGTTCATCTCTTAGGTGAAATGTGTTTCAGACATGAGTGGTTCAGAGCACAAGGGAATCAAGTTACATTAGTAAATATGTGAGAAAAAATTGTTCGATGTTAAGGTTTTACGGAATCTTCTCCCTACTTAATACGGTAAGGATAAAGGGGTTTTTGACGATTTCTAAAAAACTATCAACACAAAACCCTGTATGTGTGCTGTTGCTGGATTGAGAATTATTTTCTAGTCCTGAATCGAGCGGATTTAAGACGGAATAAATTGAAGTTTGGAGATAATGACATAAAAACAAATTAATGGAATTTACATAATTACCGCGTAGAGCTCGGAAACGATGCGTCCTCGGCACTTAAAACCTAGTTTTCGTGTCGTGAATGTTAGTGGGGAAAGGTGAGTTCTTTGAGATCACAATTTTTGGAGGAACATGGGAGGTCAGGTGGGAGACAGGTGGTGTTCCAATAATGTTTCTTTAGTCATAGTCTACAAAATGAGATCTTTTAAACAATTTTTATTACATTTTGGGAGATTTCGTTCTCTTGAATGCTCTCACTCCGTAGCACTGGTGGTCAGAAAATGGCAAAACCCGAAGGGTATGTAAAATTAAATCGTAAGAAACAAATACCAATAATCAAGCAAAATAAAATCAAAGAGCTGATTTTCTGTGCAATTTAATCTCATTGTTTAGCAATATTATAATGGTTACTCTTGTACAGTACCGAGTCTAGAAGGCTGCACCCATATTTCTATGATCGTTCGAAGTTTCGTTCTACTACGAAGGAATTTATTATATTACTTTAAACAATTACTTATAAATTGCGGAATTTTCAAACTAGTCAAGTTGGAATTTAATTATAGGGAAAGGCTTACACTTTTTGGAAACTTTACAATAATCAAAGATACTTCGTATAATTTCGGCTTGTGAAAAAATGTCATATTGAAGTGTTTCCTTGAGAGACTTTTACGGTAATATAAAATTGCGGAACATCATACAGTTGTGCACTGAAAGATTTGTAATGTTGCTTTTATCTTAGTCTTCATATATCTCAGTATACTCAGAGAACAGCAAGAAGTGCCTTTCTTGTGTACTGAATTCTCGATTATTTTTTATTTTGAATACCTGTTTGAACAACTATTTGTGAAGGAAACTATAAAATCTCTGATCTGTGATTTGTGAAAGAACCTATAAAAATATCTGAAACTATAAAAATCTGATTGAAGTTAAAGTATTCGTTCACCTTCTTCCACTTGTGAAACTGTAAAATCACTTGTAGGAGTTTCATAAGGCAATATCTTGAAAACTTGGAGATGCACTGCCGGAATATGACAATAAATCCTTCATCTTTGCTTTTGTTTCCGGTCAGCATTGGATATAAAGCATGTCCTGCTGAAAGTTATCTATACTTGAATATCTATCAGAATGACGTGATTTGTTAGTGAAGTCATCTTCATAAAACTGTACGTCAGGGATGATTGTGTCCTTGAATATCAGGATAAAAGGATTTTTCATGATGTAACCAGTTAATATTAAGCTATTTTAGTTAAAAAATTATGGAGAGTTTTCTTTCTGTTGCAGTATCCAAGCTTGTTGTGGAAAGCAATATGAGAATATCATATAAATGATCGCAAATTTGTGGGACGTTTTAATTGCTTCTTTAATGATATTCATTCACTCTTTGGGCAAATAAATGTGAGATAATTTTCTACTGGCTACTACTAACATTCTCCACGACACCACAGTTACCATCGTTAGGTAAATAATGATCTGACACTAGAAATATGTTATCAAAAGCTGACGGTGCGGCCTAGGATCTTGACTTCGTGAGAGAACAGCTGACGGTGCGGCCTAGGATCTTGACTTCGTGAGAGAACATTTTAATTTCCCAATTTTGGCTAGTACAACAATTTGAATATAGGATTGGTCATTCTTTCTCTACTGCACTTTATGCAGTAGAGAGAAAGTTATACAATCTGCGCGAAAAATAGCGAATTGTTTGCAGAAAAACTCGTATTACAGAACACTGGTAACGAAAATTTGGATAAATCCAGTTGCTAATTTAGAAAAAAATCCTGTAAATTCTACGTTTTGTGGGTCTTTGATACCGAAAAATCGAATAACAGCAAAACATCAGTCTGTCCGTCTCTCCGTCTGTGAAAATCTGTAGTGGCTAAACTGTTCAATCTATTTTCTCCAAAATAGATATTACCCAATCGAACTGGTTAATAGCGCTCCCCCTTGAATTTGAAACCTATATTTTAATTTTGGAGGGTCTTTTACATGACGTCCCTGAGACAATTACAAAATTTTTGAAAAATGATTTCACTGTTTTTGATTAAATTTTCAAGTTGGATAGTGTGAAGAACGTTTAAGACAATGGTGCAGTTTCATTTTCGTTGAAAAAACAAATTTTTCGAAAATTGCAAAATTTTTTTTTTGCGTAATCCTACAACTACGATAATGAAGACTGAGATTTTCCCCTTAATGAAATATGATTCTTAATGATAGATTTTGAAGTAAGGTCATGCACAATTTTTCGAAAATTTATTTTTACATCAACTGGTCCGATTTTCATTACTATCTCTATATTCTCTAAAATTGAAAATTTTCATAGATATTTTTAAACCGTTGGGATGGTATCAGTCTATTTGTGTAGGATTTATGCTAACCGCTAGGCAAACCTAAGGTCGCGGGTTCGAATCCCAGCGTAGTCAACTAGCATACCGCAGCACTACTAGTTTAATTCCGATACTGAAGTAAATGTGTATTATTCGATAACTGTTTGGAGCAGGAGGTAAATACTAAGTTAATAATGGATGTGTGTTGAGTGCAATTGTTAGAAATGCTTTAACGTGACTGCAGGGGTATAGTATTTGGCGACGGAGAAAGGTGGTGGCTCGTGAAAATCTGAAGTAGGGACTCTGAAGCGCGTTTCCTATCTGTTTTGCTTCCATATTTTAAAACGTGCAGTTAATGCATTCCGGTGGTAGGAGTGTAAATAACAGGCACTGCGACAAAGAGATGTGATTGATGTACTATTTAGTCTTTCGGAGCGTGTCAACTTTTATGGTCGTTAGTGCTGTAAATATAGTGCAGGTTTTTTATCGCCGGAGGTGCTGATATTCTCCCTCTGGATGGTGTGTCCCGGCGTCGGCCTATTCGTTGACTTGCGTGTTTTCCACGACCAGGTATCTCCGACCAGCGAGGCACCGCGTCAACTGGGAGATGCCGAAAGTTTCCGACATGAGTTGTTGTTTACTTGGTGCAAGCGTAAGTGCGTGTAAGTAAGGGGTGAGAATAGGACAAGGAAGAGAAAGGGAAGATGGCGTGCGGTCCGATGTCCGTTTGGCAGGGAACTGGTCGCGCTTACTCCTGGTGTTGGGAGAAACCACTGAAAACTACCGTTCAGATCAGCCGACCTCTATAATTCTCTAATAGTGTAGCTATCCACATAGTGTTAAAAATCCTGCCACCGCCAGGACTCGAAACGAATCACCCCCCCCCGAGGCACTGCAGTGATATTAGTTAATGCCCTGAACCTCCTAAGCTGGTACCAGTGACGTGGTACTTTCTATCTCACACAGTACGTTCATTGACAATTGCCCGGGTTGGTGCCGTGCCGCTTCTATTTCTTTCGTACTTTGACTACGCAGCGAAAATGTCATTAACTAGCCATTATATCTCTACCTTGATACGAATGTACTAATAGCATTTTTTCAAAAAAACGTTATTTGTGCAAATCCTACTCAATTTTTGCTGGATATTTCGGGGAATTCAGATCATCCAGTATTTCTTATAATAAAAAACTATTCTTGAATATAAATTTGTAAACGTTTTAAAAATATTAGTAGTTTTCTTGTAATTTGAGTTATATGGTGGTAAAATTAGAGATTACTTAATAAAATTTATTTTCTAATATTTGATCCTAAACCATTTCATATTCTCTTCTTCAAAAGGTAAGTATTTTGTCGCGTAAGTTTGAGTTTCAACATTGCATTTTTCAGTGATAACTGATACGTTGATAGGAAAAAAGTGCAATGTAATAAGATCAACCGTTACCAATATTAAAAATTAAAACTGATAATGAAAGAACAATCAGTTTCGAAGGACACAATAGAGAATTCAAAATATATTCAATTAATAAAAAATTCCAACGTATCGAAGTAGAAAAATGTAAAGAAAAAAAGGAAAAGTTTTGAGAAAAAGTAATTCTTAAAAGTAAAAAAGAGGGTGCCACCTATACGTTCGGTAAATGTAATCGTATTTACGGCAGGTAAATGAAAAAAACAGAAAGTGTTTGTAGATAGGAAAATAGAATGAATTTCGATCATCGCCAATGTGTGAACCACACTGCTGTTCTATTTGTTAACGTAAGCCAAATATACATTTGATTTCTCGTCATACTATGAACCTATGGCCTAAAGATGTAATGTTGCAGCACCGATGATTTTTCGACAGAAAACTCCAACTGTGGATTCTTGATATCGATAAAGTAAATAAATCTTCTTCCAATACGCGGTAGATTTCCTTTTCTAACAGGACGATCAGTCAGAATCCATGTTTTGTGTGTCTTGATACTGAAAAATTGGTTGACAGCAAAACGTCTGCCTCTCCTGTCCGTCTGTGGTCAACGCTAGTGCCTAAACCGTTCAAACGATTTTCTCCAAAACTGATATTCCTCGATAGATCTGAGCGAACTCGTTGCCCTGCGAATTTGAAATGAATAATTTTAATTACGACTTAATATTTTCAAAATGCTCACAAAAATATGACAAAATTTATGATTAACTTTCCCTCGGATGGAGCAAATACCTTATCAAAATGACCTAGGTCTTATTTTTGTTGTTCTTTGAATATTCAAAACTTGCAAAAGTTCAACATGTTTTTGGCGTCTTCTTCCAACTAAAACACTGAAAATAGAGATTTATTTCTTAATGAAATCTGATCAAGACTATCGATTCACGGCAAAACGTCTGTATGCCTCTCTACCTGCCTGCTTGTCTGTCTGCTTGCCTATCTACTTGCCTGCTCGTCGGTCCGTCTGTCAGAAACAATAATAGTGTTCGCGTTACATCAAATTAAAACGTGAATATCACAAGAACATTACTAGTGTATTAACCAAAAAAAACAAGAAATTTATACACGGTGAAACGGTTAGTCAGAGGCAGTGCAAGCATTTGTCCTGGTTCGAATCTTAGTCTACATACATATAAATGTGTTTCCTTTAAACTTTCTGTTTAAAAAATAGAGCCCAATACACTGAATTTTCATCTCTGTATTTCAATTGAAAATGTTGAATATTGTGTGTAAGAGTTTTTTGAGTCACTAAACATGAATTAAATGCTTTCTTTATCCGAAAAAGTGATTTAAAATATAGTACATTTTCATCTGAAATTAAAATGTTAATATTTTTCAATATTTTAACAAAGTGGTAGTTTGGAAATATGTAAAATATTCAGGCAAATAAGTTCCTAGATGTTAAATGCAATTTAAAAAATCGAAAAGAACAGAATACGGTACCCAATACAAAATATATTTTTCGGCGAATGCTCCCAATATTATTTTTTGCTAGTTTTACGACGTGAATAACGTTGCTTGTGCACATTTCTAAGGGAAGGATAGTGAAACGAACATCTTGTGAACTTCAGTCAGCCACTTGACGCATCTTTAACTGGGGCTGTACTGTCGCCCAGAGTAACTCTCGTTCGTGTTCCATTGCGCTCTTCACTAGTTATTGTAGTCCCCCATCCACCCCCCGCTCCATTGTTCACCTCCCACTGACCGTCACCCGCCGCCCTGTTTTTGCAGTTCTCTTTCTGTTAGGCTGTTCTCTCCACCCTCTTGCCACCATCTTCTCACCATACTCTTTTCGCTGCCTTCTTCTCTACCACCCTCTTCTTCGTGCTCTTTTCTCGTTGCCATTTTCTCGTCGCCTCCTCTCTCCTCCCTTTCTGCTCCTTCCTGCCTCTCCTCCCGCCCTCCTTTCGCTGCCCTCTTCTCACCGACTTCTTCTTGCAACCCTCATCTCGCCGTTTGCTGCCTTACACCCTCTTTTTGCAGTTCTCCGCCCGCACCGGAGGTTGTTTCGTCTTCGGCCGCACGCAAGAAGACGAGCGAGCGAACGAACGAATGAAGTTGGTGTGGAAGGAGGAGGCTGATGGGCTCATCTACTTGCCTGCTCGTCGGTCCGTCTGTCTGAAATAATAAGCACTTAGACAAATCAGTATGTGTAGAGATGTGGAGTAGATAAAATTAGGCGAAAAGTTAAAATGAAGAAAGGAAGGGTGAAGATGAGGATAAATATGAAAATGAAAACAAGGCGAGGATGTAAGCGTGAGACATGTCAGATGGCTTGGAACGGAACGGTTGATGGTACCATAGAGAAAAGAGTGTATCTTGATCTATGAAGGTACCATGTTTTGGCAACCAAAGAAACAATTGAGACCAGATCGGAGGGCGATTTGGATAGAGGCGAGGGATTGTAGGCCGATGTGGGAAGGATAAGGGATTGGGTATAGGTGAACAATGGACGGGAAGGGAACATGGTAGCCACGATGCGTTTCCATTCTGTTATTTCTAGGAAGCTGTTCTCATGTGGGGTCGAAGAGCGATTTGTGAGGAACGAACATGTGCCTAAGGAGACTGCAACATCATCCTTTCCTCTCCCTTAGTTTGTCTTTCCTTGTTATTTAATGAAACAAAAAGTGTTTTATGTGTGACGTGATAAAATATAAACATTATTACATAATGAAACAATTTGTATGAAGGTTATATATTTACGTTATCCCTAACTTGTGCTAATAAAAATGTTCACAGCGGATAGTTTCTTTACATTCTTAAGTAACATTTAAAATGGTATAATATTCAATATAATGGTTTTAAGTTCACTAAGTATTCATTTTAAGTATTATTTTAGTGATTTTTAAGGGCAGCATGTAATATTTTGGATTTTAATAATGCGTCTTAATTGAGCTTCTTTCTAAATTCTTATAATTTGCAAGAATATGAAATGTTTAATAAATTATTTGTTTGTGATCTTAAATTTAGCATTTTATAAAATATTTCGCTTTTTGGGAATTCAGTCCAATACCAATATTCTCGGTAGACTTTTGTTTCCTGTCATAAAATTTCTGTCACTCTCTTCTCTTAAGAGTCGCGCAAATTTGCACACGATACTTGGAGGATATTCAAAGATGAGTTCAAGTTATTGAAATTATTTAATTATTGTACGTGGCAATTTGTTTTGTAGAAATAAGAACAAATAAAATGGAAAATGTCCCCCGTTTAATGTTTTATGTTTGTATTTACACATTCATAGCTTGGAAAATGAAAAGAAACTAATTTGTTTAATAACTCGTTTAGATGTAAGGATTGTCGGTGTACTAAGATGTGGCAATGCATGGAAATATAGAATTTAACGTCATGTCGATAGGTCTAAGTAATTTTGTAACGCACGAAAACGTACACAGCATCCTTATAAGTCTTCACTGCAGAGACATCCTCCACTCTCTCGTTTTGATCCAGTTAAGGAAATTGTAAGTCCAACTTATCAACCCCCAATCATTTCCGGCCGCTAATGTCCCTGGCGCGAAGGCGTTCATGGCGAAAAGTGGCGCACGCGATGAACGAAGAAGGGCGTCCGCCATCGGGGACTGTGGGGCGCCCCGCCGCCCTCTGAGCCTGCGCCCTCGGTGGGCGGGGCGCGCACAAAAAACGGCGGGGTGTCTGCCAAGAAAGAAGGGCGTCGCGAGAGCCAGGGGCTGCGCGCCTGGGGAAGACGTTCGCGAGGGAGGGGGCAGAGAGTGGAGGGAGCGACGGTCGCGACGCCGCAGAGTGGGGACGGCCACGATGCGGGTAACGACGGCGCGGCAGCCTCCCGACGCCTTCTCCTCTTCTTTCAACTCTTACTCCTCCACCTCCGACGCCACCGTCGCCACCAGCGACGACGATGCCGGCGTCTGCGGCCGCACTTGAAACATCGCCTTCATCTCGGGGCGTCGCGCCGCCTACCTTTTATCAGCGACGCCGCCGCTGCCGAGACGAACTGCGCGGCGCGACGCCGGGTCAGGGGGCGCCTACTTCTTCTCACCCGCCGCGTCCGCCTCCGCCTCCGGCGCCTCCACCGCCCCCGCCGCCGCCCTCCACGTCTCGCCGCCCCCGACGCCCGGCCCCGCAGTTTTACAAATTCGCCCCAACAGCAAGAACAAGAGCCATAATTCTAACACCGTAAAGAAACTGCATAATTAAAACAAGTAGCTTTCGAGAAGAACGAATGAGTTCCGGAGATTTTTAACGTCATGCGGGTAATTTCGGGGCTTGTTAGATCGTGAGGCTGTCCGAGGGAGCTTATTTTGCTCTGGTGGAAACGCGCGTCTCAGGCTTCTCGCAAGGCTCTCGCTGCGTTTCGGGTGCAGGAGACTGGCTTTCTCCCGGATTTTGAAGTCTGCAACCCGGATATTGATATGATGTAGCCAAATTTTCACCTTGATTTATGCACGAACATTATTTTCCAGAACCGCAGGCCTTTCAGCGTGTTAATCTTTCAATGTCTTCCTTTGCAAAAGTTGTTTATTATTTTTGTGTCTCAATTAATTTTTAAACCTACCTAACGTAAAATCTCTTGATTTCAGTGTCAATTAATTGTTTTATATAATAATATCGTTACATTCCAAATAAAACTAGGAGACATTTGAATATATTTTCCAAAATACAAGGAGTTTTTACTCTAAAATTTCGGAATAAAATGAACATTATTTACAGACCAGTATCAGTTCCGACTGTTTCTCTCCTAGTTAGAATAATTCCGATTGTATAAATATTGTTTATGAGGTTTTAGATTGCTATCAATATGCTGTTACTCTGACATATAGTCTTTACAAATAAATTATCGCGTATTTTAGTAGTTGAATCGAAAAAAATATTTTTTTAAATTTTTGTAACAAATGTATTTTTGTATTTATTTATTTTTTGCGTCAAATAAATAAATAAATACAATTTATTTATTTATTTGCGTCAAAAAAACAGTTAAAAACTGCGTATGACGTGCTATGGGGAAAAGTGAATTGTGTGCACATTTTCAAAATTCTGCGATCTCTACACCAAGTCATATACTACTTAAATTTTGAATTTTTGAAACGGAGAAAAAAAAACAAAAAACTCCCATGTAATAAAATCTATTTTCAAAGAAAATAAGCAATAAATTTTGGCTCTTATTACTTCCTGCCGCGACAACATGGAAACGATAATTTGAATAAATGTATTTCCCACTGAATTCTAGAAGACGTGCACAGAAATGAAGTTACATTTATGTCCAGAAGAAAACAAGGGCCATCTCAGCATTTGCTCAATGGATCAGGAAACTGGACGAAAAACCTGATCGAGATGGGGGTCATTGACCCGAAGCTGTAGTACAATAGTTGTTACAGGTTGTTTATACTCATTTATACAGTCCAAATGGTAAATAATGCATTATGTATCATTGTTAAAATTAATGTTCCTATTCTTGTGATGCTCAGTATAGTATCTAATTGTATAGAAACAGTTATGCAGCAGAAACGATTTCACTTGGGATTTAAACTTTTCTATTGAATTTAATCGTTTAATGTCATCTGGCAAAGTGTTGTAAAATAATGTACATGTATTGTATGTGAATTTTTTGTAATGAGCTGTTGATACTGTCACCTGATGAATATGATTTCTACGTCGAGTGTTATAGTAATAGACTTCGGCATTTTCTGAAAATATATTCCCGCCCTTGAGCAAGTCATTTTTTACAAAAACCACTGATTCGTAAATAAAAGACACGGTAATGGTAAATTCCTAGATTAATGAAGAGAGGCTTACATGAATCACGTGGGTGGGATTTGGTTATTATTCGTACAATTCGTTTTGTAATCTAAAAGTCTGGAGCTATAAGATGTATTTCCCCAGAATATTATGCCATATCTCAGGCGGGAATGAACATTCGCGAAGTATACACAACGAGCAGTATGAAGGCTGACTGAATTTGCAAGAATTCTGAACGCGTAGCATAATGAACTTAATTTTGTGTTCAATTCATTTAAATGGACGTTCCATTTAAGGTTTGACTGAATTGAGAGACCTAAAAATTTTGTTGCCTTAACATCAGTCAATGGTACACTGTTCATTTTCAATGGAGCACAGAATTGTTTATTTGAAATAGAAAACTGCATTAAAACCGTTTTCTTTTCGTTTACTATTAATTTGTTATTTCGGAACCAATTTGAAACATCTGATATTGTACTATTTACGGTTTCTTTATTGCAAAGGATGTTCGTATCATCCGCAAAGAGAACCGTTCTTCCGTTTCGAATCGTCGAGGGCATATCGTTTACGTAAAGTAGGAACAGAGTAGGGCCTAAAATCGATCCTTGAGGAACTCCACATGCAACGGGCAAAGAGTCGGAAAGGTGCGTACGTAATGTTCCATCATTCCAGTAAGGTATTTCAACTCTCTGAGATCGTTGTTTAAGGTACGAACATAACCAATCTAGAGCAATACCACGAATTCCATATGAAGGTAATTTGGAAAGTAAAATGTCATGATCAATGACGTCAAAAGCTTTTGAGAGATCTAAAAATAATCCAATAGGTGCCTCGTTTTGATCCAATGATGAGGCGACATCTTTAAGAAAAGAAAATATAGCTGTTTCCGTTGATTTTGATTTTCTAAATCCATGTTGGCAATCTGAAAGCGCGTCGTGTTTAGTGAGAAAGGTTTCCATTCGTACGTAAAAAAGTCTCTCTAATATTTTTGAAAAAACTGATAGAAGAGAAATGGGCCGATAATTTTGAATTTCATGTTTGTTGCCTTTTTTGAAAAGCAGTTTTGTAGTTTTTAATACGAAGTCTACGAATATTCTCTTACGAAGAGTCACGGGTTCGATTCCGACAAGATGTTGAAACCTTTGCGGATGATACATACGTGAGTTTGTAACCTTCCAGAATCTAAGTTGACTACATTGATCAGTGATTTTTCGTTTTTTTCTTATCATTTCCAGGCAAATGCGCAGTGAAGCACCCTCAATGGGCCACTGACCACACATAATCTTCCCTTCTCATTCGTCATCATCCCACCACTGCCCCAATCTGAAGTGGTGCCGTGGGGAGTACGTCCCGTTTTAAGCCACCTCGTCATAACTACCATATGCCGTTAGGGAGTTCTTGCGGATTCTGCAACTGTAAATACAAGATAAATTTTCCATGGTTTCTGCGATCAACACCAGACGAATGTCGGAAGTCGTGCTTTAAGAAACAAGACACGTACCGCGCGCGATCTTTCCTTCCTCTTTCTTGTTCCATCCTCACCCCTACTTACACATTCACTGGCACTCCACTACCATACTAGTTGCGAGACAGACGGGAGCGTAGCTTGTCCCGGCTGGGACGCTGCCACGCTGGTGGGAGCTACCTGGTGGGAAAATCCCTGCAAGCCGACGTAGATCGGCGCCGGAACTCCCCATTAAGCGAAAGGAAATCACCGCCACCTCCCGCAATAAAAAAACGCAATACACATATGGGACTAATGACCATACCAGTTGACGCGCCCGGAATCAGTCTTTCTGTGTGAATCTCACAAGAGGGTATATTCTATGGTATGTTTTATACCAGACCCTATTTGAAGAATATCAACAAAGTCAGTCATGTCTCACTGGTGTACCAAAAATTAATCTCCAAAACGGTATTATTAACTTTTCTCAATAAATTAATAGCTGCTTTGGACCTATTTTTCTCTTCTATCGACGGAAATAGACGTAGAATATCTTTTTGACGTTGCATTGCACTATTGCCAATTGCAAGTAATTTCGATACATTCCCTGAAAGAACATCACAGGAGTATCAAGATGCAAAATAAATTCATACATTTTTTACGTTTTCCGTTTTTTCTAGCTGTCAAATTTTGAATGTATCTCTTTGTATTCTTATATACATTAAGAATATATTCATGATTCAGGAACTTCCATTATCTTGAGAAACAAAATATTTACAATATATTTACGTGATGTGACAAGGAATGTAATTCACGTGATTACTATCGTCATCCTGTTTGTAGGGATGCAAGCAATGAAGTTAAAAATAACAGCGTCCAAAAAATATAAACATAGAAATAGGAGGAATGTTTTAATATTAGAGAAATTCTAGTTCTTCTATTTTTATAGCTGTCTAATCAAACCAATATATTTTTATTCCGATTGGTTTATTAATTTAAATCATTAGTTTGAAGGGATGGAGGAATAAAAAGTATTTTTACATACTCCTTGCTTGTTTATTCTGAACCTTTCGGATTCGTATTTTCCGTATCACAAACCTTCAAATTCAATTGTTCTTGCTTCAAAACTTGATATTCATTCTGTACCACATTTTATCTTTGGTACCAAACTAACATCTGTCATTACAAAGGAAATTTATATAGTTATTGCTTAGTACTCTAACGAAAACGAAGTTTGCATTGCATGTGCAGACGCAATGAGGCGTCCTCGCTTCATCTTACGGCGTGTACCTATCGCGCCCAGGACGGCGGTATTTCGCGTTGTCCCTTTGCAGCAATGGTGTGGACGAGTGGCAACTGAGAGTTTGAGTGACGAGTGATCAGCGGTTGGCTCCCATGCTGCGGCCCGAGGCGGCGGGGGTGGGGGCGGCGCGTCGCCGCGTCCACTGCCAAGGCGGAGCGCTTCACGCCCCGCTAAGCGCCGCCCTGCGGCTCTGCTTTCGATTACCCTCTATACTTCGCCCCCCCCCCCCGGGCCCCCGCCGCCCGCGCGGGATCAACCACCGCCCGCCTCCCCTCTCCTTCCATATCTCTCCCTGTCCATCTCACACTTACTGTTCCTCTCGCTTTTCCTCACCCTCTCCCTCTCCTTCGCCCTCTCTTTCACCCTTCACTTCGCTCTCGACCTCGCCCTCGCCCTTGCTCTTGCTCTCGTTCTTACCCTCGCGCTTGGCCTGCCTTCGTATTTGCTCTTTCTGCTTCCCTTCCCTCCTCTCGCCCTCGTCATTTTTCCTCGCCTTCCCTTCCACTCTTGCCCTCTCTATCTCGCCTTCTTTGCCCTTTGTCTCGTCTCCACTTTTTTTCCTTGCTACGAACTTTGCCCTTGCTTTCGCCCTTGTCTCTTGCCCTTGCTCTTGCGCTTTCACTCGACCTTTCCTTCTCCCCCCCCCGCCCTTTTCTCTTTACCTCGCCTTAACCATAACCCTACCCCTCGTCCTTGTCTTCGTATTCACCTTCGCTTTCGTCCTAGGCATATTTCTAGTTTTTTTTCTTCCCACCCTTTCCCCTCGCTTTCTCCCTATTCCTCTCTATTAGCCTTTACCATGTCCTTAACCATTCTTCCCTCCTCTCTATCTTGTACTTGAATTTGCTTTTATCTCCTTCTTTGTCTTTTACTTTACCCCTCCCCTTTCCATCATATTCACCCTCTGCTTGATGTCCTTTCTCTCTTACCCACTCACTACATTTTTTAATTACTTCACTTTTTTTTTTTTTTTATTTTCTCTCTCTTCTCATTTGAATACCCCTATTGTCTACTCTATATCAATTTCCCGAATTATTTTTCCTTGTTACTTTCCGTCTAATCGTTACCATGTTTATCGTCTAGTTTGCATTTGTATCTTCTGAACTACATTTTTTGGGGGTTATGTAGGACGATTTACAAATATAACTAGCACTGCTTCTATTAAGCAATGTAAAATAAAAAGTTAATGTGAACGTTTTGACAATGTATTTACGTTTCATTGGTTTTGAAATTAAGCAATCATCATCCAATTCTTTCGGCAGCAAGCGCCCGTTTGCGCCCAGCCTTGCCCGAAGCTATCCCTCGTCCTGTGTGCAACCATCAAAGCCCTTCTCACTATCACTCCCATGTCATCTCCTCGTCGCTCGTCACCCTCCCTTCTTGTGACCCTGCGCCTGTCACCCGCCCGCGCTTTGTCCTCCGGTTCGGCCCATCCGGCGCCCTCGGGCGGGAAGATCGCTCTCGCTGGCCGGCGCTGCCGCTCGCTCGCTATCGATGCCCCGCCAGGCTCTTCTCGCCTCGACCCCCCTACCCCTGCTCCCCCGACCGCTCCCGTTTTGCGGGTCAATAACATCATTCCCTCGGTCGGAACGGGATCTGGGTCCGCTACTTTTATTTCTGAGAAGCAAGTTATTGCTAATGAGAGTAGGAAATTACCATCAACTAAAGTCTTTGAGAAGAAATTATTTTTATAGATATTTCTACTTTTTCTGTATATTTCTTTCAGCATTTTATTTTTGTCGCTTTTCGATTGTTCTGATTCTTAGATCGACTTGTTCTCAGCTTTCTGAACATTGGTTTTTTGATCCCTCTGTTTAGGCAGCGAGAACAACGCTTCTCTTCTTGTTTCATCTTTTCCTTGTCGACATATTTTTCATTGATAAAATATGCCCTATTGGATGCTTGAAGCCATGTGACAAAGTTTGTGTATCAGATATCGTAGAACCCTATCTTGAAAAATAAGTGTTGGGCTCAGAGGAACATAAGGCTCACATTTTCCCCTACATAATATAATTTAATTGAATGTTTTAACTGATTTAAAAGGTCTATTAACTATATTACGAAAATTAATCACAACCTCTTTTTAGGTTATCGTGCCTATCTTTTTACGTAATTATTGTTTTGTAGTTATTTTCTGAATTTTTTTTTAGATTAATATACAACCTTGCACCGTTCAGTGCAAGAGGGAAGTAATATGTGACAAAGTGATAATTGGTTAATAAACGTTTCCCACGATAGAATCTTAGCTTAGAATTTTAAATTGTTCTCAAGTGCAACATAAAATGTCAGTTTGATAATGAAAACTGATGATTATTTAACAGATAAATACTGATAACTTAATAAATTATATCATTTTTAGCATTTTGCGTTAATAATCTTCATACACGCAAACTTAATCGCTACCGATTTCAGGAACCATTTCACTATCTTTGCTTATTGCGCTATTATTGCTTATGTTTGGAACTTCTTATCTTTCGATGCCATTCTTGCTTGATTTTCCATTCTTGCTTGATTTTCCATTCTTTTCTTTTTATTCTTCTTGAATGGAACAGGAAGATATGGTATCTTGTTATAGAAAGCATGACGCCAGAGTGCACGTACCTCAGCAAATCTTGATTATTCTTTCACTACGTATACTTAAGAGGTATTGCCTCAGAGAGAAGTGATTTAAGCACAAAGTGCAAACTGCTCTTCATTGGACTGGCTATTTAGAGGATATTTAAATAAAACCGTAAAAGAAAGTATAGTTTCTTCTCTTGTACATTTAATTTAACTCCATTTGATCAACTTCAGCAAAATTAATAAATTATTATATGCTGAATTCTGTCTGAATGATACTGTGGACAATATGTAATAATCAACGAAACACGACTAGAAACACGACCTCACAGACTATAATTTCTCCTACAGAAGCAATACAATCGGTTAATGTTTCAGTCACTAGATGTCAGCACTAAGGCAGTGCTAGGAATATTTTTCACTAATTGTATTTAGAATGTAATGTTCAAGTACGCATTTAAATTATTTTCTCCCAATTGTTCCTTAGGCTCGTTTTCCTCTGAGCATCGCAATTATGATGCACGTTCCTTACTTTTAGATTAAAAAATAATATATATTAGTTTTTGTCTTGAAAACAAAATTTACAGACTTTACTGTCCTATCCTCTTTGAAGTCCAAACACTACATAAATCGACAAGTAAAATTAACACCCTTTGTATAATTATGTTGACCAAAGACCAAAGTTGTTTTCCGTGATGTCTAGAAGTTAACTATATGAAAACACATACTAGGTATGTCAGAATTTGCTCATTTCTGTTTTTTGCCAGTTTTATGAACATTTCAAAATCACGTAATGAAAACACGAACAGTATTCTCATTCTTTTATGTTTCTGCAAATTGTGAATTCATGATGCTCCAAGATATTTTGCAAACACATTGGTCTTTAAAATGAAAGAAACAATAGCCTTTCGGAAAGTTTAATAACAAGTTGCCGAATATAATATCGGAACGTATGTTAATCTTTTGTACTTCCTACGTTGAGTGCGTTTGCTGTTGGCTGCTTTTCATTATCCCCTCAATTCTCTTAGACACATTCGCGGTGAGTCCCCGAAAATTAGTGTTCCCATCTCTCTCTTTGCCTGTATCGAGTATGGGAAGTGGCGAGTGGTCGGCTGTTCTATTGACAATAGGAAATTAATGGGGGTGGACTGATGATTGTCGAGGGGATGGGTGTGATGACATCCCAATGCTTTCTACTCGCTTTGCTCATTAACACCTTACAACACAATGACGCATTAATCTGTCTGAGAGATTTTTAGACAATGTGGGGTTATTTTGCGAATACACACACATTTCTTTGATTGCTTCAAAAACGAAACATTTATAAGAATACGGAATGAAATTTCTATTTTGGAAGTGAACGTATATTTTTATAAATTAAATTTCCAAACAAAAGTTTAAATACGAGATTAAAAAATTCTTCTGCACTTCAAAAGTCGTTCTTATCAGCTATCTTTTGAAATATATATTTTTACTACATTACTTATTTGTTTAATATCATTCAAGATTGCACGTGGATTTTAATGTCCCGACGAACGCGTATGTCGCGTTGGATAGAAGAACGAGTACTATTTAATAAAAAATCTTAACTCAAATATTGTTTTCAATTAAACGTCTTGGATGAACGTCCCGAGTTTTCATTCGCCAGTCCAGAGGGTGCCCTTTCCGCACGAAGCCTCCCGCCGCAGCTTCCCCCTCCGAGGTGCACTGCACCTTGTTCGCCTCCCCTCTTCTCCCGCGCGGGGCAGCGCGGCGCAAGAAGGGCACGTGCAAGGGGCGGCGCGGCGCCTCGCCTCGTGCGCTCGTTGGGGTGCAGGCACAGCTTCCCGGCAGGCGGGCGGCGGCGCGCGGGGCGATGGACGCTGACCGTGGGCGATGGGCGACGCGGCCGGGTCGAGGCAATCGATGACGGTGGCGCGATGACGACGATGGCGACAATGATAATGACGGTTGGGGTTAACCCACCTCCCGCTTTGGGCCCGGCCAGCGGCAAGACCAGGATTCACGAATGCTCGTTTAATAATTGATTACGTAATGGACAAGCTGTAGCGGGCGGGTGCTGGCGAGGCGGCGGTGGGTGGGTCAGCGGACGGGCGTGTGGGCGGATGGTGGGGGCGGAGGCTTGCGCGGCACCCGGCCGTAAGACGGAAGAGGTCGGCGGAGGCCGCTGGATATGGAGACTTGGAGGGGCGGCAGGTGCGAGGAGACGGCGGAAGACGGATTAAAGCAAGCAAGTACTTCTAAGACCACTGGGGAAGGGCGTTGCTAGTGTCAGAGAGCAACAGGGGGCAGGGATGTGGCGTAAGAGTTGCGGTGGTCGCTACAAGTTAAATAAAAGATGAGGAAGGAGACCTGGAGTGATAGAAGACTGTGAATAGCATTGGGGGTAGTAAGGGTGGCGCAGAAGGAAGAACGATACTAGAGAATGGCGCGATGTTAGGTAGTGTCGCGGAGGAAGAAGGATGGCAGAGGGAGACGAATGGCGGCAGAGGTTGTCGAGGAGCACAGAGGTAGCGGGGAGCGGTGGCGAGCGGCGAGTGGACCCGGAATGGAACCGACGGGAGTTTTGTCTTATCAGCGCTAGCCGGGGGGAGACAGAGAGGGAGAGGAGAGACAGACAGAGAGAGAGAGAGAGAGAGAAAGAAAAAAGTTGCGGTGCCGCAAGATAGCTTTGGGGCCGGGCGGGACTGTCCCTCGCCCCCAAACCACCGCAGCGCCGCAACCCGCGCGCCGGCTCCAGCCACGAGCATTAATGAATTGGACTGCTCGTCGTGGCTATCGCTATTAGCTGATCCGGGCCCGCGTCGCGCCACGCCGCGCCGCGCCACACCACGCGCCGCACCGCGCCGCGCCGGTGCGCTGGCCGGTGGCGGGGCCGCTCCGCGTCTGCCCCCCGCCCCGCCCCCGCGCCAACCCCTACCGCGGTCCCCGCCACGGCTCGACAACTTGAGTAGCTGGCCCATACACACTGCGATGTCAAAGTCATGAATTGCCGACGACGAGGGGAAGGAAGATCAACTGCCCGTTCACTGCCGTCATGAGGAACGCGGTGTGCGGCGCACCCTCTGGAAAGATGCATGGTGACTATTTTTACCCGGGAGGCTGTGCGCATACGCAAAAATATATTAATTTGGGTAATATTCGCGTTGCGACTCGTGAGGATGGGATCTGAAGTGCATGCCGCTAAGAGCGTGGGACAGCCGAATTTATATCAGGGCCGTCTCCATGTGGTAAGTGCAGCGGCCGGGACGGCGCTGTCGCTACCACTCCGCTGTCTGGGGATGGGAGAGAGATTACTCGCATGGCTTGGCGTCAATATGGAATTTCGTGCAAGCTTGGCCTGTCGCAGACACTGGATGGAGATTCATCTGATAACAGCCCGCATTTGTAGTTCGTGGTCGCTCTATCTCCATCACTGCCGAATTATGTCACATTGTTGTATGTTTATAATATTGTTGTAAGTTTTTCCCTTCGGCATTAAATGTTACAGCCTTGAAATCCATTTTCTTACCTGAAAAATAAGAAATTTCTTAATAATAAAATGTATGCAAGGTTATATTTTATATATTTATTTCAAAAATAATTTATTACGAATAACTTTCTGAGATAGATATTTAAAACCAAAAAATCAGTCGAATAATGAAGGAAAACCAATTTTGAAGTTTTAAAAAGGAAAATCCTTTTCATTTCTACCCTGAGACATCCTCAATCCTATATTTTCAGATCATAATTGTAACTATCAAGAAATAATTGTCAAACATTACTAAAGTTGTAATTAAATTTTTTATTTATAGTTCACATTTTGTCCTCTGTCCTGCACGAAATTTAGATAATTCTTTCGCAATTGCATATGCACTCTTGTTTCTTTGAAATATTTTACAACCTCTGCTGCTACTACAGTTCATGGTCACGTCGAAATGTATCAGGATACTCCATTGCGATTTGTAACAGTTCTAATTCCCAATCCACTTTTCATCAAAAATGTATTCTATTGATTACAGAGGGTCAAAAGCCATATAGCATTGACTATTTTCCCCCGCTTCTATTTTCTGTGTGTTTACTATATGCCTATTTTACTGCTAAGCCAGTGTGTCACTAAAAATACAGACACAACTTGTCATTATGGGAGCTTATTAAATATATAAGTAAAAAATAATCTCTTCGTTTTTTTATACAATTTAATTTATTTCACATTAGACATTGGACTTCTGATGCACATCTGCTTACAAAGATCTTTATAAAAAATGACAGATATTTTCCTATTTTAATTATGATTTCTTTTTCTATTTTTAATTTTCTTTCTCATAGAGTGGAAACGATAGATTTTTATTTATTAACGTCAAAAAACAGAAACGTACTACATGTAACGTATGGGATATAAGTACAATCTGCTCACTTTCTCTTCAGCTCTGGAGCCTCTACCCCCTCTACTTACTTGAATTATAAAGGAATGGATTAAGAATGCAAGAATAATGTAGCAACCAGGATTTTTTTCAAAACTTGATGAAAATAAATGTTCAATTCTATGTAATAGGAATTATTTGAATTTGCAAGCCAACTACAAAATTTATTTTCAAACCGTAGTATTACTGATAAAGTAATTATCCCCCTCGACAAACGCAAAAAATTGGATTTAAGAAAACGCGAGCAGATAGTGGAATAAAAATTTACTGTTCAGAAGCTAAACTCTCACTATTGGGTCAATGGATCAACGGAAACAGAAACACTTTATCGAGATGGGATTCATATGCCCAAAGGCTCAATTTACAGTAATATTTGTTGAAGACACATTTAGTTTTATAGAATTTTTCAGTACTAATATCAAGTGGCATAACCATGATTATTCTATAGGAAATACGCAGTAGATGTAATGTCTACCCGACTTTATGTTTTTGATAATGTATTTTTAGTTTATGCTGAATTTAAAATGCATATTTATTTGTTGATTACGTTATTTATAACATATTTAATTTAAATATTACATGGAATTCGTTATTTAAGAAAATTATTAAAACTTTATTTGTAAATATAGGGGAGGCCCATGAATCTCATTTTAGATGTTCCACGAAAATGTTATTTTGTGGATGCATTAATATCAATATTAGAAAGAAATTCGTTTTTAATGTTCAGTGTAGTATCTAATTGTATACTAGAAAATGTTTTACACCACATATCATTTTTTTTTCAAATTTGTGAATTGATTTTAAAAGTTTATATCTGGCACTGCTTAAAAGAATGTTAGTGTATCATAAGATTTTTTGCAATTATCTGTTGATTCTGATCCCTGTAAATATGATTTCCAAGTCGTTTGTTATAATCTATAATACTAATTTGGAATACGTACAGAAATTGAAAGAAAACAATGCGGCAAGGCGGAATAACACAATCAAATTATTGGATTTTTCATTTGAAGTCGAAACTGTTTCATTGCTTTTGGATTTTCCTAGAGTTCCTGGGTACTTAACGACCCCCCCCCACATCGCCTTATTCAATTAATGTGTAAACTAATAATAAAGACTAGTGTTGCTGCCTGCAGCAGCAAACATGGTGCTGAACAAAACCACACTAGGTAGTTTTTCAAAAGTAGCACGCACTCTGCTCTAGAACAATAAATAAAATACTCGGCAAGAAATTAAATATTTTAACCAAATCATCTTCATAAACACTGCAATAACATGGAATTAAATATTTATAGTCAGCAATAGTTTTTTATATACGAAAAGTATAAAAAGTTGCTATTCTATAAAACAACACAATCAAATCAAATATTTAATGGCAGAATGAGTTTTCGTTGTAACTTTGCCGTCGCATTACGTCAGCTACGACATAGGCAGTACTATATGGGAATTAAGTCGATACGGCATAATCACCCAGTCAAATATTTGCATTTTTCGGTCGAAATTGAAACTGATTCATTGCTTTTGTTTTTTCTCGTGTTCTTTGGTATGTAATGAACCCATAGGCAGTTGTAACATGATCTGATGGTGCATAATTTTCTTTCAATTTCTGCGGGCATTTAAATTAGAAATATAAATATTGGATGACAGCATGCTGTCACCGTAGAGTTGTTTTTCGCGAAAGCCATTTATTCGAAAATGACGAGGCAAGAGAATGGTAAGATTTCAAGCTCAATAATATGAGGATCGTAGGAATCATTGCAATTGCATTTGCTTATTATTTCTAATATTGTTTTATTATGTGAAAACTATTGGATGATATTCCCCAGAATAGTATGATATATCGTAGTCAGTAGCGGCTGAGGAGTCTCAGGGCATCAACTGATGCCAGTGCTGTGCCTCTGACCTGGAGGTCCTAGGGTTCGAGTTCCATTTTCGGTGACTTCTCTGTATTTTCTAAACGTGCAAACAAACAATTGACAATGTAAAACTACAGTATTAATGACAGTGATTGTATTACTTAATGAAATATATTCTATTTATATAAATATTGATGTTCTATGGATATAAATTTCGAATAAAATAAATGAAAATCTCTAAAATTTTGGATATTGTGAATGCAGATGTTGAACTTTTTACAGTGTCAAGAAAGCTGAGATCGGTTATGAGATTCGTGGTGTAGTGGTAACGTGGCTGGGGTGCTAAATCTAAGCCACTGTGTTCGAATCCCAGCACGAAGAAAAACATATTTGCTGATTGGCCGATATTGAGTAGCCATTAGAAGTAAGGCTAAAAGGGAGTAATGCGAGGGCATATGAGTATGTATTATTGTAGCACTAATGGTTTTCTTATTATCTTTTTACAAGAAAAATTACTTAATTACGAGTTAACATGCATTCACTAATGTATAATTTCTATTACAAATTATTATTTTGTGTTTTTTTAAAAAAAATAAACATTGTTTCTTTTTTGCTATTTCGAGGAGAATGGTTGGAACAGTAGTTCGATTGCTCGTGCGCGAACGTTGCTTATATTCTAATGCTGTCATCTTTGCTCATTGGTGCATTTATTCATTATTCAACTATATATAATACAAAGGGTGTAGTTGGTCACTAATGACCTAGATGTTGACGCGATCTTAAACAACAAACAAACAAACAAAAAAAGGGTGTAGTGATTCTGGAGCTCAAGATAACCTGCCAGAAACACTTATTTTCCATACTATATGTACAGATTTTACTCAAACAGTAGATAAATATTGTTGTTATTTATGATAATTAAGTAAATAAAACAAGATGCATAATGATTGATGTCTTGTGCATCGAACTGCACAATTTTATTTTAAAAAAAAAAGGACGTGATAAGAGTAAAATCTCATTTCGAGGATAGTACTTAAGAATTGTGTAAACCTTTCACTATATCGCATTTGACGTTTTCATCTCTTGTTGAGGAACAAATAATTAATCGTCGGGAATTATTATCGGGAATTATTAAGTCGGGAATTATTATCTAGAAATTCTTAAAATACACTGAAGACAATCTCACATAGAAAGGATATTTGAGTTGAATAATTATTTTATGTTTATTTAAATTCGCAATAATTTAATAAGAATGAGTTCTAAAATCGTCATTTCTTTCGCAGTGGATTGTATTTAATTTAATTCGTTACGCAGTTCTCTGTACGATGATCGTTCAGAACAGTGTTTCATGTGCATGTAACAGGACAAGCTTTCACACCTGACAAATTAAAACACGAAAATGGAGGTAATTATTTCAGTCATCATAACTCACTCATAAATATATTATAGAGCCACAAACCTCCAGAAGTTTTTTTCTTTCTTCTTTCAATGCGAGACGTGAACAAATGGCTATGGTAAGTCTCGTGCTATGATGTGAAACTCGACCAAACGACTGCCATAAATGTCATGTATCACAAATATATGACCATTACATTCTGCCGTAAACATTATATTCCCATAAATTTGTTATTCATAAGAAAACAAACGAAGTAAACATGAATTCCATAAGAGTGTAGGACTCAGCACACCGCTTAAGGCATATCTATAAACTGCATTCTTTTGAAATTTATGACGATAACTGTTATACATTCGTGAATTGATTGCATTTTAAGAAATTATATTTTTAATCCGTGTGTGCAACTAAAATGAAAACACCTGATGATAGTCAGAGATTGTGGATAGGGAGTACTTCTCTAAAGATAGAAGTTGAATGTATTTTTGCTTTTTACCCAATATATTGTGTTTTTACACAATATTTTTTTCTTAACACGAATTCAGCGCATTTAAGATCACATCACAATGATTTTTCGACATTTTTGAACAACAAACATGTACTACGTTTGCAGATTTACGAATTTTTTACTCATTACTAACTTAATTTCAGTGTAGAAATGCTAAATATAAACAGACAAGTGTCTTGTGTTAGTTGAAATATGAAAACATCCTCGTGTTGATGGTAGGTCAAAATTAAATAATGAAATGGCAAAAAGGGTACTTCAATTGCAAATTTGGTAGTAATTGTATCCATGAAGATATATTTTGGGCTATATCTGGGAAGAAATTATATTTTGGGCTATATCTGTTCTGTAGAGTCTGTTTGGTCGATATATTTATGGTGAAATAACGGTTGTTGAGCAAGTGAATTTAGTTAAGAAATGACGTAACTTAAAAATGACTTATCTTGTGATGTCTTAACTCCAAAATCTCAGAGTTCATTTAGATTCAAGTAAACGTACGCATATTGTAAATCGTCCGTTGCTGTCACATACTGTTTTTTGTTCTTCGAAAAAAAAATTAATGAAATCAAATCAGTTGGTGAGCGTTTTCCCATACACAAACTTTAGATTTTTACCACTCAATGTTGATAACTTTATATATATATATATATATATATATATATATATATATATATATATATATTACTAATTTCAAATGCGCGCAGAAAGTGAAAGAAAACTACGCAGTCTCTGACACAAGAGAATGTTTATGATTTCGTTATATATCCAGGAAGTCAGGGAACGTGAACAAAACAATGAAACAATTTTGATTTGGAATGAAAAATGGGGCATTTTTTGCTTCTACACGCCACTAAGTTAATACATATTACTGTCAGCTTCCGTCCAAGAAAAAATATTTTTTACTTTGAACATGCTATCGAGCTATTTACGTAGGGGAACCTGCCCGAAAATGACATATCCTGAAGAGAACATATTATACAAGCTATAATTCTTAAGATGAAACCATTAATTTTTTTGAGATTACTATAAAATAAACACAGAATATTTTTGTTATGAAAAAAATTTGCATCGTATATACTATTTCAAATAATGCGTTTTGTAAATGCTCCTGTGTTTCATTTATCCTCAGTGTCTGGGTAAAATGACATTGGGGTCAATGACATTCAGAAATCTTGCTTCCTACATATGACCGTAAGTGTGGTCGGTCACTCGACATCACTTGGGTTCCTGCCATTTCTATACAAATAATAATAGTATTAGTAATAATAATAATAATAATAATAATAATAATAATAATAATAATAAAGCGATGAAAATAATGTGTAAATTAATAGCAATGTTAATAATATCATTTAGACAACTTAATTAACTCTTTTAGAGAATATTTTAGAGAACTTACATACTCTTTGAAAAATGATATAGAATGTCGTTTTATCCCAGAAGCGGGTATGTCATTTTTTGTTATTTTACCTTTAGTTAAAACGTTCGGACGAGTGCCTTGTACTAATAGCAAGTACGTGGACGTGTAAGTTATGAAATGTTCTAAAAGTAATCAGAAAGAAAATATTTACCTTTTCTATAAAAAAATGTATTGGATCTCTCCGAAACGTAACTTTTCATACAAGAACGGATGTCACAAATTTGTTTCTTGTTGTAACGAAAACCATATAATTTTGTTTTTCGTCACGAGAACACGTTGGTCAATAGAACTACAGTATTTCCTGTGTGTCACTGTTAACAACCCTAAAACGTACCTTGCTCTTATAAAGAGCTGATTCTGGCAGCAATCGGAAAAATATGGGGAATATCGTTTCAACCCAGTACGTCATTTTAGGACACGTTCCCTTAAAACTAAAGTGGCATTCTAGGAACAATCCAATATTTTTGAATGTTTAAGAAAAGGAAAGTAGTGTGTTCCTGTTATAAATGGAAGCAAATTACAATTTTTAAAAAATCTGGAAATAAATTTACAAAAATCAACGAAATACTAACGCACACCGATGATTCACTATTGTTAACATTACCAATAAATGGACCTCAAGATAAAACGTTAGTCCAACCAAAAGACTAGTGTGTTCAACTTTAGATTAAAATACGATCAGTTTGCAATTTGTAAATATTATTTGGGAACCGGTTTCTATTGTTTTTTAACAGTATTTTGAATATGTTTTCCCTGCTTGTGCATAACTCAAATACCTACCTCACATCGTCATGAGGAAATGACAAGATAATATCAATATATTGTAATATAATACGAGGTTTCCTAAGGTTATGCCACAAATGTGAAGGCTTATATGCTTTAAAAAGTATATGACAGTTCTTTTACACCGCGAAGGCAATTGGATTGAAAATTAAGTGGTCAGTTTCATTCAAAATCCAATATTTCATTCCAAATATAAACATTGGGTTAATAAAACGTATTTAAATTATTTACTCAACGTTATTAAGTGTTCTTAACAATAATTGTGTAATAATCTTCTAATCAACAAATTATTGACAACTTAAACAATAATTCGTTGTAAGCGCATGAAATATGTTACAACCGTTATCATATCACGCGATTTTCCTCAATAATAAGTAACGTCACGTGCAAATCGCACCAATGGAAGGATTTTTCACACCCACTAGGACGCTGGGTCAAAGACTCTTGCCTCGATAAGAGTTCTAGAGTCTGATTGCTCTGGTTGCCCTTTTTCTTGGTTTCATTCAATGAAGTCCAGAAAGATGTGGGGGCACTACCTTAAACATCGGGGCACGCACTGCTCGACTCCAACAAACACTCAATATTTTCGCAAGGGTCAGGTCAAACTCACCCAGAGAATCAGAGAAAGAGAGAAAAGAAAAAGAATAGTTGTGAAAGACGTTCAGTGTGATTTCTGTTTCTATAACACTGATACAGAGTCAAAAATTTCTTGAATTGAGTTTGTCAGTTGTTTTGGTTCCGTGTATTAATGCCGCTTTTGTTCTTTTCTCAGAGGTACAATTTCTTCCCTATTTTCGACGTCAAATAAAAATTCAATAAAATTATTTTATACAAAATGTTTACATATTGGGCAGTTAATAAACAATTGCATCTGTTTAAATATGCGTGCATTTAATTACAATTTTTATAATTTCCTGTTTTTAATATCCTGATTTGATATTAATTGCAAATTGGGCATTATTACTACCTAGTGTAACTGGATACAGATGAGAGATAAACCACGAAAAGGAAAAAATACATGTAATAATCTTCACGACTACAAAAGCATACAATGAGTGCATGCAACAATGAATTCAATGCAGGCATGCCCATGTAACTCATTATAGGTTTTGTATATAGAAGGAAGAAAATAAATGATTTTTAGAAATTTTCATGTTAATGCTGTGGATGTTAGTTTACAAGGATAGTCTAATTATAGTTCATGCAATAAGCTGGTACCATTACGATTTCAATGAATGGTGTTCGGTTCATTTTTTCATACTACTTGCACTCGTTACCCATGACAGTAAAACACTAATGAAGATCGACAGAAGAAAAAGATAATTTCCGAAATACGAGTACGAATGTGGTGATGTATTGCCAGAGATGAAATGTGAGACGTGTATGCTAATATGTAGATTTTTATTTTCTCGATTCGCTGTAATTGAGAAAGGGGAAATAAATAGGCGAGACGTTATGGTATATTCCATTTATTCTCATACATAGAATGCGGTCAAATATTTTGTCTTAAAGTATATAAAAGTTAAAGTTAAATCCGTTTAATTGCTACCCCTGAAACAGTAAAGATTTTCAGTAGAAACCTTCGTCAGCTTCGACTTCCAAAGGATTTGAGTCCGTAACATACGTGCGTGAAAACATACTTGACCGAAGTTCTGGCAGAAATATGGCGACGACCTTTGGAAATCGCAAGGGAAACTCTTGGGGTGTGGGGTTCGACCCCAGAAGCCGCTGACACACGCCTGTGTTCCAGGGCACCGCCGGCCGCGACCCGCCGCCGCCACAGCCGCCACTGCCCGCCCCCGCGCCGCCGCTGCAGCCGGCTCGTCTTCGCGTCTCAGGCGCAGCTGGTGAGCGGGAGCCATCTAGACCCCAACTTTGTTGTTGACATATCGTGAGCCTCTAATATTGATTCTGCAAGCACTCAACGGTCATTAAGTCTGACGAGATGGTCTCTTTTCAAACATTTTATTAATATTTATCCGGCAGCATTTTAGTAAACAGTTGCGTTTGGAGAGAGCGCCCCGCAGCGAAAGCGACAACAAACAAGGTCGATGACATGTAGAATGGACGTGCGCCTCGTGCTTACAAAGCTGGAGGGTCAACGACTTACTTCGCTTTTACGGCTAGCCAGTTGTGGTCGATTTACGATCCATAATGGACGCAGTAAGAGAATATCTGCATAAATTACTACGAATGATTTTTTTATTATTGACACATGATTATTTATTAATAGCGCATACTACATTCTTCAATGATAACGTCAAAATATTATAATTTGTATTTTCCAATATACTAATGCTTTTTGTACTTATGAAGTGGTGTATGTAAATTTCGAAAATGTATTTAATAGACGTTTTGATATTTTGTCATAAGAACTACGTTTTCTCTAAGTGTATTACTCAGGTAGATTGTCGGAATAGATGCCGAACAGCAGTTTTTTTGTAAGCTAAGTATTTATTTTCTTAACGTGTTTTGTAATTAAAGTTGACAAAACTTTCTAGATATATTTGTTGAAAAGTCGAGGTTAGAATTTCTTATAACTTTTTGCGTCCTCCTGCAAGATTAACGAAAGGAATATTTCTGCACGTCTCCAATAAACTTCAGTCGCAGTACTGAGTGGAAAAGAAAATATTTTTTGCCTTCAGAATGTCTTTATATCAGATCCAAATGTTATTTTTGCTCTTTGTTGTCGATTGCAGTTTTAACGAAGGTTCCTTTAATTACCAAAGAAACAGTAATTACTAGTAAAACTTCAAAAATGGCCACCCTCTTCTTAAGAATTTGAGAGTTAGAGACTACAACCGCCCGCTCGGAGATGCTTCACCGTTCTTTCAAGGGTCTGTACTTTTGATTTCTTTTATCTCACGACTCGGGTTACTTCTTTCCATTTGGTCGTGCCTTATTCCGCTTTTATACTTTCCCCTGGAAGTTACTTCTTTATAGAAACGCACTTTCGTTCATTTCCAGTTTAATTTTAAAAAAGATGGGGTCGTGAAATATTTTTCCTACCGCGCGCGCGCCGCTGAGCGTGATCCATTTATATCCGAGTGTCAGACAGGCTGAAATTCTTCTCCGACTCGCCGTCTTTCCTTTTTCTTCGACATTAAATAATCGTTATCATTCGAACTCTCCCTGCTTCTTTTGCCGCCCTGCCACCCTGCCGTCCTGCTCTTCTTTCCCCATTCTTCTCCCTGCTTGTCTTCTCGCCATAAGCTCATCCCGTTTTTGACGAGATCTTTAGAAAGTTATTAGGACCAATTGGCGTTGCTTCCTCCCCGACCCGCGCTTCAGGGCGAGTCGGCCCCGTCGCGTTGGCGAGGCGAAGCCTGTTCTTTAGTAATAAACTACCAGCTATTCACTTCATTCGCCCAACAATCATTAAGAAAGAAATTATTTTTAAAATAAAGAACGTTAGGGGGAATGGAAATCCTCTTGAAACGATGTTTCAAGAATTATTTGGAGTATCTCTTAGATCAGCAGAAGGTGCCGTAACTTAGTTTTTGTGGGGGATGGAAAATAATTGAGTTCACGTCTAAGCTTTCTGATGCGTTGTAGTTCATATGAAGAGCACCCAGGATTATTAATGTTCTGTTTTCGCGTAATGTCGAATTTAAAACTAATTAAATTTGTATTCAGTAAAAATTATCAACGTTCTTTAATTATAATTAATATTAATTTTTATAATGTTGAGAAATCTCCCCGAGTAAATTACAGAATTTTTTATGATAATGAGAAATTAACTTAGTTAATTAGTGCTAGTGGGGAGCGGGAGATATCTTTTGTTTCTATTAAATTACTATTTTAAGTATCTTTTTAGAAGTACAAAGGAAATTAGTAGGTATATTGTGAATGTTGCACATTATACGACATACATTTTTAGAATGAATACTAATTGCAATACTGTGTCATTTAAATTAAAAAGAGAATGGTTATGATACAATGGTTCAACGTGCTCTCATTTAAATAGAATATTCGTGGTACAAGATAATACATTACATTTCATGAAATTAACTTTCTAGATAAAACTATTTTTCCCAACTGAATTTGTTTAATTAGTCTCGCATTTATTTCAAAATATGATCAGCTTATCGCAAGCTCTAATTGCACCGTTATAGGTTACCAGTAAATTATCACTGTCTTATCGTACAAGGTAATGGAATTTTGATACTGAAACAATTAATAAAATTCGAAACAATTCACAATTTTAAATATTAGAAAATAAATTACTAATACTTGTGTTCTATGTTATGAGAATTTGGTTTGAAGAAAATTTATTTTCTGACGTTAATGGAGTTGCATGAAATGTTTTAAATTACGTTAATGAAGTTGCAATGTATTTTCCCTTGTTCAACCATGTGTCATTTTTAACAATTTGTAGATAAGCATTTTCTGCAGCAAGGGATATCTAATGAAGGTAACATTATAATTTAAAGTACAGCTGCCATCTAAGAAGACATTTGCAAATATGAAGGGGCTTATTGTGCTTGAGACATGTTCACATTCATCTCTCAGTATTTTAAAATAGTTTTTGAAGTGTCCAGGTTTTTCCATTATGCATAATGATTTTTATTTTTACTTGGGTATACTACTCTATATTGGTTTTATTGGAATTTTGAATTATTTCCGAAATTGGATGTTTTCGGAATCCAATATGTTTTCATAATTGAGTATTTCAGAGATAAAGACACTACACTCTTACCACAGTTTGGTACCCTTGAAAGACATAATAATGTCGAACAAGGATATAAAAACTATTAAAAAAGTTTGGAATGACGGAAAACGAAATACAACAATTTACGAGTAAACCATTTAGATTTACACGATTTCTCTCAGAATGTGTTTTCATCCGTAATACTCCTGAGTTATTTGAAAGGTATAATTAACTCGCGTACAATCATCATTTTGAAACTAGTACAATTATACTTGATATTTTAATAGTATATTCCGTTCATTTTAAAAAATGTTATTTTTGCAATTTTTGGAGTTGATTTAATTTATTATTTACTAGGGTACTGCTACCGAAGCCGTTCTTCCTGTCGTCATCATTTGCACAACTGAGCGCTCATTTTTGTTTTTCCGACGTGAAATGAACACCCTTGCGTCGCCGGAGCAGTGGCAGGCCGCTTCTTTTTACTTCAGTATAAACATCAATTTTGCCGTAGCTTTGCAACGTATCACATTTTATTTTCAAGGTACTCCACCCAGAAACACTTGCAATGTGTGTCCAGTGACCGGAAAACCATCGGCATTCTTTTTGGTTCCGCCCAAATATTCCATGCAGGAATTATGAAACGTAGTGGAATGTTGAAACTTTATAACTACTTCTCACGGACTGGTGGGCATGTTCGTGTGACAGTGCGAATCTGATAAAACAAAATATTTCGTACGTCCCTGATACAAATGGAAAGTGTAATTACGGTATATATCTCTGGCTTTCAGTATCGAGGTTAGTATTGACGGTATTGGACTGAATAAATCGACGATAAGAATTTTAGCTGAGTTTCAGGGATGTGCAAACCGTACTTCTGCAGAATAGAGTGATAAAAGTTTCACGTTAATTCGGTACATTGGTTATACCGAGTTAATTAGGTTACACAGTGCAGTGTAAGTGAAATATGGTCATTGATAAAAGAGAGCGAAAAAAATTACACGTTTCTCGAGTGCATTTTTTACAATCTCTACCGGATGTAACATAAGCGTCCGAACTCTAAAGAGTACATAAGGGCAAGCTTGAATGGGGGAAGCTGAGAAATATTGATTCAATTATTAGATTCATTATTGTTTTTAAGTTCTAGTTGATACAGGTTTTAAAACTCTTCTTCACGTTTTATATTTGTTTTTTAACTATCAGTACTGAATTTCTCTCCCCGAAACAATTGGGTTTTGAATATTTTGTAAGGTCAAAAGCAAAACTCACTTTACTGGAAACATTTTTACACAGAGACCAGGAAGCATTGATTAATATGACTCGTGTCACTGTGTTTCAGACATTGAAACTTTTATGGTATATAACGTTTAAGAAACAACAAAAGTTATTTCAACTCTTTCACAGCTACCGTAGTTACTCTTCGATGTTACTCCTCGTAACTTTTATAGATTTTCGGGCTATTGAGGGATTGGTAGGCTTTCGACGAAGTGAACAGAGCAGTTCTGAGTTTTGGAACGAGCCTGTGACAATCCTCGTAGAGGAAGAAGGCGAAAACCAGGAAGAAGAAGAAGCGAACCGAATTGAGAATACGAAAAAGCGTAGTATTTTTAAACAAACGATCACCGTTTTTAAAGTGAAAATCTAAAATAATATACTAGTATATGCACCCTCCTCAAACGCCTTGAAAAATGCCTGACTGATCTCCTCGGGAATAAGCACAATAACTTAAAATGAACTTTGAAGAACCTTTCTTCCTACTTTTCTTCACACACCCCATACTGTTACAGCGCCTTCAATGCGTGACACTTTACATCTTTTTCCAGGTGTCTCCTCATTTAGTATCTCGAAGCATCTTGCAGCATCTTTCCGGTCGCAACGCGTTCTTTTCCTTCGCTTCTAACTAAATTTGATCTTTTGCTTACTTAGCGACTGGCAAGGGAGGAGCAATTTTAATTTTGTTATTACACGAGACGTCTTGTGATTTAGGAATGTGATAGCTTATCGTCCCTCTTCGATCGTTCGATAGATTACTCTCGTAATTGGAAAAGAAGGCGTCCGCAAATGTTGACCTTCCTAAAGGCCAGTTACTGCAGGGAAAGCAGCTGCGGGGTACTTAGGGCCCTTGCGAAAGAAAGGGTTGAAGAAGGGTGCGGCTCGACTTGCATTTTCTTCGCCTGCGCTCCTCCACGCTCTGCGATATAAAAAGGCATCCGCCCGGTCTGAAATGACGTCACAATAATAGTAATATTTCTATTGTAACGGCAGAGGTGGCAAAGGGAATCAACTGATGTCACTGCTGTGCCTCTGACCTGGAGGTCCTCGGCTCGAGTCCCGACGGTGGCAGGATTTCCGAAACTAGCTAGGGCGAAATCAGTCGCTGTCTGGAAGATAATTCTAGCGGCCAGCTGCTCTGATCGGTAGCTTTCCGCGGTTCTCCGATCAACGCTAGGTGAATTCTGGAGCAATACACTAAAAACGGGCTATGGACCGCACGCAATCTTTCCTTCCTCCTTACACACACACACACACACACACACATGCCGGAATAACGGACGAAATCTTAGAGCTTGTCCCGGCTCGGGCTGTGCCCCGCTGGTGGGAGATACCTAGTAGGGAGAAACGCCGTTAGCCGACTGTCGGTCGGCGCCGGATCTCACCATCCAGAGGGAAAGATCACCGCCTCATACCGAGGAAAACATATGCACTACACTTTGTGTAGAGAGTTGAGGAAGTCAAGTTGGCGCATTCAATGGCGGAAGTCAAGTTGACGCCTTAGTTGACGCTTTCCAAAACACTAATCAACTAATCATATCGATGGTATTTTTTTTTCATTTTTCCGACGATGCTTCATATTGCTTTTTGTTCTTGCTTGATGGTAGGCAGCACATCCTGTCTGTCTGCAGGTGGATCTGACGCAATCAAAGGATTTCGTGTACCTGCTAAACCCCAAGGAAGGCGACAGGGACGGATTTTTGACAGGATAATGCATGCTATTTGAATTCATGATGTATTGTGTCAGCTCGCTACTATGTGTTGTCTAAATATTCAGCCAACATTTTTCTGTTTTTCTTCGTCAGAAGATATAGTATTTTTCCTCCTTTTAATTACAGAATTTTCCCTTTTTAGGCGATACGTTTAAACGGATACCAAAGGTTCCTTACTTTAAAATTTATTTCTGCAATTCATTTTTACTTTCTCGTATACGTACGTATATACAGAGTAGTATACGTAGTATAGAGAAAGTTGTGTAATGCTGCGCGATTTTTGGCAGAAAAAATTAATTGCCAGGCCCCGATAACAAAAAAATAGATAAATCCAGTTGCTAAATTAAGAAAAAAATCTTCTAACACGTAGTAAAGCCAGAATCCCTGTTTTGTAGGTCCTTGATACCGAAAAACCAATTGAAAGCAAAACGTCCGTCCGTCCGTCCGTCCGTCCGTCTGTCGTATGTAAACAAACGTAGCGCCTAAATCGTGCCAACGATTTTTTCCAAATTGAATTAACCCCCGCCGTTTTTGCGCGAGCTGAAACTCGGCGATTTTGAAAAACCTTCATTAATTTTTGGAGAGACTTTATATGAAGCCCTAGGAACGTATTCAAATTTTTCTCAAAAACGACTCCAAATTTTTTCTTTAAATTTCTTGTAAGAATAGAGTTAAACACATTTATAAATGTGGCATATCTCCGATTTTTAGGATTAACTCTTAATGGTCGAAAATTGTAAAAGTGTGCATTCGGCAACTTCTCACTACAATATTCAAGATAGAAACGTTTCTTTGAAATGAAATTTGTCGTCCATAAATAGTTCTTTCATTAAAGTCATGTAGATGTTTTGTAAACATTAGTATTTTTCCTGCCATAGTGCGTGCAATATTTGCAATTTTAAAAAATTACAAAAACAAGATTTTCTCAAAAACGACTCTACATTTTTTCTTTAAATTTTTGGTAGGGGTAGAGTCAAACTAACCTTATGCGATGACATAAACGCCATATTTTCCATATTTTTGTTTTTCCAAAAATTACAGCCGTCCTGGATGGCCGAGGTAGCTAAGAGCGAGTACCGACTCAGCGCTTCGGTTCCAAGGGTCGCGGGTTCGAGTCCCAACTTGGGCATGGTTGTTTGTCCCTTGACTTTGTATGTGTTGTCGTCTTCTGTTCTGCTGACCCCAGTGTTTCGTGTTCTGGTGACCCCAGTGTTTCGTGTTCTGGTAACCCCAGATCAGAAGAGCCCGCAAAAATGTCGGTCTAGTGTATGATCGAATATGCGTCACATCGGAACGTAAAGGGTAATCGGCAGTTTGCTGGATAAAAGCCCTAGAAAAAAATACAAAATTGTAATATTTTTTACTTCTCTCTGACGTCGACAATATTTACATTAGAGGAGATTTCTTCACATTATTATATTTACGAGTACATGTGCTTTAAATAATGTATAAAATTTCTCGAAAACTCAACAGTTTTCAGTGAAAATTAGCTCATAATCCCGTATTTTCAGAAAAGCTCAAACGCCATTTTCTCAAAACTAGCGCCAAATTTTTTCTTCCGCTTTTTCTAACGGATAGTGATAATGGCACTCTTTCATATGACGTAAAGTTGATTTTGGTGTATTCTTTTGTTTTTCAAACCTTACACAAAGTACTTTTTTAAATATCTCTCATACTGTTAATATATACATTCCCATCGATTTCCAAACATTATTAAATGTATGAGTGGAAATATTTCAAATGACTTCAAATGAAGTTTTTCGAAAAGTTAATAGATTCCTATGAAAAAGAGTTTAAAAGTTTGCATTTATGGTAATGTTTAGTCTGCTTCAAACTTTTCAGTGAAAATTTCTATTTAGGACGAGGTTTTACTCTTCTTAAAGTAAAATTTTGTTTCTGCTATTAACAAACCGAAAGGTTGAGTCGAAATTGCCAAAAAAAAAAATACTTTGGGCGACGATATATGGCAGCTGGCCAGGAAATGGAGCAAGGGCGTAAAGCCAGTCCACACCAAAGAAATTAGAAAAAATTGCTACGAGAATGTCTGTGCCCTTCTGTAGCACCTCTAGGTCTCAATCTGAAGGCGCACATTATCAATGCGGATTTTTATCTTATGGGTTGTCTTGTTAATTTTCTTATTAATATCTTGACCATTTTCATAATTACCAGCGGTATGCAATTGTTATTAGTTGTAATTAGATAAATATATTTAAGGGTAGTGATCTACTTTTTGGGATTCGGTGTTGTGTAGTTAATTCCCTAAAGAACAATTATCGGTTTAGAAGTTTTTGTTTCGTTTCAATGACTTTGGGGGAGTAATATTTTTGGGCATCGTTTGAAAATATTAATTTAGCATATTCATTCCATATGGTGTAAACCTTTAAAACATTATCATTAGTTGATTTATCAATTGTCATCGATAAGGAGATATCCACTGGAGAACGGTTCGCGTCGAGATCTGGTAGTATGCCTAGATATACAGAATGTATCATTATCTTTGTGTTACGTGATCGTGCGGGTACACGTGGCTGTGACTCTCCGTACAGCCGAAATATTCGAGCATGTGCAACGGAGCAACGTGGCGCGAGCGCTTTTATGTTGCCATAAACGCATTCGCATCAGCTCTAAAGATTGCGATACATTGAGTTTTATTACTTCGAATTTCCTTCTCGCAACTTGTGTCTCTCCGCTCAACCTCGCGGTTCGGCTTATCATATGTTCGGCGTTGCGGAGTTCCAGAACAGCCGTCGTCATAAAAAAGACGATAGTATTAGGATACTTTGCTTGCCGTGAAACCAATATGTTTGCCATTCTTCATTGCGCATTTTTACTTTGTCGCAACTGCTTACACAGTAGAGAGAAAGTTATGTAATGCTGCACGAAAAAAATAAGCAAATTTGTGGCAGAAAAACACTTATTAGAGGCCCTGGTAACGAAGAAGTGAATAAATCCAGTTGCTAAATTTAGAAAAAAAAATCCTCCAACACGTGGTGAAGCCATAATCTATGATTTATAGGTGCTTGATACCGAAAAATCGATTGACGACAAAATGTCAGTCTGTCCGTCCGTCCGTCTGTCCATCAGTCTGTCGGTCCATGTATCCGCCCAACTGTGAAGAACGCTAGCGGCTAAACCGTTCAGTTGATTTTCTGCAAGACTGATACCCTTCAATGGTTCTAGCTGATGTCGCGGCCCCTTGAATTTGAAACTGATATTTTAATTTTTTTGGGGGGGAGGGTACTTTACATGAAGTCCCTGGGACATTTTCAAAATTTTCAAAAAATGGCTCCATTGTTTTTGATTAAATTTTGTTCTTGGATTGTATAAAGAACTTTTAAGAGAATTGTTCAAGTCTCATTTTCGTTCAAATCCCCAAATATTTTTGAAAATTGCAGAAACCAAATTTTTATCGCCGACTTCCTGCCAGTACAATTATGAAGATAGAGATTTTTCCCTTAATGATATAGGGTTCTTAAAGATAGATTTAGAAATATGGTTATGTGCAATTCTTCAAAAATTTTTCGAGTATTTTTCGCGTAATTTTGCGTGAAAATAGGACGGAGAAAGAAGGTATCTTTGTAGCACCACTACTTTTTAACGGCACCTAGACGGTAGATAATGCTCAATTGCCAACTACGCTTCTGCGAGTTGGCGCAGTCGCCAAGCGTAGCAACGGCTCATTCTGCTTTACTCAGAAATCAACATATCGTAATGTGCAATATGGGTTGTCGCAATGTTTTCTCGACTTTTCGATCATTGTGGTACCCACCGCATGCAGGTAAACTGGCTGATACTTTGTGTTGGGAAGTATACGTTTTTTATTGAGGGTGCCCGACGTAGACGGCATAGGTACCGGCATATGACAGACATTAACTACAGAGCTATAGTGAATTCATCCGTCTGAAGTACAATTTTAGCGTTCGGCTGCTTTGATTGCTGGTTTTCCACGGTATCTCTCATCAACACCACGCGAATACCGGAGTAGTACCCTAACAAACGGGACAACAGACCACATGCGATCTCTCCTTCTCTTCCTTGCCCTATCCTCACCCCTTACTTACACATAATTTGAGTTACATGCACTACACAGCCACACATTTCGGGAGGCCAGTAGCAGCTTAGAGCTTGTCCAGGCTGGGGCGGTATCCCGTCGGTGGGATATACATGGTTGGGGAAAACTTCGCAAGCCGACGTGTAGGTCTGCGCCGGATATCTCCATCCAGCGTGGAAAGATCATCGCAATAAAACACACGTTACCTTTACTGGAATAATGACATTAGCAGTTGACGCGCCCGAAAATATCAATCAATCGAAAGTTAAGGTGACATTTAATTTTTCTGGGTAATTTTAGGGTGTGTCGCATAGAGAGATGGTTTGCGTAGGGAGAGTAAATTTCGTTTTAAAGGAAAATGTAACTTTCGCTCCTTCTTTGCGTTGGCAAGTTCTTGAGTCACTACCAAAAATACTATTTTTACTATTAACATCTCTAATGATGGGTATTTGACCTAAACATTTTTTGATAAACTAATAATGAGAATTGTTTAGCGTTTTGCATACTCCTATTATATTTACGTTTTGGTGTTCAAGGCTATTTTAATTCGAACCACTAAAGGGTTTTATGTAATGGTGTCGAGAATTGTACAGGTTGGAGTTCTTCGATATAACATTGCAACGACACTGGAGTCTGAAGGCTTCGACAATTCCATCAATTCAAGAGGAATCGCAAACTTGGATAATTAAGTGAGCTTCATTCACACAAGTTATTTTGATCCCATATTATTTGAAAATATTGTTTTAACATGTTCTCTTTTTTCTTAAGGCTTTTCACAATTCAGTTTAGCATCATATTGTCCTGAGTAAGGGAATCACTCAACTGCATCGCAAAGTTAGTTTTCCTTCATCCCTGCTTTCCTGCTCATTCCCTTTCACTTTTCCTTTCCTGAAGCAGGCTCAGACCGACTGGATCCCGTTTTGGAAGAAGTAATTTTTTTTGTTAAGTTTCTATTCATACAAGTAGCACAAATATATGTTCTCGTTCTAGTTCAGAGAAAACATGGAACACAGGAGATCTTGATAGAATCTTTGGAATTGCTTATGTTAAGCGAGGTAATACGATTATCGTAGTAGGAATTTTCAAGTTTTGTTTCCGCAAACGTTTAAGTGTTGCTTTTCAACGTTGGCGCATCCCTAAAAGGACATGCAAAAGTTTTTCTTAATCAGATAGAAGCGGATAAATTATAATCGGTCAATGCGATCTAAGCAGACCACGGGAAACGTAGAAATCAATCCTTATACGGTACTAAGGAGGAAAAGCAGAACGGGATGCAGTCGGTAGATACACGGGAGAAGGAACAACTTAGGACCATGAACATTGTAGACGGAATCTCGAAAAAGCGTCATATTTTAGGAGAGAATGGGGACAGAAATACTAGGAAATGATTGTTTTCAGAGGTACACATTATTCCATAATGTTTATAGTCTCAAATTTCGCCTTACTTTTCTTAGCGAGAAATAGCGGTGACCGGAACGAGTCAAGCAAATGTTTGCATGCCTATCTCGTAGGGGAACAAATGCATTTCCTGTCACAGCTTAGCGACGAGGCCAGTCTCATAGATCCAGTATATATTGACCTTAAGCTACTTTTCTTAACTTTGGCTACCTGATTCCGGTTCGATGTATTTGGGCATTTTTCATGAAACACCTTGTGTATTGTTGATTTGCATCTCTTTGCATCTGGATTTTGTCAACAAGTATACGAGGCAACATTATAAGAACCACGACATTTCGCAAGTTTCATAAATTATAAATGTCATAATCTCTCAAATGTGTCTTCAGTCCACTTTTTAAAATACTTATTTTCTCCAGAGTGGTCTGTCTTCAGTTCTTTTCCTAATCTCCCATTTTCTTACATATGTCATAAATCTCATTCTTCTTCTTCTTCTTCTTCTTCTTCTTCTTCTTCCTCCTCCTCCTCTCCTTCTTCTCTCTTATATCTGTCATCTTATTATTTTTTGATCCCAGTTCTTATGAATTACTTGTCTACTCCAATTAGATTTCCTATATCTAACATCCCTCATCATTTTCATCTCTTCACCAGATCTCCTCAAAACCTCTTCTCTACTAATTCTATTCTTCCAAACAAACTTGTCCGCACACTGCCGTAACTCTTTCAAAAATTGTCAGCTACTTTTTCATTTTCTCTTTCTCACACGATCTACTCTTCGGATTAATATAACACTTTACTCCACACAAAAAACTCACAAACCTCTATCTAGTATCCATATAGAACCTCTATTGACAGAATTTTTTTGTTTCCTGAAGGCAGTCTTCCGTAGTACGATTCTGATCTACATTGTTCTGTAAGGATGCTTTTCCGAGATGGTTTACTTCAAAAGTAATCTAGAGGTATGTTGGTGGTATTGTGAATGGTATACTTCCAAAGCTTGAAAACGATATTGAGAACAGCAAAATCGTATGATATGACGTCAGAACGTATCGAAGGGATAGAAAGACCGCGGCAAAGACACAGTTACCTGCGTCAGTAATAATTTGCCTTGAGCAGAATAATAGATGGACGGTGATGAAGAAATAATTTCCATAGAAGTGAAAGAAATAGAATAATGTTTTTGTGAAATTGTAGGCATCTACCGAATTCCAAAGGAAGATATTTTATTATGTGATAGAAAGGTTAGCAGATCGGATCGGTTTCTTAAACAATTATACGAAGCGCAGTATATTAGTCGGCGATCTTAACTTGCTTCATGCAAAGTGGGTTGATGACACTTCAAGAATTAGCGTTTCAAAAGTGCGCGCCAACATGCTTGTTAGTTAGTTAATGCCTTATTTGGGAGAATCGGGCCATCAGGCCCGCTCTTCCGTCTAATCACGCAAATTTCGATACGCTCCTTTCACCACCTAGTGGAGAAAGGAGATATTATCTTGGACGATAAACCAGGCGGATCTCAATTTTCCTCAGAAGCTTCTTTTAGGCCTGAGGATCTTTTACATGCAGTAAATCTAGTACATGGGACAAACGGCTTTACTTCCCCTCCGAAGGAAGGTGTACGAAGTATTTTTTTGTCCTTAAAAATCCACGGCTTGGATCGGATTTGAATCCGCAACCTCGGGTACAACAGTCCGGCACGCTGACCGTTATACCACCGAATCCGTTTACCACCATACTTGTTTGCGATTGCGTATGTAAGAGGTGTGCCCAAATGAAGAGGAGTGCGCAGCGGCGTTGTATCAACTCGCCGTAAGTGAAAGTGGAAGCCGATAGATGGCGCGGTGAATTTTTCCTATTGCACAGGTGGAGAGAAGGACCCGGCATCTAGTGCCTCGGTTCGGGCACGTTATTTTCACAGTTCGTTGCATGATGTATACCTCAAGAGCAGCACAAAGAGCAGTAATCCAATGTTTTCGCGCATAAGGGCAGCATGCGTCTCAAATATATCACAGAATCCACGAGGTGCATGGCGAACGGTGTCTCGTTCGGTGTACCGTTTTCCGGTGCTGTCAACGTTACGCGACGAGGCGCGTCAACATTAAGGATTTGCCACACCCAGGGAAGGCACACGTTGTGACCAATGGTTCCACAATTGCGGCTGTGGATGAGCTCATACGCAGATCTATTTGCAATGCAATAGACGAAGCAAACACATAATTTGTAGGCATATGGTTTATCCGTATTTACGCCTTCGAAAAATATCACTGTAGTTAACATTTGCTCACGAACCAAGACTCGGGACACAGTTTTACAACATTTTTTTCGTACAACGAAAGCGAATAGCGATAAATAGTAGCTAAAAATGGTGGGATGGAATGGTGGGATGGAATTCCCGGGGAAATTCTATGATTGGGAGAAGAAGTCATGTTTCCGTACCTTGCGAGAATTCTGGAAGTTACTATTAATAACACTCGCCAACAGTGAAAGTCTTTCCGACTTAGAAATAGCCATTTCTGATTCATTTGACACGGAAAAAATTTAAAAGAACATTTAAACTTGCAGTTAACTCTTGGTTCGTAAACACAATTCCATAAAATCCCATAAAATTATGAGGTATTTGTACAAAATTTAACGTCTGGGGATCGTGTTGGCACATCTGAGCACAGCAATTGTTGGTTGTTGGTAATTTTTATGACTATAGCGCCATTCCTGCATGGCATGTCCAGAAATAAAAGAGGCAGACTGTAGATTATCATATCGTACCATCAGCAATTCGATCATATGGAGGCGGTCTATCACTTCTTCCGAAAGAGTACACTCAAGAGTAAGATGTAAAACTATGGAACGGAAAAATCACCTTATCCTTCACCTTTGTATGATAACCTTAATTTTCTACATTCTTCCCTGGACTCCCTCGACAACTACGGCGCGGTAAGAGACGAACATGGAGAACAATTCCATGAGGAATTCCATTTTGCAAATGGAACGAAGGTATAAGAGGCAATGGAACAATGTTATACTGGCGGACTACTATTGGACAGTAACAAGAGAAGACAGAAAAGGAGTACACACGACGAGCAAGGAGATGCCGTTCACGTGAATATGTTCTTTTATTTGAGGATAGTGAAGCTATAAAACCAGAGTTAGATGTACTAAACGATATCTAAAGTCATTTTTATTATTCTGGACACAAAAATATAGTAATTTTGCAATTTTTAGAAAGAGAAGAATTCAAAAATGCCCTTTAGTTGAACAATGTAATAGTAGATCCTAATTACCGAAGAAAACTACAGCGGTTCCTATTTACAAATGTTGAGATCGTTCATTAATGTCAATAATAACCTCCACATAAGAATAACCGCCTAGTTTACACTAATATAGCTTTAGGTCAGACTATTCTCGCGAACCTTTTGTAAAGACACTGCCGATTCACTCGACCAAGGAAAAATAATTCAAGCAATCGTTAGACTTTTCTAAAGCTTTCGAGTTAGTTCCTCATGACAGACCTTTTCAAACGTTTTCAAATCGGATGTAAGCCCGCTAGTCATCTGGATTGTCATCTAAGACTGTTTCCGGATACAGTGATTTCAAATAGATGACTGTCTATCTGACGATGTTGAAGTGACGTCCCTCGCCGCTCAGGGGAGCGTGTTATAGTTGCTCCTATTTCTTATGTATATAAATTGGATCGACAATCAAACTTTTCGCGGACGACTTCATCGTGTACAGAATAATTAAATACAAATGCGACATTGATCAATTACAAAATGATACTGGCGAATTGTTAAAATGGGCCTAGGAAACCTGAATGAAAATAAATCCAGTTAAAAAGCAGAGCAATTAGTTTTACAAACTCAAAAACACTACATATCTGTAAATATCTGAGCGTAATAAATCGAACTGACCTATGCTATGCTGGGCTGATCACGTTATATATACTACACTGACGGCTTGGAAAGCTCATTTTGTTAGACGCATATTAAGAAAAGCTAACAGGAACACGAAAATATCCTTGACCTAAGGACCACATTGCATTGCTAGTCTTCCCTGCAATCAAATACTTAGCTTCGATACGGAACGGTGCACCCTCATCAACAATCAAACACATCTTTCTTTACGTCAAAAACAGTTAAAAACTGTGTGTGACGTGCTATGGGGAGAATCGCATTCTGTGCAAGTTTTCAAAATTCTGTCATCCCTTCCCTCATATACTACTTGAATTAGAATACAGGAAAAAATGATCGTTTTTTGTGATTATTGTCAACAAAATATTCGCTCCAATGTAATAAAATCTGTTTCCAAGGGTAAATCAGCAATAAAACTTGGCTCTTATTCCTCAGCAGGTCCTTCGTCAAGGAGTAATACTTCCTGCAACATCATGGAGAACGATAATTTGAATAACTATACTTCCCACTGAAATCTAGAGGACGTGCACCGATAATGAAGTTACATCCAAGTCCTACAAAAAAGTCCTCCGCACTGCTTTAAATGGAACATGGTATAGGACTATTTCAAATGCACAAATTCACAAAGAGCTTAAATTCCCTCCATTAATCCAGCATCTTTCTCTCCTCCGAAAGTTTCCTGGATCTTGTTCCCATTCCAAACTCATGTTCCCTCTAGGAAAAACATATCTTCACTTTAACAGTATCGCTTCTAGATTTCCCAATATTAATATCTTCCCCTCATAGCTCCGTGTATCCTTTACATCTTAAGCCCCTTTAATCCCATATATTTTCTTTCTAATATATAAGTACCTTCGATCCATTGATAAGTACCTTCCAAACGTTTCTTCCTAATTTCCCATCGAGAAGTACAGTGGGGACATACTCCCTCTAATTTTTTTGTATTTTTGTGTACATCCATACCGAATTGCCTCACACCAGTTCCATGATGTGACAATGTACGCGGTATAAGAAAAATATTTAATAAAAAACGAAAATAACACTTTCTTGGTTCGTCCCATAATGCAATATGGAACGAATAATGTGCTGGGATTATCATAATGAAGGTCAGGTTAAACCGTTAAACTGAGTGCAGAGAAAGATGGGTAAATTCGTGAACGGAAAGAACGTGGCGATTCTCAATTGGGAATAATTCGTAAAAAGGCAGCATGACTATATGCTCTCTTTAAGGAGTATGCAAAGTAACCAACGTGAAAACTTTCAGTGATAGACTTGAAATGCCATCTTAGGAGCGACCAGAAGCGCAAAATAAAATACAGAAAACAAAGAATGCACATAGGAAAATTCAGCATTGCTAATGGAACCATTGTTGACTGAAACAATTTACTGGCAGAGGTGCTAGTGACTTTCTCCAGGAAAATGCAAGGTATGCGTTCGAGAGTTCTCATGAGCGTCAGTGTAGAATGCAATGATGTACAGTAAAGAGTAGTAGTAAAGTTTTTCAGAATAACAGAAGTCCAACAAAAGTACGAGTAATGTGGGGTGCATACACTTACACTTAATGTATAAATTAGTGGGTACCGGAGGGACACGCAATGAAGTGAAGAGACGGGTACATAGTAGAAATAGGTAAATTTTATATAGTTTTTATATTTGTATTGTTGTTTTATATATTTTTTGTTGATTTCTATTATATATCTGTTTTTAATATTTGTACCTATTGCTTATTTTAATGTTTATATCTGTACTTTCTTACTTAACTGCCACCTACCGTACGTTTATTTGCAGTAATGAATTTTTGTTGTTATTATTTTTATAATTTTTATTGTTGTGATTGAGGTGGAACATCTTGCTGTAAGTACTCACCTCTGAGGTTCACACATAGCGATCTCTTTTCCTTTACTATCGTCATTACCTTCGTCCTCATGGTAATTTATCGTTCCATTTTCCTAACTCTTGTTCCAGATCCTGCTGCTCAGTCTATAGAAATCGTCTGTCTAAGATATGTCAGCGTTGTCGTCAGCTTTCTTTATAGTAATAATATTTACACGTGCGAGAGAAAAAGATTTGTACACGTTTCGTGGTAAACAAATAACTGTAGCACCCGTATGTATGTAAAATGAACACATCATTTTGATTTACTTTTCTATCACCTGCGCCGCACCTTTTACTTTCCCTTCCTTTTCGACAGAAAACTCTTCTTGCTTGGCCCTGGTAAAGAAAAAATGGATAAATTCTGTTGCTAGTATAGAAAAAACTCCTCTAACACATGGTGAAGCCAGAATCCATGTTTTGTTGGTCCTTGATACCGAAAACTCAATTGACGGCAAAACGTCTATCCGTCTGCCTGCCTGCGCCTGCCTGTCTGTCCGTCGTATGGTCAACGCTAGCGCCTAAACCGTTGACCCGATTTTATGCAGAATTGATATTTCTCAATCGATCTGAACGAACTCGAGGCTTTGAAACTTTCAAATGGATATTTTGATTTTTGAGGATACTTTACATGAAGCCTCAAAAACATTTTCAAAATTTACTAAAAAAAGGCACCAATTTTTTTATCAAACTTTGACTTAGCGGAGGATGCTTAAAGGAAGAGAATTGTGCAGAACTCATGATCGTTAAAACCCGATATTTTTGAAAATTGCGAAAGTGCCATATTTTGGCGCGTCTTCCTACAACTAATATTGAAGATAGAGATGTTTTCTTTAATGACATCTGTTTCTTAAAGACGGAACTTTAAATAAGTTCACGTTCAACTATTTGGAAATATGAGTAGTTTTCCTTGTACTTTGAGGCGAAATATAGACGATTTAAAAATATTTTAAAATGTTTTTCTCAAAAACCGCTCCACATTTTTTCTATACTTTTTTCCATGAAGAGAAAGAGCGATGCTTAAAAGATTGACGTCTAATTTTCGTTGAACTCTTTGAATTTTCGAAACTTGCAAATTTAGAAATAGAGCGAAATAGTTTGTGCTGTTGTAGCACCACTAGTTTGGTTGTTGTTATCATCAGAATAGGCTATGATAGTTTTGTGCTTCCGAATAACAGCACTATTTAGAGAACAGTAATCTATGACTTCCACATACAGATAATTTTCCCATTTCTTTTAGTATTTTCGCAACTAAGTTGGAGAGCGACCGGTAGCGCTATACCATCTGGTTTGTGCGGAGAAGACGGAGACCACCTTCGAGATTTACTGACATTTTGTGGCATTTCATGAAGAGAACGCACCATTCTGGAAAATTATAGTGGAAGAGTGGAAGACTAGAAACGTGGCTGCATAAAAACAAGCAATCGGAGCTATTCTGTTCAAGTTAGAGGTTCAAACGAGGTTCTTTGACAGAGAGAAGATCCTTTGTAAATTGTGTAGCGTCATCTAAAATAAGCGTCATGCGAAGTATGCGAAAATCGCTCTGATGCTCAAACTATATCTTCAAACGTCAATAAATCGGGAAGAAAGGAACACATCAAGAAGATCCCTTGTTTCAGAGAGTTTGGTGAATTACTTTTATTCAATAAGTGTTGGAGAAGGAAATTAGCTTGCCTATATTTAAAGACAGTTTGCTCCAATACGTGAGAAAGATTGAGATATGAAACATATTGACAGCATATAAAAAAAATTCGTTTGATCTGCGATCAAAATCACTTATCCGTTGTCTAGGGAGTTGAACCGCTTGTGACGTACTCTTTGTTTAACAGTTGCCAAAATGACAAAGGGCGAAGTCTATAACGATACATTTTTCACCAGAATTTGTGAACTGATGTCTGTCCTTGTGCCGTAGGTTTTTCTTCATGCCTTGTATAAGCTCTGAGATGATTGCTAAGAGAGCTCTGTGGTCGGTGTAATGCGCGTTGCCTATGCGTAGGGGTCCAATATGTCCTACCTAATTTTTCACATTGGGGAAACGCTTTAATGCACAGCGCATATTTTATACATTATTATTATTATTATTATTATTATTATTATTATTATACTCTTTTATTACTTTTCCAGTGACCTTAATATACTGAAAACTGACTAGTAATGATAAAAATCTTGAGTTTATACCACAATTTATCGAGTTATATCTCTAAATATGTAAAGTGATTGTTCATATTATTTTATCTTTAGACATTACTGGTTTCTAACGCTGACTAGAATATGAGAATATACTGGTCAAGAAATAAAACTGACAGTGTTGTAGCTGATATTTTTTTCGTGATGTTTATAACAGATACGTGATATATTGTGTTGGTAAATACGTTCGTTTGTTTTTTAAGTATGAAAGAAAAAACAATTATTTAGTATTCTTCATTTAGTTCAATCAATCAAAAACTGAACATTGTTATTTATAAGCTATTGCCATCTTTTCACCAATTTCGTAATAACTCGTTCATAGAATATCTGTGACGTATCGGCAAAAAAGTTCTCCAGTTGTGTTTTGACAGCATTTACCATCTGATTGGTGAAGATCTTCCAGTTAGTGGAATTTTGCAACGATTGGAAAAAGTTGTCTGAAGTCACCAGATCCAGAAAATATGAGGGAAGAGGCAAAACATCCCATTCCAGACGAAAGAGTTTCTGCGAAGTAGCGAACGACGTGTGGGGCCTAGCGTTGTCATGCTGGAAGACGACACGCTTACGATTAGTCAACTCTGGACGTTTTCTGAGTAATGCATTGTCCAACTTACTCAGTGGCGAACAATATACAGTTAAAACAAGGGTACTGCTTGCTGGTAGTAGTACAGCACACTCTTATAATTCCATCGTATGAAGAGGATATTTCGGATGCAATTCCGCCTTCGAGGTAGTTTGCTGCGTCTCATTGCATTTTCCCATTATCTTTTACTCAGTACATTATTATTCATCTTCCATTTTCATCGCCTGTCACAATTTGCTTAAAAAATGATCGTGTTGTTGGCGTTTAAGCAGTGATTCGCACATGGTTATGAATTTGGTCAAATTCGCCTAGGTTATTTAATGTGGCTCCCAAAACTTAAGATGGGAAACGAATTCCACGTGGCGTAAATGTTTTTCCACACTTGTATGAGAAATTTTTAATGTTGTAGCAATCTCCCATACCGATTGAAATGGATCTGAATCAACAATTGCTTTGACGTCATGAGAATTAATCTTGGGATGGGGACCTGGGCATAGTGCGTCGTTAACGTCGAAGTTTCCAGAGCGGAATTTTACATGCGTTCTGTTACAGCATCATCCCCGTACACTCGGCACTTTTTTTGGGCTTCTATATCTCATTTGCTTTTTTAAATAAGATAATAAAATATGGCGATAATGCTTATTTATCATGTCCATCTTCAGGGGTGCGTTACTAACAAAAAACTGACATCCATGAAACAAACTTTTCACAGAAAGTTTTCGTTGTCATTGTCTTTAAAATGCCCCACCGAGTGGGCTGGTAGCCCCAAGAAGGCGGAGGACAGAACAGTGGAAATATGTGACAGAAGAAAAACCAATCGAAATTATTTGCCAACCCAATAATATTTAAACTTGTGTCGTGGTAATACTTCAGCTACCTCTTTAAAAACTCTCTACGAAACAAGCGCGGGATATAAAAAATAAATACATTTTATTTTTGAAAACGATAGCTTATATTGTAAGCAGGTTAACGGGGCTTGGTCAGAAGTAAAACGAAGCCCCGTTAACCTGCCTTCAATGTTTCATCAATCGGTCGTTAAGAATTCTTCATGAAAATTATAGTTCTAAATAAAGTGGCACATCTGCTAGTGAATTCAGTGTGTTGTGTTCTATCCTTACAAAAAGTTTAAAATCCGTACAGAACAAGCATGGTCTAATTATTCTAGGTCTCATATTTCCTGATTAAATTATATTTTGTGTTTGCGACTATTTTCTGAAGACTGTTTCATAATTAAGAGACAGTCCGATGCCGGGCTGTCTTCTGTCATAGGAATGTTACCCGACCCTACGTCCGAGAGCAGGATTCTGAGAATTATGCTTTCCGAGGGAAAGACATTGTTTCGGCGGACGTGTGACTTGGAGTCGGATAAGAAATGTTTTAAAACTCTAATGCGGTCCAATGGTAAAGCTTTGCTCTTGTTGGACGGACAGATATTTTGAAAATGTACATGTTAGCCCGCCAGTACGCTTATTGATTGATTGATTAAGGCGCGTCAACTGCTAAAGTCATCAGTCCTGAAGGTGTAATGCGTTTGTGTGCGTAATGCGTCCTCTAAGTGTGTTATCGCGCGAGGCGGTGATAATCTTCCCCTGTTGAATGGTGAGATCCGGCGCCGACCTACCGTCGGTTAACGGGGTTTCCAACAAGCAGGTATGTCTCGCCAGCGAGGCACCGTCCCAACACCCGTCTAAGCTTCCAGCTGGTCTTTCGACATGTGTTCGTGTAGTACATGAAAGTGTGTGTGTGTGTGTGTAAGTAAGGGGTTAGGATGGGTCAAGGAAGGGGAAGAAAAGATGGTACGTGGTCCGTAGCCCGTTTGTTAGGGTTCTGCTCCGGCATTCACCAGGTATTGTTAGGAGAAACAACGGAAAATTACCGATCAGAGCAGCTGGCCTCTAGATCGTCAAAAAGAAAAATAATGTTTACTTTAACAAAACAATGATGTAGTACAATGAATTAGTTTACATTTGCATTGTATAATTTAAAAAAATACTTAAATATCTGTAACAAGTAATGTACTTCAGCTTCCGAGTCAATGACCCCCATCTCGATCGGGTTTTTGTCCAGTTTCCCTGATCCATTGACCAAATGCTGAGATGGCACCTTGATTTGCTTCTGGGCGTAAATGTAGCTTCACTATACGCACGTTTTGTTGAGCTTTCCTTTTGCTTGTAGTGGTAGTAGAGCTTAGGGTGAGTTTCTATTTGTTAGCAATAGAGAAAAATCAAATCCGTTCGTTTACCGTTACAAATAAGTTTTCTATAATTCGGCAACGAAAATATCTAGTTTTTGAAATGTTAATCTTTCACTTTTTTAAATTTATTATTATTATTGTTATTATTATTAATACTATTATATTTTCATCTTTCAACTATTAATAGTTAAATTGTTAGGAAGGGATTCTGAAACTCAAGAAAGCGTGCGCAGATTATTTTCTCTCCCCATACGTCACATACGGCTTTTGACTAAATAAATAAAATAGAATTCTCCTCCAGGCGGAGACTGAATTTGACTTCGCTCTTATGATCCTGCACCGTATTGCAAATCTTCCCACTGTCTGGACTCGAACCTAGGTCCTCCCGGTTAGAGGCACTTAAGTGATATCAGTTGAGGCCCTGACAAGGTACGCTTATAAGAATGGTACGGATTCTATTTTCAATAATTCTTCTGAATTTTTCTAAATTGCAAGATTTAAAATGTTTTTCGACATCTTCTACAACATTACTGATGGCAGATATTTTTCTTAATATCTTCTTCTTCAAGCATGCGAACTGCCGTTGTTTAGAGACGATGCGTTCTGTCTTTACTCTTTCTATGTTCCTTTTTCCTTGTGGCTTGTATTTCTGAATCTGTTTCGGTAGTCGTGTGTCCTCCAATCTATCTTTGTGGTCTTTTCATGCTTCCCAGAATTCGTCAATTAAAATAAAATTTTAAAAAAATCTTAAAATTCATCACCTGCAAAGTAAACCAATGATTATCTTTAATTTTTCGCAGGAAAGACGAAAGCTTTAAACGATGGGGCATTTATTTTCAATAAAATGTCATTACAAAACTTTTAAACGGTCAACTTTCTGACGCGTCGCGAACTTTGGTATTCCTAACCAGAATGGGGTATTGTGTATAAGTTATGATTGCGGTACTTATGTGCTCAAGTTCTAATCTGAGCATGACTATGTATTTTTGTGACTCGAAAACACGCGCAGAGGCCTGAGTTGAATCAATGGCCCGATCCCCAGTGAAGAAAGATGATCGCTGCAACATTTCAATCGAGTTAGAGCGTGAAACATTTTCTCACGGATTTACTAATATTAGAAATTTGTAATACTACTTAACGTTTACAGAAAATATGATAAAGTATTTGCTTTTGTAAAACCACCGGTTTGATTTATTTTGCGCTCGAAGTGTATATTGATTAGATGGCAGGTGACATTCCTTTGTGTGTTCCTTCCGTGTTTCGTACCCTCTCGTTAGCCAGGCTTCCTTCGCAGTCGCTCTCCAGCGCGAGGATCTCGGGAATCTGTTGAAGAATCTCACCACACGGACGTATTGACTAGCTTCCTTTCGGCTTTCATGTTTTCTACCAGCCATGGGTATCCGTTAGTAATGCTTAAGCTTATGGTTCGAGCAACGTTAACTCGTGTTCGTAATTAACCGATAGAATTTAATCTTCCGGGGCAATTGCAAAAGGTCCACCATTATGACACGGCATGGTAAAGATTCTCCGCCCTCTTAAAATCTACTAATCCTAGCCAGGGGTTTAATCCATGAAGCTATCTTTGGAAGGTAGTGTCTTAACATCCCGACTTTTGCGCTGGAACAACTGATTGGTTTTCCCAAGAAAGACGGTGCATATAGCACAATTCGGAGCTGCACAAAATATCATCAATACTTCAATTTTTGTGACTGAATGATGTTTCACATTATGTATGTTCTTTTAATATTTTCGGGTAAAAATAGAAACTTTTTCATGCAGAATTTTGATTTTTTGCATCATTAATTAACTTTCACAAAACGTCATCATATTTCTATGACGAAATTGTCAGCTATAAGTTTTCCTCGTTTATAGAAATAAATATATTGAGAAAATTTATTCTATGTTCTATACAAAAGTATTTAGTAATTTTCCATTCATCGGTTGTATATAGTTCTTATTTCCATTTGTAATATAGATTTTGAACATATCACAATTTAACTTAACATTTGCAAACCGAACTTTTTTTAGATAGTACGAGGGTCGGTCAGAAAGTAATGCCCCTCATTTTTTCTCCACAAATATTTGTTTCAAGAACCTAAAACTTGCCCACATCATTAATTCATGTTTATTCTACTGCATCTATTTTTCCACATAATTTCCATCGACTTGTACAGCCTTGCGCCAGCGTGAAACAAGGGCATGCAACTTGCGGCTACCAAGACTTTTCCTGACAGCGTTGCCTTTCCTTCGCTTCGGGATATCTTCAATTTTTCCTCCGCGAATAGCGTTTTTCAGTGCCTCAAAGAGATAGAAATCGGAGGGGGCTAAATACAGACTGTGTGGTGACCCCTCTGCTGTCGCCAGGAGTATCGTTGGATATTGTGGTAAACAATTTAGAGCTTCAGAAAACGAAGGATGCAGTCTCCATGATTGGCCACGCTTCAGGCATTCCGTCACAGTGACGAGTCCTGACATGCTGATCACTGTCTTTTGGGATAATGATATCATTCATGTTGATGGTACATCATTTGGGCCATCACATTTGGGCATAATATCAATTGCAATTCTGACATCAACACTCTGAATTCACTAAAGAAGCATTTCCCGCGAGTTCGATGCCACTAGAATTGTGCACAAAGCTTGCTCTTGCAGCAGAATAATCATATATTATTAGTATTGTGTGCAAATTTTAGGTTCTTCAAATAAATATTTGTGGAAAAAGAAATGAGGAGCATTACTTTCTGACCGACCCTCAATTGATTAGTATACACTGTTTTAGATTTCTTTAATGATTTACAAATTTCTGATGATATATTATTATTTTACGAGCATGTAATCGTTATCAGCAATCAGGAAAAATTAGTGTTCATTATTTTTTTACTCACTATTTCTCTCTCTCTCTTTTTCTCTCCCTTTCTCTCTCTCTTTCTCTCTCTCTCTCTCTCTTCTCTCTCTCTTCTCTCTCTCTCTCTCTCTCTCTCTCTCTTCTCTCTCTCTCTCTCTCCCTCCCTCCCTCCCTCCCTCCCTCCCTCTCTCACTGTTTCATCGGCATCACGGTTGTGGCATCTTTGGTCGATAGGCTGATGCATGGGCCTGGTTAAATTCCCATGCTTGGGGACAAGAGCGATATATGGCGAACATGACGTACTCCCTTCACCGGAACTAGCAAGATCCACTTGCCTGAGCTTTTCTTCGTCTCGCAGCTCCAGGAACTGGGACAATTTTTAAAGGAACACGACATATTTCGTCAAATGCCTGCAACTATCTTGAAAGGAATGTAAATAAATAAATAAATCGAGTCAACGTGTTAGTAAACATGATCTTAATGTCTCTACGTATTTGAAATCTCTATACTTAGTCGCCTTAAAATTGAGCCCTTTTTAATTTTCTTATTTAGTCAAAAACAGTAAAAAAAACTGTATGTGACGTATGGGGGAGAAAATCATCTGCGCACGCTTCCTTTAGTTTCAGAATCCCTTCCCAACAATTTAACTATTAATAGTTGAAAGATGAAAAAATAATAGTAATAGTAATAATAATAATAATGATTATTATTATTATTATTATTATTATTAATTAAAAAGCATGATATCATGATATTTCAAAAACTAGATTATTTTTGTTTCCGAGTTATAGAAAACTTATTTGTACCGGTAAATGAATCGCAGATATCATTTTTCTGTATTGCTAATAAAATAGAAACTCACCCTAAGTTCTACTACCACTACAAGCAAAAGGAAAGCTCAACAAAACGTGCGCACGGTGAAGCTACATTTACGTCCACAAGCAAATGAAGGGGCCATCTCAACATTTGCTCAATGGATCAGGGAAACTGGACAAAAACCCGATCGAGATGGGGTCATTGACCAGGAAGTTGAAGTATATTACTTGTTACAGGCATATTGGCTTTTTAAAAAAATATACAATATAAATGTAAACTAATTCATTATACTATATCATTGTTTTGTTTAAGTAAACATTTTTCTTTTAGAGGATCAGTATAGTCTCTAATTGTATAGAAACAGTTATGCAGAAGAAAAGATTTTACTTTTAACTTAAATTTGTGTACCATTTTTAATTGTTTAATTTCATCTGGCAATGCGTTGTAAAGTAATGTACATGTAGTGTATGTGGATTTCTTATAGTGAGCTCTTGATACTGGCACTTGATAAAGATGATTTCTACGTCGTGTGTTGTAACTATAAATATCGGTCTTACATGAAAAATATGTTCCCACCGTTAAGTGGGTCAGTTTTGACAATATTATAAATTCGTAAATAAATAGGCAAGGCAAAAATAAGATTTCAAGCTCAATGAAAAGAGGCGTGCAGGGATCACGCGGATGGCATTTTTTCCATTATTCGGATAATTTTTTTTTTGCAATCTAAATGTCTTCGCAGTAAAGGATGAGCTTCTCCAGAATATTATGCAATCTCTCAAGTGGAATTTACATTTGCAAAAAACACGTAATGAGCTGCATGATGGCTGACAGAATTTGAAAGAATTCTGAATGCACAACATAATGAGCTTTATTTAGTGTTTAATTCTGTTGTATGTACATTCCATTTGAGGTTTGACTGAATTCAGAGAGCTAGAAATTTTGCTATCTTAACACCAGCTAATGCATATTTTCATTTTTAATGGAGCAATTTTTACATGGTGTGATTTGATGCTCTGATATAGAAAATTGCTTGTAATTTGAAGTGAATATTACCAAATAAAACGAACTATTTGGGAATTAAAAATGAACGCTTGTTAAGGAAAGTAGATCGTCTGCAAAAAGTGTGCTCTCTGCGTGACTCAATCCTACACAGACCTGAATATTACAATTGAAGTATAACAAGTTAGAACTTCCAAAAAGATTTAGGTACTTATCCGATAAAGGGACAATCATTTTTGTTAATTAAATCTAGGCGATCCTCAGGCGGAAGACATCAAAACGAAGTTCCTTCAGCTCTGCTGGTTCTGCTCGTAACGGATATAAGTATTAGTGACAAGTAGGTAGTGGGATGTGATATTTGTATAAAAGGAAAGTGATTTTAAGATTGAATAGAATGCGCCAGATCTAAGTCAGATAAGATATATTTATATATTTTCCACACACAGGAAATCTCCTCAATGTCGTAAGATCAAAAGGCGACTGCTGGTATACTATGCAAGAAACTGGTTTTATGCTGTCCAATTTGGTAAGTGGTATCAAATGTATCACAAAATATTTCGGTTTTACGTACTGAAAAAAATACAGAGGAGTAGATGTCCTGTTGAAGCAAATTTTTTAATTAACTCGAATACATTTTTAGAGTACAAATATTAATGTTTTGCATTTTCGTGGCATTTCCATTAAATAACGAAGTTGTATCAGATCGCGTTTCCGTCTACATATACATTTTACTCAAGTCATTTGTCAACTTTGAAATCTGAAATGTCAGATAGAACTAGACCCAATGTAGCGAGTACTATTCGGTTAGATCCAACCATTAAGAGAATGCTGAAAGAAGAAATAAATATATTTGGTTCCGTTTATTGAGTCATATGTATTTTGTATTTAAATTAATACATGTTTTCTTTGGCTTTATTTCGACTGAAATGTTGCACTTTTATTTAGCTTGCCTCATAAAACACTTCATATACACTGGTTCTATTTAGAATTTAAATTCTTAATGGTTAAGGTGCGAATTTTAGCACTAAAACACAAAACTCAAAAATAGACATTTAAAGTGGCACGTGAAATTGGAATATAGGTCTTTACATAGACACAAACAATTTATTATTCTACTTCTAAAATACGCTAAGAACAGGATTTCACAACGGAAAATCAAAATAGCAACGATGACTTATGTGTGTTTTTGATAATGAATAACTTAATATTTCTCCAATTTCTTCAAGGTACACTGTCTGGTGTGTATTATCTGGTGTTCTTAAAGTGGGCGAAACTTCATTCTTATAAATAAAAGCAGCATGAAATATGCCCATGCTCACACACACTTCTTATAAATCTCAACTCGTTAAACACTTATAAACATCACTTCTACCGTCTGCCCCATTGATTTTACTCAGGTTTTTGAATACGAAATATGTGCCCTCTGGTGGTAACACACTTGATAGTCGTATTGTTACACACATGATGGAATTTACTTACATCATGCGTAGACAGTATTGCCAATATTTTTATTAACTGTTTGAACTTAGAGTTAAATGATATTTATAATTTTCTGTCGCGATAATAGTTTATATAAGGAAAAATATTATTACTAATTAACTTATATAATTCATATTTATTGAATGTCGATCAACGTCTTATGATATTTATACAAGAATTTAATGCAGTACAGCCTTTAAATAGACATTTATTAAGCAAATGGCTTATTTTCCATTGGCATTTTTAGACAGTATAGAATTTGGATATAATAGGCATACTATCTCAAAATGGCTAAGTTACCCAAAATATTGCGGTCTCTGTTGAAGGAATGAAATAGGTATATAGGCAAAACTCCACAGCTTGTTAATAACATTTCAAGAATGTCATCATTATGATAACTGTTTCAATATAACCGACTCACATCAGGTCTCAAAACACAATAGCTGCGATGGCTCAAATGCTACATCAACATGATTGGGTCGGATTCAACCACCGTCTGAAGGAGAATTTTCCGGTCGACTGCTCTGATTGATAGTTTTCTGTGATTTCTCCGATCAATACCAGGCGAATCCTGGAGCAGAACCCTAACAAACATGCCCCGGACCGCGCGCAATCATTCCTCTTTAGTCTTTGACAGGTCCATCCGTGACTGTTTTGCACTGCATGTACAAACCATGATTTCTAAGAGGTCATGTAAACTAACAGTGAACCAAATAATAATACAACTGGGCATTGAATTGACGTATTCGTGTTTCAATAGATATTTTAAATCAGTTTGTTGTATTTTTACTTAAGTACTTTTAACGTTACGTTTTGTACGCATTACAAAAAATACACACACAATACATGTACATTATTTTACAACACTTTGACAGATGACATTAAACGATTCAATTCGATAGAAAAGTTTAAATCCCCAGTGAAATCGTTGCTGCTGCTATTACAAGGAATGTAACATTAATTTTAACAGTGATATTTAATGCATTATTTACCATTTGGACTATATAATAAACAACCTGTAACAAGTATTGTACCCACCTCCGGGTCAATGACCCCCATCTCAATCTGTTTTTTCGTCCAGTTTCCCTGATCCATTGAGCAAATGCTGAGATGGCCCCTTGTTTTGCTTCTGAACATAAATGTAACTCTGTGCACGTCGTCTAGAATTCATTGGAAATACAGTTATTCAAATTATCATTTCCATGTTATCGCGGCAGGAAGTATTATTTCTTGACGAAGGACAAGAGCTCAAAATGTATTGCTGATTTATCCTTGAAAATAGATTTTATTACATCGGCACGTTTTTTTAAATTGAAAATTCAAGTAGAATATGGCTTAGTGTAGGGAACACAGAATTTTGAAAACGTGCACAGTACGTGCACGTACAGAAAACGTACACTTTTCCCCATAGCACATCATACACAGTTTTTAGCTGGTTTTGAAGTAAAATAAATAAATAAATAAATACGCAATACATTACACAAAATTCTTTTTTGTGCAAATTTACCAAAGTCCGACGTTAGGATGACTTGCAATGTAAGCTTGTATTTTCTGGTCAAAGCCTTTTCATTGCCTTAATTACCACCATTGAAGGGAAGCAGAAAATCCCTAATGGTGCTGACAAAGACGGAGTACACATGACAAAAATTAAAAATAATATGAGCTAAACAAGATAAAATGAATAAAATTTCTATTGTAAATTGCTTGAAGAGAAGACACCTCTCGTTCACTAAAGATTATTCAGAATTTAGAGTTAGTTCGAGTGTGAGAGATCTCCAGGCTAGACTAGACAATTTCCTCCAACACGATAGCAGTCGTTATATTTCGCCGTTCTAGAAAAGTTGGTGGTCTCACATGGAGCGTAGTGTTAACTCTATGTTGTGTTCTTTCAGTTCGCTTCAAAATATCTGCATGTGATCGTGGCAATATATTTTGGGAAAGAAGTTTGAAGAATTCGTAGTATGGGAAAGAATATTGACCATGGTTTTCGATATTCAATTGAGTTACACATTATATCAGTTAAAAGTGAGTGTATGATATATATGCCAGCTTTTAGAAAACTTTTCCTGGTGATTAAGGACAAAAATTCTGATATGACTACGAATTTAAATCTATTTAGAGAGATGAGCCCTTCATGACAATACTTGTCAACATACACTGAGATAAGCATGGTATAAAAATGTAGGTTCTTTGTACCAAAACAACTGCATGTGTGTATTAGAGATATACACATAATCGTGCTAGAATCGTGCGTGAATGAACTCTAGTAAAGGACTTGGGAATAAATTGGAGTGTAATACTAATACAGGAATGTAAATATCTGAACCAACAAATTTCTTATGTAGATTTTTGATTGATTTGGACCTCTTAGAATAAATAACACTGAAATTCTGCCTGTAGTGCTCCCCAAATATGCAATACGAACGTTACAATTTCTCTGTGACTTGTAAAAGAGGTCTTCCGTGACTAACAAAAGGCAATCAGCAGTATTACAGCCTGCAATTACCATTTGAGCGAGTTTACTCATCCAACATCATCTGCATCTACAATACCCATTTGTATTGTGCACAGAAATAAAAAAAACGATGTAGACTTCACCCTTGTGAGAGGGGCCTAAATGTGGAAAAATACGAAAATAATGAAACATTTTCGATTTTGATGGAAATATGCGAACATTGGTTTATGATATTTTATCTATTCTCATACTCGCGTACCGACTGAATTCTCATACTCAGTGATTCACTGCTAACGATACGGCTAACTTCATTTTTTAAGATAATATAACTCATGAATCAAGAAGGTAAAACGTCTATGATAAAGGAAGTTTAAATGAAAATGTCAAAACAACGATATTTCGAAAAGATGTTGAACTCTATACTTTAACAAGGTAAGTACCTTTTGTACAGATCGTTGAAGTATAGGAACAATAATACTTGATACTACAAATGAGTAAAATTAAATCTCTGCTTTACAATTGGGTTGTACAATCGTATTAGAAAAGTTATTTTGTTCTCAGAATCCGATGAATAGATAGATATTGTAGTTTTCAGTCACCATTAAAATTTGTCAATATATTTAAAGACATTCAAGAAAATTAATTTTGCACACACATACATAATAATTATCAACGATGAGATATTGTGTCACTAACTGCTTGGAAATATCTTCATTAAAATGTGATAAAATCCAGAATGTGATTTCTGAGATAATTCGTTGATATTGAACATCAAGGGCTTTGCAAATTAAGGTTATCAAAGGAGAATATTCATTAATGAACATCGAAAAATACATTTATTATAGACATCCAGAGAGTCTTCTTATAACAGGGAGCCCATATTCCTTCTTTTTTTTTTTTTTTTTTGAACACTTGATAATTTATCCAGTTGTGTTTCAAGTAAATCTCATTGGGATATTCTGATAGACGTCTGTGCTTCTGAAAGCGTGACTAACAGACATATTCCGTGTCGACCCAATCTAATAATTCCACAGACATTTCCAGGAGCATGTTCTATAAAAAGAAAACAGCTTGCGTCGTAAATTTGCTATCCTCGCTCTGAAAAGACAAAGTATTCTGCCCCTCAAGATCATTTTGTAAGATTTGTGGATTATTTTGAATGACGTATACCAGATCGGGTAAAAAGAATCATCAGTTTGTTATCAGTTCCACTGTGGTTCTGTGGTACTGTTCTGTGGCCTTCTCCACTCGCTTATTTTATAGATAGGTGGAAGGAGTTTTTGTGTACGTTTTATGAGAACAATGTTGATAACAATATCATGAATGTAACTTAATTATTAACAAACAATCACTAACATGTTAAATGAACAAACCACCAAAGCCCTATCACTACAATAATTATCGAAAATGGGTCACTTTTATTGATCGAAGGACATTTTTTTAGAATAAAAATATAAAATGTCGTGTAGTAAATTTTTGATCACTAATCAACAAAATTGAAATTTTTGATCTATGAAAGCGCACCTGATCCTTGTGTCCTTGTTGCTAAGCAGCAATTAAAATGTAAATAGTTTTTCTTAGCGTATCGTATATCTTTCGCAACACTTTTGGAAAATTCAGGAAAAAGTTAGCATTTTCGAACATTTACGAACGTTTATGTCATCTTCACATTAGTTCAAATTTATGGCTTTTTATTTACTTAGTTTTGAATCACGAGTAACAAATCCAAGTGTGAAAATACACTTTCTCAGTTGTGTTACTCTTAAAAATACCTCTGCAGGTCTGAGATTTCACTAATGAATTTTGCATAATAGTTATGGATTTATCATTTTTCATGGACAAGTAAAGAACATTCACGCTCATTTTCCATAGCAACTTCACTTTAATGGTACATCGAAGTAAGGAGATCGTACCATGAAGATAACTGTCGTGAAAGCGCTTAATAAGAAATTAACAAGCAATCCTTGTTAATTTTATTGTAACGCCAGGAAATTTTATTCCAAATAATGAAAGTCAATCCCATTTTGAAAAATCATTTTAGCAAAGTTTTGAAAACTCTCAACATTATAGAGAAGTAAACAAATTGTATGACAGAATATTAGAGGTGGAAGTAGAGGATCTATCATTTCATGAATACGTTTAATCTTTCTATGAAAAATTCAAGTACCAGACATGTACATTCTTTTACAACACATTGTCACTTGAAATTAAACAATTAAAATCGATACACAAGTTTAAATGACAAGTAAAATATGTTTTGCTGCGTAACTGTTTGCGTAACTGTTTCTATCCACTTAGAGACTATTCAAACTTCAAAAAAGAAAATAATATTGATATCAAAATATTTAATTAAGTAGTTACTAATTCTGCCATAAAAGTCTAAATGTCTAAATATACCTGTAAGAAGTACTGTACCACAGCCTCTGGGCCATTAACCCCCAATTCAATTAAGTGTTTTGACTATTAAAAAAATATTTGAGCAAATACTGAGATGGCTCTTTGTTTTACTTCTGGACATAAATTAACTTCACTCTATGTAGACTTTCTCTTAAGTTCTGTGGAATAAGCGTATTCAAATAATTGTTTTTCCCTGTTCTCGCTGCAAGTTAGTCGATTCCTTCAACAAGGGCACGATAAAGCAAATTACCCCAAATCTGTGGCTGATATACCTTTGCATATATTTATTATTTTCCACGGAAGCAAATATTTTCACTTCCTGAATGGATCCAAACCCTAGTTGCTACCTGTATCGATAGTTTCTATATACGAGTTAGGATAGAGATTCCAGAGCAAAAGATGATTTGCGCAAAGTGCACATGTCCTCAGAGTATGGTTATTAACTGCTTTTGGCGTAAAATAAATAAAAATATTAAAATAAATACCGCGAATACTGCTTTAACTTTTGTGGGCTCAAGATGTACATATGTTCTGAGAAGTTTGCATCCTGACCAAGATGGTCTTTTGGATCACACCGCGATGGTTGGGAATATTGGAAAAGTATGGAGGTGGTTGAACCTGAAGTTTCACCTTGGCCGGACGAGGGCAATTATGTACCTGATGGTGTAGGAAGGATGTAAAATAATATACAATACATAAATATGATTTTTATACAAATGATTTTTTCGAATAGATAAAAAGTATCTATAAATATTGTATAGGGTAGATTTTTATTAAAACCTCTTGAAATGTCACAAATTGTCCAAGTTCAAGTTTTATTTTTAACCTGACCTATACCTTCCTTGTTGAAGGTGGCGGTATTTTTACAAAATATATTTCTCTCTATTAACCCTTAAATAATTTAAAAAATCTGCAATGTTTCAAAATTTCTGTTGATATGTTTCCGTTTTTATTGAAATGTTTGAAAATATATGGTATGTTAGTATTTAAGTTACCTGTGTATTTTACATTTTAATACATTTTTTGGGGGTCATAAATGCTTTGAGAGTAATCCTAGATTAAGTGTCTCGAATTATCAAAAAATTACGTAAAAATATTTCCTTTCTTGTGCACAAAAGAGTTCTGGTATAGTCTCCAAACGGCAAGATCATAGTCCTCACGTTTTCAGGCCAGGTTTCCAGTCTCAGGATTGGAAAACTTTTTCTTTAAACTTTTCTCCCAATTAGATAAAATTGCGCTTATAGGCGTATTCTTAAATACAGCAAGTAAGATTCTTTTTAAATCTCAGAAATTTCGAAAATTTAAACCATCTTCGAAGTTCTGAAATACAAAATTCTCCAATGTTGCGCGCTCTTTTTAGTGGGGAAGTTTTTTCACACTAAGCTGAAGTATTAGTAGGATACAAGTTGCAACATTGTAAAAATATATAATCCGTACAAATAGTCAGAGAAAGTATTTGCAATTGTATTGCCACTTTTACTAGTGGAGTGTCAGTATCGAGATTTGAATGCAACTTTCAATGCATTTTGAATGTCCGCGTCCGTTATACGGACTGTTCGTTCTCTCCGCGAACCAAGAAAATGGTTCACTCTGAAGAGATATCCAGTCATGGGAGGAGCTCGCTCAGAGACGGACATCTTTCTTATTGAATGTATTTTATTAACACATAATTCATATGAAACGAAACTGATCGTATCACAGTATAGTATTATGTAATAGATTCATGGATATTACTGCATCACGGTTTCGTGTCCAATGTTGATCTGGAGTATATCCGGGAATAGAGACATAATTTTGATTTCTTACACTTATCGTTTCAATCGTATTCAATATTATTTCATATCGTATTCAATATTATGTGTGAGTCAAACTATAGGATACAGGAAGGAAATATGTTCTCATAAACAATATATTTTCATTTCCATTACACTCACTTTCAAATCGATCCTTTAATTCATGAATTGAATACATACAATAAAGAATTATTCCCAAGAACAAATAATAAAGGAGCAACGGTCTTTACAGAGTGATGAAATGCGTGGTTTCGAACGGCGCCCGAAAAGAACCCCACCGCCCGCCTGCCCCGCCGCCCGCCGCCCGCCGCCCGCCGCCCGCTGCCCACCATCCGCCGCCGAGGCGCCTCGCGCTATTTCCCCGCGCCGCCCGCCCGAATGGCCAGCGCATTGTGCCCACCGCCCCATTAGGCTCCCCATTAAAACAGGACACGGCGGCCGAGTGATCCCTTCTTCCCCTCTCGTTGCCCACGCCCGGTCGCCGCTGATTGCCCCCCCTCCATCCCCAACTCACACCCCCTTGATCAGGTAATCTTCTCGAGTGGTGCGGCCAGCACAGAAGACGTGGCCCTTCGTATGCGGGGGGCAACTGGGCGCTGGCATTGGTCAGGAGGGCGCAGAAAATCATTAGTGTGAAGCATGGAAGCTGGTTGGACACCTCTGCTATTTTCTCCCCTCCTGCTGCACTGTCTTCGTCGTCCCTCTCCTGGTCAACTTCTCTCCCCGTACGCACCCCTGCCTTCTCGCGCTCCCCGTCTCCGCCATTCCCCTCGTTCCTTGCTGTCTGAGTAGTATGCACAAATGGGGTAAGTGAGTTTGTTTGCAGAATAAATTTCGTATCATTGCTTTACACAAATATGATTAAATAATGATAAATAACAAATACTCTCCAAAATAGCAAGATTGACGAAGAATAATTTAAATGATTAAGTTTGAAGTGAGTATTCGACAACATACCTAAATTTATGTACTTGGTGCTCATATACGTTTCTTCATTCAGAAAACGGAAACTGTAAATTATTTTCTTATATCTCACAGAAGAGGGATATTTAATTTATGTGCTTGCGATAAGGTGTTAGTATCTCCCAACACTTAAACGCAAGTAATACGATCAAGATATTTAGGAGGTAGATCTCTTCACTGTTGCTTGCTAACGCTGTTTGTTTTATAACATCTATTTAGCACTTGCTATTTAGATCATTAAAATTCTGTGATACAATTCCAAAAAAAAAAAATGACAGAGAACACGTTATCTGGCGGAGTAAAGTTCTTTCTCGTTATACATAATAAAGTATAGCAAAACCGAGTATCTATGAAGTACAATGTTACGTAATGAAAAAAAAATGAATATTCGAATTTTATAGAAAAGACATGTTTCGGGGCTGCCTGATATCAAAATATTGTTTTACTTCCAAACAGTCCGTCCGTCTATCCGGCCCTATGTCCGTTCGTCTGAACGTATCTGTACGTCATTCTATACGTCCGTCTGTGAACAACTCTAGTGAAATATGAACATCTTTGAACTTGAATTATGAACATAATTTATCCCCCAAAATGTATCGATCTTGCCCAACTCGACCCCCTGTGAATTTGAAACGGACTTGGGAGGGGTGAAATTTTCGGGGTTTGTGTTCATAGGACATTTTAAAAATTTTCAAAGAAGTTGCGCATATAATTTCTTTAATTTTTTTGTTAGTAGAGAAAACTAAGCCTTGAATATGATATAGAGTATATATTTATTCACAATTCTTCTATTTTGAAAACTGCAAAAGTTCATCATTGGGAATCGTTCCATCTTCAATATTAAAACCGGGGATTTGGTACATAAAACAATCTATTCTACAATATTTAATGAAAACATTCAATGAAGTAACCTAGAATTATTAGTGTTTTTCACGTAAGGATATAGAAAAATAAGGTGGTGAGAACTGCCTCGAAACCTAATCGATAATCGCGATGGTCGAGAATTAAAAAATGTCGTAGATTCTCCCCAAAAAATCAGCTTCCTTTGGGCAGTGTGTTGCAGAGGTACGACAAACGTATTTTTATGTTTTATTTATTTATCAGCTTTCATTGCATATATCGTGCTGAAAAAATTAGAGAGACGGGTAAAAATAGTTGAATTTTAAGGTATGTTTGGCAACCAATTCTAACGCCCAATTCAAAGAGAAAAAATATATAAATTTTTTAAATGAATTTTCGATGTGATAATGTTGTAGTATTGTCTCAGTTTTTCTCGTAGAATGTGTCTTATAACATTCTATAACATATATTTTTTCAGATTTTTAAACAATGTGGACGATAGTGAAAAAAATTAAAACTAATTTTATCAGTTCAAAAATTTGAAATTCGCGCCAAAATATGATTGGAAAAAACGCTTTTACCAATATTTAAACATAGATTCAATCACGACCTATGAACTTGAAATCTTGTGTTACATCATCTATGAACTAAACTCAATCGGACTATCCATGATGGAAAGAGATGGGTGGGCTCTCGCGTACCCGACTTAAGGCAATGTGCTTCAAGCACGTTTGTATCATAATATTAGTGTGAATTTTAAAGGACAAAATTATTATAGTTGCAGTAATTGAAACATAAATAGATAAGCACTTCTTTATTTTTTTTCAAATATTTCATCTTTCTTTTCAATAACACCTTCATCCTGTTATTTTTAGCTGGTCACCCTTGTAGATAGTCACTTTAATCCACTTTCAAGAATGTTTCTCAACACTTCTTGCTCTTCATGTAACATTGCAGCCAACGTCTGGTCTCGGTTTTCAACCGATGTGCGTCACTTGCGTCATGCGTTTGAACCGTGTTGTGGTCACGTGGTTCGTGACTCTAACTGGCGATACTCAGAACGAGCAAAAATCGGTGCATCCGAGGAGCCCACCTGTATCTTTCCACCATAGGAATATCGGTGAAAAGATATTTTTGTGAACGTACCCGGCCCGCAGCTTCTACATAGCTGCGATCATTTATGTCACACGTTCGTTACTTGCGAAAATTGTTAAATCGTCAGAAATTTTGAGTAGACTGTTTATACATTAAGGTACACGTGATCCCAGTTATTGAAGAAGACAGTGACAATGATTAATTGCCTATGATTGTCTAATTGTCAATAATTAATAAATCTACAACTTTGTAATTTGATTTATAGTATAAACATAAAGTTTTAATATATCTAAAACCGAGTAATTTGATTTATATAAGAAACAATTAATAAATCTAAAAACAAAAGCGGTTCGATGATTTTACTTCGATAATGTAAATACTTTCCACATAAAAACAAACATTTGTCTTCAAAAAGTTGTAAATGAGAGTTTTGTCTGTGAGACTTTTCAATAATTGAAATATAAATTGTTTAAACATTGGTGAAAAAAAGAATATTCTTATCACATTTTGAAACAAAACTCAAATGATGTAACCCATCTAGGCGCTGAAATATAGCACACTCGTGTGCGCACACGTTCAGCTATTGTTAAAATATTACTTGATTACGGCAGATAATGCCGGAAAGTATGAGCTCTTAAGGCTACTCTTAAGGCAAATGCAGATTTGTGACTTATTTAGCAGTTTTAATCTTCTAATTCGGTGATCCTAGCTGCAGCAGTTGACTCCATTGTCGGGTACTGAATGTCATGATTATAAAAGATGTAGAATCAGTTACTAATGTTCTAATTTGATGAAAAAGTAATATATTTCGGAGACTATAGTGCGGTGCTACAAGGCAAGCAAAGTACAAACCCAGAATCCTGCGTTCAAAACTGCAAGATTTCTAATTTGTTGAAATGCCTAATTGATAAGAAACATGTAGGATGAAAAATAACTAAGTAAGTACATAAACTAGGATATAGAACACTTCATTATAATAATCATGGAGGCAATACTATTTAAATTGCGAACAAACTGCTGTGACGTCTAAAGAACGATACTTGTTAGAATTTATTATTTTCTTCTTCAATCTTTTCTTCAAGCATTTGTACTTTCGTTTCGCTGGGTCTTATTATTGGTCCATCCAATGGTCAGTTTGGTCTTCCAGTATTTGACTTTATCCCCTTCGCATGGAGAGAAAGTATTGTAATCGTGTGCCGATAAACGGGATTCTTCGACAGAAAAAGCTCATATTGCCAGGCTCTTGCAATAATAAAATGTATAATTTCTTTTCCTACATGTAATAAATTTATTTCTCTATCTCTCTCTTACATTATGTAGTCAGAATCCATGTTTGTGAGTTTTTGATACAGAAAAAATTGATTGATATCAAAACGTCTGTTTGTCCGTGTGTAGTCAATTCTAGCGCCTTTACAGCGCAGCCGATTTTCTGGATAGATTTATATTCCTAATTGATGCTCCTTGATCGATTTAAATGAACCCGAGACCTTCTGTGTTTGAAACGAATACTTTGATTTTTTAGAGTATTGTACAAGAAGCCTCAACTATTTTATATTTTTATAAAAAAAGGCTCCAATTTTTTTAAAGAATATGTTGCGCTCGGTGGCGTGAAGGACACATAGGAGAATGGCGAAGCTTCAATTTTCGTTAAAATATCTGATTTTTCGAAAATTGCGAAAGTTCGAAACTTTTGCAGTGCCCTCCTACAACTCTGGTATTAAAGATATATTTTTTTTCTGAATGAAATCTGTTCTTTGGAGACAGAACAAAAAAAATTCAAAAGTTCAAAATATTTTCAGCGCTTACAATATTGAAGCTACAATGTTGCAAATAGTGATTTTTCTTCATATATGTTCTTCAAAGAGAATATTTTAATTAAGGGAAAAGTAAATTGGGGCATGTTTAGAAACTTTCTAATGAATGAATGTCAGTAGCCGAGGAGTCTTAAAACGTCATCAGAAATAGATAATTGTATTAGCTCCCTCGAAAACATAATAAAAATGCTATCAAAAGATGCTCAATTAAAGTCAGGAATTTCACCAAAATTACTACGCTTCCAAAACCACTACTAAATTTAATTAAAAAACAACATAACATTCGTAGAATGTGGCAATATTCACGCAATAAAACTGGAAAACAAAAATTAAATAGCATTTCTGTAAAAATTAAATAAGAGTTACATAAAGTCAGATAAACACATTTTCAATACTTTCTAGGTGTCATCCCCCCAAACTCTAGGACAATGTACCAGGAGCGGTAGGTCAGTGCATCAACTGATGTCACTGCAGCACCTCTGTCCTAGGCTCCAGTCCTGACGGCGGCAGGATCTTCGACACTAGCTTTTCAGCTAGGTCGAATTCAGTCGCTGCCTGGAGGAGAATTCTAGCGTCCGGCTGCTCTGATCGGTAGTTTTCCGTGGTTTCTCCGATCTACACCAGGTGAATGCCGGAGTAGTACCCTAACAAATGGGCCACGGACCGCGCGCGATCTTTCCTGCCTCTTCCTTGTCCTATCCTCTCCCCTTACACACACACTTACACTAACATGCACTCTACTACCACATATTCCGGGAGACCGGTCGGAAGCTTAGAGCTTGTTCTAGCTGGGGCGGTGCCCCGCTGGTGGGAGAGTCCTGGTTAGGTGGAAACCCCACTAGCCGACGGTAGATCGGCGCCGAATCTCGCCATCTAGCGGGGGAAAATCAGAGCCATCTCCCGAGAAAATAACATGCACTACAGTAACGGCACTAATGAGCAAAGTAGTTGACGGGCCCGGAAACACGAAAAAATCAATCAATCAATCAATCTCGGACAATGTGGAATACAGTTAAAATGATTACAAAGGAAAGATCTTTCATTTCACAGTTTTCATCTCGCACAGGACTAGCAACGACGGATTTCGTAAAAGCAGAAACTTTAGCAAAAAAATTGAAAAAGTATTTGTAAATAACCCTGTAACCGACTTTGATTTCCAATTAAAAATGGAAGAAAACTTATCAACACTGCGATATTCCGTTCCAACAAAAACTAAATTTATAGCTTCGTCCGAGACGTATCAAGCCATTACGGCATTAAAATCGAGAAAATCAGCAGGCCATGACTTAATGATATCAAAATGATGAAAGAATTACCTCGAAATGCGACTACAGCATTAGCAGCTCTCTTCAATGCATGTTTAAGTTTAGGATATTATCCAAATACCTGGAAAACTACTATCATAACGCCGACATGCTAGCCGAATAAAAATGCACCAGACTCTAATGACTGACCAATTATTTCGTTACCGACCTTTGCCAAAATATTTGAAAATTTACAAAATCTCGTCTATTCAAATTTCCCATCGAAACCAATGCGCTACCCAATACGCCGTTCGGATTTCGTCCAAACCACTCCACAAGCCATCAGCAGTTAAGAGTAACGGAGTACATCGCTGAAGGATTCCACCACCGAATGTATACAGCTGCAATTTTTCTCGACATTGCACATGCTTTTGATAAAGTGCGGTACTTGGACTTCTTTACAAATACAAACTTTATCGCCGGTTATCTCCAAAAGAACGTATCTGAGAGGGATTTCAAAGTTAGTATCAACTGCTCTAAATCAAGAGCACACATAATCAAAGCCGGGGTGCCACAAGGTTCCGCACTTTCTCTCTTAGTATATAACATGTATATAGATTTGCTACTCGGAACAGACATACTCAGAAATAGCACTTTACGCGGATGATACAGTATTATTTAACGCAAATTCAAATATTACCAACGCACGCAAAAATCTGCAGTCGGACTTAAACAAATTTGTCAAATGCACAATGAAATGGAGGATTGCCATAAACTCTAACAAATCACAGCCAAAAATATTCTCATTAAGAAAAGTACATCAACCACCACAAATTAAAATTAATAATTCTCCAATTGCATGACTTCATAATGAAACATTCGTTAAATATATGGGTGTATTACTATATCAGAAATTAACGTGGAAAACCACATTCAAAAAATAACAAACAAAACATATGCAAAAATTAAAAAGCTTTCCCCCGTAATAAATAACAAGTCATCACGTAGTCTCGAATGCGCATTATCTATCTATAAAACCATAATATGTCCCATTATCTTACGCCTGTCAAATTTGGAACAGTATAGCAAACATACATCTGAAGAAACTACTAATCATCCAAAACAAGTACTTAAGAAAAGCCGTGCAAACCCCATGGTTTATTCCAAATACGCAAATACACGGAGAATTAAACATTCCACCCATTAATGAATACATTCGACAGATGAGCAACAACTGTACAAATCTTTAATCTATATAAAAATGCATCTATTCCAATCCCAAAATCCATTATCTCCCGATATCTCAAAGACTCAAACCACCGTAAATTAGAGTCAATCCACTCCCGTCATTAACCAGTTCCGCTGACGAAAACGTTAAATAAATAAATACAAAAATTAAAAGAATGTTCTGAATTACTGCTCTGCAGACTTTGTTTACAAGGTAGCCATCTGACCCTCCTCAAATACTGTAAGCCGAAAGGCCAAAATTATGTAAATTAATAAACTGTGTATTGAAACCCCTCAAAGACATATTTGCCGAACAGGCAGAAAATAAACTAAAAAACGAAAGGATTTTAAGAAAGGTCATGTGTAATGTTTCGAAAATACGAGTAGTTTACGCGTATTTTTGCGTGAAATATAGGTATTTTTTAACAATGATTTTCCCGCAAACACTTCATTATTTTAAAAATGTTCTCCTTTTATATATCAAAGAAAGGGAAAAAATTCTGCTAGTCGAAAATTGCGAAACGTTAACGTTGCAAAAGTACACTTTTGATGATAGAGATTTTGTATAGAAAATCTGTTCTAAAAAGTTAGATCTTTTAAAAAGGGCATGTAAAATTATTTGAAAAAAGAGTTGTTTTCCGATAATTCCTCCTTGAAATTAATGCAAATTTTGAAAAACATTCTCTCACAAAAACCGCTGCATTTTTAATTTTCTCCGGGGATGGATCAAGGGGCACTTAAAAGAATGGCGTAGGTATCATTTTCGTTGAATGCTACGAATTTCTGAAAATTTCAAAATTAGAAAAACGCGAGGAAGTATGAACTGTGGTAGCTCCTCTATTTCCTCTCAGTTTGTACTTCAGAATCTCTTATGGTATTCTAGTGTCCTTCATTATTTCGTTATGGTCTCACCAAGCTGTTCGGTTTTCGTCAACATTTCCATTTAGACTATAGTATATTCAAATGTAATTTCGGATGCCATTATTTTGAACCCTGTATCTTCTTGTGACGCCAATGCAGCCCACTTCATTTTGGAGGTGCTGCGTTCTACTTATTTTTGATTTCGTAGTATCCATTGTATCCATCCATATAGTTTTTACATCTCTATAGCTCAATAGGGTCTGATATAAAATTTCTTTAAATTAATCGTTTTATTCACATATATTTGAATTTCTCTCTGTTGTTGAGAAGACTGCCGCTACAGGCTACTATTAAAAATATGTATTCGTACATTTGATACATACATTTAGCAACGTAGCTACCAAGTCTCGGAGAACACTGTTCAAACCTATGTTATACACATCATGAAAGGAATAGAGGTTCAGTCACTTCTTTGGTAAAATAACACATCAACATGTTCCTCATAACATTAACAATAAATAATTGATTTATCGTTTTGATCTCAAAGCGTAGATTCACATAGATAATATTTTTTGTAATATTCTGGATTCGGCGCAACCTGTATGTCACCAGAAAGTTTTCTGCGCATTTCCAAGAGTCAAGATATTATTGTCGACTCGGAAAGTCATTTGAACTATTTTCTAATTAGTATACTTCAAACGGACAGCTGGTGGGCTAAAGGATAACGCTTAATTTCTTTTCGTCGATGAACGGTAAGAAATTATATAACGTATAGGGGAAAAGTACAATCTACGCACGTTTCCAAGAGCTCCAGAATCTCTTCCTCACTGTTAACCAAAAATAGTTATGTGATGAAAAAAGTACCAACAAAGCGAGTTATTAACATTTGAAAACCATAAATTTTCGCTCCCGAGTTATAGAAAATTTATTTCCATCATAAAGGAATATATTTTAATAATATCCCTTAATTGAATGCAAATAGTAGTGCAGCAGAAATTTTTTCTATATATTTAAAATTTTGTGATGTGCTTATGATATTCTCGTTAACAGTTACTAACTCGTTACTAAATGATTCTGAGTTCAAGTATGTCATTTTTTGCCTAATTGGCTCTAGTTTTGGGAATAATGTACATTTTAAAGAAAAATATAAATAAACTGATAAAAATGTAGTGAAAAGTGTCACTACTGACATATAATGTATAAGTATTTCAAATCAATAGAAACGGAATACATGAAACAAGAAATGAAGCAGAAGTTTTTAATAACATCCAGTTCACAAATATTTTTGCTTTAGAAATCTGTTTGATTTTCCCTTATAGATCCCATAGGAGTGTCGCGTTGCAGTCTCCAGCTATAGTCTGCCGTGATGTGACTGACCCATGTGCTATGATTATATATATATATATATATATATATATATATATATATATTTAATATATATATATATATATATATATATATATATATATTATATATATTATATATATATATTATATAAATATATTATATATATATATATATTATATATATTATATATATATATATAATTTATATCCGATTTTATATCCTATTTCCTTGTTCGACGCTTTCCAAAAATGTAAGTGGCTAGAGAGAAATTATCCTCTTTTGCTCTTTCTAGCTCCCAAATTATGAAAGTTCGTTAGTACGTTGTGAACCAATTCTTCATAGTTCGGTGCTTTAATGTTGCCGGAGAAGTTCCCTACAGCAGACACAAAATTGTCCCAGCCATATACTTCAGTATCTGTCAATACAGTAGTAAAATTGCAATGATGAACTTGCAAATTTGAGGTCCATCAAACATTTCTTCTTTAAATTTTTTATTACCTAGTCAGAGATAGGATTTGCAGAAATACTTGAAACAATTTCGGTTTCTATACAAACCATTCGAAAATTGCTTCATTTGCCCTAGTTTTATATGCAGTGGTAGGGTAATTATTTTTTCCTGTAAACCAAATGTTCATGTATTTTGTTTTCTGCTCCAATTTTCATATTTTCCCTTGTAGGCCGTGTTACTCTCGAGAATCCTACTTGAAAATAAAACATGGGTAATTTGTATTCTTACTTTGCTGTCCAACCAAGAAGTTTGCCATCTTGATATCAACACATGTAGGCCATTTATGCTGATAATTGCATAGAGATCTATGTTAACATTTTCATATTCCTCGCACATTTTTGTTGAAATAAATAATTGGAATAGATTTGCAGCAGTTACCGTTGGATAATACCATACATTTTAAACTTTTGATAGGCTTGTCTATTAAAAGCCATCATTCTCCTGTTCAATATTCTGGTATACCCATTTAATAAGAAATTTTAAGATATTCTTTCAATACTCAAATTCAACATCCTGACTAAAGTAAGGAAAAAGTCCTTTTTCTGTAGTCCAGTACCGGGAGCGGTAGCTCAGTGCATCAATTGATGTCACTGCAGCGCCTCTGACCGGGAGGTCCTAGGTTCGAGTCCTGACGGCGGCAGGATTTTCGACACTAGCTTTTCAGCTAGGTCGAATTCAGTCGCTGTCTGGAGGAGAATTCTAGCGGCCGGCTGCTCTGATCGGTAGTTTTCCGTGGTTTGTCCGATCAACGCCAGGTGAATGCCGGAGCGGTACCCTAACAAACGGGCCACGGACCGCGCGCGTTCTGTCCTTCCTCTTCCTTGTCCTATCCTCTCCTCTAATACACACACATTTACACTAACATGCACCACACTACCACATATTCCGGGAGACCGGTCGGGAGCTTAGAGTTTGTCCCGACTGGGGCGGTGCCCCGCTGGTGGGAGAGTCCTGGTTAGGGGGAAACCCCGCTAGCCGACGGTACGTCGGTGCCGGATCTCGCCATCCAGCGGAGAAAGATCACCGCTATCTCCCGAGAAAAACATGCACTACACTAACGGGACTAATGACCGAAGCAGTTGACGTGCCCGGAAACACGAAAAATCAATCAATCAATCTGTAGTCCAGTGAATTGTAATTTTATTTTCAGGCTTCTGACAGTTCTTTAATTTAGCCTTAGATCTCTGAGTTCTTCTTGAGATAACTGGTGAAATGTTGAAGCATTTCCTTCAAATTCAGATCCACTACTATAGACATATACCAATTCTTTGTTTTCTGACAACTAAACATATAGGTGTTAAATAATGGAACAGGAAGATCTATGCTGTGGCACAGGATGCCTTACTGACTCCAGATCTTGATACTCACGCTAACATTTTTTGTATCTATTAAAGCTTTTTATATTCACAATACAAAAGTAAGCATCGTGTTGGTTTCGTATGACATCGTTATCGTATGATCGTGATGGTTGCTTTTGCTCTCGCTACACTGTAACCGCTCAAAAATTAAAACACTTTTTCATTTGTTCTTTGTCTTAAACTCTTCACACAAATTTTACAAACGTTACAATCTCTCCCACAAATTTATCTTGGTCGTTAATGATAATTTCGAAGAATGCAAAATACGTTCCCTTAAGACAGTGATGTCCTTCCTAGTTCTTCTAGTTTGAAGAATGAATTCAGCACAAATTCAACAGAAGTCTTCAGGATAGGTTAAACAACCTCTTCTATTATATTTACGCGCAGATTAAAAGTTGTTGAAGCAAGATCGTTGCAAAGATCTGTCTCTGTGAAAGAATAGAAAAAATGTTAGAAATATTAAAAATGGAAACAAAATAAAATCTTAGAAACCATGATGCTATAGTGACAACAAACTACAAAATCAACCAACCCAACATCAGAAATTAAAAGCAAGATCCAGGTTTCATAGTACCGCTATCTAAAGAGACGGGAAATACATGAAATACGACGCTTTTTTATGAAAGCCGTGTGTCTGAAAAACGAACCAATTGAAAAAACCGATGATATATTTGAATTTAGGATCATCAAAATATATTTCATCATAAAATATGTTCTTGAGAAACAATGAGTATTCAGCTGCAAATCGTGGACTTTTTTATCTCACTGAGATAAGATCTTGCGTGAAAAACAAAATCAGATTAAAATTTGGATTATTCAATACCCGTAAACGCATCTCTTGTCGGAAAGAAATTTTTAAACATGCGGTGCCGACTGTTCGTGCTGTTTGTAAGCTTTTAGCAACTGAAAGGGTGTTCGCGTTACTAAAGTGGGTACCATCGCAGGGGGAATGGATAGTGGATAGTCCTCGTAGTGAAACCTCTCAATGCGTAGACTAGCGGCGTCCTCAGGCGACAAGCGTTTGCTTTCCCCGTTTCGCGAACGATAACGCCCTCCCCGGGGCCAAACTACGCAAGTCTACGATTCAGCAGCGCTGCGTACGGCAGCATCTCTCCTTTCTCTATCCTGTGACTTGTGTATTCACCGTCTCTCATTTCCAAATGGCCATGGTTTTCCCGAAATCGTCTAGTTCCACTTGTAGATATTGCGATTAACGTCATAAAAAAAATTAAAATTAATTTTTCTTTAGAATTGCTTCGTTTAATTTAAGAATGAATAATCGTTGTGTGCGTATGCTGTACCATTGTAATGGCACTTTGATGGCAAAATGCAAGGGAGGCTGGTGACAAATTGACATACCTGTAATATTTATATCGTTCGTGGCTTTACCTCTTTGAATTCAAAAGAATAATTTCAATATGTGAAAACATTGTTGTATTGCTTGCTGTTCTGTTTCCCTCGTTCATCGAATCACCCTGTATTCTATATAATACACTTGCGTACTTAATAAATCGCATACGCGTGCACCAAAATTTAAATTTCCATCGAATCACCCCATGAACCCAGGAATCAGTAGAATATTTGGAGCTTATTAATTAACGAAGTTCTACGCTTGCGCATTCCATGTAGAGCAGCATTCTAGACGATTACCTGATCAAGAAGGTGAGGGTTGGGGATGGAGGTGGGGGCAATCAGCGGTGACCGGGTGTGGGCAACGAGAGGGGAAGAAGGGATCACTCGGCCGCCGTGTCCTGTTTTAATGGGGAGCCTAATGGGGCGGTGGGCACAATGCGCTGGCCATTCGGGCGGGCGGCGCAAGGAAATAGCGCGAGGCGTCGTGATGGCGGTGGAGGGCGGAGGGCGGTGGGCGGTGGGCGACGGGCAGCGGGCATCGAGCAACGGGGCGGGTGGGCGGAGTCGGTATTTTCTGCTGCCTTTCGAATACGCGTTTTCCATGATACTATGAAGACGTTGCTTGTTCTTGGGAATAATGAGACATCAAATGTCTCTGTTGTATGTATTCAGTTCGTGTATTAGAGAATCGATTTGAAAGTCAGGGTAATGGAAGAGAAAATGTATATTTTTAATGAGTAGTTATTTTCTTTGTTTAGATTGTATTTGACTCACACAATTCCAAATATTGAAACGATATCTGTGGGAGACCAATATAGAGGCTGCATTTCCAGGTTTACTTTTGATAAATAATGGACATGAAACGTAGATGGAGTTGTTCGTGGGTCTACTAGATAATACTACTCTATGATACTAACATCGTTACAAGATAAGGTGTTATGATACTAACATCGTTAAAAATAAATTGTGAGTTAGTAAAATACATTGAAGAAAAACAATGTACACTAAAATACCTCTGAAGGTTATATTTCCCACCCAAATGTCATATATTTTGACTGTTTTTGGTGAACATAATGAAACGGACTCATCTCGAGATCGGATACCTCTTCGTCAGGGGAGTAACCGGTATAAACTACTTAAAGGACAGAGGGCAGAATGGCGGCGGGGCGACGTGGCGGCAGGGTGACAGAGCGGCAAGGCAGGGCAACAATGGAAGGACAGGTCGACAGGGCACGATGGCAGAACTGGGCGGATGGCTGGGTAGCAAGGCAAGGGAGCGCAAGGTGGCAGGGAAGAGCGGCAGTACAGCGCCGCAAGGCATGGTGGTAGGACGACAGTTCGGTAGCGCAATGGGGCGGCAGGCCGGCAGGGCGGATGATCACGCTTTCTCCTAGCAATGGGAACCTTCATAGGAGTTACTGGAATTGCCAGTGTTCGACAAGGCGCATTCCATCGCTCGTTGTTAAGAGAGCTCTTTTACCATTTGTTGTTGAAACGAGGTGACTGGTCATGTTATTGCAGCCGCATATATATAGAATGACATAGAAGTATGGCAATAATTATAACGCCGGAAACCTTTTCGCTCTAAAGCGGTGTTGAAGTAGCCCTGCTGTTAGGTTTTATTGGAGGCTGCTCATCAGCAAACGCCTGATAACTATGTTACCCGCTGTTCAGCGATGTGTAACTCAAGCTGACTCTGTATTCATTGTCAGTGCCGCACTTTTGCTAGTGATTCAATGACATGATTGCTGATACTTGTTTCTGGTAGATACTTTGTGTATATTTCCAAAATATCTCACACTCATGAGTCATACTTTGTTGGTTGTGATCGTCCAGCAAAATTTGAATGTCACTTTGACGCTACTCCAGACCGTGCCACAGCCGTAAATATACCTGTAATGGTATAGTGAGAACGAAAATAATCGATTTGTTATGATATCAATATATATATATATATATATATATATATATATATATATATATATATATATATACACACACACACACACAGTTCTTTTTCACTTTTTGCGCAAATTTTTCGGCGTTTGTGCTTGAGCCGGACTGAAAGTTTCATTTCACTTGGCGATTCCATTACATATATTTTTAAAATTTTTGAGATCTAAATGGCAATGCAATTCGGATGAAATACGGGGTTTTCTGAAATAATATTCCAGACAAAAATTGATTTCCTTCCCAAAGATTTTTTAGAAAAAAACAGACCAAATACTAAAGGGGGTTGAAACATTTAAAAGAAGAAATAGAATGTCGAGAATATGATCTGTAAAAAAAAACTTAACAACCGTTGGCTGCTTTTTGTGCCCTAATTGAAGAGCAAATTTTTAAAGTGACTTACCTTTCTGCAATATCGACCAGTAGCGCTGTCGACAGGCAGCCACAAGAGAGAGAACCCTGCAGGAGATAATTTTTTAATTTTTTTTTTTTGTATTCGAAGGAAAACCATAAGATTTACACCTCTTAATACTTCACGTTACGGTTTTGGTGGGTCAAAAATCACGGAATTTTTGAGCAAAGTTTTGATTTTTGTGTAATAACATTTTTATTAGTCAATTTTAGGGCAAAAATAGTTGTGTACTCTTTTAAAGATCATGAAATTCACAACAAGTTTGTTTTATAAGTTGATATAAGTATATCTTAATTGAATAGTAAAAGGGCAATGAGGTTTTAAAATTTCACTAAATTTTATTTTGAAGATCCCCTAAATGACTAAAGGTACCTCAACTTAAGTATTTTGGGTACCTACGTTCATTGTAAGGAAAAAAGTAATAAATAGGGCCTACTAATGCTTTTAGTATTTATTGTAGTTCAAGTCAAGTTTGAAATTTCTGGTAAGAGTTAGCAGGCTCATATATATCACAAACTAACACAATTTACCCAAATGAAAAGAAGTTAATTAGAATAAATTAAAGATGTACTTTCTCTTCTTTTTATTCTTACTTTTATTATTACTATTATTATAATTATTAATATTAATATTATTAGTTAAGGAATAATCACATGCGTCATGGCTGTCTCTGCTCCAGAAACGAAAAACCCTATTTAGTGGAAAATGTTCTACAATGACATGTTTTGTAATATCTTCATATATAAATGTTTATGAACAAATATAAAGGTTATTATTTAAGACTAATTTTCAAATCATAAATCTCGGTCCGTTCATGTCTCCTCAACATAGTTCCTAATAGCGCCCCTTTTCGCTCGGATACATGAAACTTGCCAAAATAAGTATATTAACCGAAAATTGATTTCTGCATTAGTGCGAACGGAAAGCGAAGGATCTCAATGAAATATATAAACAGCCCTTAGATCACATAATAGATACTTCAATTTCAAAACCCATTGTCTCCTGTATTGGATGGAGAATACGATTAAACTTATGGAATCACAAAAAACCGCCCTATTCACTAAGACATTTTGTGCACAAGGCTATGAAAATTTCCTTGCACACATTAATAATAGATGCAACTAAGAACCGCCATGAATGGAATAAGTATACATCGCGCATTGCTGACGTCTGTTTGGTTGCCGAAGCGTGGTACCACCTTTTATGCTGAAAGAAACTGTCCAGGCCGGCAAGAAATGGTGAGGTACAGGGATTTTCCCAGATACTAATGTTGATGAGGCCATGTAGTTTTCTCTTACCTTAATGGAAATTTTGATGAATGCCAATTTCTTCTTGATTTGGTGGGCCAAATACAAGGAGAACACCGACCCAATAACCGAACAGTGAAAACACGCGTCTATCAAAAGTACGGAGGGGAGGTATTGATAACGGAAATGGCTAGCAATATCAGTTTTATCTTTTCGTAACGCCAAAATATATAATATCCAAGATGAAAGTCTCAGATTCATTAAAACACCAACTGATATAATTGGATTTTTTTAGATAACCATAGTCCAAACACAACTATTCAAGAGAGCGAAAAAATGTTCCATGACGAAATTGGCAGACATTTGCAGTAGGAAAATTGTTGTGCACTTTGTCAAATTATTGTAAATACTGATGAATGCTCGAGTGTAGTTCAATCTTGAACTGTATTGCGGAAATTATTGAATAAAATGGAGTGTATAAGGACTACGGTGTTTTCTCAAAACATGGAGAAATTTGTGTATCAAAATTACTTATTTGGGGCAGTAATATTGCAATATTTGTAGGAATAATACAAGCAGTTAATGCACTTAATACACTAGGAATATTATTGACCAACTTATTGTTTTTGCTGCTGTTTTCATTATCAGGAATTTCTTCTTTCACAGCATCTGCTACTGACGACCAATTTAGATACAAATCTCCGTTAGCAGGTGACTGTAAATATTTAGATGACTTCTGAAGATTCCTTTTGTGATTGAAATGTGCTTCTTCCTTAATCTTCTTTGCTTTTACTTTCCTCTCTTGTTTGTATTTACACTCTGTGAATCTCATTTTTTAACTGCATACTCCATTCCATTCATAATGAAATTCCATTCCCATCCATACACCATTCACCATCCATACTCAACTCCATTCATAATGACGGGTTTTAGCCGTATTGATTATTGGTAGTTTCAAGGAAAACTTCATAACCTAGTGCACAATTTTTGTGTACATAGGGCAGTTTTTTTGTGATTCCATAACTTTGGTCGTATTCTCCTTTGAACAAAAGAAACAATGGGTTTTGATACTCTAAATATCAATTACATGATCTAAGTGTTCTGGATGAGATCGCCCAATTTCCGTTCGAGTTGATGCAGAAATAAATTTTGGATTAATATTCTTCTTATGGCAAGGTTAAAAGGGTCTTCTCTCAACAACAATTTTGAATAGACTTTACTCTCTTCTTCACCGCAATCACTTCGCCTACGTCCAAGTTCCAATCACATATAAAACATACACTTCCGGCATCCATATCTAAACGTTATTTTTTTGGTAACGTTACTTATTGCGAACCTCGCTTTCAAGAAAGGTCGAGAGGGAAACGAGCGATATAGAGAAGACAGGACTGAACCAGATTTATGATTTTAAAATCTGTTGTAAGTAATAATCTTCTTAATTTTTCGTAAACAAATAAAAATATAACTAGAGAATTATCTAACTCATCGTTGTACGCGTTTACTACCAAATCCATTTTTTTCGTGGGAGTAGAGACAGCCATGTTGCACGTGCGCATCTCTTAAATAATAATAATAATAATAATAATAATAATAGTAATAATAATAATGGAGAAAAAGTACAATAACATTGTATTCTATAGAAAAAATTTTGATTTAAACAAATCGTGTTGGTTGGTACAACAATCATTGCCACCCTACTCACTCTTATCAAATTTTCGAACATCAGTTTAAACACATTAAGTATTAAAACATTAATTTTTAATCACTTTTTATTAAGAATGGTCTTAGGTAACCAAAAGTACTACAATAGGGAGACCATTAGTAATTAGGGTAACTTCAATATGAAAGGAAACTTTAGTGAAATTTTAAAACCTTGTATCTCTTTTACTATTAAATTTAGATAAATAATTTCTGAAACAAACATATGGAGAATTTTATGATCTTTTAAATTACATAAAACTCTTTTTATCACTAAAATCAACCATTAAAAGTTATTTTACCAAACCCATACAAATATCCGCAAATGTGGTTTTTCTACCTAAACTTTTCCCGGAGTATTTCGAGGTGAAAAACTTCGAGGTGAAAAAAATAAAATCATCTACCTGATCTTTTGCAACGTAAAATGACTTACTGAGTGGTCAGTAACGCAACCTTTCCAGTTCATAAGTGTTTTGAAAGCGATGTTGTCTTCGCAAGCATATATGTTATAAACGAAGTATAGCCCCAATCACTTAGTTAAAAACTATTCAGTTTTTTTAGCATCGAACTCTTTGTATTTTTGGTATAAAGTATCAGTGTACTGAACGTTTTGATAACTTCAATTTTTTTCTTAGCTTGTATATACTCCCACAAAATAGCAGATAACATGCGAATATCCTTTGTCTCATTAAACTGACAGCTCGGTCAAACTAAATCATAAATAGATTTAATTTTTTCGTGGTTTTGAATCTCTCTACCCTAATCTGTAATTGGTCCCTGTTGCTCCCATGACGGAATGAGAAATCTCAGGTCTAGATAACCCGGAAATCAGTATCCAGTAGAACCTGATGGACGGGTTTCTGCTGGACTACTTCCCACGACGTCCGCTCTTCACACTCGGCCCACACACCCTTAGTACGGACCGTAGTATCGCCACCCTTCGTAGCATCTTGTTTATACGGTTACTCATCCGTCATCAGCATTTTCCTCTCTTAATATTAGATCTCAAGTCCGTGACATGCTCATCGCAAAATGCACAAGAATTTTTTAGCTACAATGTCGCTATCTCAGGTGAGCTCTCTGATTTACTCAAGTACACTCTCAATATTGTAGATATTTTTAGTATAAAATCTACATTATGTTAAACTTTGTATACGAATATAAAATTCATTCGGTTTTCACAATAATTGCTATTCGGTTGTAACGGTGTACGCCTGGTTCGCGCCCTAAAAACCCATTTGCATTGTCCTTGCAGTATTCCATGATTTATGTTTTTGGTGATAATTACATAAATATAATGAAGACAAGCTCATTAACTTTTCACCCAATCATTATATTTAGAACAGCTTTCTCAGAACGATCGTTGTCTTCCCATGTCACAGATTTTCATCAAGTATATACGTAGATCTCCAATTAATATATAGTTGACATGAAGTGCAGAAACCGTGAAGGACATTAACCGCAAGTTTTTAATTTTTTTAAATTTGGGACTTTTTTCCTAAAGTGTTTGATACTGAAATCTTCAGATTCCGCGTTGTATCCCCACTCCTATTTATTAAATTATTACAATTTTATTGCATATACAGTGCGTTGCGTTTTTAATTAAAATTGCGAAGAGTTGTTAAATATTTGTTTTCTCTTCAAGTGGAAATTAAAAAAAATAACGTATTGGAAATTAAAAATTATCCTCAAATATATTTTCAACAAAATAAAAACTTTAATGTATTATTCGTAGGAAATTACTATACAGTGAGATTTATTTTCATAATAGTCACTGTAATTGAAGATGAGAAAAAATTTCAATAAAATATACACAAATAAAGAAAAGGTAAACCATAACATTATACTGCATATGTAGGAATATGCAATACATCTTCAACGCCATAGACATTCTGACTGTATGTCTGAATACAATTCACATCATATGCGTATCTTTCTTCTTGGTGCATCTTACCCCTTCTCAACTCACTTTGTCGCCATTCTACGAAGATGTACGTGCTTTCACAGCAAAGAGAAAATTATTTTAATGCTAAATCTCCAAATTCCGAATTTTTCCAGATTTTATCTTAATAAAATCTGTTCTTTCTAATCAGATCTCTAGATAAAGTCAGATAGAATGAATAAAAAAATATGAGACTTTTAACGTAATTTGACGTGATATATGTATTTTTTAAACAAACATTTTCTCAAAAATTGCTTCAAATTTTTCTTTGTTTTTTTCGAATTAAGTACGCTTATAAAAATGGTGATCTTGCTTTCGGCAAACGCTGCATTTTTCAAAATTGCAAAAAATTAATCTAGCAAAAATAGAATAATGAAGATCGAGACATTTGTCTTCAATGAAATCTGTTCTAAGAAATCAGATCTTTGAGAAATATCATAAACAATTTTTTGAAACAAACTATAAGTAAAGTTTGCGTAATTTCTGTTTGAAATTAATGCTATTTATTAAAAATACATTTTCTATAAAACGGCTCCAAATTGTTTATTTTTCCCCCTCAGATAAAGCCAATGATGCTAAAAAATAGCGTGTCATTTTCAATGAACTCTCTCAATTTTCGAAAATTGTTAAAGTTACAAGTAATGTGTGAGCGTACGAATGTGATAATGTACAGTTGTGATACTTCTAGTTAAAGATGCACATAAAAATGTTTGTGCATCAAAACATCACAGTTAATTAAAATATATTAGGAAATTTAAGAAACATGAACACTAGGTCAATAATACACTTTGATTTCCTCATGATTCATTTTTGTTGAGCGAAATTCGTATTTCAAAGTCATGGGCTGAATAAAAACTATTTTGTGAGACCATTGTAGGTTTTTTCTCTGTGTTACATGGATTTCCATTTTTCAGTTCCGGAACCATTAATTTTCTCTATCCACTTTATATGCCATATACTTCTTTCACTTCTTGCGGCTAATTCTGTCTTAATGTAACGTTTGTCAGTGATAATGCGCAAGCTGACAATGCTAAGAGCACAATTCTTTCTTTTCTCTTGAATGCGTAGTGTATCTCGAAACTCTAGCATATATCGTTTTCTCTTCCAATTATTACAAATGCTACATAAATGTACGACAATATTGCATCTGAGACATGCAATCAGATTCAAGGAATATTAATTGCAGAAATCACGGAATCGTAAACAATCTAGCTTTTATGACAATAAATAGTTTGATTTTTTAACATTATCGTTAAGTTATATTAGTCTAAACTTTCCTTATCCCATTGTTAAAAGAGTTCTTTTTTAATTAATTTAATAATTGCAATGCGAAGGAGAGAAACGGTCGTACATCACTAATGCCCTTCTGTGTGCGTCCTGCTAGAGCATTCGCCTAAAAGACGTGGTGAAACTGAGGGAGCCTGAGTGGGAGGAGCCGTCTCCAGTAATCCTCTCTGTGCCGATGCGTCAGATCGATGCGACAATGCAGCCGATGTGGAAAATTCACACCTGCCCGGGTTTGAACCCAGGACGTTGCAGCTTGGTGCATGCGCCCTGAAAGCTCCGGCGAACTACTCCACTACTGGAGTCCGGCGCGTAGAGAGGAGAGAGTGGTGGGGGCTCAACCCCTTACCCGAAATTATTTTATTTTAATCCTTTGAAAGGTTAAAAATGCCAAGCACTTTCGTTGAAAATAATTATATTTTAGTTAAAACTTTTAATATAATTATTAGTATTATAATGATTGTTTATGTAATTATTGCTTGCATTTACGAAATTAAACATTTCCTTTCTTAACATATTTTATTTATAGAAATTGCGAGATTTTATTATTAAACGATTAAGAAACAAATGCACCCTCGGGTGGCTCATGGATAACATGTTAGCATTTCGTGATGTGAACCCGTGTTCGATTCCCCGTCGGGGCGAAAATAGAGCTATAGCTTTCTAATTCAATCGTCTGTTTGCATAGCTGTGTAACGAAAGAAGAGCTCAGGCAGGCCTAGTACGCTAGATATGATGGTAATACGTCATGCTCGCCTCATGTTTCCCTTACACCAGGCGTGGATAATAAATAAATAAAAACTGGGCTTAGGCCTGAGAACAGCGCTAGCTGGAAAAGTTGGATTACACCCATCCGAAAATGCGAAATACATGTATTTAAATAAATGTAAAATCGAATAAAATTCTCGTGTGGAAGTTCTCTAGACTCTTGTGACAAGCCTGAGAGATCCATCACTGTAGAACAATACTAATGTTTTTATTTATTTTTCTGTATTTATTTTTTTTTCAAATGCCTCCTACGTGATTATTATTGAACCAATTATATAGTTTCTTGTTTCCATTTCAAGGGTGTGTTCCAAGTAATTCAATGCGACACCGAGATCGTTTTGATAATTACGATAAATGTTTCAATTTGAGGGTATTTTACATGAAGCCCCATGGACATTTTCAAAATTTCCTTAAAAATGGCTCCAAATTCTTTCTTTACATTTTTGAAAGAATAGAGTAAAAAGCACTTATAAATATAACATAGGTTCGTTTTTCACTGTTCTGAATTTTCGAACATAAGTTTGAATTTGTTCGGCATCTTTCTACAACTACAAAATTCAGGATAGGGATTTTTCCTTCAAGTACATTTTTTCTCCATATTTCTTTCTTTCAATATGATGATGTGAATGTTTTTTGAAAATTTTAGTAGTTATTACGGAATCTTGCTTGCAATATGTACACTTTTAAAAAATAACAGAAATAAGATTTTCTCGATAACGGCTCCAATTTATTCTTTAAACTTAGAGATATAGCCAAATGTACTCTATAAAATGGTAAAAATAGGGATAGTGCCAAATGTACTCTTAAGATGACATAAACGCCATATTGCTCTATTCTTTTGTTTTTTCAAAAATTACAAAAATTAATTTTTTTACGTGCCTGTCACGTTAATATTTACAATAGCGGCTATTTATCCACATTATTCCATTTACGAGTACATATGCTTTAAATAATCTCATACAATTTCTCGAAAATTTAGTTTTCTGTGAAAACGAGCTCAAAATATACCATTTCAGAAACGCTCCAACGCTATTTTTTTTTTAATTGCTCAAAAATTTTCTTCAAAATTTCCCGAGGAATTGGCATTGTTTCATATGACATAAAGTTCATTTGGGGGTATTTTGTGTTTTTTTAATCATACAGATGTAGTTTTTTTGAAATACATCTTTCATACCGTTAATATACACATTTCCAGCGATTTCTAAACTCTATTACGTTTGTGAGTTAAAGTGTTTCAAATGACTTCTAATGTAATTTTTCGAAATCTTAAAAATTTTCTATGAAAAAGAACTTTGAATTTTGCATTTACAGTAACGCTTAAACGTCATTTTCTTAAAAATAGCTCCGAAGTTTTCAACGAAAATTGCCATTTAGAACGAGGTTTTACTCTTCTTTAATATTATTAAAGTAGTATTTCGCGTCTACTCTTAGAAAACTGAAAAATTGAGAAAAAGTTTAAAAAATGTACTTTAGGTGGCGATAGATGGCAGGAGTATGTGGCAAGTCCAAATAGCTAGCCCAGATCAAAGGAAATAGGAAACTAATACTAGAAAGTCTGTGCCATTGTGAAGCACCACTAGTTAATTAAACGTTTATTTACAATCTGTCCATGCATGAGAACAATAAGTAAATTTGCTGACTTGATAATTACCATTGATTGAAGAAGATACTCATTAGTATCTCTCCATTAATGCAGTTGATACATGTATAACAACACTTTAAAATCTGTGAGGCAAATGCGGAGGCTTGAATTGTTTAAGACGTCTTATTTCTGAACTGTTATCTAACAAATTTATGGATAAGGTATTGCTATAGTATTTGAATTTTTGAATATATTTACAACTAATATTTTGCATTTCTCCATTAACTGTTGGCATTTTAAAATCACAGTGAATCACATCGTTTCGATCATACCAGGGACCATTGGGAATGTTTCTTAACACTTTGAATTGAAGTCTTTGAAAGAGTTGGATATTGGATTACTGCTGCTCTAGAGCTGTACTCAGTAAGTCCAAACACGCTATAACAATAGTATATAAATAAGTAATTTATAAATAACTACCTAGACCGAGCTCTTGAATTGTAGTTGCCAATACTACTGACTTTCACGATTTCCAGGAACAGTTTATTCACATTGAAAAAATTCTAGGATATATACAAACTCATCTGAGAAATAAATACGTTATAATTTCCGAACATTGCACAAAATGTAATTCAATGATTCTGTGCATATATAAGTTACATATAATTTCTAGAAATTCTGTCATAGTTTCTCCGGTAACATGTATTCTTTAAATTCCAACCTTAGAGCCATGGGAGTGGTACAAAATAAATTACGCGTAGAGCTACTTTACTTTGTGCATTATTCATGACCAATTTAATTTCTTGAGCATTAGATTGTTCATGGTCTGTATGGAGTGGTTTTAGTTGGAATATTACAATTTACTGAAATACACAGTGCGTTTCATAATTTCCTGGTTTCATTCTTTTGCAACCCTCCGGTTAACCCCATCGACTGTTGAACTGTGTTCTTAGAACCCTTTTGAACAGCCAAGCTGAATGACATCAGTCCAGTGGTTGTTATTGATGAGTGCGTAGTCTGTAAGTGTAATGAACTAAAAACATTGGGTAGTAATTATATTTTTCTGCAAATCAGATTTCTCAGTGTCAAAGCCATCGGAACTGATTTAGAATTCACCGGTCATGATTTTTCCTGCAGCATGATAACGTCGCAGCTCATTCTGTTTGAATTAATCTTCAGTTCCTCGCTGAAAAGTACGTCTCAGCATTGCACCATCCGCCATATTTTCTATATCCACTATCTCCTATTTTCTGTTTACTACGTTCCATTTCCTGAAATTGAAAAAGCTTCTAAAAGGTTTAATATTTGGCACGATTAAGAACATCCAGAAAGCTGCGACCGACAAAGTCAGACAATTACGAATGAAGACTTCTCTGAGGTCATGAACAGATTGAAAACTCGAGATGAGCAAAATCGATTCAAATGTAACTTATTTTTGGTGAATAAATAATCAAATCCGAAATTTAGAGTTTGAATTTCTTAGCCCCCGGGAAATTGTGCAATGCACTGTGTGGAACATATACAATACACGTATACAATATTTAATACAATAAAATTAATTTACATGAGATTTTGAAATTCAGATTAGAGATATCGTTACAGATATCGCTAATTCATTCAGATATCGCTGGTTTTTAAAATCCATCTAGTTAAGAAGAGAGAGGCGGTTTGAAAGGGGGAGGTTCTCCGTGACACGAAAGAATTCAAAATAAGTTGACTTCTGGTAAATTCCGCGGCTCCTTGTCAACCAATTTTATTCAGAGGGGTCGCTGCCCTTCCGTACAGGAGATTTAGCACTCTAACGTTGTCACTAGGTGGAATCAAAAGGCTTTTAATATAAAAATGGTACATGTCGTATTACAAATTTAAATAATGGTGCATTACGATAGTTTACGAAACGTGTTGAATTCGTCCTTTTCAAAAATCCCGTCAGTTCATTGGTTTTTAATTTACACTGAATAATTGACCAAACGTTTATGGTAATGATTTGAATTGATTAGTCAATATTGAATTGATTGCTTGACTCATTTATTAACCGAGCAAGGAAGATATGTTACAGCTCTGGTAGTGTTTACGACTTTGAATTTAAAAAAACTGTTCGTATACCATTTGTAACATCATGTACGCTGTATAGATTGCCGAGGTGCCGCCAAAGAATTCATCAATTGGAAACAGAGTCGCAGGATTGTTCAGGGCGATGCCGGTGAAGGGAGGTCCTTGGTCGAGGGAACGTAGCAGGTTTCCAGGAAACTTTTAGGCGCTGTCATACCTTGCACGCCCACGGATGCAGGTGCGGATGGCTGGTCGAAGGCGGCATTGTTTGCAGGTGATTGGTTAGTGATGAATTATTACAAGTCACTTTTGAAGTTATTGTCCGTTGCGCACTGGTCACAAGTTTAACCGAATCAGACCTCGTATGAAACTTTGAAACTCGATTTACTGGATCGCAAAATTGTATAATTCACTTTAATATAAAGTGACAAGAGATGTATTTTTAGGAATATATATATATATATATATATATATATATATATATATATATATATATATATATATATATATATATATATATATATATATATATCGCACGGTCACTTTGGACATGATCTTGACCGCAAGTTGAATTTATAAAGACCTAGACGATTCTAACCTGACTGTAAAGTACGTTTATGAGAGTTTTGACGGACTGTAAAGTTCGTTTATGGGAGTTTTGACGGAAACGGAGTTTGAATGGCACGTGGAGTTAGGTAGGAATCGAGTTCGTGATAAAGTGAATCAGTCTGTTGTTCCAAGTGACGTAGAAGTAGGTAAAACTGCTATCATTGGCAGATGCTGCAATGAACATACCCTGCAAGGATTCGTGGAGATGAATGCAATAAACTTACATAGAGTTGGTCTCGGCGGTAGCGGAGAGCAATCAAAATCTGAAAAGCGAACAATAAAACAATAGATCGAGACCGAGAACAATAAAACTATTGACCTACCACTTCCGTAATTTCTATAAATCGGAGTATGTGGGACAGCAGAATTGGGGGGGATTCTTTAGATTGCCAGGATAATATCAATACAGAATCCACCCAGCAGCCATTGTGCGCGATTATTTGGACTATAATTTTTACTATATAAATGCTTTTTCTTTGGTTTTTTCAATCGTTTCATATTTTCAGCATATTTCTACGCTAATTTTTATAAACTTGTATTTATTTATTTATTTTGTGAGTGTAGGGAATCACTTCCCCTACAATAGTCGTTGAGACCCAAGAGTGATGATGTAGCGAGTGGATTATTGAGGTAATAACAAGTTCGTAGTGAAATGTGAGGGAAGAGAAACGAAAAGAAAACGAGAACACTTGCAAAGAGCTCGATTCTTCACCACCACCCAGCGGGCCTCGCGGGATCTCGCCAACCAGCGGGGGAAGATCACCGCGACCTCCCGATGAAAAAACACGCACTCTACTTTCGATAAACATGACCTCAGTAGTTGGCGGGCCCGGAATCCCTAACAATCATTCAATCAATCAATCAATCAATCAATCAATCAATGTTTCTCAATTATTTCATTTTCCTTATAAATTCAAGGGAACATAAAGTTGTTTTGCGCTTGTGTATGCACAAATTTTAACAAATAAAGAAATTCGTCCTCATTGGCTTTGGAAAAATCTGAATGTTCAAAATAAGCGCACTTAGACGTGGGGAATGCGCAGTTTATATGAGACATACGATGTAAGGGAGATATGATTCTTGACTATTTTGCCCAAGAAACGATGATTGGTATCATACATTTGTGGCATGTCCTATACTCCTAATAACCCATATCACAGCGACAACTCAAAATTGTGTTGTATTTATGCGTTAACACGCAACCTCGAGTCTATCAGCTATTTTTATAACTGAGGACATTTCTGATATCCTGAGTATTACTTATGCTGCCCATCTTTTGAACGGTACCAAACATTATATTTATTAGTTGCTCGTTGAAAATTGACATGAATCGACAATGTCACACCTGCTGTCTTGGAAATTGTCAATGCTCTACTTATTCTAAAAACAAGGCCTCTTAATGATGAAATAATCTAATAAATATTAATTATCAATGTGTTTATTGCATTTTGTATTTTAATTTGTTTTACACAAACAGGTTGTAGCATCAAAATTAAGTTATTTATCTACCTAATGTTAATGCCACAATAATAGTTTGTAGTTAAAATTGTAAACCATCTCCCATCATAAGATTTGCAGTTTTTCTCATTGTTAATTTAACTTCCCAAATATTTTAAACTAAAACTGTTAGAACTTGTCAATTTGAAGGTAATGTTGCCTTTGATATGTGTTCTGTAATTTGCTACTTGTTTACTATTCTACAACACCAACCAAAAAACTGTTTCAGTGCTTAATAATTCGACTACCATCATCTGAAAGCAAAATATTCGTGTTCATTGCAGAAACTGTCTCTACAATAACTTATTGCCTGCATTGTGAAAAGTATATGAGACGTATGTGGGAAAAGTATAATCATCTCACGTTTTCTTGAGTTGCAGTTTCTCTTCACCACTTTTTAATTCGCATACCAATATCGCGAATAAAGCGAATTGGATATTACGGTAATTTTGAATGTTATGTTAAATAACCCAAAGCCTCCGAATGATTTAAAAATATTTCAGTGGGCACTATGATTTCTTCCATTGATGGAACATTATTAAAAACAAGAAGAAAAAATGCTGTTTTGTTGTTTTTGATTTTCGAAATCTATGTTCAGAGTCTGAAAAAGATTCATTCTGCTTAAGGAAAGGTTCCATTAGTACAAAAGGATTTTTGAGAAAAATGACAAAAAAAAATTATGAAATAAAAATTATTTCACTTCATTGTAAATGCCATTAGAGCGGCACTAACTACAGCAAAATATAATTAATAATGGGCGCCCATCAGTTTTCAATTACTTTCTTTCTTTTTATTGAACCTGAAATTCTATTACATTACTTGAATGTAATTAAAGAAGTATAAATTACAAAAATCCTATAAGTATACTATTTGGCCCAGAATCATCTTCAACCATTCAGAACAATTCATTCTTTTTGTAATTAATAATTAATTGTATTACGATGGAATATAATATAATTTCCTTTTTAAAAGTAAAAAAATTATTAATAATTACTTAGCAATTTCTACCTTTTATTAAGCTCACCTTTCGACTGTTTGAAAGTTCAAGTCTAACGATCCCTTCTGTACTACATTTCGATATTGCAGCTTACTTTGTGCATTTCATTTGGGATATATAGTGGGATCACGTGTAAAAGATGATGATTAACAGGGAAATGTTTTTTTAGATACAAGCAAGTACCCATTTTCTTTAAGAGATTTCACCCTTGAGAAAGCGCGTTTTTTGGATTTTATTTATTTATTTATTTATTCATGTTTCCGGGCGCGTCAACTGCTCTGGTCATTAGTCCCGTTCGTGTAGTGCATGTTTTTTCTCGGGAGATGGCGGTGATTTTTCCCCGCTGGATAGCGAGATCCGGCGCCGACCTACCGTCGGCTAGTGGGGTTTCCCCCTGACCATGACTCTCGGAATATGTGGTAGTGTAGTGCATGTTGGTGTAAGTGTGTGTGTAAGGGGAGAGGATAGGACAAGGAATGGAAAGGGCAGATCGCGCGCGGTCCGTGGCCCGTTTGTTAGGGTACTGCTCCGGCATTCGCCTGGTGTTGAACGGCGAAACCACGGAAAAGCAGCCGGCCGCTAGCATTCTTCTCCAGACGGCGACTGAATTCGACCTAGCTGAAAAGCTACTGTCGAAAATTGTGCCGCCGTCAGTACTCGAACCTAGGACCTCCCGGTCAGAGGCGCTGCAGTGACATCAGTTGATGCACTGAGCTACCGCTCCAGGTTTTTTTTGGATTTAAAATTGTTGGATAGGAATGAACAAATTATATTCTAATTACTAAGTTTCACTCTTTACCATTCAGAATGACTGCAACGCATGAAATTATGACCTTTATTTCCACAAGTAATACAAATTCTCTTTCCATTATGAAATTTTAATTATATGATATATGTCGGCATCCTTGTATCTTTTTTTGTAGTTTCGGGAATTAATTATAATTACCAAATTGTGCGGCACTTTTGACACTTAGGGTAACGTTGCCGAATTTGAACCATCTCCTAAATTGGACCGCTCGAGTATTTCTATGCTTAAGAGCATTTGAATTATGCAAGTTGGCTCTTAAGTTTGCGGATGCAATAATGGGAACGTTAATTGATATTCGGTGAATAGCAGTCCATTTAATTGGATAAGAGTTAACTCCCATATTTAAGGAACGCGACTGCAGAGTTGGATCCCCACTCGAGGACACTTACCAATCGAGTCAGTCAGTCATTATCATGGAAGGGCAGAATGACATTAATTTGGGCGGTCACTTTACACATGAACATGTAAACAAATTCCAATATCGTACCCAAACCATTAACATTGTATTGTAGTTTCGCCCTTTGGTGCAACTCTCCAAAAATACGCGGCAAAATGAAGCAAGGAAACTATCAACTAATACTCCATCTGAGAGAAACAAATATATTACATTTTGAAATAAATTTTTTCCAGCAAAACATTTCACCTGTAATGGTCTCGTCACAAACCTTGCTGGAACACCTACACTCGTTTGCCCGAGAGACGAACTCGAATTACACGCAGTCATCCGGCAAAATTGCGTCCCATTCACCTTCCATGATATGTTCATCCTTCACATGTATCTTGAACCCTCTTAGCTCCTCCTCTGACCGTACTTCAGTTTCACCCATTCCTAATACCTCCATAACTACTGTCCACCTGTTTCACCAACTTCTTCACAACCTATTACTGCTGAAATATATTACCACCTTCGATCACGCACTCGGGGGAAAATGGAGTAAATATATACGTCTATCAAATGCAACAGAAAAGTCAGAAAACATTCGTATTGGTTCATATCAAAGATTCAAATATTTTACCATAACGTCCAATTATGTTCTTTGCTTTACAGGACAATGGTTGTCTATAAATTATCTTTGCATTTTTCAAAATTCCAAGTTATCTTGCTATTGTAATGCAAACAATCATAAAAATTAGGTATAGAAAGTTTTTTGGAATTACGTTAAAAAGATATTGATTCTAACTTCTTGGCACAATTAAATATGTTTAAAGTAAAAAATGTGTTTGAAACACGTATTTATCGTATATCTTCCTACCCGCAAAATTCACTTACTTTGCATCTAAAGGCCCTCAAAATACGCTATAGGTTACACCACATTCATAACAAATCTAGAGATGATTCTAAACAAAGTCAGCAATTAATATTTTGAATCCGTCGTGTAATACGGAAATTATAACATTTTCAGGTGGAATATTACGAGAGAGAGCAGTATCTGAATTTAATTAATTCCTTTATTTTAGATATTACAATAAATGTACCAATACAGAGAGAACTTTATTCAAAGAAGACAATCGATCAAATGATACTTAATCAAACCAATACTATATATTAAATGGCGACAAAAGGCTGAGAAGAGACAGCGCACGATGAACAAATCCTTACATTGACAATAAATAACAATACCGATACACTAAATAATACACGTATGTGTATTATTACTAAAATTATTATTTACTAAAAGTAAAATAAAATTATTCATAGACTACTTGCTGGAAGAACCATGGCTGCGGTTTACAATCCTGTTGTTACAAACGAAAAATAGATTTACCATTTTCGACACTTCAATTTCAATTTAATACGTGCTTCATTTCGTCTTTAAAAAAATATTTAAGGGAAAATCAATATTTCGATAACGGGAGGGATTAGACCATCATACAAAATCAAACAAATCGTTTATTTTATTTTTAAACATCATAATATATCTCATACTTTCTTACATTTACTTCCAAAAATACAAATCATTATTAAGAAAAGTCGTAAGGCAATCTAAAATCAATAAACATGTGGGGAATATTTTGAACTAAAATAACAAAACAAAAGCAATGTAAAATATTGTAAAAATTGCTACCACACCAACAAGATACATTTAAGGAACTCCACGGCAATAGTGATCAGTCTGATGTAATATTTTTCGAGAACTGCGGTTGATCTCACTATGAGTCTAAAGCCAAAAATTTCGACACATTGTTTTTCCGAAATTTATTCTGATGACATTCTCAAAATAAACAGTTAACTAAAAAAGTAGTTTCTGCCGGTTGAGATGAATTTCCGGATTTTTTGCTACAGACTTGTGCATCTGCAATTATACACCTGTTACCTCACATATTTAAAGCATCATTATGCACCAGAATATATCCAGATATTTTCAAAAGAGCTAACATAAAACCTCTCAGCAGACAAAACTCTTCCTCCTGTGCAGACAAAATTCACGTTTTGTGTGTACTTGATAGTTAAAAATTGCTTTACGGCAAAAAATATATTTTTCCGTCATTCACTCCACGTGTATAAGGACAACACTAGCGCCTAAACTATCTAAAACTATAGGTTTTCCTGAACCTTAGAGTAAAGAGTGATAAAAATGGCGGTGGTCTAATTTTATCTTTCCTATCTGAATTTTAGAATATTGCAAATGCAAAATTGTATGAGTCAGAAATAATATGAGAAAGAATGCGCAGTTTTAGCAAAATAGTTTATAATGAAATACTATGAGCTTTAAGCAAGAGTTTATCAAATCTTTTTATCAAAAGCGTCTGCTCAATATGCGAACTGTAAACGAAAATACTCCAGCAGATAAAGAGCAGATCCAGCATTACCCTTGGTCGGGAGGTCCTATGGTTTGAATTTTGACAGTGGATGATTTTCGACTTTTTTCTCCATAGCTTGGTGGGATTCAGCCACATTCTTGGAAGAGAATTCTAGCAATTGGCTGTTCTCATCTTTAATTTTCCTTGATTTCCCAGATAAATGCCGGAGTGTTACCCTAAAAAAGGGCCATGGACCGCGCACGATCTTTCCTTAGTCTTCTTTGTCGTATCTTTCCCCTTATTTACACCTATACTCTTCAATTCACTACACTACTACACATGTCAGAACGACAGTTGGGAGTTGCGAGCTTGTCCCTGCTGGGGAGGTGTCCCGCTGGGAGAGATAGCTTTTCGTAGAAATTCCCCGCAAGCTGACTTGTCGGTGGACGCCGTACCACACCATCCAATGGAGAGGAACACCTCCACCTTGTGGGGTAAAAACATTCACTGTACTTACGGAACTAATGACGATATCTGTTGACGAACCAGGGAACATCAGTTAATCAATCAATGACAATGCTCATAATAAGACAATGGGAAACTCGTGAAGCTTCTTTTAGAAATGTTAATTTGGCTTTTGTTTTGTGTATTCAATTTTTTTATTTTATTTACCAAATTTCTTGAACTTGTTTTTCTGTCTTAAAGAAAGTAAACATGTCGTTTGTTATTGCACATTCGAGTACCGTGCGTCTATTATTTCAGAACAAATCCTACTATTCAAGACTATTCCTTTCCACTGCGTCTCTTTTGTTTATTTTTTATGAAAGACCATTAGGAATATTCTAGGAGCAAGACATACCCAAGACGGTTACAGGCTGCAAACAATTAAAAACAACAGAACAGTTTTCAAACATCGAAATTGATATTAGGAAAAGGCGAATGAAATTCTTTGGTCATCTCAACAGACTACCAGAAAATCGACTGACAAAAAGGATACTAAATTATATAACGTCACTTAAAAATTCCTCACCTTGGCTAGATGAAGTTCGAAAGGACCTCAAAAACGCAAACATAAGACCAGCAGACATTTTAGAAAGAGACATCTTCAGACACAAAGTAGACAAATGGGAAGTTATGTCAGAGCAACCTAAACAAAAACAATACAGACCAAAATGGTCAGAAGAACGTAAACGAACCTTCTCGGAAAGAATGAAAGCCTATTAGATCAACAAGAAGAACTCAAAGAAAAATTGATCGAGTTACTTGCTTAACGTTTTCAATTTGTGGGGGGAATTCGCCAATAATAATAATAATAATAATAATAATAATAATAATAATAATAATAATAATAATAATAATAATAATATATAACAAATAGGTTCTCGCAGGTTAGAGATAGTCAAAGATTGAAGTGAATACATTATCTGCAAAATACTCAGAGGAATAATCTTCGAAAAGTTGGAGCTCATTTTCGTGGTTTACCCGTGCCGTTCTCGGGAATGCCTTGCAGGGCGTTTCCTCGCGGTTGTGACGGAATATTAAATGTGGGCTTCACACAAAAATATTTTCAAGTGAATTAAGGCAATATTCATGTGTATGAACCTATTTCTTCAAGGTCATAACAAAGCACTGGCGAAATCTATAGGTTTCCTTTCAAAAAATCGAAATTTGTCGATACCTCGTAAATTAAAAAAAGTAAAATATTTCACATTATGCCTTTGCCATACGTTCATTTTAGCGAATATCGCATTTTAAGTGCGCCACCTGTATCTTACAAGCCACGGAAGTCAGCACGCCTACTGTGAATGCACCTTCAACTAAAAACTTGATATCTGAATGTGTCTACTCGTACATTCATAGTTTGCAAAATCATACATTATGTTCGTCACTACACGACTGGAAAGGTTCAGCAAATTGCAGTGCAAGTGGCAGCGGAATTGTGAAAGGCCTGTAATCACCGCGCCGGCACTACGGCGTGAGTGTGGACATTAAGAACACCGCGCAACGCAAGGCAGCAGCTTACACTGTTTGCGCGTAGTATGGCGCCTCCTTTTTCTTCTCGCCTTGAAATAATGTCCGGGAAATAACACACAAATTGTGTAAGAATACTGTACTATTCCAGATTTACGAAAGAATTGTCTATAACGGTGAAAGTTATTGCAAGTTTTTTTCTGTTACTACTAAGGGGCTGCAGGAAACTGCGCGAACAATTCGCGAAAAATTCTACGGAAGGCCAGAGAGTGTTTCTATCGCAGACCATGCCTACTTATCAGCGCGCTTTTCGAATCCACATCTACTATGAAATGAACGTTTGCGCAACAAAGGTATTAGTCGCAATTCATGTATCTGTTCATATGCCTCCATTTTTATCAATAGGGGACGGTCTTTTGAAAAAAAGAGAAAGATTCGTATCAAAATATCTTTATGTGCTAGTCTCTAAAGGAAGTATACTGATTAATATATTTTGTTTCTCTATGTTCTTTCACTCTCCGTTTTAGTCTTTCCATCATATATTTTTCAAAATAGAATGTATAATCGTACAGTTTTTATGACCGTCCGCTTATTTCTCGTGGATAAGGATACTGGGCACTAGCCGCTTGGTGTTTCATCTTCGAAGTCCTTCGCAAATGTCTATTTAATCAGTGAGGGATTGGGATACTCGTATCTCAACTCTGAATTATGGCTCATGAAGCTAGCATTTTATAAGCCACAAGATTCATTTCTTGCATGTGGTATGTTCTTGAGAGGAACAGTACACTTTTTTGTCTAAAATTGAACACTTTCAAAATTTCTCATTACGCAAACGATCAACCTTTGAAATATGATGGGCTAGAGCGTAGAAGTTGATAACTCTCCTTTACCAATCTTTCACCTTGGATGATGATATTTGTATTCGTCGATAATAACAGTTATAAGTTTGATGTCTGAATTCTAACGTGGTATCAAAAAGCGAAATATCCTCATCAAATTGGCAGATTCTGTGCGACCGGGCATTGATATGAACTTCGTTTTCTTTTATTCACCACTTAACACCTTAAAAAACAATCAGATTGAGGCCTATTCCTATGAAGTTCTGTTTCTACGAATTCTAAATCGTACGATTAACAAAAGCAACATCAGTTGCTCGTTTAAGTGGCGTTTTCTTGTTCCATATGTACGAATATTCCATTTAATACGGAGAATCGCTTCAAAACGTTTCGTTGTCCAAATTCTTATGTAATTTTTTCCCTTGATGAAATACAAGAATGTTCGCTGAAATATTATTTTCTTTAAAATTATTAGGACAATCTCTCTCAGTAATCACAAGTGATTTTTCAGAAAATTCAGCAACCTCTTTTGAATTTATGCAAATTTAAATGTTTGGATTCCGAGGATCTGTTTTCTTTTCTTTTGTAATACCAGTAATAAAAGTTGTGGAAGCCTCCTCTTCCGGTAGATTTTCATCTTTATATTCTGATTTAATGTCATAATAAATCATAATTATGTTAAGTTTACGATTGGAAAAAAAGGGCCTTAGGAATGAAGTTGCGTGTGGTTTTAGTCACAGCAAATATGTTCGAACAGTTTGGTGTATCGGGATGCAGTTTCCGACAAGATGTTGTAAATAATGGGGGAGACGTTTTAGATGTAACATTTTTAATGTTTGAGATATTGACACAAATTTTATTTTAAGTGGAATATATTTTTCAACCCATACTTAAAAGTTCTTGAAGAGAGGAATGCAATGATATAAAAATTATTAATATTCGGCACCTGGCGACCTGGAGGAGAATTCTAGTAGCCGGCTGCTCTGATTGGTAGTTTTCCGTGGTTTCTCCGATCAACACCAGGCGAATGCCGGAGCAGTACCCTACCAAACGGGCCACGGACCGCGCGCTATCTGTCCTTCCTCTTCCTTGTCCTATCCTCTCCCCTTACACTCACACTAACATGCACTACACTACCACATATTTCGGGAGACCGGTCGGGAGCTTAGAGCTTGCCCGGCTGGGGCGGTGCCCCGCTGGTGGGAGAGTCCTGGTTAGTGGGAAACCCCACTAGTCGACGGTAGGTCGGCGCCGGATCTCTCCATCCAGCGGGGGAAGACCACCGCCATCTCCCGAGAAACAAACATGCAGTACACTAATGACCAAAGCAGTTGACGCGCCCGGAAACACGAAAAAACCAAACCAAAACAATCGGCAAGACAGTGTAGAAAAATGCGTTCTACATTTTCTCAGAAAACTCGTCTGAACTTGCTTGCATTCACATACTTCATATTTCTACCTGTCCGAGTGCGACCTCGCTTCCGCGAGTCAACTGTGCACATGTTCGAGCGTCGGTGACAGCATGTAATCCTGAAATGTAACAATAAGTGTGAGTAAGTAATTCCGAACTGCAACCGTTCAACACCATAAACATACTAAAATAGATTAAATTTATTTGCAAACTAAAGTTATTTTAAAATTATAAAAAACATTATGATAATAGTATATTTTGATATGCTTAACAAGTGTAAAACATCCGCTTTCTTTAATTTTAATGGCATACTAAACAGTTTTCTTTTGGTAGTCCCAAGATGGGCTCTAATTTCAAAACGTTTGCTATATGTTTGAAACGTATCCTGACTTCTAAACAATTTAATTTTGTAATAATTCTTGTTCATTACCCGACTCATTAATTACTTACAATGTTGAGGAATACATACGTGAGTCGACAACCTATCTAGTACAGACTGGGTACATTGAAAATATAATCTGTCAAAAAATGATTGGTCTGCGAGATCTAATTTTATTAACTAAATCAGCCTTTTCTCAATAATATATCCACAATATTTATTAACAAGTTAAATATTATTTCAATTTCAAATTAAGTATTGAACGCACATAATTTAGAGTTCATTTAATTAATTTTTTGACATGTCATTTTAATCAAAATAACAATTTCTTTAATTTGTTGAGGCCTTTAAAAGTCCCGATAACAGCTCTTCGGAAAGATTTCATAATTTTGACTGCACGACATTTTTTACTGTGCGGTGCTTACAATTCGTTGAGACGGTGCAGCTTATAATATCGCCCAGAAGAAACTTCCCGCGTAGAAAGTTTGAAGTCCTCCGTCTACCCTTGTCTCTTGCACTTGAAATCCGCTGGCTTTGAATTGTCGCCGTCCAATACAATTACTAGTCACGTATCCTACTATTTACAACCAAATTAACGATAGAATGACATTATTAAAAATTTAAACACCTAATAATTAATAACTTAATAAATTATTCTATCTGTCAGCAACGAAATACTAAGGTATCTATCCTTCGATCGTCCATAAACATGGCTACCGAAAGTCCTATTCGTAAATATTAAATATTTCTATATTGTCATATCCGGGTTCCTATGTTTTAAAATAGTTCACTGTCTCACTAAATTTACGTCAAATTTCCCTTGAAATATTTAGTATATCTCAATAGAAAAAGACTTTCTTTATATCTATTTTAGTAGAAAATTAATGATAAACATATACAAAGAGGAATCTATCAATGAGGGAACGTAAATATTTACGTAAATATTTATTATAAAAAAACAAATTTATTAGAATACATACGAGTCCTAGAAGGGAGTGTGTTTGCTTACTGAGAACCTTTATTTAGTGACATTCCTTCATGGAATAGGAACACAACTTTTATTATTTTTCTTGAGTTATTAGTTTGTTATGGTACTATAGAATTAGTCCGTTATTCTGCAAGCCAATATAGAAACAGATGAACATACACTGCAAGGAAACGATACAAATAAGTTTAATTATATTGCGAAAACCTAAGTTGATTTCGAATTCTATAAAGATAGTGGAGCGATGTGACGTCTCGAAAGAACAAATTCTTTTCACCTTCAAGAATGTCGAAGTGGAAGGCCAAGAACGCCTGGTTTCTGAAGAAATGTAGAACTATTTCCTTCCTATATTTCCTTTCCAATTGTCAAATGCATCTTATCTTTTAAATGCAAAACAAAACCTCTAATGAAATCTTACAAGTTATAATAAAATCTTATATCATAATAAATAATAAAATCTTGCAAGTTATGAAGAGAAAAAAGCCATCAAACAACAATGGATATCAAATACAAAAGAGCGAGACAAAAATTCACCAACAAAAATATGATAACCAATTACAGACACAAAAATACAAAACACACTACAACTACACCCCATTACCTGACAGCTCTGGAAAACCATTCAATATTTCACTAAGGAAACGAATGATGGTAAAAGAAGAACGTACTTTCTCGCCCATACTTTTACGCAAAATTACACGAAAATAACTCAAATTTTCGAAAAATTGTACAAGACCTTACTTCACAATCTATCTTTAAGGAACTGATTTTATTAAGGGAAAAATCTCTATCTTTATTATTTTAGTTGTAGAAAGACTCTGAAAAAAATTCTGGCTACACTGTGTTAGAGGATTTTTTTTATAAATTTAATAACTGGATTTATTTGCTTTTCCCTTGCTAGGAACCTTACCAAGGCCCCGGCTCCATTCAAATAGCCTCAAAATATACTCTGAACACCACAAGAAATTATCGCAAAACGCGAAGCTTAACATGCAAGCCCAATTCCATAATATTTAAAGATTTAAGCACGCAAATTGAAGAATATATAAACAAACCAGTATACCACATCCCATTAAATTTATCACACCGAAACTCTCAATATAATAAAAAAAGTACAAAATTCACCCGACTCTGAAAATATCACCAATTTAACCCTCACACAACTACCTAGAGTTTCAAGTGAGAGTACCCTCCCCCCAAACATCCATATTGCATAATGCTGGCGTTCGACGAGGTTTACTAGCTTCCAGTACTTGGCTTTCACACTATTCAATATCTACACTTCAGAGCATCGTACAAAGTCTGACTTAAACCTAGCTGAATATGTAGACGACACTGAAATCCACAGATCCCATGAAAATATAATTATCATCGCATCCAATCATTTCTTCACATTCGTAATATCTGGTTTCATAAATAGCGATTAAAAAATAAACCGACAGAAACAATGACTTTAACCCTTATAAAACAAAAAATTACCTCGACCTTCAACAACACCTACCCGAACACGCATTCGAAACTTTAACATTAATAGAGAATATATATGTATAATCAACTAATCCTGTAAAACACTCGTAATCGACTTAAGAGTATTTACAAAAATTGTCTGTGTATTTTTACAACTCTGTAGATTTAGATCGAGCACATACAAAAGAATTTTAATAATGATTTATTCCTTGCAAGGGCTCGGAAATCTGTCGAAAATTTAAGGTTTTCCGGCGCACGATTACAATACGTTTTCTTATTACGAAGTAAGTCGAGAAAGTAAAAAATATTAACCATACTTGTATCAAGTAATGGAGAATTTATAATCTAAATCCACGCACAATGTAAATGTAATGTATAACGTAAATGTAACAAAATGAATAGTGTAAAATATAAAAATCAAACCTGGTCTCACCAAAATATGAATTATCCCAATAGGCCTTCCAACTATTCATAATTATTGTATCATTGTATACTTATATTAAAGTTGTAGAATGCCAGTAAACAATATATGCTTTCATTTAAAAAATCAAAATTTTATCATTTTAATGAAAATTAAATATATTACGAGCAGGAAGATTAAATACGCATTTTCCCACATCTGAAACAACTTCGCACAAATCTCATCCCGATAAATCAAACCTTTTAGAGGACATTGTTTGCTACGGCCACACTGTATGCGGTTGAACCACCTATGTTGCCCATAGAGAATACCTTTGCCCATACAGAATATCTTCGAAATTATTTTTTTGCATTGAGCTTCTTAGATGTTCATCTGCTCCTGTATGAGCTTCAAACATAAACTAATTCTTTCTTACTCAGGAAGACAATAAAATTTGTGTTTTTATTCCACAATCTACTGCGTTAGTTAAGACAATCAGAAATAAACTAATTCACGTTACTTGAACGCACTCATATGTATTAGAATGCACCATTGATCTTTAGATCATTCTATTATTTCCTTTTCACCGTCTTAGATGCTTCTTCTTTTGATAATTCATTGTTCACTTCACTTCTATCATTATTCGCTATCAATGTCATTAAAATGAAAAATAGGCAATAATTTACCCTTACTGTCCTATACCAAAATCTCTATCTGAGGAATTTCTAACAGATTAAATTAACTTCACTGGTGACACGCCAGAGCGAGGTTGCACACGGAGAAGTAGAAAGATGAAAATTGTGGCAGGCAAGGTCAGGTAAACTGTTCACCAAAACCGAAATTATCTAGGAAACTAACATTGCGACAAAATGATAATTTAATCAATCAAAGACCAAAATTATTTTTATAACATACCAGTCAGTCTAAGTAAACTGAATTTGTTGTCTTTTAGATTATCTTAATTGATAAATTCCATCGTGGAATAGGAACACAAATTTTATTTCCTTACTTGAAGAATGCGTTTGTTTTGCTACAAGCCAATTCGGGCACAACTGAGATATATGCAAAAAATAGTTAATAACTAATAAGTTTAGTAACTTTCATTGAAAACTCGAAGATTCATTTTTGAGTTATATTATTATTTAAAAAACATTTTTCTCAAAGTTCTTTCCGAATATTAACAATGATTATACCGCTCTATCTACCTCTTCCTGTACTTCAGAATTATGGTACAAAAAACGTACTTCCATTTAAAAAAATGAAAGAAGTGGCTACATCGCAAAAATTAAAAAGCCACAAACAAGAAAACGAAATATACAATTTCTCTCATCATATACAAAATATCGTGGCGCAAAACGCATCTCAGTATCCCAAATTGCTTAGAAGATAATCGCTGTTTCTTCTAAATTGGGTTCTGGTAATGGTAGGCAGCTTTTGGTAATTTAGAAGAAATCATAGCCACAAAACACTTTGAAATATGCTACTACTGAATAGAAAATTATACCCGTCCTGCAGCCAACAGATTTAAGACGAAAAATATAAGCTTACATATTATGACGTAAAAACAGATTTATACAACACAGATTAAAATCGAGCATAAGTCGAAAACGATTTGTCCTATGACCTTGAAACGAGATTTTTTATGTTGCCAAAGGGATACGAGTGTTGAGATGCAGGTAAGTTCTGGGCGAGACGAGTTGTGGAGTGATCGCTTGGAGACAGGTGGAGAAATGAGGGCACTTGGACAGGTAGAGGATACGTGGCAGGTCATGTAGGGAAATGAATGGGGATAGTGCGACCCGGATTATTTTTCTAAATGAGTATTCTAAAAAACTAGATGTTTTTAAACATTGTATTTCATTTCTAGAGATTGAGTTCTTTTGGGTGCCCTCGACTCCATAGCATGAGTGTACAGGAATGTGCTGAAACTCGAAATGTGTGTCAAATGAAATTGAAGGAAAAACAGAAATAATCCTTATCAACACAGTTAAAGGGATCGATTGCTTTTATATGCAATTTAATCTCAATGCTTAGCAATATTTTCTAGGGTTTCTCTCGCACAGTACCTGTCCCATAATGTTGTAACACACACTTCAGGAGTTCTTCGTTCAAAATTGTGTTCTACTATAAAGCAATTCTCAAGCAAATTTCAATACAAAAATGTGCAAAGTTTTTTGTACGGGTCTATTTAAAATTATCAATATTTACTCTATAAGTTCTTTCCAATTGGAGATAAGTGATATGATTCTCTCCAATATATTTTTGGTCGAATTTTGTGAATCTCTCCCATGGTCATAGGCTGCATGTTTTCGATTTCTGCACGAAATGCGCTTAATATGGATACCTTCAAAAGTTGATTAACTTTTGTATTCACTCAATAATTAGTCAAGTACTTTTCAATATGAAAAGATACGAGCGAAATTCAAGGTTTTATCATTTTTTGTGTCACATATTATTAAACTACACTACTATACTACATTCAAAATATACACCTACAACTACCAAGCATAGAATGTTTTGTATATTGCATATTTCTCTTTTAATTTCCTTTCTAATGATTCACCTGAAACTCATGTTCGACGTTTTCCTCAGAAATACGCTGGGAAGGAAATACGTGTAGCGACGGTGACTCCGAAGGTCTAAATTCAGGAGCGTCAAACTGCGACCGCACGAGCTATTTGCCCACCTGGGGAGCTCGGCGCTCCTTTTTTATTTATTTTATTATTATTTTTTTTACAGATCACACATAGTTCAGTATATATAACACTTTACATATGCATTGAAGGCTTATATTCTAAATTACCTTAAAATTAAACTAAAAACTAATTCGGGTGAGGAAATCTTTTCCAGACACCTCTAAAAACAATCTAATTCGGCCAATTTGGTTAGGAATGCCTGGTATGGATATCTATTTTTTAATCGGGTTCTATGAGGAGTTTTCTGGAGTCTGAAGTTGTCTAGGTGTGGAATTTGAGGTATGGAGTGATAGAACTGGGTTGAGAGATATGTCATATGGTGTTGTATGGAATCAATTTGAAATTCTTTGTGGAGCTGTGAGTTTGAGACAGACCAAGGAGCACTTGTGATAGTTCTAAAAAACTGGTTTTGGACTATTTGGAGCTTGTTTAGGTTTGTTCTTGCAGCGGAGATCCAAACTGGACAGGCGTAAAGAAGGGGTGGTCTAATGATACTTTTATAGATGGATATGGCGGTTGGGAGTGGGAGGTGTGAGGATCGATTAATGATGGGTTTTAGTTGGTGTATCTTATTTTTTGATTGCTGTATTTTACTATTGATGTGTTGATTCCAGTTCAGTTTAGTATCCATGTTTAGCCCGAGATATTTGACGGTGCTATTTGGAGGGAGCCAGTTAATAGGTTCATTATTTATTGTGAGCGGTGCTGGAGGTGTATAGGGTCTTAGAGTGAATATTTTAATAGCCGTTTTGGTTGGATTCAGTTTTATTTTTAAATTTGCTGCCCAACTGTCTATGAGATTGAGATACAACTGAAGAGAATTTCTGATATTTACTAATGACGTACCGTCTAGGAAAATTGCAGTATCATCCGCGAATTGGGCTGTTTGTATGTTGTCTAATTTCGGGAGGTCGGATACATAGAAATTGAAAAGTGTAGGGGATAGTGGTGATCCCTGTGGTAAGCCATCTCGGCGCTCCTATGGGCACGGGCAACTTCTCCCGACTCAGGACTCATTTCCCCTTAAAATTCAGAAAGAGGTGCACATGCGCAAGCTGGAGCGGCGCGAGGCAGTGAAGAGTGGCGTCATATTAAATACGTTTGCGAGATTTTCTCTATCAAATAACCGAGAATTGTATTACGTTTATATTATTCCCTACGTATTGCTATTTGATGTTTATTCTCTTGCTAAATTCTCTCTTACATAAACATTACATATCTTTGCTAAGTGACCGGAATATGTTTGAATGGCGAATTCTTTCCTTGTTTTCGTTTGATGTTGTGTTATTAAATCATTCTGTTATTTATTGTATTTAGCAATAATGTGAAATAAATTAACAAGTCTCTATAAGTTAAGTTCTCACTACCAGCGGACAGCGCTTTTAACAGATAAGAATATTTGTCTTTTAAACCTTCTTACTTGAACGTAGAAAGTCCATGCTTTTATGTCACTCTCAAGTAAATATGAATACAACTTCAAGATACTTTTGATTCAATTTTTTTACTCTCATTTGAGAATTTGAAATCGGGCTGATGTATTATTTCATTTTAATGGATCATTATTTGCCTTAAAGGGAATATAAGAATTAATATAGATAAATTTGTGACAATAATTGTCAAGTAACTTTTCCCAAACACTGTCATGACTAGAGACAGGAATTGTATGTAATTACATTTTTTTCTTTTTACTTACCGTTCTCAAAATTGGAATCTTGGTGAATCGTCGCTCTCCTAACACAATACCCATTTTTTGTTATTTTACCCATATTTGTACATATTTAGTTCTTTATTACATTATATATTTTGCAATTTTCACAATATTTTTATAGTATCAATGTTTAATTTTTTTTCAATTTTATTACATATTTTTTTATGAAAAGAAGTATTTTAAAAAATCTCAGCATTTCCTACATTATTGGGGAAATATAGGTGTGAAAAGTATCATTGACGCCGTTTCGTGATCTTTAATCTTAATTTCCGAGAAATTTCGGCGATCGCCGACGTGTAACACTTTGATGAGACTGTTGCACGCTGCAGTGATTCTTTGCTGATTGTAGATATCGCCAGTTTGTACGATGGCCCGAATTCCCTCTAATCTGGCTCAAGTTGCATAAAACCTGGATTGTACAAAAAGTAGGCACCTTGGTCTGGCTGCTAAACTACGGTTCTGGATAAGAATAGATCAAGTTTTTACTACTCACGGGAAAGCTGTATGGTGCAAAGTGTGCATCAACTTATGCTTTCCAAACGATTTTTAAAATGTTTGTATTATTTTTAATTTTTTAGAAAATTTGTTATAAATATAATTTCGTTTTATGTAAATGTGTTTATGTAAATGTTAGAGTATTTTAATGTTACAAATTATATTCGATTTTACATATTAATTACATACTCTTACTGTTTTCATTACATATCTATGAACTTATTTTTACTTTCCATACATCATATTCTTGCGGTCTCTAGTCATGAGCCAGGTATCTAGTGACCTACCTGCCACTCCGTAGCATTTGTACAAACCCTTACTTTTAAGTCTGGTGCCAATTTCTCTGGACGCAGTGCCCGAGAGCTCTAGTAAGCTTGATACCTTAGCCGCGACTTTGATAGCCCTGATCTAAATTTGACAATTGTCCGTTGAACAGAGTATATCCGTAAATATGGCTAAGTGATCAACTTATAATATACCAAAAGCCTTTACTTTCGCGTAGTAGCTTCGTAGCAATTTTTGATACAAGAAAGACAAAATAGATGAATATGAGTGAAAGTTTCCGGTCTGGTAGGCCGTGGTCCAGTTGGCATTGAAGAGCCAGACTTGGCCGTGAAAGCCTACGATGCTATGTAAAATAGATGAAGTTTTATTTATGAGTGATGAGATATTTCATCTTATTACAATCGTGGGAAATGTGATTAGAATAATGAATGGATAATTAATTGTTGCATCGTGACAAAATATTACGATAATATAGGAATAAGACTTATTTAATACATAATTGCGTCCACCTTACCGAACGCGTGTGGGAAACGTGTTCCAAATTTGATCAGCATGTCTGAAATTATCTTCTGTTTACGTACTATAATTTGAGTATACTGAACAGTTTAACTGAATAAGCAGTCAACATTATAACCTTTATTAGTATTAATCATAATTTAAATATAATTACCTCGACACCTATTGATTTCCCTCGCCTTCTAGTAGAATGCAACTTAAGTTGATGCAATTTGGTTCAAACTAGTAAGTACATATTAAATATAAAAAATAGTACTTACATCATTCAATATTTAAAGGGACAAATTGGTCTGGAATAAAAATAGTTTGTAGGACAAGTTTGATAATTTTAGGATTTTAAGTTGACATCTCTGGGGTGAGATCTGGGGTGATCAAGAGGGTTAGCATTGTTGTATTCGTAACCTCAAAATTAAGTTGAATAATGGCGAGTCAACTTGAAAATTCCGTATTGGTTGAACAACGTTCTGTGATTTCGTTTTATAGTTACTAAATGTGAAAAGCAGCTAATATATTATCTAGAATGACTAAAATGTGTGATGAAAGTTGTGTGAATCGCGGGAAATTTTTCCAGTGAGTAGAATAGTTCAAAAGTAGAGAAAAGACTGTGAGTGATAAACACCGTTCTGGCCGCATCAGTAGGAAAAGTCATGTTGACGCTGTTTTTGGTAGCTGTATTTGCATTTTTTACAATTACCTTCAAGAACAACGTACAACAAACAGCCAATATTACTTAGATATGCTTTTGAACAAGGTGTAACCAGACATGAGGGAGAAACGGTCTGGATCTTAGGGAAGAGATGTGATTCTCCAGCAAGACAACGCACGTCCATGCAATGCTCAACAAACACACGAAACCATCGACAAAAGGAGTTGGGAGGTACTGCCTCATCCTCCTTACAGCCCCGAATTAGCACCATCTGATTTCCGTTTCTTTGGTCTACTGAAGGAGGCATTACGTGGGAAGAAGTTCCAGGATAATGAGGATGTCAACAAATTTGTGGGAAATAGATACTAGGAACTAGATCTAGGAACTAGATAGAATACAGATGAAAGCGAGTAAGTTTACCTATAGAGCTAATGCAATAAAAAAGTCATGGGAACCTCTAGAAACGAGAAGAAATAGGGCGAGGCTTTGCGCTCTTTATAAATCGTACGTAGGTCAACCAGCTTGGAAGGAAATTCAGGTCAGACTAGAAAAACCAAATTATTTCAGCCGGGGCGAGCACACCCACAAAATTCGAACAAAGAAACAAAATTCCGATCTTGGGAAATTTTCCTTTTGTAACAGAACAATTAGAGATTGGAGCAGTTTACCCGCAGCAATTTTCAAAGCTTTTCCTCTTAAGTGTCCGAAGTTTTAGAAATACGTTAGAACAAGATAAAAGTAATATATATTAAATGAGTAAGTGCTGTGAAGTGCGGTGAAGGACTGTGAAGTGCTGGTCAGTGTAATTCAGAGGAAAAGTCGTGTAGTGTTGTCGTGTAGTGCAGTGTAGTGTAGTGTAGTGTAGTGTAGTGTAGTGAAGTGCAGTGCAGTGCAGTGCAGTGCAGTGCAGTGCAGTGCAGTGCAGTGCAGTGCAGTGCAGTGCAGTGCAGTGCAGTGCAGTGCAGTGCAGTGCAGTGTAGTGACGTTTACTGAACGCGATCAATGAATTTAAAAAATCTAACTTAGCCAATATTTATGTAGCTTGTATTAAATTTTAGAATCACCAACATGTAATTATTGGATATGATGACAGAGTTGAAATAATTGTTATAATACTTAATATTAATGCTAATATGATTATTAAATCCTCGGTTTGTACTGTACTCCTTTATTATTATTATTATTATTATTATTATTATTATTATTATTATTATTATTATTATTATTATTGTAGTTATTATTATCTAACTGCCACCGGCTCATACGCAATTGTAGTTCAAATAAATGTATGTTCGTTTTCTACAGCATGCTTTGTCAGTAAATGATCGTGCAAATGATTCAGACGGACTCTATTGAAAATTAACTAAATATTTTGTATATAGGTTATATAATAAATATATATAATATAATATATATAATAAATATATATAATATAATATATATAATAAATATATATATATATAATAAAAGGGAATATTTTGTATCAGTTGTCAGAAGAAATTTTACTTACATGTCTATTTGTAAAGACTTGATGAAATCTAAAAGCATCTGTGTTAGAATCGTCATCCCTTAAGGAATAAGTGAGGGCCTTGTCTTTTACAAGGGAAGAGATATCAAAATACGCACTTTTTTATTTACTTGAATGTACTACATGAGAAGTAGAGAGCACATACAAATTTCAGCAGTCCTTATGCACTGGAAGCTCCCAAAGTTGATTATATCCGCACGAAATGTCTTGAAATGTGGGCTCCTACAGCCTTAGTCCATTGTGCAAGTAATAGCGGGGCGGGGCGTTGCTATCGTCTGCCAGGATTTTTTTTTTACAAGGGTGAAATTGGCCTTTGCTGCGCGAGTAGATAGTCCGTCACACAGAAAAGGTGGCCGATTTTATTCTCGCAGAATCACTACTACCATTTGTTATGCAGGAATTAAGTAACATGTAGCAAGTTTTAAAAGGAACAGCACTGGCATCGCAGACTGCTCGTAGTAAACAAAACTGTAACCGTATGTTTCGACGCTCGGTAGTGGAAAGAGCAATGTGGGAACATTTATGTTTTGTTTCAAAGTAGGTAATAGAGCCACAGAAACTTTTCAAATGATACGTACTAATGGTGGTGAAGCAATGATTCGTAAAAACGTTTCTAAGAGGTATGCAGGATTTCGTGATGACAGAGATCATTGACGACGATTCACGTCCAGGAGCGTCAGCAACATTTCGAGTCGAAGAAAATGTTCCAAAAGTGGCTGAAATTGTTCGAAATGATCGTTGTGCATCTACCAGGTTAATTGAAGAGTTTACTGGAATTCCTAAAACAACTGTGCATTGCATTGTGATTGACAATATGTGCCAGAAGATCTGTTGTCGCTTTGTGTCCCGCTCACTCACGGACAATCAAACGCATTGCAGAGCACACTAGTACTTGAATGCACATTACTACTTGGATGTTCTCGTTTATGGGCGAGGATTGTTCGGGTGAAACCCGCAACCAAGGAACATGGTGTTTGTTGCACGACATTGCTTCGGCGCGCAAAAGCAAGATCGTACGCCAATTCTTGGTTGAAAAAGGTATCGTTGCACTTGACCACCATCCTTATTCCTCAGATTTGGCTGCGACTAATTGTTATTTTTCAAACTGAAAATGGCGATATAAAGGACGGCGACACGATTTCTGACATCCAGAAGGCAACGACAACTCTCCTGCTGGCAATTCCAATTGTTGACTATCAGAAATGTTTTGAAATACTTCCAGTTGTGTATTGAGTGACATACTATTTTGAACAAATAGGCATGTTCACTACAAACAATCAACTTCTTGCATTTTATTTCACATCAGTAACCTTTTCTGGGGGTCGAGCCTTGTATTCATTACTTTCAGAAAAATTGATAACTGTTTTTAATTTTGAGTGTTTCGAAATTTTCAGTAAAGTTACTCATGATTAATATCTGTTCCTAATGGCATGCTTTTGGAAATACATATAGTTTTTTATAATATTTTAGTGCAAGATGAAAACATTTAAATCAGATATTCCCAACATTTTTCTTGCATCGACCCCTTTTACAAGACTTGTGTGCTTCATCGCCCCCTTACATTTTCTCTATGATTTACAGCAAACACAGAGATAACACAAAGAATTAGACATAGATTTATTAATAATAAAATGTCGCTTGCCAACGTTTACATAAATATCTCGATTTTCAAGAATCAAATACTTTTCTACTTCTGAGTAGTTAAGTTTATAATTTACATCGGTGTTCAATTGCTTAAAAATGTTGAGAGTTTTTTAGAAATTGCCATAACTTTTCTGCAATGTGGAGAATACTTTTTACGCGATAGACTAAATATTGTGTATATATAATTATAATTTATTGACTTTTTTAAACATCCGAAGGAGTGGGAAGACTAGATTCTCGGAGACCCGGTATAGAAAGTCGAAATGGGAACTTTGTCTGCAGGTACTCAACATTAAATTAATAATTGTAAGTTCAATTACAAGAATACGGATGTCCAGTGGAGAATGTAAGCATGGTAGGAGATTTTAATTCTTTGCCGAACCTTGTCTGCGGAGATATTTACTAGAGGCCTCTGTCTGTGTGGTCTTGGTGAGGTTGCACTGGCCTAGATGTACCTAACACCATACTAGGAAAAGAGGACTCTGTGAAAGAAGGCAAGCAAATTTGTAATATATTATTGTACGATTTGTTACTTTATATCATAAAACATTTATTTGTTCATATCATTAATATATTTTTCTAATCAATAGCAACTTCATCTTGATTATACTAGCCAGTCACCAGTTCTCTTTCAGCTATTGACTCCCAATCGACCCTTCGATCATTATTAACACCCTTCAAAATTTCATAGACACCCTGGAGAGTGATGCCGACCCCGTTGGAGACCCCTGCACTAAGCTAAAAAATACTCTAACGAGGTATGAACTTCTTACATATTTAATCAGAGAATGAAAATTTACAAATACAAGCAAATTTAACAAAATAATACACGTACAACTTAATTTAAAACCCGTACGTTTTACTATCGCATCGTGAAATTTGGACAAAAGCAAAATGATCTACATGTTTCACAATTGTTTAACACTTTCCGAGTTACTGAGTTTGATCTGGAGTTCCGTAACAAAACGATTGTTCTTAAAATGTCTCGTCAGCGTAACCAAACCAACGGACGATAGATAATTCGTGATTCATTACTATAAAGAAAGAGCTTTCTCTCCGTAAATGTGTTGAAATGTTGAACAGACAAATCACACTAAACAGTACAAGATATCATTCGGCTTGATATTGTAACCCGAATTTACTGCAGAAGGAAAATGCATACACGAGGTGTCACTCACATGCTCCATATATTCTTTTTAAATATAGATGACGAATTTTCCTTATGGTGCCGTAGCCGGAAGATACTACCGCTCGAAAAATAGTAGAGCGCTGGCCTTGTTCACCCCAAGCTCCTATGGCTTAAATGAAAAAAATGTTCCTTGTTGGGGACTATTCCTATTCTTTGGCACCACAACCCTCTATGGCCCTTCGCCGACCGGTGATGGGATAAAAGGCCATGGTATCTCGGCCAAGGGATAAAGGGTTAGTGTTGTTAGGGTTTGTGTTGTTCGTGGTGTTAGTTTCAACGTATATGCTAGTCTTCGTAACATTAGGGTAGGCTTTCTAATCGTCCCACAACAATAGATAAGGAACATTTGTAAGGAAGGCGCACAGGTATAATTTGCCTCAGCCTGCCTTGTTGAGGAGTACATCGCTAAAATATGCGAAATGAGGCGGATAATTCAAGTGCTTGGAGTCGTTGCGCATTAGCTGTTCTGAAATGTCTTTATTAATATATCCTCCGTTTTTTATTACTAGTTTTCGACTATTCGCGTTAACAATGACGAAAAAAGTTTGGCAATTGAACAGTTCGCAATTATTATAACTATTATAGCTTTTCACAATTATATTAGATATTATCGCTGTGTTAGTGTTTCCTATTTATAATTGTTATTTTCACCGGATTATGTTTCATCTTTACAGTTCATCTATATTGAATAGTGTGGAATTATACAAATGTTTTAAATCTTGCATTCTAGTATTATGAAAAGCATGATGTAGTTCCAACAGCACACAATTGATTGATTTGTACATGTGCGATATTTCTGTAAACTTCCTGGTTACGGGCATTGAAAATTACACATTATAGCATTTCTGGAAGGAATAACAATTGTGTTTACTGCTGCTCAATTTTGGGGCATTTTTTCAAGAAACCAACTCCCGGCGGATAGCAGCATCACGCACCACATTTACCTGGTGCCAACACGAACTACCGGCTTAGGTGGCGTAGAGCATCAGTTGATGTCCGGGATAGAGTCCCGACCCAATCGAGTCCCGACCGGGAGGTCCTTGGGATCGAGTCCCGACGGTGGCGGTATTTTCGACACAAGGTCCCGACGATGACAGGATTTTCGACTTGAGCTTATTAGCTAGGTCCAAATCAGTCGCTGTCTGGAGGAGAATTCTAACGACCGGCTGCTCTAATTGGTAGTTTTCAATGGTTTCTCCAATCAACACAAGGCGAATGCCGGAGCAGTACCCTAAAAAAGGGTCCGCGCGATCCGCGTCGATCGCGACTCCGCGCGATCTTTTCGTCATCTTCCTCGTCCTATCCTCACAACGTACTTACACACTCTAACACTTACGTACACAACACTACAACATATGACTGGTGACCAGTTGGTTAGAGCTTTTCCCGGCTGGGGTGGTGCCCCGCTGGTGGGAGATACCTGGTTGTGGAAAACTCCGCAAGCCGACGGCGGCGGATCTCATTATCCACTAGGAGAATATTCCTTTGATATAAAACATGCACTACACTTATGCGACTAATGACTTTGGCAGTTGACGCGTCCGGAATCACTAATCAAACTATCAATAAAACCATCACGAAACAAGGCCTGTACAAACTCGCGTTTCAAGACATTTCGAGCGGGTACTAACGGATGGATATCGAGAATTTAAAAAAAAAGGCTTTCAGTGTGTAAGAGCAGCTGGATTTTTTGCGTAACACTTTCCCTGTCATGTGTAAGTGAGAAAAATAAATAAGGGTATATTCCAACATGGCACCCGTTGTGAGTGCGATTAAAGATGAATCGTGAGAGAACTCAAAGTGAATCCTATATTGAGACCGCCTAAGCTGACAGTGTGTGAAAAAGTGAAAAAATATTGTAAAAAAACATCATCTGGAAACAATTCGAAATACTTTGTGTGAACATGAATATCAAGGTTGAACAAACTTTATTTATTAAAAGAACAACAACTCAAACTGATACAATCCATACAAATGTACAAGACGAAGAATCTTGTGTTTTGGAGAAACCATTAAATTCCTCAAGGAGAGTTAATTCAAGTCTATCGATCTAATAGTAAGATTCTAGGTTGGAGAAGACCCGAGGAAGAGCTGAGAAAGCAAAACATAAGCTCACAGTAAAACGTAAAAGAAAATCAGTCACTGTAAGAGGAAACATATCTGCTTCAAGGCCATGTGATTTGCATTTTGTGGACGGCGTAATGGCCCAAGATATGTATTTAAGCATTTTGAAAACACATTTAAAAAGTTGCGCTGAAAAATTTGGTATTAAATTGTCTTAGAACAGAGATCCTAAGGATTAAAAGTCGAAAGTGTGCACGTAGCTGCTTTATAACTGCTCCGAAGTTCTTGATATTTATTTATTTGTTTATTTATTTATTTTACGTCAAAAACAGTTAAAAACTGCGTATGACGTGCTATGGGGAAAAGTGAATTGTGTGTACATTTTCAAAATTCTGTGATCCCTACACTAAGTCATATACTACTTAAATTTTGAATTAAGTCATATATTCCACCACAATCCCTTGTTTAAAATGCTACAGAGCATATTTGGCATACATGAGTGACATGGGGAAACATAATGGTAACCCACATTGAATGTAACATGAAATTTAAAGTTTAGAAAGTTTTTGCCTGTTACTATAGGTGGGCCTGAGTTACCATAAGTAAAGTACAACATAATGTGTCTTTTGTGGTCATAAAGCTGAATTCTTTCGATTAACAAACTTATTGAAGGGTTTCCATTGAATTTCCATAAAAAGCTCAAACATCCAAATTTGAGGGACTCACATTCCCACATACCCTGAAAATTATGGCTGGACATTTCACGGCTTTAATTGCATATCGCAGGACTGATGAACGAATTCCATTAGGAATTGTTATGTTTTTTTAAATACTGCAAAATACTTGAGTAATCTATGCTTGTGCGACTCAGTGATGTTTTAACTAATCAAGGATTGCCAATTAAGTATTAATTTCTACGTATTTTGTTTATTTTTCATATTATTATTAAGTGAATAAGTTGCAGTTTGAGTTGTAGTACGAGTTCCATTTTGCTATACGTTTGTGCTTAGGAACAAATTTTGCGAAGATTGATATAAAGAAGTTGTCCCTACTTTCCCAGGACTCAGTATTTCCTTAAATAAATACAAACGTTAATTTAACATTTAGGTCAGGGAATATATTTGTATGGCTCTGATTCGGTGCTCTTTCGTCCCATAAGTTGTACGAGGTTCATTTTGACTCTCTGAACTATTACAAGTGTTATTCATTTTATGGATGCTTTTTCTAACCATTTCAATTATACATGGTGAACGTCGAGAATATCGAAAATGTATTACTATGATGATAAATTAAATTTTGACAAATTTTAAGACCGAGAAGCTTCATTCACTCGCCCTTTGAGAAATAAATGAGTGAGCATGTATAGTTTAGCCATTTATATCGATTTTATACAATTTATTCTGTTGTTATTTGGCAAAGAAAAATTATCAGGAAATATAAAACTCACTTTAAATAATTTTCCTCATTTACCGTCCTTTCTGGCATTCACTAAAACTGCGAAGTGGCCACTCAGTCTTTATTTATTAAAATAATAAAAACCTTTTTCCATTACGCTACTGGGGGTGGACTTAATGATAAATAAGGGGGAACAAAATTATACTCAACTAGAACATATTTAACTAGTACATAATCTGTATCATATATAATAATGCTTCCTTAATTTGCAAGATTACAAAATGTGAAAATGAAGGGAATCTGCAAATTACGTGTAGGTAACTTAGTTCTCTTAAAGCCAAAAATTGTCAACGAATGTTCTAATATTTCATTCGCAAATATTATTGGAAAAAATAATTAATGTTTTTGATGATTTTATTGTAACTGGCTAGAATCTTATCAAAAACCCTTTTTGACAGGCTCATACGGCATATTGTAAAGAGATATATCTTCTTCACAGACATCTATTCTACAATTTTATATTTTCAAGTTATTAATGGCGTGTAGCAGCAAAACTGCTGCCGTACAAAACTACCCAAAATTGTTTTCCAAAGCGTAGCAAACAAACTGCTCAGGAAACATACAAACTGCTCTTGTTGCCCCGACCGGGAATCAAATCGGAGATTGCACCATAGAAAGCACTCTCTCCATGAGCCACGCGAGGAGCAGATATTTACCTGTCAAGAATATAAAAGGGTTTCTGTCCCTCGGACACTTCCTTGGAGCTTTGATGTCGCATGTCATCCGCTGTGTGGTAAGAAGTGATGCACTCAATATAAACATTCAGTCGGCATGCGGCATACGAGAATAGGCGGAATAACACAATCGAATACATTTTTACATTTTCAGTGAAAATCGAAACTCTTACTTTGTTCTTGCATTTTTTCCTATTTCTCGGGCATCTAAGGACACCATAGACACCTCGCATAGATTTCTTATAGATAGGTTGCTTTCAATTTCAGCGCGTAGTGGAAATTAGTAATGTAGATTTCAAATACTTGTTCTTTTTATTTGGTCATTCTCGTGTGTTTGTGAATTACACACTGTGTATTGTATAAAGGCTAAATTCAATTTTTACTTTCCCGCCTTGATTCTGTTCCTGTTCTTTGGCTCGACAGCCGGCTACGGACCTAGGCAGTCAGCGGTGACCCAACATCTCGGCCATGGGATCAGGGGTTCGTGTGATTAGCAGAAGACATCTCTTCACTCTATAGAGGCAGAGTCTCTTTATCACCAGAGTATCTTTAGCACCTCTTGCAGCTTTTGAACGGTTGAAGTTATTGCAATGCAGTTTTCACGGAAGTGCAGTAGGCAATGAGGCTAATTGCTACATGTATTCGTTTCTATTTTATTACTTGTATTTAATGAGATATATTTGCAAATTTAATTAAAATTCAAACTTTCTTTGTTTTTCATCTTTCCCGTGTTCCTGAGTATATAACAAAACAATAAACATCTCTCACATCGCCGGAGTCTGCATAGTTATCTTTCAATTTTGGTGTACATTGGAAGTTAGTAATTAAGATGTTTTTGGTTTTTCCGGCGTTCATAGATATCTAACGAAACCATCGTCACTTTCCAAATTGCCGGACGTGTTTAGTTTTCTCTAATTTGCGCGAAGGAAATTTTAACTGATTTGAATATTTAGTTAAACTGTTTTGGAGAACAAGTTTCTCGTTTCCTAATTAACAACTAGATATACGTGTATGTACGAGTATCTAGTTTGCATTTTAGGGTCGGATTAATCCGCATAGCCGTCTTCGGAGACCAGAGCTCTGTACTTACTAATATTTATCATACACGCCTGGGGGCAAGGGAGACAAGTGGCCATTATGACGTGTTTCCATCCCCGTATGTAGCTAATTTGACTTGCCTAAGCTTTCTTTCATCATACAGCTTAAGAGACTGAGACGCTTTTTATTATAGCTTAATTTTTGTCTCGGACTGGAATCGAACTCAGGACCACATCAAATAAAGGTGTCCATGATCCACCTGAGGGGCTAAATAACAACTAAATAATTTGCGATTTTATGTCTTCGTACACCTACGGCGGAGGCCAATTTCCAAAGGAAGAGTTTGCAGTAGGTGAAAAGAGCTTCCTACAGTCGATCTCTTGATACAGATTTCTTTGTGAGTTGGTTCCTTTCCTATGACAGATTTCAGATTTAGGAGTTTTAATTTATTTATATTGTTCGCTTTTTTACATCAGATCATAAGGATCAAAGTCATAACTGGTGCTATCAGCGACAAAAATAAATTTAAAAAACGCACAAGTCGCACCAGCGAAAATTCTGCCGTGGAGTGTGAAAAATGGGATTCCGAAGCATAAATAATTGGCTGTTCTGAAACGACATCCGTGCATACTTCTTTTTTGTTCAACGCATGGCATCTGTTGTGTCGTAAGTAGTGACGCGCTGACGATAATATAGTCATAACACTAAGTATGAACCATTTCGGATTAACGTATTTTTGTATTTTTCCAGACTTCCTGGGTATCTTACGAAACCTGCTTAGGTTTACGGCAATATATGCGTACATTCGAAATTAGTAGTAAATATTAATAATAAAGATGTCCTATTTTTACGGCGTTCTTATACGTTACCTAAAAGTAGCCAAAGAATAGAGAAGGACCAATGTGAACAGTATGAGAATCCGAGCGGCAGTACAGCCCTGAAGAGGACCGCGATATGTCGGTCGAAACGTCGGCAACCCCAGGCTTCAACGCGGCGTCACCCGGACAGCCCAGATCATGACTCTGGCCGCGGAAGCCTACGATATCATAAGAATCCAAATAACTGATGAGACAAGAAACACGAAACAAAAACGTATAGCAAATTTATTAATTGTTGTCATTGTGAAAATAATAATTCGTTTTTTCACATGCAGGAGTGTGTTAAGCCCTTTCACATACATCAATTGTATTAAAATATGGTACAAATCGTTTGTACTTGAAAGTAAATGATTTGCAAGATCCGAGCACTACAAGATAAGGCGCTGGGTAGATGCGCAATTTTCGCCCTTAGACCATCTTCCCTCTCAAACCAGCAAATTAATTCTTCAGGAAGTGTGATACCCTGTAAAACAAGGCCTTTAAAATTTAACAAGCATTCAACAGTAAACCGAATGCACGATGGTTTTCCTGCCCTGTGTCGTGATTTACTACGTACTCCATATTTTTTTCATGAAGCAAAGGTTCAAAAATTTATCTCGGGAACCTTGAAATTTGTTTTTATTTTCTTACTTCTTCACTGCACATGAACAAACGTTTCCCAATTTCTTGATAAACAACTTTTTTCCCAATCTGGAAATCTTTTACCTGTGTTTTTTTGTACCTTTTTAATATTTGTTGGAATTTTTTCTCTTAATATAGCTTTGTGCCGGTAAAATTGCTGCACAATATCAGAAATAGCATTGGAGCCCATCTTGAGACTTTTATTTGCTTTATTTTTATCAATCAATATTAAAATCTGTATGCGACGTATGAGGGAGAAGTATAATCTGCGCATGTGCTCCAGAATCTCTTCTCTACTCTTTTACTACTGATAACTGAATAATGAATTAAAGCACGAACAAACGAGGTTACTCAAAATATGAAAAACTAGACATTTTTGCACTCGTGTTATAGAAAACTTATTTGCATTGGTAAATGAACTGTAGTTCATTTCAATTCTGAAAAACACATCTGTAGATGTGTTTTTCAGAATTGAAAACAAAATAGATACCCATACTCCGGGCTCAACTCCTATCTCAACTAGCAAAAGGAGAGCTCAACAAAACGTGGGCGTAATGAAACTAAATATTCGCCTAGAAGCGAAGCTAGGGACTATCTCATTATTTTCTCAATGAATCAGGGAAACTGGGCGAAAAACCTGATCGATACGGGCGTCATCGACCCAGAAGCTGAAATATTACATTACTAGGCATGTTTTTAATCTTATTCAAATTATACGGTAGAAATATTTATGATGCCTTTATACACACACACACACCATCCTGACCGGGGTTTTCGTGGTTTCCCTCAGTCATCCAGACGATTGCTGGGATGGTTGTATTGAAAGGCCACGACCGCGAAGCCGGTGTGGCTAACCGAATTCGTTAACGTGAAGTCACGAACGTTAAGCGAATTCAAGACATCGCGGGTTCCTGGTTGGGCGACCGACTAGGAACCTCGGGTTCTGACGGCGCCGAGGCCAATTGCTCTTCACGGGACATATAATGGTTAAATACAAATACCAATAAAAATAGTCTCTAATTGTATAGAAATTGTTGTGCATCACAACATATTTCCTGGCATTGAAACTTGTGTACAGATTTTAATTTTTTAATGTCAATTGGCTATGTGTTGTTCAGTATTAAGCATTAAGCATTTCTTGTGATGAACTATTGATACTGACACCTAATGAATATGATTCCTAGGATGTGTGTTGTAATTATAAATATCTGTATTGCATGAAAATATATATTACCGCTCTTGTGTAAGTCAGTTTTGTCGAAAAGCACAGATTCGTAAATAAATAGGCAAGGTAATGGATAAGATTCCGAGTTCAACAAAAATGCACTTCGTAAGTACCGTGGGAAAATGACGAGTTAAAATGCCCCCTACATGTCACGAATAGGTTTCACTTTACTGATCATTGTTATGCACTTTATGTTTTAAATACATTCCTTGGCATGTTTTAACTTATCATCATATATTGGCTTTGTTTTGTGATATTCCAGACACGAATAACCAAGTCATCAGAAATGTGTCTCGGGTCTCCTCCGCATGTAGTACATCGATTTTACATCTTCAAATAACGGTCAACTGCGGTAAATCGCCACCCTCTGGATGCTGGAGGGTCGTCCAGAAACCACACTCCGCGCATTGCTATTACCGTCAAGTTCATTGCTCTAAGATGCTTCCTGTGTTTCATGGGTACCAATTTGTCTCCCTCGGGACCTTATAACGGCGACCGCATACTTACCTATATACAGGAGGTTAATATGAGAACAACGACCTCTTGGTTCCATTAGCCCTCTAGACACCGCGGAGCCGCGACACCACTCTAGACAATCTGCTCATGGCAGGATTCCACCGCGCTGTATTCGAATGGCAAAGAACTTTAAAAGTATCGGGAGAATACGCCATGTTAAAGTGCCCTCTACATGTCACAAATATGGTTTATATTATTGATAATTGCCGTATAAATTATGTTTACGTACATTTTTCTTTTTACAGTATGTTTTTACGTCTCATTATTTATTCGCTTTGTTTGGTGATATTCTAATAATGAATAACCAAGCCGTTCTCTTGAAATACAATCTCTTCATGAGAAAATTCTATCGCGGTTTTCTCCGTGTTGATCTAATTTTATCATTGCCTGTTTTTGTATTAAGATATTTGACAGCCCTTGATTTGCCCATTTATCTAAATTAGCATCTTACCCTCTGCTTTTCGTCCATCTTCAACTTTCATTTTGTTCCTGATTTAACAAAATGAGTCTACGTTCATATTTTTTTGCAACCTAAGAAAAAAGAGAAAAGGAGTAGTTGCAGCTTAAATAAACAACGATGCAATTTCTTCTATGAGGTTCCTCGCATTTTTCCATTTCGTAAATAGGCTGCCTATCAAAGATGAATAATGAGAACATACTCGTTCACACAGATACCTGAAACTCCTCTCCCTTCTCACTAGAAAATATTACAGACTGCCTTTCTCTAAATATTACTTTTTTAAACCAACATACAACGGGATAGTTTGGAACATGCATCTCCATAATTTTTCTACATAACCACGCTATATCCCGACTACAGTTTAAAGCAATTATCTTCGTGGTATATTGAAGATATTTCGGAAATTTAGTGAGGAATGTTCAATCGTTTTTGTTATTCTATAATAAAATAATGGAATGTACTTTTGTACAGGTGTTGAGGGTACGAATTCCAAAGCTCAAGGCTACGTGTACAGAGTGCAATTCCAACTAATACATTGCACAATTTTTACTTTTTTTGCGTAAAATAATAATATAAAATATTATATATTAGATGAAATGTGTAGGAATGAATTTTTATTATACGTAAATATAATATGCGTAAATGGAAGTATTACATACTTATTACTATTTTCAGTACTGTACTACTATTTATTTGGAAAAGAAATTAACGCTCTTAAGTTTCAAGTGACGTGACTATCACGCCGCGCTAGCAACTTCCACACCAATCAGTGAGTACTTTTGATTTTGAAAGTGTATATAATTCAGTCAAATGTGAACCGGTCCAGGAGGAAAATCCGGAAGTTTTTCTCGCCGGTTCTATGAAATTGGTGATTCTGAATTTGAATTTGAGGTTTGCAACCTACAGAAATGTCGGCTTCAGGAAGAAAATAGAAAAACAATTACAAATTTCAAACTTTTTTAGTTTTTTGCTTACGTCTCAAAATCTGTGCGGATAATAAAAGAGACTGCCATAAAAAATAAACTAGAAAAAATGTCCTACAAAAATTCATATACGTGATAATTCTTCCGACAAAAAAAGTTTGTCTGCTTCACAAGGGTTAGTCAAACCCCGATTAAGTGTCCTTAAACCTACCACTATCCTAATTCCTTCTCAATTCTGGCCCCTGGGTAGTGACGCAGGAGGGCCTGTGAAGAGGTGAGTACGCAGAGATACTACCTGTTGGTCCTTCTGAAAACTGACTAACCTTGTAGTTATCCCAATGTTGAAAACCAAGCATATGGTCGCTAATGACGTTGCTATTAATGCGAACCAAACCAAAATAAACCAAATAAAAAATTGTATATTAATTTCTCCTTTTCACGAACGGTTCATACTCTAGAGCAGGCATGTCAAGACCGCGGCAAGGTAACAAGCTTACTAGAGCTTGCGGGCACTGCGTGTAGAGAAATTGGCACGAGATTAAAAAGAAAGTGTTGTACAAATTCGCCCGGAGTGGCGGTACGTCACTAGATACCTGGCCTCTAACATTTGGGAGAAGTTAGTTGACAGTTATTGCCACAAATTTAGCTATATTAATTCCCATTTTCTTTTTAAGGCAAAAAATGATCCATTAAAATGAAATAATACATCAGTCCGATTTCAAATTCTCAATTGAGAGTAAAATTTAAGAAATTAAATCAAAAGTTTCTGTTAAAAAAAGCCTGTCCGTACGTTAGCGAGCATTCTTAATTTATAGAGACGTGTTAATTTATTTCACATTATTTCTAAATACAATAAATAACTGAATGGTTTAATAACACAACATATAACGAAAACAAAGAAATTCGCCATTCAAACATATTCATGTCACTTAGCAAGTATGTTTATATATAATATGTTATATATAATTTCGTAAAAAAATGAACATTAAATAGTAATACGTAGTGAAGAATATAAAGATAATACAATTATCGGTTATTTAATAGAAAAAGATGAAGCCACTATTCACCACCTTGCGTCGCTTCAGCATGCGCATTTTCACCACTTTGTGGATTTTAAGGGGAAATAAGTGTGGAGTCAGGGGAAGTTGCCCGTGCCCGTAGGAGCGTCGAGCTCCCCAGGCGGTAGCTGGTGCAGGTAGGTGGTGTAGGCACGGGTTGACGGGCCTGCTCTAGAGCGCGCTGAAATACGTTGACTTATGCTGGCTTTACACTAGCGATAGGTTTCCGCAACATCTTTCAGCTTTTTGCTGTTTCTTGCGGTCATTGATTGATTGATTGATTTTTTTTGTGTTTCCGGGCGCGGAAACTGCTTCGGTCATTAGTTCCGTTAGTGTAGTGCATGTTTTTTTCTCGGGAGATAATCTTCCCCCGCTGGATGGCGAGATCCGGCGCCGACCTACCGTCGACTAGTGGGGTTCCTCATAACCAGGACTCTCACACTAGCGGGACACCGCCCCACCCGGGACAAGCTCTGTGCTCCCGACCGGTCTCCCGGAATATGTGGTAGTGTAGTGCATGTTAGTGTAAGTGTGTGTGTAAGAGGCGAGGATAGGACAAGGAAGAGGAAGGACAGACCGCGCGCGGTCCGTGGCCCGTTTGGTAGGGCACTGCTCCGGCATTCGCCTGATATTAATAGGAGAAACCACGGAAAACTACCGATCAGAGCAGCCGGCCGCTAAAATTCTCCTCCAGACAGCGACTGAATTCGACCTAGCTGAAAAGCTAGTGTCGAAAATCCTGCCGCCGACAGGACTCGAACCTAGGACCTCCCGGTAAGAGCGCGTAAGTTGATGCACTGAGTTACCGCTACCGGTCCTTGCGGTCATCTTTACAGTAGCAAGAACAAGACGGGGCAATATTTTGCCAGAAATTTCGGAGGTAGATTTTTCCGACAAGATATTGCCGATCGTTTTACATTAGAACTTTTTCTTGTCGTGCTTGGTGATGCCACGAGGAAAATGGCGCGTCAACTTAAGTGAGGTTATAGCTCACTCCGACATGGCTAGTAGAAGGCAGAAGATGCGAGTCGTGGTTGCAGTTATTGTGATCAATGAAGAGACACAGAAACGACAACGTTTTGTGAGGACACGTGACTGTATTTTAACACGAAAGGAAAAGAGGCTTGTGCAAATTCGGTTCAGGAGTCTCAATATTTTTTCGTGGACTACGATTCACGTGGGTTTCTATTTAGAAAAAGCGCTATTATTAATTCGGTAAAAAGTTTTATAGTGTCCTTTACCTACTGTTGATGTATTATAGATTAATCTTAAAATCTCTAAATCTTAGATTAGGAATCTTGATAATTTTTAACGTAACAAAATTAATAATTAGTGAGCATCTGTAGCTAAACCAAAATTTGAACCATTCGATAATCAACTATAGAGTATATGTAATATTTATTACTTTATCTATTTCATTAAACCTTTTTCACACACCCATTTTACGAAAAAACGCATATAACAGTTGAAAATAATACGTCTTCGTACTACCTTAACCGTACTTCCTGTGCATCTGACCGTGGCCATCATTGGCTTCTTCCAGCAATATCTAGCTCAGACTTCAATCCAATTCTAGTCCCAGCAACAGCCGGCAATATATTTCCGAGGAAACACGGAAACACGCGTGTTTACATTACGACCGGAATATCTAGCAAGAAATATTGCCAACATCAGAAATATTTATTGCCACAATGTTTACATTGGCACCTTTTCTTGCGAAATAATATTGCTCGCCATTTTCTTGCAAGTGTAAAGCCAGCTTTATTCCTCCTCTGGCTAAAACGGAAGATAAGCCCTTGTCCGGCCTTTCATCTCGCAGCAGAATTCTAGTTTCGCTACGCATGCTAGAAAGAAATTATTGTGAATGAATCAATTGCAATGTTCAATCAGAAATTAAACAAGTGGTGCTACAACATCATGATTTCTCACATTAATTTATAATTTTTGCCTTTTTCGAAAATTGAGGGAATTCTACGAAAATTAGCACTGCGCAATTTTCTAAGAGTCATTTTGTCTCTGAAGAAAAAAAATTGAAAAATAACCAGCCATTGTTCAGAAAAATGTTGAATTGCTATTATTGCAATAAAAAATTACGATAAAATAGTCCTTCTTTCAGAAAAATGTTCTCATTTCAGAAATACAGAGTATGCTGACAATGAGATATGCCCCATTTTTCAGCTTCCTTTGCTCTATCTGTGGTAAAAAATTAACAAACATTTTTGAGCCGTTTTCGAGAAAATTTTACTTAAAAATTGTCTCTATTTCACGCAAAATTTACGAAAAATACCAGTATTATTTACAAATTCAACATGACTTTATTTAAAGATCTATCTTTGAACAATACATTTTATTAACTCGAGAGAGGTTTTAGCCTACGAACATTTTGCCTAAGAACGTTGCTGACCGCCTGAATGAAAAAGGACCCCAGAGAAATGTTTGCTTCATAGGATCATGAATTAATGTAATTCGTTAATTATATGACTATTACATCCTGGATTTCGTTTATCGCGTTTTTTATTTAAAAATATTAATACAAAGTTGTGTAATTCATCAAATATTTCTTGGTGCATTATTGGTCTTTCACATAATGCAAAAGAAATTCATATGCATTAATCAAAGGTAAATGTTAACCTCCATACCCCCTGCCGTTCGTAGGAGACGTAGTTTTCCTTTCTGCTTTTGTGTCCATTTACATACAAGCGATTGTATTATTTTTCCTCTTTCGTCTCTACAAGAAACTTTGCGTTCGCAATGTTGTCTTTATTCATACTTTTTCGTAAACGTCCCTGAACAGTATTGGCTGTAAGAGTCCGACTATTTTTCATTTTTTATTCACTCAAGATGTATGAAAGTTTGGCTGAATGGGAAATAGGCAGATGCTTGTAAAGGAGAGTGTAATGTATGATATTGAGATTAAAAATGGATTCCTTGAAAAAATGTGTTTTTCTACATGTTCAGTAAATATGTTATCTCGTGATAAAAACATACACAATTTTTTTCTTATGTGCGAATTACTGGAGTGTGTTTGACGAGCCTCCCCTCCTTTAGGAATAGACGTTACCATTTACACTCTCCAATAGCTAAGGCCATATAAACACATTAAAATATTAACAAATTAAATTAAAATATAAATAAATTAAGAAGTTATGATATAGACATTATTAATATACATGGAAATATGTTTTCATCAACTAATTGAATTTGTTAAATTACTAAGAAAGATTTCGTAACTTATATTTTATATATGTTAGAGTCAAATTAAATTGGCGCAGCAGCCTCTCGCCCATGTGTCCTCTACGACGGTGTGGGTACAACTTGTCAGAAATTGTTTTGCCTATGCGTCTATCCTCACATAAAAATTGTCCCCTTATCATTTTGTTTGATGCATTTACCAACGCCATCTAATTCTGACATTAATTATCACAGGGAATAAATTGTATCACTGGAAATGGAGGCTATCGCCAGATTTCTGTGAGCAATGCGCCTGTCGACTCTGTTTGTGCAGGAGGGAGCTATGCTATTCCAAAAGCACCCGTGAAATAAAATAAATGAGAATTGACAGACAGCCCATTTGACGAGTGATTGAGTTTTCAGATAAAAGATTAGCGTTTAGATACTGAAAACAATAAGAGTGCGTGCACAATGTTCTCAAACAAAACTACAGGAAATAGCAAGTCGCGGGGTCCAAATTCTCCCACGTGTCCTCTCGCGGGTTAAGGAAAAAACATTATTTGAAATTGTACGAAGACGCCGAAAAATGTTTGAACTTAGGTAATCGTCAGCAATTAAGAGTTCAACTACAAATGAGACCTGTTCCATGTTTATCACCGTGTACTGCTCTATCTGAGTGGGAAAATTAACGAAAAACATTTAGAACCATTTTCGGAAAATTTTGAAACTGTTTTGAGGTTTCATGTAGTCCCCTTAAAAATGAGATATCAGTTTCAAATTCATGGGGCCGCAACATCAACATGATCGTTAAGGGAATATAATGTTTTGTGAAAAATCGTGGCTATGGTTTTAACTAGCTTTGTTCACAGACAGACGGATAGATAGGCAGACGAACAGTAGGACGGAGGAGCAGATGGGCGTTTTGCCATCAACCAATTTTTCCCTCTCAAGGACACCCGAAACGTGGATTCTGACTGCACAACCTGTTAGAGGAAAAAATCCACTACGTGTAAGATTACGATTTACCCAGATTTTTCGGTATCAGGAGCTTAAAATAGGATTTTTTGGTTGAAAAATCGCCTCTTTTTGTTACATCAGTACGTAACTTTCTTTATTCTACGCAAATAATACGCGAGAAAGTGAAAATATTACGTATTATTTGAAATGAAATGTTGAAGTTTATTCTAAAGGAAAGTTATTTACTGTGTTGTAATTAACAAATGTATCACTTTGTCGTAGACCTAGTGCACTACAAGTCGCTTTTCTCACGGAATGACGGTGGCATTGAACAGTTTTCTACTTTCTCGCTACGGATTACTGAGAAAGCTATATAATACTAATCACGAATTTGGGCAGAAAACCCTTATTACAAGTCCCTAGTAACGAAAAAGTAGATAAAACCAGTTGTGAAAATTAGAAAAAAATACTCTAACACGTGGTGTAGCCAGAATCCATGTTTTGTGGGTCTTGATACGGAAAAATCTAATGACGGCAAAGCGTTTGTCTGTCCGTCCATCTGTCCATCTAAGAACAATACAAGCGGCTAAACCGTTTAGTCTATTTTCTGTAATATTGATATTTCTCAATCGATCTGTCAGATGTCGCGACCTCTTGAATTAGATATTTCAATTTTGGAGGGTACTTTACATGAAGCCTCTGGGACATTTTTCAAAGTTTCAAAAAAAAAATTGCCCGTCGTTATCGATGGATTTTTTTGTTGGTTAGTGTTAAGGACATTTAAGGGAATAGTGCAGGTCTCATGTTCGTTGAAAACTCTGATTTTTTGAAAATTGCAAAAGTCCAAATTGTTTTCGGAGTCTTCCTACAACTAAAATAATAAAGATAACGATTTTCCTCTTAATTAAATCTCTTCCTTAAAAATAGATTTTGAAATACGGTTATGAATAATTGTTCGAAAATTTGAGTCCTTCTCGCATGAAAATACGGGTGAGAACGTATGTGCTATTTTAACACCACTATTTTTAGAATTGTGTCCATCACTGTCGAGTCATTCGTAAATGCTCTCGAAGTTCTGTCGACTACAAAATGTTATTGTAAACCAACACGAACTTCAAAATTACTGCTATCGCCGACGATGTTTTTATACAAATAGAATGTGAAACCTCGCAGTAAACATCATTTCGACCTCAATCAGGAAAAGTCTTTCTCGATTGAAGTGTTACGTGTTCTAGTAGTGCAGGCACCGTACATGTCTAGCAAAGTAGCCCAAGTCTTCACATATTATTGGCAGGTATTTTACGCAGATATTATGAGTCTACATTCGCAATTGGCTAATAGTGACAAAATGAATCTGAGAGAAAACAACATCATATCTTATTTCAAAAAAGCCGACCATTTGCTGGTGATTGTAGGCAATGTCCAGTGAATCCTTACATATTATTGTACAGGGAGACCTCATTTCGTTTTATTCTCAAGTTTACTTTACGAGATAGTCATGAACTGGGCTTGAATTCTGGCGGAACGTGACGGAACGCTGTACATTCCATTCACTAAGGCATTCAACGCATTACATTCACCTAGAGCCAATGTTACCACAGTTGGCTACCACAGCTATTAATTGTTATTAAGTATGATTTATAATTATTAACTTTTATTACAAATATATACATTTCTATTAACTAATAATGGATTTGGGGCGTGTTCCGGGACCTAAACTTTTGTAATTTAAGTACTAGGTATGACCGTATCTGATTTTATATTTTTTCTGACGTAAACTTTGTTCTTTAGTTTTATCGTTTCTTTTACGTCATAGTTTTGCATATAGCGGCTGAATGTATTGTTGATGCAAATATTGTATGAACATATTCTATTGTACAGAACATGTCTCATCTCGTTTCTCATGGTTCCGTCATATTGTGGTGATCTACGATCCGGGGTATACGAATACCAAGCGTAAGTTTCTACTGGTTCCGCGAGGATCAGAGTGTTAATTATTTAACATTGCAAAATGATGCATGATATATGATGCATCAAGCATGATATATTGAAACAAAAGAGTCGTCGCGAGCGAACAGGATAGGAGAGGGCTTTTCTCTCGTTCTAGCCTGAAGGGCAAAATGTCACCTTTTTCCAGTGCGCTCTAGCACTTGAAAAGTTTGTCAAAAAAGTGTACATATAAAGCGAAGTTTTTGATATTTAATCGAAAAACTGAAAAGAGTGCGACAGTTTTAGAGTTTTTGTATTTTATTCTGTGAAGCCGACTTTTCTCGAGGAGCCAAATCTTACATTCAAGTTCATCATCCTAAAAGCATAGAGAATCGGTAAAATATAATTCTCCGCTACTTTTTACTGAATGGGGCACTTTTGATCAACTCTTGACTGGGCTATACGGAAGACGGGGCCACCCATATACCAGGACTGGGCTATGCGGAAGGCGTAAAGTGGCCACCCATATATCGGTAATATTATGATATTTCTAGAACTCACGCAAATTGAGCTTGTCATTGATAGTGTAAATGTATAATTAGATTACTTACCATTAAGATCATTACGACACCAAATAAGGTAGTAGAGTAGGCAGGTTGCAAGATATTAGCTAAAATAGTAAAAACGATACACGATATTTCGATACACGAGGTGTTAAAATACAATTCTCACTGGAGATGTTTTAAAGAAGTTTCACGTCAAAAGGAGGGTATGGAAATGTTACAGAATTCGTCCACCGACATAAGATTGAAGAAACGGAACCGGTGAAAAGGAGAAAATTAATACGTGGAATATATAATACTAAATCGAATGCTTTCACAATAGTAGGCTAATAGTGGTCTCAATTAAGAACTATTTCATAGTTTTCTCAAAATTCTTGAGCCATCTATATATTTGAAAAATAAGGTATTCTGTCATGGCAACGTTTGAAGCTTCTACTTAACCGATTGTATTTATTTTTCGTTTAAATGAAAGAATGTGATCCCTTGATGTGTTATCAGTTATTGTTTGTGTTGATTTACCAGCATTTACGGTGTAAACTAATTAAATAAATAATTATTTAACAGTATGCTTATCAGTAGTCAAAGGCTGTGTTTCAATATCGATAGATATGAGTATATCGATAGATGTACGTCCTCGCCGCTTGAAGCGTGTATTGTTTACAATTCGTCTAGGTTCTGTTTCAGGAGCAGTATTTCTATTTTGGTGGTGACTATTTGTTTCAATTTGTTTTCGTGGTGTATTTTGTAGAGAAGTTCGGACAGTGGGTTTTATTCGAGTTTACTGAAGTGAAGCACTTTCGTTTACTGTTGAATCTTAATCTCAAATTTGCTCCAGTGGTGCTCCCTTGAAAGTTGAAAAATGTTGGTAGTGGTCAGATTTTCGTCTCAGTAATGGCAAATTTATATTATACCCATTAAACGTGCTTGAGACACAAAAAGTAAAACAAAAGAACGGGTAAATGTTAGATTATGACAATGCCAATACCAATTAGATGTTTTCTGTTTATTCTTAAAATATAAAGTAATAAAACATACATTATTTTCTAATCCTCACCACTAGAAGGCATAAGCCTTACACTCTGTTAGTTTGAGGCGTGGGAAGTCTCCAAATTTAATTTTTCAGATTTTGTGCTTAAAGTGGCTACTACTGGTACTACTCTGTATGTGTTATATGAATTTATCAATTTCAAGTATTTTTGTTTGTTTATAGTTCAAAATTCAAGACATACTCAGGAAATTTTGAGACATTAATTTTTACACCTCTTTTTTGCTATTATATTTCGGCTAGATAAGGGGATAATGTTCAAATATGTTCCTATAATCAAGTACATAATATGGCTAATAATTTTTCTCAAGGTATATAAAACTTACTTGATTCAAGTCTTTTATTTTCTTTGGGAAAAATGGATTGATGAAAAACCTTACGCCCAGTAGGTACGCCCTGTTTATGAACATACTCATATTTTATACTTGTGAGCAAATTAATGAATTTGAGAAAACATCATTTAATTATCATATAAGAATATATGGTTTTATATTCATCTGCAATTGAATATAATGTATGTGATTGATCGAATTATAAAAGTCATCAATTTGAAAATAAAGACTGATCATGAATCATACTTGATGTGATCGTGTTCCTCGTGCAGTTAGTCTTCATTCAATTCAATACATGGTTGACAATGCAGTAGCAATCAGAGGGAAATCTAGCAACATAAGGAAATAACAGTGCGCCTTCCCCACAAGCAGTAATTGCTTTATTCCACAGACAATCAAAATTGCAGGTCACACAATACCAAAAAACACGAAGATGTTAAAATACAACGCCTAAGAATGAACTACTAAACAGAATGAACACCTTGGCCAAATGAAAGAGAACTGTATACCAAATTCTGCTCGCAAATATCGACGTAATTGAGGAAGTGACTCAGGCAGACAAAAATTGTACTTCCTTTAGCTCCTAAGTACTCTTGAAGACAATATTTGTGATCATTGTAGTTCATGAAAATCTTTGCTGGAAACGTAGAAATCGAATTATTTTAAACAGTTGCCCATTTTCCCGAAATATTGAAAATTTCGTGGGGATATCGCTCCACAGCCCCCAAAATTAAAATATTCATTTTAAGTTTAAAGTCCGTGATATCAGAAAGATCGGAAGAATAATATTAATTTTAGTGAAAATATTATGTAAGGTTTTGGTGCCAGTGTTGTTAACGAATGGATGAATATGGATGGATAGAGACCCCTGGGGGTAAGAATTTCAGTATTAAGGATCAGCAAAATGTGGATTCTGACCATATATGAGAAAATAATTAGCTGCATATTTGAACAAGAAACATCACCTTTTTGCATCGTGGACACACAATACCTAAATTTTCCTGCCATATTAGAAAATATTTTAATTTTAAATATATATGAAATAAAAAAACCAACAATATGAATTCCTAACCAGGTTGCTACAGACCTTAAGTTTAGTACATTTGCTAAAGGGGTTTATAAATATTGACTATTGTCACCAGAGCGAAAAAACCATTGAAATAGGATGAATGTTTCGAAAGTGAAGACATTCTTATTGGGCACTTTTAGTTGTATCAATACGATTCTCTTCCACTCAGATCTGGGCATTGTATTCTCAACTCTTATGGTAGCTTGAGGCTGCAAAATGTTTTTCACGTATCTTGAGGTTGTGGATTTGACGGACTTACGCAGACAGACGGGCAGACAGACATTTTGGTCTAACCAATAACTTTTCAGTGTCTAGGACCCATAAAACATGATTTATGATTACACAATGTGTTACAGGAAGTAATTTACTATACATAAGGACAAAAATTATCCAATGTTTTGGTATCAGGTACCCACAAAAAGAATGTTTCTATCCAAAAGTCGCTTTTTTGCTGCTGCATTTAACAGACAAGAATATTTTCTGTTAAACCTAACCTGAACTTAGAAAGTTCATGCTTTTATATCATTCTTAAGTAAACAAGATTACAAAATCAAGATATTTTTGATTCAGTTTCTTAAATTTTACTCTCAATAGAGAATTTGAAATCGGACTGATGTATTATTTCATTCGTTTTTGCTTAAAGAGAAAATGGGAATTAATATAGCTAAATTTGTGACAATAACTGTTAAGTAACGTTTTCCCAACATGGGCCAGGTATCCAATGACATACCGCCACACCGGAGGAATTTGTACAAACCTTTCTTTTCAATCTCGTGCCAATTTTCTAGACGCAGTGCCCACGAGCTCTAAGCTTGTTACCTTGCCTGCAACCTTGACATGCCTGCTCTATATGTTCCAAAATTGCAAAAGATACAAATATTGCTAGAAAGTATGTGCTTCTGTAGCGCCACTTGTTACTTTCTCGCATGCTAATAAAGTAATATTACTTGGAAATATTATGGAATATAAAAGGAATATTCATGGAAAATAGTATAAAACTGTGACAAAAAACGGCCAATTTGAAACATTATATAGAAGAAGTCGATAAATCTTGATCCTCTAATTTTCCCTTAAGTTCTTTCTCCCACACGTTGTGTTGTCGGAATCAATGTTTTGTGAGTTCTTCACACTGAAAATTCGGGTGTTGGCAAAACGCCCTTCTGGCCGTCTGTCAGTTGCTAGTGCCGAAACCGATCAGACGATTGTTTTCAAAATTAAAACAAGATTACACATTGATCTCTCTGAACTTAACATGAAGTCTCAAAATAATTTTCAAACTTTCCTAAAAAATGGCTTAATTTTTTTAATTTAAGTTTTTCTGGAGTCGAGCAAAAAAAACTCTGCAAAATGGTGACGGTCCAATTTTCGGTGAAGGCCATGAAAGTTTTTGAAAATTGAAAATGTTTTTCAGAGTCTTCCTAGAACTGTAAATTTCATGATAATAGTTTATTTCTTCTATAAAATCTGTTCTTCAATGATAGATCTTTAAATATAGTTATGTATAATTTTCCAAATGTATGAGAATTTTGTGTAACTTGCATGAAATATAGACTACATTTAAACAATTATTTTCTCAAAAACGGCTCTTTTTTTAAATAGCAAAGTTCCCTTACAAACGTTTCGCAGGTCCTATTCAAGAATTCTATTTAGAAAATGGCAAATTGATGATATATATTTTTTCTAATAAAAGTTCAAAACATATAGTTATTTTAGGAAGTTTGTGTACAATTATTTGAAAATACGTGTATTTTTCGCGTAATTGTTGCTGAAAATAAAGACAATTGACAAAACGTTTTTTATAAAAGTAATTGCGAGACTATAAATATGGTATAGACTCAATTTTCATAAAGACTCCTAAAATTTTAAAGGTTCCAAAAGTTCACGATTTTATACACTTCTACTACTAAAGCTAGTCGTTTGTTTCTCAATACAATATATTTCGTAATATCGGATCATTAAATCATTTTCTGGAAGAGTTTTTAAGAATATTAGTTGTTTACACTTAATTTGAAGTTAAATCGTGAATGTTTTCACAGACACCTTAAGACAATCTTTTGATAAAAAGATCTTCCTTTTTCGTTCAACTATTCCTAATAGTCGACCATAATATGAGTTATTTGGAAAAGCTCTAGTTTCATTAAAACTCGTTAACTCTTATTCGTTTAAAGAATTGTGTGTTTTGTGGATGTGGTTGGGCATATGAATAATTGTCGAAGAACCCAGCGGTCGAATATTTAGTGTGTTCATCGAAAAAAAAAAAAAACACGAGTATGTCCTCGTTTTCAGATTCCAGTCCGGGCAAATATTTTTGCGCGTTGGAAAACTTGCAGAGGCATGTGTTGGTTTAATTATACGAAGTGAAATATCGCGTCTCTATCTGCAATAACATGGAATAAACATCTGTTAAATTTTTGGTAAATTTGGTGAAATATTCCAAGAAGGAACACTATATATAAACTCGCCCCTATGCAGACGTATATCAAGTGCGTCGTAGCAGGGATGTTGATGATATCTTTGATTTAGGAGACAGTAATTTGTTTTTTCAAATATTTAATTAACATCAAAACAGTTACAAATTGTGTGATGTACTATGGGGAGAAGTGCAGTATGTGCACGGTCTCTTCAGATGTGGAATTTTTGTCCCAACCCCAAACCATATTATATTCAATTATGAATTCTTGAATCAACGAGTGTTTTTGGCAAGAATTGATAAGGAAATACGACGTGAATTGATATGGAAAACGATTATTTGAATAGCTACAGTCCCGAAACTGCTCAAGAAACGTGATAGGTAAAACACATTTCTGTCGAGAGCAAAACAAGGATCATCTCAGCATACGTTCAAAAGGTCGGGGAAACCGGACCTAGAAAAACCTGATTGAGATGAAACTAATTGACCTAGAAGTTGATGTGCAATATTTTTGAGGTTATAATATACGATATATTTAACGGCAATTGAGTACAACTCGGTAGTAGTGATAAAGCTTTTTCGTGAAAAATGTTCTTTGTAAAAAAATGTTTTTGTGTAAGTGGTTCGTTAAAACATATCAAACAGAAAGAAATGGCAGATTATTGGCATGTTTGAGTCTCATAAAATCTACACAGGGATTACAAATTGTATGCACTTTCCAAGGGCGTATTGAACAGATTGTATGAAAATTAAATGCTTTCCGAACCATGCTTGATGCTTCTCAAGGGAGTCGCTGAAGAATGATATCCTCTAAATTTGAGAGAGAATTCGTTTCAATGAGCAAGAAACCAAAAAAGATGGGCCTTGAAATAAAGAATTGACTAGAGCAATTCTTGGAGAGAGTAATCTTTACGGATGAATGGCGATTTGAGTTGTGTCCAAGTCGAAAAATAAAAGTTAGGCTAAAGTTTCTTCATCGTACCAGCTGTGCAACTGTTAGAAGATTCGATATTAATATGACCTTGAAAAATTGTTGAAGGGTCAAGACAATGCATAATTCTTGGTGGTTCAAAGAATAATAGTCAGTTTTGTACAGCAATGGAAGAAGGGGTACTACCTTTAGAACAAACTTGCTCGGTATCCACGTTATATTTTAGCTGGAAATTCCATTTCCCCACCTTTCTATTAATCCACTGTCACGACTATATGGTTTTGTGGAAAATTATCGAAGTGCTATGCTTCTTGCTACCTCACCCATATTAAAAATCACTGGAACTGTGTAGATACCAAATTGGGAAAAAATGAAACCATGAACGAAGGAAGAATTGCGTTTTTAAGTTTTCGATATCTGGCGTCACGTCGTCCGAGAGAAGTGCGCGAAACAGACCGGCACAATGCGAAGCAGGATCAACTAAAGCCGAATGCTAAATAAATGTTAAACATTTTACATAGGTTTGCTATTTTTGTGATTTTTGGTTAGTAATATTAAGATAATTAAAAAAAATCTTAATATCCTATTGTTGTTCTTAAACTTTTTGCCACCTATATTTTTTAAACTTCTGAGCTTCGTATGGAAAATAGATTTTTTAAAGAAATGACATAAGTATAATCAATATATAAGGTGCAATATAATATTACGGTACATTGGGTGGTGTTACACTAACACTAGTTTCTTCAACTACTCTTGTTTTTCTTAAATTTTATCTATTATTATAGTTTAATTTAATATATTTGCAAAGAATGTTTATAAAATTTAAATATTGTTTGGTTGTCCAAACTAGACGGGAAAACATCTCTCGCACTGATGTTCAAGACGCCATCTTGTAACCGATAATCAGCAACGTGTTGCACGAGCAAACTTTCGGAAGTGGATTGGATGGCAAATGCAAGCTAAGTAAGTTGCCGATGCATTTCGGTGTACTATCAAAAGATTGCCTTACTGGAATTTGATACCAATCGAATCACCCTAGAGCTGTTAAATAGATAAATTTATTATGGGATTATCAACATATGATGTAATTGTTAGCAGGAGTAACTGGAGAATATACGTTCTCTCGGGGATGGCTTCCGTAATTGAAAAATGGCAGGAGCCTCAGTATATTTGAAGCGTCGTGGGGAACAAACACCCTGGGGCATTAACTACGGTGGGCAAGATGAGGGATGACGGCGTCTTTGCGCCGGGCTGGCTCTGGGGACCAGCGCAGGGGGACGGGGGGGACGGGCGGGCCGGGCCCGGGATCGGGGCCGGGCGGGGCCGCTCGGAGGCTGCAGGGAACGGCTCTTGCGGCCACGGGGAAAGCTGGGCGGGATCACGGCTCGCCGGGCAACCACACGAGGCCAGCCCGGCCCTCCGCCCTCGGTCCTCGGTCCTCCGCCCCCGTCCTCCACGCGCCCGCTGCGGTCGCCGCCGCCTGTCCCGTCGCGCAAAGGAGTCGCCGCCGCCGCCTCCGCCCAAATTTGGGGGAAGCGGGCGCGGGCGCGGCGGCGCGCCCGGCGTGGACCGGCGGGAGCGGACGGCGACGCGGGGGAGGGAGGGGAGGGCATGTGAGCTCCTGTAACAAGCGGGGCGTGGGGCTTGCCACGGGCTGCGGCAAGTTTCCCATAGGAAAATTATTATCGCTCGATATCTAGCCCTATTGATCGGTGGGAACATGCAAAGTCATTTATGTACGCGCGTATCCGGAGGATTTTTCAGTCTGAAAGCTGCATACGGCCGATGGGGTCCTTTATGAGCTGGGTAGCTGGTTAAGGAGAGGCCGATTTACAGCGAATGAATTTATTACCGAGTAAATTACTGGTAGATATTGTTATTGTTGCCAGAGAAAAGGTTTGAATTTCCTTTTCCTTTCCCTTTGGCTTGTAGTAAACATATAGGGTTTGAATGTTAAAAAAATATGGTATTAATGTATTAATAATTCTAGTTCCACTGTCGTAAGTCACATGAGACGACAGGAAGAGCAAGTTGCAATTGCGTTACTTACCTCCACCAGCTGACATGAGTTACAGTTTATCTAATAATGATGGTCGTTATTATTATGATTACAACCGTCTTTGTTAGCAGTAATTATTTACTTCAAAAATTATATTTCTTCGTTTGTTTACACCTTACACTAAATTTTGTTGCACAATTCACTCGACGGCATACGGTTGGCGTAGACTAGTTTGCAGGAAACATCTGGTTCTGTGAGTTTTGATGTAAGTTAACACATCCTAAATCTATTAGGTATTGAAATCTTTCACTGCTACAATGCTCAAAAGATAATTTTTTTGTCTCTGAATAAGTTGAGTAACAGCAGTCCGAAACTCTAAAGAGGGAAGAAGAAGATTACAGAGTTAGGCAGCCTTCGTATACTCGTATGACAATCTGCAACGATACAGTAATTCTCCTAATGAATATTGATTTCTGATGACTGTCATTACTGCGGAATTCTTTCCATGTAGTTAATTTATTATATTCGTTCCTTTGACTATTATATTTTGCAGAATGTTTAATTAGACTGGTTAATGGGAAATTTAGACTATTTGAGAACTTCAGGAAGTTAAAATTTGTTCTGTAAATACACGAAGTCTATCTGAAATTCCATCTTTAGAAAACTATTTATTTTCGTGCAAACTAAACTGGATTTGATCTCAGTATTCGAATGCAAATAGTAAGGCAAACAGCAGAACATTTTCTAAGAAGTACACTCGCAAAAAATATTTACAATGTGGTTACACGCTACATAACAATTTGTTAAAATCCTAAACTATCTTGAATAAAAACAATGATTATTTTTACATTTCACTGACTTTCTCAATTTAATCTGAATTTTTACAAGACGATATTTGATTTTATTTATTTTCATCAAAGAATAATGAAAACTGTGAATTACATATAGGGGAGAAGTGAACTCTGAGCCCTTTTTGGGGTGTACCACTTTCTACGTGATGGTGTATTAACATTTCTCAACTCATAAAATGTTGAAAATGCGCTTGTTTGTAAATACAAGTTAATAAAAAATCAAGTCTTTTGCAAGAAAGTTCTTATATGATAAACAAAATTTCTTTCGATACTACGGTAAACTCTCGTCAAAAGTTTGGGAATATTAACACTTCCACCTAAATAAACGATGTTTAGTGAAAACAATTGTTTTCTATTTTTCCACATTGTTGATTCCGAATTTTAGAAATACACTTGGGATAGAACGAAGATTTATTGATGATCGAGTTATAAGCATAACTGCATTTCGTCTAAGTAATCTAATCTTCCTTCGAAACTACTGATATTCCCAGTTGAATACTTGCAAAAACAATAAGAAAAATGTCAATTAATGATTTTGTGCCGCGCTACTTTGATATGTATAATAAGTTTTTATAAAGTTTATTTATAGAAAAATGAATGAATAATATGTAGTTCTAATTCTGAACAAATTTCCTCGGAACTTCGCCATCTTGAATGTGAAAAGGGAACGAAAAAGTTTCACTTATTCAATTCTTGTACATTTCAAAGATATGGGATGAATTTAAGGTACACGGAGGAGATTTTGAAAACCGAATGTGTCTGATGGGTTTCTTTTAGATTATTAATATTAGTGTCACACAGATACTCATGGTTAATTTGAGGCAAGGCGCATATTGACATTAACAAAACCACAATTTTTTTTCAACTTTTCGATAGTCTTAAGACTGAAATTTTTATTAAGAAAAATAGCAACTGCTTGTTGTCGGGGAGGCTTTTGCAAGCATTCTTTTTTTGTACCGTTGAGAGCGATCTAATACTTTTTCGCACTGTTGGAAATTGATTTTGACTTTCACTGTGCTTAGATGAAGGGTGACGTACAGCAACTGCTGTATTGGAAATTGACACGGCGTTGAATACCCTGTAAACCATTTGCCTGAATGGGCGAACAATGATAAATTGAATTACGTTTCAGTGAACACTTTGTAGTCTGTTTAAACGGAATTCAGACCAGAAGAAAACGACTCCCCTTCACTGTTCTCGTGCATTTTAGTGACAGGTAGAAAATAGAAAACATGTCTCAAATGGTATTACATAATGCATATTCCCCTTATCAAGAAAAGTTGCCACATATGTGTACTGGAAAGGTATTGAAAGTTATATGAGATAAAATCCGAGTGGTCGAATATCTTTTTTCTGAATAATATTTTAGACGCTAAGAGAAGGTCGATATAATTTTTGGTATTCACAAATGTTAGAATTACTCTACACTTCTGTAGAATTATTGTGACTATTGATATCTGTTATTTGATCAAATGATCGACTCAAAAGAGATTTTCTTCTGAGAAAAGACAGAAACTTCTCAAACTGACGGCATAACCAAGGGCACACTAGTTTGCATTGGTTGAATCTTCTTCTAGACCGTTTTTCAACTATGCAAGAAATGTGCGTATCTTTTATTTTAAATGAGGTAAAACTACATTGAGATTTGTTGTATAATAGAATCATCGTTCCTTCTCATTGTCTCATGAACACTGCATATCCTAATTCCCACTGATTTATGAACGCATTCGGATTTTGACTCCTTGCATTATGGCAAACATGAGAGGCGGCGCACAGAGATCCGGGAGGCATGAGCCTCCAGTAATTTGTAAGGAGCTTCGATCCCCCACTCACTGGCCGGTATTGTACAGCCCCTTGCAGGTACTCGCGGCGTCCCCCATCCCGTCGTACGGTCATTGAGGGCGGGTGCCCCTCCGGTGCCCCGCGATGCCCTTCGGTGCCCCTCCGGCGGCCGCGGCCTGAAAGGAGGAGCCGCTCCGTCCAAGAGGCGCTGATTCGTGGCGGGGGAACGGGATACAAGTGGCCGGCGGATGAGGAACAACTATATATAATTTGCCGTTTCTCAGGTGTCGAATTATAGTGCATCTCCATTTGGAAGACCATGGCTCCATGGCTATGTATCACGGCCGGTTCCGTGTGGGAGGTTGACGAGCCATTGACCCTACTCCCGGGGTGAATGATTGATGGAAAGGGATACAAGTGCCACGTTGAAAGGCAGAGTAGTATCGTGCTGCAGTCCGGGAGAACCCTAATTCCCACCCTCTCAGATTACTATTAACATTGAAATGCATCGTTCCGCTACATAATCTTGGGAATAATGTATTTTTGGAAATATCGCAGTATATTACTGACTATATTATCCCTAAAAAATTCTCTATAATATATTATCAGTCTTCGCGGGAATATAGTTCTGAAGACTATTGCCTTGTCGCTGTTGCTGTTGACAGGCCTTTTCATGTGCTTCATTTTGGATGTCTCATTAGCAGTTGCACAGCTTGGTGATCCTCTAAAACATTTTGTGGAGGTCTTCCTTTCTTTCTCTCAGTAATTTTGACTTTAATATATTTAAAAGTCATTGTATCTATTCAAGGGACTGCGGAAATTTGCTTTCCTGTTTAATTTAAGAGGCAAAGAGAGCAAAGTCGCTCGCCTTTCACCAAGGAGGTTCAGGTTCGATTCCCGTCGATTCCCGGACAATCTCATGTGAACTTTGTTTCAACAAAACGGGATTAGCTGCTTCACAAGGGCTGATCCAACCCCTGTGAAGGTTCCTAAACCCTACCCCTATCCTATTTACTTCCGAATTCTGGCCGCTGGATAGTGACGCAGGAGCTTGCAAGAGAGAGGCGCGTACGCGGAGATGCTACCTGGCGGTCCTATTGACGACTAACGGACTACGTAATAGAGGATTACTCCCTAAGACATTGACTGTAAAAATATAAGTAACGGAACTCATAAGCGCTCAACGCCGGATATATATATATATATATATATATATATATATATATATATATATATATATATATATATATTAATATCCATCGGGCATGTAAATGATGAGAGATTTCTTATCACAAAACTTCCTCTAAAAGCTTTTCCAGTCCAGACCGTTTTGCTTATTCACCTTTAGCGACGCATTTATAAGGGTGCTAGTTGTTTGTTCTCCTGCTGAAGTAAGATTCAGGTGTCGTTTCTATAAATCTGCACTCTCCACACATAGATTTATAAGAAGTATTGATTTGTAATTTCAGGTTATAATTCGTAAACATTTTCTTATTTGACTTGATTTGATTCAAGGCCTAATAACTGGTGCAATTTCATACAGCAGAATCATTTTTCTTTCTGCATAAGACGTCTTTGAGTTTTCGAAAATCGAACATTTAGAAGTATTGGGAGATATGTGCTGTTTTAGCACCACTAGTTTACTTTCTTATCATGCTACGTACTCAAGTATCGGAGGAAGTATTGTAATGCTGCAGGGGAAACTGGCGATTTTTCGTGAGAAAACTCATATTGTAGGTTCCTTATATCGAAAACTGGATAAATCTTGTTCTTATATGTAGTAAATAACTTTCTCTAACACGTGACGTAGTAAGAATCCACTTTTGTGTGTCCTTGATATCGAAAAATTGGGTAACCGCGAAACGTCTGTCCGTCCGTTCGTCCCACTCGCTCTTAAACCGTTCAGACGATTTTCTCAAAAACTGATATTCCCCCATCTATCTGGCCGAGCCCTGAGAATTTGAAACGGAAATTTTGATTTTTGCGGTACTTCACGTTAAGCAATTTATAGTTTGTCCCTCAAAAACGACTCCAGTTTTTCCACTATTTTTTTCTCACTGAAAGAGAGCTTCATACCTTTATAAAAATGGCGAAAGTCGCATTTACGGTTAACTCTCAATTTTCAAAAATTGCAAATGTAAAAAAAATATAAGAAAAACTGTTGGCTGTTGTAGAAGTACCCATTGAGATATTGTAACTGAATGCGCTATTTCCAAACTGTCATATCTCCATCAGCTTCTTGGCGCGCACACATTCTTGGAAAACGCCATATCTTAGTCTGAGTGACCTAGTCAAAATAATGGGAGAATACGCACCTGTGTATTTTGAATCAACGAATAGCAAATATGATGCGTCTTCATACGTATCAAAGCTGGAAGAATATTCTAAATCAAAGTATGAGTTTAATTTATTTCCGTTGCCTCTGATATTCCGCTGATGATCCACTACTACGATGGTTTTGACAGTTCGGAGGTGAAAGCTCCGAGACCGAATCGAAAGGCACATCGCAGACATACGAGAGTCAACGGTAATCTTTGTACTCGAGTCGCAAATACACTAAAGTGTCGTCATGTATAGTGAATAATGAATAATAAATGTAATTGAATTGGTAATTGGAGAAGGAACAATATTATAGTGAATTAACTCGACTAGAATTGACGTCCAAGGTGAAGGTCCATGTTTGAAAAATTTCGAACGTTTGATACATTTGATGTATTTCCCTCCACTATAATTTTCCGCATTGGTACCACTTCAGATCATCGTGTAAAACAATGTCATATACCAAATTCACACGAAGACGCTAATGGCCCTGCTATTGTACATGGTTATGCGCAAATGTTGATAGGGGGAACTGTCAACGGTGAAAACTATTTAAAAGTTTTACTCTTTTGCACTAGGTAGGACGATCGTGTGCATAAAACACGTCTTTGATCGTAGAAGTCCTTACAAAACGACCCGATGCTTCTGTCTTATGGTGTCTGATGCTGCTGTCTTATGGTGCTTCTAATTCTTTACTGTGAAAAGCAATGCAATGAGCTGACGTTCGGTCGCCTTGCACACTCCGGAAAATAAGGTGCTTTTACTGTACTGAAACGTTGCACCACGTGTTGTATTTAGCACCAGGTGTAGGCAATCAATAATATTTTTGCCATGTATTACCGTCGTTCATTAATTGTTGTAACGTTTAATCTTGCTCCTGGTGTCTAGTCAATTTACAATTATATAAGACTGATGTGGAAATAACTTCATTGTCTTCTCGTGAAAGAGTGTCGGCCACAACGTTTTCTTGTTCCGAAATGTATCAAATACGTGTTTGAAACTGCCATTATAAACCTTAGTTGCTTTCCTTGAACTGGGGGGTAATATGCCTTGTTTGTGCTGGAAGACATACCACCAGAAGTTTATGATCAATATAAATAATAAATTTAATTCCTTCTAAAAATGAAGAAAATGATGTATTATAGTATAAGCCGCTACATCTAGCGATAATATGCAGGTGAAGCTTGTTGCACCATAGGTAACTTCAAGGAAAATACTAAAAATTATCATTTGAGCTCTCGTTTTGTTAAAGAACGGCCCCTATGATTAAGAGAGTAGCATCAGTTAAGAGAGCCAATGTACTTTATTTTAATAGGCCTGCCACACTAACTTTGCAGTAGCTCTCTATCCCTTGAAAATATAGAAATGACCCTGAATATTGGCTGTATTGAGAATGAAATTTTGCTTAAAACCATTATACCTGTGGAGACCCTTTAAATAGAGTGGACCATGGTTGAATACCTTGTTCATTGAGCAAATGACCTCAAAATCGGACTTACGATTGAGAAAATATAAATTTTTTAACTTCAAGCAAAATTCCATGTCGTTACAATTTGACGACTTTTCTAATAGTATATGACAATTAGTCTTCTTATAAAGATAAAAATATCAAGATGTCAATAAAATAAGCAAAACAAATGTCACAACTCTCGGCTGCAGCATTGTGTCGATGAACTTGAAAAAAACAGGCCGCTATTTCTCAATCCGAATCCCATCAATCGAATTTCGAATAAACCGAAAATATAGTTATTGCTGTTGGGATAGTATTACTTAAATCGACAAGAATATGAGAATAGTCTTTGGTGAATTCTAGCGTAGTCAACACGAGAATTTATTCCCGTGAGCGAGTATTAAAAACTTCAATATTTTTAATTAAGAATCTGACTGGTATAGATGTTCAGAGCCTTAAATTTGCCATATCGTCTCCATACTGTTATTTTTTCCGTGTTATGTGCCCGGGAGAACTCCATTTAAATTACGAGTGATACCTTCATTTATCATTAAATCAAATTAATAGTTCGCTGCTGGTAAAACGTCAGGAGCCAGACGGCCTAAAGGACTGAAAACATGTTGACCACGTGATGTACTTCTTCATAAGCTTCTTCATAATCTGTCATATGACAACGGAAAGTTTGGAGACCTGCGGAGACTGTTCGAAACTCATTAAAAGCTGCGAAAAGCATGAAAAGCTGCAGACAGTATAGTGGTAATACTAGGTTGATGTGATGGTTTCTTAGTGCCCATATTTGTAATTTGAACAAAAAGTATTCGTGTTGCACAATCTAGTACGAAGAAGTAGTGGGCAGGAAAGCCAGCATCAATATTGGCTTTTACCTTAAGATTCCAGACGTAAACCATTTGTAATCTAATATGAAATTATTCAGATGAAGAGTTTCATTCCCGTGTGTAAACAGTCCCATAAGCAGTTCGTATATGGTAGAGAGATTCAGATTAATTTACAATACAAATCAAAACCTGAAAAAAGGTCACGTCTGAGACGGAATCGTCAAGGAAATAATACCTTGTCCATTATCAAAAAATAATACGCCACTATTAACACATTGGGGCTACGTTCCTTACCATATTCGCTACACCGGATCGTTTTCCATACGAGTATAACTGCAAGGTGGTGTACACCTGTGAACTTTATTGTCGAATTTGTCATTATAAAAGTACATACCAATCGATTATGCTTGGTTTACGTTTTTGTGAAATGCCTGCTTGCGAGAGCTGGGAAGAACTTTGTCGTGTTCGTTGATAATTGAGGCCAAAAGCCTTCTGCTGCAGATATCTTATGAGTTCACGTTTTGTCATGTGTTTGCCATCGGGTATGTTGCATTATAATATCTTCAACTTCCAATCGTTTTCAAACTTGCTATAATATGATAGTACTTAGACAAATCTGATGTTATATGTTATGAACAATGTCTTGGCTTGAGCGAATCAAAGGATGGTTTTGGAGTTCCCGAATTTGGTAATTTTGGAGTTCCCGACACAATATGTGTCGCATTAATGTTCTTATATCAGTTTCAGCTCTGGCAGTTGTTTGATTTGGACTTCCAGAGCATAATTGCTCTGTCATTTTTTAATAATTAATTATAGTGTAATAATTAATACGTAATAATTTATCTTTTACAATTTGTTTTGTAAACATTATTAAATTATTGACCTTATTTTTAGTTTCTGAAGTACGGTGTTCTTTCTTTCGTGCGGGTCACCAATTATAGTGTGTTATTTTACCATACTACCGTAATTAAAGATAGATTAAATAAATTGTTGTGTTAAATTGCATGTTGCACGAGTCACATGATAATGAACTGCTACGAATGATGATGATGATAATAATAATAGTAATAATAATAATAATAATAATAATAATAATAATAATAGAAGAAGAAGAAGAAGAAGAACAAGAAGAACAAGAAGAAGAAGAACAAGAAGAACAAGAAGAAGAGGAAAACAGTAAGTGAAAATCTCACTCCAAAGCGCATTATGATCATGGCCGTACCCGACGTGTGAGATGTAGTTCACTTCTCTCTGCAGTGTCGCTACAAATTGGTTCCCAAAAGTATTAAACAAACATCATGTGGAATATTTTAGGGACAAAGAAAACTAACATTTCTAAATTTTGAATACCATCCTCTCATTTCCCTCATTTTATAAAAAAAGGTTTTCTTTCGAAGCTACTTATGCATACCGTAGGATCTTTTCACAACAGATTGGATGAAAACGTGTGTTTAATACTCAAGAATAAATGTAAGTGTAATATAGATAATATTTTACGAAATTTGAAATTTTTGAAAACAATTCTATATTACTAATTTCCAATGATCGCTGAAATTGAAAGAAAATTTAGCTGCTTGCAGCCACGGGAGAGGTGTCTACGACTTTGATAGATACCCGGAATCTCAAGAAAATCCAAAAAACCGTATTACCAAATTTCCTCGCTGGCAGAAATTAAAAGAAAACTATGCAGCCTCTAGTCCTGTGAGGGATGTCATTGGTTTTGACACAATTCGAAATTTGTACTCATTCAGATCGATGTGTAAGTTACGAGGATATCTAGACTAGGGCAATACAAAAAGAATTTAGCATCAAAAAATCATAAACAAATACGTAAAAAGAGATTTGAAGGATTACAGTACAGAAATAAAGATAAACAGAAGCTTGTCTTTGGTAAAATTTTGGTCGCTTAAGTTCATAAATGAAGACCAACATCTCAACAGAAAATTGACGTTTCAACTCTTGTGCATTGTGAGACTTGTGTATTTCCTATGTGGAGTTCAGACGAAGAGTTATCCACAACAAGATATGAAATCACTACTGGTCTACCAAAGAAAAATGAGAAAAAATTCTAAACATCCGATTGAACATGAAAATGGATTAAAAAGTTGAAAATAGATGTTTGAAGGTCATAACAGCTAAAGTCCAGCATCAAAATTGAAGTGAGCAGGTCATGTGGAGAGAAGACAAGGTACAAGATGAACACATCGTCAAGAATTAGGAGAAACACGGGAATATGGAAACAACAAGTTAGCAAAATAACATGAAATTTTCATGAAAAACAATGCTAGAAAATGTTTAGAGTAATAATTCAAAATAATGAATACAACAGAAAAAGTGATAGAGAAAATAAAATTGAAAAGTGAAAAGCAATAAAGACAATAAAATAAAGACAAAAAATTGAAGATGTAAGTGGATTAATTGTGTACACCTAGCAGTGTGTATAAACAATGACTATAACAGTAAAAAGTAGTAATTATATTGTTACAATATGAAATCCCTAGCTCAGCCGTGGAGAGAAGCAGAGCCTTCTGCACTGGCAGGACGCTCGTGCCCTACGGGATCAAATGGGATTATATTAGTCAATCAATTAATCTGTCATTACATTTTTGTTTCAGAATCTTAGCATATAAATAACACAAGAATTTTCTCTTGCAGAAGAATACTTTGGAAACATCTAAATTCACAAAACGTGTTAAAAGTAATTTTTCACTTCTACCATCATAATTGTCAAACCCCGCTCGGCTAGCCGTCTCATGGTTCGGAATCAAAAGCGCAGTTCCTACGAGGCTAGCTCACTGACAGTCCTTTAGACAGTCACTGACATATTGACTGTCTTTAGAGGACTGGAGTCCTGAAGGCGTCTGAGGAGAAGTAAGTTGTCAGGAGTGGCCTGTGAAAGAAAAAATATCGCCTAGAGCGTAGGCTTCTGCGGCAGGAGTCAGTAGCGGTCTGGGAGATGCTGCATCTTAGGCAGCATGTGGCGTCTTCCGGACTTCCATGCAGCTACAAAAATATCGCCGCCCACGGAGACTAAATATGTTAAGAATGGGCGAGCGTCTTCTTTGTTAAGTCACGGATTCAAGGAGCAATCAAAAGGCAAGACACATGAATAAATGCAGCGATGGTTCCTTGTTTACTTCGGAACAGGGGCTCTCGGAAGGGGGGGTTCACCTGGGACAACATGCTCCAGGCCCCGAATTTATTCGGACCCAGAAATTATATTTCATTCAAAATAAATCGAATATGTATTTACTTAGAATTAATATTAGTAGCCATAAGTTATTTACGTTGTTTGGAGAAATGGATTCTTTTTTGGGGGGGAAGGCGGGGGCGGGATTTTGTTTGATATAAGGGTGCCCTGAGGGTCTACTGCCACAGGCCACTGGATGTCCCTGCTTTTGAACGGTGAATTTAGCCCAAATGTCACGTGTACTAGAGTAAATTGATTATTTGCGAAACTAATGGAAATAACAAATAACGGATGAAGCGTTACAATTGAATAAATACCTTTACAAAACTGAACCCCATAAAAGAAACTGAAGCTAACGCGTATGCCTTCCACCGGCAAGGTTCGATTCCCGACCAATCCATGTAGAATATGCAGTGGACAAAATGAGCTCGCGGCGGTTTTCTCGGGACTGTTCCATTGACGAGAGTCAGGAAAAACAAAAGAAACAGAGGCAAAAAGAAACTCGAATTGTTCCATAATCATTCATTTCATCATACCATCACCGGCAATTCTTATTCGATCATCACTCTGGATCTCGATGACTTCGATAGTTGGAAGGCTCGTAAAATTCAATGAATGAAATGCGCGAAATTGAACTGTCAAAGACACTTTTCGTATACAGATCCCACGATTTTCATATGCATATTTTGTGACTTAATGTTGCATTTTTTGTTGAGTAGTAAATTCTGTTGTTTATCAATAAATGAAATTTTAAATAGTTTTATAATATGAAAAAAAGTTGCAACTGTACTGCATATAGCTTCTTGGTCACCGAGATTCCTTCGTGAACAGAAAAGTTTCACTGCACTTTGAATAGTACAGATGTGATTAAACATTTATACTTTTGTGTGAGAATACACGAAAGGCGGACATAAACCACAGCACAGCTGTTCATCATAGTTCATAAAAATCAAAGACACTGAAAATCCTAGTGAATTTTTGAATGTTATTTAAAAAGAGGAATATTGTTTGTGGCAGAAAAAAGTATCTAAATGTAAACCCATAAAGGCCTTTCAGTTTCTTCAAAATATCCGATACCTAAACTAAACTATACACCTAAACTACTCGATTATTATATCAACATTTTTGCCAGAGATTACATTGAGAATAATTGAATTCCTACTTTCGCGTCATGTAGAGGAAACTTTTTGATTTCATGTTTTCAATCTGCACGTTCAAATACTAAAATTGAAACTGATGCATTTGAACTTTTTTGAAGCGGGAAATAATGAAAGATTTAATTTTTCTGAATCAATTCAAAAAGTTTTGCATGCATAAAGCAAGACTTTCATCTTTTACATGCAACAAGTATTTGAATCTCTTCCGCTATTTGTCAGTAACTTTGAGCTCAAACCCAAAACACTCCAAGTAATGAAATTATATACTAATTAAATTAAATGTTTCTGAGAACATACATATCTAAATACGGAAGTGCTTATGAAATCATTATCCAGTTTAAATGTGTTACAAAATATTTTCTTCCAAGCCATAATTAACAGGAGATAATTTTATTTGTCCTATCTAGAAACTTCGAAATATATAATATGTGCAAAATAAAGATTTATCCGATTTGTTTACACAAATTGAAAAGGTACTAATTAACATTTATAATCGCTGTGAACTCGCACTAAAGGGCAGTGGAAGAAAACCTTAACAACAAATAACACGGTACTCCGGATTGATGATTCAATGTAGCGCCAACAATCCAATTCGTAAAAAACTCTCTTCGGAATCATTTACGAACTGCCGTGAATCACTCACACACAATCCCCCACGACAACCATGACACTAAAAGACTTAACTGTTTGGATCATGGAGCAAGTTGACTGCAAGTTGTATTGTGGATTTGTACCACCGGGGAGGAACTATCTTGGGTAAATGCCAGGATTGGAAGATTAGAATATCATAGGATGTAGAGTTGGTTGGCTGAAAGACCTTTGGGATGGCCACACTGCGTCAGGTAAAGAAGATTATAGTAACAATTAGCCTACTAAATAAAACTGGTGGTATTACATCACGTACTTTCTCGCATTATTTGTAATGGTTACGTAATATTATAGTCATAATGGAACCTAAAAAGTGTCTAACCTACAAAAATGATTATGCCCAATATGTGATTCAAATTCAGGTAATTAGGTCACTCAAGCACTTTACTTATCTGCTACATCAAACTCCTGAGTTTTCATGAAAACTTTCCCGACGATTCAAAGCGAAAGTTAATCATCGGCAATTTCCAAAAACTCAGAAAAATTAATGAAAATCGAACCGAGAAATTATTTTTCAAGAGTACATTTCATTAAAAAATCACACTCTCCAGTAATGTAGTTGTAGAAAGACGCCGAAAAACTTTAAACGCGTGCAATTTTCGAAAATTCAGAGTTTTCACTAAACTTTTGTTCTGTACTATTTTTCTAAGCGTATTTTTTCCTATACGAGAACAATTTGTTGTAAGATTTGGAACTATATTCGAGAAAATTTTGAAAATTTGTTTGAAGCTTCGTGTACAGTTCCCAAAAATAAAATATCCGTTTCAAATTTAAGGGACCATGACATCAGTCAGACCAATTGGGGAGTAGTGTTGTTTACACGTGAACAGAACAAATAGTTTAACCGGCAAAACAAGCTAAAAAAATAATAATAACATTGAACAAATCTGAATCTGAAAACATTCCTCAGGCTCAACTCAAGTAATCAGAGCTTCCTCAATTCACTGGAGAAGGATGCGAGGAAAAGGGAGGGCGCTCCGTCTATTGCACTTGCGTTAACCACCGCTCCGCGTGCGAAATACGCGGTAGGGAATCCAAGGGCATCCCAATCACCTCTCTGAACGGAAAATTATCTGCCCGTTGAAGGTAGAATAAGCAGCGTCCACTTTGTTCGAGCACATGAACTGACAGTGTTATTTCATATTTTAGACATATTTATATATTACAGACATCAGTTATTTCATATTTTAACTTTTACAAAATTGTGATGATGGACGTTTTTCATTCACAAACAAAATTTGGAAAACGTACAAACGTCGAGTTCAAAATATCGGTGTTAAAATTATCGGCTTCAATCTATCGATATTTAAAATATCAAGGTTTTTATAGAAATGTTTTGAAAACATCGACATCGATATTGCATCCGTAGTGGTGTAGTACATGTGTGTAAGGGGTGAGGATAGGACAAAGAAGAGGAAGTAAAGTTCGCGCTCGGTCCGTGGTCAGTTTATTAGGGAACTGCTCCGGTATTCGCCTTGTGGTGATCTGGGAAACCGCAGAAAACTACCGATCAGAGCAGCTGGCCGCTAGAATTCTCCACTATACGCGGAATCGCCAGAGTTTGGAATCCTACACAACAGTTGTGTAATACTAACGGAGTAGCATTGTAAATATTGCAGTAACTTAAAAAAAATACGTGATCATCTGTGTCTCCGTAGAAAGGACTACAAATGCAGAAAATGTTTAAAATGTATATGGCCTTGCCATATCTCAAAAACTGTAAATATAGTAAGAAAAAAGGACAGGAAATCAATGTAATTTATTTTCAAATAAAATGTATGTTTAGTTTATTTCAATGTATGATTAGTTCTTAAATATATAAAACGAGTGGAACCCGGCAGACGTTGCTCTGCCCTTCATCTCCCTTTTTCTCCTTCCCTTTCCCTTTCTCTCCGTCTCTCTCTTTTTTTCTCTCTGGCCCTGTCTCTGACTCTGTGTGTCTCTGTCTGTCTCTGCCTGTCCCTGCCTCTCTCTGTCCCTCTCATTCAAGTTAGTTTTCACGTCTCTGAGCAGGTGGGATAATATAGAAAAGCACCAGACCAGCAAAAATGTAATAAAGTGTTCAAGATGGTCTCATCCTGCAGATTATGGTGTGAGAAACGTTTCATTGAGGCATTCGGATTCAAATTTTAGTTTCTAATGCCCTAGAACGTGTCGTTTAGGAGTCATTTAACGATATAGATTCAAAAATAAATAAATAAATAAATAAATAAATAAATAAATAAATAAATAAATAAATAAATAAATAAATAAATAAATAAATAAATAAATAAATAAATAAATAAATAAATAAATAAATAAATAAATAAATAAATAAATAAATAAATAAATAAATAAATAAATAAATAAATAAATAAATAAATAAATAAATAAATAAATAAATAAATAAATAAATAAATAAATAAATAAATAAATAAATAAATAAATAAATAAATAAATAAATAAATAAATAAATAAATATAGATTCAAAAATGCTGGTTGCATTTCGCATGAATATTTACTTTTGTTCTACAGCGCCATCTAGTGGGCAACAAAATCAACAGCACATAAACCATATGGGTGAAAAATCACGTAAATGTGACAACTTTTCATGGAGATTGGTCACACGGTGTCGAAGTTACCGCTCTTATATATACCAACATCCCATTACATAAAGATTTTACTTCAGTTATATTTCAATTTTTTCTGGAGTCTGCCATTGCCCCACCCCATTGGCGTTCGTCGGGTACCGAAATAGCACTGATATGCAACAGGTAATCCAGTTTTCTTATTTTTTTATTAAGAAATTTTTAATTTTTTATTCTATTTAAGCACGCTTTATCAAACAGTTTGAATTATGAAGACGAGTAGAAATGAGCGATTTTGGAAAGAATTGGTATGAAAATATTTGGTCCAGTGTAATTAAAACTATTTTCAGAGTTAAATCAGATACAGATTTGAGATATTATCCCAAATGTTCTACGTGAAGGAATCGGCTTATCGTGAGAAAATGAACGACTATTTTAATATCTACTGTTCGTTCCCTACAGAGTTCACGAAAAGTGTAGACAGTAAAGATACATTTATGTGCACAAGCAAAAGAAGGGACCATCTTGTCATAGGCTCAAAGAATAAGAGTCATGGATCAAGATATTTGAATATCTGCTATCTTTATAGAACTCATGAAACGGCACTCTTTTGCAACTAGTTAACACAACTAAGTACGAAAAGTAATAGAAAGCAGACACTGAATACAGGATGGACGAACACACCAAACAGACAACACTGAGCCAGCGCTGGACTCGCCGGTACCAGCTTGGTAGCTTCGAATAAAGAGAGCGCGCTGTGTACCAATCTGCTGGACGCTCGAGGAGAACTAGTTTTATAATGACTTGCTTTTCGTAGAAATATAGATTTTGGCTGCGATTATGCTACAAATGATTTCTTAGCAAACTCATACCGATTTAATAAGAAGCTTCACTATAATCCTATTGCTTTAATGAATCCATTAATGCTCTAGTGTTATACTAACTTTATTTTTATTTATTTATTTTACGTCAAAAAACAGTTAAAAACTGCGTATGACGTGCTATGGGGAAAAGTGAATTGTGTGCACATTTTCAAAATTCTGTGATCCTACACTAAGTCATATACTACTTAAATTTTGAATTTTGAAAAAAATAAAATTCTGTAACAAATTAGTTTTAATTCTAAAGTAGAAATTTTGAATTTTGAAAGGGGGAAAAAACAAAAAAACTCCCATGTAATAAAATCTATTTTCAAGGATAAATAGCAATAAATTTTGAATTTTGAAAGGGAGAAAAAAACAAAAAAACTTCCATGTAATAAAATCTATATTCAAAGAGAAATAAGCAATAAATTTTGGCTCTTATTACTTCCTGCCGCGACAACATGGAAACGATAATTTGAATAATTGTATTTCCCACTGAATTCTAGAAGACGTGCACAGAAAATGAAGTTACATTTATGTCCAGAAGCAAAACAAGGGGCCATCTCAGCATTTGCTCAATGGAGCAGGGAAACTGGACGAAAAACCTGATCGAGATGGGGGTCATTGACCCGGAACTTCATTTTGACTTATTTTCGCAGACAAAAGACAAGGGTTTGTTTGACACTAATGAGTAACATTCTTAACTAAGACTTTAACGTGAAGCAGAAACAAACTTTTGGAATTACAATTAAAATACAACAAATATACATTTTCGTTCTAAATCTTCTTGCTTTCTTTCCCGTTGCACCAATATTCACGTATTGCGTATACTTCTTCATTAGTGTAGATTTAATTTGCCCAAATATGATTATCACCACTTCCCAGAATCCGAATTCAAATGTCAGAAGAACATGTTTGAAGTAAGAAAATACAATTGTAAAATTATTACCGGTGGTACCAAGAAGCTGAAGTTGAAATTGCGAGTGTTTTTGCAACTTTGGAGAGGTTTGAATATAACTTCTTACATTTCTATATTTTCACTAAAAACTTGGCATCAATGTATTTTGGAGATCATTCAACAGCAGAGTATTTTGAAAACACTATTTTGACTGTTGATGCCTGTCATTATCATTGTCAAATAACTTAGTACGGCGATGCGTCCAGGATTCTCGTACATTGTGTTGAATCAGTGGCGTATGCGGGGCGCCCCAGAATGGCCGGCTGTTTCAGCGCTGGCGCCGGAGCTCTGGATTTCACAAAATATTGAAGCAAAATGGGCTATTTGGGGGTATCCCGCTTTCACACTCGTCTTTAGAAAATTTAAGGTAGAAGTTAGCAATTTTTTTATACAATGATTGAAAATAAGAGGGCGTTCTCCGACAAAGAAGTTCTCCGACCATTACAAAATCTCCTGTATAAATAGTATGTAAATACCATTTAAAAATTCCTACTTTTGTTAATTATTATTTTCTGAATCATTTTTTCTTTAGTTTCTAGAACGTCTATTTCAATATTTTCATTAAAATTTTGTAGAGTAAAAAATTGTTTATGCCAAAATAATTATAACCTAAATAGTTATAATCAGCCAGATTGCCGAAAGAATTAGTTACCTGCATCGGGATTCGGACATGACTCAACTGGTTTACGCCTATTCCTTTTATCATTACTTTTATCACCTACCGATACGATGAATTCTAATGTACTGCATTTGTACATACTGCATACTGTACTGCACTACTTAAGCCAACTGTATTGCATTTTATACGATAATATGGGTTGCGAAAATTGTTCATAAAGTAGAGTACATCAGGAAGTCTCTCCCCATTGAGTCGAATCAGGGCATCCTATTAAAAATTGCATTTGTAGCAACTAGATCACTAGAATACAAATGAAAGGAACAACACTTCGACTGTCTATTATGATTAAGGGCAGGATTTTTAGGTGATGCACCTACTCACAAAGCACATTGGGAGCTTTCATTTTTTACATCTAAAATGTTATATATAACCCAATAGAAAACATGCCATAAACTTGCCCTGCACCTAATTTGCACATAAATCACCCCACTGAACCTAAATAGACCTTCTTCCCCTATTTCCCCATCTTCGCATACAAAACACACTTATTTTGAATGAACACATTACATGAAATATATTGTTTCCAGTTAAATCAAGTAATGTGCAAATTGCGCCCTTTGCTACTCTTGGCTCCAAAATTACGTCTCAATTTTTTACATCAGGAGAAGAAAAGCGAAGGAGAACCACTGTCGTTCATTGCCAGTTATCGCGAAAGTGCTGTCTTTTTGACCGGAAATCTTGCCAATTTCAAATGTGCTTTAAAACGAACACCGTTAAGATCTGATGTATTTAGTATGTTGCTATTTCACGTCTAACATTTGTGCAATTCTGATTGCAAATCTAATGTTTTCTTAACCGATGCCTTAACTAAGAGCTCGATTTTTCCCATCGTGAACTCAATGACATCTTTCAAGCAAATACTATAGCTCATCGCACTCTATAGAGTTGGTGAACAGAGTTGCATACAATATCAGAAAGAGTACGTGAAGAATAAAACGTCGATAATGAATTCATATTGTTAATGAAGAACGTGCTTACTAAATGTCCTCCAAATGCTCTTGTGTACAAAGAAAGAACAGAAACTGACGATCTCTGTTTACCACCTCGTAACCATCTCGCTGAGGAACGTGGTGACACCATTGTGTGTTTTATGCTGAAAACATTTTACAGAAGTAATGAAATTTGTTAGTAACGTAGACGAAGATCAATCGGTTGCATCGGAAAAGCTGAAAATATTTTGCGCTATATCATTATGGAAAGAACTCTTGTGTGTCCACTCCTTCAAAGCTCTTGGGGCATCTACTAACGTGTTAGAGGAGGGGCATCTGCCAGCCGCTGAACAGGGGCGAATTTTCACAGAAGCAAAGAAGAGTCTAGAAGGATTTACCCTTCGGAAATTGGAACTACACAAAACCTGATGAAAAAGAACATTGATGTTGTGAATCTGTTTAAAAAATGTAGTATGTAACTTCCCCATTTTCCCTCAACAGTTCATGTGGATTTGTCAAGTTATGGTATAAAGCCATTTAATATATTTGCACCTAAATATCCACCTGTTTTTTATATATATTTGGCACTTATTTTAGCACCTAAATTAGCAAATGTTTGCACCTAAAAGTCCTAAATTATGCTCCTAAAAGTTCCTCTAATTTTGATTGTGGTGAGTAGTCAAGTTACGTTTTCAAACTGCAGCTCATGCTGCAAACGTAACTTCTGATGCAGGCACTTTCACCAGCAACGAGCCACTGCGGAGAGACTGTCCTGGAACGTTATATCTTCGGAATGTTTCGTTGTAAGTGATGCTAAAATGTTTCCATCCGCTTCGTCTATAAATGATGTAAAACCATCAGCGTTTGTTTCGAAATTATATAATTGAATATTATTTAATATAATTTTGTAATTCAATAGAAACCGACCAGTTTTTGAAATTAGTATAAGAGTGGGAATTTATATTTCTAATTCCAAATAAACAGATAAATTGACGGAAAACTAGGTAGTCTCTGGCCATGTGAGAGGTGTCAATGGCTTCGGTTAATACTCAGGGAAAACTGGAAAAGTTAAAAAACAACGGATTAAATTTTGCAAATATTCAATTATGTTAATCTGCAATTTTTGATATCTGATGTTACAAATATATTTTCTTGGACAAAGTGTCACTACGTACGACAGAACTGTTGACGTGGGACAATATGGACAGAAGATTCAGTATCCACCCGTACAGCTTTAGAACATGCAATTTTTCTGCTCCATGACTCCATTTGACTGTAGCGTTTTTCTAATACTGCTAGAAGATACTACTTTCCAGATGAAAAATAATACAAACCGTAAAATTTTGAAAGACTTAATACAAGGAAAACTTTCGGTATGCCACTGATCCCCTCGGTTTATACGTCTTGAACCGATTATATTTATCGCCTAAGGACCCAGTTAAGGGTCATCAATCACCTAAAACCGTGATGCGATGTCTGTTCCTTCGTGACTTCTATGAACGTTTGTGCATAGGACTGTTGCACCATGTCGGTTTACAGTCTATCGTCGCTGTTTCTATACAGTTTATAACTCATTTGATTGATGAGTATTCTTGCATGTTTCTCCAAGGCCCAATGCAAGAACATTGGTTGCTTCTCTGGGTTTGACAGTTCTCTGCTGATGCCACTCTCCTTGCCTGATTATACTTGATGCTCTGAAATTATTAAGTACTCATTCTTTCGGGTTAACGTAATTGATTTGGAGACGTTTCATTTGTTTTTGAGCAATGTTGTTTTGTCTGTGGTATCAACATTCCGCATTCCTACTAATATCTGGCTGTAAAGTATTGTAATGAAAATAGATCGGAGAGGGATTTTTGTAAACTTATGAAGTAGTAATGGAATTTTACAAACTTGTGGACAACACGTAAAATTCATTGGTCCACTTAGTATCTCGTGGGAATTTATTTCTGTATTTAAAATGAGACAAAAAGTTGAAATTAGGGAAATTTTTATATTATTTGAATGTTGCTATTTTATTTACTTTCTATCTTTCTCAATGTGTAATTCTTATTTCAGCGATAGTCTTAAAGTGTTAAGAGACAAAACAAGCATCATAACGAAGCTTTTAGGACGAACTGTTCTGTTGTTAAGTACTTTCAATAAAAATCTCCTGTCAAATTAATCAGCTCTCAGTTAAAAAATACGGAGATATTACAATAATATGGAAAACCAGATTGTACTGTACTTTTTATTCACTTCAGGAATGAGTGTCACTTACTGAATACTTTCATATCTATCTCAAAACTAGCCCCATCATTGTCTTGCTACTACTGGCCAACAGCAGCAGAAACGCTGCTGATCAAAACTACACGAAATAATTTCAGGAAAAGAAATACACACTGCTCAAGAACAACAAATAAAATACTCTCGTATAGCAGTGAAATCAATTAAATAATTTAAAACATAGTTTTCGCGATACTGCACTAACATAGTGTATGTAAGGATACACTGAACAACAGAGTTTTTGTACGTATTATTAAGAATATAAAAAAGTTGCGACTCCCAAACGCAAAACGTGATCAGGAAATATGTAAACGTAGGTGAATTCTTCCTGGAATCTTTGATGACGCATGACGTAAAGCTGTCGTAAGAAGTAACACATTGAGATTTATAAACGTACCTGCGAATTCATTTACAAATTCTGCGATTCTGTACGTTGGGAGTGGTCTTCTTGGCAGTATTTATTAAATAAAACATAGTGAAAACCAATTACATTTCGCCTCGTATATCATTCATTACTTTATTGAAGTTTTCAAAATAATTTTCTCTTTCGTTGTATTACTCATAACTAATGTATTTTCTTAAATAAATCTATTTAGTTTTTACCTGTTACTTACATAGTTGTATTAATATGTTGGGTGGAAAAATTTGTATTTATTTTCGAAGGAGTACAAACTTCATGCTCTCATGCCCGCCTTTTTTGATATTTCATTCCTTTTCTATATTCTAATTACCGGTAGCGGTAGCTCAGTGCATCAACTGATGTCACTGCAGTGCCTCTGACCGGGAGGTCCTAATTCGAGTCCTGACGCCAGCAGGATTTTCGACACTAACTTTTCAGCTAGGTCGAATTCAGTCGCTTTCTGGAGGAGAATTCTAGCGGCCGGCTGCTCTGATCGGTAGTTTTCTGTGGTTCTCCGATCAACACCAGGCCAATACTGGAGCAGTACCCTAACAAACGGGCCACGGACCGCGCGCGATCTGTCCTTCCTCTTCCTTGTACTATCACACACACCCTTACACACACACACACTTACACTAAAATGCCCCACACTATCACATATTCCAGGAGACCGGTCGGGAGTTTGCAGCTTGTCCCAGCTGGGGTGGTGCCCCGCTGGTCTGAGAGTCCTGGCTAGGGTGAAATCCCACTAGCCGACGGTAGGTCGGCGCCGGATCTCGCCATTTGGTGGGGGAAGATCACCGCCCACTTCCGAGAAAAAACATGCACTACACTGGCGGGACTAATGACCGAAGCAGTTGACGCCCCGGAAACACGAAAAAATCAATCAATCAATCAATCAATATATTCCAATTCCTTCTCCTGGTGCATAGTTTCAGCGCGTTTTTTGTTACTTGTTATTTTTATATCTTGCCTACTTTGTGAATGCAGATGGCGAACGTAATTCAGGAAAGGGTAGTTTATTGGCTTCGAAAGATTTCCGGATTTCCAGTATCCATTACGGCCGACGACGGGCGGACGCCTCTTGCCCAGTGTCTCAATCGTTCCGGGATTCCAGTAATGGTGGCGTTCGCGGCAAGTGCTGTACCGATCTTACTGCGAGTGTCCGACAGGTAGAACCCCGAGTGGCAGTCGAATGTTTTTTCTTTCTCGCCACACTAGGTACTTACGTACAAAAGAGAAAATATTGTAATGCTTTAGCGTAAAGTGGCGGCGACGCTAGCCAAATGCGTTTACTACGCTCCGTGAAGTCACGAAGGTTAAGCGCATTCGAGACTCGCGGGTTTGTGGTTGGGTGACCGGCCAGGAACCCCGGGATCCAACGGCGTCGAGCCCCTGGCCGAAGGGATAAAAGGCACTGACTGACTGCGACGTGACGAGACTTGACAATTATTAAAAAAAAGTAAAAGCCCATTAATGGAGGATTACGCCCAAGTGTAGAGCGCTCAACGCCCCTTAAGGGACTTGGAGACGCGTTGCGTCAAGATGTAGACGCAACAAATTTAAAAAAAGTGTCCATTTTAAGTTTCAAATACAATTGCGAAGTCCTGATAACAAAGGGGGTAAATATTGCTCCTTTCCGCATTTCATTGCTTGCTCTAACACGATGTGTAGTCAGAATGCACTTTTTATGGGTCCTTGATACTGAAAAATGTATTAGCGGCAAAATATATCTCCGACCGTCTCTTGTTTGACTGACTGACTAACTGCTTTTGGTCAACACAAGGGCCTAAACCGTTCGGATAATTTCCTCCAAAATTGATATTACCAGATCGACCTGAACGAACTCGAAATTCGATGAGTTTGAGAAGGATACATTGATGTTTGAGGGTGCTTTACATGAAACCTCAACATAATTTTCTCAAAAATGGTGCTAAAACGTTGTAGTATTTTCCCTTCGGAATAGCAAATGATGCGAGTCTTAGATTTATTTTCGTTTAAATTTCTAAATTCTCGAAAATTTCAAAAGTTCATTTTCTCGGCGTTCTCCTACATCCGCAAAATTGAAGATAGAGAATATTTCCTTATTACTTCAACGAAAAGTCTTTAAAGTCCTGCACATTTTTTCAATTCTATAAGTAGTTTTGTTAATTTTTCGTGAAAGTTTAAAAAAATTATTTTCTCAAAACGGCTCCATTTTTAAAAAATCCTTTGATGAATTTAAAAACCTTTTAAAACTAACGCAATTTCAGAAAGACGGTCAGGTACACGTTTTGTCTTCATTCAATTTTTTGGAATAAAGAACCCGTTAAATTTTCTGTCATGTAGAGAAACGGAATTAAACCTGAAAATGCAAGCCAATTCGAGCACTTCATCGCAAAGCCTTCTAGCCAAACCTTTTACACATTTTCTTTATTTTATTTTGAGAATGTATTTATTACTGTGTATTATACCTTGAACGTAATATTTTGTGAGTGTTCAAAAGTATTTGAAATAACTAATGAAGAACGAAATACAGGTATTGAGAATAAGATCATCAAATGAACTTACATTATTTTATAGAGTACGCCAGAAAAGTATCTCCGTCTCTCCGATCCGAATCAAGACCTCCTATTAAGAATTGCATATATGTTGGTAGCAACCAGATCACTGGGACACAAATATATCCAGCCTCTAATATGGTTGTGGTGAGTACGCAATTTATGTTTTGTTTTGTTGCAAGCTGCAGTTCGTCCTACCAAGATAATTTCTAATGCTAAACATTCTCACCAGCAAGTTGCCAGTTCGGAGAGACTTTCCTGGCGTGCTATAGTTGGATGTGAAATAAATCCCTCGACTTTTTCCTTCCTCCATAATCTGCGACTGTAGTGAAAAGAGCGCGGTTATTCAAGGGTTGAATCTAATGTAATGTGACAGTTAGATCCGATTTACATCTTCCTTTTGGCGAAGGATTTCCAAGTTTTTGCGAACTGGCGCATGCGAAATGTGGCTTCTGGAATCTCGAAAAAAAAAAAAACACTGTGCATGCCCGCGTTTGCTAAAACGTTCGTTCGTCAAAAAAAGTCTGTAAATCTGGTGTTAGTAAACTATTGCTACGCTGAACAGAAATGTAACAATAATACTGACGTTCCTGGATCAGGCGAAGGCGCGTAATCATGTTTATTGTAAGTGATATGTGGAGCATTATAAAGTATTAATACTGATTCAAAATTTTACAACGACAAGGGATTGATATATGTATAATAATAACATTTTCAATAATATTACAATACGCTGCGCCCAAACATATGTCAGAGCCCAAAGCATGTCACAAAATTGCAAATTGCAGACCTAAATTTATAATTCAGTGTTATTAGATAAGTTGACGATATATCAAATAACTTAAGACATTGTCTTCCATAACGTTGTTTTCTTTCTTTCTTTTTTCTTTCATTCTTTTCATACTTTCTTCTTCTTCTTCTTCTTCTTCTTCTTCTTCTTCAAGTCGTAGGAGATAATTCCACCCACAACTCAGTGCCAGATTAAACATTTGCTTGATTTTATTACCACAACTCATGCGGCTTTGAAATCATACCACGGCACATGCTTTTTGTTTTGTCCTTTTGGAGAAATATTTGGGAACATTAAAAAAAATCAATTAAAATTTTTACCAATAAAATAAATGTGTATAACTTGTAAAACGTATGTCGGTGCACAAGACACATCTAAAAATTGTATTTTGCAGGAGAATCGATTTATTCTGTATGAAATCGTTTATTTCGGAACCAATCTTGTTGTATTCTAAACTACACCGGAAATCTTGTGAACTCAATCAAATTTTTTAGTGCAAATATGATATCTAGTACTAGTACTATCTAGTACTATCTAGTACTAATTTCCAGAAAGAAAACTGTGCGCACATATATTGAAAGAAAACCTCCGGTGATGACTGGATTCGTTAGATACCGGGATTCGGGAGAAATCCACTCCAATCCAATCGAAAACAATGAAACTGTTTCGACTTTGACTGAGAAATGCATATGCAATGAGTTTGATTAAATTATTCCGTCTAATCTTCCATACTGCGCGTACTGACTGAATTCTCATTCTCAGTGCGTTACTGCTTACGATATGGCTTCACTCTCCTCCACTTCCTCTCACTCTAAATAACAAATCAATAGAATGGTACCCCCCCCCCAATAAACCTGTAAAATATTTAGGATTATATCTTGATACCAAGCTAACTTGGGGAAAACATATAAATGCCAAAGTGACCCAAGCTAAAATAAAACTGACACAACTACGACCACTAATTTACAGCAACAGCCCAATACAATATAAATCAGCCATAGCAATTTACAAGACAATTTTAAGACCATTAATGTTGTACGCCAGCCCAATTTGGATCAATTCTGCTAAAACTAACATCCATAAACTACAAGTCCTGCAAAATAAATTCTTAAGAATAGTTGCTCATGCTCCGTGGTATATAACCAACAACCAACTTCACAACGAATTTAATTTGGAACCCATTGAACAATACATCACATATCTGGCCACCAACTTTTATCATAACCTACCTCAAATCCCAGCCCTATCACCATTCAAACTAGCCAAAAACCCCAATTACCAAACACGAATCAAAAACAAATATCCATATCACATATTCCTAAAAAAAATTGCAGATTTAGATCCGGACTGAGGACCCAAAAAGGGATTTCCTCCCCCTTGTTAGTATGTAAGATTATATTTAAGGTTAGCATATAAGTCTGTAAATACATATGTATAGTTATTTTTACTGATCTATGTAATTTCTTCAAAAATTAATAAAAAACGATATGGCTGACGTCACGTGAAAGAAAGGTTTTAAAAAAGAGATTGCCAGCAATAAAAGAAACGCTATTTATGTTTTACGTTATGGAATATGGACTGCAGGACACTAGTATTTTCTAAAAATATTTCTTTCCAATTTAAAAATGACGATTTTTGAAGTATGTTGCCTAAAGTTCTTGTGCCACAACGATCTTAGCCACTGTATGAATTTGACTAAGGGCGAAACTATTTACTTCCGTACTCTTAAAATGGAGTTCTAATGTGTTTCCTTTATATCATATAAAATATGAGTAATTACGGATATGTTTTTCTTTTATTCATTCTATGAAAGATGCATAAGTTGCGTATGAGGTGTAGGATACATTGAATTGAGAGGCGGAGCGTCCCAGAAACTTTTAAGAGGGCGTTAGTGTGTCGCCGTGGGACAATGTGAAAAGAAAACCTTTGTTCTAGTGTATTAGAGGAGAGTAAAACATTTTTGGCTGCAATATTAGACCTCTGACATTCTCAGGGTATTTAAGAGCAATTTCATTTACCAAAATTACTTACTCGTCCGATTGACTTTTGAACGCAATGGTAACCAGTGTGTACTTCGTCGTTCCCATAAAATACGGTTCGTAAAATAGTTTCAAGACTGCAAAATAAAAAATATCTGAAATCCAGAGATTATAGTCAAGTATGGCTCATATTAACGCTAACTACTGTTAATTAATGCGACAAAATAGGCGCACTTTGAGAACTACTTTTTCTAAAAAAAAAATTGAAAAGGGAAAAATTTGCAGGCATGAAGTTGGATGGGACAGTATCCCATCGCGCACGCTTTGAGACCTTGACCAAAATTCTGGCGCCCGAAAGAACGCAGTCCTTGCAAACATCGCGCAAACGGTAGGGCCGTTGCGCGATGTGTCTAGTCCAGATCGCGGCCTGGCGCAAGCCGCATGCGGGTCCTGGCTGCCCGGCCGGTGAGCGCTGCGGAGCGCGCATGGTGTCTTGAGACCGCCTTTCACTTATAATAATAATGATGATAATAATAATAATAATAATAATAATAATAATAATAATAATAATATAATATAAAAATAATAATAATAAAGAAGAAATTGATTTTAAAGATAATAAAGAAGTTATTTATTAATATATTTTAATTTATTTTGACGTCAAATATTCGCTTCCAAGTAATAAAATCTGTTTTCAAGGGTAATTAGATCTATACCTCCCTCTGACCACCAAATAAAGCTTTCCTTCTCGCCTTTGCTTGATGTGAAAGGAGTGTGTGTGTGTGTGTGTGTGTGTGTGTGTGTGTGTGTGTATGTATGTGTATGCGCGCGCGCGTGCGTGCGTGGAGTGGCATATTTCTATAAAATCGGTGCTGATTCAAGTATTGTTTATTTTCTCGATCAGGTTTTTCGTCCAGTTTCCCCGATCCATTGAGCAAATGCTGAGATGGCCCCTTGTTTTGCTTCTGGACATAAATGTAATTTCATTATCTGTGCACGTCTTCTAGAATTCAGTGGGAAATATTGTTATTCAAAATATCGTTGCCATGTTGTCGCGGCAGGAAGTATTATTCCTTGACGAAGAACATGATGGATAAGAGCCCAAATTTATTGCTGATTTATCCTCGAAAGTAGATTTTATTATATTGGAGCTTTTTTTCTGTTTTCCAAATTCAAGTAGTATATGACTTAGTGTAGGGATCACAGAATTTTGAATATGTGCACACAATTCACTTTTCCCCATAGCACGTCATACGCAGTTTTAACTGTTTTTCGACGTAAAATAAATAAAAAAATATATAAATTTTGTGTAAGAACAAAAATGACGTTGTCTAGTGTTGGCAACGATACTCATTGCAATATTTTATTCACAATTCAACTACGAGGAGTGGGGGTTTGGATTCCCGGGTTCCAGAACACATGCATCTGAGCTACCCCGTCCCCCTATCTCTCTCCCTCTTTCTCTGCCTCTCTCTATTTCTCTCTCTCCCTCTTTCTCCCTCTCTCCTCTCTCTCTTTCTCTCTCCCTGCTGTGCGAGTGTCGTCGTTTCCTTTTTTCAAGGGCGGATTTGCAGCGCCTTCCACTGTCTGATAACATGTTTTAATGAACTAACGGAAATGGCGATTTCTGTGTTGATGTTGTTACTACAACTGGGGCGGAAGTCGACTGGAGATGATTAGGAATGCCGAGAACATTGCGGAGATTTGTTAGTCGGGGTGTAAAATGTGAAAGTTAGGCTTAGAAGAAATAGTTGTGACTGCTGTACTATTATGAAAGAATATTCTACGAGTATTATGGCGTTCTTCCTTGAGTCAGATTAGTGAAACTGGCAAAATGCTGGTTTGCACACATACCAACAAATGAACAATAATTGTAAATATTGTCCGAAACTTTTTGAACAAATATCGTAAATATTGTCCGAACATTCTTTGAGTGGCATCATGAGTTGTTTCCTATTACACACATAACATTAACCTATTATTAAATAAAGAAGTTTACCTTCTTCCACCTGAAGAAACTGAAGCTTCAAACACTTCAAGACATTGAACACTCCTAAACTAGAATGTGTTTCCCTTTCGTTTATATTGTTGCCATTTTACTTTTTTGTATACCACTACGCAGTGGAGAGACAGCATAGTAATATTGCAGGGAAATTTGTTGATCTTTTTAGAAATAAGCGCTTTGTATGTCCTTGATACCGAAAAGGGGAATTCTTCTTCTTTATGTGTGTAGTTATTTTCGGGAATACATAGTGTAGTCAGAACTCAACTTTTGCGATCCTTGAAAAAGCGATACTAGGCAGTCTATCTGTTCGACAGTTTTCTTTGAACAACACTAGAGCTTAAATTGTGTAAAGGATTGTTACCAATATACATATTGTCCTGTAAACCGCAATAGGTCGTATGTCAAATCTACCGACGTTTTCAGGAGGAACGTAAAACGTTCTTTACCTCTCCCTATTTTGACATTTTCACAAATGTAAAATCATGGGGTGGTATGAATAATAAAGAAGCATTTGTTCTCGCGCAGAAGCATTTTTCTGAGAATATTCTTCGATCAATGAGCATTTGCTCAACTTCGTATGAATAAAAATATTCTCCGAGTGTAGAGTAGATTCTCATGGCATATTGAGAATATTCTCATTTGTCTATGCAGGTCTGCGATTTTTTCCGATTCTCGCTGTTAAACAAATTGTTTTAACTTATCTCGGTTGCGTGCTGACGGTGCTGTTATTTATAAAATTTACCGTTGTTACACTGTGACTAATATTTTTCTATCTTAAGCTTCAATTTCACGCATAGTGGAGTAAATAAAATTCGGAAGCGTTGTTTCAGTTACCTGAAGCATCTCTCTATGATAAAATCATCCCGAGGAAGAACTATACATGTTATAAACATTTTCTGATGGCACAATGTATGGCTGATTATACATGGACAATACCATAACCTTCATTTCAAATACGTAAGGCATTGGAATTGTTAATTTTCATTACTTGGTAAACGTCTAAACTTTTTCGTAATCTGGAGTCTTACGCCGATACATGCCGGTTAACATTCACACTAGCAGTCCTAATCACATTTATCAGCATTACATTTTTGCTTGAATACTCTTTTCTAATAATACACTCATCCCCAAATATCGTAGTTATTTAATACGAATGCGGGTATAATAAACGCTGCAGATAGAGAATATAAACGTGTTTTGGTTCTGGCTCTCAGTTTTTTATTAATATTATCTTCGGATTGTGTAAATTTAATTCATAAGGGTCAATTTATATTTCACGGTCCATTACCTCAACAACTGTTTTTGAAAGTGTTGTCTACCTGGAAAATGCAAAATCTGCACCAAGACCTCACTGTAAAAAAAAATCACCTTCTTACAAAAATACTTTCATTTTCGTTTCATCTGAACGAATGCCAAATCTAGTTTCCATCTTCTCTTGACTGAAAACAAGCGTTGCGACGAATTTAACATTTTTCTCCGAAAATCGTAACAAATTCTGCTAGTTCTACTCCATGACTGTACATCGTTTAGTTCCTTTTATTCATGAACAAAGCCATTTATTGATAGTCTCCCACTTACAACAAAGGTACGATAACCTAAGTTTTAAAAGTGAGACACCTAATGACCAGACTCAGTACAATCTGAAGATATGCTCACAAAAGGAGTAAATTCTAGGTTTTTATTCATGAGAATGTGAGCATACGCTCTACTGAGCTTATGAAAGTGAGTGTTCTCTCACGTTTGAGAATTTACTAATTTTTTTGAAAATATTCTAGAAAATTTTATTCATACGCTACCCAGCATCAACTCGGAAAACGCGAGTAAATAGCATATTCTCTTTTTTCTTCATACTACCCAGGATATTCTTTTTCCTTATTAGTCCGTTCTATTACTACGTATTTCACCTGCTGCAGATCTCCAGATTGATCACAATGATATAATAAACAAAAAGTGCATTTTTTTACATGTGAGCTATTAAGGTTCAGACAATACAGACAATATTCTCCAATCGATCTGGCTGGTATCTCGGACTCTTGAATTTGATGCGGATCTTTTAATTTTGGGGGGTTCTTAACATGAAGTTTCTAGGATTTTTGAAATTTCCATACAAATTGATTGAAATTTTGTCTTCAATATGTTTACTTGAATAGAACAAAGTACGCATGCAAAATGAGCCTGGTTTGACTATCAGTAAATTCTCTGAATTTTCAAAAATTACAAAGTTGAACTAACTTACAATTTAAATCACTTAGTTAGATATTTCTTTCTAAATGCGATCTATTTCAAAATATTGATGGTTTGTGCTTCAATTTGAGTTATACTTTCACATTTTTTCTTCTAAAATGTTAGAATGATCACAACATTAAGAATCCATTTAACACTGCACACATTGCTCAGCGGAAAGCACGTGGCTTTGCATTCCTAAGCGTTCGACTTTAAATTCCACATTTGGTAAATACATTTATACTTAAAGTTTTTCTTAGACTAAAGCACCATGTCATGAATTTAACTGCGGAATTTCATTTTCAGAAATCTCAAATACTTGTTGGGTTTTTCTAATATCTTACGCTTTGTTTCATTAGACGATTTTCAAGTAAAGACAACGCTTTTTAGTATAGACGTTGCAATATTATATTACATAACTGTTTTCAGTAATAAAGGAAAGTACGTGACTTTGTAGCACCATCAGTTTACCCATATGAACGAATATAGATGACAGAAAGATTGAAGGAATGTCCACAGTGCAGAGTCTTAAATAGAAAAGTACAGAGTTTATGAATGGTATTAGTTACAGTTAAAAAAGCATTCCAATTGTATTAATGTCATTCAAAACTTACTATTCTATACAGAATTAGCAATATTTTCGTCCAAACAATTCCACATTACAGTATATTTCTTAACCAAATCAGATACTCCCTACTTCTATGTAAATGTGTGGTTACTACTTTTCTTTACTACCATTCTCCCACCTCATTTTAATTACATTGCGAGACCGTGGACAGAGAAGCAACACCATGAGCATTTGCTACAAAGAATGGACAAGATACACATCAACAAAGAACAATAATGTATGTGACTTAATAGAAGGATGAAGTCAGAGTGAGCGGCAATTGTAATAACAGTTCAAGATCATGCACTGAGAACACGACACAATGATACACCGCCTCTCAAATATTCCGAGAATGAAAAATGCCAAATCTGTGAGAAACACAGAACAAACATTTATTATATCGTCTCAGCTTGTACAATCGTAGCAAAGACGGTATACCTGAGAAAGTGCGAAAACAATACAGTGCATATCTCCAATGGTATATATGTAACGCCCGCAAATTTTTAGGCACATGCTTTAAATGATACGGAACACTCGCCAAACTCAGTGACGTCTCGTGGACGGAGTACCATCAACAAATCCATATCTCACAATCACAAGATCTCCTCCGTAGTGAGCTAGTTGCAACGTGAAGTATATTTTATATTTAATTGACGCGATAGCAGCAAATAAAGCGGATTTCATTATCCGAGATTTAGAGAAAAATCTGATCTATTTGTAGATGTTATTCCATTCAATCATAACGTCGCAACCAAGCAGAGAAACGTCTTAAGAAGAGTTTGGAAATCGAGAGCAGTCGAATGTGTGCGCGTAAAAATACAGATCATAGCTATACTTATCGGATTTTTGGGATTTGTTCCATGAAATCTATGTAAGAACTTGCCGAAACTTCCGGAACATTACGAAGAGTGCAAGATATTGCGTTCTGGAAACCCATGGTTTGGGGTAATAATTAGTATTGAAGAAGCACTGACAATCACAAGATCTCCTCCTTAAAAAGCTAGTTCCAACATGAAGTATATTTTATATTTAATTGATACCGGAGATTTTAGGTCGTGAATTTGATATATATAAATTATAATTGAATTGCTGGTTTCGAATGCAGAGAAATCTAAGCGGTGGATTCTTTAAAATGCATTTAAGAAAAAATATAAAACAAAAGCAATATAATAAATATGTTGCTATATGTTCTAAATAAAACGCTACAATGTACAAAGCTAATCCTCCTAGCACTCTCATTTTAGTATAAAACATAATCTGCAAAATAACTTACAATGTCAAAGTTAAAATTTGAAAAAATACATACAACATAAGGAACACGCACACGAGTCTCACCACACACAGTTGTTGACACGCGATACACGCGGATCACAATACGCGGCCGTCATTCCACGTCATTCGTCATATACGCCCGATGCCCACACATTTGAACAGCAAATGCGAACAGCACAAACTGCATTTCACTGCTACTCGTCTCGCATATCAATATTCACTAATGGTACGTTACACTACAATACCCATTCCATAACAACGAACAGGCAGTACTGAACAATTAGCGTACAGCCTGTTTTACAAATGTGTAAATAAATAAAATTATAATGTAAATATATTCTAAAATATACTATTAGTTACAATTTATTTAATCTATTGTTGACATATTTGACACTCGCAGAGAAAATTTTTAGCACTGCTGCGTGTAATTTGTTCCAAAATTGTACAATTATATTTACATATGAAGATTTACCTGCCTATGTTCTGTTGTCCACCTAATGACATAAAAGCTTGTACATTCACCTGTTTAGACGAACCAAGGCTTTGGAGATTCGTCTAGCTATACCAATATTACCTGGCTAATATTCGAAGGACATTCTTCGAGAAGAACTGGTGTTATTTCCGACAAGAATCTGAGGCACGTATTCTTTCCGAAATGTCAATAAAATTTGATGGTCATCAAGGATACCTCTTAACGCGTTAGCGTCCCAGTGTCTTTGATACTTATCGAAACCAACGTAATTTTCCTTCTTTCAATAACGCATTTTGTTTTATTTTTCATGCTCATGGATTTTGCATATTGCTTTATTTTGAGTTGATATTAAAAATATCTGTTACCCCTTCTTGATGTACAACACAACTGAATTTTCAAAGTCCTATTCTCGAAGTATTTGATACAATAACATGTGGCACGGCACTAGAAATTATATGTGCACGTTTTCTTGAGCCATCCTTGCGCCAAATGCGAGAGGAGTTGTGGTATTGGTTATTTTGGCGACAGAAATATTACATCAAATCTGTGGCTGTGTTCCGATGCTAAAGAGTTTCTATTACACGTGAACAAATATTTATGGATATCAATTTTTGCCAACAACGCTCGTTGCTTTAATTTATGGTAAAATGTGCTTTTAATCTGTGCTGATTGATAACACAGGTCAAGAACGAGAAATCATCAGAAATAAAATTATGTGTAATTTACTATGTACGCTCTGATTCCAAATATGTACTTATATTTTCTCTAGAACGTATCATTTTGGTGTAAAATTATTTATATATTGGGAATGTGCGAATTATACCCCAAAACAAGCACTTAGTCAATTAAAAATCATCAGATAAGAAAATACGTGAAATTTTCTAAGTGTAATGCCCTGATTCCAAATACATTTTTTATAAAATATACTTTCTCTATAACCATTTTCTCTAAAACTTATAGTTTCTGAGGTAGGGCGGTTTTTATATGGTGACTGCGAATTCCCAATTTCCTTCAGAAACCGCTGTTGCAGGGGCTGGAATGAGCTTTTGTTTGGACTAGCGTATCTCAAAACATTTAAAATAGGATATATATGTTTCTATTCATTGGAGAGTCGCGTTTTGTCAATGCAACATTCTCGAATCTTGCCTGGATGCACAATATTAATATAGGCCAGTGTACTTGCTTGCGGAAGAGCGGGTGTCGCTTTACTCTATATCCATGTGTTATTAATATTACCATCGTAATGTAAAAATATCCCAAACACATATTGTTACGTGACTGGTTCCTTCACAGCAAAATGTCTGCGGCGTGGATCCCAACATATTTTTGTTTCCTTTTTATGTTGGACTTGGATTAATTATTGTTCTGTGAATACGACGGCAGACTATGAAGCATTCCAGTATCTTTGTAAAGAAGCAATTCCAAAAATCAGCGCAGCAAAAATGAAGGAAAGAATCCTTCAGCACCCCAAATCTGAGACATTTTAAAAGATGCGATCATGTAAATGATGATTCCAGAAGAATAAGATGCCTTAACAAGTTTTCATTGGGTGTGCGAACATTTCCTCGGAAAACACAAATCTTCAGTTTCTGTTAATGAAATCAAGAGACTTTTGTGTACATTTGAAAAACAGGACTGTGGAATATCAATTAAGTCACACTTTCTACACTCATCATCATCATCATCATCATCATTATCATCAACAAAGATCGTCTCTCCATCTTCTTCTCGATCTACCTTGATCTCGATAACACTTCCTTCGGTTGTGTAGTTGAGGAGCTTACATCGTAGTCTCTCAGGAGTCATCCGTTGGATATGATGGAACCATTTCTCTTTTTGCACTTGTATTCTCATATTGAGGTTGAATATTTTTATTTCGCTTCTGATGTCTTCGCTTCTTATGTGGTCTAGACGCGTATATATCCTGCAACAGATCTTAGATATCGCATTTCAGCAGTCTCAAATTTCCTTCTGTCTGAGCGATTCATGCTCCAATTTTCGCAACCATATTCAAGTGCAAGAAGCGCCATCAAGTAGTAAAATTTCATTTGTGTGTCCTTTCTTACTTTTTTCTTAAGATTTCTTTGAATTGTTCCACACATTGCCTGATATTTATTGAGTTTTTTTGCATGCCATTCCTGTCTAAATAGGATATGTTATGGCCGAGGTAGTTAAATTCTGACATTTGTTCTAGTATGATGTTTTCCACAACTATTTTGCACCTCAAATGCTGCTTGCCCACAAAAGCCATTACTTTAGATTTCTGAGTAGATATCCGAAACTCGTAATTCTGTAGTATATTTTGCAAGGTATAGATGTCATTCTGCAATCCATTCGAGTTTTCCAAAATAACCTGATCGTCAGCAAATAAAATAGTTCTCAAGCCTGTTCCAAAAACTCTAATGCTTTCTGTTGGTAAAGCTCTCTGTCATTCTTTATATAAACTAAAAAGTGCAGGGGGCAGTGGGCATCCTTGTTTTACTCCTGTGTTTATTATCTCTTGTTTTCTCCCAATTCTTGTTCCCATGTCAATACGTATTTATTATTACTATACAAGCTTTTCATAACTTTTATCAGGTGATTTGGAATTCCCTGAATCTTAAGAATTTCTTACAACCTTTCCTGGACACTAAGTCAAAATTTACGAAGAGAATGCAGGTAGGGAGGTTGAATTCCCTACGCTTCTGCATTAACTGCTCCATTACAAAGACAGTCTGCACATGATCGCCCTCTCCTGATGCCACATTCTTCTTCTCCAAGAATAACTTCATTAATAACGATCATTCATCGCGTGTGGCTGTGTTCAGAAGACTGATTCCCCTATATTTGTCGCAAATTTCTCTTTTACCTTTCTTCAAAACGGGTGATATCACGCTCACTTTCTATATGCATTTAAAGATATAGAAATCTTTCTTTCATTTCTATTGGTGCATATTCAAAAAGTTCTGTATTGATTCCATTTATGCCGGTCACTTTTTTCTTCTTGAAACTTTCCAATGCCCCTTCTAGTTCTGTTAGCTCAAATGTGTCCGCTTAAGATGGTTTGGCCTCTCCTTGGTCTGTAAGTTTGTGTTCTCCGCCTAGATCTGTCCATACGTCTTTATGGTACGTTAGCCATTCTTCATTTATGACCTCATTCCATTTCTTGATCATTTTACTGTTATTTTCATGTTTGATTCTTCTACCTAGTGCTTCTGACGCCGATTGACACATAACTTCCATGATATTTTGCCATTCTATATCAACGTGTCTACTTAACGGTTTTTCCTCTAAGTATTTCTAGAGACATGAGGAGTATAATTTCCTTATACTTTCCTCTTTCAACAAATGTGTTTTGTAGGTGCTCTTGGGTTCGTCTTCAAACTTTCTTCGCTTCTTTTTCTAACACAATTTATAAGAAAATAGAAATATACGATATTTAGTATTGTAAATGGATTCGCTATAGTATAAAAATGGTAGGTAATGGCGCAAATCTTTATACAAAATTGTAATGTGTTAAAACCTGGTTTAGTAAAATATGATTATATTTCTGATGATTTCAACAAGTTTGATTTTGTAGACCTGTGTAATGAGACCGAAGGCAGATGCGTGCCCAACATTGTGCAACATCCCGCCGACTAACCTTATATTACGCGGCATCCAGAACTAATATGTAAGGAAAACCTTAAAAGCTCTATGTTTATCTAAACTCGCAGATTCTGGGAAAACTATATATACCACTCCCAGCTAAATTCATCTCACAAGCCACTAAAAATTAGATATTCTCCTCCTCGCATCTCCCAGCATTCGTACGAGTGCCTTTGCTCATAAGATCCGCGTTCCCTAAGTTTCTCTTTTGCCCCTCATAAGTTACGTTTCTCACAAGTGAGTCTCGTTTTCCCACAAACACCCTCCTCGCCGGCCTAGATAGCCGAAGTCGCTAGGGCTCACAAGCCACTAAAAATTAGATAGTATCCTCCTCGCATCTCCCAGCATTCGTACGAGTACCTTTGCTCATAAGATCCGCGTTCCCTAAGTTTCTCTTTTGCCCCTCATAAGTTACGAAATTACGAGTCTCGTTTTCCCACAAACACCCTCCTCGCCGACCTAGATAGCCGAAATCGCTAGGGCTGTAGGGTTGTAGCTGCTTCGGCTCGAAGGGTCTCGGGTTCGAATTCCGCCTCGGGCGTGGATGTGTATGTGTGCATGTGTTGTCCTTCCGTGTCGTGTTCCCCCTACAGTTACCCCAATGTAAATAATCACAGTGGTCGCTACTTGACCTATACTTAAAAAGCGATGTAAAAAACACCGTCCTTCTGCCCTTAAACCTTAAATGCACACTCAGTTAGTTATATTTAATTATGAAATGTGATTCCGATTTTATTGTTTCAGCATTATCTAACCCGTCGCAAAACAACGCTCTAGTGCGAAGTGAGCATGTGCATGTCATCTTGAGTTTAGAAGTAAAATATACCCTGCAAGTAAACTATTGCTAGATAGAAGGTTCTCCCCAGCTCTGCATCAAACAGATTTAAGATGAAAATAGTTTTCAGATGATGACCGAAGATACTGATTACTGAAACACACATTACAATTTTGCATAACTCGGAAATGATGAGTCGTAGTCCCATAAAGTCCAATAAATTCGGATTTTGTGTTCATGCAGACCCTTTGTAGGCATGAATTTTGTGGGGAACACACGTTTTGGGGGACATACATAGGGATGCATGTGAGGGACTGGAGGATAATATGTGGGGACGGTCGTGAAATGACAGAGACCGGTGGGAAAATGGCGAGGGACCTTTGAGTGTCGATGAGGGAATATACAAGGTCCGGTGGGAGACAGGTCGTGTCCAAAGTTCTGTTTCTTTAGCATTATTGTAGTACAAAATGAACTTTTTTTAATCTTCTATTTCAGTTTTGGTAATTTACATCTTTTTAGAAGCCATATTCTTTAGTGTGGGACCGAGAGAGATGGCTCAGGTCATCAACTGATGACACTGCAGTCCCTCTGACCGGGAGATCCTATGTTTGAGTCCCAGCGCTGGTAGGGTTTTCGGCACTAGCTTGTCAGCTAGGTCGAATGCAGTCGCTGTCTGGAGGAGAATTCTAGAGGCCGGCTGCTCTGATCGGTAGTTTTCTGTGGTTTCTCCGATCAACACCCGGCGAATACCGGAGTAGTACCCTAACAAACGGGCCACAGACCCTTCGCGATCTTTCCTACCTCTTCCTTGTACACCTTACGCACACACTAACATGAACTACTACACTACGACACATGCCTGGAGACTGGTCGGGAGCTTAGATCTTATCTTGACAGGGGCGGTGCCCTGCTGGTGGGAGGTACCTCGTTCTGGGAAACCTCGCTAGCCGACGGTACCTGGTTGGGGAAAACTTGCTAGTCGACGGTAGGTCGGCGCCGTATTTTGCCATACAGCGGGGCAAGACCACCGCCACCTGCCGAGCAAAAATACGTACTACACGTACGGAAATAATGACCGTAGTAGTTGACGCGCCCGGAATGACTAACAATCAATCAATCGTTTAGTGTGGGTTGTCAGATATGAGCAGTTTTTATAAAATGAATTTGAAGATTGGGTAGAATTAATATTTCACGATAAAATTACGGTGATTACTGTTTTGTTTTTTTTCTGCGATATTCAGTCTGAAGCTTAGCAACATTAGAAAGTTTACTGTCGCATAGTATTGAGCGTATAATGCTGTGACTCTCACATCGTCCGAACTTCCAATCCAGCATGTAGCTATTGTCACTTTGAGAATAATGATGTACTAAGTGAGATATTTCCACAAGAATTTAGTTAGTAGAATTTATTCCAACTACGGCGCCAGCTCTGGTCGAACTCTTGAAAACCAAGAGGGTGTAGCATTCAAATTTTTGTTCGCTGATTCCGTGTTTTAATGTTTCGATTTTCAGACCGAACCGACCGATTTGTACGAACGTGCGATAGTTGCCAGAAGGTTGGAAAGATTTTTCTAAAATCAATATCGATGCATGCGGGCCATTTTCGGAAGCCGAGAAGGGGAACAAGTACCTGCAGCCATGCATGTACTTCCGGTATGTTGAGGCTATTCCTGTGACAGGTTTACGCTTGGTAACGACAATAGTGGCGCTTCTCAAATTGTTCACGGCTCTCGAGAGAGCTTCAGTGCGATCAGGGAACATGTTTTGCTCACGATCACAATTTGTTACACACATTTTACTTAGTTTCACTTAATTTTTTTTTATAAATTACCGTAATAAATCATTCAAGATAATACGAAGATAAATTACAAAGGGTGCGCAGATAATTTTCTCCCCTGTACGTCACATACAGAGTTTACTTTTTTACTAAATAAATAAATAGTCAAGCATCTTGTTTCAATAATCTGAATCTGAACTCTTTGGATCATAGCGACATGGTCATAATAAAGGTTGCTAATGAAGATCGAGTGGCGACTTGCCACATTTGCCGCATCAATAACAAAAGTAACAGGCATTATATTGTACGAAATTGATGAAATCCCTGAAGATTTCATTACTTATATGTGTGTGTGTGTGTTAATAATAGAGTTTCTATATTTGTTAATAACATACTACTTTCTGCTTAAATTTTGCTGCTCTTTCCAAACTGCTAAATTGCTTAAATTTTTAATGCTATTTCACATATGCAGCCCTTGTGTGGTGCACCGCTTACATTAGGAATGGCACTGTTCTGCTTTTAGACTTTATTCGATAAAGGTAACGTGGTTGCCTCTTATAGTTCGCGTTCTGTAAATAATACCTAGTACTGTGACATTTGACATTAGAATCTCCGAATAATAAAGTTCAAAAAGATATATTTTAGTTAATGTAGTAATTAAGTTAAATACACTGGCGGCGAATCTTATAAACCTTAACAAAAGAAATTGTCGACTTAAAACAAGACGTCAGAGATGCAGATGGATTAGCTGTGTGCACGTATGATTCATATATCTGACATTCTTCAACCCTATTACTTCATTTTTTTTAGGTTTGGAATGTATTGCTGCTTGTAGCGCCAAATACGCATTATATTATTTAGAAGCGGTTTTTAACACTATCGACAAATCTCAGAAGGAACTACATATACCATCCAAGTGTAACCTACAATCATTCTCCCCACTTATGGGATCATTGCCTCCAAATTCATATTCTTCATACGCGCAAAATCTTACAAACTCACACTTCGGCTCACTAGACACGGTAACCATTTTCAACATATGGTATCAGGACTTTACAGCCCTACGCTAAGATGTGACGCGTGTAGTCGTAGTACCTTAAGCGTAGGGTTACAGTTCTACAATTACAACCCAGATCAGAGCAGCGTGAAACTAGTATAACTGAAGGGGTTGGAGCAACGTAATAACTCACATTTCCCACATCATAAGTAAATATTTTAGAATTACTGCAAAGAACATTATGTTTCAAGCGCTTTACAAACGTGTTCTCAGAAGAATGTTGCAATAGAAAGTTGAAGAAAATGTATACAGAAACTAAGAAATGTGTGGGTACAAATGTCATACGGAAAAAATATCCTCTTTTTCCTCTAGGATGCAAAAACTACAAAAATAGGTTTACTCCAACCCTTTCATTTCTCATTCAGGTTATTACGTCGTCCGATCCGACTACTTTGCTTGTGCTGAAAATATGCCACCACCGGATTCGAAAAAAGAACTTTCCGACCTCCGAAGTTTCAAATTCGACTAATTTCTGGCATACGAAAAGGTGAACGTGGTTGTCCTGTAGGGAGCTTCGTTACTACTTAATTTTTGACACTGAAGCTTACAATTTTATAAACGCGTTTCAAAATAACTTATAGTAACTCAAAATAACTTAAGTACAACCGAGCAAAAGCCACTGTGCGAATGTTCTCTACAAAATACACCACAGAAGCAAATACATGCAAATTGTCAACACCACAATGCAATTATTATACTGAAACGATACCTTGACGAATGGTAAACAAATCTCAACAATCAAAACAAAACATCAAGCAGCGTGAACTCACATCTATGGACTCATGTATATCGATTTTGAAACTGCAACCCTCTGAAAGAAAACAATTGACTATTGATAAGCGTACTATTAAAGACTAACTTAATTAATTAATTTACACCGTAAATGTTGGTGAATCAACACAAGCAATATCTGATAACACATCTAGGGATCATATTCTTTCATTTAAAAGAAAAAATACAACAATCGGTTCTGTAGAAACTCTAAACGAAGCCATGGCAGAATACCTTATACAAGTAAGCTGCATTACGTACTTGTTGCATAACGTATCGAGACCCCCGTAATTACGAGGGAAATATAAAAACAGATGAATGATGCCACATGTTCTCTTATGGAGGGAGCGGTAGCTCAGTGCATCAACTGATGTCACTGCAGCGCCTCTAACCGGGAGGTCCTAGGTTCGAGTCCTGACGGCGGTAGGATTTTCGACACTAGTTTTTCAGTTAGGTCGAATTCAGTCGCTGTCTGGAGGAGAATTTTAGAGGCCGGCTGCTTTGATCGGTAGTTTTCCGTGGTTTCTCCGATGAACACCAGGCGAATGCCAGAGCAGTACCCTAATAAATGGACTGCACGCGATCTTTGTTTTTACACACACACATTTACACTATCATGCACTGCACTACTACATATTCCGGGAGACCGATCGGGAGCTTAGAGCTTGCCCGACTGGGGCGGTGCCCCGCGGGGATGAGAGTCCTGGCTAGGGGGAAACCACACTAGCCGACAGTAGGTCGGCGCCGGATCTTGCCTTCCAGCGGGGGAAGATCACCGCCATCTCCCGAGAAAAAAATACGCACTACACAAACGGGACTAATGATCAAAGCAGTTGACGCGCCCGAAAACACGAAAAAATCAATCAATCAATGAAACGAGATTTATCTAGTATTTTTCTTTCAGACTAGTACTGACAGCATATGCAGCAACTGATAGCATATTTCAGGCGAAATAAATATGCCCGGGCTCGAGCTACTTACCTGCTGAGAGCCCGGCAATACTGTGGGCACGGGGCCCTTCCCCTAATTCCGTTCTTTTTCCCCTCCAAATCCTGAAAAGGGTGTCTACTGTACGGAGAAAGAAACTTTAGCGGAGAAAGTAAACGCAAAGTGCGCTCGAAATTTCTCGACCAATTCACACAAAAACATGTTCATGGACTTTTAATATCTACCAACCTAGATTATAATTTTGGGTTAATTGCTTATTACCTACCACTGAACTTGATGTTTATTTTATTTTTAAATTTTTCCTTGTATAATCGGTTTTGACAAATGGTCAGAATTTGTCTTAACAACATATGTTATAAACAACGTGTGTTAAACAATATATGTTATGTACAAATTTATCGCGTGTATTTACCCTGACTCCATGAGCCAGGTGTCTGAAACCAACCTTTCCGTCGGTTGAAGATGCTCCAATTTTTTACAATTTTCAAAAATTCAGCGAATTCTATGAAAATGAGACAAGCTTTTTTAAGCCTTCTCAAGAAAAAATTAAAGAAAAAAATTGGAGCATTTTTGGTTTGCAAAATCGACGTAGAATTTTGCGGAGAATGCAATGGAATGTGTCTCTTGTTTTTCGAATTTGTTCGCAAATGAATGTTGGTTTGATATATCTTGATGCCTTTACGCCGGCAGAGTTTCTTGCCAGTCATCGGTTCTCTAGTGGGCGGTCACACCCGCTGAAGCAACGGCAGGAGAATGACTATCCGAGCGGAGAAAATCGTACAGACGAAAGGGGAAGAAATAGCCCGTCTCTGTCGTAAAACAAAATAACCAATTAATTAGTTGAGTTAGTTGGAGTTAATTTTTGTGAGCATTTAGTTTACTTTATTGCGTGTTTAAATTGCTGAGAAGCACAAAACCCGTTCATACGTTCAATTTATACGTTTGCATTCATTGTTTCTCATGATATTACGGGGAGTCTGACATAAAAAAGAACATTTTGACATTTTAAAAACTTAAGCGTATTGAATTATTAGACTTTCTTGAACACAGTTATAATTTTTTTATAGCAAAATTCGATATAGAAGTGGGATTTTTCTCTGACTTAGGCTGAGTCTGCAGCAGATCGGGTTTGAGTCTCTCTTGTTATGACTAGAGGACGGATTTTAATGAAGTGTCATTTTTTCTTTTCACTTTAGAACAATGAATTTTAGTATAGACATTAATTTTATGTTATGACAAGCAAATGTCCCATTTTTTTTTACTTTTCCCCGTAATTTTTAAAGCATTTTTTGCTAATTTCATCGATTTTAATATCATTTTAATGGTACTTGCTACAAATAATACGAGATACTACAAATGTTCTCCACAGACCTTCTCAGTAGCCTAAACGTTTTCATCGTTCAGATATTGTAATATCAGCTGTTGTGGGTATGTAATCTAAGTTTTCTGTGACGCCTCTCAGCGCCATTCTCAGTTTGGACGGTTTCGGGATAACTAAAGACAGAGATTTCCTATTAAAGAACGGTTCAGACCAAAAGTTTGCGTAAGTTCACTTGCACGAAACAAAAAAGAAGCCTCGATTACATCAGGAAAATATCCAACAGTTTGAGTTGTTCCTCAGCACTGGTTTTGATAATTTTTTTACGTCATTTTTCTTTGTTATTAAAAGATTTTAAAAACATTTTAGAGCAATTTATTGATCATTTTTGGCAATGTTTTAGGTCATTAAATTCCGCCCCCTAGTTATGACTATTGATTTTTGTTTAGTCGGTCAACCTAATTATCGAGATAACTTATGTACACTCTTAGAAGAAGTTCTCTTCTTGACGTTGGTGAAACTGTAACAGTTTCTTTATTCTTTAGTTTTGTTCACAAACATTGGTTTGTTTACGTCTGTTTTCAGTGTTCTTGAGGTCAGGAGTATGGTTTTCTAGTAAAGTATACCTTGTTTGTGAGAAAAATCTTGAAGAGAAAGAGTGAATTTAGGAAGATTTTATTTCATGGTAACCGATATTCTATATTATGAAAGTTAGTGAGGCGAAAACGAAAAATATTTGGGACTCTCCATCTCCTGGTGAAACTAACTGGCCCCTGTACTGCTTCAAAGAAACACCTGAACAAAAGTGACGCAGATTTCTTATACATTGAAGGTGCAAATAGTAGTATAGGATATATTTTGATAAATGTTAGTAATCTTAGCATGATTTTTAGTGATTGTGGGAGATGAAACCTCTGTGATGTGCATGATATATTGTAGGAAGACATTACAGCGAGAAAATGACTTGTCAGTAAAATAAATATTAATTGTTTGAAACTGCAAATGCATGAACTGCATATCAAGATATTATTTTCATTCTTCCAATAAGTGCAAGAATGATTTGTGTGAGAGTAATTTCAGATTTTTTATGGTATGAGAGACATTGTACTGCTGTAAAGGCAATAAATGACATCATGGATCTGCCAACTCCACCTGTCCAAGAAGCCAAATATACAAATGTTTTCCAGTGCAGTGAAAACTGTAGCTACTGCTTGGGTGAAAGCATCTGCAGGAGAAGCTACACTAATAAATGTTGGCAACAATGGCATATCAGTAGCAATTGACCACATTGTGACATAACTTATGATTTCACTAGTGGAGGGAAGGAAGCTGAAGAAGCAATTACATTTTTTGGCAGATCTGTGGAAGAAAGAGGTGTGTACTACTAATAATTTCTTGGCAATGGAGATTCAAAGGCTTACAGATTTGTAGGGGAAACAAAGTTTCACAAAGGACAGAAAATAAAGAAAGTTGAATTCTTTGGCCATGTCCAAAAGAGAGTGGGAGTAGGTTGAGAAAATCAAAAGAGTTGTTGCCAAAAAATACTCTGATAGGAAAGTAATTTACAGTAGGCAAATTATGCAAAGTTACCATGAAAAGGCCATTAGAAATAATTCTTAAAACCTCCATAAAATGAAGCATTCTGTTTGGGTTACATTCTTCCATAGAATGTCAACAGAAAATTCATCTTCTCATCAATGGTGCACTTTAGGGCTTGACACACGGTGAAAGTTTAATAAAAGTAATCAGTCTGATGTTACTTACTCAAAAGTATTCTACAGCTAAGGCTATAATGGAAGAATAAATACAATCTACAGGTGCATAGGTCAATCTGATCTTTCTAGCAAATGCCTACTTGGTAAACTAAAACCCCCAGTTCAACAACCTGATTTGAACCCGCCTACAAAATAATGTCTTTGTTGAAATAAAAACATTAAAATAGGGTGCTGAAGATGCAGTGATTTTCTTAAACAGTGACTTACGAAGATTGAAGGTGGTAGAGGGACTTCAAATAACGCCAAGATCAAACACCATCAATATGCTAAAATTATTGAACAGACTGGGAGTAGAGAAATCACAACGTGCTACAGAAATGTCAACTAAAGAGGCAAGAGAAGGAAGGTCTCCCAAAGATGTCCCATCATAAAGTGCAGGTTGCTGGTACCAGAAAAGGTGAAAACTTTATTTAATTGTTAAATTTAATATTAATATTCTGTCTTGAGAAATATCATTTTTTGACAGATGACCTCTTTTCTCAGAAAATATTAAAGATAAACTAAATGAATCATGAGAATAATTTTATCAGAATTTTATAGGATTATCAGGAAAGGTTGATGTAAACATTGCTGAGCTAATTACTAAAATAATTTAATAGTCTAATTTTTGAAATTTTTGAATTCGTGTTTGAAATTTCATAAACCATTTTGTGATGTACTTTTGAAATAATACTCCTTAAGTATGATAAAAGATAGTTATAGAATACATTGAAAAAATTTTTAGAGTTCTAAGTAAAGTTGTTTTTGAGAAAAAGTGTCAAAAATATAGTCACTTTAACATTGGTTAGGTTGGGCTGTCAGACTCCCCAATAATGTGAATTGAAAAAATGTGTAGTGAAACTTTAGCTTCATCCTCTAAAGATAGTATTTTTGAAAGAAGTTAAAATTTATGACAATCCAGTGCACGACATTATTTAGACATTCACATTCGAAACAAAGCTGATGAAACATCTGTCAGAAAAAAATATTGACATGTATTACATATTGCCCACCGCTCATTTACTCTCCAACCCTGACAGATGAAATAAAATCCAAATGAAGCTACAGGACTGTGACTCGGAGGCGGTGACACAGTATTTTCGAAATGTTTACCACAAGCCACAGACAGGCGGTTCGTTAAACTACTCCTTTTTACAGATTAAAAAAAGAACTTGGGGTAATAAATAAATATTACCATATGCACTTGATTTATGAACTACCCGTGTAATATATCACAATTTATTTTCACTCTTTAAATATCGGTGCTCGTACGATAAATTCTTTTGTTAATGGAATGATCTTTGATAACTCTGACAAATGATCAAACAGACAATTTTAAAGACATTGAACAGGTTTCTGGCTTTCGTAATTATTTAAAGAATATTACTTCTCGTTTCATATGGTTCTTTCTGTTGAGGACGTTTAAAAATATAAAATTCAATAATCGATACATTATGCACAACTTTGTATATATTGTTATGAATTCATATTGTGACAAATATGGTTTATTCTTATTTCTTGTAATAACGAGTGAGAGAGGGTCACTTCCTCGTGAACAAGATAAACAACAAGCCCGCGAGCGGGATGTAATCGTATTTATTACCTGAAACGTTTTTATGCCTTCGGCCAGCGTGACAAGTAGAGTGCAGATTTCTATGATTTTGCATATTTTTGTCCGTTGCTTCAGGGCACGGCTAAGTGAAATTTCTTGACATATGCTTAGAATTGGAAGCTCTGTAGATGAATGTGTGTTAATATATGTTAGTATATACTTGTCCGATTTTTCCTGTTGCTACATATTCGTGATATTATAGGAGCATATTTTGTACACATTGTTAAAATAGAAACTTCTAAAACGTATCATATTTTCATAGAATCTAATTATTTGTGAACGTTTTTAATGAGTTAAAATGCGCTATTCGCATTTCAACTATTCGTACAGATAGTCAAACAGAAGGGACGTACCTGACGTACATTAGTAATAGTGTCGTAAGACGCGTAAATGCGAACCACGGATGTTTTAAACGTCATGTTCACCTCTCAAGCGTAAGGAAGGTAGCCAAAATCACCCACTACACTCATAGGAAGAAACGCGACTATCTAATCTAACGTTGGAAGCATTTGTCAAGAACATACAAGAGAACAGGCAACAATTATAACATGGCAAAATAATCAATCAGCAATAAGATTTTTTCTAGCCAGCATTGTCGTGCTAATTTTTATATCGCAGCTGTGAGTAATTTTTATTACTTTTTCTTCTTCCTACGTACTTAGGCAGTAAACAAAATATAATACTGCGGTAAAATCGGAGATTTTTCGATAAAAAAAAACCTGAAATGTAGTGAGGCCCTGGTGTCGAAAAAGTTGATAAATCTTATTCGTATATGTATTAAATAACATCCTCTAACTCGCTCTCTAGTCAAAAGCCACGTTTTGGGTCCTTTATGTCACAGAGTTGCTTCACGACAAAATGTCAATGTCTGTCCTGTCTGTGGTCAACGGTTGCGTCTCAGACGATTTTTCCGAAATGCATATTCAGTAATCGATTTGACTGAACATTTTTCTGGTCTTACTATATATAATGTATTAAATACAGAGAATGTTTCACTTCGGTAAAAATCGAATTTTCTTTACAGAAAAATGGGTTTCATGGGGGGCTGGAAAAACATATGTCCGTCTGTGTGTTTGTGGCCAACGCCGGCGCCTAAACAGTTGAGACGATTTTTCTCGAAAGCTGATATTTAGCTATGGATATGAATAAAATTCAAGGTCCTGTGAACTTGAAATATATATTTTTATTTGGGGTCTACTTTGGGGTTACATGAATCCTCAAAATTTTATAAATTTTGTAAAAAGTTCCTCCAATTTTTTATTAACCTTTCCCCAGAATAACCAGAGAAAGGTTAAGAAATTGTTAAGAATTAATTTTAATTGAAATCTCTAAATTTCCAAAGGAGAAGTTCACAATTTTTTCAGTGTCTTTCTACAACTATAATTCGAAGAATGATTTTTCTCTAATAATATCTGTTATTCAAAGACATCTTTAAATAAAGACGTGAATAATGTTTCAAAAAGATTCATGTTTTGCGTGCAATTTTGTGTAAGAAATAGACAAAACCCTGAATTTCTAGGCTGTAATTTTGTTTTAATTTTTTATCGGCTATGTATCTAGACACTTAATAATCCCCATTGTCTGTAAATTCTCTGCATTTTCGAAAACAGCAAAATATAAGCACTGCAAACGACAATATTGATTATAGAGATTTTTTCTCTACTTAATTTTTCTTTATTAGAAACTTTTGTGATTTTCGAAAAATCAGAGTTTTCAACGAAAATGATACATGCCCCTTTCTTTTAACTGTACTTTATGTTACTCGAGGACAAAGTTTAATACCAATATTTGGAGCTATTTAAAAAAATGAAAATGTGTTTGAGGCTTCACGAAAAGTACCCCTAGAAATAAAAGTACCCGCTTCAAACTCAGAGAGTGTGGAATTAAATTGTTCTTTTACTTTGTTCGTTTAAATTGATTGGGAATAATAATTTGAAAAAATCCACTAAACGGTTTAGGCCCGTATTTATAAACCTCTGCCAGGGGCCTGCCAGGCCTAGCACGCTGCCAGTGTTCAGTTTTGCGATTTATGAACGGCCCTAGCCAATGCCAGTCGCCCCTTGAGCTCCTAGCAAGCCCCCAGATGGCAGGCCCCTAAGAGCGCTGCTGGCGGAGCTTCATAAATACGGCCCTTAGTCACTAGCTTTGACCACAGCCGGACGGACGGACGGACGGACGGACGGACGGACGGACGGACGGACGGACGGACGGACGGACGGACGGACGGATAGATACACGTTTTGCCGTCAAACGCTTTTTCGGTATCAAGGACCCGGAAAACTTTGACAACAAGGTATATCCTCATTTCCTTACAACAACTCTGCAATAAGAGTTTTCTGTCAAATGTTCGTCGATTTCTGGCGCACGATTACAATACTTTTTTTACGGTAAGGGCGTAAGTAGTAAGGGCGAGGAAGTAAAAATGGTTGTTCCCGTATATTTCGATTTTCTAACTCCATGTTGACAATCAGAAAACTTTTGCTATTTACTGACAAAGGTTTCCACTAGCCTCTCAAACTTCCTAGCCTCTCCCCTTTCCAAAGCCTCTCAACTATTTTTGAGAAAACTGGAAAATGATAAATAAGCTATAATTTTGAATTTCATTTTTTTTGCATTGTTTGAAGGCCGGTAATTATACCAGTTTAGAAAATATCTGGATATATTCCAATGCTTACGGATGCATTAAATATTTGAATTAATGGATGTATAATGAAAAGCGCAAAAGTCTTTAACAAACAATCCGTGCATTCATATAAATCGACCTAATATTTTTTATTGATTTTATTGAGAATTTCATAGGAAGAAATTTCGGAAACATTGTGTTGAAATTTGTCCCAAATAAAGGTTCAACAATTTTTTAGACTACTGATTTTATTTATGCGTCAGCAAAGTTTAGGAGTTTTCCTTACTCCATCTTCAGGCATATTACTTCTGTATTAAATTGTACTACATTAGGTAGATAAAATACCATCTTCTAAACGTTATTATGTGTCACAAATTTAAATAATAAATCATAAATCCCTAATTTGAAATGTACAAATATAAGTTAACAGCATATTGATGCGTAATATAACATGTAATAACATATACTCATAACATTTCCATCAGTACATCGTACCTTCGTCAACCTTGTGTTATACAAGAACATCTTTAGAAGTACAAGTCTATTGCCGATCACGAAATTCACGTAATCGTATGTAACAGACATCTTAAACTAAAAGACATTCACAAATCAAAATTAGCTGATGATGCGGCTTTCTATAACTCCGTTTATTTACCCACTGACAGCAGAAGTTTGCAACTCTATCTTAATTTAATTGATAATTAATTGGTCATCAACATGCAAAAATCACATAAATCGAGCCAAAACTGTCGCCAAAGTCTTCACAATTAGGCAGCATATGTCCCTATGTCAACACCTAAAGCTAAGCAAACCAACATCTAACTGGCTTTCTCTCAATAAACCAATAATTTATCTAGAAATAAACATAGATACACAACTAAACTGGAAAAACACATGTACTAAAATAAAATAACATGTAGACACTAAAATTACTCGTCGCCATAAAACTAATGGAATTAAAATCAGTAATATACATTCCGCTCCTTGCCATAAATTCAGGATACGCCTACTGAGTGTAGCCGAATGTAGCAAAAACAATCAAAGAAAACTGCAAACAGAGTAAAAAGCTTTTTCTCAGAATTATTCGAAAGTTCCCTAGTATATTACGGTTTACATAATTAATTCAACTCAGAGGCCACAGGCCGTCGGCATCAACCATTTTGTTAAAAACTTTTAGGCAAACATACTCCAAATCCTTTATCAGTACGCAAACACCAAGAATACTAAATTAATTCTCATTTCGAATATTCTCTTAGACGTTTTCTGAACTTCAAGCATACTAGAAGACGATAATGAGTAATCGTAATCGATTGCAATAGTTTTAAATTGAAATTTAAACTAGTAATTGAGCATACTTTTATATGTAAAGTTAAACAACTCTATGTATTAGCTAACGCTGTAAATAAATTAGTATAAAGTAACTAACGGTGTATGTATGAGAGAAATAGAAAAGATCAATCAAAACTTCTAATGTTCCTATTCGAGAAAGTTCAGATATCATTAATACAAAAGAAAAGCAGTAGTAACAGAATAATTGTTACAAATAAATATTAATGTTACATTAAACAAAGCTTCAACTTTGCCAAATTTCCACATTTTATGAACATTTTTGAATTCTATACGTGAATTTTAATATTGTCGCTCCGTGTTTCATAAGTTGTTATTGTGATCCAAGTTCTAGATAAATAATTTGAAATATATTACGAGAATGTATACAAAATTGAACATAAAGAATTGTCAGTTAATGAATTTTGGTACGGAATAATGAATAGGTTAAAAGAAACAGCCGAGCAGAAGTTCGAATTTTATGAATTACAAGAAATGTTAATTCAGTAGTGAGACCAAGAAATTCTGGAATAGTAGAAGAGAATAGCACTCGGAACGGAAAAAACGTCTACCCCGATCACTACTCCAAATGTAACATAGATAAAAATTATTTTATAGAATGTAAAACAGTATTGTCAATAAATAGACTAAAAAATACATACGGAAGCAAATACACAACTTAACACCTCTAGCAACCTATGGTCTGGTCTCAGGACGCTTAAGTACAGTAAAATTGTCGCGACGAATATTAGCCAGACTTACCCAAGCAAAACAAATAAATTTGAAGATGTATGGTTCAATTAGTCTCAAATTGATGTAATCGAGCAGCTTTTGGTTCACATACGAGTTAACAAGTCTCATTTATTAAAAAATCTTTATTAATAAGTACGCTTTCAAATTGTCTATATAAAAAAATTGTGACAAATATAAAGATAATTTTTATTATACTACGTACTCTACAATGCGAGTTCGTATAAATGTAGCAAAATTCATAATTTGAACAAAACCTTTTCGGATTTAGACTAACAAAAAATTAATAAAAGAGAAGTAATTGTCATAAAAAAAACAAGAACAAACGACACATTTACTTATCATAACTTAATTGAAGCATCTCCTATTTGTGATTGATGTCAGATCTCTATTACAATATACGAGTATCTCACAACGAAATGTGACATTTCCATGATACAAGAATGTTATTTCTTCGAAGTACTGATATGTTATTAATTCGACCTTAAACCACTAATTTTTTAGTCAAACTTTTGGATTTTGCAGGTTTTTTTCCTGTTACGAAGTTCAAATTAAGTAGGGATTATTCTCCTTATATGAAGCCTCTACAACTTGTCAGAAATTAGAACAAATTACTTAATCTTTAGAGTTTAAAATTTGCAACCAATTGAAAGCGTCGCAATAAAAATTTGTTAATGCAATATTAATTGAAAGTTATAAAGAAATATTAGTATTATTTGCGTTCCGACTTTAAAAACGAGAAACTGAATTCTTTACTGAATGTATTGCAAAATACTTGTATGTGACCTATTGTAGATGTAATTAGTTTAAATTTTCTGAATTGTTTAAAACGTTCCTCTAATCCGATGAGGAACTGCAATTCTAAAATAAGAGAAACATTTTCTGCGTTTTTTTACTGATCGAATAAATTTGAAATTAATTTAAATTTAAAACGGAAGGACGGTAGTTCCAAGAAAATTTCATCTTGACGTGAGATGGAAATTTAGAAGACAGATTTTCGGTAAAAGTATGTTATTGTAGATATGCCTCGGGGATCGCGAGGAGATTATACAATTCAACACCTTCGGGTCTGCTCTCTCCTCAGTCATCAACACGAAACATAAACCATATGCATGCGCATGTTAGACGTATAGGCCTGAAGATGGAAGCTCGTAATGGCCCAGGCGCCGCACGATGTTCAATATTAAGGTTGACCACTCCGCCATTAATAGTCTCAATAATATACGTTTCATGTGGCAATATTTAGATGAAACCACTGCTTCTGACGTCTCATGACTAGTGTGGCTCTCGTCTTGTGAACTTAGGGCAGTCTCACAGAAGACGCACGGGACAGGTGCACGAATAATTTGTGCATTAGTGATACGTTAGATACGATTCAGTGACGTCGAACAATTAGTATTCACTACTTACATGTGAGCATTACAGCATTATTGCGTAATAGTGCATTATTGCAGTGATAGTGCGTAATATTGCTTTAAAGAATATTCTGTAGTATGTGATTGTAAGATTTATTTTATCCACAGTTGCATTTTGTGTTGCATATTGAAATGTAATTTGTTGTTAACTCATTTTTTGGATGTTATGATTAGTTTCGCAACAAATGTTTACTAAAATGTAACATGATCATAAAAGATTTTAAATTTGAAAAGAAAAATGATCACTAGTTTCGTAAGAACATAAGATTGTCTCACAATTTTCAATTAATTTGTTGTTTCTTAAATTTTTAAAAACTATTCAAATATTATTTTTATGTGTATTAAATGTCATTTTTAAGCACAATAGTGGGTTTTATTTAATTCTGAAGATGATGTATCACGTAACTTATTTAAATGCAGAGTAGCCCCTTGTCACATTTGACAATTTATTGAGCTTTCGTTAATTTTTAATCAAGGATGCAATATTGAAATTCCACTTCAATGATGTTTCAGAAAAAATGTTTCCCAAAGAAATCAATTCGATATTTGTTATTTATTGTTTATTTAATTAATGTCGCATTACAACAGCTATCACCATGGGCGACTACCCTCATTTACATAATTTTACATTATTTTACAATTTTTAAATATAAGTTGCGACTAAGCGAGGTACAGAGAGTAATATTAGATCGGTTTTTTAAATAAATAAGAAACATTTAAAAACAGAAAACTTTTTAAATAGTGCACTATAGGGATGAATATTTTTTTAAATTTTGATATTATACAAATAGAGAAATCCCTTAAACATTAATTAATGTGACAACCGTAGTTGATTCTAATAATCGGATAATTATAAATCTTCAGTTCATCTATATACATAGCTGTTAAGTGTTGCGTCCATGAACTGTTTTTCTCTTGCTGAGCGCGAACAAGACGAAAAAAGTGGTAAGGAGGTTGTTACTTGTGTTCCAGTCTTGAGACGTGGTTCTGGATGGTTTTTATCGATGAGATGGGCATGTCATAGTTGTAAGACGCCGTCCCATTCCGTTTGGTGAGGACGACCTTATTGCTCCCACTCAAGTGGATTTTGGGTAATAATTAAGGCCGCATAATTCGTATTTTACTCATATTGTTCCTTACTTCTTAATGCTTGTAGGACATGTCCGTTTCAATCATTTCTATGCCAAATATGTAAATCCTATCGATCCTTAAGATTGTTAAAAATTATTATTCTAAATAAGGCTAAATAGAGATTTCTTAAATACATTTGCAAATATGGTCTCAGAAAACCATTTCGGTTGATTGGAATTGTACGATGACACTGACTCATCATTTAACGTAACTTAACTTCATTGCTACCAATCAGTTTCATATTAGTTTCGTGATAAAAAAAATAGAAGAACCACGCCTTCTACTAAATCAGAGCGATGCACATAATTTTAGCTGTTTCGTGGAAGAAGTACCAGTTAGGTCATACACTCAAAGCTCTCAAACATTCAATGCAATTCTGATTGGAAGAATCAAATGGAGTTCTTCTTGCAAAAATATCTGGTGAATTACGCTGGAGACTGAGAGCAGTGCTATTGATTCATGTTGCATTGCGCCAACCTTTTCTCGCTTCAAGTGTGCGTTGAGATACAAAAAGAAATTGTTCATATTAGATATTTTAGGAATATACATGGCTTTTCATGGCAACAGCCCATCTTAAAGGTAATTTTTGGTTTAGATGGTAATTTCCAAGGGAATATTTCAGAAGTAGAAATATTGTTCCGAAATTTTATGTGTTTTTTAAGAATATCTTTGCTCGAGTTCAAAAGTAAAATCATTAAATATATTGGTGTTAATAATTTAAATGGTATTTATTGCAATTGTTGGTCAGCCTCATAGTAACATAATTAGAAAAAATATAAAAAACTAAAATGGACGACATAGACTTTTTAAAAAGACTAAATTGACATTTATAAAATCCAAAAAATATAGGCCCTAGTAATGATGATTCTGTTTATCGTGCTTTTACGTGATGAAATTTTGTTGAATTTACCTTCCATAGTAGCATGCGTAAACTCGCAGAAAGTGACTTCACTCAGTAATATTCGTGTTAAACAATTTTTTACATCTTATGGCGAACCTTACGCCCACTCTTCAATATTATAGAAATTGTAACATTTCTGCAGTTACATCTGCCGGTTGATTATCAGATATTTCTAAGGAAATAATGATGTCTGGGAAACTACACTACTATTTCTGATTTGTAAAATTAATATTTATATTGTAAAAATTATGTATATTATATAGTAGATAATGTATTGTTATAATATTATTGTAAAATGTATGTTAAATTCTTGGTAGAAAGACGTTATTTGAATGTCCCTTTTCGATTATTCTCGATGACATGAAGCCAGAAATGTTTACAATGTTGGGGTTAATATACACACACACACACACACACACACACACACACACACACACACAGAGTCAAAAATACTTATTCGTCTGTTACTTACGTCATTTTACTTTCTCGCCTTCGTAAGAAGAGAAAGTGCTGCAATCGTGCGCAGGAAACAAGCAATTTTGCGAAATAAAAACTCTTACTGTCGATCCCTGGTAAGAAAAATGTAGATATTTTTTTTATCTTTACCGTATAAAAGGTCTTTCATAGTCGAATCTTTTCAATGAGATATAATTATGTTGTTTATGGGCTCGGAACGTCATCGCAAGCAGTTTCAGCTTTTCTGATTGCTGTTTGTCTTAAATTACAATGTCTTTTACTCACCTAAGTTTACTTTTTTAGTAATATCTTGGAGTTGGATATTTATTCTAATTTAGTAGTAAGAAGAAACTGAATATACCAGTCTACCATTTTATATCTTCATGTCTTATTAAAAAATTTTTTGGGGGTCATTTAAATTTAGATAACGAAAATTAAAAGCTTTAAAACCAACCACAAGTTGCAAACTCGATTGTTTGGTTTATTTAGTTTGTTTGGATTGTTTAGTTTCGATTGAAAAATCAGAGGCAAGTCATTTTTGGCAATCATTCTCCAAGCAGGAAAGCAACCATTAAGCTTAACAAACGTCAGCAATTTGTAATGGTCGGAACAATATGAATTGCTGCGCGCTAATGCGAATGACGATAATACACTTGACATTGCTTCCAGATTTCGTGTGGCAAAAGTTTAATTTAAATGATAGTGGCGATGAAAGTGTCAAGTCAATTTTAGACCTTTCAATGGCTTTGGTAGCCAAAAATCCGAAAGATTATAATCAGGAAAGATACATTCATATATGATGTGGTGAAGATGACTCCTTAACGATAGTTATCACATTTTGATCCATCTGTGTAGTATCACTTTTGGTGGTACTGATATGTTTCAAGATAATCGTCTAAGAGAGTTGGATGTGCTGATTTTAAGCGGCATTTGTGGAAATTAGCACTTATGTCATTACGTCTCATTTGAGAAACACCACTGTGAGCTGAGCCTTAAGGCAGTTCGATAATCGTCTCTATAGGTTGGCGAGATTTTGAGGAAGTTTTGAATGAAGTGTAGTACGTTTTATTTTATTGCCAAATGCGAGAGTACACTAAGTAATGTTTCCATTTCATATATTCATAGTTCGAGGCTTAATTTAATCGGGTCTTAAAATTTTGGGGTTAAATGTGAAGTAGTGGAGTTGCTCCTTAATGCACACACCAATTTGTCACCAAAAACTTCAATAGCCGTAAGTTTCGTCAGCAGTATCATTAAATCATATCTGCAACTCCTATGGAGGTGTACATAGTTCCTTTATTCAGGAACCTGTTTCTTTCACAGGATCTCTGAGGAAGGCCCCTGGTCGCAATCAAGTTATCAATTTAATATTAAAAATCTTCCCGTAACTGACAATGAATATTTAGCCAATTTCTGCAACTCATGCCTCAGACGAGGTTATTTATCGCAAATGTGGAAACAGACACTTATTATTCTTCCAGAAAACAAACGGAAAAGAATGCATCTCAAATCAACCATTTTCCTCCAGTTATGTGCTTTCCTCACTGTCTAAACTTCGAGAGAAATTGATATTGAAACTATAAAATCCACATCCATAATTCAAAAGCCCTACCTATTGAGCAAATAGAAGAAAAAAGGGCCCCCATATCACCAACCATTCAGGATCGATGAAAATATTCAGAAGGCATTTCAATTCCTTTGAGCAAATGCTGAGATGGCTCCTTGTTTTGCTTTTGGACATAAATGAAACTTCATTTTCTGTGCACGTCTTTTAGAATTCAGTGGGAAATACAGTTATGCAAATTATTTATTTATTTATTTATTTATTTATTTTCGTCAAAAAACAGTTAAAACTGCGTATGACGTGCTATGAGGAAAAGTGAATTGTGTGCACATTTTCAAAATTCTGTGATCCCTACACCAAGTCATATACTACTTAAATTTAGAATTTTCAAAGGGAGAAAAAAAAAGAAAAAAAACTCCCATGTAGTAAAATCTATTTTCAAAAATAAATAAGCAATAAAATTTTGACAAAATTTTAAACTTAATATTTCACTTAAATTTTGAATACAAGAAAAAAATTTTGGCTCTTATTACTTCCTGCCGCGACAACATGGAAACGATAATTTGAATAATTGTATTTCCCACTGAATTCTAGAAGACGTGCACAGAAAATGAAGTTACATTTATGTCCAGAAGCAAAACAAGGGGCCATCTCAGCATTTGCTCAATGGATCAGGGAAACTGGACGAAAAACCTGATCGAGATGGGGGTCATTGACCCGGAAGCAATAGTACAATAGTTATTACAGGTTGTTTATATTCATTTATACAGTTCACATGGTAAATAATGCATTATGTATCATTTTTAAAAATTAATGTTACTTTTCTTGTGATGCTCAGTATAGTCTCTAATTGTATAGAAACAGTTATGCAGCAGAAACGATTTCACTTGGGATTTAAACTTTTCTATCGAATTTAATCGTTTAATGTCATCTGGCAAAGTGTTGTAAAATAATGTACATGTATTGTGTGTGAAATTTTTGTAATGAGCTGTTCATACTGTCACCTGATGAATATGATTTCTACGTCGAGTGTTGTAGTAATAGACTTCGGCATTTTCAGATAATATATTCCCGCCCTTGAGCAAGTCATTTTTTACAAAAACCACTGATTCGTAAATAAGAAGACACGGTAATGGTAGAATTCCTAGATTAATGAAGAGAGGCTTACATGAATCACGTGGCTGGGATTTGGTTATTATTCGTACAATTCGTTTTTGTAATCTAAAAGTCTGGGAGCTATAAGATGTATTTCCCCAGAATATTATGCCATATCTCAGACGGGAATGAACATTCGCGAAGTATACACAACGAGCAGTATGAAGGCTGACTGAATTTGCAAGAATTCTGAACGCGTAGCATAATGAACTTAATTTTGTATTCAATTCACTTAAATGGACGTTCCATTTAAGGTTTGACTGAATTGAGAGACCTAAAAATTTTGTTGCCTTAACATCAGTCAATGGTACACTGTTCATTTTCAATGGGACACAGAATTGTTTATTTGAAATGGAAAACTGCATTAAAACCGTTTTCTTTTCGTTTACTATTAATTTGTTATTTCGGAAACAATTTGAAACATCTGATATTGTACTATTTACTGTTTCTTTATTCAAAGGATGTTCGTATCATCCGCAAAGAGAACCGTTCTTCCGTTACGAATCGTCGAGGGCATGTCGTTTACGTAAAGTAGGAACAGAATAGGGCCTAAAATCGATCCTTGAGGAACTCCACATGCAACGGGCAAAGAGTCGGAAAGGTGCGTACGTAATGTTCCATCATTCCAGTAAGGTATTTCAACTCTCTGAGATCGTTGTTTAAGGTACGAACATAACCAATCTAGAGCAATACCACGAATTCCATATGAAGGTAATTTGGAAAGTAAAATGTCATGATCAATGACGTCAAAAGCTTTTGAGAGATCTAAAAATAAACCAATAGGTGCCTCGTTTTGATCCAATGATGAGGCGACATCTTTAAGAAAAGAAAATATAGCTGTTTCCGTTGATTTTGATTTTCTAAATCAATGTTGGCAATCTGAAAGCGCGTCGTGTTTAGTGAGAAAGGTTTCCATTCGTATGTAAAAAAGTCTCTCTAATATTTTTGAAAAACTGATAGAAGACAAATGGGCCGTTTTTTTATTTTTGTTTCCTTTTTTTAAAAGCGGCTTAATTTTAGCTGTTTTGAAAAAGGCTGGAAACGTTCCAGTGCATAAAGATGCATTAAATATGTGAGTTAACGGGTGTATAATGGGATACGCACAAGTCTTTAACAAGGAATCCGGCAATTCATCTAAACCGGAGGAATATTTATTTTTTAGTTTACCGATTATTTTGAGAATTTCATAGGAAGAAGTTTCGAAACGAACATTGTGTCTAAAATTTTGGGTGAACTGTCTGTTTTGAATTTTGTGCCTGAAGACCCTTAGTGAGATCGGCAGCAATTCTCGAAAAGTATTGGTTAAAGAGACTAGCCACTGTTGCCGGATCGTTCACATTTATATTGTTATATTTTAAAACAACATTCTCTACGGGTTTTCTAGTGGATTTTGTAGTATTTTTTATTATATTCCACATTGCTTTTGTTTTATTATTTGAGTTCAAAATATCCTGATAGTTTTTCATGATTTTAGCCTGCCTTATGACTTTTCGTAACAATGTTTTATATTTTTTAAAGTAGATAAGGAAATCTTGAGATACGTCATGACGTTTAGAAATGAAAGAAAGAATTCGCTTGTTTTTACAAGATGTCCTAATCCCTTGTGTTATCCAAGAATTGCTTTTCCGTGAAATATTTATTTTTCGTTCTTGAAGAGGAAAGCAAGTGTTAAAATGAAATGAAAGAGTTGAAAAAAAAGAATTATATTAGTCGTTTGTATCAGCAGTATTATAAACCGTTTCCCATGACTCCTGCATCAAGTAATCAATGAATAATTTAATTTTACTTTTAGTAAACAATCTAGTCATACGTGTATTATTTATTGTGTCAGTGATCGCATTTCTTATAATGGTAAGAATTTGTGCATCGTGGTCACTGTATCCTAAATCTTTTGTTTCAACTTCATATCGAGTAGTAGTTTTGTTAATTATAATTTGATCAATTGCCTTCATCGAATGTTGTGTGATCCGTGTAGGTACATTAATTGTAATGTCTAAATTGAAGGAATTAATTAAATTAAGAAACTTTTCTTTCTCGCAAGATTCGACCAGAAAATCAATGTTAAAATCTCCGCATACAACAATGGATTCAAAAGAGCGATTGCTGACTTTGTTAAGTGTTATCTCCAGGTTTTCTAAGAACGAAATATAATCTGCAGTTCTCTTTGTTGGAGGTCTGTAAATGCAAAGTATTATCACTTTTAGTGAAGTAAGATGTACAACAGAAATTTCGAAAATATTTTCAATGGAGTACACATTTAATTCCGCCAAGGGGATAGAATCAATATTATTTCTAACGTAAATACAGGAACCCCCATACGTAGGACCTTTATGGGATTCTCTCTCTCTGCAATAAAAGCCTGCGAGGTAAAAGTTTGGAATTTGGAAAATGCTAAGTTCATTAGGAGATAACCAATGTTCTGTAAAGCAAAGAAAGTCCGTTTGTTTTAGATCGCTCTGTAGTGCTGCCTCGATAAACTCAGTTTTATTTGAAAGGGATTGTACATTATGGTGGAGAATGTTTATTTTTTGCAAGTACCTACACGAATGTTTTTCTGCTGCATCTGACTGTTGTTGCTATATATTTACTCCATTTTTACCTCGAGTGCGTGGTCGAAGGTTGTAGTGTGTCCCGGCAGTGACAGGTTGTGAGGAAGATGGGGCATCGGATGTTGACGAATTGGTAGGGGAATGGGAGAAACGGGAGTAGGTTCAGAGGAAGAGGCAACAGGGTTCGAAATAAGGGTGGGGGATGGAGAACGTAAGGAAGGTGAAAGGGATAGATTTTTGGCAGGAGACAGCGTAGGACTGGAGTTGATGATGTATTGTGCAAGCTTGTTACCGACTGCATGTTTTCCAGCAAGGTTCATGTGAAGACCATGCCGGGTGAAGTGTTTTGCTGAGAGGAAATTAATTTCAAAAAGTGTGACATTTGTTTGTCTCAGCTGCAGTTTCAATTGTTGGTTTGCGTGCTTAATCTCGCTGCATAGTGTTGGTCTGTTGTACCAGAAGGGCCGAGTCGAGACTACAATGTTAGTATTATCGTTTCCATGTTGTCGCTGCAGGAAGTATTATTCCGAAGGACAACATGGATAAGAGCCCAAAATTTATTGCTTATTTATCCTTAAAAATAGATTTTATTACATGGGACATAGCACTATTTTGCTGAAATATTTTTTAGCTTCCTCAGCAATAGAAGCTTTGCCATTACAGTTGGTAACCATCAAAATAATCTGGAAGCAATCAAGGCAGGCCTACCTCAAGGCTCTCAGTTTCCCTCGTCGTGTATCACTTGAACGTAGGCGATCTCCCAAAATATTTGTTAGTAATTTACAATGCACGCAGAAAGTAAAAGAAAACTAAGCAGTCTACGGGGATGAGAGAAGTGTCTATGGTTTCACTACATTAACAGGAATTTCGTTAGTTACCCATTTTGTTAAAATTCATAATATTTCATTGTTATATGAGAGAGTTCTTTGTTGATCCTGATCAGTGTGCGTGCTACTGGAAAATACTTACTGGAAAATATTTTTTTTGTGATTTTGTTCAGCATCATTTTTGCTGATGGTGGCCACTATTTTTATTATTGTTATTATTATTATTATTATTATTAAAATTAATTTAGTTTATAATTAATAATAGTAATAATAAAAGCTACAATCAGGGTTTTAACAAAATGTAATAATGTAAATAAATGTCTTGGGTTAAATTATTTATTAATTTTCTTCAAGATAGTACAAAGATTAGTTTAAACTCTCTATATTGATATGATTGCTTAAAACTGTTTAAAATGTTCTTACAATGAACTTGCTAAAACACTAATAGAGTAGTAACGCTTACTAATCGAGTAGTATCTACACGATAACTCTACGATCAGAGAAATCGTTCAGGAAAATGTGGAATGGGAATTTCTTAATACGAGCTTTGTGGAGTGAATTGTGGCAATGTCTTAGAGTGGTTAAATTGGGCATGTTAGGGATGTTTCGCAAGAAGTGGGTAGATAAAATATAATGTGGATGAAAGGTTCTTATAGTAATTCTTTGTGAAATTATGGGTTGTAGATGAATTAAGGACCATTCGTGATGGTGCGGTGGAAGTTGTTTTGGACTACTTAAGTTTATTGTTTTAGATTTGGCACGCTGATTCATTTTGGGCATGTATGTAGTATTTGCATGCATGTAGTGTATGCATACATTTAGTCGTTAGTATTTTTTCTTAATATACTTTTGTAAAGTAGTAAAGAGCTGTTGTATGGTAACTTAGATATACGTTATTGGTTTAAGTAGGTGTAGTTTAATTTTTGATTCTTAACATTATTATTTACGAGATGTGATGTTTCCGGTTGAGATGGATATCCAAGTAAAAACCTAATTATTTTATAAGTTTATCGTAACGCTGTCATAGTGCAGGTCCTTGCTTCAATCTTAAGGGGGATAAAGGATGTAAGGTCTTAAGAATGGACACTAGTTTGGATGTTGTTTGTCGGATTGATTTCAAGTTGATTTGTGGGTGCCCAGCTGTCGATTTGATTGAGGTATATTTGAAGATTAGTTTTTTGTGTTTATGGAGGGACCTATTGAATAGATATCCGTATTATCCGCAAATTGGAGTGCTTTTATAATACAACTATTGGCGTGCAGCAGCAAAAATACTGCTGAACAAAACCTTTCAAAATGGTGTTCCGAAAAGGAGCACGCCCAGTGCTCAACAACAACAACAAATAAAATTCTGTATTATTGTTATGCACTAAATTATTTTTTAAACAAATATTGCAATAACATTTTATATTATATAAAGATACGCGGTACAATAGTTCTTTGCATATTAAGGATAAAGAATAATAAAAAAATTCCGTAACGCAACACGTGAGTAGTAAATATGTAAATGCGGATGACCTCTTGTTTGGACCTTGCTGTCGCATGGCGTGCGTTGCGGCAGATGGAGTGCAAGGGCCTGAGTGTGATAATTCAACAGTATGAAAATAGACGAATTAATATAATCAGATACATCCATTTTCCACTCAAAACAGTAACTGTTTCATTGTTTTTGTGTTTCTTCCGAGTTTCTGGATATCTAACGTAATCATACAAGTAGACAGTCCTTAGATAGCTCAAGGTTGCATAGTGTTCTTTAAAAGTCTGCGCATTGGAAATTAGTCATACATATGATTTTATATTTGTCCGGAATTCAACGAAACCCACCACATGTCGCGACTCTTTTCTTTAAGTTTCCGTGCGCGTTGGATTTAACGTCAATAATTCGAATATATACGTAAAAGAGAACTACTAAAAGTAACATGTCGACCAAAGTGAGATACGAGATTACCCAAGATCCATTTTTCTCTAAATTTTCTATTTTTAAAAGAAAGTACTTTCAACTATCGATCTGGAGTATCGTTCTTTAAATTGGTTTAATGTCTGCTCAACTGACGCTAAATTATCTATTTTGTCAGACACAGGAATAAAATGAAAATCACACATTTTTTGCAAACTTAACTATTATCCTCCTAGAAAATCTTGCATTTATATTACAACATAAAAAGGTTTCGTTCGAATCATTAACGTTGACAAATAGTGGAAGTTATTAAATAATAGGAGACCATGAATCAAAAATGCAAGCACTTTCTCGTATTATTTATGATTTTTGCAATTTCCAAACATTCTGAGAGTTCCACGAATGTTAAACCTGCGCTATTTTTATTAACGTCCTTATTTTTGCAATATTCAAAGTTTCAGAGTTCACCGAACAAGAGACATACGCCACATTTATAAGGGTACTTTGTTCTCTTCGAAAAAATTAAAGAAGTTTTGATTTTGGGAAAATCTTCTTTTAAATATTATCAATATTTCATGTAAAATTACGCGAAAACTACACATATTTTCCAATACTTATATGTAACCTTATGTGGAGACAAGTGTTTGAAAAAAAACATTTCATTAAGGAATTCTATTTTGTAGGAAGACGCCGGCCCATTTTTGAGAACATTTTAAAAATGTTGCCGAGAGTTCATGTAAAATATTCCCCAAATGCAAATAACTCTTCGAAATTCGCAGAGATATGAGTTCGGTTGATCAGTAAATGTCAATTTGTTCAGAAAAGCGTCTGAACGGTTTAGGCGTGTATTGACCACAGACAGACAGGCAGACAGGCAGGCAGACAGACAGACAGACAGACAGACAGACAGACAGACATACAGGCAGGCAGACAGGCAGGCAGACGGGCAGGCAGACAGGGAGGCAGGCAGACGGGCAGGCAGACAGGCAGGCAGGCAGACAGGCAGGCAGGCAGCAGGCAGGCAGGCAGGCAGGCAGGCAGACAGACAGGCAGACAGGCAGGCAGGCAGACAGACAGACAGACAGACAGGCAGACAGACAGGGACAGGCAGACAGGCAGGCTGACAGGTTAGACAGGTTAGACAGGCAGACATTTTTTAACATCCAATTTTGCGGTATCAAGGACTCGCGTAACGTTATTTCTGACTACACAACGTCGTAGCGGTAGGAATTTGCTACGTATAGGAAAAATATTTATCGACATTTTTAACCACCAAGGTCTAACAATCCTAATTTTTGTGTGAGAAATTTGCCACTTGACTTACAATGACAATACGTTTTCTTTAATACGTAAGTACATAGAAGGTACATACATAGAGAGTATAAAATTGTACATATTTATATTTTCTCGATACTATATAAATTTCATCTCGGATGTTTAGAGATCATGGAAGTCACATGATAATTATTTACATCAGTAATGTGAATACGTGATATCTGTATTATTACCTGATATTGGTAAAATGAATATTTTGCAAGGTACTCAGATTTGTTTATTTATGATTGATTAAGAAACGTAACGATGTGCATAGTGAGCATACAGATTTCTTTGAAAAATAAAATTGTGATATTCTTTTTGCACATAAACACAATGCCTGTTTCTTGTGCCGAAGCATTTATCGTCTCTTCAAAACAATCTTTTATTGTTGCAGGTTTGAAGTTAATTGGAGCTGACTGATTTCGCTTGAGCTACAGACTGGTAAGTAATAATTACATCTTATACAGAATTTTTTTTCTCTCAGAATACAGTGATGTTGGAAAGGAATTTCATTTTACTTAGTGTGACCTTAATCTGCATCTCAGCTTTTATCGGTGTGAAGTCTGTTCTACGAGAGGTAACCAAGGCATACATTTTGCAATAGTGATGCATGCTAAATGAACTGAAATAAATCTTACTCTTCCGGAGGCATCGTATCTACAAGTAATGCATATGCAAACGGAATGCACATTCTCAATTCATATTTTTTTCCTTTATTTAAAAAGTCAATTATTTAAGAGAGCTTTTGCATACGTGCACAATAATATGACAGTCTAACAATCTTTCCAAAAATGGGTTCACATTTTTCGTTTTTCTTTCAAGCAATTGAGTTCTTTCTCAGCTCTGCAAAGATGTAGGAGAACATTTCACGCAATGCAACTGATTATTTGTAACACGTTTGAATTTATGGGATTTTACTGACGTAGAAAAATGTTATATTTTTTAATAATAGATATCTAGCGTTAATTTAACATCTCATAGATTTTTAAATATTTCGGAAGAAACACGTTCCTATTCTATGAGGCGAACAACGCACCATGAAATTTGTCGGGATAAAACCATCCGGCTTCAAGAATTATATTATTTATATCAAATTACAGGTGCAATAAAAAATAATTTGTGTACTAAATAATTAATGTTTTCTAAAATATAAGAGAATTATTTTTTCGTAAGAAATTTTAGAGGTAGATAATTGACTTAATCAATCGAAGAATGTCAATTTTGAAAAAAATCGACTGAACGATTTAGGTGATAGCGTTTACCAGTCAGCCAGACGTTTTGTCGTCAATGAAATTTTCATATCAAGGACCCACGAAACATGGATTCGAATACATAACGTGTTAGAGAAAGAAAATTACTATCCATAGGAAGAAGATTTATCCAATTTTTCGTTACCTGGACTCGGCAAAAATGTTTCTATCGAAAATTTACCGTTTTCCTGCGCACGATTACTATACTTTTTCTTCTTACGCGGCGAGAAAGCAAAAATCAAGCAGAGTAGTATCTTTTAATAAGAAACTTATTTAATTTCAGCGGAAATCACGCATAATTTTTTTATTTTATTTTAATATCGAAATAAAATTGGTTACAAAATGACTTTGAGAAAAACGAATAAAACTGTACTATAGTCAATTGGAATTCTCAGTAGTTGTGTCATGAATGGAGCTCCTTGAAGTGTGTTTTCTCACAGTAATACATTTGTAACCATTCTCGTTTTGCGAGTCTCTTAAACCAAAAACATGGATAATTATTGCTCCTACACGAAGTAAATTGCTTTCTCTAATTGGTTGTGTAATTAGAACCCACGTTTTGTGGGCCCTTGTTACTGAAAGTGATTTCGGTAATATGTCTGTTCCGTCACATAACTCTTTAACGCCAGTATCAGAGTTACGCCAGTATCAAACACACTTAGTTCATTTCATTCAGTGAAAGAATGAAGCATGTACGCAATAATCCTTTCTACACTCATCCTAAATTTTGACAGTTAAAATAATCATTTTATAAATTGTATACGTGTATCATTTATGTGCAGAAATATTCATCTTTACAAAGAGGCATGAGGGATAACAACCAAAATCTCATTTGCTTTTGCTAAAATTGTATTTACTGTATTTACTCGGGAGCGAAAATTTTCTGATCGATTCTTGCCAAAAATGTGCGTTTCCATCTGAACAGTTAATTCAACTTGTTAGGGTAGGGATTCCAGAAGTGAAGTAAAGCTGCACAGAATACATATATCCCCACAATACTTCGCACACAATATTTAACTTTTTCTGACGTTAAATAAATAAATAAAATCTATGAAGGATAAGGATTTTTTGCTAACTCAAAACCACACAAAATGTGACATGTATTATACTCGAACCGGTTCTGTATTTTTCGACCACCTAGCGTTAATCCACACGACTTGCGAACTCTGCTGACGGAAATATTTCTCATCTTTCAGCATTTCGCATCAGAGAAATCGTGGCTTTTGAATTAGCGAATGGAAAAATACCAATATTCATTCAAAGAGAGCACTGAATAAATAAATTGACTAAATAAACAATATTTGACTAAATAAATAAAGGGAACACCCTCCCAAATTTATTCTAATTATAACGTCGAAATAATCTCCATTATGCTGTCTTCATTACAATTTACTACCTGAGATTGATATCGCTGAAAGGAACTTGTTACATGTAAATTTTATAATTTCGTATATGCCCTTGTTGCTTTGATGATTTTTCTTTGGTTAGGAAAATAGTCATTGCAGTTTTTATTCCATATTGCTTAATAAGGACAAACCTTATAGAAAAATGTACGTATATCTGATTTTCACGCAATGAAACTTTTACGTCATGAGCTAGAAGGAGAGAGGGAAATTGTCATCCAATCGAGAGCTCAAATACCCAAAAATGTAAGTCGTAACGAATTCCCGATTACATATCCCCCTCTCCTTCCAGCTCGTGATCTTGAAGTGCTACTACGTTCTTGAAGTGTAGTTCTTTCTTAAGGTTTTACAATTCTCTTATTTTCATTGAATATTTGACCCCTCATGTGTCAAGCACACCACCCTTTTAATGGTCTAACAAGATTTAAGTACACCTACTGTTATGTGAGTCGCCATTCCCATGATCATTGTCTTTTTATGTCCGTTGTGATGGACTAAAAATAACTGCAGTTCCATATAAGAAATAGTTACGTCACTATCTGGTAAAATTCAAATGATAAAAATGTATTAATGAAATCATGTAGCAATTAGCCCCATTCTCTCATGTACGTCCGTGAAAACAATTTCGCAATGTCTTCAACCGTTCAAAAATGACAGGAGGTTCGAAAGTTAGGTGACTCATCCTATGTAAGGATATTTTTGTAATGTTTTTCATTATATATTATGTTCGTTTCCGAGTACTTACGTGATTCCCGAATGATTACTTGATGTTAAGAAATTTTAAAGTTCTAAATAATAGTAAAGAAATACATATTTATATTTAAGATACAAATATTTCCTTAATTTCCTTGTATTGTGCAATCACAGTTCACTGTACGCAGTTCATTGTTTGTACTAAGGTAGATTCTAAAAAAGTTAACGTTAAATATTTAAGTAAAATTGCGGTCACTAACAAGTAAGTTATAGCTCATGAAGAGACGAGGAAAATCTGCGACTCCGACGGAAAAATACCGTTACTCCATGAATATGTAGCTAAAAGAAAAGTAATAGTTCAAATCCTGAAATTTTTTGACTTATTCCTTACCTAACGAGTGTAAAACCACAAATACGTCAATTTACACACGTTGACATTTCTCACGCTATATTTTCATCTAAAATTATTCACGCAACGTTCAACGAGGCATCTATCATTTACCAACAGTCTCCGCAGGGAATGTCAGTTTCCTATCCGAACCATCTTAATGATCTAATTTGTATACCGCTAGAATAAAAAACGAGCTCATTGATAAAGGTCAAAATCGGGCAGCGTGATAGCTCGATACGCACGTGAGAAGATGGGCCCTAATGACATCCGCACTGTCTCATTAAGATCTTAAGGCTGCACTGGCGGAGAGCGAGTCTGTCCCTCACACCATCATTTCCTACCAGTGGTCCGTAGTATTACGCTGTCCCTCCAGGCAAATATTATGACAGGTGACTTTCGTTTTTTTGTGGCACGCAGGCCCGGGCCGGACGCGTTGTGCGGTTAGCAGCCCAGCTTGGGGCCCATTTAACGCAGCTGATGAAAGTCTCATCAAACCAACGCGTTCCTAAACTGCTGTCTCGCATTATCATAAACGAAGCAAAGCCATACTTATTTACAACAAATTACTGTGGTGAAGGACGACGGGCGTTGAACACCCGTGTGAGCCCCGAAGCTTTCAATCGGACGTCGACAGAATGCGATGTGGTCAAGACGACAAATCTGCGGTCAGCTGTGCGTGTGTTCCCGGGAAACAGGTTCTTATTAGGTGCAAACAATTGGAGGTTAGGAGCTGATGGCTATCTTCTTTGGCATCGTGAGAGAATGATGATGTGTTACAAGCTTCTGTTTTCTCACGCAATTCGTTTCCTTCGCACATGCGGTCGGAAAGGAAAAAAAAAACAAATCTAAAGGAGATATATTATTATTATTATCTCCTTTTAGGAGGGTTTTAGAAGGAGATATATTATTATCCGTGTAATCTGTTTTATCCTGAACATCATGAATATTTTTTGCTATGTGATCTGTATTGAAATGATCCACTGAAACTAGTATATCTATTCGATGCAACTCCTTTGACGATCTACTCAAATGAGCAGAGAATATCAGTTGTTCGTTTAATCAGAATATTGGAACTAAACCAAGCACACTTAAATGCGATGCAAAAAATATATGTGAAGAATGGAAAGTAGCCCAAAGTTGTACATTTTTTATTTCGTTTCATAATGTTGCCTCAGATTACTTTTGCCAAATTCAACTATAAAAATATAAAAAAAAGGAAAATGATTCATTATGGTCGCAATAAATAGTGATGGTGAAATGAAATATGAACAAAAACCTTTTTGGGACTGTGTCTGAAAATGAGGGAAGGACTCTAATTAACAAATAGAATGAAGATTGAAAGTCTTGATGGATGAAGACTTATATGTAGTATAAATAACAAGAGTTAATGCCTTATCATTTTGTGTGCCAGGAAAGTCTCTCGGCACTCAGCGTAATCGTGGCCTCCTTCTCAAAATTGCATTTATGATGGTAGAAACAAGATCGCTGCGAAACAAGTGAAGGGAACAACGCTTCCAGCATTTATTATAGTTGTAGTGAGTACTTAATTTACGTTTTCAAGCTGCAGCTCGGGCTAACTTTCCTGGCGCTCTGTATATTTAAATTGAAAAGAGCCATGCTCATCAGAAATAATATTTAATTTGGGGGTGAAAAGCGTTACGTATTTATTTGTAAAAAACATCTCAGAGCCTGTTAATTCTTACATATAGCATACTCTCTGCAATCGGTTGACCTGGAAATGCTTAAGCTGTTTAGAAAATTCAGACTGATGATTCATTCACTAGTTAATAAATGAGGTAGTTAATAACTATCAAAAAATACAAATGAAACTGTATCTGAACTAATTTTTAGATATGAAAATGAATGTGCCATATATAAAATAATTAGTTATATTTATTGAAATTCTCAATTTATTTGCAATACGTTTATTGAAAATTATAGAATTATAGAATAAATAAAGAAGGTATACAAATGATAAAAATGAAAATACTGTAAACTATATTACCACACTTCGTAGAACGACATCCACGGAGTTAGAATGTACGGATTTTCAATAGCCTGGATAATTGAGAGAAGTGAATCGTTCGTGATTATATTTCCGCTTAATCATTAAGGGTTCGCATTGTCCAACTTTTGAAGAACAGAAAGATGAATGTAGGGTATTAAAGATGTTTCTAAAAAAAAATGTTTTATTCTTGATTTAATGAATATTTCGTTTCAACATGGCTTCATCGAATTATTCCGATCAGAAAGTTAATGGAATGTGGTAGCTGAACCCAAATCTGCATGTACAGGACATATTACACGACTTCGCACGAACACCACATTATTTTGAGTGTTTATACTAACTAATTTCTCAAACAGACATCTCTTTCCTATCCTCAGTCGTTTATTCTTTATTACCTAATTATTCTTTGACTTCACTTCTTTTTATTACTCTCACACCTTACTTCGTAAGAAGAGAAAGTATTGTATTTGTGAGCCAGGAAAAGTCAACGAAACGAAAAAGTGAATAAATCTTGTTCCTATGTTCAGTAATTTCCTTTCTCTAACAAATGGTGTTGTCAGAATCCATGTTTTGGGGTCCTTGATTACGAAAAACCCGTTGACGTTAAACTGCCTGTCTTTCTATCCGGCCGGCCGTGGTCAAAACTAGCGTCTAAACCGTTCAGACGATTTTCTCCCAAAATGATATTCACCAATCGATCTAAACCAACTCAAGGCCTTCCAAGTTTGACAAGGGTATTTTGATTTTTGGGAGTACTTTACATGCAGCCTAAATTGCATTTTTTAAATTTTTCTCAAAAACAGCTCTATTTTTTATTAATCTTTGTCCTCTGTTAGCTTAAAGAACACTTTAAAATGTTGCAGATCTGATTTTCATTGAAATTCCTAATTTTGCGAAAATACTATAAGTTCAATTTTTTTACCTCTTCCCATAACGACAATATTGGAGAGAGTTTTTGTTTAATAAAATCTTTTTAAAAAAAAAATTTCGAAAATATGAGTATTTTTGCTTAATTTTGCGTGAAATATAGGTCGTTTTTAAACAATTATTTTTAAAATGCCGCTATTTTTGTTATTCAAATATTCTCCTTGTGTGTATCAAATAGCTGTGAAAGAGTAGTGCTGGTTCCATAGTTTCGAAAATTCAACATTATAACATTGCAAAACTACAATATTGATTGACAATCCGTTCTGAAAGCAAAATCTTTGAAAAAGAACACGCACAATTTTTTGAAAAAAAAACTGCTAGTATTCGCGCTGTTTTTCTTTGAAATTAATTCAACGTACAAAAAATATTTTTTTCAAAAATGGCTCCAATTTTGTCCTTTATTTTTTTTCACGGATAGAGCAAAGAATTTTTAAGCAATGACGCAACTATCATTGTAGTTGATCTTTCTTAATTTTCGAAAATTGCAAAAGTTAGAAATAATGCGTTGAAATACTATGTGTTGTTGTAGCACTACTACTATGAACCGAAAATGAATATTTCTACTTTTTAGATGTTGCTAACCACTTTTTGCTAGAATTTTACTCATCATTCAATTATGAACGATTATAGTAAAAGGGTGTTTTTCGGATTCTGGAATTGGAAGGAGACGACCTTAAAATACCTGCTACAAACGCACCAGCATATCTACTAACCCCGTCACAACAAGCGGAGATGTTTCTTTGTTCAGTACCGACAGTGATCTCAGTGCAGGCAACAAGCATCATAAACTACGCATATTCTACCAACCTGGCAGTTATGACCTGCCAGCCGAAGGTGCAACCTCATCTTCAAACTACAGTGATAAACTTTATGAAAACTCAGTTCCAACGTGAACAATGGCAAACGTGAAAACAGTAATCCTATCCAAAAATCATGTTAATCTGGAAAGACAGTTACAAACTCTGTTAATAATTTTGCTATTCCTACTAAGTATAGATTCGACTCTCTAGTTGATCTACCTAATGATGAAACAAGGTACAATATTACAAACTCCACCGACCCTTGATCCACCGACGATACTTGAAAATATTATAATCCACATTAAAAAGATTATGAACATTATTGAATTGAATCAGGAAATTAACACCCAGATCAGTGCGCAATTCAAAGTAACGAAAACCAAAACACTCCCCTGGTTTCTTCCATTCCTACAACCAATTCATCTACACCTGATGTCCCATTTTCCTCACTACCTGTCACTGCCGGGACACACTACAACCTTAGACTACGCACTCGAGGTAAAAATGGAGTAAATATATAGCAACTACAGTCAGATACAGCAGAAAAACATTCGTGAAGGTACTTGCAAAAAATAAACATTCTTCACCATAATGTTCAATCCCTTTAAAATAAAACTGAGTTTATCGAGGCAGCTCTACAGAGCGATTTAACAGAGAGGTTCTTTTCTTTTCAACATGGGTTATCTCCTAATGAACTTAGCATTTCCCAAATTCCAAACTTTTACCTCGCAGGCTTTTATTGCAGAGAGAGAGAGAATCGCATAAAGGTCCTACGTACGGGGGTTCTTGTATTTACGTTAGAAATAATATTGATTCTATCTCCTTGGCGGAATTAAATGTGTATTCCATTAAAAATGTTTCGCAATTTCTGTTGTATATCTTACTTCACTAAAAGTGATAATACTTTGCATCTACGGACCTCCAACAAAGAGAACTGCAGATTATATTTTGTTCTTAGAAAACCTGGAGATAACACTTAACAAAGTCAGCAATCACTCTTTTGAATCCATTGTTGTATGCGGAGAGTTTAACATGGATTTTCTGGTCAAATCTTGCGAGAAAGAAAAGTTTCTCAATTTAATTCATTCCCTCAATTTAGTCATTAAAATTACTGTACCTACACGGATCACACAAAATTCTATAAAGGCAATTGATCAAATTATAATTAACAAAACTATTACTCGATATGAAGTTCAAACAAAAGCTTTAGGATACAGTGACCACGATGCACAAATTATTACCATTATAAGAAATACGATCACTGACACGAATAATACACGTATGACTAGATTGTTTACAATAATTAAAATAAAATTATTCATTGATTACTTGACGCAGGAATATTGGAAGCTGTTTATAATACTGTTAAAACAAGCAAATTATTTCTTTCATTTCTAAACGTCATAACGTATCTCAAAATTTCCGTATATACTTTAAAAAATACAAATCATCGTTACGGCAAGTCATAAGGCAAGCTAAAATCATGAAACACGATCAGGATATTTTGAACTCAAATAATAAAACAAAAGCAATGTGGAATATAATAAAAAATACGACCAAATGAACTAGAAACCCCTATACAGAAAGTTAATTTAAAATATAACGATATAAATGTGAACGATCCGGCAACAGTGGCAAGTCTCTTTAGCCAATACTTTTCGAGAATTGCTGCCGATCTCACTAAGGGTCTTCAGGCACAAAATTCAAAAACAGACAGTTCACCCAAATATTAGACACGATGTTCGATTCCGAAACTTCTTTCTATGAAATTCTCACAATAATCGGTAAACAAAAAAATAAATATTCGTCCGGTATAGATGAATTCCCGGATTCTTTGTTAAAGACCTGTGCGTATGCCATTATACACTCGTTAACTCACATATTTAATGCATCTTTATGCACTGGAACGTTTCCAGATATTTTCAAAACAACTAAAATTAAGCCGCTTTTCAAAAAAGGCAACAAAAATTAAATTCAAAATTATCGGCCCATTTCTCTTCTATCAGTTTTTTCAAAAATATTGGAGAGACTTTTTTACCTATGAATGGAAACCTTTCTCAGTAAACACGACGCGCTTTCTAATTGCCAACATGGATTTAGAAAATCAAAATCAACGGAAACAGCTATATTTTCTTTTCTTAAAGATGTCGCCTCATCATTGGATCAAAACGAGGCACCTATTGGATTATTTTTAGATCTCTCAAAAGCTTTTGACGTAATTGATCATAACATTTCAGTTTCAAAATTACATTCATATGGAATCCGTGGTATTTCTCTAGATTGGTTATGTTCGTACCTTAAACAACGATCACAGAGAGTGGAAATACCTTACTGGAATGATAGAATATTACGTACGCACTTTCCCGACTGTTTGCCCATTGCACGGAGAGTTCCTCAAGGATCGATTTTAGGCCATATGCTGTTCCTACTTTACGTAAACGATATGCACTCGACGATTCGAAACGGAAGAATGGTTCTCTTTGCAGATGATACGAACATCCTTTGCAATAAAGAAACCGTAAATAGTACAATATCAGATGTTTAAAGTTTGCTCCGATATAACAAATTAATACTAAACGAAAAGAAAACGGTTTTAATGCAGTTTTCCATTTCAAATAAGCAATTCTCTGCTCCATTGAAAATGAACAGTGTACCATTGATGTTAAGAGAACAAAAGTTTAAGGTCTCTTAATTTAGTCAAACCTTAAATGGAAAGTCAATTTAAATGAATTGAACACAAAATTAAGTTCATTATGCTACGCGTTCAGAATTCTTGCAAATTTGTAGTAGTAGCAGCAGCTTACATCAGCAGACAATAATTCCCGAAAGCTTCGGACTCCCCTTTCTTCCCCTTCAGTCAGCCTTCATGCTGCTCGTTGTGTATATTTCGCGAATGTTCATTCCCGCCTGAGATATGGCATAATGTTCCGGGGAAATACATCTTATAGCTCCCAGACTTTTAGATTACAGAAAAGAATTGTACGAATAATAACCAAATCCCACCGACGTGATTCATGTAAGCCTCTCTTCATTAATCTAGGAATTTTACCATTACCTTGTCTGTGGATTTAGGAATCAGTGGTTTTTGTAAAAAATGACTTGCTTAAGGGCGGGAATGTATTTTCAGAAAATGCCGAAGTGTATTACAATAACACTCGACGTAGAAATCATATTCATCAGGTGACAGTATCAACAGCTCATTACAAAAAATTGACATATTATACATATACATTACTTTACAACACTTTGCCAGATGACATTAAACGATTAAATTCGTTAGAAAAGTTTAAATCCCAAGTGATATCGTTTCTGCTGCATAACTGTTTCTATACAATAAGAGAGTATACTGAGCATCACAAGAAAAGTAATATTAATTTTAACAATTATACATAATGCATTATTTAACATTTGAAATGTGTAAATATGTATAAACAACCTGTAACAAGTATTGTATTCCACCCCCGGCTCAATGACCCCCATCTCGATCAGGTTTTTCGTCCAGTTTCCTTGATCCATTGAGCAAATGCTGATGTGGCCCCTTGTTTTTCTTCTGGACATAAATGTAACTTCATTTTCTATGCACGTCTTCTAGAATTCAGTGGGAAATACAATTATTCAAGTTATTGTTTCCATGCTGTCGCGGCAGGAAGTATTATTCCGAAGGACTACATGGATAAGAGCCCAAAATTGCTTATTTATCCTTGAAAATAGATTTTATTACATGAGAGCTTTTTTTTTTCTTTCAAAATTCAAGTAGTATATGACTTAGTGTAGGATCACAGAATTTTGAAAATGTGCACACAATTCACTTTTCCCCATAGCACGTCATACGCAGTTTTAACTGTTGTTTGACGTATAAAAATAAACATATAACATTGACAAAGCCAAATTTACCTTTTTAAAAATAGAAGACTTAAGAAAAGCAATTCAATATTTTGTAAGAACCAGCAAACAATTTCATACATATAAGACCCCAATCAACAAAAACTTCACTGTGATTTTCGAAAATACTCATTTTTTCCATCACGGAAGAGGAAATATACAACTACCTGAAAGAGCAATACGCCCAGTCTGGGAAAATATGGTACATCATAATATTGTGGCTATTGTTATATACTTTAAAAATTGTTACTTAGTGATATCCAAAATTAACAAAAGAAATAGTAAACAATGGGAAATAAATTCTGCTATTAATTACTATTCTGCAGGAACAGAAAATGTTGCAGTATTTGGCCACAGCAAAAGCTAGAAAAATGAGAAAAAACTGTTGAGATACTTGACCCTATGGTCCTATAGCCAACTCGTTGTTTCCCAAAGTTTTTATTTGGGACCGACCATTCCAAAATTCTGTATTATCAAGCTGTATCCCTGTAGCTCCATTAATGCATGCCATTAGGCCGGGCTAATTTGATAGACACTTTTAATTTTTGTTGATTTGTGTTGTAGTACGGCCTAATTTATTTCTTACTTCGGAAACGTCCTTAGCACCAAAATGCACATTCAGTATTCTTCCACGAGTTTGCTACAAACGGTATTGAAGATAAGGTAAAGTGTGCTTTCGTGAATCATTAAAATAGCCCCTATGAACCCTTATCAATTCAATTTGTATTGTTGCAAGTATATTTATCTAGAAAGTATACCTTGCGTGTACTGCAAATTCCAGATAAATCTGTAACGTAAATAATTACTCAGGGTCTGGCAAACTGTTTAAGATTATTGTAGCTTGTGTGAGGGTATTCCTGTCTGCTTACTCACCCCAAATAAATTTTCTCATGTTCGATATTGTTGATGTGGCCGCTGTTCGGTGTCACAATACCATTATGTAAGTAATCCCTACGGTTTTTTAAACTGAATTTTGTGAATTGATAAAATTTAACCAAGTTAATATAGAAAAATATATATTTATATTTCACAGAATTAAGCGGCGCATTATTCTGGTATTATGTTCCCAGCTCCCTTACATTATAAAGATAATCCTAAATAATTTTGGTCGTCGTAGAAAACATATTAGAACTCTCAGAGGTTTTGACCAGGAAATCGCCAAAATGTAACACTGTGCATCGGAGCGAATATTTTTGTTAACACTCATTGCAAAACACGCTAATTTCTTTCTATATTCAAAATTCAAGAAGTATGTGGCTTAGGGTGGATGTCACAGAATTATGAACACGTGCACAGAATTCGCTCCCCCCCGTAGCACGTCCAACAGAGTTTTTAACTGTTTTTGACGTAAAAATAAATAAAATAAAACTTACTTTTAAATATTTTAACATCTAGAGGAAAGGGTTTCCTAGGCTGTTGTAGGAAATTTAATCCAGTGAGTTATTGATCTATTTGTAAATGAATATTTTCCAACATCTCTTCTCTGTGGCCTGAAACATAACGTGTAGATTTCTCTACATCTGTTATTTTGAATGCAAGGCAAGTCGTTTGTTGTAGAACAAGTACATTGTTGCCAGTTCTTTTTATTTATAGTTAAAGAAGTTGTTAGTTAAAAGATGAAATAATGTAATATCAAAAGTTTTCTTGAATTGCAAAATGAACAAAAAATGTAGTCGTGATCTTTGTTCGAGCCTGTCTAAAGTTCGGACTTCAAAGACCAGTGAAAAAATCCAATCATTCTTTGAGCCAGAGAGAACCCTAATCAAGCCACAAATGCTGTGTATTGTTCTGCAATTACCTTTTTTCTTACGTCAATATTTGTTGCATTATTTATATAGGTTTCATCAGGTTCAGGTACATCATTTGTTCAAGTATCAGGAATGAGATGATCACCAAATCAAATAGATTCCTTTAAAATACTTTTCATTACACAATTCCCAGTGTAAAAATTATAACATTTGTGGATAAAACGGAATCACCATATCCAATATTTGTTATAAACTCATTCATTATTCCTCCTTAAGAACTTATTGTTATCAAGATCTCATCAGTCCATCATTATTCCTCCCTTCCTGAAAATAATTTCTTTCAATTTTCGCAATGTACACGTATTTCAAATCAAATGTCTCCGAACAAATTCACTAATTTCTATTGATAGCTTTAACCTTGAAGCTACATGGAATATCGGCTTACTGCTTAAAATCATTTCAAATCTTCCTCCTAGCGTTATCTTCCTTCAACCCAAAACGTCACTTTACTTTTCATACATTATTCTCAGCAAATGAAATTGGTATAAATATATATACATATAATAAATATATATGTACACGCACATATATTTTGCGCTGGTTTTCAGAAAATTGCCTGTTTTTTTCTTATATTAGAGTTAAGATCGTATTCTCAATTCGAGAATATCAAACTTAAATAACCCTCTTTACAATCCATAGATCTCACTTTATAGCATTCCGTTGCTTCGGCAATATTTACGCCAAACTAGAACATCGTCAGCGAGAGAGGTTTCAAGTGATGTATAATTAACCCAAGGAGTACGAATGTAAACAGAATGTTATTCATTTGCTAAAGTGTGACAGCTAAGCGCTTTGTGGCGGCAAACAGCGAAAAAATTATACCAATATTTCTTTCACTGTGATACGTCTGTGTTTCAGTAAATTACTGGGTGAACTTAACACTTACATTACAGGAGTATCGATATACTTATTTTTTGGTGTAATCGGGGCGAGAAAATTTGCGAAAGCTATGAAGTTATTATATCATAAGAAAGAAGTATTTTTCTTGTACTGGGTGCCAAAAAAAGCATTGTTTGTTTTTCAAGACATTTTGGAATTAAGAAAGAAAGCTCGGACTAGAATGTGAGTGCTCTGCCAATTTTATCGATCAGTGTGCCATTTTAGTTTGAATGTTGCCTATTTTACGATAAATCCGTAGAAATAGACACTTTTCAAATGGCCGCCGCTACGTAAATTTTATCCAAAAAATTGTAATTTAGATAAGATTAAAGCGTGAAATCTCTACTTCAAGAACCTGGCTTGGAAAAAATTAAGTATTTCACTGCTATCGTCTAAAATAGCGCTGCGGTCCATCTCCGTGAACGACCCACATTTGAGCTACATTGATCTGTCTGATCTCTTTATTGTTTGGTAGGCATTAAACATATTTGTTACAACAAATGGATATGGAAGTTACTGGATTTGAAATAACACTATATGGCGTTTGGAAGTCCATGATCTCTTTTCCCTCCTTGTTTCGGTGCGTGCAAGAGAGCTCATGTCATCGCGCCGCCGGCCTGCCCCACGCGCCGCCCGGTTCCGCACCGCTGAAGGAGGCACATTCATTAATGCATTCTGAAAAGCCACCCTTTCCTCAGTTTCTCCTCCATTTCGGAATCTCAGTTAAAGAGATTTATCAACAATTGCATGCGCAAGGATCATGCACTGCGAAAAGTAAGCAGCACACGACGCCGGGGGTGCGACGACCGACTCTGCCCCGAGCGGTGGGGAGCAATGACAAAGCTTCGAGCTAAAAGTTGACTCCGAATGGCGTTTTCTCGATGGTAAATAAATTTGAATTTTCAAAAGGCTGTAGAAGGTTTAGTTGCATACTTCCATAAAAATTAAATTAATGAAAATAGAAAATCGGACTTCAATCTCACAAAAACGTTGTTTTTTGTTACAGGATAAAGAAAAATCGAACTTACGTATCTTATTTTAACAAAAAAGACTTGTAAAGAAATATCCAAGAATCATATCCGCGCCCATGGATGAAAACAGGTTTAAAAGTAACACAATTTGTAGGAAAAATATGTCATAAAAATTATATTTCAAGAAGTACAAACAAACAATTACTTCAATTTTAAATTTGAATATAAGATTTTCTTCCAGTTGTCTCACACAACATAATCTTTTTTGTGTCAAAATTGACCTGAATTAATTTATTACCTTTGCCTTGCATCATATCCGCAGACTGATTGAAAAACTTCTATAACAATTGTCACATAGCGGTCGACGGCCCGAGTGCGAAAAGGGAACCATATCTGATTTTCAATGTGGAGTAATCTTCAGCTAGGATTCTTCTCATTTCATCGCCTGGTATTTGTCGCGAGATAAGTGGTTCTGTGGTGGTATCATCCACTGTATCGCCTCTGTGTAGTATGAAGCTTCAAAATTTGATTTCGGCACTCAAAAAGTCTGGGTTCCAGCATTTTATTTTCTTCTGTATTCGAAGATTCTTTTCATATAAAATATAAGATTCATATGTCTAATGGTTCTTGAGATTGGGTCACAGGAAAGAAAACAGACACTTCACAATGCCGACGTTTCGGCCGTGTATTTGGCCTTCATCAGGGCTGTATTAGTTGCCATCCTCTCCTCTTGATGAAATAACATTTAATGATTCTTGACTCGTCGTAATTACAGCACTGCTCAATACAGCCCTGATGAAGGCCAAACATATGGCCACAACGTCGGCAATGTAAAGTGTCGGTTTTCTTTCCTGTGGCCCAAACTCGAGAACCATTAGACATATTATTACAATGGGTGAAGAATCATTGAATATCAGAAGATTCATATTAGTTTGAAATGCAGAAGAAATCTGAAAAAAGGAAAGGGGGATTTTCAGGAAGCATTTATGAGTGTGCCTCCTTTAGCGGCGTGAACCTGGGCGGCGCGCGGGGCAGGCCGGCAGGCGCGACGGCAAGTGCACTGTGCATACACCGAAACAAAGAGGCAAAAATAGCTCATAGACTTCCAAATGTCATATAGTGTTCATTAAAGTCTAGTATATCCCAAACACGTTTCATGTCTCTACAAATATGTTCAATGCAGCCTAATCGTGAATAAAGAAATCAGATAGCAGTGCGGCGCAAATGTGGGTCGTTAACAGTGATGGCGCCTGGAAATTTTAAGCGATAGCAGTGAAATACTTAATTTGTCCCAAGCAAGGTTCTTAAAGTAGAGATTTCACGCTTTAGTATTATCTAAATTAAAAGACATCTAAAGAAAAATTAATTAAAAAGTATCGTACACCGAAAGTCGGCGATTTTTCAGCACAACAACCTTTATTGCTTGGCCTTGGTGATGTAAAAGTGAATAAATCGTATTCCTATATGTAGTTACTTTTTCCAACACGTTCAGGAGCAAGAATCCATGTTTTGTGGATATCCGTCTTTGATACCGAAAAGTCGATTGACGGCAAAACTTTTGTATTCCTATCCGTCCGTCCGTCCGTCCGTGTCTATATGTTCTCAACGATAGCTCCTAAAACGAAGAGACAATTTTCTTCAAAATTCATATTTCAATATCCATCTAGACGAAATCGAGGCTCCACGAGTTTAAAATAAATATTTTGATTCTTTATGTAGGGGTAATTTACATGAAATCTCAAAATTTTCAACATTTTCTAAAAAATAGCTTTAAATATTTTGATTATGCTTTGTCATCGGATAGCGTAAAAAACTCTTAAAATATGATGCTGTTTGCAGTTTCGTTAACATCTCTGATGTATTGAAAACTGCAAAAGTTTCGAAAACTACAACTACAATATTAATTACAGATTTTTTTTCTCAAATGTGTTCGTCAAAGACCGATATCTAAATAGTCAAGTACAATGTTTTCAAACTATTAGTAGTGTTTGCACAATTTTGTGTGAAATACAGAAAATTTTTAAGCAATTATTTTCTTGACAATTGTTTCAAAGTTTTTTCTTTATATTTTCTCATTGTATTTATCAAAGGACGGTACAAAAATTGACGATGGTCCCATTTCGGGGGACTCTGAATATTCGAAAATAAACAAATATCGAAACTGAAATTAGATAATAACCGAAAATTAACAATGAAAAAATAAATATTGAAGACAAAGGTTTTTCTTAAATGAAAACTTAAAAATCACAACTTTAAAAAGCATCGAACTGATTTTTTGTGAAAAGCGAGTAAAGTTCTCGTAATTTATGCTTGATGTAATGCAAATTATCCAAAGAACATTTTCTCAAAAAGCCTCCAAATTTTTCTTTAATTTTCTCCCTGGATGAGGCAAGAATGCGTCATTCAGAAAATGTCGCAGATCTCACGATTGTTAAAATCTCTGAATTTTCGAGAATTGCATCGTTTGAAATCATATGCGAAAATATATGCTGTTGAAGCATCATTAGTTTTTCAATACCCGATATCCCAGGTGCTTTGGGAAGTGGAGATGACGTGTAGAACTTTTTGCGAAACATTTTAATACCATCGTTTCTTTCGTGGCCATGAACAATCTTCTGAAAATAATTTTTTATTAGCTTTTGGCCCAATGTTTGCTTTTTGTCTTCTCCAACTTCTAAGGTATCAAATGGCACATCCGTAGCGTTGTATTTACCTCCATTGATTTTTGTTGTTGTTGACGCGAAAGGGAAACGTATATTATACATATCTCCTTATCTTCCTTCCTTGGTCCATTTCAGTAGTCTGTCCGCATTGAAAAAAGCAGAAGATATTTTTGCGCGAAGAAACGTGAACTTTACCATGCGCATTCGGAAGCTAAAAGTGGATATTTGTAACGTGTAGTATAAGTGTTGCAAATATTTGATGAGTCTGCACATAATGGCTAACAAAAATTATACTACAATCAATGACAAAACTAATAACACTGATTCCCCTTGATGTCTGATACCAATTGAAAATTAACCGTCCCAAGACAGTGCTACCAAGCATTGTAGCCAACTTATATGATCCAAATGCTCTTACGAGTGTGCTCTCCATTTGCAGCATCGCCAAAAAAAACTTTCCCCTACATACTGCATTCCGAATTCAGACAGGAAAGAAGGCTATTCAAATATCAAATATTTTTCAAATAAGGATTCAAATATTTTTGAACATGAAGTGTTTTCAGAGGTATACATGAACCACTTTTGGATATCCTTCAACCACTGACTTTTCGCCTTCTCCCCTTAGCTATTGCAAGAATTGATACCACTCGCCTTTCACAAGATATTTTGGATTTTGCGATTTTCTTTTCTTTATTGAAAATAAGAGAAATTTTATTTAGTATTATTACCATTGTTGGTGTTGTTGTTGTTGTTGTTATCATCATCACTGTTTCTTTAATTGAAAAAAAATAGATGCGGCATATGGAGCAGTTTTTAAGTGTTCACAATAAGTTTGAAGAGGCTACCAAATTATAATTTATCATGATTTTCATCCTTCCATTCGCGTTCATATTATCCAATAAATCGCAGTCAGGCGTGTAATTCGATTTTGTTTCCAAATAATAAATGTAATTTTGATCAAATCTAACACCTACGAAATACGCATGCACTCTCACATGATTTTTCTTTTATGTGGTATATATAGTTTGTTTCACATTTGCAATCTCTTCTGAAGGAAACGAAAATAGCGCAAATATTAAAAAATGAAGTAGTTTCCTTTGCAAAAGCACATTTCGATACTTCAAGAAGAATACGTGAGCGATCTTAAATTAAAAAATAATTTCCTTTTTTGAAAAATAGTTGAAAGTACATTAAAATTAAAATAAGCATTTCCTAAAGAATGATCACCGCATGATGTAAATATCAAATTTAAAAATAAAGAAACTGTCCGGAATTGATATGAAAAATATTTTATAGATTGTTTGAATGTACTACAAGAGCAATTGAAGTAACATCAGTAAAATGCGTACTACTACGCCTATTTATGTTTATAGTTACTGTGAAATATAACACATGTTTCGGCGTCCATGTGTATACAAGAAACAGTAAGTTGTCGATGTAAGTAAATGCGTTTTTGGAACAAAAATTGAGACGAGTATTTCACCATTGCGTTTCTAAATGTCATAGCATGACTTCGTAATTAAACGTTGCACAATTAATACAATCGAAATATATTTCTGATGTTCTTTTCACTTAAACAAGCATTATTGCAAGAACGTTGTCGGAACGGAGATTATGAACCACCGGTAACGGTGGGTCAGAAATCGAGTCTTATTGCTATGTGCTCAAATTACTTCTCTGAGAGTGTCATACCGCTCTCGGGATTTAATAAAAATGTAGGGTCAGTCAGGATTAATATGGCGATGCAATACTAATGTGAAACACTTTAAGAATTGTTATTTATTGATATACAAAGTTAACAAAAAGTAGCCAATAATAGGAAATATATTCTATTATTAAAGACCATATAGTAGGAACTCAAAACGCTACCCACGTTTGGCAAAAAAAATCAAATTGATATGACATATTTTTTCCGTCAAAAATTTTTCCGCCGAGATAGGAAACTTTTGATGTCATGTCGTCATATTTGTTGGCAGGATATTTTTGAAAATAGGTAATCATTTAGAGAGAATAAATCTGTTTTCCTGCTTTAAAAAATTCAAAAATTTTTAATCGTGCCATAACCAACACAACTTTAATTTTTTTGGACTTATATGATACGGCTGATTGGACTAATGTGATACGGATGTCGGGAATATTTTGATGCGTCAGAAATGAACACGCAGCAAACACGAAAGTAATATTTTTAATGTTTTATTGTTTTAACAATATATGACCTATTATACGCACGGAAATCCACTAAGCTATTGCTCGGAATTGTAATATTAACGTTTCTGTGCAATAGTAGTTTTCTATCGAAGAAAAAACTCACAAAAATATTTTGAAACAATATTTAATTATTTAAATTCATCTCATAAAACAGAAAAGAATATAAAAAACAGTTTGCTTAAATATTCAACTCTCACATGTTGTGTACTGTCCAATCTATGTGACGATTTCACTTCCAGACACTTGCAACATTCAACAAGTTTTTGCATACGTTAACTTTCTTGTTATTACACTTTGATGTAGGAACAATTTTTTTATAGTTTACTGTATTGAAACCACATCAAACAATGTTTTTTTAGACTGTATTTTAAAGCGAACCTTTTTTAACATTTCAACTGATCGGAAATAATATCTAATAAATTAGACGTAGCAAAAGATTTTAAAAAATGCTGTTGAGACACTAGAGCCTAAAATGTCTCACTATAGTCGGCTCGTTGTATCCCAATCAATATTCATAGAGATGTATCACTTTAGCCCCATCAGGTTGGGCTAACTAGTTTCACTCTTTTCATTTTTGAAGGGTTGTTGTAGATATTACGTTTTTTTTCTTTCGTACGCGTTTTTAGTGCTAAAACGTACTTATTCAGTATTATTTTCATGTCTTTTCTATAAACAGTATAGAAAATAAGGTGAACAGTTTGCTTTTCTATATCATAATCGCACTATGTGTATGTGTTTTCCGCAAAATTATTCAAATATGATAATCAAATGATTGCCGTATAAGGGTGGGTTTGTTTGTGTAACAAATATGTGTAACATTGACAATTTTATAGACATTCTAGTAAAAACCAAATCGTTTTCTCGGACTTCGTCTCTTTTCATGAAGGTTGATATCTGTATACTATGTTGTTATCCACAGGTAAACGGCTGGACCCTACTCAGTAGAAACAATACAGAATTGTGGTAAATAAGATAAAATCACCAACCACATATGACATTGCATTTTACGAAAATACGACCTGAGCTGTTATCAGCATTAAAACAAATCTTGGCCAGATGTAAGAGTCGTACTGAGAGACGACCATAATAACCACATGATATCGCAACACAAAATAAAATAGTTTGTAATCTACCAATTGCGATGAATCTTAAACATTTTTCTCAGTGTTTGGAAGAATTTAAAAGTAATACACCGTACTATTAGTCGTGAACGATTGCTCACAAGACTGCTTAAAATCACATCAGGAGCTATAGAAATCTTTTGGAAATATTTGCTATTTTTCTGAGCTTAATATCTGCCTCTTTAATTTTCTGTGGATTTCGTCAGGTTATTCGTTTCCTGCTTCTTCTTCCGTGTGACTTGACTACTTCGTGAGGGGAGCGCACACACTTGCTTAATTCTCACGAGCAGGAGGGACACGTGTTTGATTCCCGACCGGTGCGATGCTCGCGAACCGGCTAGACGAGGCTAGGAGAGATCTTCCTCATCTATTTCAGAGGCATAGCCGGTTTATTATCTTTTGTATGTTCTTCACTGTTTCCTGTTCAGTTCCCGTTTGATTTTGTGTTTCTTTGGAAATTGTGGAACAACTTCCCTTTAAACTAGTTCCTTAAATCTCACACTCCTACCCATGAATTATCCACAAATGTACTTCAGGATAAAGCCTACTGAAAATATTTCAGTCGGACTAACAGACTTTCAAAATGAATAATATTCTCAGCACTAAATTGGAACAAAATGCCTGGAAGATTATATTTCACTCTTAAGCTACAAAGCAATTGAGGAAAGAAACTAACCATGTATTTTGATTACATTTCTTATTAAAATAAACCATAAGAGCAAAAAAGCAGTAACAATTTCAGAAATTACATATAATGAAACTACATAATAGTGAATAAATATTTTCACCAAAACTAAATCTAAACAACTTAATAGTGGGAGTCAGAATAATGTATTTTAGTCGAATACTTGTCTGACAATTAAGCAACATTTTCACTGCTTTCATTATCCAGTAGCAAGTAAATTTTCTAATTCACATTTTTATTGTTTTTAAATATTTTTTCATAAATGTGGGCAACTTCGCCAAAAATATGTTAAATTAACAGATCATGAAACGAAATCGACAAAATAGACTGTCGCGTTCTGAGACTGTCAATGTATAATAAAATAAGTGAATCAGACACTACCAGAATCATTACTGTAATTGTGAATTAGTGTATTGTGTATGTAGATATTATTATTATTATTATTATTATTATTATTATTATTTTATTATTATTTTATTACTATTATTATTACTATTATTATTGTTATTCTTACAGCTGCTGATCAAAGCAGTAAAGCAATTTCTTTCTTCCCCGTTTCAACTTCTGTGTCATGATTGTTACACGTGACTTGATTAAGAATCTAATGGAAATAGAGAAAAACACTAGTATTTACTTCGTACTTTAATGTATCTCGTTTTGAAAACAATTACAGTAGGAGTCGCACGCTATCATTGATAGTGTGCGACAAAAGAACACATTATTCTCTAACCAACGAGTTACAGATTTCATAATTCATAGGTTCTATTAAACAAGTTCGTCCCACGCCATAAAGATTTCCCACATCGAGTAGACCTTTCAACGTAATTTCATTAATTTCATTTGTTTACTATATGCAAGAAGATTGAATTTTTTTTATGTGTGGGTGTTAAGTTTGTTCTGATATTATTGTATAGATTTCCGGATATTAATTGTTGTGAATAATAACGTAAAACTAGGAAAATAACATATAAACTTAAATATTCTTTGGATGTATTCTAATGTTATCTTAGAATCTAAATGTTACCTTAGAATCGCGTTTCAGTTTTGCGGAATAGTTCATCTGCTCAATCCTCTCAAATCTCGTGAATTTAAATATGTAATGCTATAAGATTTTTTCTACCCATCAGATTTCCAGATTCAATGCTAGCAGTACTGTGTACTCTGCTGAAATGCTCAAGTGTTTTAGATCAAGTGATCAATTCACCATTTGTAACTGTTGCCTTAAAGTTGATTTGTTTTCGTCAGTTCGATATGCCTCACTTTCAAAAGTGTTTATGTCGTATGTTTTCTTTTCACATATGCTTACGAGGGGCGTTCGATAAGTACTTGTTTCGATATGAAAAACAATGATCTGAGTTTTGTAACTTACCTTATTTTTCGACATAACCCCCTCAAAGTTCAGCACACTTGACCCAACGTTTCTCCAGATTCAGGATCCCTTCTCGAAGTCATTTTCTTCAAGACCCTCGAAATAGTCATTGACTATCCGGATGGCTTCTTCATTGCTGACAAATTTTTGTCCAGCCAGGAAAGATTTTAATTTTGGGAACAAATGAAAGTCCGAGGGGCCAAATCAGGCAAATAGGGTGGATTTGGAAGCAGTTGGAAACGAAGTTCAGTCAATTTTTGCTGGGCGATATGACTTGAATGTGCTGGAGCGTTATCGTGATGGAACAACTTTTTTCTTGCCATTCCAGGACGTTAATCCGCGATAGCTGCCTTGAGTCTGTCCAGAAGTGATGCATAGTAGTTTCCAGTGATGGTTTTTCCCTTTTCTAGGTAGTCTATAAGGTCCCTTTTCTAGGTAGTGTACCTTTAGCATCCCAAAAGATTGACGCCATTACCTTCCGTGCTGATAGATTGCATTTCGCCTTCTTCGGAGCCGGTTCTCCTCTTGCAATCCATTGTTTTGACTGCTGATTATTTTCTGGAGTGTAATGGTGAATCCAAGTTTCGTCCGTGGTAACAAAACGACGAAAAAAATCCGCTGGTTTCTGCTTGAATAGCTGCAAACACTCGACAGATGTTCTCATGCGATTTCGTTTCATCTCTGCAGTCAGCAATCGCGGCACCCATCTTGCGCAAAGCTTATTCATACTCAATTCATGATGCAAAATAAAATGCACTCGGTCAGTTGAGGTACCTGTAGCCTCTGCTAACTCGCGCACTTTCACTCGTCTGTCTGCTAAAACAATATCATGGATTTTATCGATGTTTTCTGGCGTCACAGCTGTTTTTGGAGCCCCAGGTCGTGAGGCATCTTCGATGATTGTCCTGCCTCGCTTAAATTCGTTGACCCAAAGTCTCACTGTCTCATACGAAGGGCATGAATCACTCATTGTAGACGCTGTTCTTTCATGGATTTCTTTCGCGTTTTTACCTTCCATAAAAAAGAATTGGATAACTCCACGAACTCCAGTTCTATCCAGTCCTATCCACTGACCCGCAAACACTTTTGTTCAAGTCGCTGTCCAACAATGAGCTAGAGTGATAATGACCTTCAACAACGAAATTTTACCGTATATTTTTGTAGCTTTAAATTAAAATTCACAGAAATTGCTTTCGTCATCTTTTCGAACGACCTCCGTATATCTGGCCAATATTGCGTAAATCAGATTCATCACATTAAGAAATCTTTAGGTACGCATAAGAGAATATAACTTTCAAAAAATTATTCATTATAACTTTTCAAAATAAATCGTTCAAAAGTTAGGGAAAGTGGAAAGAATTAAAGGAGAGCCAGAATGATGAAAATATATATTTTTACATTTTCTTTAATTAATTACTTTATAGTTTCTGAGTTAATTAAGTCTGATTTCATCTTAATAAGCCATCTCTATTTTTTAATTTGAAATTTATGTAGCTTGGAAGTGTGCGTGGCCGTTTTGACATATCCTGGGCGTTGACTGCATATTTCTTTCTGGATTCAATTGTTAATACTTTGCTTTCTAGTGTGGAAAACACTTTTTATAGTAACAATTGAGAGTGAAATAACGTCAAAATATTACTTGGTTGATGTTTACTCAGCATATGGACCAGGAAAGCACTGAAAACTTTAGAAGCCCTTTCCCGTAAGTTTGAAATGTGGAAATTAAAAATTTGTAAGTTTCTCAAAAACTATTTATTGAAGGATGCTAAAATTTTAACAGAACATGTATCACTCTATTTAAACACTTTAGACAATATTCTTATAAATATTAGTATTTTTACCATCAAAACCGATTACAATTGTCAAAAATTTGTCTAAAAATCTAGGAATATATTTTTAAAGCGGCTTTGTTAAAATATATTTTAAATAATGAATATACATTTGTATAAATTTTCAAGTCTGTAAATTAAATAGTTTCAGAGAAAATATTCTTTGCAATAACATTGGTGAGATAGGCTATTCCGGTTCCCCTTAACTGATTTCGTTTGTACTCGAAAATCCCAACGTATTCAAAGAATCCCAAAATACTAAGAACATTGAATAAATTGTAATGATTAATTGTATCATTGAATTCAGTCAAATAGTATCTGGTCCAGAAAAAAATAGATTTTTTCTCACTGTCCTATATATTTGGTTTAAATGATGAACTCTAAAGTTATGTTGGCTACCTCGAGAAATGTCGAGTTCACGAAGAAGGTACAAAAAAAGCAACTCAATATTCAGCAATTTTTCACCGTTTTCTGCTTACTTTCCTATGACTGTACTGTACTGTAATCGCAAATGATAGCAGATACAATGTCTTCCAAAATGCATATCTTTTCTTTAAAGATTTGAGAAATGGTTCAGGTGTTAGATAACGCGGAAAACTGCTATTTTTGTTCCTCTATCCAAATGGGGATAAAAGCCCAGTTTTGTGGCAGCGATCTATTTTGATTAGGTTAGGCTTGAAAACAATTCTTGTAAATTAATTAATTACAATGTTGAATGATGAATGAAAAAATATCCCGTACTACGCGAATTAAAATGTTGAAGTTTTCTCTTCTGACCAACTTTATTTTTTAACTCGTATTTTAAGAAGTTCTGGTAAAATATCACATTGGTTTTGTTGCCAAACGGAACTTTGTCTTTCGATGTAAAGTATTTTCTTATTAATTATTTTACTTCGTTTTATTTTTATTCATTCCATGAATTCATAAAACAATTACACATTGATTGTTTGTAATCCTTGAATATTTATTAATTCGATCACTACCGACATGAGCTAAGATGGCTGTGAATTTTGACTCCCATATTTACTGCCATGGAACGCCCCAACAACTCCACCAACCACTCCCTGAGGTGTTCTCGGCTAAGGGAATATGGAATTTGATTAGAATGGGAATTGCCGGAGAATATACTTTTTCCAGAGATTTAACTAGGATTATTTTACTTGCCGAAAGAACATTGTCACTGTGTGTTATACGCTCTGCAGAAACCACGCACCTAAGCCGCCGTCGTGACCACTCTCCACGGAGAACAATAAAGCATTTTGTGACATCAGTTGATGCACTGAGCTACCACTCCCGGTTTATAACTCGTTTATCGTCGAGTCGTATTAAATTGCTGTGATTTATTTGTGTTCAATTTGGTATCTGTTGGCATCTGTCCTTTGAATCGGAACTGTTTCGGTGATCTTACCTTTTTCTGCATGAAATATTAAGCAATGTGAATTCTCTAATGTTCCTATGACAGCAAATTTTTCTTGTTTTTATATATGTAACAATTACTGAATCCGATGACATGAAACTGAAGGGCCACCAAAGAACACTAGTTTTGGAAAGCGTGTGACTGGTTTATTTGAAGTTCTGCATAGAAGTTGTCAGGAAAGTTAGTATTTAAAAACTACACCAACATAGTTTTGACGGCAACAAATATAGTTTCGATTGTTAACGATCTTCTTTAGCATATTTTCTGAGAAATATGAACAAGCTTTAAATAGTAACTAATGCTGCTACAACAGCATATACTCCCTAGAAATATTTGTAACTTTGGCAATATTCGAAAATTTAAAAATCAAAACCTGCGCCATTTTCATAAGCTTAATTTGTTTTTCTTCGACAAAAGACTTTAAAAATTACGCTTTCGAAAAATTCTTTAAATTTTTTTAAAGTTTCCAGTAGTTCATCAAAATCACGTCAAAATTATTCAAATTTTCGAAAAGTTTGTCACGGCCTTAAAAATTTGTTTTTGTAACAGATTTTATGAAGAAAAATAGTTCCATCTGCGATATTGTAACTGTACAAATTTGCCGAAAAATTTTGAAATTTTACATTTTTTTAAAATTCAGAGTTTAGCGAAAACGAGTTTGTCATCATTAAGTTTTCTGTGCTTTATCAGAGATTTTAAAATATGAAAAAATGGAACCATTTGTGAGAATATTTTTAAAATGTTGTTAAGGGTTCATGTAAAGTACTTAAAAAATAAAATTTCCGTTTGAAATTCGCTAATCTAGAGCGTTTTGCCAAATTGAGAAGGTAATGTATATTTTGGTGGTGTCGAATCGTCTGAACTATGTAGGCACTCGCGTTTACCACAGATGGGCAGACAGTCGTTTTGCGGTAACCAATTTTTCGATATAAAGTATTCACAAAACTTGCATTCCGACCACACAAAATGTCAGAGGAAGTAAAGTAGATATATGAACAAGATTTATCCCCTTTTTTAATATCATCATAATACGAGTTTTTCTAACAAAAACGCACCATTTTCCAGTGCATCATTTGACTACTTAATTAACGGAAACAACTCTTTACAACTGTGAGAACGTAGAAGGCGTGACAGTAAGAACTGAGAGATGGGAGATTTAAAACGGTTGCAGGTGAACGAAAAGTTCTGCCTAAAATATGTACAATATCACCGCTCTGAACCAAGTGATGTTGATTTTTGTGATTGGAGAGAAGGTTAATTTAACAGTTAACTGGTTATACATAAAAGAGCAAAGACTGTCCCACATGGTCGTATTTTCGTTTTTCGAATCTCGTACCGCATCCACAGATAAAGGAAATAACATGTGTGATATTTATGACTTATTCTGGAACGTAGTGTGCTCCCCGCTATCGATCGAAGGTCTACTATGGGATGACGCAATTGAGGAAACTGGCTCCCTAATTCCCTAAAAAGGTACAAGCACCGAGAAGGGGCCATGGGCAATCTCAAGGGAGGAAGGTATAACGAGAGCGAGACCGTGCTAAGGGCTATGTCGGTGTGGATTTCGGATGATTACGGTGGACGCTTTACATTTGGGATTGGTGAACCATCGGAAAGATGGTAGCTACAAGGCGACCCAAAAGGATCTCTTAGACTCAGATAAAAACTCAACGTTAAATAAATATGAGGCTATAATAAATAACTGTGAGATTTTTTATGTGAATGTGAAGAGCCAAGAATCATATGAAGAAACGCTGTTGAAATAACTTGTTACGAATGAAAAAATCACTGTATGCAGTTGTGAAGATGATACGAGTTTGATATTTTAAACGAATGTCCATCACTCTTGTTCACACATTTTTTAGATTAGTGTAGAAAATTCAAAATTACTTTTGTTACTTTTTATATTTTCAAATAACGTTATTATTTATTATTATTATTATTATTATTATTATTATTATTATATTTTAAAGCTGTTATTGCCTTACCCGACCCCCGTCCCGGTTGTCTCTCCTTTGCACCCAGGAGTCTCAACTCTTCATGTGCCCCTCCTTTCCAGATCCGGGCCCCTCCGTCCTGTCTTCCTTTACACGCTCTAGGTTTTTGTTGATGGGACCCTCCCCTGCTTCCACTGCCTGAGGTACCTGTAGGTCCATCTCGGCCAGTTTTCTAGTTTTGTACTGTGTCGATGTATCTCATAGGTCCATTTAAAATATGAATGCCAGTTCTGGGGGAGAGTAAGATAGAAAAGGAAGAGGGTTATAAGGTGATACATGGTTAAGGCATACCCACCACGCTACAACACACACAAACAAACCTCCATATCCGAGACGGAATGGATCGCAACCCTTAGAGGCGAGAACATTATGACGCTTCAGTCTCAACGATGCAGATGAGCTGCAAAGACGATTTGATTTTCAATTCGTTTTCTATTTTTGGTTAATAAACAGTTATTATCTGTTCACAATCGTCGTCATTATTAATATAATTATAATTTAGTTCTGTGCAAAGCGCACTAGACAGCAAGTATCTTTCTTACGTATTGTTCTCGGACAGCATTTTCCACAACAAGAAATGCAGTCAGCGATGAAGTCTTCTGCAAACGTTTCCCACGAAATTTTACGAAATCGACCACATTTTCTTTCTGCGTCAGAAAGAGATCATTGAAGTGCTTTTTCTAGGTATCAGTAACCGAGCATATGTAATATATGTCCAACGAGTTGAAGCCGACACGTCAGATGCTGAGAGATTGATCCTTTTTATATTATTTCATTGCGATGGGAGCACGGTAGGAGACGCCAATTCAACGGTAACCTTGTTACAGTACTTTAAATATTTCAATAACTTTGGTGGTGAATATTCAATTTGCAGGAGCATACTGCACTTGGAACAACAAACCTGTAATTATAAATAGCAATTAATTACACTATGTGCGTTCAATGCCAAAATCTTCCATGTAGAATAAACTGACCAAAACACGGCTATGCCGTGAAAAAGGAATAAAATAATGATTTAGCGTTTGAAATAGGTTAAAAGAAGTGTAATTCATCTTAGGAGGGAATCTTCCTCTCATGAATGCATAAAGAGGGGTAACTTCGTTACGGATTTTGATTATTTTTCTAAATGTAGTACTCTGTGGTATTCTAATTGCAGAGCACTACGGTTTTTTGTTATTTAATATCAACTATAACTGTGTGGAGAATGCCGTGCGTCATTCTGACTGTGTGTTGCGTACTCCAATAAAAATCTTTACAGTAACTAGTCATAATTCGACTTAATTCAAACTGAAGAATGAGATGAAAGTATCATTCGCGGTAGTGATGAAATATCTCTCTGATATATTTCAAGTTACTTAATTATTTGGAATTGGCTAATGTTAATATGAGAATATGAATTTTTTTTAGTGTTTAGGGACATGAAGATCATTGTGACATTTTGTTCAATTACATTTAAAACTAATATACTAATTAGACTATTATTGGAATTGCACTTTCGTGTGGAACAATGTACGTTAACGGAAAAATGTATTACATACCACCATAAAAATTAGAATGAAAACGGACTTACTGAATTCACAGTAATGAATAATGAAGTTCCTTTCAAAATCTCAAATTCTCATATTAGGCAAGGGATAAAATTTCGTAACTATATGACGTTAATTGAATTTTTTATATCTAAATAATTAGTAAGTAGGAGCTTACTTGTGTATTTTATTGCTGCTTCCATTATTCAAGACAACGACATAAAAGATAACATTTTGGGCACACACAAGATACGAAAATGAAATGTATTTCACACTACATGTCGATAACATTCTACGGTCAATTATTATTCGGGCCTTAAGATATTTAAACTGATCGTGAGTTTTATGTTTATATATATTCAAAGAAATTTTTCAACTGAAACAAGGATTTCGAACATATCAAATAAGGCTTGGAATAGTCCAGAGTCGAAAAACCAATACACTTCGATCTTCCGTGATTATTTCCCTTATTATTCAAAATTTCCACCTTTGAAATTTTTACTCAAGATATATTTGATCTGCAAGAACGGTCAGTATGTTGTGGTACTTTCTTGCGATCAAAATATTCACACGGGACTCTTCTAACTCAGGATAATGAAGAATGCCTTTTCCTTGATGCAATAAAGTATACAGACGCTGAAGTATTATTTAACAAGATATATACAGTTATAACAGATTCGAAGATAACAAAAGGCGTCAGTGGTTTCCTTCTAATAGCGAGAAAATAGGAAATTCAAATACTACTTTAATTTACAAATTTATTAATTCGACACCATCTTTATTAGAATCTATATGCAGTTGCCCATTACTTCATAGGTGGCAATAAGCCAAAAACGTTCCTTCTGCCAAAAGTCCCTAATCAACGTCTTATGCGAACGATTTAAAGAAATAAGCCAATATACATCAATGGCCGCATTTCCGTCGCATATTAACCTAAGCTCAGAATCGTAACGCGAGTGGTCGCATGGATTACAATAGTGGTCGATTAAAGAAATATTTCTAACTTCCTGTTATGAACAAAACCATCTTCTCATTTATATATAGTCAGGTAAAGGCATACAAACAGTGATCGGGTGCAGACTGCTATTACTTATTGATATGTTGACAAAATACATTTGTATTTAGGGAATTTTTTAAACAAATATATCCATAAATATGCGAGTAGATGTGTGCTTTTCAAACGTGTCATATGGTATAGGTTTTGTACATTTGATTAACTTTACATTATATAAATATTTATAAAGGAAATAATAAAAGTTTTCAAACATTTTGTAGCTATATTGTAAATGTGTTTCAGTGTCCGCATCATACGCATCTTGCCCAAATTTTCTGTGAGAGTTCTCTTCACCAATAGAACACAATTTACTCAGGTTATTTCGTTATGTGTACTGTTTTATTCCAAGTAGTGCTAGATTGCCAGATGTCGAAGGTGCTCAGCTTGAATGACTTTGATACACCAGCATGATTTCTGTTCCTGCAATAGTCCAAGCAAAGATATCTGTTACTGCAATAGTATCTTCATCGACAAACTTTGTATCTCATTTCCACTGATAATGAGGTCTGATTTTGACTATATATCCATTGGTGGACAGTTAAATGATCTGCAAAATTTTCTCGTCCAGAAACAATGTACTCTGGATACTGTGATGAAGTCTTCGTATTTCTTCCATGGCCTCTAGGAAACGGCAATTGAAAAACATGTTCGAACGAGTGCGCTTCATTAGCGGCGGCGCTAATTTAACCCAATTACTTCCGTATTTGTCTACATAGAATCTATTTGTATCGTAAGGTGTTTTGTCGTCTTCAATATTTGCCTACTGTTTGGGGTCATTGCCGGTCACTGATTCTAATAATTCATCTTCTTCACTGTTAGCTTCGTCTTCCAAAACGTCAATATATTTTTCTTCCTCTTCCAAACGCTGCCATATTAATTATTCATTTATACCGATTCCTCAGAAATATCACCATCGAAGTTCAGAACCACCATCTCACATAAAAAAACAAAGAACGCACGAAAGCCATCCAGAGTCATGGTCGACTTACTTAGTCAGAAACTGTAGAGCAGGTGGTCGCGCCGACTACTATTGTAATCCAAGCCCCATTACGTACGTTTTCGCAACCGCATCAATAATCACTTTAGTTATATTCTGCGATAAAGCACAAGAATAATTCGCCCAGGAAAGGTATTGAAAAAACCACACCAAAATTTTGTCAACTCTCTGTAAACTGTGAATAAATAAGTTTGGATTACAATTGTCATCCATGCGACCACTGAAGGATTAAATTCTCCATTGGACGTACAGTTGCTCTCAATGGAAATGGACTTAATGAAAATTCAATATACACTTAACCTTAATAGAAATTCAATCAACACAAAGTATTTCCTATATGCTCTTTTCCGTATAATCTATATGCTCTTTTTATTTCCTTTATAGACAATACGCTAAGAAAATATAACAGTTTTTGACAGATTGTATGAAACCATCAGAACCAAGCAGAGTGTGTATTACTGTTGGACAGAGAACCAGCCCTTACTGGTGCATCAAACATATTTTTAATTAAACGTTTATTTACAATATGTTCATACATGAGAACAATAAGTAAATTTGTTGACTTTATAATTAACATTGATTGAAAAATATCCTTATTAGTTTCTCTCCATTAATATAGTTGATACACGTACAACCACACTTCAAAATATGTAAGGCAAATCCAGAAGTGTGAATATTTTTAAACGTCTTGTTTCCAAACTGTTATCTAAGCTTATGACTACAGAATTGGTAAGGCATTCTAATGTTTGAATATGTTTACAACTATAATTTTTAGGTTTCTTCATTATCTCGCAACACGCAACTCGCCACACAAATTACGTTGCAATACATTTTACCATCGTGAATAACTCGGAAACCCCATTTTAGGTCTTTAACACCACATTTTCGTTTCCCTGTGGCAGGAGTTTGGTTTTTATGTAGTAAACTAGAACATGAAATATGAAACTATTTTGGACATTGTATTTCGTATTTTGAAGGTTCTCTCACCCCGTGTCATAACCTTCCAGAATCACCAGAAGTTTAGTACCAGTGGAATCCCCTTTTCTTTTTTAAAACAATGATTTAAAATGTTGTTTTTGCAGTTTTTGCGAAAAATTCTTGTTATTCTTCTAATTGATTTTGGGGGTTTTCTACTCTTCTGGGGTACTATTTAGAACTTTTCGTTTCATCCGGCAGAGGATCCACATCCATCATAACGTTTATAAAAGTATTTCATGATAAAAAAAATTTATTGAAATATTTGAATTTGCACTTTTATTTCCAGATTAACTTGCGCGGGAAAATTCGCTGAACATCCAGAAAACGTAGTACATTGGGGAAATAAGTGGGAATAATGTGGGAAAATCTGAGAAAGGCATCGTGAGATAATGGGAGGTAACATGTGAGTAACATGCGGGGAACATGCATGAAACACACTGGGATGTGTCGGAACATACAGAGCACCCTTTCGGAGAACGTATGAGAAATACGAAAATGTGATGGAACATGCAGGAGATCATGCGAAGGCAAGTAGAACCCTAGTTATTTCTTTAAACAATTTTCTACGAAACAAAATCATCTAAAACTTTCTTTTTCTTTTTGGGAATTAACTCTTCTGAGTACCCCTACTTCGTAAGCAGCCTTTAGTAGTAAAATCCAGTAGAACCTCGAAATCTATGTAAAATTAAATTGTCGCGTAAATATATGACCGTCATGACGCCCTACAATGTTTTAACATTCAGTTCTGGGGCCAACAGACGTTGTGATCCAGTACGAAGCTATTTTCACATTTTAAGAATGTTTTCTTAGTGCGAAATTTTCACATAGATCAAGCAAGTAAAACATTTTTTTTTAAATTACTTTACTTCTGGCAAAGAGAAAATAAAAAAAGCAACTGAAAGTGGGCAACTGGTCCAAATTGGAATATTGGTTACCCAATTTGGCTATAGTCTACTAATTTAGACCTCAAAAGAAATTCACAAGCAATAACAATAATAATAATAATAATAATAATAATAATAATAATAATAATAATAATAATAATAATAATAATAAACAAAGTTAAGGAAGAAGTGTGTTCGATATTTTGTTTTAAGAAATAATGGGTAACGATATTATATTTGAAATTATACCATTATTATACTTGTAGTTACAAATGGAAGCAATTAGCGTTAATTAGGAATCGAAATATGAATGAACGTAATCCCGACCTCGCTTGCATTGATGAGGAAAACGGACCATTTAGTTAATTAAAAAGTTGTTATTGTAAACTTTGGCAGCCCCTGGTCCCTATGAAAGTCAAAAAGTACACGACGTCCAATACTTTTATAACAATTTGGCCCAGGGCATCAACTGGTGTCACTGCAGTGCCTCGGGCCGGGAGGTTCTAGGTTTGAGTCCCGACGGAGACAGGATTTTCCTCAGTGGCTAGATAACTAGATCGTGTTCAGTCGCTGTCTGGGGGAGAATGCTAGTGGTCGGCTGCTCTGATCGGTAATTTTCCGTGGTTTCTCCGACCATTTCCAGGTGAATGCTGGAGCACTGCCCTAACAAACGGGCCACGCACCGCGTTCGATCGTTCCTTCCTCTTCCTTGTCCTATCCTCACTCCTTACTAACACACACCTACACATACAAGCGCTACACTACCACACATGCCGGGAGATCGGTCGGGAGTTTAGAGCTCGTCTCGACTGGGGCGACGGCCGGTTGGTGGAAGATACCTGGTTACGGAAAACCCCACTAGCTGATGGTAAGTCGGCACCGGATCTCACCATCCAGCGGGGAAAGATCACCGCCACCTCCCGAGAAGAACTACACTAACGGGATTAAAGACCTCAGAAGATGACGTGCCCGGAATCAATCAATCAAATAAACAAATTATTGTAATTTAAACGATTATTTAATTTGTATCATGTTTTTTTTCAGTTCGGAATTTAATAAATTAGAAGTCACGCCCGAGTGACAGGGCGTTATGTTATTCTGACGCACTTTCGGGAGAGCGGATTAAGCGTTGTCATGTAAAGTCAAGCGCCTGACGATATGGCACTCCTAAATATATCAATACAATTGATTCTAAGAAATTGAGTATTTAGAATGATCAATTTCCAACTAGTGTTTCAGTAGTTTCGACTAAATTGTTGTCAAAGCTGTATTCATGCATTATTCACTCATCTGCTCACTTACAATTTCTGTGGTAGCTATTTTCCCATTGATTGCAGCATGAGTATGTTACAGACAGTTAAACAGTAAGACAGTTAAAACCATGTGGTACTAACAACTTTTTTCCTTCGATGTTGTCAGAACGTTGTCATTCCAAAGGGTCAACATAATAATACGCTTATACGTGCTTCTGGAGTTTTTTGTATGGGACACACATTGCCTTCTTTGCACCGCGAGTCAAATATTCTCTTTGCGGTTCTGAAGATCCGTCCGTGTTTATAACTAGAAAATGTTTCCGATTTTTAACTAAATGCTTATTTACAGCACAGATTCTTGTATTCATCGTTACCAGCATTTTGTTTATGGGTTTTAAAATGCTTTGGAATATTAAACAAGAATGATTTATTCTATACATATTTTCTTTCTGTTATTTTTCTTCAGAATTTTTACCCCTGCATAAAAAGGCGGAAAAACAGCTTACAAGATGTGATATACTCCTAAAACCCTTATGAGTCGTGTTCAAGTGAAAAATATCAACTTCTAACACTTCCTTACACGTAATATTTAATATTCTGACTAGGTATTTACAGAAATCTCGTACTTGAGGTGCCCAGAGGAAAAAAATTCATATATAAGAGAATCTTGCAGTATGATGCAGATAAATGTCTGCAGCGAAGAAAACCAAAAAGGAAGCAATGGATTGAATCAAATGGAAATATCAAGTTTATCTAAGAGCCAACTTTTTCCTCTATAATAACAAAGATAATTAAAATTTAAGAAATGTGTAAATTCTAGTGAACGTGTTTTCGATTTTTTTAGAGAAAAGGTTTATAAATCTACCAGAACGCTAAAATTGCCTATTGTGGTTTATAAGTTTTTTTATACTGTTCTCGTACGATATATTAATCTTAGTTTCTCTTAATAATGCATTAGATGAACTTTATTGATAAAAAAATTCAAAAAGGAATAAACATGAATACTACTTATTTTACTATAATTTAATACTATAATACTGTGAATTCCTTATTCCCCAAAACACTAAGAAAAATTCTCAGAAGGTACTCCACAATACACTATACTCTGAAAGAATTTAAATGTGTTTGATAAAACTGGTTGAAATGCATTTCCACATTTTAACTTGAAAGCAGGAAATTTTTGCAAATATCTATTTTTATTATTTTAGTTTAGTTGAACATAAAATTGTGTTTGTTTTCTACATAATAATTTACATCCTAATTTTCATATCAAATAAAAAGAAAAAACTCATTAAAGTTAGCTAGCATTTTTTCTTTCATAGATTTAATATTAGATTATTTTTTCTTACTCTCTTACTCTTTTTCTCTTTTACTCTTTTTCTCCATTTCACATCAAATATTCTTAATTCAATACTTCTACGGATTTTTCTTCAAAATACTGTGTTCTAGTTGCTATATTTATTCAATTTTTAAAATTAAGGGTACATAGAGTTTCACCGTTGTCCTAGAGATAACAATATTTAGTTTCTTTCAATCTCCTCCTTATCCACACTTGAATGATTGTTATTATTGTAATTATTATTATTATTATTATTATTATTATTATTATTATTATTATTATTATTATTAATTGTTGTTGTTGTTGTTATTATTATTATTATTTTATTCGTTATATTTTATACATAATAATCAGCCAAAATTTTGTATTCTGAAATTTAATTCCCCTATCCACTAAAAACTTTAGAATCTTATTAATTGTCTTGCAACTTACATTTTCTTACTTTCCTTATGGTATCTTCGAGAAATATTTCCCTGAAATGAGCAGTGTCACGCAAGGGAAATTATTGTTGAATATATTTAGAGGTAAAAGCTAATATCTCGTGATATTCTATAACAATATGAGTAAGAAAAAAAAAAAATTAATAATTTGTAAAAAATATAATAAACATGAACAAATTTTCGTTGATTATTTCGTTAAAATTTTTTTTATACAAGAGTAGTCTTGTTGTAATTTAGTAATAATGTAAAAATAATATTATAATTCGTTGAGATAAAACAATTACTTTGATCCTTTTTAGATTTTCCCCTTAAAATCAGAAAATAGGGAAGCAAATTTAATATTTCGCCGTTCATCGCCTTCAACAAATAAAAAACGTAAAATGAAGCTGAGACCCCTTGAGATGACTCTGAGCACTCAGTCTTTCAGGATATTTTTCTAATTGTTTTCTTATTTTTTTTACTTTTTCTTCCAGTACAATTTTACTTATAAACTAATAAACATGGCCCCTCTCAATTTAAATGTTTTCAAACATCGATACGTTTTTGTAGATGTCGCATCCCTAGTTAGAGAGCGAACACGAAGGAAACCACAAAATGCTATTAGCAATTATTTTGCAAATTCACGACCATTTCGCACTTCTTGCGTGATTTCGTATTTTGCGATCGATTTCGCATTTTATCGCAGATGAGAAACTTTCAGAAATATACTGCAGCGACCGTCAAACATACAACTACTAATTTTTCAGCCTTCGATACATTTCGCAATTTTAGCAATTGCTAAATTCTACCATTTCAAATGACAAAAGAGAATTTCGGTATATGAAATGAGCTGATTTTGATAAATATGTCTCATTAATTTTATTACTTTTTTTTAAAGAACTTGACTTTTCAGTAAATTTCAGACCCTGCGATATGAAGTATGAAAAGTGTTTATTTAAATTTTGATATATGGTGTTGCAAATCTGTATGAGTCAAATTGTCTAGTTTCGGTCAATTTTTGTAAACATGTTGATCATAGTTTACTATTCTATTTTTGAATTTCTATTCCAGAGTTCATATTTTAGAAAGGAAAGAAAAGCTTCTTTTCCATTGCCGCATGTAGTGAAATTCATTAGATTAGAAACCATTCGTAATAATGCAGCCTAAAAAATTTCGTGTATTTATTCAGGTTCATAATTATAAGCTGAAAAGTCTGTTTCAGTCGTCATGCCCACTGTTTCCTTTCCGAAAATAATTTTATAATTTCTACATTTTATAACTTATTATTTTAAAGGAGTCTTCCAAGTATGCTTTAAGTGGAATGGAGAGGAGAAAAATATTTGACAACTTCCATCATCACCACCTCTTTTTAAAGTAACATGTGATAAGGATGTGGTCCGTGAAGCGTATGTAGTAGGTGACATATCAGTTTACTGCGAAGAAAACCGACAGGAAGGTGCCAAGGTGTCTTTTTGGAAGGTCGGCCTAATGAATTAATTGCCCCGACCTCATGTTTCATGCGCTCATGTTAGATGGACCCCCCGTTCGGCTAACGACACGGTGGACAACGCCACCGCAGCCGCCGCCTCCGCCCCCGCCTCCGTCGCCGCCGTCCTCCGCCTTTCCCGCACAAGCCCGGGGGCCGTTGCCGCCGCCTCCGCCCCAGATGCGCCGCCCCCGCCGCCCGGGGTATCGGTCGGGCGGTCTCTTCGCGCGCGCGGCCTCCGCGTGCTGGCGCTTCGCACCAACCGCAGAAGAGCAGCGGTGCGGCGCGGCGAGGCGAGGCGATGTGTGGGGCGGGGTGGGGCGGGGCGGTGCGGGGCGGGGGCGGTGCGGGCGGGCGGGCGGGGCGGGCGGGGCGGGGCGGGGCGGGGCGGGGACGGGGGCGGGGGCGGGCGGAGCGGGGCGGGGCGGTTCGGAGCATGGCGAGAGCGCCCTCGCCGTGCGCAAGCGGCCGAGGCGGAGCGGGCAGCGCGGGCGGAGCGGGGGGTGGGGGCGGGCCGGGGGGGGAGTGGCTCGCAAATCGCGGTGGAGCGAGCGCGCATGTAGCCCTGGCGCGGAAAATATCGCCCTCGGCCGCCTTGTCAGTCGCCTGCGGCCGTGTCCGTCAGCAGGCTGTCGGAGCGGGGCAGGGCGGACGTCGTTCATTAAAATATAGAAATCCCACCTCCCCGCACCCCGACGTCGCCCCCACCCCGCTGCTCCCCGCCACGCTCCGCTCTCTTCGCGTGCCTGCACTCGGCGCACCCGGCGCGCTCCCGGCCAACCGACGCGGGGACGCCCGGTCGAGAGGACGGAGGACCGAGGACGGGTGGCGGGGGAGGAGGGACCGCGTCGGGCGACGATCCCCGCCCCACCCCTCCGCCCCGGTGCCCGGCCCAGCCCGATCTTCGGCGGGCCCCGCGCGCGCGTTTACTCGCCAGCGATGGGCCCAGAACGCGCGTTTAGAAGCGTCACCCCCAGTGGCTAGTTCGGCACACGTGGCGCCCCGTCGCCCCCGCCCCCGCTGCCGCAGCCGCCGCTCAAATATCGAGATGCGACATCAGCTGGGGGCGACGGAGTGGGCGCGGTGCGGATGGCCCGCTTCTTTTGGAAGATTCTTTGCGGGAGTGGAGAATACGCCACACAAATCCAAGGCAGTAAAAATCCATGTTTCTATTAGAAACTTCTATAGTGCAAACAGTATATTTCAGCGCTAGCAGCCATATTAGAATTTTTTCTTGAGTCCTACGTAATATGAACAATAATATTGCAGAGTAAAAGCATCAAAAGTGTCTTAATCTACACTAAATACTTTTGGTTTTTGGAGAAAAATAATTGTAATGAAATAGTGTGAATTGAGAATTATATTTTTAAAATATTATTGTTGCGAAAGTTCCCATTTCGGAATAGATTAACAAACTCATCCGTACTTAGTTTGTAATTTCTTTTCCTAGTTCATTAACAGAAAGTCTCTGAAAGAAATACAATGTTGAATATTATTTTCCATATATCATCCATTTCACAGAAAGACAAATTTTGTAACTGTTAGATTTACTGATTCACCGTTTTCGCACTCTCAAATGCAGTTAAAATTCATTTTTCTTCAATATAAACCTGCTGAGAGTTTCTTTGAGACTCCTTCATATTATACAATTATGTTAAATTTTAATTTTTGTTGAATGTAGCCAGTAAATCCGTACATTCAGCAGATCTCGGAGTGAGGGAATAAAATGAATATATCACAAATAGTCTGTAGCAAGCTCTAAAGAAACTAGGTTTCCAGAGACTCGGAAGAACCAGGAGGGTGCGAAAAACCGGTTTAATAGGTTCTTCATGTAATTTGAATCTACGTCTTCGAGACTGAAATTGAGATAGCGACTCGCCGTTACAGAAACCCGAATCGGAGACAAACTGGTTATGAAATAAAATTTACTTTTCTGGAATATTCTTGCTTTACAACTAGTTCACCATAAAAAACAGTTATTTGTGAACAGATAAGTTTTGATAAAATATCTGTAACAAATTTTAATTTAATATAATTATTACCGAAACTATTTTGTCGTTTGTTTTGAATTTGTTCGTGTGGTTGTTATTAATATTTTTTATCAGTTGCGCATTGGCCGCCTGGGACCATGCGGACATACATCTCCACTGACTGAGGCTCAGTTACATTTATCCCGTGGCAAGTATATGTGTCTTCTTTGGGGGGGGGGATCAGTATGAATCCAATTTTTATCCCCCAGGGTTGCTGGTCCTGAGGAGATGGGATATGGAATGATGATGATGATGTTGATTATGATAATGAATGAATGGACGACGCAAACATACAGACATACACTACTGATTACTGCCTTAGTGATCTCTCCTATCGCGATCGGCATTATTATTATTATTATTATTATTATTATTATTATTATTATTATTATTATTATTATAGGAAATTATTATAGGAAATTGATCTTGGCCTACATGAATGTCACATCTTTAAGAATTTTCTGACAATATGACATGTTTAAAGGAAGGTGACTTTCTGGCCTTCGTCAAAGATATTTTGGATATCAAAATTCTCCAGATTTCTTTTTAAGGTCTTGGATACGTGTTGTTGTTATTATTATTGTTTTTCTTATTATTATTATAATTATTGTTATTATAGTTATTATTTTAAAATATAAATTAATACAGAGGTCATACGTAAAATTTTAACAAGTTATAATTTCCATAATGGACTCTAAAACTAAAATAAATAAACAGATAACAGCTATGTGTATGTGCCACTAATATGATCCCGAGTCGTAAAACATAGGTCAGAGTTATTTGCACACTAATATTTTGAACCAACTCGAAATTCCCTTTTATTAATTACGAGTTCCCCTCCACCTGACGTTCCGCCTATTCACTTGTTTTATCCTATGGCTCTCCCCAACTGGACCCGAAGACGAACCCCATCCAGCTCCTGAGGGGGAATGCAATACGACTTCCCTCGCCCAGCCGTCGATCACTTGCAAGTTCCGCGATGGCTTCTAGGGCTTCGCGAGTGAAAAGGAGGGCGAAGAGGCACGTCGGGGCTCGCTCGGGGCACCGTATGAAGCAGGGGACCGGGGGGAGGGGGAGGAAGGGGACCTGCCGTCCACGGAGGTCGTCGCCCTCGGGCGCGTGTCAAATCTGCGAACGCTCGGGGGGGCGGGGATTCGCAGCTCCAATACGAAGAGGGCCCGCCGCGCCCCGCGCGGAGCCCGCACAATAGAATCTGCAGAGGGAGCTCCGCGACTCAGCCAACCAGTTCCCTAATGCTTCGCGAAATCCGGTCTGCGAGCCCTGCCGTGAGCCGCGCCCCCATAAATTTTTCTAAGGGGGGCGCGGCCGCACTGTTGGGCATTGCGACCAACTGTAGCGCGTTGCCTCGCACGCCCTCTGAACCAAGTTCGAGGCCCGGCCCAGCTTCCCGTCCCTGCGGAGGGCAACGCTTCCGTTACTATTTTACCATCGATTGCGTAATGGAATGTCCTGAGCCATAAATAACTAGAGACTAAATATACGGATACGCGCAGTAAAGAAGTAACGACTGCCTGCATCATGTTAGTAAACGAGGTTCCATGTGTTTCTGCGGGCTGACATTCGCTACTCTGTTATCATGAGCTATGAAAGAAAATTATTAAGCATTGGCGTAGTATTTAAGAAGACACTTATATAGTCTGAACAAGTGTAAAATTCTTTCTGTTTACTTTTGCCTCGAGACGACGTACTTGGTGGTGTTTGTGAAAAGGTTTTATACTTGCCCGTTCACTAGAGCCAGGGAAAATGACTACCTGTATTTTAATTCGTCAGTGGCGTACTGTACAGCAGTTGCTCTGAGCGGCGGCCATAGCAGTCACCTTAATGAATTCCACCGTGTAATTTCTTTGTATGGTTAGCAATGTAATGTCTGCTTTTTGTACGAGGCTCGGGAGTAAAGATATCCTTTCACAAACGTACTGTTTCGTAATCTGTTGGAAATGCGAGGTAATTTTTGTTCCGTAGATTTAATTCCTGTATTTTACAACTTTGAAAAGCTGTATAATGGTTGCGAGTTCGTTTCTCATAAAGAACGTTTTAAATGTGAGCGGTAAAGCTCTCCGTGCTCCGAAGAGTAAACAAGACGACCATCGATTCGCCAGCGCAGCCTGCGGAGGGAAAAGAAAAAGCGGCGAGCAAGGAGATCACCAACTCCTTTGCATGTATTACACGTGCTACACGCAAGCCTGTTAGTTTATATACGAACAGGACGCAATCGATGTAACTTCAATACAAATTTACGCTATAATACCAACGAGGCTGCAGATAATTCCTGACGTTTGATGCATGGGCGAACTGCACACTGGCCGAAAGCAGGCGCACGTGCGACCAATGGGCTGCGAGAGCGCCAGCGCCGCCGCCGCCGCAGCCGGCCGCCGCCCCCACCGCCCCGGTCGTCGTCCACGCCGCCGCCCCCGCCGCCGCTCCCGTCACCCCGGCGCGCCGCTTCGGGAAGGGGTGCTTCCGAAAAGCACGCCGCTTAAGGCGGCCGACGGCGTTTTCCGGCACCCTGGGCGTGCGCCCGGGACGCCCCATTCCCCCCGAATCCCCGGTCTGCCCGCGTGCCCCTGGCCGCCCGCCACGAAGCGCGACGCGCTGGGCCTGGCTGGACCCGCGCAGATGCGGCAGAACCGGCTGAGCGACGCACCCGCCCGCCACTGGCGGGGCGGGGGGTGTTCTCGCGCAGATAGCCGGGTCTGTTTCCCCCTGCAAACGCGTCGTCCCCTGCGAAAAGTAGCCAGCGTTATATACGGCGACTAGGGGGGAAGAAATTAAGGCAGGGGTCACTTTTGGGTCTCGTACTTGAGAGCCTTATTTCCTGTTTCCACTCGGAACTAAGATGGGCAATCTTATTCTTTCCTGTGGCTGCGACTCACGTAGCCACGTAAGCTCTGTCTTCTAGATATATTCAAATGCTACCACTCATGAAGGTGCATGGCAACCGTTGAAATCCTCCGGGATGCATGGTGGTGGTAAGGTCTGAGGGGACGCGTGTGACGAGGGGCTGAAAGATTTGACTTGTTTATTTACACTCTGTGTGCTTACTAAAATTATGAATGGAATCTTCAATGAGAATCGAACAAAAATTAAAAAAACGAATGAACATCGTGTCTCGAAGGGAATGAGTCAGTGAGAATATTCCTTTACTTTCCAGGACTAAGAGTCTATTACTAGGGAAGATGATTATTACATTTATTTGATTCAAGATTTATGAATGTAATACATCCAGGCAATTTGTGGTCTAACAGTATGTCAAAATTGAGCAAAGTAATTCAATAATAAATATAACTTCTTTGAAAAGACATCACTACAAGGTATTCAAACGCTTTCAAATAAAATTGTAGTTCGAAAAGTAAAATTGGTGAAGATATTTCATTTGTCAATATTCTCTCGTATTTCAATCATGTATTTCCGAAGTAAATGAAAACGTTTTGTCCTCCCATTTTTCATGTATAACCATGGCCATCTCACAGTTAGGGGGACAAGACGTTTCTGTTGTAATTGTAACCGGCTTATTCCGGACGTAAAAGCAGCTGGATCACCTCTTAACACCGGAGGAGATTGCCATTCGCCTTCTATCCAAGTCTGCAAAACCAAAATATTTCATGAACCTATCCTGAGCGTTTTTTACATAATCGTGCAAAAGCCCACCAAATTTACAAAGTATTTAAAGATGTTTAACCGTTCTAAAGAGTTAAACACTTGTATACATGTATATATTTCAAAAAGACAAAAACTACGTATTTTAAATCTGCTGAAAATCCTATCTTCCGAGTATAACGATTTTAATTCCCTGTCACTAAATAAGTATTGCGTTCTCTTCTGTTTCATCTTCGGTTACCAATATATTTATAATCATTTTTGTTCACTCTCAAATTCAGATTTTCTCTATCAACTTTATATTCTTGATGACTCAGGGAAACCGGTTTTGCGCTGATGTGCCTACCCACATTGAGTGGCACATCTGCGTTGTGTCCAGGTGGCAACCTATGGGGCCCGAATTAGACGAAGTACTCAGTTTGAAACTGGATGATTCTAATGACAATTTAAATAGAACCTCATCCTTTCACAATGATTTTCTAATCGTTTATACCACTGAAACCAGCCCGACACAACCATAGGTACTGTGTTTTGTAAGGACACACGCGTCTGCCATAACTTTGTGGAAGATATGTCGAGCCGCCTTCTGTCGTCCTTAGGATGTAGGACATCGTCCTTAGGATGGAGCACGGATGGGATGGAGCACGGATGGAGGTGGCCTGTCGGCCAAAACTAACCAATCATTGCAGTTATACATTCAGTAGTCAGGTTTTAGAGAGGAATTGACTAACCTAATATTGAGACAAAGCTATAGAGCTAAGAGCTTCTCAAAGCAAAAACAAATTATTGCGAATGAAACGCAATATTGCGGTTTGTATCCATATCATCCGAATCACTTCAGTACCAGAAGGCTCATACTCATCATCAAGAAGTCAGCATCAAAGAGCTATGGAAAATAGCAGTAGTAGCAGTTGTCCAGTTGTGATCAGGGACTTTCTAAGAAAAGATTCCCTTTCGACATACGCCTTGCGTGGAGCAGTTATCAGTAAAGTTAAACCCACTGGGAAGTGGAGCGTGTTTCTTTGAATTACGTGATCATCTGTGCGTTGCAACGCCAATAACCATACATAAACAGGATAAAACATGTGAAGAAAGAAGTCAGAAAACTTGCCCAATTTTCAAGATCTACCTTCTAGAAATGCAGGCATTCACTAATGCAAAATAAAATCCAGTTTCACCGCTAACAATCTTGTAATACAGCAGCGTAGAAGCACTGTGAGGATCTATAAAGGAAAGCTCATGACGGCTTTCGACACCTGTCCAGTGCACAAATGCATTTGAAGCTTAGCTGTAAATGTCTATATGTGTTATGTGAGGACCCCTGCGTGGAGAACATTGATAGAACGGAGCGGGGCGAACGGTCAGAATGTGTGCTTGACGACGACAAATGACGCAGTTTGACGCATGGACCAAGTGGTTTGAATTTTGTGAAAGACGTGTCGGATTTCCCTTACCGCTATTGACGATGGTAGTAGCGGGAGTGTAGTGTGAATGTGAATGTAAATGTGAGCGAGGAGATGGGGGTCAGATGTGGCACTAACAAGCGACAGTAGAAGGCAGCCTCCTCTGGTACATGCAGAGGAACGCTGGCAGTCCCAAGGATTGATTGATGTTTCGGGCAGGTTGAATACTATAGACATTAGTTCCATTAATATAGTGAATGGTTTTTGATGTCAGATGGCAGTGTCGCATCCCCCTTCCCACGCTGGATAGGTGAGATCTGGTGTCGACCTACACGTTGGAATGCGGAAGATTCCCTTCAGAATACCGCCCCAGCCGGGTCAAGCTCTAAGCTCTCGACTATCTCCCGACATGTGTAGTGCATGTAAATGTAAGTGTGAATGTGCAAGGGGAGAGAGTGGGTCAAGGAAGGGGAAGGAAAGATCATGCGCGGTCCGTGGCCCGTTTGTTAGGGCCACGGAGGGCCACTCCATCATTTGCCTAGTGTTAGTCGGAGAAACCGCGGAAAACTACCGATCAGAATAGCCGCTTCCTACAATTCTCCTGCAGACACACAGAGCCTGCAGGAGAGCCTGCAGACACCCAGAGTCTGCCACTGACTTTCACTCTGTCGGTATTTCTATTTAGACATTATGTATATATCGTAAAGTGGAATTTTCCTCGGAGCCGTTAGATCTAGAAGTTCCTAGTCGGTCACCCGACCAGTAACACGAGATGTCTCGATTTCGAACTCGGGCTGGCTGGCAGAGGGATTGAACCCGGGCCTCCCGAATCGCTCGACCGAAATCTGCGCACTACGCCTTGAGGCACTTCGCTGGGTACTCAGCCGGTAAACGGCCCAAAGAAGCGGATAGGCGGCGCCTGCAGCGAACATCGTCACGACGAAGCGTCGCGAGGCAGCAGGAGTGTAGAAGGCGGCGGCCGGCGGGGTGCAGGGCGGCGGCGGCGGCGGCGGCGGACGGGGCATGCGCGTCCAACGAGCGGGCGGGCGGGCGGGCGCCGCGCCCGGCGGGCTCGCTCGCCGACGACCGCAATTCGATCTCTGGGACGCGCGCGCCGCCTTTTCCATTCCGATTTCGCGGTGGCTTGTTGGGGCGCAGCGCAGCGGAGTGCGTAATTATCCGCTCACGGCCCATCTACCACCTTCTACACTGGCGCGTTGCCCCGCCGAGCGGTGGCAGTGGCGGCGGTGGCCGTGGCGGCGGTGGAGGCGGCGGGCGGGCGGGTGGGCGGGCGCGCGCGCAGAACGCGCTGCCCCGCGCCTCGTCTCGCCTCGCCTGGGCGAACGCTGCGCCGCGCTGCGCAACGCAGCGGAGCGCCCGCGGGCGCAACCCACGAGCCGTCCGTCTTGCCGCGCAGCGAAGCGTCGCGAGCTTTTTCTGCGCGCCGCAGCCGTGCGTGCGGCGATCGATGTCCCGCCTCCGCCCCCGCCCCGCTCCGCCTCCGCCCCCGCTCGCGCTGCTCAGTGACACCCGCGACTCGCGAAGCGTCCCGTGAATCTCGCAACGCGGGAAAATAAATGTTTCGTCGCCTTGTCCCGGACGGTAGCTAGCGCCCAGATGAAGCCCTGAGTGTGAATCGGGCACGAGATATATGCGAGGCTCTGAACAGAAGTGTGTGCATGTCAACCGTGGCTTTCGCGCTGTCATGGCTAGTCCTTGTTTTTACTGGTGGAGTTTGGAATATTAGGTACATACTACCTCTCTCTGCCCGAGTGGCTATATCTCCACCCAACAATTATGTGTCACCTCAATGTTACTTGTTTGATATTATCATTTCATTTTCTACTTTCTAAGAACAGAAGGGGGTATGGAGGAACAATGGGGGGCTTTTAAAACAATCGTAGAAACAGCTTTAGATACGTTCGTTCCTTGCAAAATACTGAAAAGTAATCCTGATCCTGAATATTATAACGGGGCGGTACGGCGTTTAAAGAGAAAAGTTAGACTAGCATTTAATAGGAGACATCGCAGCATTGCTGACATGATAACTTTTAAAAAATTCTACAGGGAATTAGAAAAGAAAAGAAAATTGCGCATGAATTATTTTTAAGAAATATTTTGGAGACAGGAAGAAATAATTGGTCAGACTTTTACAAATATGTCCGCAGACGCCGGGGGAATAAGGAAGAAATTCAGGAAATTCTAGACGCAGATAACGCGCCATTGCACGGCGACCAAGCGAAAGCAAATGCGTTCAACGCGTATTTTGTATCAATATTCAAACCAAAACGGGCGCAGGAGCAAGTTCATTATTTTTCAATAGAAAACCAGTTCAAGCTTCATGCATGGGAACTCCGCAAACGTATAAAATCACTGAAAAACGGTAAATCACGCGGACCAGACGGCATCTCGACAGATTTTATTAAACTCGGTGGGAGGCAGTATTGCCGTATTTGTTAAGATTATTCAATGTTTCAATCAATAATGCAAGTCTACCAGACGATTGGAAGACAGCTATAGTGGTCCCTATTTTCAAAAAGGTGATAAAACGAAAGTTTGTAATTATAGACCAGTATCGCTCACATCAGTAGTATGCAAAATAATGGAGCATTTAATAGCCGGGTACATTCGCCGCGAATGGGAAAAAGCGAACTGGATTTTTCACGGACAGCATGGGTTTAGAAGTAAATATTCGTGCGAAAGCCAAATCGTTTCTCTTTGCAAGATCTAGCTGACGAAGTTGACGCGGGTGGGAGGGTGGATGCAATCGTAATCGACTTTGCGAAAGCATTCGACGTAGTACCGCATAACCTACTTATCAGGAAATTATTAACTTCAGGAATTGATGCTAGAGTTGTGAAGTGGGTAAGCGAATTTCTTAGAGACAGGAAACAAAAGTTCGAATTGGCACTCAGTTTTCGACTACGGTTATTGTTACTTCGGGGTTCCACAGGGAAGTGTCATAGGGCCATTACTTTTCTTAGCGTACGTAAATGATCTCCACGTTAACATACAATCAAAGGTGCGTTTATTTGCAGACGATTGTGTTATATACCGAAAAATCAAAAGTAGCGCTGACGAACAAATATTACAGCAGGATTTAGAACATTTACGTGATTGGGCTGAAAAAATGACATGGGAATTAACGGATCGAAAAGCAAAACAATAACGTTCGGGCGGGGACGAAATTATGAGGAACCAGACTATCGTTTAGGTGAGGTCATCATCCCAAGAGTCTCATCATGCAAGTATTTAGGCATTCACATAGATAGTAAATTAGGGTGGGAGAAGCATATAAATCAGGTAGTTAGGAAAACGTGGAAGTCTTTGCATTTTGTAATGCGAATTCTAAAGAAAAGCTCTGCAAACGCAAAAGAATTAGCATATTTTTCGCTGGTTCGCCTCTCATGGAATACGGAGTGGCATGTTGGGATCCATACAGAAAGTCGCACCGGAAAAATCTAGATAGAATACAGAGAAAAGCGAATAAGTTTACCTACAGAACTAACGCGATAAAAAAGGCATGGGAACCTCTAGAAATGAGAAGAACAAGGGCGAGGCTTTGCGCTCTTTATAAATCATACGTAGGTCAAACAGCTTGGAAGGAAATTCAGGTTAGACTAGAAAAACCAAATTATTTCGGCCGAAGCGATCACACTCCAAAATTCGAACAAGGAAACAAAATTCAGATCTTGGGAAATTTTCCTTTTGTAACAGAACAATTAAGATTGGAACAGTTTACCGCAGCAATTTTCAAAGCCTTTCCTCTAAGTGTCCGAAGTTTTAGAAATAAGTTAGAACAATATGATAGTAATAGACATTAAATGAGTAAGTGCTGTGAAGTGCGGTGAAGTGCGGTGAAGTGCTGTGAAGTGCGGTGAAGTGCGATGAAGTGCTGGTCAGTGTAACTAAAAAAAAGTATGTAGTGTTAGAGGTCAGTGTAACTCAAAGCAAAAACAGTGTAGTGTAGTGTAGTGTAGTGTTGTGCAGTGCAGTGCAGTGTCGTGCAGTTAATTGTAGTGAACGCGATCAATGAATTAAAAACAATAAATTTAGCCAATATTTATGTAGCTTGTATTAAATTTTAGCATCACCGACATATAATTATAATTATTATATATCATACGAGTTGAAATATTTGTTATAATACTTAATATTAGTGATAGTATGATTATTGCATGTTCGGCTTTGTACTCCTTTATTATTATTGTTATTATTATTAATATCGTTATTATTATTAATATTGTTGTTATTATTAATGTTAAGTGTTATTATTATTGTAATTATTGTTAATTAACTGCCACCGGGTCATACCCAATTGCAGTTCAAATAAATGTATGTATTATTGAATCTCATCATTCCTTCCTCGATATTACTGAAGTGAGAAACATTTGAATATAAACTTTATCCCCGATAAAATCAGTGATGAAATTTCTATGACGTGCATTAAAAAGCTTGTAAGAATCCGGGGAAAATTTGCATCGTACAATGGAACACTCTCGTTCCCAAAAGGCCTCCGAAGGAGCGGTACGTTGTACTGCGCAGCAAAAATTTATTATGAAAGATTTTAATGTGTAACGCTCGTGCAAAATAATACTATGTGCCCCTGCAGCATTTTAAATGTTAACCTAGCTTTTCCTTCTGAACTATGTTTTAGAGGCATTCATCTTAGATAATAAAGGCAAACGTGAGCGCTTTGCCGGACAACGTGAAACACGTCATGCATTACACGTTAGCGTCTCAAAGACTCTAAGAAAAATAAGCAAGTAAATTAAGTAATTATTGCATGACTGAAATGAAAAAGAGGAATTGAGGAAAGGGGAATTGTAGCAGGAGACACAAATACAACATTGCCGGATTACCGTTGCCAAACACTGGATTTGGAACTGATTGTTTGCTAGCAATCCATTGCATATTAATTTTGGTTGCGTCTAAGGGGGTGTACTGATTCGTGCGCGGCATGCGCAGGTATCTAGTGCCACCTCTGCTGAGCAAAGCGTGTCTCAGACGAGCAAATGCACATCCACTCGGTTGGCTAGCAAGCTGATCGAATTACGGCTGGACGGCCGACGGCTACATCGCCCAGCTTTCGCTGCGGCACATTCTCGTCCGATTCATGGGCTTTCTAGGTCTGTAGTCGATGAAGGTTACGGGATTCTGGAATATAAATGACGAACATGGATAAAATGTACTAATGAGTGGATTAGACAATGTACGAGTCATTTTCAGCAACCAACTTGCATCTGAAATCCAGATGGGTTTGAGAAATGTCAATCCATCTTCAGTGGCCTCAAGCTTATATTACACGCACGGTGACTGCCAGTTTTGTTACGTGAATAAGTTTCTATTTACCTCAATTTTTAAAATTTCTAGTTTTACTAAATGTTCATATTGAGTTACAATGTTCAGTTATCCTATTATTAGGCCTTAATTTGATTGTGTTTATTGGATGTTATATTGTATAACTTACAATGATATTTTGAATTATGTGACGGTAGCCACTGACCAATGGAACGGAAGCTTCAAAATAAATCTCGCTTAATAAATTAGTTCGTAAAAGTTTATTTTGGCAAATTCATCGATTAATAAGTAATTCCTCAATACTTATGATGCGTCAAAATATTAAAAACTTAACAATTATGGTAGCTTAACTACATATTGAGAATGATACTGTGTCACTTATAATTGTCAATGGAACAATGAATTGGATTAAGGCGTATACATCCATATGATCATATTCTCAACAGTAATGTGTGTGTTTATTTCAACTCATTATAATTTTATAATGTATCTACATAGTTTCTACGGAGAACGGAAAATAAAATTATTATTCACGTCATTTATTTAATATGTATGGAATCTCTACTGCTTGAATACTGCAAATGCACATATATCTTGCGTTCATTAATAACAAATACTGCGTATTATTCACCATGAAATTATTTTATTTTGAAATTATACTATTTTTTCCCACAATTTGGCGCTTGTAGAACAGGATTAAGCGGTAGTTCTTCTCATACCTATTCTTGAAACATAATTAAAGAATACAAGATGGAGCAGCCAAGCCACTGCAGAAATATCTGAAGTTATGTTTAAAACGTGAATACAAAAGTCAGTACAATTAAATTCATTTACTTATATTGAAAACACGAAGTTTCGATTTCTATCAAGAGATTGGGGCTCTACGGCGACGACAACAACAACAACAACAACAACAACAACGACAACAACAACAACAACAACAACAATGGGGACACTCTCTTCGCCTTCAAGAAAATCGTTAAGGAAAGGCACCCTACACATGACTTCCCAGGAAATTTTGAAGTCATATTTCTTCCATTTCTTTCAAATATTTGTACTTCTCGTCCATACGTCACATAGAGTTTTTACAATTGTTTTATTAAATAAATCAAATCGATGCTTTTATCTTTAGGTCCGTCTCTTCGAAAACTTGAGAATATTTGTGTAAAGGAATGTTATTCCATTTCAAAAAAATATGTCAATATTTCAAAAATTAAAAGTTTTACAAATAAGAAAACGATTATCTCCGCTTATCTACAACAAATTCAAACAATTCGCATTCGGATACATCAGGTCATGACGAAGATATCTAATGTCTCCAACATAGTGGTCCACCTGTGTACTCCACTATGAGTCATCACCATGAGTAAAAAAATAGTTCATAGATATAACACATAATGCTGTAATTTTAGTAATTCCATCTGATTACTATAATTCCTAACCTTTATATTCGTTTTAAATCTGATAAGAATATTTATGTTCTTGGCACTAAAATTTATTTGTTCCAGTATTCAACATTGATTTAATGTTTTGTACTTTACGTTGTTTGAAATTGTATTTTTAAATTTGATAGTGATTTTGCGCTCAGAAATCGTAATGGGTTGTGCAGAGAAGCTCCTTTTAATTGTATCATGCTGTGATCGTACTTTAAATTGTTCAAGCTGTCAATCCCAGGAATAGGAAGCCTCAAGACAGGGATGTTTGGGGAAGCAAAACTGCTAAATTTTATTTATTTATTTATTTATTTTACGTCAAAAAAACAGTTAAAACTGCGTATGACGTGTTAAAACTGCGTGTGACGCAAAACCGCTGTTAATCAATCCTTAGATTGATTGGAATATATATCGAAGAAAGTCCACAAGATATAAATCAGAACACAGATCTCTTTGATAATTTCTAGCATCAATGTTTAAACTCAAAAATACACATTTTCTTAATAAATAAATATAAATACGGTTAGCTGCGACTAAAATATGATACATCCAGTTTATTTGTGGATTAATATTGCAAGATCATACAATTTTAGAAGTTGTTTAATTTCTCGCTCAATGACCGCACTTCTATATTATGTACACAGATTCACGTTTTATATTTGCACAATAGGCAACCTTCAGTCCTGTATTTATATCAGTGCTGATATTTCCCTATTATATTATGCTGTCAAAAAGCACTTCAGTTTACTTACCGTCAGTTTTTTCAGTAAAACATAAAAATGGGTTTCCATGCAGCAAGAGAAATTCTGTTGGCAGAAGTAATCATGGAAAATTTGCCGAAAAATTTCCTTTCGTTGTCTTGGACGCCTCAATAGTATTTGGGTAAGATCCGCTTGTTGACACTTTCGCTGAAGGTATTGAATTTGCAAATATGCTGCAATACCCTCAAGTTCGATTGCCAAAAGTCCGTTTTTCGCATTGTTTGATGCAATTTTAAAACTTGATAGCTAGAATGATTATTTTTGTATGCCTGTAAAACACATTGTTCTTCGTGTGCAATTGACGAAATAATATCACTGAAAGGTTCAGCATAAACAAATATTATGTGTCAAAGTAAGTATTATACATGAGATATTAATATTAAAATCTCCACAAAAAGAAATGAAATTGTACTGAAATCCGACTGTCTTAGTTGATTTATGTCATCACGATAATAGTTAGCATATGGCGACAAAAGTTTAAGTGACATTTAAGTCACCTAATTTATTCAGTAAATCATTTGGCAAAACGATGAATTTTCTGCTCATGGATAATATTCTTTAAAAAAATTAATTTTCCAAATTAAAAAAAAAAAGTGGAAATTTTAAATAAATACTCTGATTCAAATATTTTGCATGTTTGGAATGAATGATGCATTAGAATTGTGCCTAGCTATTTCTCCTACCCTTAAGAAACGGGAAATTAAAAAAAACCTCATCTTCAAAATCTCAATTTTACGATTCCTCAATTGAATTACTGCAGAAATCCATCAAACACCAAATCCCTCATTCCGAGAAAACAAAGAAACGGGATCTTAGGAATGCGGGTTTGTTTTTTCTGATTTCAAAATTTTTTTTTTAATATTAAAGTAGCTGATAAATGAATATTGTTCATGAATATATTTGTTTTTACTGATCACATTGAGTTTTTTAGTGTTTGAAGTCGATCCACTAACGTGTTTTTGCAATAGATAATAATAAATGACTTGTTTTAATTTGCAATGTCAGTTTTTATATAGAATTTTTTTGTAATGAAATAATGAGTATTGCTATTTATTATTTATTGCATTATAAGATGCGATATATATTATAAAATGCGAAATATTGACACAAAAAATTTGAAAAAATTTACTTTCTATTTGTCTTTAAGAACAACATTATCACCACCATCTCTACTTGGCCAACGCAAAATGTCATAAAAGTCATCATAGAACCATTCCACGTCAAATCGCACAAGAGTTGACTCGACGTTTTTGTAAAATATAGGATATTTTTTCTTAATCTGAACATAAAAAAGAGACACTTTTTTATTTAGCTGAAAATTGATTATTTGTGTATTTATGCCTAAATTAAAATTTCACAAAATATGATCAATTCTCAAACTTTACAAACTATGATCAATTGTTGTTCCGAATGTACTCAGCATAAAAATTCCTGGTTGCTTCATTTAATACTTTGAGATAAGTATTTTATTCCTCTGTAAACAAATTTTTCAAAAAATAAATAATTCGTTTAAATTTTTTTAAAAATAAAATTACTATATGAACTCGATGAGATAAATATTTGAAAAATATAGGCGTATTCTTCATTCATTTTTCTGTAAAATGCAATAATAAAAAGTGGTCACTTTACACATACAATTCGAAAAAATCAATGGTATCAGGGCGCTCGCTGCCTACCCAAGCACAACGAAATGAGTTCGGTCAGTCTTTGATCCAAGAGTTGAAGAACTATAAAAAGAACAATCGTCTGCCTAATTAAGAATTATTGGAATTTCAGATGTTCTCTTTGCCCCCAGAATGGATGGGTAACAGCCAAACGAATTCTACTTCTGCTTTTCCTTGTGTTAGCAAAACAAATTTTACCGCGGAGTCCCTTTGCATCCTAGGGAGGGGCTGTCCTGAACTTGCTCGCGAAATACAACCGATCACTTGTCAAGGGACATGAGTAAAATGTTCTGAATATGCATCTTACGAAGAGAAGAATGCTAGAGTTTGTTCTGCAATATGAGTGGCTATCACCGTATGAGATACGACAGACGTTTCAAACCAACTAATATTTCTGATCACGATTTTAAGAAAAAAAAATCTCAAACACACGTAAACGACGATTTACTAGTGAAACTTGATTTTGAGGAGTCGTTAGAGTGGCAAATTTGTGATTCGTGTCGAAAAAAACTGGGATCGGCTTCCAAAAAGGCTTTTTGTTAGTGAAGAGAGCGTCGAGATCAGTGGTTCCCGTCGCATTAATGAAAGTAGCGGAACGTTCAGTTAATATGGTGAAGTCAGTGGAAATGAAGGAAATGGCAATTTAATCTCTTCAGATAATTCGCCAAGAGTCAGCAAAATGATTGTAGAGAAGATAAACAAGAGTTTAATAGCAATAGGAGAAACCCCCTCCAAGAAAAGAAAATAGCAACAAAACGGTATCCCCATGGGCAATTTCAGAAAATACAAAGTGAAATCACAGATTAATTTTTTTCACACTGATGATCATTTGAGATCAACTAAAAAACAGATAATACAGATATTATTAAGAAATGTATCGATCCCTTTCATTCAGCAGATGACAAGACGTTGAAAATTCAAAATTTTTACATTTTTTGAAAGTTGAACCTACAATAAAATTAGACGACACTTTGCCGCAATAGAACATTAGATCAAAGTTATTTTTTCTAATTTATTTCAAGAGGAATAAAATACATCTTTGAAAGTATGAAATGAAACAAACTCGAAATTTTTATATTAAGTACATTCGGAGCAACAATTGTGAAGAAGCAACATTTGTGAAGTACGCGTAAATTCCTAATTTAATACAAGTGTAACTACACAAATAACCAATTTTGAGGCAAATAAAAATACACATATCTTTGTTTGGCTAAAATTCTGGCTGAAAATGGAATTTTGTCGCGACCTGAAAGTAAATTCTGTAAGGCATTAGAACAGTGCATTGTGAGGAAAGTTCAGGAATTCTAAGGTAAGCGAGTACATACATTTAAAGTGAGACGTGAGGGGCCAGAAAATTACAAAATGCCAGTCAAAACGTGAGTCAAGAATCCGTCATTTAATAATCAAATCATTTTTTTGTGCGAAATGACCAGGAACGGCTCCATAGCCAAATACATCAGGTCTCAGTTTCACTAAATCCTCTATCATCTTGTCAATTGGCAGCTATCACAAGAACTGTAAAATGCAGAACAAACCTGTCTAATGGTAATTTTTTTAAGATAACCAAAATATTATTGAAAGGCTTTCTTACAGTGTGCAAAACAACGTCTTATGTCTTCACCAAATTTATTTTACTTCTATCAAAGTTTGAATATAAATATCTTGAATGTTTTTATTCTCTAAAGAGTAAAAATAACTAGAGGTTTCGATAATTACTTGTTCATTAATATATGAAGAACATCTAATATTGAATGAAATGTCCATCGGTTTTGTTTTCTGAGCTACTTCCTTACCTTTGACGCCTTTCCCCCTGGGATTGCATATTGGCTGCACTCATACCTTTCTTCAAGAACAATTCCGCGTCTCTTTTTGCGTACACATTCGTCTTCAGAACTAGACTGTTCTCACAAAAATAACTATATTCCAACACAATCAAATCACTTCATTTGATTCTGCTTAATCAGCACAATCAAATCATTTGTAAATCAAATTTCAAAATACCGCTCTACGTATATGCTACTTATAAACTTAAAATAAAAATGTCACTACTTATAAAAATGATATAGGGATCACAGGCTCACAGCGACACTTCCTGTACCTTTCTTAGACGATCTCCCCTCCTGAACGTGTAATCTAACTGGCCTCTGCGGTGGTGCTGATAAGCTTTCAAAGTATCTTGGATTACAATAATAATTACCATTGTAATTATTCGTTTCATTATTGAACTGAATAACACATCTACAAAATAAAACTGGTTGTAATCATCAGAAATATAAACATATTCTTCAAAGCCAGTTTTTATCACCGATTACGATTTTGCATTCAGATTTGTGCCATGACCCTCCATTTTTTCTACAATAGCGAATCCATTTATTCGTCCATACCCCATTTCGTTATAAATGGTGTTAATAAATTTTGAAATATGATGTATTTCCCATCTCTTATGAACTACTTCAGGATCTTCTCTGTATAACATCCAGCAAAAATCTTCCATCATGCAGTCATTCCAGAAACTTTAATAGCATTACTCCTTTGTTCCTATATTTTGGTGGAGACGTTCACCTTGTTCATCACTCACGTCATCAAGGTTATCAGGGAATAAATCTAAATGGGAGAGCAGGAAGTGTAAATTATATGACATTCTACAGCCCAAGTTTTGAAATTACGCAAAAATCACTCGATTCTATTAACAAAATATCGTGATTTGTTTTTAACTAGTAAATGTTCACACACCCAGTAAAGACTAATTCAGGTCTCTTGTTGAGTCATCGTTTGTTTGAACGCATATTTTTAAATCTCGAATTTGGGAAGATTCCTTCCTTCATTTTTGCTGCATATTTTTTTGGAAATTTTTCAAAGAGATGCTGGAATTGTTCTAAGTTTGCCTTACCCATCGTCTTCACCAAAGAATTAATCCAAGTTTCATATGAAGAAGAGGGAGAAATATCACGTTGGGATCAACGAGAGGAACATTGAGAACATTTGTTTTTCAGGCTCATAAGAAACTTCTGTTTCTGTCTTTTCCTTAACCGTTTTCAGACATACTAGTCAAAAAAAGATCTCGATTCATCCCCTGCAACAGCATTTCCTGAAGAAACGGCATTGCCGTTGGAGATCGGCATAATCACCATATGAAAACTGCCAATCTCAGGAACTATTCGTGTGAGAGAAAACCTTAGCACATGTTTCGAATCAGGGCTTAGTAAACTTAGGACACCCAGGGACTTAAGGACACTTAGTTAACATCAGATATTTTCTTTTCTGATGGTTTTCCATGGTTCACTATGTAAGTCTTTATTTTGGGGGATAATTCGCAGTATTAAACCTATCTTATCACAAAAATTATACATGCTAGAGGAATTGTAAGTACGTATTTGGAATCAGGGCTTGATGCATAGTAAATCACGCATAGTTTTATTTATAATTATTTTTTCATTGTTGACCTGTGTAATTATTCCCGTGATCATTCGCGTAAAAATCTGCAAGCGACCACTGCCAGGTAAAAAAGGAAATTTACTTTTGGTTTAGAACAGAAATTCGTTAATCGACGTCACATGGCAGGTTTCTGTTCTAAACATAAGTTTTTAGGGTCTTTCAGACTACATTGCGAAAGTTGCACGGAGCTGATTTCTGTAATAAACGATGTCTGCCATCAATGGAACAATATATCACCGCTAACTCGTTCTCTTTTAATTTTTTGGCGTTTGGCGGGTTTCTGAAATAAACGATTCAACTATCGGAATCTATTTTCAAATAAATAAAAAATCGTGTCAGAAATCTGAAATTATGAATAAGGCGAAAAGAGGGAATCTTTTAATTAATGTCTTACTGAATTTGTGATTTTTCATCTTTTATAATTGTAAAATTTACTTTCGTAAATTCATGTTGATTCTTGTATAGAGTATTTTTATTTAATTTCTGGGCTTTAAACAATAATTTGCATATCTGCATTTCCAAATCTGCTGAATCCTCAAGAAATTTCAGTCATTGCAATTCTGCTATGATCTTAAATCTACTAAATTGAATACCATTCTTTCCGTTATTGATAAAGCAATGTTTATGTTCATACTTTTTCGTTTCAATAAAACAGGTAAAACCAAACTAATTGAAAATTTTCAATTTTAATTAGGGGTTCCTTGAAGTTATATTCGTTTATTAATTCATTTTTGTATTTCATGCAAATACTTTTTTATACTTTCAGTGGCAAACGCTTACCTTCCATTAATATTTTGTTACAACATCCTAATGATGATAGTAGATGGAGGGGGGAAGATGACGGAGAGGTTGCGGAGGAGTATGATGCTCAAATTATTATTATTATTATTATTATTATTATTATTATTATTATTATTATTATTATTATTATTAATATTATTATTATTGGAGGGGGAACAGTATCTGAAACACATGTAGATAGTAACACAGATAAGAAATTTCCAAGAAGCCATATAGAACAAATTTATTTTGTAATAACAATGTTAAGTTACATTTGTTTTTTAAACTACTACATTATTTAGAAGGATGTAGATTTTTACAATAGTTGTGAAGTGCACATGTCCAGGTTATAAGAAGTTAGTGACTTCCACTGATCTATGAAATCGCAATACTTCCGATAACGAAGAAAATACTTGGCATCACTAAAAAAAAGTTTGATACAGAATTGTAAATCTGAAATGGATCCACGTGCTCAATAACAAAATAAATCCAAGAATATAAATTTATCGTATTTTCTTTATAAGAATTATGTAGGTAAAACTGACAGTATCCGTTAATTTTACTTCCTCGTATAAGTATTATGTATGAAGAAAACACATTATTGCTGCAGAAAAATATGCCGTGTTTTTTTACAGAATATCGTTTTGTTAGTCTCTAATCCCTAGAAAGATATTTTTATTGCACCTATATGTAGTACGTATATTACATTCTCTTAAAATAGTGTAGTCACAATCAACGTTTTAGGGCTCCTTCTTACCTAAAAGTATTTTCTCAAGAAAAAGTACGCAGATGATACTTCTCCCCCATACAACACAGTTTTTAGTGTTCTTTGACTACATAAATAATCAACAAAATATGTTCTCGGTCTATCCGTCTGTATATCTATATGGCTGTCGGTCCGTCCGTCCGTCCGTCCGTCCGTCCGTCGGTCCGTCGGTCCGTCGGTCCGTCGGTCCGTCGGTCCGTCGGTCCGTCGGTCCGTCGGTCCGTCGGTCCGTCGGTCCGTCGGTCCGTCGGTCCGTCGGTCCGTCGGTCCGTCCGTCCGTGCGTCTGTGAACACATTTGGTGTCTAAACCTTGCACGGAAATTCTCTAATGAATTTGGGTGATGTTGCGGCCCCTCAGATTTGGAATCAATATTTTTTTTATTTTTGGAGAGAAGGCCAATTACAAGAGCCCCTAGCATATTTTTGAAATTTTCTGAAATATGTATTCATGCTTTTAATTTTAATTTTTTGCATGAGTAGTGTAGCTTATAAAAATGGCTAAGATCCCATTTTCATACAAAATTTTGAAATTTCAATATTGCAAGAGTTAAACGTTTTCGATGCCTTCCTACAAATACAGTATTAAGAGAAATATATTATTTTTGTAATGAAATTTGTTCTCCAAAATTATATCTTTAATGTCGTGCACAGTTTTTTTCAAAATGAGTAGTTTTTGCACATTTCTTACTGTTATCACAATATCACAATTTAAAAAATATGTAAAGATGATTTCTTCAAAACTTCTCCTAATCTTATTTTAATGTTCTTGTTCTCGAAGAGATAAATGATCATTTAATAAGTTATATGTGGTATTTTCATTTAAACCTCCTAACTTACGGAAATTACTAATGTTAACTTCTTTCGTGCGTCGGCAGCATTGGTGTAGTACTGGATCAGCATTTGGGGGGACAGTTAATCGCGGAGCCAATGTGATCAAGTTGATGAAATAGGTCTTTTCAGATTGAGAGCTCCTTTGCGGGTTCAACTAGTATTAGAATATTACTTATCTGTTTGATGTAAAACGAGGAAATACATGCTGTTGTAGTACATCTAGTTCACTTTTTCTTACACTCACACGTAGCAAAAACTCTGTCAGTCATTCATGTTTGCCTCTCTGTCTGTTTGTCTACCTGTTTGTCCGTCCGTCCGTCCGTCCGTCCGTCCGTCTATGAAGAACCCTCGAGTCTAAACTCTACGCAGGACTTTCCAGAAATTGAATATTTCACGGAACTTGAGGTCCTCTGAATTTGAAACTGTTTTAATCTTTGTGTGTGCCTCTTAGGATATTTTCAAACTGTTGTCAAAGGAAGAATCCAAATTTGTTCTTTATTTTACTGAATTAAACCAAATTGGGCGTAATTGGGCGTAAGTTCGATTGCCACTAAAACCTCTGGTTAAAAAATAGAAAGTACGTTTCTGAAAACCACTTTTTAAAAAGTATAGTCGTTTCTTCGTAATTTTATGATGGTGGATCAGATCGATTGTGGTACTCTTCCTTAAATAGGTAAAGAAGATTTTGTCAAAAACGGCTCAAAATATATTATTTAAAGTTTATGAAATATTAGAGTATAAGGCTCTGAATATGACACAAGACTCATTTTCATTTAAACTTTGACATTTCACAAATTAACAATATGGTTTTTATACGCCGGAATGTAAACTCGGTCCAATAGCGTAATGAGAAAGAGAACATGGTAACTATTTGTTTGAGTTAAGTCCCAGCATTGAGAAACTTTTTTGTTGTTTGAAATCACTCGCAGAGACGTGTGCTGCGTCAATAAGTCGATCACTAAGTAATGAAAGACGGCGCTTGCCGCAAAAAGGTATGCAAACAAGATCAAAATTACGAAATATTTTCACGGGTTCATCTAGTATTAAAATATCATGTAACTATTAACCAGTAATTCGAGAATGTATACGACACTGTGTGATGGAAGAGGGTATGACCACGCTTAGTTCAATATCGACTGTGCCCTTGTTGTAAGATTTGGCTAGGTAAATTTTAGCAACAAAATTTCGAAATATTTGAACGTTCGCTATTTTTCACCCCTTTATTCATGAAGTCCAGAGTAACAAAAATGCTACCTTTTCATTTGCAATATAAACTGAACTTCTGTGTTGTTTCTCCGAAGGCGGAAACCACCGCCTCCGCTTAAGGTTTAATTCCAAAGGGGTGCAGGCTCCCGCCACCCCTTCTCTAAATACGCTTAAACCCGCTTCCCACGGAGACGCTGGTCGGGGCTCGTGTGGTGGCGGGCAGCCTGCTCCTCGTCGCCTGCGTCCCGGTCCCCCGGTTTCCCGGTCCCCCCGGCCGGCTGCGGGCGCACGTGCCCTGCGCCAGCGGCCGCCCTTGGCCGGGATGGCCCTGCAGCCGCCTGCCGGGGCTCCACCAGAAGCCCGCGCCGCTCCTGCTCCGGGAAGACGCCGCCCCGCGCCGCCGCCCTTCGTTTACGCCGGCCGCCATGTTTCGGGGCGCCCGCCGGAGGGACAGCGTAACGGACGGCAGCGGAGGGGAGGATCGGACTTTGGGCTCTTCTCAGGACTCTCCAAATCTGCCAAAGAAACAAAAATCACGAATTTAAAACACTTAAATCATGCATTACTGGTAGCCAGCTCCGATTTTCAAGAAGTTCGCGATATCGCCGCTGCAGAAAGGGTCACATTAATAAAGAGTATATTTTTACTGGGAAATTGTAAATGCGATAAATATTACAAGACAGTCGGTAGATTTAGTAAATCACTTTGTCATTCAACTATTTTTTTCAATGTGTCATTGTTTCTGCACAGAGAATATAGATGTAGATGTGCGTTGAAATATGACGATTTTGAATATCAACCCTATTTTAACTTCGGAATTTAAACTATTTGTGTTCTAATAATTTGTTCTTGAGAACTAATACTAGGGTAATATTTTACAATTTGCAGTAATTTATTATTTTGGTGTGTACAAACTCTGATTTTGGTGTATATTTTTATTGAATTCCCATAATTTAACTATCTTTACGTTATAATAAGGACGATTAAAGAATAAATGAGACGAAAAACCTAATATATTCATGATTAGGTGTAGGCCGGATTACAATAGTGGGTTTAATGGTATGGAACGGTTTTATTTTAAAATTTTGCAAGAAAATCTTCTATCTTATTCTCTTCTTTTCGAAGCATTTTCTACACCCATACCTGATTGTCAGTGACGCTGTTTGTATAGTAAAAATTATATTATTTTCTTGTAGTACAAAAATCCCAAAATATTGTATGATTCTCATGGCTTTTCTACACCTACAATACGTTTGTATTGTTATAAAATATTGCAAAAATCTTACATTTATTGATAATTAGATGGAATAATTTTGAATGAAGGCAAGGATCATTAAGAGAGAAAAAGGAAATAGTAAAGAGAACATTTAATTTAAAGTACATTAAAAATAGTGCAAAAAACTATGAAAACAAATTATATTAGCAAGTACTATTTTTTAAAAATTTGAACTTATGTAATTAAATAGGGAATTTTAAATTTTTTTAAGAAAAGAACATATATTTTAATGTCTGTCACGACATCAGAATTTGACACATTTTGCAGCACTGGATAGACACTCTTGATCTGCAAGTTGATTTGACGAGACAAAGCACGCAACAATCTTCCTGTCTGTCCTAGCAACTTGGTTCTCGTTGCATCTGCCTTCGCTTGGGGATCTCAGTGAAATTTAGATCAAATGAATCTCTCGTTTTACTGTCTGCATTCGACCTTTTGCTTGAAATATTGTATCTTGACGGGTCAAGTAAAACATTTGACAAGCGTAAGACAAACAATGGCCCATCCATGAGCCAACACTTCAAACATCTCTTCTAATATAAATTATCATTCAATCGAGCATTAATATTTGTACTGTCGTTCACAACAATAATTGTAGATTTGTCAAATCTCAAAATTATTTCGAAACCACGAAACAAAATTACCTTTGATCTCTACCTTTGTGTATTTTCCATATTATACTGAGAAGCATTTTTGAGTCCTATTCTTTCAGGTCAAATAGAATAGTTATTTATATGACAATATATTTAAATGGAATTACATTCATCACGGAATCCGTTGAAGTTCCAACCGTGATAGCCCAAGGGCCAAAAGTATCTGGAATGAATTTTATTTTGAAAACTATTATAAGTTCTGCGTCCTCCTCAAATTTTTTGGAAACATTTTGTGTTTCAGGCATTTTTATTAATTTAAAAGCACGAAGCGCACACAAGGGTGAATATTGTGTGACCAGTTAGATGATGCTCCTAACTACAAATACGCTTCAAATAGAATGCAAGTGGTTGGGTGTTATAAATGGCAGGAGAAGATAGGGTGGTTTAAATTACGGCTTATGCCATGGTCTCTGCAGGTTCTGAGGATTATTAGTAAATATTTCTTCATATAGTTTAAAAGAAATATCATTTGCAGAATTAAAATTGTTACTTCAGTAATGAAAACAATTTTATAAAAGATATGAAAGCTTCGGTATTCGGTGAAAATATCAGAAAAGGCAGAAGAGTTTCGGCGGATGTATTTCTTGCATTTTTCAATAGTATATCTAAATCGTACGAATTTTGAGAGACTTTTTGGTATTATTGTTTTGTTGAAAGCAACTATACGAGAAATGCAAATGCATATTCATGTAAAAACATATTAATTTACCTTATAAGCAGTGTTAACAATGAGTGTGTTCTGTTCCCATGGCAAAAATGAGTTTGCGCTGCGTTAAGGTAGCACTACATTCAAATGCAATAAAGTGATAAACAAGCAAACGAAAATATGTATATACTAGTCTCACTTTAGTCACGTTTAAAATAAATATTGTAGTCATGGTCACTTTCCATTTTAAGATACGTTTTTTTAAATATTTTGTGCCAATTCTTTAATTTCTGAAATGTCCCGCAACCGTTTTGTGAAGAAAACATCGTTGTATGTAAAGTTTCATTTTTTACAGTTACAGTATGTTTTCTTTATCAACAAAGGTAACAATTCAAAGTTTAAAATCATGCCACATACGAAATATATAAATATTTTGAAATTTCAGCCGCTTATCTGATACAAGCTCTAGCTTATATCTTGTCTTTTAAGTATAGAATGGGTCCCTAGTACAAAAAGAGCGTGCGAAACCGAATGCTGCTGCCTAGAAGACCTTGAGAACGAATGTGAATCTCTCCCTTACGTCAACTACAACTCTGGAGGACTTGCAGTTATTTCGTAGCCTCTCACCAGTTTGCCGTAGTCTAGCGTCGAATACAGACTTTCAGAACCAGATCTACTAGACCACGTTAGATGCACCCCTATTCACTGTTGACTGGGAAGGGCTGGTCCCGGGGATGCTCCGGTGCGGATCTCGTGCAGCTGTCTTCTCATCTATAATAGGGAGTTCTAGGAGTCACTCGCGTGAAATATTGTGCATTACGTTTATCTATAGAATTGATTTTGCTTCGTTGAAATGTTCAAATTAATGCAAGAACCTGATACTGCATTAGTATTTTCCATCTTTGCACAGAATTAGTATGTTACACGTGAAACTGTTGAATTGTCATATCTTATACCCATATATTTCTTCATTTATGGGCATTATTATTCTATAATAATTGTAGAAAAGGTAATGATGAAAAAATTTCGATTTTCGTACAGTTCTAATATGGATATATTTGATTTATTGTCTTCAGTGACATTTGATGAAAATACGAATTTATGTCTAATTCGAGATAAATTTTTATTTTCAATGATTGTACTATTTTTACATATATACTGTGAGCAGCAATGAAAATAAATATGCGCAATTCGAAGGTGTCATCGTCTCTCAGGCCAATGTTGAGTTGTTGGAGCCCTTCTGTTACATTTTTCGAATTTTTCAATTGTTTTCTGGAATGTTTGTTAGAGTTTGTTAGAGTTTTTTGGAATGTTTATAAAATATCAGCTAATAATTAAAATGGATATTGAAACTGACGAGAATTTTCAAACATGTATTTTTAATTAAGCTAACATTCTTAGCAGGATTCAAAAACTGTTAAAATTAGTTGAAATGTGAAGGAAGCATATTAACTTGTCAAGAAAGTATTTTATCCAGAAAAGATGTTGAAAAAGGGAAATTGTTGGTGTAAAATACCCAAAGAAGAAAATTATTGACAAAAATGAATTGGTAAATAACGGTTATTGCAATTTAGAACATTCAGAATTTTTTTAGTGCGAAAATGTATTAGAGTTTCAAGTTTCCATAAACCAGGCAAATAATAATTAAACGCGATCAGTTGGTAATTTTAAATCATTCGCAAATAATATACTATAAGGTATTTATTATAAAATAAAACGATAATTTGAATACATGATTCGAATTTTTTCCTCCATAAAGACAAACCATACTTCTCACAAAGTTTCATTAAATGAACTATCACAAAGCATTCTAATTGTTTTTAAATAAATAATAGCTTGCTCCCTGCGAATTATTGGTATTTCTAGAAACAAAAATGTCCATACAGAATGTGAAATGATAATGACAAGACACTCCAGGTGGATCTCTACAGGAATTCGTAGTAGGGAATGTATGTATTCTATTTTCTTGACGAATATGCATATTACATATGTGAAGAGTATATCCCAATTAAAAGTGAGCTTTAGTGATTTTCATAACTTTTGATTTTTCTTGGTCGCGGCTTGTCGACGTGAATAAAGCAGTGTTTGTATAATTACTTGAACTCTATAATTTATTTTATTGTAATTTTTTACCTTAATAAAACAGACTCAGTAGTATATTTTAACAATTTATTTCTTTTTTTGACGTTTCGGCTCTATTTGTTTTTTGTTTTTGTTTTTCAAAATTCTATTGTCAAGGTGTGTTGAAACCACATCGCAAACAGACATTTTAATAAAAAATTGTCTATGTAAAAACCTTGGTCAAGTCGTAAACATCATCTGTCCCAAGACTCCAAATAGGGTCGAAACGTCAAAAAAGGAAGAAATTGTTAAAAAATACTAGTGAGACTGTTTTATTGAGGTAAAAAACATTGAAATAAAATAAACAAGATACCAGTCGTAAAAATATTCATAAAAATTGAACTCTATGGTATGGGAAAACATTTCTTATATTTTTGCGATAAGTAAACGCGATGAAAATTTGTGTATGTAGGTTTCATTGAGTGGGAAATCTGCGTGAAATATATATTAACTGAAATATACGTATAGGGGAATGTCTCCTAATGTGGAATACGTTAATGTGAAATGTCGAATTATCGTAACTATATTGAAAATTAAAAATTTCAAGAGTCTCCTGATCAAACGTAGATAATGTTTTTTGAGTTGAAGCTCTTGAGTGAAGTGGTAGACTGTTTTTTTCTTCAGAGAGCCAACAAAAATATTCGAGCAGCAAATAAAAGAATTGTTGTTACTCGTGCCCGTAAATATTAGAGTAATTATATAATATGTGTTCATTCTATTTCTAATGTCACAAATATATAAAAACGTTGATGCAGATTTTGACCGCGAAACAGATTGAAAGCAATATGTCCTCTAGGTTCCTAATGTGGAATACGAGCATTGTCCTAATGTGGAATATTACGCATTGCTGTTGTATGTAAAATGTACATGGTTCTTTTGGCTGTATACATTAAGTTGCATTTTCTAACATATTAATTTTGACATTCTGTACCGTACTATGGAGGTGTGCAGTTCAAGAGCTCAACTGATTAGATTCAAGTGTCAGAAGTGTAAGAACCGGGCTCATGTCCTATGTGCTGGTAATCTAAAAGAGAATTTCGTCTGCAGGAATTGTCAGTAATATTAAACTAAATGTGTATTTTTCCGTCAATAAACGTTCTTCTACACTTAATTCTTTTATTATTAGCCAAAAAGAAAAAGCATTCTCGATTCCACTTTAGGAACAGGGTAGGCCTAATGTGGAATATATGTAGACCTTTTTTAATTACGAAATATCGTAAATTTCTGATAGTTTTATGTGAATAATACTAACCACACGTGTTTATAAATAATTAATTTCAGTAATTGTCAACACTAGTTTTAAAATTTGTGCCTATTTGTGAAGTTGTAGACGAAAATGTAAAATGGATTCCACATTCGGGCATTTTATTAACTGAATTTTTAACGGATGTTTCTCGAATTATTCAGCATTCTACTTGTTGGGGTAAAAGAAATACATTTGCAAACGTAGCGCGATATAAACTATCTATATTTACTGTTATGTTACTTTTATGACTGACATTTTGTTAACTTTATGATTTCGTAAAACTTTACACAAATAGATCACAAATAAACGCAAAATAGTAAATTCTGCTTTCGCGTGGCACCTCCGGCATGTATTTCCATATCGAAAATGTGTATTTGTGTTAAAGAAGTGCATAATAAAATGAATTTTAAACATAATATTGTTGCCTGGCTTGTCTTGTCGGGAATACAAAGTTGCCTGAAAAAGTAGTGATGGTGTGTTTTAAATGTTTGTTTCATTACAAAATTAGGTTTAACTAACGTCAACCTGATGAATCAAATCGTAACGATTCATATTACGCCGTAAGGACAGTGTTTCAACACACCAGATACCTCAAAAGCCGCCAACACTTTTCTATGATTCTTCCATTATATTCTAGAAGAATACGGCTAAAAATAGATCTAATAGATTTGTTTAGTTGTGAGGAATTGAATAAACATATCTTTGTACGTGATCTAAATCACGTGTAGGTACTTGAACTCCAACGCCCAACATTTTTGAGAATTATCTGAAAGTGTTCTGGAAGTGCCCGATAAATGGTCTGAGTCCAGTAGACCCAGAAGCGTCGAATCACGTAATTTACCACTAATAGTGGACCGGAGGTGGTCTAACTGTAACGGACGCACATACGGACACAAGCATTTTACCTGATTATTAAATATAGATTAGCGAGGTACTTCGGTCTTGTAAACTGTTATCTTTAAAATAAATTATTAAAATAATAGTTTCATGGATAGAAAATCTGGTTAACGATTCAATGAATAAAATAAACGAATTTTCACCAGCACAAGAAAACTTTTCCAAGGCATTTAATATTCTGCCTAAAATTATTTGCAGTATATGCAATATCGCTGCATTTGCTAATAGAAAGGAGACATATCTGAAAATTTGTGTTATCGCTTATTAAAATTGCAGTGATCCAAAATAACTTTCACCTGTGCAGAGGGTCATTGTTAGCCTGCTGGGGGAGTGGCGTTATTTGATTTGATTTATTTACCGTCAAGAAACGGTAAAAGCTGAATGTTAGATATCAGGAAAAATTATAATTTAGGTACACATGAGGTCGATTGTGTACCCACCCGAAATGCTGAATAACGGCTTTCTTTTTGCTTTAGCGTACAGTATATATATATATATATATATATATATATATATATATATATATATATATATATATATAGAACATTACCGACAACATACATACATGAAAGACAAGGGACAAACAACCATGCCCATGGCAGGACTCCAACCAGCGACCTTTCAGGCGAAGGCAATAATTCGGCACATGCTGTAGCCATCTTGGCCATTCAAATCGGCTTTTTCTTGTGCAATTGTTCGCCAAATTGTGAGAGACGCGTTTATTTGGAATCCCTAACACCTCAGCAAATACTCTTGTTTTTCCACTTCGAACTTTCAAGAACGAATTTTGCCCATTTCTGATGATCTCCGGTGTGGTTGTACTTTTCGGATGTCTCTCGCATCAATAATCTTGGATGCCGTCGCAGCCATGTTTAAACTCGTCCACACACTTTCTTTACGAGGAAATTGAACGATGTTTCCTCGCATTTTGTCACAAATAGTCAGGAGTCACCGTTCAACTTTTCGAACCTTAAATGAATTTAGCGAGCGTGGAACGTTCTTTACGGAGAATTTTATCACTGCACGGAAATTTATCACAATAATGTTTGCATTTCGATGAATATACGCACCGCTCCTTCTTTGAAAAGCCACCCACAGCTTCCTAACTGCTGGGTAGATTGACTTACAATTTCATATGGAGTCTTTGAAAGTTATATCTACGAGGGAGGGAAATCACGCGAGTAGTTCTACAATTAACGGACGAAATGAGGAAGTTGCAGATCACCCTCGTACCACCTTCTGTTAGTAAAATATTTGATTTCAAAATTCATTTTCATGCAGTTCAGAATTTTCTATTAGTTTCAGACCTTAGAATTCAGCTTTCGATTCCGTATAAACCAGAAGATAATGCCATAGTAAAGTAAAGCTTCAGTAGTGTAAATTTTTGGGAAATCACTACTAGCGTTATTTTAATTTTAGAACACACCAGATAAAATCTTTCATTTTTTTAAAAATAAACTTCGCCGAGATATAGATATTATTCAAGAAATATAAATTTCTTCTTTTTCTTCATGCTTAGGCAGTATTGCCTTTTGCGCCTACTGATCTTTCTCTCCCTTTAGTTATCGACAAATATTTCTTTTTCCTTACGGGATATAATTGTACATTGTCTGTGGAACTCTTGAGGCATTCATTCTCTTTACATGCGTGAGCCATTTTTTTCTCTGTATTTTTAAAAAAAAAATTTCGTTGATGGCATATATATTAAGTTTTTCTCTTATTGTATTGTTTGTCTTATTGTCTAAGTTTGAATATCCTACCACAAGCCTTAGCAATTTCATTGCACTGGTTTCTAGTATTCTTTTATATACTTGTGATAGTATACTATTCTCCCATCCGTACAGAAGAATAGGAACATAAACTGTTCTATAACGTTTCAGGAGGGTATCTGGATACAGTTTCCTTCCGAATGTTCTTTGAGAAGACCGATAATGTCTTTCAATTTTTCTTTGCGTATCGTTCTGTTTAAGGCCGGTAACATTACATCGAGGATACTTATAGTTTGTCACTTGTTCTACAGTGCAGTTATCAATGATTATTTTTGAGCGAATAATTTCCTTTCCCTTGAATGCCTTCACTTTGTTTTGTACTTTAGATTTTTCCATGCTATATTTTGTGAGTATTTTGTGGAGCTCAAAATTGCTTGATGCGCGTCATGTGCTAAAATGCGTTGAATGCAAGTCATATGTATAAAATTTCTCCCCGTATGGTATACGGGGATTTTAATAGAATAGCACCATGGGAAATCCCTCCTGTCGTAAGAAGCCACTAATTTCTTACCCTTAAAAGAAGTTCTTATCTTTTCACACCTCTTTATTTTTACACATCTCTTGGAGCTAACAGGTGAATTGAGCAACTTGGAAGCTCCCAGTACTTCTTACAAATATTTCCTTCTCATTCATCTCGTACGTATCCCAATCCCCTGTCTTCAGGGATTGAAAGGAAGAAGACTCATGTGTAGGGTAACAAGGTAAGACCTCAACGGCAATAAGGCGAGCCGGAAGAGGCGGGGCTAGTATACAAGAAAGCAATGTTGGAGACTTCGATATGTCACGCCCATTACCATCCAAACCTGCGGAGGGCTAGTAACCTACCCAGGTGTTTTAGTTTTCACTTTCAATCCTAATGATCATCAAAATCAACATATGATTTTTGTAATACAAAGCATGCTTGAAAATCGTGTAAATGTATAAAATAACAAAGAGGAATACAGAAGGAAAACTAATTTAGAACTAAAAAAGTATGCAGGTGATCTTTCATATTGTTTAATCTATATTTCCTATTTTTTAATAATTTCGTTTGTACATGCGCTTCCATCCTAAAGAATGGGAACCTTGAAGTATCGTTGACTTGGTTTTATTTGTCGATGTAAATAGTATGCACAGCATTCTTATTTTGTACATGTCACATAAAGTTCTTTGTTGGATCTATATTTTCTTTGTCTTGTGTGTGTGTTCTACGTGGTGGATTGCAATCATAAACGTTGTAATAGAATATATCTCCTTAAGCTGTTTTCAATATTAAAACGTACAAACACTTGCATCCACTTCCTTGTAGCGTACCAGGTTAAATTAAAAGTAATGGTGAAATACAGCAAACTTCTCAGACCTTTTTCTGAACAGTGTCTTCTAAAAATATGTAAGTCTAATTATAAGTAGATCTGTACGCGTACATTGTTATTTGAAAAATTGGGTAATCTGCACGGTATGGTATTCCTCTTCTTTCCATAAATACCGAAATTAGTCCTTGCCTTGCTTCTGAGTAAAAGCTTTCTGCCTCCGAAACGTAACATACTATATTACTGTGTTTTAATGTTACACAAACTTTCCACAATTTACTTCTCAGAAATACGACAAATTGAATTACTGAAAACCGACCAATTGAACGAACTGGTCACAGCAGTGCCAGTGAGACCGGGAGGTCCTAGGGTTCGAGTCCCGACGGTAGCAGGAATTTCAACATTAGCTGCATAGGTAGGTCAAATGCATCCGCTGTCTGGAGGAGAATTCTAGCGGACGGCAGCTCTGATCGGGAGTTTTCCGTGATTTCTCTCATGAACACCAGGTGAATGCCGGAGCAGTACCCTAACAAACGGGCTACGAACCGCGCACGATCTTTCTATCCTTCCTTGTCTTTTCCTTATACCTTACTTACACTTACGTACACTACACTACCATACTTGTCGGGAGCTTAGTGCTTGTTCTGGCTGGGGCGGTGCCACGCTGGTGGGAGATACGTGTTTGGGAAAATCCCGAAAGCCGACGTAGGGCGACGCAAGATCTCGGCATCTAGCGAGGGAAGATCACTGCCACTTCCAGAGATAAAACTTGCACTACACTTGAGGAACTAATGACCTTAGCAGTTGACGTGCACGAAATTACAAATCAATCAGTTATTACTGAAAATGAAAAAAAAACTTCTTCAAGTGGTAGTCTCCTAACTCTTGTACGAGTTGTTTTAGAGACATTATATTCACTGAGAAAAATATTTTCCGGAATCCCCTTGACACATGCATGTTGTAATATGAGTGTAATGCTAATATTTTAGCTTTTTAGGCGCTAGAATTGTTCTCCGACGGAGACTATATCGGATCAACACATCAGTGGCCGCTAGCCGACGGTAGGTCCGCGCCGGATCTTGCCATTAATGGGGGAAGATCATCGCCACCTCCCGAGCAAAAACATGCACTACACTTACAGGACTAATGACCTAAGCTGTTGCCCGGAATTACTAACAACCAATCAATCAACCAACATAACAGTGGTGCTAAAACGTAATTGAAAGGATGAAAAAGGAAAATGTTTCAGAAAGTTACTCCTTTTTGCACAAGACAACTGACATCACTTTTCAAAGTACTACAATATCTTTCCACATGCTACAATGTTCAAACAAAGGTAATTCGGCGTGTTTATTTTACCTTAACATTAAACATTAATTACACATTGTTTTGATATTCGTAACAAACTGGATCATTCATATTTATAAAGCTTGGTCTTTAAAATAATCTTAATTTTATTCATGAATTTATAAATCTTTTATAATTTGCTATATATTTTATGCTTATATTTTCCGCGACGGTTTTTTTTATTTTGTACAGCAAAGTGGAAATATACCCAGCGATAAAAAATGAATCTGCTAATATACCTAAAGCGGACCAGAAAAATGAACCCAAAATTTACTGTTTCAAAAACGTAGTATTGCTAAAGTAAATGTCTTAGACTCTCTTTTTTTGCACTCTTCTTTGATTAATAACGTGCCAATGGCTTTCCTTTAACCTCTCATTCCTCAACTCACACTGCTGGATGAAAATGAAATGGTTCAGTCCCATCCAATTTTCAAGTCAAATTAGGCCATGCCTTGATATAGAAACACAAGGAAAGTATTTTTACTGCTTTGACTCACTGAGAGAAACATTGAGGATGAAATATTTTCACTCGTACATAATTTTCGTGGTTGCTCAATGTCTAGATAAACTGGGCATAAACCGGGATCTGGCTTTGAATCCTGATGGATTGATTGATTTTTTCGTTTCCGGGCGCGTCAACTGCTTTGGTCATTAGTCCCGTTAGTGGAGTGCATGTTTTTTCCCGGGAGATGGTGATCTTCCCCCGCTGGATGGTGAGATCCGGCGCCGACCTACCGTCGGCTAGTGGGGTTTCCCCCTAATCAGGACTCTCCCACCAGCGGGGAACCGCCCCAGCCGGGACAAGCTTCAAGTTCGCGACCGATCTCCTGGAATATGTGGTAGTGTAGTGCATGTTAATGTACGTGTGTGTGTGTGTGTGTGTGTGTGTGTGTGTGTGTGTGTGTGCAAGAGGAGAGGATAGGACACGGAAGAGGAAGGAGAGATCGCGCGCGGTCCGTGGCCCGTTTGGTAGGGTCCTGCTCCGGCATTCGCCTGGTGTTGATCGGAGAAACCACGGAAAACTACCGATCCGAGCAGCCGGCCGCAAGAATTCTCCTCCAGACAGCGACTGAATTTGACTTAGCTGAAAAGGTAGTGTCGAAAATCCTGCCGCCGTCAGGACTGATGCACTGAGCTACCGCTCCCGGTGAATCCTGATCGAGATGACTAATAAATTGAACAATTTGAATTATTGAAATAGTTTTCGTGACAAGAAACGCAAATGCTATGACAATTTGGTCGACAACAGAGCAGTGGATATATACTTTACTCAATTTTTTATTTATACTTGTTATGTATCAGGATTATTCGCAATAGAACATGACGTTGATGTTTGACCATAAAACCTTATGATTTTCAAAATATTCTAGTTTACGGTGTTATAACTGAAGTCATGTTCGTCATCTTATTAGATTTATTCAGAGAGCCAGCTATCCAGGGCCGGATTTAAGGGTGGAGAGAGTGGGCGGTAGCCCACGGGCCCCGATCAGTTGATATATTGTACATAATTTTGTATTTTAACAAAAATTATGCAATAATTTGTTTAAATATAGTAACAAATTCATGGTTTTTGAGTCATTTTGTGCAACAGTTTTACTATAGTTTTTACATTACACATGCAGAAAATAGTTCATACTGACATTTAATATTTGTGTAATGTCAAATAGAAGTTCAAATAATTTATTTCTGATGTCAATGCTTTAAAACTCTACATAATATCAACTTCCTTAACTCATTAACTGTGCAGGCTTCCCTCTCTACTTTAGGGCGACGCAAAACAAAAGGCATAGAACATAAGTTAAAAAGAGAAAACACGATGACATTTCAGGACCGTATGAAGTGGGTTCCAGGATCATATCGAACTATAATTTTTCATTAATTATTTTGTTATTTCATTTAATGTGTCACATAATAGTATTTGATATATGAATAATAAATCATAATAGTAAATCATATAATTATAATTTCAATTTAATATTAATTTTTAAACGGAATATTTAGATAATATTTAAACAAAATTTATTTAATACTTCATTAAAAATATAAAATACCAAATAATTATAAATTTATTGGTCTTTTCTTCATTATTTGTTTTAAAAATTTTAAAATAAATAATAATATTGTATTACGAAATAAAACAAACACTGATGTTGATATCTTAAGATGGTGAGATTCCAAAACTCGAGTTTCGTGTCAAGGTTTTCAAATTGCAAATTAGAAATTGACATTATGCTCTATTTTGAAACAACATACTGAACAAAGTAAACCCAGCAAACAAATTGCTCCAAAATTACAGGCTATATTTGAATATCGCAGTTGCTGCTCTTAAGTCGCTCAGAGTATACATCGAGAATAAAAATGCGACACCTTTTCACACTATTAGGAATCAGGAAGGGAAAAAGCTAGGACTTCAGATTACGAGTTCTCCAGGATACGTCACCGAAATGTTCGCTTAATCACATTGGACTACGGACATGCACCAGAAGTGGACCTTTCACCCTCTAAAAAATTTTACGTTAAAAATTACTTTCTCGTGATTGACCAGTTTTGGCGTCGTTGGATCACCGACTTCCTGCGTATGAATTGGTTTCTACACGTTTTGATTTTCTGGCTAGACTCGAGCAACTGCAGTCAGATCAACTAATGGAACAAGCAAGACTGTTAAATCAGATTTGCAAAGACGGTGTCGACGAATATCTTGGAATCGGGCTTGTTCAACTTTTAGAATTTTACAAAGAATTTTCAGCAGAAAAAGACAAAGTAACACATATTTAAGCGATGAACATTTAATGTACACATTGATAATTAAAAAACAGGTACAGGACGTTTTTATTAATGTTGAGACAATTTTGAACATACATCTTGTTCTCATGATCACTAATTGCACAATTGAAAGATCATTTTCAAAATTAAAATGAGTAAAAAACAGATTGCGAGTGACAATGATCCAACAACTAGTCAATGATCTCGCGCTTTTTAGCAGCAATAGCTATATTTTAAGAATGTTAAAATCTGACGACTTGATTAACGATTTAGCTATGAGAAAAGCGCGGAAAGTTCCTCGGTAAAGGTATTTTTCCCTAGGGCTTTTATTCAGCCCACACCCTGTTACCCTTTACGTCCCTATGGGACGCATATTCGACCGAACACTAGACAAACACACTTGCAGGCTCCTCTGATCTGGAGTCAGCAGAACGGGAGGCCCTCCGCGAGAACACATACAAAGTACAAGGGACAATCAACCATACCCAAGGCGGGACTCGAAACCGCGACCCTTCGGGCCGAAGCGCTGAGTCGGTACTCGCTCTTAGCCACCTCGGCCATCCAGGTCGGCATCAAGGTAAATAATATTTGTAAAACATAATATGTATTGAAACAGCATTATAATTTTGTAATCTACCAATAATATACTCATTGATATTTAATATAAACTTCTATCATAGGGGCCCCCACCAAATAGGTGCCCACTGGCCCCCACCTCTCTAAATCCTACGGCATTGTCCTCATCTTCAATCTCACTATACGTGGCGAATGTCGGGAGACCGTGAACTGGGAGACAGGGCACTGCCTCCCGACGTTCACTACATGTAGCAAGGCTGATGATGACGGCAAAGCCGGCGAAAGCCAGCTCTCTGAATAAATTTAATAAGTTGACGAATATGACTTCAGTTATTTCACCATTTAATTCCGTCAACAACACATCATCAGCATCCTCACTATTCTAGTTTATTTTTGCATTGCAAGCAGACACTTTTACACGTGATAATTTAAAAATGGTTCGTCACATTCTATTACCAGTTATACAAACGCACTCATCCAGGATACCGGCAATTATATTAAAGAAATGTTTCTATAATGCTATGGTAAATAGATAATAAAGTATATCAAATTACCACCCAGTGAGGAGAGTGAAATACTATTAAACATATTCAAAAAAAGCATTGGTTTCCAAGTATCGCAAATAAAATATTAAATTAAGTTCAGGTATCGCATTCGCATTATATGTCGTATTTGCATATTTTAATTTAGATTTACCACTTTCAAAATGTGTTTCATTTAAAAATACTTTCTCAAAATGTGCTTGTAATGTAAGACAGGTATGGTGTTGGCCAATATAAGATCTTTCAGTATTACACGATCAAAATTCTTGTAGCTATCAAAACAACAATCTAACTGCAAAACAATTTTGCTCCTCCTGCCAGCTACGCTGCTTGGGATAGTTCTTTGAAACTGAATTAGAAATCGAACCTTCTGTATGAAGACAAGCTCAGGTTACTAGACTTGAAGAATTAATACTGCTACAATACTACCGCGTGATTGGAAAAGGCAACAATATAGTACACCTTTAAAAGAGTCTAAAAATAAGGAATGAGAAATACCTGTTAATGAATGCTAAACAGGGTAGACAAAATACACATGCAAAAACAATGGTAAATAGATTGAGAAAGAGTACGCAGCATGAAACAGGGTGAGAAAATCATAGTACCTACAAGGCTACGCAATGTCACATTTGATTCGTTATTAACTTAAGATATCCGGTAAAATTAAAAGTATTATGCAATATTTAATTTCATCATTGTAAAAAATATTTTCATCAAAACTAGCAATGCTAACTTTTCAAAATGTACGAGTAATTCGTTTGTAATTGAATATTACAATCGAAAAATGTTTTTAATTATAAAAAATATGCTAGCGAATTGGAAATCATCAATTCAGAAGAATTACAATTGTTCCCGGGAAATATGTTCTGTTACTAGCCCATAGAACAGTTCCCTTTTCTGTGAAAATTGTCGATTAAGCGTACATTAGTTAGTTTTCACGTAATTGTACCAATCATCTTTTTTTATTGAATTAAAGTATTTACATTGTTTACTTTATTTTAATTCTCAACTTCAATTACTAAAAGATTGCTACTAGAAAATGTATTGATTTTTTAAATACACACGGGCGTAGTATTTTTGTTAAAATTCCGAGACAAGTGGCTTTACTGGTGAAGTCATCACTGGGAGAAAGTAATACGTTACAATCTCCCAGGTTCGTGCAGAATAATTTCGTACGTTTTCTCGGCCAAAAAGCTCTTAAGTGTTCATGTGAATGAAAAAAAGAGCAAACCATTTGAATAAAATGTGAATTAATTACATTTCCTGGAAATTGTACTGACGACCTGAAAACGCAAAATAATATGCTCTTTCACAATTGTACCTGGAATTGTTCTTTCACCCGTTGATTGCTGACAGCTTTTTTAGCCTTTATAGTCTGCAGCTTGTAAAGACGAGAAACGTTTGCAAAGGTACCGTTGAGACCTCCAGCGTGCTAGACTCGTGCTTCAAAAGTTCTTTTTTTTATTAAATGATACCAAGTACGCTCATTTTAATATCACCACTAGCTCGACCGAAGCGGGAATCACTAATCAATTAATTAAACAACATGCGCTGTTGCAGCACCACTAGTTTCCCATTGGCAGAAAGAGAACTTAAGTTGGAGAAAACTTTGCACACGACTTTCAGAAGATCATAATTAATAATTAATAATAAATGTAATTTCCAACAACTTTGGAATATTATGCCTGTGACAATTCAAAACTGAAATGCGCAAGACGCAAATTAACTTTTAATATTTATCTTTAATACTCCGTGTTTGCTACTATAAATATATGTACGCTATATGTCTCAATGTCGTATATTAATTGAGAACCACCAACAGTTTAACTAGATAACGAATGTAGAAATGGCATAGTATTGTTTTTGTGCATATGCAATTTCAATCATTTATATATATTTATTTTTTGCGAAAACATTTACAATTTAAAAATGAATGGCTTATTACTAGACATGCCCTTATCATTTTTCTTATAACAAATTTAGAACTGTGTATAGTTTAAAGTGAAAGCACTTAGCTCTCATAATAGTAATTGCTGGCGTCCTTTCATCACACGGGTGCAGATCTAAATAGAGAAACAATATTAAATGAATTGTTTGCAAAAACAAAGACAAACCACCGTGGCAACGCCCTCGTTTAAGTGAAGCGAAAACAGGTTTACGACTAATAATTCTCCGATAATTACACGCGAATAATAAAACCCCATATGAATAGAAGCGTATGACGAAAGAAATATATCTTGTGAGCGTAAGACACAGAAAAAGGTTAATTCATGCGAGCGGGGATGATTGGAACCGCGAGTAATGAAGCAGTTAGTGGCTTCAACGGCCGAGCTCACAATTTGAAAGATCGGGGGCACCTGGTACGCCCGGTCGGGCCACGAGCGTCATTCCCCAACACTTTCGTTACCTCCCCAGGCCGCGGCTACTCGCCCTGCACCACGCACGCGGGGGTCCCGCCAACAACAACTTCATCGCAATGGAACAGTTTACTCGCCACTTGCAATTACAACGCCCGGTGTGGCTCCGCGCGGCGCGGCGCGGCGCGGCGCGGAGCTGTGCGGTGTGGCGCGTGTATCCCGGGGCAGCCTTCGCCGCGGCGGGCCGGCGCCGCGGCATTGCGCTTCCTCCCGCGTGACCTTCTGACCCGACACTCTCCTGCCCGCGAGGCTCGCCGCGTTATGTTCAATTTTTTTGCACGCACGTGTACACGAGCAACAAGAAGCGAAATGAATTTCTCAGCGTGTGGTGCGGAGGACGGCGGTGAGTGGGCGGGAAGGGGGTGCGGGCGGGGGAGAGGGACGAGCAGCTGCTTGCACGCGCCTGCTGCCGCCTTCGCTGCCACCGCCACTGCCACCTCCTCCTCCGCCACCGTCGCCGCCGCCGTCGCTACCACCGCCTCCCGGTCTCCGGCAACAAAGAAATTGCTTGACCTACTTTGTTTCCCCATTATTCTTGTCGACGCCTCTGAGATGAATAGTGGATGAGCCACATGACTTCGGGAACAGCCCCGTCGATACTTCCTGAGCGCGCGGTGGGGGCGGCGGCGGTTGGTGAAAAATCCTCGCCGCGCGGCCCGCTATCCCGTCTCGCGTCCCGCGTCCCACGTCCGCAGCCGTGCCGCGGGAGCGTGAGAGCGCGCGGGCGTCTACCGCGAACACATATGTCGCCCCCGCACGAGGCCTGCACGCAGCAGCCGGGGCTGCAGGCAAGTGCGCCTCCTGTGCTCTATTTCGGGGAGCCAGAAACATTCGAAGACTACCGCTCCAGGATTATATTCGCTCTTAACGTTTCGCCTGGTTTGGACTTTCCCTTCTTTCGCCTCTTGCATGCGCCACTCGTATGCCAAGTCTGAGATTTGCTCGTTGATGATCATTTGTGAAAATGTTTTAGTATGCTTTTATTTTAGCATGCATATTTAAAATCACTTAATGTAACACGTATCATAACAAACCATAGTAATACAACATAACTTTCCTGGATTAATTTTTACATTTACGATTATAAAAGATGTGCATTTTATTTAATAACACCAAAATGTTTTTTTCGCGGTTATTTTCTAAATGTTCCTGTCTTAGCAGGTTTCTTCCTAATGTAACTTACCTATATTCATTTTTATATCATATTACATATGTTCGAGATAAAAGTTTCAAACCTCAAAAGATGTTGCTCCAATAATATTGCAATTAGGTCTTGAAAATTGCGATTTCGTGGCATCATTAGTTGCAGTAATTATCAACGAATTAATGCATCTTTGCACTTATTACGGAGAAATAGAAGCATTATCCCATTTTCATTACCCAAGAATTTGAAAAATAAATTTTTATTTAGTTTATTACGCAATTTCATTACCGAGAAACTTAGATGCGTCGTATGACGCATTTCATCATTTATGTATGTACTTTGGCACAACAGCCCTTTACGAGCTAAGGCCTCCCAGCGACGTGGACGCGTCGTAAGCATACTATAATTAAAGAATTATGTATATTTTAATACTAAGTATCATAATTACATGTTCTTAGATGTAACATAATCCTGTAAGAGCAAAGGCATATTAAGGAATTTCCAATATTTTAAAATAATTTTACCTGCGAACCTTTAAATAAAATTCTATATCATTGCCAAGTCTTATGTGAACAATTCTATCGGTCCAATTAGCAATAAGAAAGCTGTTCTTTTGTAATTTGGAAGTTTAAACAAATATTGCAATCTGATATTTTAAATGTATGTTTGCTATTTGAAAAATGACGAAATAGGATAATTATTTTCTTCTGAAATGATGTGGTAGCGTTATGCGGAAGTGTGTGGCTCTGAATTGGCTGAATAACGGCACGTAGCAGATCGAGGTGATAAAAGCGATTGACACTGTTTCTATAGGCTCTACAGTTCAATAACTTACAACGGTAAATTTGTTATCCCCCTTTGGGGTTTCGGCACGGAAGGAAAAAGAAGAGGAAGTAGGCGCGGCTGTGAACGAAAGTGAAATCGAGTCCCTTCTTCAAAGTTCCACAGTGGTGCTTCTGGTTGAATGGGTTTAGGATTTTTGTCTTTCATAAGTCGGAAACGTCGACAGACAATTCAACATTGCACCGTTTTCCACAGACCGTTAGAAATGACGGAGAAAAATAAGAAAGTTACTGGAAACTAAATTACAATAACTAAGAGATTTACACTCCATTTAACATTGTGTATTTGCTGTCCAGTATGTCTGTTATAGGTTTATTGAATTTTATTCTCTAGTTTCTAACGTTTAAGAAATGTATTTCGGTGCAATTAATATCTTTCATATCAATTTGATTTTTGTGTCAGCAGATACTGAATAACAATTTGGGAATAGCTTCGATTGACGACAAACTTTGTAAGTTATTGCTGTCTCATTCCTGTGATAATCGAACAATTAGTTAAACATCTATTGAATACGAATTTCACGTATTTCAGAATTATTTACTTATATTTATGGACATTGATGCAATTGCATTTACATTTCACTCGACATGCAAATACAAAAAACTAACTGTTATGTCTTATTTTTATTTCATTATTGAACAGTAACGCAAAAGTATTTTTAACATAAACATGAGAAACATTTCAAATACGTAAATAAAATAGCCATTATCTTAAAATCAATCTGGTTAAAATTGCAAGATACGAAGCTTCCTTTCCCAATCCCTTAGAACAAGGGATGCTCCAAAGCACATACGTCCTCGCAATATTTGTAACTTTTGCAATGTTCTATAATTCAGTGATCACCGTTATTGGAACTTTATAAGCGCACTTCACTCTATCTGATAAAAATAAATTTAAAAAACATGGAGCATTATTGAGAAAAGTTCGAAAATTATGAAAATTTATGTAAATTAAACCCGCAAACCTAAATATCTATTTCAAATTAAAGGTCCCACAATATCAGATACATTGATAAGGAATGTCAATTTTGGCGAAACTTCTGCGTATGGTTTAGCCACCAGCGAAGTTTTAAAGACACATAGACGAACAGAGGTTTTGCCAATTTTTCGGTATTAAAGGTCCACAAAGCGTATAAAATATTAGCAGAGAGATCGCTGAAAAAGTTTTGGCCAGTAAGCTTTGTTTTACGTTCAATGACGCTTCAATTTTTGGAGGAGAAACAATATTCTTGACCGAAAATAATTTTAACGTACTGTGAAATATCTATCCAGAAATTAATCTTGTTGAGAATGCATTTGCAACTAAAACATGTATCTGATACCGACCATCAGACATTTTCCGAAGATGTTGCCATTATAACCAGTGAAAAACAATTGAGATTATTTCCAAAGTGTCTCCATTAAAGTCAATTTCTCCGGAAAGGAAAGTATTCATAGTCAGCCTGATAGTTAAAGATAGGATTCAACGGTTTTCGGATACCGTTTCACTCAGGAGAAAAGCAAATATTATGTACAAATTTGGCAGCATGATGGAAGAACGTCAAAAAGCTAGAGGACAAATACAACTGGAGATATGTTACATTGGAAGTAATATTTTCAATTGTTGAAATCCCATTGAAATCATGCCAAAATGTTCGAGGTAGAGAAAAGCACAGGATCTGCATACAAAACTCGGATTTCTATTAGTACTAGTAACAAGCAAGTTATAAAGTGACATTCCTTTCTCACAATAAATACATTCAGTTTCAATTTTCGTCCCGTACTATAATAATAATAATAATAATAATAATAATAATAATATTTATTGAGTCACAAATACAATTTCAATCGTGTATGACGAGTCAGATATGGCGGAGAGAAGTTACATTTACTGTCCAGAAATCAAAACAATGGGGACCATCTCAGCATTTGCTCAAAGGATCAAGGAAACTGGACAAAAACCCTGATCAAGTTGGTCATTGATCTTACAATAATAATAATAAAAATAATAATAATAATAATAATAGTAACAGTAATAGTAATATCAATTATAATAGTAACAATACTAATAATAAAATACTATTCATTCAGAAATGATTTAACGATATTAATTATTAACAAATTTGGGTTTGGCATTCTCCTTCTATATCAGTCCAACTGCAATTAACACAGGCAGGATGGGATATGCCAGTTCTTTTTCTGCTTCAACTTGAACAGTCAACATGAAACAGAGAATCAATGGGATTAGAATTTTTATTTTTGTTTTTAAGGGAGGTAGTGATGTGATTTGTGTATTCCTTCACACTGTAGAACATGTTGTTAAGCAGGAAAGCTTTCAATTTACTTTTAAATCTATGTATTGTATTAATATCTTTAATATCATGGCTCAATTTGTTGTAAAGTGTAATGCCCTCTATTGCGGTACTTTTTGATAAAGTGTAGTTTCAGATTGGGGAACATGTAGGTTATCCTTTTGTCGAGTGTTATAGTTGTGTACATCAGAATTTAGAGTGAAAGTGTCTTTGTTTTCCATGAGAATCTTCTTTGTGAAGACAACTATTTCAAATATGTACATGCACGGTAGTGGAAGAATCCTTATTTTTTGAACAAGGGTTTGCAAGACTCCAGCTTATGAGTGCTGGTCATTGTTCGCAGTATTCTTTTTTGGATAATAAATGTACGAGTGCTTTCAGGGGCATTTTCCCAAAATATTAATCCATATTTCAAGTGTGAGTGCACATTTGCATAATACATTGTCCTAAGAGTCTCAATGTTGGAGCTTGACCTGAGGGTGTATAGGGCATAACAAGATTTGGTGAGCTTCTTATTAAGATTTGAAATGTGAGCATTCCATTTTAGGTTTTCTTGGATTGTTAGACCAAGGAAGGTAGTTTCCTGTGTCTTGGATTGTTAGACCAAGGGTGTTTATTTTTCTTTGGATCGGGGATTCATGAAATTTAGAGAGACTGTTTTGCTGGTGTTTATGATAAGTTTGTTGTCTTGAAACCATTTTACTAATGCATGCAATGTTTCTTGAGTTTCTTTTTCTAATAATTGTTGCGTTTTTGCTTTTATGATTATGTTTGTGTCATCTGCAAACAAAATTGTTTTGTTATTTTTTAAAGCCAAAGGCATGTCATTTATGTATATAAGGAATAATATTGGCCCTAGGATGGATCCTTGCGGACTCCACAATTTATCTTTAATAAAAAACATGCCTTACTATACTATAAATACTCATTTCAAATACAATCACATTTTCATTGGAAATTTGATTTATTTCTCGTTGTTCTACTAACAAAAACAATATCCATACGCTTGTTACTGGTATCTTCGATTTTTTCTTGTAGAAACGAAGAGGATTCAGTACTTTGCCGGCTGACTTTCTACCTCTTAGAGTCCAAGTGGTGTAACTCCATTTTTCTATCTAATTAGGTTGATAATTATTGACAAAAAGGGTGTAGTTAGACGTTAACTCACAACAGTGTAGATTGGAAGACAGTTTTATGACGTAAGCGAACGCATTCGTCCGTGGCCAGGCAAAGTGAAGTGAGTTGGAAGTTGCACTGTTTTAACTGAAAATGGTTTGCTTTTTCAGTTCGTTGTGAATATTTAATCGGAATCAGAAGAACGAACAATTCACAATTCATTTTAAAGAACCTCTTTCTGAATACATGCCATTTTGCAAGTTGTAATTCAAGACGGGATCTAAAATTGGAAGCAGTTGCTCTTGCTAGCATGCATCACACAAAGATGTAAAGACGACCATGGGCTGTTATAAGATACAAGACCGTTTGGCCTTTATTCCGCCTGAGCATCACCACTTCTCAAGATGTTGCCTTACATCGGACGATGTTGCAATCATCGGCCCACTGAATAAGAGTGGCAACACAATACTGATGTAACAAAAACTGTTACTTGGGAAATAGTCCTGAAGAGTCAACTCCAAATTTAAGCCCTTGTATCTAGTCTATAACTGGACAATATTACAAGAATTGTGCCATTGAATGAACATGATATTAGTGTTGGAAGATAACAAAAAATGTGTGTAAATACAGTGTTGTTCACAGAATTTCGTACTTTCTTGTCAACCATGTTACTTTTTCGTTATTACAAGAGGTGTAATTCTATTTACGCCTTTATACCAAATCCATAACTGGAAAAAATTATGAAAATGACAATATTTATCAGCTCGATAATGAAGAATTTTTTTTGTTATATACATTTTCCGGGTTTACAAAGTTCAGTTCACATTCTACATTAATATTTTTGGGTGAATATAAGTTTAATGCTAAAAACGAAATCCAAAACTCACATTTTGGGGAGAGGAATCCTTTATGGGAAGACCTCAGGGAAAATGCATTTTGGAAAACTTATGAAGGGTATAGGAGTTAAATCTATTTATAATACCAGTATCAAGATGGGATCCTGCCTAACCGTAGGGGATGTATTCTGATGATTTGTGGTAAGCTATGGTAAAGAGATGAGTAGGTGTACAGAGATTCGTGATGTGGTTTTTCAGAGTTTCGCATTAGGTCACTGCGTAGTCACTGAATGAAAATGAAAATGTTAATATTGATAAGTAACAAAAATTATGTAAATACAATATTCTTAACTGCATTTCATATTTTCTCATATTTTGTACCTGTTCATATCACAAAAAGGGCGCAGTTCATACAGCTTTAGGCCCTTTCAAAAGTCTCTAACTGGTAATTAAATTAACCAGTATTGTCAAAGTAGCGAGTAAGTTAAAACAAACCTTACTAAACACATGTATGTACAAAATATAAAACCGTGTACTCCAAAATTTTCTATAATAATTCTTGTAAAACATCAAATATCTCCGAACAAGAATGATGTGAGTTACTACACGTGGGCTTCAAAGGGCACGTACGATTTATGTATCACTCGTGTTAATTCCAATAATACAAAATCCACAATTACCTAATATTAACTAGTAGCTTCCTTTACAAAACAGTAATATGATTTGGATTATACAAAACATTCACATATGTTTGCATCACACAAAACTTTCGATCACAACATTTAATGTGTGAAGATAGTAAATTTGGAAAAATATAAAAAAATATAAAAATATAAAATAAAATAAAAAAATATAAAAAAATCACTTTGTAATTGTGGTAGATGAATTTTAGTGACATACATTTGATACCTCGCAACAAAACTTTTAATCCTTGTGCCTCACTTGACTAATGCCCGATGAAAACGCGATGTTCGTCTCATTGTTTCATGCATTGTTAATAACTCTTATGTATTTTGGGAAGTTTAGAAGATGAGAGTAACGGGCCCAAATTTATTGGCTATATTTTTTTAATTCTCAAAAAATATCACTGAAAGACGAATTACTGAAGGAAATAACGTATCTTCAGTGTGTACACACACGAGCCAAAGCCCGAATTACCCAACAAGAATAGAAAATGGAGAATGTATTGTTAGTATATGTATAGGATGTCTCTTTAAGTTTCAATAGTTTTCATATAAATATATCCATTTTAGATTAGTAGTCTCAGTTTGTTTGAACTCAGTAGTTGGGATATGTATTTTTAATATAAAAAGGTAAGTAAATATACAACAAAATTTGTATTATACTGCAATTTACTGTTTGACGCAATTTCAAATTCCATTTTCGTTATCTAGTGACCTTATCCAACGCTTACACCGCAACTTGAAAATGTAAGAAGGTTGTGTCCACATCTGAAAGGAAAATATCCTGTAATGAAAGGCTATTAAATGTTCTCAAAGGCGAAGCTTTTGGACATCGAGAAAATGGACTATAAAAGGTTATTTCTTTTCTCATTTGTGCAATCACTATTTTAATGAATGAATTTGTTTTACGTAATTATAGTATTTTTCATTGTTTAGTAAAACAATTAAATAGGTTTTTCGGTTTATTTATTCCGATGTTGAACACAATTGTATTAAAGTATTTGGTTCTTTCTGGATTAATGCATAATGAAATTATAAGATTTAAAACAAATTGCAAGCCGACCAGTTTGTAAAAGGAGCGTACTTTGTTTTAATAAAATTTCTGAAAAAAATTAGTACACTTGCAATGACTCTCACCTTGATCAACTGTATACTGAAAATGACGTATACGACAACCCAATGTACAAATAATTCGAATGCGTTCGAATGAATTCGAATGAATTCGAATCGTTCAACGAGATTAATGTTACTAGTGTGATTATTCTAGTTTGGAACTCTCTCTAACCATACTCACATATCCTAACGTGAACAATGTTTCTTAGAAATCCAGGCAACAACTTGCCTTAATATCATGGCACCGGATAAATATTTATTTTATAGCTTCTTCCTAGTCCAGTCACACGCCTCCATCTACCCTCAAACAAGTCGTTAATAGGAATGATAATGCCAGTCATTTTTATTTTGTCCTTAAAATGGCTGCAGAACTCGATACCACACGTGTGAGATAGCGCAGAACATATTCCCGACTCGTGACGAATACGTTACAGTGACATTCGCCGAAAATAAGACGAATATCATAATATTCAATTATGGTGAAGCAGTGCGACATTTCAAAAGTATATAGCTCAACGCACTAAGAAAATAATTTGTGTGCAACACCTTAAACAAATACATTTTGCGAAGGTTCTTATTTGACAGGCAATTCTGTTTCAAAGTTCCGCGATAAGATTAAAAAACCGTAAACGACTCTAATAAGTTGACTGGAAAGTTTTGCGCATTTTCCAGATGCTATTGCCTGAAAACTATGGAGAAGGGTAGTAATGATTCTGAGTCTTTTGATGACTTTTTCACAGCTTTCACGAGCATATAAATACGTTTCTATGTATAATAAAAGAGATGAAAGGAACTATGTTTGATCACTAACTTTTCCTAGGCGGCTTAAAGGATATTAATGATTTTGGATATGTAAACCATTGCACAACTTGAGATCTTTTCATTTCACTTTGATGATCGGATATCAGTGTGCGATGATAAACCACCTTAATTTTGAATAAGCAACCCGCAATACACTTCTTGCGGACGGGATGAAGTGGAGCGGGGCAGAGATAGAACAGGAGCTGTTAATAAAAATATTTTATGTTACACTATTGATTGATTGGATGATAGAATGGTACAAATGATTGGATGGCGTGGTTGTTAACCCGGGAGTGCCCGCAATAGGTAGACTCACGCCAGTGCCCGCAATATATTTCTCAGATATAGCTGCATCATTTTGTGAATGCCAATGATCTGAAGATCCATTTACTGAAATACGCATTTTATTTAATTTGTGCATGTCCCCCAATTCAATTGTTGATGAATCTTACACTGCATAATTATTGTCTGAATACTTATAATGAGGAAGGTAAAAATTGACAAAGTACACGCAAAAATCATTAAACACTACCTATTGCGGGCACTCCCGGGTTAACAACCACGCCATCCAATCATTTGTTATCATTCATTGTGAAGCCGAAGTGCTACGAGATGTGGTCCACATCAAGGGTAGGATTGATCATGTTCTAGTAAAGCGAAATTAAATAAAATGCTTTAGTTCTTATATCAATTTCCAATAAGAAACTGCATATCATATCCGCTCATATTACTACACTTTACCGATACATTTAATATAATTTTTAAAACAAAATACACAAAAGTTAAATCAAGTGAAACAATTGAACTTAATTCATTTTGGCTCATTTCTTCATAAACTAATTTAATTAAATTTAGATCATCGTAGAATTAACATGTTCATTCATATGGGGTCAGGCGGGGTTATCATGATACAGAGAAGCAAACGTTTCACCTTATCTTGTATATCATTTGTAGCAAAGACACAAAGATAATACTGAATATATGCCTTTAGCGGCATAAGATGTGTACGAAGTAAAAAAGTACCTTAAGACCAACCATAACTCTTAAAAAAAAGTCAAGTGTGTATCAAATTAGTCCCACCTGATGGGGCTTGCACGATACATTGATAAGTGATACTGTTTGATAGCTCTACGAATTTTCGTTGGGAAACAACGAGAGCGCTATAGCGAGACACCTTAGGATCTAGTGCCTCAACAGTATCCACGAAAACGTGGATAAATCTTATATTTATTTTTATTTATTTTCTCTTTCTCCTTGCCTGGTCAAAATACACGTTTTATGGGGCGTTCACACCGAAAAATCTATTGACGGCAAAACAGTCTCTCTCTTTCTGTATGTCTGTCTATCCACCCGTTCGTCCGTCCGTCAGGCCGTCAGGGCGTCCGTCTGCTCGTCGGTCTGACTGTCCGTCAGTCCATCCACGATCATCTCTAGCGTCTAAATCGGTCAAACGATTTTCTCCAAAAATTGAGATTCCCGATCGATCTGAACGAACTAGAGACCCTGCCAGTTTGAAAAGATTTTTGATTTTTTGAGTACTGTATATGGAACTTTAACGATGTAACCTTCATAAGCGTAAAAAACGCTTGTAAACTGTGTGGGGTTCATTTTCATTGAAAGTTTCTGTTTCGTTTATTCTCTGCATTTTCGAAAATTGCAAAAATTTAAACTTTTTTGGTGTCTTCCTACAATTACAATGTTAAAGATAGAGATTTTTCTTACTGAAATGTATTGTCCAACGATGAATATTAAAATAAGGGCAGGGACAATTTTTCGAACATTTAAGTAACGGTATTGTGCGTCAATTGACCAAGCACCAAAACTGGATTTACAGATATTAACACAAACGCGAAAGTATCAATACAGACGTATTATCTGTCTCAAATTTGTTTTGTTTTTTTTTAACAGGAAATTAATCAAAGTGAATTAGATTTACATGCACATAGCTTATAACAACTTGTTATATGGATTCACTTAGCCGGCAGCGCTAGCCGTATTCGTTTACTACGCTCCGTGAAGTCATGAATGTTAAGCGAATTCGAGACTTGCGAGTTCCTGGTTGGGTGACCGGCCAGGAACCCCGGGATCTAACGGCGTCGAGCCCCTGGCCGAAGGGATAACAGGCACTGACTGACTGCGACATGACGAGACTTGACAAATATAGTAATTATTCAGTGTAATAATTACACAGTAAGAGAGGATTACTCCAGAAAAAAGCACTAAACGCCCAACAAGGGTTAAGAGACGCGTTGCATCAACAATGACGAAACAAATTAAAAAAATGTAATAGACTCGCCTTATACGATTAAGAAAATTAGGTTATATTTTAATGCAATATTACGGACTTTCTTGGAAATAAATAAATAATAAAAATAACAATATTGTAATAAAATATCTTACATAGTGTAAATATAAGTATACGGTTTGTAGAGATGCAAGCAGTACATTTATGTGAAGACATGAAAAACACTTTTACATTTAAATTTACATTAAAAAAACATATAAATGAAAAGTACATAATATATATTAATTTGACATTTCACCATCAGGAACAAAATTAAGTTACGGGTATTCGGAGTCGTCAATGTCATTCTCGATATCAGAGTGGTTGGAGACCTTGCGGTAAAAATGTAGTGCATCTTTTGGTATCAGGTTCATTAGAGATCGAATATCATGTAGCTTGGTGCAGGGATTGGTTTTCTGTTTGGCCAAAGATGCGTTAGGAGAGCATGAAAATTAGTTGTGTTTTGTATTTGGCAAAGCCAATCGGTTGTTTTCTTCTTAATGACAGCGTCCCATAATTGACCATTAAATTCACTTTGATCACTACATTAAGTAGCATGTCTTTTGAGAGTTCTATCTCCCTCACCTTCAGCCAGTTTATTTCTTTTGTTTCGAGCATTATGTTTGAAATTTTATTCTACGAACTGTAAGACCTTTCTTGTTCACATATGTTCATGAATTGACGTATCTTGTTGTGTACAAAGTCACTTTTGCAGCTTGAGAGCGCATTCTGAATCTCCGAAACCGCTGTCATTCAGAAGGAAGCTGTGTCCTGGTATCAGAAACTTCTGCCTTATACTTTGCAATGTAGGATGCTAATCTAAACTGCCTTTAGCACTGGACATCTTAAATAGTAAATTATAAATACGGTTGGAGGACTGACTCGCAATCACATACACACAAAACAAACCACAGCGCTCGGGAACAGAATAATGCATCACGTGACCAGACGACGGTCATTTGTCGCATAGTCAACTGATGTGAAGCAAAAAAGTAAGATCGGGCGGTTCGTCAACTAATACAAAATATAATTATTATGGTGGAGTATTTGGCACTTGTCCAAATGAACATCCCGTTGAAAAAAAATTAAAAAATTAATGCCAATCTTTAATTGATAGTTTATACCTTCACGCGTAAACCCAAGCAAAAACATAAAAATCACACAGTGGCACTTGGTCGATTGATCCATAACACCGTCCAATTTGGCGTGAAATAGAGGAAGTATTTACCATTTTTTCTCAAATTTGGTTCAATTTTTTCTTTAAACGTTTGACTCGTATGTAGCAAAAACGGTAAAATAGTTACGGTTCCATATTCGGTGAACTCTTTGTATTTTTGATTATTGCAAAAAATTAACATTTCAGAAATGCAATATTGATGATAGAGATATTTGTTTAAAGAAATATATTTTAAACAATTAGATATTGAAATGAAGGCGTTTAAATGACGAATAGTTTTCACGTAATTTATGCTTGAAATTAAAGCAATTTATAAACAATGCAATAATTAGAACAAACTAGAAAATACCATGATTCATAAGGATGTATTAAACGTCACAATCTGTTAACATTGAACAGTTTTACAATTCAAATCATTGCTATTTGTTATCTTTCTCGTGAGTAAGGTGTGGTAAGGACTGTGTTCTTCGTGCAGTACTTCTGAATTTCATGACGAACGGACACTTTGTTCTTAAAAATATCTTTGGATAACTATTTCCCTTCCCTTTTCCATGAAATGAAGAGTCGGCAATGTTTGCATACATACGAGGCTAAAATGTTCTCCAGCATTTTCCTTTATACAATATTCAGTTATTATTAAATGAATGAATTCATTTATAAACTGGCGATGAAATTACAAATTTTGGAACATTCTAGAAATCGGAAAAGTTTTTTTTACTTCATCGCCAAAACGGATTGCCAATCTTCATTCTCTCATGTTACGCGGCCCAACGATCTGAGATTGTATCAGTCTTGGTATCAGAGGTTGAATATTCGCCGCAGTCATAAATGAAATTCTGGAAAGTGATCAAATCTCCCATAAGGTCTAGTTTTTATTGAACTATTAATTCTGGATTGGAAAATTTGATCATGAATGTGCGTTTTCTGAATTTGACTGTAAAAATACTCCATTTTCTCAAATACTTATTCAGTTCAGTTAAAGGATAACAAGCATTTTCGTAGAGGACACACTTCGAAAAATGCTGAAGCGATCTCTGGGAGAATAAACAAGTACCAGACATACGTAATAAGAATTAATGAAGTTGCTTCGAAAAATTCCCCAAAAGTATTTTCTAATTAAATTCTTTAAATTTTCTAAAATGTTTGGATTTTAACTACGAATTTTTCCCTCGTATTCATATTTTCATATTTATATCCTATAACAATGATTCAGGACCATTCAACGCACACAAATAATTTAATACTGTACAACCTGTCGTACATCTCACTTTACTTCACCACAATAATATGGAACATTAAAATTATTAACGTTAATTCAAGATAAATATACAAAAAAATTCCCACCTAATAATATGATTATTACACGATTCATCTTCCTTGTGATTATCGTAAGCGAATGTGTGGTAAATATTGAATATTCAGTGATTTAGTCCTTTCGTTATTTTCAAATTTTAAATATAATTCTCACTTGAAACCCTTACAACAAAGACACGAACTGGGCTTGTGACTAACCATTGATTTTACGGTTTTCGATTTTATTTCACAATCGATAATAATGATGAGTAATATAAAAAGAACTATCTTGTATCAAAGCTGAGTTTAGGAGATGAAATCATAGTTACATTTCATCGACAGGGTATATTCTGAAAAGTAGTATTTAAATTAGTGGCAGTGTGATGGGTCGCAACACCATTCCGAGGATGATAATTATTTCAAATTATTCTCCGCGGAAATATGTTTATAGTGAAGCTGAAATGCACACCATCGCTGATGAAACGCGGCTGGAGTGGGACGGGAAGTGACGACACAGAAGGCTGTTCTTTGGCACGAGAGTGAATTCCATGGTGAAACATGCCGACAATGGTTATCCCCTTGACATTTTTGGTTTAATTGCAGTTAATGTAGTTAATTTACATGCAGTTAATTTTGAAGTGGATGTATTTTACGAGAGGTAGCTATAATTCAAGATATATTAAAATAAAAACTCTGGATTTTAGATTTTTTACTTCACCTATACATAACACGAATCACACTCAAAATAACGACGAAAATAGTATTTTAAGTGTGGACAAAGCAATGATTCTGCGCCCTGTACCCAAGATGACATTTATTTGAATGGTTTTCTTGCGAAAAGGGTTTTCTGTGAAACAATGCTAAAGAAAATACTGTGTATAAATGCATGTAACCGATCGCATAGAGAAATACAATGAAAACTATTGCTGATTATAAATGTGTGATAATAATATTCATAAATTTCATAAAATTAGCGATTAATGTAAACATATGAAGCGATTTAATGTAAATAATGGTAACCCACATTTTTAGCAAAATTGAAATTATTGGACATTATGAAGAAGAGGGGGTGTGGATTTACACAAGTAACTTGACAAGATCATTGGAACCGTAGAAGAGAAGCAGAGCCATTATATTGCGAAGATAATGTTGATATCTTGCCTATAATGGAGAGAGTAGAGCAATAGAAAAAGAGAAGCAGAGGGAGAATAGGAGCGAGGAAAAGAAGAGGACGAAGGAAGACGATGAAGAAGAAGACGATGAAGAAGAAGAAGAAGAAGAAGAAGAAGAAGAAGAAGAAGAAGAAGAAGAAACGTTTACGAATGTCCGAGGCAAGTCGCCTGGTGCCGAAGTCTAAGGAAGAGCCGTCGAGCACCGAGTCCACCGGGGTGGAGGCTGTTCGCCGGCGGCGAAGGGCGCATATCACCTCCTCCACCTCCGCCGTATTATCTCGTTGGTTCGGACGAGGCGGAAGTAGGTCGCCTTTCCCGTTATTTCCCACACCCACGGGCGATCCGCCTCCGCCTTCTTCTCCTCCTCCTCGCAGTGAAAGAAGCGGTGCATCGGAGGATGCGGATGCGAGGGGACGGGGTCAGCGGGTCCGCCGACGCCCAGATGGACCTCGCATCGCCGCCACCGCCGCCGATGCAGCCACACGTGGGAACAGGCGCCGGAACGCTCGCTGGACCCACGCATCTTCGGACACGCGGCGGCGGAGGCGGACGCGAGTAGCCGGCGGGCGCGACTTGAAAGAGCATGCGGGCGGAAAGAGGAGCAGCTGGGCGCCGGCGTGAAGGCGCTTTGTAAGGGAAGATATTGGAGGGGGAGCAATTTCCTCAGTTTATATCTAACTTTCTCCCGGTAATTAACTTCATACGCATGAGTAAGGCGCTTTTTGTACGGCTCTTTTTACTTGCTTTACTTCACTATACAGGTGGTCCGAAAATGTAATATCGGTTATAGGGGTATTGTTTATTTCTGTAGAGCGAAAGAAATATTTTTTGCGATATCGCTAATAGGTTAGGCAACATTTTTCCCCTTGCGACCCCTTTGTCCTTAATACGCAATTGCTCCAGTGTGGAGGATCTCGGCGTACCCGAGGCACTTCTGCAACTAGTGGCGCTGTACCTGCTCAGGGAACAAGTCCCGGGTACGTCATGGTATGTTAAATTTTAACGTATTTTATAACATTTACTTTTTGTGAAGGTATCGGGGCAACATAATTATCATTCACGTTTTACACTTACGAAATACGCGTCATAGATTTCCACTAAAAAAGATTGTGCTCCAAACTCTGTACAAACACATTTTTAAATGTATAGAAATTATTTAAAAACGAGCAGGAAATTTTGTACAAAAACTGCTAAATGAATTTTAACTAACTTTTCTTTCTCTTGATTTCCATAATTACATAAATAAGTTCATTAATTTTGTTGCCCCGACCCCTTTACATAATAAAGTACGTTACCAAAGTACATCATAGGGATCAATATTTATTTTTTCAGCAGATTATAGTTTTGCGGAATTTTCGTGCACTTGCGTGCTTGTAATGAGTGATGGAGGTTCTCTGCCTGCTCTGAAAGTCCGACGTTAGCCCGTACTATCCGTGTTTCAGAGAATGAATGATCTTCCTTCGCTTCTCTTTGTTGATATTATTAGCTCAACGTTTATAGACACCAGAATGAGTTAAATTTCTCTACGTGAGAGCACTAGATCGTAACCTTTTTACGGCTTATTTGAAAATTATTATTTGGAGCAAAATGTTGTTCACTCTGTCGAAAGAATACTCATGTAATTTTCATATATCTTATCTATTTTATTCAGCAAAGCATCTATTACATCATCAACACAGAACGAGGATGTGATTCTCCTCCTATCAACAATATCATTTTCTGCTTCATAATCATCACATATGTGCTGACGCCTATGCACCTTGCTGGCAATCATTTCTTCGTTTGGGAACCTTTTCAGCACATTTTTGCGTTTCAACTTAAGAAGTCTCATTCGTGTACCTCTGCTGCGACTTTCATGTTATTTCGACTGTCCTTTTCCCCTTTTATCTGATCTGCCCTCAAATAATGCAGTATTCTATGTAGCTTTTCTGATTTGATCGTTTTCATTGTTTAATTTTCGGCTCTACAAATATTCCTCGTTCTCATTATCTCTCAGACTATTTGTTCGACAGTGAACGTTGACAGTTTGTTCAGTAGAAATAGAACATGTCTTTTTACGAAAATGAGTTTGATTTCATCAATGTCTTGAGAACTTATTAAACTGTAATTCTTCCTAAATATCTGTATCATAGTATAAAGTAGATAATTAATATTAAAAATTTAGAAAATTTAGTTAATAACCACAATCACGACACGCTTAGAGATCTTAACAAAAGAATACTTATGAGAGAAGACAAAGAAGAAGAAAAAGAGGAGTATGGAAGAAGAGAAATAAGAATGTGTAATAGTGCCACATACTCGTACAAAACGAATTCTGAAGTCCAGAAATTCAGTATTACATATTTTCTGTTATTAAACATTTTTTGTGAATGCATATTTTTTAGAAGCAAAACTTAACAGCGACATAAATAAATATTGAAACAAATTGAATGTTCATTTTCATATAGAATTATGTCCTCCGTCTAGGTAAAATTAAAAGCAATATTGAGGAATTAGAATTTCTCTGGTTCGTCGTGATATGTCAAGCTTTTTAATAAGATCACTTTATAATTGGTTTCAACTAATATCCTTTGGATATGTAACAATCTTTGTCTAATGCTTGCAACATTTGACTATCCTTTCAGAATATTATCTTCAATACGATTTCGAGCTTTTATTTATTTTCATAGCATCTTCTGATCGAATGGTGCACGTGTTATCATCGCGTGCAACACAAGCTCTTTAGTTTGGACGTCCTTACGTTAACCCTCGGCCGTTGATGACAGTTTATACCAGCTAGTAAGACACAAGACCTGCTTCTCTATTTAAAGCGTTTCCTTTTTTTTCGCCAAAAAATTTGAAGCGGTTTTTTAGAAAATGGTATGTTTATGTAAACTGCATACATTTCAAGCACAAATACCCAAACTACTCGCTTTGTCAAAACATTGTACACAACTTTTATAAAGAGCTTATTTTTTAGAACAGATTTTGTTGAAGACAAATATCTCTATCTTCAGTGTTGTAATTTTTAAATGTTAAAATTTTGCAGTTTTCGAAAACATAGAGCTCGCCGGAAATGACACTACACCACTTTCGATACATTCAGTGAAAAAAATTAAAGAACAAACGCGGAGCCTTTTTGGGGAAAAATGTTAAGAAAATTAAAAATTGCCTATATTTCACGCAAAACTACGCGATAATTATTAATAGTTTTTTTCTTGTAAATTACTCCTATAAATTAAATTATTGGTTTCAAACACAGAACCACTTGCATTTCTTTACATCAATTGAGGGATATCAGTTTTAGAGAAAATGGGCTGAACGGTTTTGGAGCCTGAGCTGATCACATGTAGACACGAACATCATTTTGTATCATTCGAATTTTAATATCATTCGATTTTTTGGTATTAAGGACCCATAAAGCTCGTTTTCTGACTACACAATGCATTAGAGAAAGTAATTTACATTATATAAGAACAAGATTTATCTATTTTTTCATTACCAGGATAAGACAAAGAAGTTATCCCTTCGAAATTTCGCTGTTTTCCGGCGCACAATTCCAATACTTTCTTTTCTTACAATGGAAGGGCGAGAAAGTAAGAAAGAAGTCACTTAATGAAAGAAACTGATCCACTTAGTGAACAACCGCTGCTACTGAATATGTCTTTTGTGATGCATATCTATTCCGCGGGTATGTGAACAGTTGCCGAAGATGGTATTGTTCACTTCAATGCTGCAAATGTTGATTGTTGATTTGTTAAATAATGCCATTTATATTTCCAATCTAAGGGACGGTCAATCTCACGTTAAGGAACAAGTCTCCAGCGCATATGTTGGGTTCCTTCGCAGAGGTGAGATAATGAAATCATTTCAAAGTAAAGGATAATAAATTTGCGTATAACGTCACATATATTTCTACGGTTATTTTCCACAGAATTGTTCGTGTTATGAAGATTTTCACTTTCTAGAAATTTGTGGGCAATTCCGAAAGAATACACTTGATACAAGCAATACATGTGATGAATTTAGTTTACATTCTAATAGACGCCACACGTACCATCAAATTATTATCCTTTTTGCAACATGTGCTCGACTGGAAGGCCCCAATGTATAATAATTGTAATTGTTTATTTACAAATGATTTTACCCACAAATGTTGTAAGATAAACTTCGGTCCTTGCCGAATTAATGACAAACATCTATTTATGTAAGATTAGCTTGTCTTGTGCCAACATTCCACACTTTTTAAATAATTGTTTTAAAATTAAAAATAGTTTTACATTGAAACTCACGGTTCGGCTAGGCCTTGACTGTGAGTTAATTCAAACTGTCTCGCAACATGTTCATGGGTAAACTTTCTAATGCAGTTGATAGAATATTGTCAGAAAATAATATGGTCGTGTACTTCAATTGGACATACCAAATAGTCAACATACGGTTGCATAGATTTCGAGATTCTCCACTGTTTTGACTCCTCGGGCGCCGGAGTCTCTGAACTCTGAAGAGATATACGTCAACAAAATGTAAAATAGGCTAGTTTTTATTTATAGTTACTTTTTAGTGTGGAAAACGGAGCGACGGTAACAACCCGAAATGACTTAGGGCCCGAATATGGTAATTGAGGAGTACGTATGTGACGTTTTTTAAATTGAAGTATTTCTGGCAAGATTAATACCAAGTACATACTCCATGATTTTATACCGAGCTCGCTAGGCTACTTAATGTACGTAAAAGATGTGTAAAAGACTCTCCAATGAGTAGAGAAAATCGAGAGAAATGGTATTGCGGACCTTAAGACGATTTTGAAAGAAACGGTTCAGAGGGCAATTGAAAGGTAAGAGAAACGCTGGAAGCGGTGTGTGGTTATCCAAGGGATGTGCTTTGAAAGCGATCAACACGAAAGAGGTATATATTTCAATTTAAAATTATTTGAACTGTCTAGTCTTTTTGAACGCACCTTGCACATGGAGATTTGCGTCGCCTAAATTGGGATGTATCGTATTTGTATGCAGAAGATGATTTGGATTGCATAAGTTGGCTCTAAGGTTTGACAATACTGCTATGGGATTTTTAGTGAATTTTCAATTCTTCAGGATTAATATTAGTGTTACAGTGTTTTAGCATTGTGTCTTACTGTTTTTGTGCTACAGATCCATTGATGGATTTACCGTTAAGCGAAATAAGCTACAGCTTGGGGCCCCAGAGTCCAATGACCCTCAAACATTATTAAAATCTTCTATGACTGATTTTTAGAAGTTAATCTAATTAGAACTACAATAGTTCAGTATTAATGAAATTATTTCATTTGGTTCAGGGCTCATATCTATCTTCTCCAATGAAATTAAACCATTTATAGGCGTTAAATTAACATGAAACGTATTTATTACAGAATTAATATAATCAATCCACCGTTTCTCATTCGTATTTTTAACCACTTTTTCTGTAGGCTATACAGGATAAAATGAATATATTAAAAGTTTCCAAGACTAGAGCTATAATCCGTATTAAAGGGCGTCTCTTGTAAATCTCATCATAAGGCTCATCCCTTAGAGCAGTCCATTTAAACATTCTGCAAATCACAAAGAGGTGAGCTACCTCGACATTCTTTGTAGACGTCTTTTTTGGAAAGGTGCGCACAATTGGAGCAAAATTGTCGGTTGTACAACATGCCATCGTGTAAAAAGCTTCTAAATATAACGTTGAGGAATAGCGCGGTTCTGGTATATAAAAGTGATATGTGTGTCAGATGTATCTGGTCATTTCAAGAGATTGTATTATTCTAGCGACGTTCGGTGTAGAAACGCAAACCAACGCGCCGCGGTTCTCCAAAAACGCGCGGGCGCGGGGCGGGGAGTTGCCCTGCAAGCCACGGCGGGTGCAGGCAGGCGCTTGCGTCGGCGGCGGAGGTGGCGTTAGCGGCGGCGCGGGCGCCGGGCCGTGTTTGCATAGCGGTGAGGGCGGATCGCTAAGATCCTGAGATACGCGGCCGCGAACGGCGCGAGTGGAGCGGCATGGGCGGGCGGGGCGGGGCGGGCCGGGGAGGAGAGCGAAGCGGGCCGTTTGTTTGGCCGCTGCGGCGAGCCCGCGCCAGGCGCCGGCCGCGGATGGGGCTACGCGCCGTTGTTCTGCCCCCGCTGGGCTTCGATCTCGGGAAGATTTCTCCATCATGGGATTAAGGCCTCACGCACGCGCGCTGCCGATTAGCCCACGGTGTAGTGGGGAAGGAAAATGTGAGGGCCCTTGTTCATCTTGAGAGGCGTGTTTTGGTAATGCGTAGCCCAGGGAGTTGTGGTTGGAGGAGACGAATTATTGCGATAAGCGTATAATATGTAATACTCTAATATGTAATACTTTTCGTGCTAAGACGAATTCCTAATGTAGTTAAAGGTAAATTTCTAAAATGTTCCAAGAATTACAAACCCACACTATTCCTAAACTTGCTTGAGAGACAATTTCTGCTGTATAAACAAATAGCATTGACTATTAAAATACATTAGTAACATTCCATTACTTAATGCATCAATTTAATGCTTTAATTAGGGAAGGTAATATAAAACACTAAGAAATCGATCTCGTGTGATGTAATCCGATTGTGAAATGCTGCGCTCGTGGTCTGGAAGAATTTTTTCTCAGCAAGTACACATTCACTACGTATTAATAATTCTTCATATAATAAGTGTCCATAATATTTTATTTTGTAATTTCACAACAAGGTCGTCAAGGTGGATCCCTTTATCTTAAAGGAAAATAATATTACACCCATTATTTTGAAGTAGATTGTTCTCTACTACTAATTTATTAATATTTTAAAGTTCATCGCTTTATTTCAAATAGACCGTTACATCTTCTTCTTCTTCTTCTTCTTCTTCATCTTCTTGAAATTTCGAAATCAAAAGATAGCGCAATGATGGCAACGGCGAGAAATGGATTTGCATGAGGTATGCGACATTAATAGAAATAGATCTATTATCAATAATGATAGATAGAATTCAAGGGATTGGGATCAGGAAGTTGCAAAGTTTTAACAAAACGTAAGATATTACCATCTATAGTACGGCTCTGAACCTTCCAGTTTGTATCTCTGTAAGTAGTAATTTCAAATGCTAACCACAAATGGTAGAGTAATACAGTAGGGTTTGTTATAGATCCCTTATACTTATAGTTATTATTATTATAGACATTTCTGCCTTATAATTCAACTAGTCTGAAGTGGCATAGAACTATCTGCTCCCTAGACCTTCAATTGGAATCAACAAAACTGAGAACTCAGACATTCAGTATCGATATTTTATTGAGAAAACCGCGCCAAAGTAAAAAATCACGAAATTTGAAGTAGGCACAAAGAGTATTGTTTCTTTGTTACATTCCAAGTAGCACCATTTTATCAAATGTATATAGTCTTCAGTGGGTTTGAAGATAAATTTTCTCATGTAATTAAAATTAAATAATAATAATAATAATAATAATAATAATAATAATAATAATAATAATAATAATAATAATAATAATAATAATAATAGATTTAAGAGTTTTCTCTCTTACACTGAAGACACATTACGAGGTTTCGTTTTCGCCTTTAGAGTGACAAAACCGCCACTTTTACCAACCAACTTTTAGTATTGAATAAAGATGACAATGTTTTCCGTCTAAATCTGCAATAAAGTGATTTTCAAACAAATTTGACTGACATGGTTATCACATTAGGGTGACTATTTATGTATCTGCATATCCACAGAAGCTAAATAGTAAAAATGTGACGTATGGAAGGAGTGTATTCCCCGCACGTTCTCTTGAGCTCCGTAATTTTTTCTTAAACATGGTGGAATTATGGCTTAAGGTAGAAACGGGCATCAACGAGATAAGACATTTCTCGCTCCCATGTAATAAGAATTATTTACAACGGCAACCGACGTATAGATTTGATTTGATGGTACCGCTGTCAAATAAATGAACCCTCAACTCTTCTGTAATTTTGCAAAATAAGAAGTCGTCTGGCCTGAAGCAAAGCTCGGACCATCTCAGCACTTTCTGTAGAATCAAGGGAAACAGAACCAAATCCCCGCTCATGAGATAATTTCAAAAGGGACATGACTGGTAGAAACGCAAGGATTTTTCTTAGTTGAGAGAAATGGATTCAATGATAAAGTATACGCAATGGTTATATTATAGATTTTAAAAGAAATATAGTCAATTTTCATTATTTATTCCGAAGCACATTCCGTGTTTCTCAAGATTTCATTTTTTAACAGAGGTCGATTTTATATGGTTTTTCTTTCCGCACCGGTGTTAAAAATGTATAGTTAGAGGCATAAATATTTAGTGCATTTAAGTACTGTTGAAATTCATAGTTTTTAAGGCTAAAACGGCTTTCTGCTATCCCGGAATTTTAGCGACCGTTTAAGGCTAAAAACGATTATATTTTCATTTAATATTTTACATTCTATTTAGTTGTAAGTTGTTTCGATATATTTTAAAACTGCTTAGGAATGGTAGTGGAGGAAGACCCATCACCTCATTATCATTACACCTCGACCGAAAAAAGCAACAACCGATGTCACTGCAGTGCCACTGAAGTGGCTTGGTAGCAGGATTTTCGGACGAGCTACATAGCTAAGCCGAGTTCAGTCGCTTTCTGGAGAACAATTCTAGCGGACGACTGCTCTGGTCAATAGTTTTCCGTGGTTTCCCCGATCATCATAAAGCTAATTCCGGAGCAGTACCCTAACAAGCGGACCACGGACCGCCCGCGATACTTCCTTTCTCTTCCTTGTTTTGATCTCGCCTCTTATTTACACATACATTTACATGCGCTACTCTACCAGATTTTGGAAGACCAGTCGGTAGCTTAAAGCTTGTCCCGACTGGGGCGGTGTCTCGCTGGTGAGAGATATCGGGTTGGTGAAAACACTGCAAGACAACGTGTAGGTGCCTAATCTCACCATTCAGCTTTTGAAGGACACCACTAACTCCAGCGATGAATTATGCACTACGCTTACGGGACTAATGACCATAGCAGCCCGGAAACAAAATAATTATTTCAATTGATTGTAATCAAGTGATGATCAAAAGATTGATTACAATCAATCGACCTTAACACTTTCTGGCTTCAAAAGTCCGGTCATTGTTCCGACTCTCCGAAATTGTATGCCATATGATAAGAAATAATTTAATAATAATAATAATAATAATAATAATAATAATAATAATAATAATAATAATAATAATAATAATAACCGGTTGTGCTATAACCTGAAACGGACTGTCAGCTTTCAAAATTTATTACAAAACACGTCTGTCTCAAATGTTTTAAATATGCATGTAACGATCCATGGTGATTAGTTCCTATTCATTAAGTATACTCTATGATGACTACGAGCTATGCAGTTGAGAGTAGTGGTTCCATTTTTTGCTTTTTCATATTTTGTGCGTATAAGGGCGTGACTCCGAAAGGTGTAGGGAAATCGCATCAGATTCCTCATCATTACATTGTGAATGTTTCATGCACAACAACTGAATTAGGCGCAGTAAAATATATTCATAAAACCTCGCTATTTGTCGCATATTTTCGAATTGCGCCGCAATTAATGAAGTTGTAAGAACCGTTGCTCGCACGTTTTTCAAGTGATGGCTGAACTCATAGTGATATTAGGGTGGTCATAAGAAATCGAATTTGGGAAGTTCTTTGTCAGAAACCGTTAAGAAGTTGCCAATTAGTGTAAAAATGCGTTTCACCAAGTTGTATATGATTGTGATAATCGTTCTATTTATTAAAAAATGTTTTATATTTTCAGGAGTATGCTACAATTTCCACAATTCTATTGAAATGATACATTTCTACTGACTGCTCACATTTCCCTTGTGATGTAAACGTAATAAAATGGAACGTTTCTTACTCAAAGTAATGGAATAAACTACACTAGTTCATTTTGAATTCTTATATTGGAATCTAAAACACAATTTACAGTCTGCTATCACAATAAACCCATTGACATTCATTTGATAAAATAAATTTGTTTTTAGAATAACTGCAGTTCAATGACTATACTTCACTATTCCTCAGGTAAATTATGAACAGAAGAACTAGGGTTGGTGATTCAAAATCACATTTGGTCGTAATATTTATATATTGCTACTTGTAAATCACGAGCACTTCAACCATCGTAATGATTGAGAAACATATGGTTACGAAAGGTTACAGAATATATATCTTTAATTTTTTAAAACAGTTGAGTTAATGAAAATGGCTTTTTCGTATTCAAATTAGTGTAGTTATTCTTACAAATCGTTGAATGAAACCCAGACACTGTGTTTCTTTAAAATATTTGAATTTTTACTGGATTCGTCCCTCAAATATAATAAAAAATACGACGAAATGAACTAGAAACACTGTAGAGAATGTTGTTTTAAAATATAACGATATGAATGTGAGCGATCCGCCAACAGTGGCTAGTCTCTTTAACCAATACTTTTCGAGAATTGCTACCGATCTCACTAACGCTCTTCAGCCACAAAATTCAATAATAGTTCACCCAACATTTTAGACACAATGTTCGTTTCCGAAACTTCTTCCTATGAAATTCTCAAAATAATCGGTTAACTAAAAAATAAACATTCGTCCGGTTTAGATGAATTCCCGGATTCTTTGTTAAAGACCTGTGCGTATGCCATTATACACCAGTTAACTCACATATTTAATGCATCCTTATGCCCTGGAACGTTTCCAGATATTTTCAAAACAGCTAAAATTAAGCCGCTCTTCAAAAATGGCAACAAAAATGAAATTCAAAATTATCGACCCATTTCTATTCTATCAGGGTTTTTTAAAAAAATTAGAGAGACTTTTCTACGTACGGATGAAAACCTTTCTCAGTAAACATGACGCGCTTTCAGATTGCCAGCATGGATTTAGAAAATCAAAATCTAGGAAACAGCCATATTTTCTATTCTTAAAGATGTCCCTTCATCATTGGAACGAAACGAGGCACCTATTGGATTATTTTTAGATCTCCCAAAAGCTTTTGACGTCATTGATCATGACATTTTACTTTCCAAATTACCTTCATATGGAATCTATGGTATTGCTATCGATTGGTTAGGTTCGTACCTTAAACAACGATCTCAGAGAGTTGAAATACCTTACTGAATACATGGAACATTACGTACGCGCCTTTCCGACTCTCTGCCCATTGCACGTGGGGTTCCTCAACAATCGATTTTAGGCCCTATTCTGTTCCTCTTTTTCCAAACGATATGCCCTCAACGATTCGAAACAGAAGAACGGTTCTCTTTGCAAATGATACGAACATCCTTTGCAATAAAGAAACCATAAATAGTACAATATCAGATTTTCAAACGGTTTTAATTCAGTTTTCCATTTCAAATAAACAATTGTGTGCTCCATTGAAAATGAACGGTGTACCATTGACTGATGTTCGCGAATGTTCATTCCCGCCTGAGATATGGCATAATATTCTGGGGAAATACATCTTATAGCTCCCAGACTTTTAGATTACAAAAACGAATTGTACGAATTATAACCAAATCCCACCCACGTGATTCATGTAAGCCTCTCTCCATTAATCTAGGAATTTTACCATTACCTTGTCTGTTTATTTACGAATCAGTGGCTTTTGTCAAAAATGACTTGCGTAAGGGCGAGAAAATATTTTCAGAAAATGCCGAAGTCTATTACTATAACACTCGACGTAGAAATCATATTCATCAGGTGACAGTATCAACAGCTCATTACAAAAAATTCATATACAATACATGTACATTATTTTACAACACTTTCCCAGATGACATTAAACGATTAAATTCAATAGAATAGTTTAAATCCAGAGTGAAATCGTTTCTGCTGCATAACTGTTTCTATACAGTTAGAGACTACACTGAGCATCACAAGAAAAGTAACATTAATTTTAACAATGATACATAATGCATTATTTACCATTTGGACTGTATAAATGTGTATAAACTACCTGTAACAAGTATTGTACTGCAGCCTCCGGGTTAGTGCCCTCCATCTCAATCAGGTTTTTTTGTCCAGTTTCCCTGATCCATTGAGAAAATACTGAGATTGGCCCTAGTTTTGCTTCTGGACATAAATGTAACTTCATTATCTGTGCATGTCTTCTAGAATTTATTGGGAAATTTAGCTATTCAAATTATCGTTTCCATATTGTTGCGGTAGGAAGTATTATTCCGTGATGAAGAGCATAATGGATAAGAGCCCAAAACGTACTGCTTTTATATCCTTGAAAATAGATTTTATTACACGAGAGTTTTTTTAAAATTTAAATTTCAAAATTCATGTAGTTTATGTCTTAGTGTAGGGATCACAGAATTTTGAAAATTTGCACAAAATTCTCTTCTCCCCATAGCACGTCATACGCGGTTTCAACTGGTTTTTGACGTAAAATAAATAAATAAAAAAATCAACATCATACGCAGACTTCTAAATCTGACTCTTTAGACATTCCGCTACTTGGCACCGAGCATATTTTCGTGGACAGACTGACACAAATTGTGAAACGTAATAAAATTATCTCTAGTTGACACATAATAACGACAAAATTAAGCAATACTTCTAAACAAAATCATCGGAACTGATAATTAAAAATCTAATATTGAGGAAAGATTACATCAAGAAATAAATCTCTTGTTTCCTTATTGCAGGAGGTAGGACAGTTTCGAAAAATTCAACCTTGGACACTTTTCGAAATTCCATAATTTTATTGAAAATTACATGTTATGAAATAATTTTTCTCTATTCGATAAAATCGTTTTAAATAAAATAGAAATCGTTTTCGAGGACATCTTGTTTACGTTTTTTACTTCTCCTCCCTATATTATCCTAGAATAGGGATTGAAAGTATTGGAATCACCTCAACAAATGTTCTTTAATATCGCCCTTAACATCGGTATTTAAGCTTCTTTTCATCTGTAACTTGGCACGCACGTCAGAATTATAGTTTATTAGTAACGTTTCAAAAAGATTGATGCCGGTGGAAAGTAGATACATCCAATTTTGTACTCCAAAAATCGAATTGTACAGATGGATGTTTCACGCATAAAAACTTTTGAGCTGAAACTTGGGTAAAACGTCCGAAATAACATCTAGTTCTGCAGTTCCGGAGAACATTGAGATACTTTACTTTGCATGAATCCCATATGACATATTGAACATTTTCTGAAAATGGCGGGAATTTTTTCTCAATTTTTCTTCAATATCAGAGTGCATAAATAAGTATGCCGTGGTTACGATTTTCCTTAAAACCTACGACATTTAGAAAATTGCAAACCTTTTTTATATTTAACCTTTTTATATTAACACAATGCATTTTAATTTGGAAAGAACTTTAGGCTTTCCACACAGCCAAATTTTGCAATTTGTGCTTTGAATGAAAGGTAGTGGACCCTAGTAATTTCATCTCTTGCTAGTATTAACCGTTTAAGATTAATTTTAAAAAAAAGATGCCGTCATTTGTTCATTACTTTATTGTAAGATGTAATCGATATATTGAATGCATTCGACATTTACTCTTCGAGAAAACTTGTGAATGTAAGGTTGTTGTTATAAAAGCTAATTCAGCATTTTTTCTCAATTTCCAAGAGTGTTATTAAGAACAGATATTATTATTGAATTATTGTTGACGTGAATGTAAACGCAATGTCCAGCAATCGACTGACACATGTGTCCCTTCGTAAAAAAATAAAGTGATTATAATTATTTATGGTGCATTATGTTCTTTAAGGTAAAGTGAATGTACGATTTCTTTATATATTTTCCTAGAACATACAAGTACAGATCTTGGTAAATTTAAAGCTTTCCATTCCATTTTCAGAAACATGTTGCACTATTTTCACAGTGAATAGTGACTGTTCTTCCAGAATGTGTAAACTTTCATATCATTAGTCTCCAAGACCAACTGAATATGAAAAAACGCTTAAGGGGTTTTCTATATTCCATATACTGAATACATAAAATGTTTCCAATTTTTTCTACAACCACATATCACACATATCTAATTTTCGGAGTGCATTCTTGCCGCTCAAAATTCTATGACTTGTCCCAACCTGCCATGCCGTTTTTCTACCATACTGCTTTCTGTGGCATGGTTGTTTCCTCGATACATATGTTCAACTGTCGATCTTTAAATGATGGCATGTACTTTTTTAACACATTCAGGTCGTGGCCTCACCACAACTATTTTCCTTCATAATAATAATAATAATAATAATAAAATAATAATAATAATAATAATAATAATAAATTGTGTTTATTTGTGGCAAGACTCGGCCCTTAAGTCCTGCTCTTCCGCCTAACCATTTTAATGAATTTACAATTTTAAAAATTACAGTTGAGGCGTTCGAATGTAATTAATATTAACTGACTTCTCATGTCGCAGAGGAAAAAAATATAAATTTGTGACTACCATCTCCATTAATTTATCAGTATGAGACAAATGAATTTATTGTCATTTTTTTGTTTATTCTTGAAATTTTGCAAAATGGAAAGACATGATGTAAGGAATTCTCTCGGTTGCGAGGATCAGCGTTATGGAAGAGCTCCCACTTATTCCACTTAGAATCAATAATTCAAAATTCGCCCAAAATGTCAGTTGTCATTACCCGATATGCCTCAACTGTGAACAATAAACAAAAAAGGGGGGTTATTTTACATTTACGTCTGCGATGCAATACTAGGTACCATCCCGGCATACGCCTTAAGCGATTGAGTAAACCCAGAAAACACCTCAATCAGGATGCCGGCTTAAGGCTGAAACATTGAGAGGAAGAAATGTCAGGGTTGAGAGTGAAAAAAAAAGAAAAGGGGAAGAAAATAAAATGGAGGAGGACAAGAGGAGAGAATAAAGAAATGATAATGAAAAGGATACGGGGGGATCAGAAGGGAAAATATAGTACATATAATTTTACAATTACATAACAACAGGTAGTACTTGATGATATATACAGTACATAATCTCAATCAGAAACATGGAAAATTACCACATTAATCATTAGGTAACGGCACTTACAAGAGGATATCTTACAGTATAAAATACAGAAAGTGTCATTAAATAATGGTGTGACAGTACTGATTTTCTTTGTAACAATAATAGCAAGAAATAATAATAAAAGTGACATACATAATAATTTCAGAAAGATTTATAAGCTTCTTATTTTACATTTAGAAATCCATTACATTATAGTTACAAAGTTGTATTTTAGATATTGCTATGTAATTTCTCTAATTTTAAATATTGTATCAGCAGTAATAGGATTAGCTTTTACTGATTCCTGAAGTAGGAAAGGAGGAAGATGGCCAGGAGGAAAGGAGTAATTAGGAAGAAATACTTTCGAAAATATGACTTAAAAAACGATCTAACATGGGGGATTATATGTAATAAAGGAATCATAGTCATTGTTTCAGAAAATAATGAAGATAAAATTGCAGATAGAACATAGAGCGTGTGTAAACTACATTTCATTGTTTTTTATCCAGACATCAAGTTGAATTTTGAATTTTCTAAAGTTGATAATTCTCTTAAGATGTGTAGGTAGTGAGTTCCATTTCCGAATTACTGTGACAGTATAAGATTAACTGTATGACACACTGTTGTGTCGAGGTATGCGCAGCAGTAATGCCGAAGTAATGTCGCTCTAGCGTTAGCATTTTGAAGTTCTTAGACATGTGTGTTTCAAGGCCGTTGTACAAGATTTTATGGAGAAGCAAGAGGCTATGCAATATTCTTCTTTTTTCAATAGAGCTAATTTTTGTCTGTGTGCAGTACGCAGATACGTGGTCGTACTTACGAAGATCGAATATGAAACGAATGCATGCGTTTTGTGCTGTTTGCAACTTCCGATGTTTCTTGGCTTCTAAGTCAGTGAGCAAGAAATCACAGTAATCGAAATGGGGCATAATTAGTGAATTAATCAGGTCAATACGTGTGTTTATAGGAAGTAGTTCTCGTACGCGTTTTAGGGAATGGAGGTCTTTGAAAACTTCTTGACAAATCTTACTTACTTGCGTAGTCCAGCTGAGAGTGCTGTCTATATGAATTCCTAGGTTCTTTACGTCGTTACACCACGGAAGACGGGAGCCATTTATACTAATGGACGGAAGGGTTTTATCTAATTTGTTGATGGCGTTGATCAGTAAACTTTGTGACTTGTTTGGGTTTAATAAAAGTCCTACGGCTGCGGACCATTTATTGAGAGCATTTAGGTCCTCATTTATTTTCTGAACTAAAGAGTTAAGCTCCGACGGATGTTCGCTGACATATAATTGAGGGTCATCTGCGTACATTTTATAGCGACAGTATTTAAGACATTGTCCTACGTTGTTTACGTAAATTAACAATGCTAAGGGTCCTAGAACTGTTCCCTGTGCAATATCCCTGGCGGTTCTAATGGCACTGGATCGGTTTTTACCTTATACTACGACGATCTGAAAGATATTGTGAGAACTAGGGTATCGTGGGTTTAGCGAAGCCCAATGCTTTCATTTTCTCTAGCAGGATATCATAATCGACCGAGTCAAATGCTTTACTGAAATCTAAGAGAATAAGTATTGTTAATTTACCGTTGTCAATGGCGATTCTGGCCTCTTCAATTAAGCTTAAAAGCACAGTTCCTGTGCTTCCGTCTGATCGGAAACCATGTTGATGTTCGCTTAAGAGATATTTGCTGTCTAAATAGTTCGTAATGTGTTGACGTGCAATTTTTTCTAATATTTTAGAAATTGTAGGTAGAATGCTAATAGGTCTGTACTCAGGAGGATTTGTTGATTTAGGAAGAGGATGGACAAGTGCAGTTTTCCAAGAGGTCGGATAAGTTCCACTTATGAGAAAAAAATTATTATATCTGTTACAATGGGATATATTATTTCTGCACATAGTTTCAGTAATTTGGAATTAATATTGTCTACTCCGGAGGCGCTTGATTTTAGGCTCTGAATAGTTTTAAGGACGTCAATATGATTTGTACACCCGATTAAAAAATATTCTGGAGTATTTCTAGAATGGAACTGTAAGTTTGATAGAGTCATGTTTTTTAATGAACTTTCGAAAGGGGAGCTATATTAGCGAAACGTTGGTTTTGGGAGTCTAGGGGTACATCAATTTGCAGTGGTGCTCGTGATTTGCCTATGCCAAGAGTGCGTAGAGATTTCCATATTTGTTTCGAGTCGCCATTTGTGCCCAAAACTTTGTATATTTACATTCCGCGTTTCTCCATTTTTGCGTAACACCATTTCTTAATTTTTTGTATTTAGTTTAGTCGTTTTTGCATTTTGAATTTCGAAAAAGTTTGAAGGAGGCGTCCCTTTGTTTCATTAAGCAACGTATTTCATCTGTTATCCAATGTGCCGGCGGACGTGTTGCACGAGCTTTCCTTACGGGAATGTGCCGATTAATCAGTTCTGTCAATTAATGAGTAAAAGTATTTTCTTTTCTATCTAAAGAACTTCCTTGAGAGACAAGATGCCAGGGCATAGACATACCACCAGAGAGAAATAATTCAAGATTGAATCTTTTGAAGTCGCGGTATTTGAAAACTGTTGGCGTATATCTAGGGCATTTCATATTGTATGAGACGTATATGAGCTCGTGTTTAGATATTCCAGAAAGTGGTGATTCGCTATGGAATTTCACGTTGTCATGATTCGATAAAACGATATTTGGTCCAAGTATCTGTACTGATTGTATGGTGAGTTGCATTTAGTGGTAAGATAGAAAGATTCATTTCGCCAAACATACGTTTGAATTTGTCGGCATGCGACGTAGATTTCAGATTACAATTGAAATCGCCCATCAGTGTTATGTTATCGTATTTACTTGAGCAAAGGGCAATTTCTTTGTCGATAGCTTCGATATGGATCTTGTGAGGTCTTCTCGTATTGTGACGTCATACGCAGTTTTAACTGTTTTTTTACGTAAAATAAATAAATAAAATAAATAAATAAATAAATAAAAGTGACACCAGTTTTTTTTCAATTGTCCCGAAAGACTTTACGACGCTTCCTGTAACTTACAAATTTTACAATGAGCGGTCGTGCTTTTCCTGGGATCTTGGGTCCTATGCTATGGCATCTATCAATGTCTTTCAGGCTCAAATCGACACTTATCTGTTTTGCCACATCAAGCACAAGTTGATCTTCATTATATTTTTCTTTAACTCCGAAGATACGCAAGGAATTCCGCCGCGTATACATCTCAAGTTGATCTGTTCTCGGGTCAAGCTCTGCTTTCAGATTTTTAATTTCTTTGTCTCGGTCTTTAATTTCCCTGCGCAAATTATTAATTAAATCGGTGTTAAAATACATGCTTTCCTCTAACTGCTTGGCGACCATTTCAGTGAGGACCGCCGCCAAGGAGTTGAGGAAGGCAGGGCATTTAACAACTTTCTGCCCAAATGAATTGATTTCTACTAGTAAATTGTTTTGGTTACTCTTAGCAGTTCCTCTGGTATTCGATGCCATGCTGACAAGTGAAGAAGAAAAAGAGAAAAAACTACCCAAATTAAATTAAATAAGTATAAGTAGAGTTTAAAAGGTGAGATTCACAACATATTAAAGGAAAATTCTAAGTCACGTTAGAGGAAATAAATTTCAAAGAAGTACTAAATTTATTGAACTAAGGAATATATTTTATACTTTTTCGTGCAGCGAGGAGCAGATTCAGACGGAATTGCCATATGAAATGGAGAGTAAAGAGAGTATAGTGGAAAGAAAACTAGGAATTTGAAAATACGAGTTACTATTAAGAAAACGATCGAAAAGAGAATACCAGGAAAGCAATAGTTTAAAATACAATACTTATCTTTGAGTTTTTACATTTCGACGACTGAACCCGTGCTATACACTGTGCCGTTGACCACCTGCAGAAAACTACCTGCGCCTAAATTCGGAGCGCTCCGGGACGATGTTCACTCGTCGAGGATTATACATAATATTGATTTAGAGTATATTGTAAGAATTAAGAAAACACGATTTATTCCGATAATAGGCATCGGTGTGGTAATTTTGGAGAGCGCTCCTTAGGTGCCTGTGCAGAGGGCATGTTCATCCGTGTATTTCAAGGTTATTTAATACCACTTAAATGGCAGCACACACAATCTAGAGGTGTTTTTAGGTACAATATTGATGTAGAAACCTCCATAAATAGTCAAGGAACAGAAAATGGCATAAGAAAAGCAGATACACAGTATGAACCGCGCGCCCGTAGATTCTACGGGCGTCGAATTTACAGCGGCCTGTCAGAGCCCGTAGATTCTACAGGCCTGAATGTGATAAATATCAGTAATTCTCCAGTAATAACAATAAGAGGAGGAAAATTTTCGGTTTACCGTGATTACCACTGGTTTTTAATTGTCATTCGGTACACCGCATAAGTTTTATATTGTTCACTCACATTTACGCAAAACTATTTACATTTTGAAAGCATTGTACATGACACTATTTAAAGATTGAATTTTAAAGAGATGATATCATTAATAAAAATCTCTATCGTCAGTAATGTAGTTGCAGGAAGATTTCGAAGAATTTTCAATTTTGCTATTTTGGATGTGTCAAAGGTATTACTGAAATCACAGCATTTCGAGTTTTATAAGCGTACTTCAATCGATCAAAAACTGCAAAACAATGGAGACATTTTTGACAAAATTTATCAGGGAATATATGTCAAATATCTCCCAAAATTATTGGAACGGTTGAAAATTTGTAGGGCCTTCGGTGCAATCCGATTGTTCGGAGAACATTCATTTGCAAGAAACCGCAGTGTGCGGCTTAGGCAAAAGTGTTGTCCGCAAATGAACAGACAGACGATTTGGGAAGACCCTTTTTTCGGTAACAGGGACACAAAAGAGATTATTCTGACTACAATACGTTTTCGAGAAACTATTGTTCTATATGCAGGAGGAAGATATAACACTTTCGGGTCCACAAAACGCGTTTTTCTTTCCTGATATTAGACCTTTACCTGCAACATTAAATAACATTCTGTATATTACGTGTACGAAAAATGAAAATCATCTTTTAATATCTGAAACCCCCAAAAGTATGAATTTCCGTCAAAAAATAAAGTAAGTTTTTTGCATAATTACATTACTTTCTTTATAATACGCACTATGCGAGAAAGAAAAATTGGGTTAGATCAAAATTTCGTATTCGAAATATCGGTGGTAGAATCCTTTTAAGGGTTCTGAGACAAAAAGTGTTTTTTACCATGCTGTACTATGTAAGTGTGGATTGATGGTTGGTTTCGTTGGATGACAGGACGGACGGATGAACGAATGCAGGAACGGGGGTGAAACACACAAAATTCTAACAGATTAGAAGCCAATGAGCTATTACTTTGTACACAGTTAGAAGTAATGCCTATTAGTATCACCTTAAAAGTCATTAGTAGTCTTTTTAATTTTTTTGGGGGGGGTTATCCAAATGAATACATTTTAAAAATTCTCTGGAAAATGGCTCTAACTTTTTTCTTTAAATGTTTTGCTCGAATATAGAACTTATAAATATAACACAAGTCTGATTTTCATTAAAATGTATTAATTGTTAATATGGTGTTAAGAGAGTATGTATAATTAATTTTCAGTAGTTAAACTTTTTGTTCAACGTGTCCTACATCATTGATATTAAAACTTAAATACTTCTTTATTAATGTATTCCTTTTTGTAATAATAGATCTTCAAAATATTGTAGGTACACTTTTTTCGTAATAATATTTTTCGCAAAGTGATGTTTTTAAGGGAGTCAATTTTCTACAAATGCCTACGTAAACCAGTTTTTTTTAAGTCGTAACCAATTGTTTAGACCTATTGTTATGATATGCACGGACATATGACATGAACGTCATTTTGATTAAAATATTTGATTTTTTGAAAACTACGTTCATGAAATTTGTTTAATACATTTTTTGTGGACAAAAATATATCGACTGATCTCATGAAGTTTCTCGAAATTCTCAAGGTTGCACTTCAAAAGATTTGAAAACATCTCGATTTCGGAAATGCTCAAACGACCCTTTCTCAAATGACTCAAAACCTATTCGAACTCGAAATATTTTCCGTTACTATATCAAAAAGCGCTATTTGGCAATCGATAGTTGGTGTAGAGGTGTACACATTGAAGTACTTGATTGGTTCCTAAGAGTTTGGTTGCAACCATGTTTTGGGAAACTTGTTTTGTTTTTTGTGAAAGCGAACAACCATGACGCCACGGAGTGCCTCATGCCACACAACGAAGAGTAAGAAACTGCGTAAATCTGCTGTCACAATCCAAAACACTACATTAAGGTCATGCCATTCCCTTCTTAGAAAGGAGTCCGTCTTTCCAACATTTGATGGGGGTTTTCCTTTTTGTCTAAGAAAACTGAGATGCTGTTAAATTATAATTTCAACAGTTTTATGAAATACGTCTAGTTTCTGATGTCATTTTCGATTATTTTTTACATAAAATACAGCCTTCTTGCTAGGGAATAATGAACTGTGTACCAGAAACATCGCTAAGTAAGAAAAGGATAAAAAAACACATGAAGTATGTCTTTAAGGCTTAGAAGTACAGAACTGCTGCCCTAAGCCCTTGCCCCACCAGACTGGCAAGGAATGTCAGGAAGATGATTGAACGGTGTATTGGGAATGCAATGGCACAACACACATGCAAGCAACCATGCCCAAGGATGGATTCAAAACGGGGGCCTTGCGAGAAACTACCTCGTTAAAGGATCTTAACTAAGTCGAATCAATTAAGTGAATGAAGTGAGCGACAGCTTGGAAAATACCGATTTTCAGATATTTTAACGACAAATTTTCCTTAAGCCACCGTTAAATATCATTGGTTGAGTAACTCTCAACACCCGTTCCGTGCAAATACAAATATTACTTTTTTTAACACATGATTTAAGTATGGCTTTAAAATCACCTTTCCTCTTTACTCACAGAAAAACTCTTTTTTGTCGGGTCCTAGTAACGAAACATTTTGCAAATCTTTTTAGTACATATGGGAAATTACTTTGAGATGTTGCGCAGTCAGAATCTATGACTTGTGGGTTTTTGATACCGAACAATATTCTTTTACGGCAAAACGTCTGTTATTCGGCCAGACTGCCCCGCCAACAACACTAGCGTGAACAGAATTTTCACCAAAAGTGATATTCTCCGATCAATCTCACTGTTGCCACACGATGTATTGAATTTGAAACGGATATTTGGATTTTGTGGGAACTTAACACGAAGCCTCAAAATATTCAAAATTTCTTAAAAAATACTTAAAATATTTGGATTAATTTATTTTCTACAAAATTTGATATCCGCAGATATACTGATATCGCAGATCCAATATTTATTAAATCTCTGAATTTTCAGAAATCGAAAAAGTCCAATTTTTTTTCGAGATCGTCCTACAACTTCAATATTAATGATAAATAGGTTCTCTCAGCCTATAATATGTTCTCCAAAGTCATATCTTTAAGTAATGTCTTTAAGGTTTTCCCAGGTCGGATCTTTCAGCAATTAATCGTTAAATGTTTCAAAAATCTGTATAATTTGCACGTAATTTTGCGTGGAATGTAAACAATGATCAAAACTACATTTTCTCAAAACAGGTACAAATTGTTCCTTTTTTTAAAATTATGATTACTTACAAAATATGATTATAAAAATGGTGCAGAACATCTTTTTGGAAAACACTTAGTATATTCGGAAGCTGCGGAATATTGCAAAACCAATATTGAAAGTTACATATCAAGTTACAGTACAGGCTTTTGTGATACATTTTAAAATAATACAATGCGATTGTGGAGAATGTTCTTAGTACTACGCAGTGAAAAGGTAAATCATTTTCTTGGTTTAAAAGGCATTAATTTCGTACATGCTTGTAAAAGTATAACTCTTTTCCATAAGAACTTGTACTGATTTAATCTTCTTTTATTCAAAAATTAGGCTCGTAATGGCTAAATTGTTTCCTACTGTCTTGAAGAACAAAGGTTTTACTTTCATTTGAAGTTCTTTTAGGGGTGCGTCACCGTAGTTAATTTAAGGAACAGACTATCTTAAAGTTTTATTTTCCTGCGCTTCGTTTGAGGCGGTGTTATTATATAAAAGGCAATATATAAATTAACTTAATGTTACAAATCGTAGAATATTAGTAATTTAATTAGTTTTGTTAGAGTTATATATCAACTGCGTATAGTGTTCTATGAATAATGGATAAACAAGTTGAAATTTGAATACAGATGGAAATAGTTTTTGCCAAGACTTGATATTATTCGCCAAACGAATACACATAGTTTTCACAAAGCTGCGCTGGCAACAGTGTGTTGCTCGCTCCTGTATAATTTGCTGCAGATACCGTATCAACTAAATGTATTCCTGTGTTTCATTTGTCAAAGTAAGAAATGACTGCTGCTCTTGTCTGTCGAAATGAATGCAAATATGGATTACAGCAATGCAATTGTTTCATAAAACTGACTTCGCGTTATTTCGACTTTATTTTAATTTCTCGTAGTCGATATTGTTAAAATCAATTTGAAAACCAGACGACGTTGTCGGCAAACACGCATCATTTATATTTTGCACCTCCGGGAACGTGGTTAATCCTGATTTATCATATAAAAATTATCGTCTTCTCGATATTCTTTGAAGACAAAACGCTGATCCTCGCAACCCAGACGTAGCAACCGGCTAGATGACACCGCTATGCTCTTCTCGGAAAAGCACGCCCACGGCCGTCTGATCCGAGCAACTCAATACGCCCTCGACTTATGTAGTTCATTTTCCGTGAAAAGAAATTCTTCGTTTTTGTATTATTGTATTCTTTGTCTTCTAAGACTTCTATATCTTCTGCATCATCTTTACTTCCCTACGTTTTTCTCTACGTCTTCGTTTCCACCTTCATCTTCCTCTTTTCCCCTTTTTTTTTTTTTTTCTCTTTTCACTTTCTATTTATCTTTCTCTTCGTCTTTCTCTTTGTTTTTTTTTTTTTTTCTTTCTCTTCTTCTCCACCTCTCTCTTTCTTAGGTGGAGTTGGTTTAATTCCCGGCGTACTCGTCAAGATCGCAGCCCTAAAATACGAAAAAACACGTTTCTGGAAATTTCTTAGAATCTTCTGGCCGGATCTGAAAACAAATGATCAGTTCCTCATCATGACACCTCGTATCTCTCGATTGGTGCATGGGAAGTGGTCTATCGGTGAGTGACGGAACCGCACATCTGCATACTCGAGGAGTTACTCAAATACTATGGTACTGATAATATCCTTAATTTTTTAAATTAAATTTTACCATTTCACAAGATATTTACTCTTGAGTAACATATCTCGTAAATGATTCAAATTTGTTAAATCGTGTTTGCATGCCTGATCATTTTGGAGTACACTTTGACGAAATTGAAACCAAAAAACTACATACTCGGTAATGAGAATAGTAATACTGTGAACTAAATAATTAAGTAATGAGAATCGCAACCCCCAACCAATACACGAGTGTAATTTTAATTACGAGCGACTCCCCCAATTTTTTAGGGTGGACGGAGGAATTCTTCTCAAGTAAGTTTGCCGATAACTGCAAGATGACAATTGCAGGTTTTCCAATGTATTTAAATTTAATTTTTGACATTTAATAAAAGACAAAATTACAGATCCCTAGAACAGTAACAACTGTCTAGCTATCTTCTGCAACAAAAAAAGAAGTGTTGCATCTGATGGCACAAATGCTGAAATGGCAAAGAACAACCAGCCATTATTTGCGGCAGGTGTGTTTCAATACTCCGAATGTTGTAGGGTGAAAGAATTACAAACATTTAATTAAATCAAATATTAATATACCCGGAAAGAAAATAAAAAATAAATAACACATGTGACAATGCACAAGGACATGGTAATATGAGTTTCTGCCGAAAAATCGTCATTTTCCGAAGCACTATTACAACATTTCATCGTAGGACAAAGTAAGGTGTGAAAGTAGAACTTATAATGTAAACACTATTTGCCAAAACGAAAAGGAAGAGTACTATATCAAATGTATGCCATTGGTTAGAAAGAATAAGTAAATAGCAAATAAATCGCTCAGCATCATCTCATTTTTTATCCTAATTCTTTACATACAATGTTTAACTTCTTTCTATATTGAATGTATTATTAAATCAATAAGAAAATTATGAAAGTAGTCAAACGAGCGAATTTCTTTCAAATTAACGTTTTATAGAATAACATACGTAGTTTTGCTTTAAAATATTATAGTGATATTTTAATTTCATAATTATATATTTTTAAAAAATGTAATTGGATTTCATTTGCATTTAAACTTTCCTAGTTTTATTGTCTTGAAGATAATGAAAATGTAACATTGCTAGAGAGAATATCAAATCTGACCCTTACGTTTCTAGTTCCTTTAAACCTGACATTTGATTTTTCTTTGCTACTGCAACTCTGGTGTAATTGGCGACCAATGTAAATACTCCCTGAGCATTCACACTAATGTACAGAGTATATTACTTGGCGTACAGGTCTTCCGGCCCTAAAAAGAAAACAGTCAATCCTTTCTCCAAAGGGAAGGGATGAAGAAAGTATGGGTTCAGAACGTCCGTAAACCGTTATTTGAGCACTTCTCAACCGTTTACCGGATGTAATCATATGAAACGACAATCCGATTAGAGAAAATGACCCCTAGAATTCCCCATATGGTGGCTCCATTAGGATCAGCTAATTATTCGGGGTAGAAAATCCATCTGCCGGGATTCTACCCTGGGACTTCCTGCCTATGAACGCACTTTGCTGGCAAAGAACAGCATTCTGAGCATTCAGAACTTGTCAACGTCTGCTATTTAAAATTATCAATTTCTGTCATCAGTAGTTCGTGTCTCATCTCGCATATAATAGCAGAATTGTTGTGGATATTTAGTGCTTCCAGATGTGACGTGATGCACTATTTTCAGCGGGATTTTCCTATGACTAAACGACATTAGACATGCAATTACTCGCGAGCGAATGTGAAAACTAAAATAAAAAAGGATAATAATCATAATTTTCATTGTCAACAACAACGGGATAGTGAACCTGTGCTTGTTCATATAGTACACCTGTTCTACGAGGTGTTTCTGTGTTTCCAGTGATCTTTTTTCTGACTTTTATGAAGAGAGAAATTCATCTAATAATAATAATAATAATGATAATAATAATAATAATAATAATAATAATAATAATAATAATAATAATAATAATAATAATAATAATAATAATAATAATAATAATCTTGCTACTAAAAAAGTCATCTTGAATAATGTAAGGAGACAAAGACGTAATTTAAGCATGGGTTGGTTTGAATACCAGTAGACCTTTGACAGTGTACGACACGTTTGGATTTTGAAGATGCTAGAGATCTATCGATTTCATCCCACACTTGAGTTATGGAAGTTGTGGAGTACGAGGTTACTAATATACAACGAAAAGGAAGTAATAGACGAATGAAGTATTCAGATTAACAGGGGAAGTTTTGACGGAATTTCGTTTTCTTCTCTGTTATTTTGCATTAGTTTGATTCTACTATCGAGACCATTGTCGCACACCGAATTTGGTTGTAAGATCCATGGTTATGAAAGGTCATTATCATATTTGTTTTACGTGAATTGTCTTTAAGTGTTTACTAATGAAGCAATTCTTTCCCAAATGATGTCTGTCGTCAATCATTTTAACAATGACATCTACATGAATTTTGGTCTTGACAAATGGGCAAAAGTCAATTTAAAAGAGGTAAAGTGACAACGTCAGAGAGTATTGATTTTGATATGAATACTGTGATTAAAGCTTGAGCCTAGTAAAACGCCCTTGCCCTGCTAGCCCTAGCCCTGCTTGAGCCTAGTAAAACGTACAAGTATCTCGTCATTGAAGAATGAGAGATCATCTCGAACGTCACAATGAAAGAGAGAATTTGCTGAGGGTGTTACAGATGATCGACATTTGCCCTGCAGTCCGCTCTGAATTTCAGGAATAAAATATCTTATTTTTGTCCTATTAGTCCTGTCCCTGATCGGAGTTCTTGGGTTTGTTCCGCAAAAGAATACCCCTGGATAAAATGGTAAAAAGTTCCCCTAAACCAAATGACATATGATATATAACATAACATAAAAACATACAACATAAAAATAATATTCTCTGCAGTTTGTAAATAATGGTTTATGAAAACTGAAAATTAATTTAAACTAGCACGCAACTGCGAATGCCCATTCCCCGAAATGTAGTTTAAAACATAATAGACCCGGTACTGTGCGAGAGAGATCATTCCAATATTGGTGAGTGTTGAGATTTAAATGCACAGAAAATAAAATAATCCCTTTAATTTTATTGTGAAAGATAATTTATGAATTTTCCTTCAATTTAATGTTACATTGATTTCGGCTTCTGCTATTTTCTGCCAAGCCGTGCTGTGGAGTGGAGGCACCCAATAGAAGTCAATCTGCAAAACTGTAGAAGAACGAACGAATAAGGTCGTATTTTATAGAAAAATACCTAAGAATATAATCCAACATGTCCCCCTTCATTTCCCTTCTGTCCTCATCTCTACTTCACCTGCACCGGAACGGTCCCTCATCATTTCTCCATTTGTCATCTATCCATCGTCTGTCAGAATTTACCTGTCCTCAAAAAAGTTGTGTTCTTAGCGTATGGTATACAAAGGATTAGAAATCTGTAAAAACATGATAATTTGTAACTACATTCCAAAATCAAAATATTACGGGATGCGACAACAATGTATACAAATGTATAATAAACACTTAAATAATTGCACCGAACGTTTCTAAAGTATATTTAAAGTCAAGTCTACAGCGCAGTAGTCGAAAAAAATCTTAAACAAATTTTCAACAATTTGTGTATTGAGACAAACGTTTGGGATTTTTTCGAGTCTATTCCAGGGTTCTAAGACAGTAAAAATATTTTTATTTTTTTTAAACATATTTTTTGGCTTTTGTATTTGGCGCTGAGAAAATATAGAAAAATGTTTTTTCTGGTAGTATAAATTATTTTCTAATTTTTTTCATAGTTTCCATCAGACAAAATAGTGTTAAGTTGACGAAAAAATAAAATTTAAAAATCTTTTTTTTTTGGCTGTAGAGGGATGTGGGTGGTGGACAGGGGCTGAGAAAATCTCAAGAATATATTTTTATGTTAGAGTTATAGTGCAATTACTCATATGTCTTTTGGTTTAACGGAACTTTTTACCATCTTATCCGGGGGTACCCTTTTTGTAAGAACTTGTCTAAACTCCCAGATCATTCCAAAGACTGGGAAGTGGAAGACTTTGCTTTGGTTTTAACAGCCCGCATTTTGCGCAAAGTATTGTAGATTCACCGATAGTCCCCAGATCTGCTTCTTAAGAAGCAGTTGCAACCTGGAATAGATTTCATATTCAATCTACATAAGCATTCCATGGGGACGCAATTTAGTCGTAAAGTAGAGGAATAAAAATATCAATTATTATTATTGTCCCTGTTTATAATAACAAAATGTAAATTGGCTACCAAGTTAAGACATAAGATTTACAGCGCATCACGTTAGCCATACAGAATGAAGTAGTCCCAACCAATGACTACAGGAAGTGAACTCACAAAGGAATTCAACCCAGTCTGATATGTAGAAGGTGTAACTTGTTGACAGAAAATATAGAACATATTATATCATGATGTGCAACTATGTCGCAGAAATATTACAGAGTACCCCACAATAAAATTTTCTTGTTTTACACCCCGAAAATTGCAACCAAATAAAATTTTAGAAATCATTATGCTCATTATTACACATACAAACTTGAATATTTGTGGGAAATGAAAAGGTCAGTATTTATTCTGATCGTAAAATGTTGACACATAAATCTCTTGAATATAATAGACCAGACATTGTGAGAACTCTCATGTATGAGTAAAAGTTTATTATAATATTGATGTTGATGTCCCTTTCCACAGAGGCAATAAAAGTAGAAAGTACAAGGATCCGGCATGACAAATTAAAGAAGAAGTATGCCTTCCCGAATCATTTTCAGTTCGTGACTGGTAGAAAAAGCATCAAAGACGATTTCCAAAAAATGTGAAGAGTTGACATGGAAAAGCATGTAAGTGCCAAACTATCCCAAAACATGATTGTTTGCCAACAATATAACGTGAATTTTTCCCAAGCCTGAATTTGCATTGTATTTCCTTTCTATGCAGTCTTATACTTGTATATATCTATTTTACTAATTTCTAATTCGTACAGAAATTGAGAGAAAACTATCTAGCCTCCGAGAATGTACGCAGCAGTTTTTTAGATATCTTGTAAAAATCTGAAAAAATCCAAAAGCATTTGAAGAATTGATTTGGACTGAAAAATGCAAATAATTGTTTGTGATTTTCCGCCTATTCTGATACTGAGTGTTCTGACTGAATGGTAGTCCTCAGTGCGTTACAACCCAGATTGACGTCAAGCGACAACAAGGCTCCAAGGAAGGAGTCACCAGCAATAAATATTTAATACAAGACAGAAAAAAACTAAGGACGAACCTGAAGAAAGCGGTAGAAACTATTGAAGAAACGTTAACATAACTTCTGAAAAAAATGGAGGTGCATTAGATTGTGCTATGGATCCCATTCTGGCAATTATACGATCTAAGTTATTATTGATTACAATAATCACGTTAGTGGCAAGCACGCACGTTTCACATCCCTGTTCTGTTTTCTTATATAATATTTGACAGAAACTTTGTGATTTCGTTGCTGATCTCTTGGGGCGCTTCATGGACGAACGGTCGCGCAGCGAACCCCACATCCTTGCAGCCTCGAAGGCCCACGTGCACCACGGCCAACTAGATCTAAAATAAGATCAGATGCGACCTCTTCCCACCTTGAATAGGCGCATTCCAGCGTCTGTATAGCACAGAACATGCATGACGTAATCTCGATTCTCCTCTGGCGAACCCACTGTAACCGTTGCGCGCACGCGAGCGAATTAGTAGTAGAAGTGACAACTCCTGCGACAAGTACATCGCCCTCCTCGCCGTTATCTGTATAGTTAATCTGATAAAATTCTGGACAAAGTTATTTAGACTGTTGATATGAGTACGGTTGTGTTAATAGGTTCTGCCCAAAATTTTGTGATCATAGTGATAGACATTTCGCGTGTAGATATAGACACATAGGGCAAAGTTGTTTGGTGTAATTATTAACTGTTTTGGACGAGTCAAAATGATTGTGCATCATCAATCTGTTTATTTTTCAATACGTCTCTGTTACCCGAGTCCTGCCTTTCTCATCTATGTAAAGTACTGAATAAATTGTGCGCAGAAATTACTTTAAAACAACGCGATTTTTACTTACTTTGCAATATGATCAAGTCTCGCCTTACTTCGTAATACGATAAAATATCCTAATAGTGCACCGGTAAACAGTGATTTTTTATAGAAAAACCCTTATTGCCGGGCCCTGGACCCATAAAAGTGGGTATATTATGTTCTTATGAATATAACAATATTTGCTCTAACACAGAGTGAAGTCAGAATCCATCATTTGAGAGTGAATACCGCAAATTTGGTTGACCGCAACGCATCTGTCTGCCTGTCTATGGTCAACGCTAGCTCCTGAACTGTTCAGATGATTTTCACCCAAATGTACTATATTTCCTGATAGATCTGAACGAGCTCAAGGCTCTGCGACTTTGAAACGGATATTTTGATTCTAGGGTACTTTACATGAAGTCTCAAAAACATTTTCAAGTTTTTCGACGGTGGCATGATTTTCGACGCTACCCAGACAACTAGGTCGAATTCAACCGCTGTCTCGAAGAGAATTCTAGCGGCCGGCTCCTGTGATCGGTAGTTTTCCGAGATTTCTCCGATCAACACCAGGTGAATGCAAGAGCAGTACCCTAACAAACGGGCCACGGACCGCGCGCGATCTTTCCTTCCTCTTCCTTGACCTCTCCACACCTGTTTCACTGAATCTCTTGTCCGGAGATCAGTCGCAAAATTAGGACCCATATTTATGAACCGCTGCCAGGCAATCTCCTAGCAGCCTGATACCTGGAGAACCGCTGCTACCCGGCTGAGGGGCTGCTAACGGCAACATAGCCGATGGTTTCAAGACTGCCCTAAATTTTGAACATTGAAGCTAGATATTTCTTTCGTAATACAATTCATTCCTAAATATTAAATTTTTGACACATTGATGGCCAAACTCGACCTATTCTAGGGCCTTACTTAACGCTCGCTAGTCCGAGGATCGAGCGTAGCTCAAGCGCACGTTATTCGGCTCTCCCGACGTGCCCGTGTATATATACTAGATTCTAGGTACTGAGAAGATATCTTCATCGATGTGACTGTATTGTGCTGCCATTTGTTGACAACATTGAGCCTATTTTCCCAAAGGCGATCCGGAATGTCATTTTCTTTCCCTGGTAGTTTGCAGTGGTACCTGGAGTTCTGTATTGTAGAGCGTTTGTTGTTCTAGTTTTAGAACGTTGAGCATGCAACAAAATTATATTTTGGAAAATCATTCCTAAATTAGCTTCAGGAAAATTCGGGGAAAAAGCTTTGGATGAAGTATGTAAAAACTCTAATTGTGCAAAATATATGTTGTTGTTGGGCTGACTTTTATGCTGTATATTCAAGTATGTAAATAAAATACAGAAATGAGCATTTTACTTATTTTTCATTTGTTTTCAATGAACGAGAAAATAATTTTGGTAATAACAGGAAAGGTTTATGTATTTGTTTCACCAAAATAATCACTGATGTCACTTAAAAACCTCTGTATTTCCCAGGTTCTGTGACAACCGGTCACTAAACGACTGGGACTCAAAGTGCTAAATAATTTTATGTAGAGTTTTTAAAATACTTTTAGTATTCGTGTAATTTTGCCTTAAAGCGTGTAAATTGTTGTGTCCCATTAGTTTGGCATATGAGAATGAGTTGTGGGCGTGTGCCGAGGCATTAGAATGAAACAATGATCAAGACGCAATGCAATAGCCGAAGCTTTGACGTTCAAACACGAATCGAAGCAAATAATATTGTTTGTAATTCATAAAACTTATTGCAAAGATAGAAAAGGGTACACTAAATTCAATGGCAGGAAAACATTTTCATTAAAACTTTGGGTTTTCACACTTTGTTTCCTTACTACTTTTCAACAGATGGCAAAAGGATTAGTTAGTTAGAAGTTGCAATATTATGATACTGCGTTCTCGTTGCCGTTGAATAAGAGAAAGTAGGTGCAGTTTTATCTCTACTAGTTAGGATAATTACACGTAGTGATTAGATTTGCTTGTACAGTCGAATGAAATCATTAGCAACAACACTTGAATGTTTGTGAAGGGTGACTAACTTTCAGTGAGACAAAGTTCGTTGACGGACAGGAGGAAATGCCCCTCCCCTTCTCGAGGTCTTATCTTTTGCGGCGAGACCTTGGCCTCGTAGCTCAAGCTTAGTTCCGGGGCTGCACCATGTTGCGTGTAAGGTTGCGCTGGTATGCGCACCCTTTCCGCATTACGTCATGAGTGCACGCTGTAAAGGAGCGGCTGTGATTACAATATTGCAACCAAAGATGGAGGAGTAAGCCTTACGCAACTAAATCCAGCAGTTGGCAAACTCATCAAATGAAAATAAAGAGAGCATTTGATAAATCACATCTTAATAACACTAAACTTGCAGTTTAGTGTTATTGCCGCAGAAATCTTGTGTAAATCCGTACGGATAGGTTAGTAGTTAGTTATAGTGGTGTGAAAACAGCACGTACTTTCTCACCCGTATTTTCACTTGAAATTACGCGAAAAGTACTACAATTTTCAAAAAATTGTACAAAACTTTATTTAAAAATCTTTCTTTAAGAAACAGATTTCATCAATGAAAAATATCTACCTTCATAATTGTAATTGTAGGAAGACGCTAATTTGTTTTCCTTTTGCAAATTTCGAAAAAAAAAAACGGATTTTCTACAAACGTGAGACCTGAATAATTCTGTTAAACGTCCGTCACGCTATTCAATAACAAAATTTAATCAAAAACGATGAAGATATTTTTTTAGAATTTGGAATATGTCCCAGGGACGTCTTTTAAAGTTCCCCAAAATTAAAATTTCGATTTCAAATTCAAGGGACATAAACCTGATCGTCTGGGGAATATCAATTTTGGAGAAAATCGGCGTAACGGTTCAGACGCTAGAGTTATTCACACACGGACGAACGGATAAGCAGACAGGCAGAAAATTTTTTTCCGTCAATGGATTTTTCGGTATCAGGGACCCACAAAACATGTATTCTGGCTACACCACTTGTTAGAGGATATTTTTCTAAATTTAGCAACTGGATTTATCCACTTGTTCGTTACCACGATTCAGCAATAAGTTTTTTTCTGCCGAAAATTCGCAGTTTTTTCGCGCAGCATTACATAACATTCTCTCTACTCCGTAGCGAGAAAGTAAAAAAGATGATATCTTCCGCAATTAAAAAATGTGTTTAATGTAAGTGCAGGGCACGCCTACATGTTTCATGGGAGCACTGAGATTGAAGTAAACACTTCGATACATGTATGGGTAGCCTGCATTTAGTGTAATATTTTTTCCTAGGGCTTTTATCCAGCCAACGCTAACCTTTTACGTCCCGATAGGACGCATATTCGATCATACCCTAGATACTAATACACTCGCGGGCTTCTCTGATACGGGATCAGCAGAACGCGAGGCTCTCCCAGACAATACGTGCATAAGAGACAAGGATCAAACAACCATGCCCAAGGCGAGACTCGAAACCGCGACCCTTCGGACCGAAGCGCTGAATCGGGAGACGCCGCCTCGGCTATCCAGGTCGGCTTCAGTGTAAATACTTATTTATTTGCGGAACGATAACTTCTTTTTCAACTATCTTAATAAGAAAATATTTGCTTTGACATGTAAGCACTGTGAACTGCATTGACAAATTTCATGTTTCAAGTAAAGAACACGAAGCACACATACATACAGTTACCAGAAATGCAAACACTGACACATTCAATAATATACAAATGTGTAGATTGTATACTAATAGTAAAACAAAATTATTCATCTCTAAAACTACCTGTTACAGAAGTCATGGGTTGGTGATTTACAATGCTGTTGGTAACCTACATGATTAAGGACAAAAACAATTCATTTTTTGACACTTTCATTTCACATTAATACGTACCTGAATGAAAAATTAAAAGTTAAACATTTCACGGAATATCAATTCTTGGATAATACGAGAAATTAGAACATAATGAAAAAGAAAATGAATTCGTTATTTTAATTCTAAACATTATAACGGCTCTCATGAAACAATACATATAATTGTTAAGAAAAATCATAATGCACGCTAAAAACCTGAAATACGAATCATCTTTTGAATTGAAATGATAAAATCCAAGCAATGTGGAATATAGAAAAAACAACACATCAGATAGAAACCTTTTAAAGAATGATGTTCAAGGATAATGATAGAGAAGAAGTGACGATCAGGCAATGGCGGCTTGTCTCTTCAAGCAATGTTTTCCGAGTGTTGGGGTTGATGTAACGAAAGATCTAGAGCCAAAAAATTCAACATGAGATGTTTTCAAAAAAATTTACACGATGTTTGTTTTCGAAAGTTCTCTGTTTTCAATACTCAAAGCATTCGGTATATAAAAAAATTAGTCAGCCAGTTTACGTGAATTTCCGGTTTGTTTGTTAGGGACGTGTGAGGATGTCATTATAACCCATTAACTCATATTTAATGCATCATTATGCACTGAATTATATCCAGATATCATCAAAACCACTACAAAAATGAAATTCAGAATCATCGGTCAATTTCGTTATTTTTTGTTACTTCAAAAATATTAAAGAGATTTTTCTATGGACGAATGGAATTTTCTTCATCAATAACGAATCGTTTTCAGATTGACAAATTGGATTAAATTATAAAATCTGAATGTACGGAAACACTACTTTTTCTTTCTATGGCATTCTCAGTATTGCTCTAATATTTAAGTATCAGTATCTCAGTATTACTCTAAAGTATTTTTTAAATTTATTTTCTTCCCTTCGACTTTCGTTTTTCGGGGATTTTGATGGGTACAATGTTACATACAATGAATTTACTTGGCAAATTTCAGACAAATGCGGGTCTCGGCATCTTCACTATATATAAAATTTCTTATTTGTATAACTTGGCTAAGGAAAGCTCGCATTTATTGTGTGGAAGTGGAGGGAGGGTGTTTCTGGAAAAAAGGAGCAAATGATTTTATGAATTACGATGAACGAAAGAGATCTTTGGGGAATCTGGATCTAATACGTGAAGGATAATTTGCATTTCGACCCTGATTGAATATTGGAGCATGCTGGGAGGAGAGAGTATTATTTTTTAGAGGTTTGTGAGATGAATTCTGAGGGGAGAGGTACTTGAAGCTCTCGATGGATTTGTGAATTAGAAATTAACCATGAGGCTTTCAAGGTTTATTTTAGATATTAGATATGGATTGTCTGTTAAATGGCTAGGTTGGTTGGTGCTATTGTGACGTACTAGGATGAAAAAACACAGACGACTGCTCTGATTGATATTTACAATATATTTACAGTATATTTACAGTTAATGTACAAAGATTACAATACAAAAAACTAACCCCTTGGCAACCTTTCAGTTCTCTTAGCCGAAACCCCATGACGTCCCTAGGCCTCGCCCAGAACCACTGCTTCGAAAGCAGCAAAAAGCAACGCGAGGTGCGAAGCTGTCGGACATAGAGTCCCGTAACTATACCAGTTACATGGCCTGTCGCCAAACCGATCTTCGACCCGAAGATCACGTGCAATGAATGCACTGGAGATACTCTCGTCTTTCGACACCCAGCGTATCCCCGAGGCGCCTGTCGGTGCGGCCTATATATCCGTTGGGCCTGCCCCCACCCTACAAGCAGCGGGCGTCATACGGCTGCTGGCCAGCCCTTCCAGGGCTGCAACCGACATCTCTTAGCCTCGCATCCGCGCGCGTCCCTTTCAGGAATTTCAGCCTGGATTCCTACGGGTTTTCCAGCCGGCGCGGCGAGGCGCCGTCGCCTTTCACACCCCCACTTAGCATCCGGCTTAGAGCGGGTTTCCCCGAAGCGTCCCGGCGCGTCCCGGCGCGGCCCGGCGCGGCCCGACGCCGCGGCGCCGAACCACGCGACGCTACAGACCCTCCCATGCCGGGGGGTGAGAATTTTTTCGCGCAAAATATGCCCAGGAAAAATTCTGCTAAGTTACCTGGTCGTGAGACCTCTACATCCAAATTTTTTCATGAACATGAACATAATTATACCAGAATATTAAACCTATTTAATCGAAATGTGTGAAATAAATCTCTGGGCTGTCCCCATCCCTTTTCACCTAAGCTGTGTTGCCATTTACATTTAAACCTTACTCCTATATACATACATAAGTATTCTTGACGCATCTTGAATTACATATGATCCTGAAATACAAACATTTACTTTTACATTGAAAATTACATAATAATTCTTGAGCATCTTGCATTACATGAAATCCTGAAATATAAAATAAAATTTTTTTAATAATTCTTGACGCATCTTGCATTACATGGAATTTCACCGACATTTATACATGTCATGAACGTGCGTGTTCCTATTCTCGCCGGTGGATCAATTCACATCATCAAACATGCGACTAAGCGCATCTGCATTAACATTTTCTGGGCCCTTTTGTGCCTGATGCGTAAATCGAGGTGCTGGATTAAAAGAGACCAGCGTAATAATCTGGGGTTTTTGCCGGCCGTATTACTGCAACCAGACCAACGGATTGTGGTCGGTTTCGACCTGAATTGTGGCCTGCCCGTCGAGATAAATCTTAAGTTTATCCAACCCCAAATCAGCGCTAAACACTCTAGTTCTGTGGTGCCATATTAATTTCGCATCATTTAATTTACGGCTTAGAAAACGCCTGGTTGTTCTACTCCCTCGTCATTTACTTGGTAGAGAACCACGCCTAAGCCTCTCCGAGAAGCATCTGCCTGAACTCGAAATTCCTTGGTATAATCAGGTGCATATACCGCTGTTTTCTCACTGAGAGCTTGTCGCAGCTCATTGTAAGATGTTTCACATGCCTCTGTCCAGACGATTTTACCTTGGCGCTCGCGTCCTCGCAGCGCATCAGTAACGCTGCCGCTTTCTCCGCAAACCCTGGTATCAAACGTCGATAGATCCTACCAGACCGAGCAAAGAACGCACTTGTTTCTTTGACTCTGGTCTGGGAAAGTTCTGATTGCTTGTATCTTGGCTTCGGCCGGCCGCAATTTCCCGTTACCGACTACGTACCCAAGATATTTTACGTTAGCCCGCGCAAACAAACACTTGCGCGTCTGCACTGTCAATTTGGCGGATTTTAATATGCGAAAGACCGTATCGAGGTGTCGAATGTGTTCTTGCCAAGTGTTACTGAAAACCGCGATGTCATCAAGGTACGGTACCGCAATTCTTGGCATTTATTCAATAAGGTGCCCATAATACGACAACATTGATAGGGACCGTTCTTTATTCCGAAAGGTAATCTAAGCGGCCGGTACGTGCCGAAACTGGTCACGAACGCCGAATACCTTTGCGCCCTTTCCGTAAGACCGATCTGCCAAAAACATTTGCAAAGTTCCAGTACACTTATAATTTTTGCTGCAGCTACCTGTTCCATCCGTTCTTCGAGATTGGGTAACGGAAAGTATTCGGTCTTAATAATTTCGTTGAGGCGCCTATAATCGATACAGGGCCGTGGTTTCTGCCCGGTGCTTCAACCAATATCATGGAGACGTATAATCACTCTCCGCCTCCACAATGATGTTGTCGCGAAGCATTCTATCGATTTCTTCCGTAATATTTTAGCCTGCCTCGGCGATGTACGGTAGGGTACGCTTCGAACCACTTTGCTGGTATCAGTTAACTCGATATCCATGGTAGTGATATCTGTCAATCCGGTTTCTACTAAATATAGAACTGTACTTACAAATGACCGTTTTCAGAGCGTTGCGAAACTCAGGTTCGACCTCAGTCCCGCTCAGCATTTCTTCCGCGTCAAAGTCGCAACAATCCAATTTAAGCGCATAGCGATCTAGCGCGTCTTCGTCACCTGCGTCTGTCACAGACGTAGAACTAAGCACATTCAAGTACTCTGTCCGCTGGTGGTATCTTTTAAGCATATTAATGTGATAGACGCGGGTTCCTTCCGCCCCGGCATCTGGACCACATAGTTATGCTCCGAAATTTTCTCGCGAATCTCGCCCGGCCCTATCCACTGAACCGCGAGCTTCCGCGTCCTGTTAGGTGCAGAGCCAACACCTTAGCGCCTATCTCGAAGTACGTGAGACCGCCTTCCGGTCATACCACACTTTACGTTTCTGTTGTTCTTCAGCCATTCTATTGTGAGCTAGGTCGCGGAGCGTTTCAAACGATTGATTAATTTGAATACATGCTCAACTACAGAACTTTCTTCACCTTCCGCAGTTCCGCAAGCCTTTCATAAAGAAGTGTCATGGGGTACGGAGATTCTTCCGTACACCAATTCGGCTGGAGAAAACCTAATGATTCGTGCACACTCGTGCGCAACGCGAACATAATAGCGGGAAGTTGGCATTCCTAATCCGTCCCTGCTTCCAAACACAGAACCTTCATAAGCCGGTTCATAGTTCGATGCATTCTTTCGACTGCGTTTGATTGAGGTGATACGGCGAACTTCTCACCAGTTTAATGCCAAACCGCTCGGCGAATTCCGCTGTCAAAGCACTTGTAAGCAGGTGCCCTGGTCGGTTTGCAATTCGCGGAAATCCTATTCTACTGAATAATTCTAATAATGCTTCAATTACAGTGACCAAAGTTAGGTCCGTATCGGAATAGCCTCGGATACTTCGTGGCTAAACACATCGCCGTTAAAATAAACTTGTTTCCGGTGACCGATTCTGAAATGGGCCACACGCGTCGACATTCACTTTTCGAATGCCTCGCCCGTTATAGGAACAATTTTTAAAGGCGCGCAAGTTTTTCGCCGCCGTTTCCTACTCGCTGGCAACTGTCGCAACTACGCACATAGTTTTCAATATCCTTATAACAATTGGCCAGAAGAAATTTGGCCATGGCATCTTTGCTTTTGTGACCTCTAAATGGCCGTGAGCAACTTCATGACAAAGTTTTAAGATCGTGCCACGATACACCCGCGGTATTACTAACATAGAGAACTGCTCTCCGCGCTTACTATGCCGGACACGAAACAATAGGCCGTTTTTCATAACATAATCGTGCCGATCCGTCTCGGTCCTTCCGCACGCTCAATCAACGGCGCGAGCTCCTTGTCTTGTCTCTGAGCCGTTTCAAATTCGGTGGGGTCCAATCGAGCCAAAGCAATGCTACCGAAATCTAATTCAGATTCCTGATCGTCTGATTCCGAGTTGCCCGGGGCGTCGACCTCGCCTGACCAACTCTATTTTCATCCTCGGTTTCCTCCGAAACGCTTACCTGGAACGCGTCCGGCCCACGGTCGGTTCCCTTACTCTCGTCTATTGTCTGAGGCGCTTCGTCTGCCGCATTGTTCGCACCCCGGGGCCCCTCCGCCCTTTCGCGCTCAGCAACTGCTTGCGCCCTAGTCCGTACAGCGCAGATAGGCTGTGGTTCTAAGAAACCTTGCTTTATCTCCTTCAAAATCGTAGCAGAACGATTACTAAAATGTAATAAGGCAAGTCGCAGTTCTTGGCGACTGCGGCTTCTGTAACAAGAGTACCGAATGGCCCTACTATCTCTACCTTGGCTACCGGTAGATTTTTCGGCGCTTCGTCCAGGGGCTGCTGAACCCATACGGACTCGCCGGTGTATTGTGTCGGCGTGACGTGCTTTGCATTGATGACGTCAATCGTCGCACCGTATCACGGAGACAGGTGACTGTTTCGCCGCAAATTTTGGCAAGAAATGTGTGGAGACAATAACTCTGGCGCACTAGCGTCGGCCACGTGACACATCTTCTCGCTAGGTTTATTGTTATATTGAGGACAATATCTTTTATGTGACCTGGTTTTACATAGTAACACGTCCGTTCTTGCGGCTTTTCGAACTCCGCGTTACTAGCTACCTTCGGCACTGCAGTTTTGGAAGTGGACGGCGCGCTTTCCGTCACCTTCGGCCATTTCCGTTCGCCTGCGTGCTCTTTATTGCCGAACCGCGAGAATTCCTTCTTATATCCGCTAGCCCGGTTGTTTTCGTAGGTGTCCAGCCTTCGTGCCAAATCTTGGACGCAGAAACCTCACCCACACATCAATGAAATGGTCACGCATAACCGCCGGCACCTTCCGCTTCATCTGGTCTGTTACAATGAGATCTAGCAATTGCTCAAATGTTTCTACCTTTAAACCTGAGATCCATTTTTACAATAACTAGCTAATTCACGTGCATAGACGTTCCAAGTGGTCTTTGCACCTTTACGTGACTACAAAACATCTGACGGCACTTTTCCGCCGTAAACTTGAACATATCTAATAGTTGTTCTTTAATTAGGTCATAATCTTGATCCGGTGTATCGGATCCTACTACGAGCCAGTTGTTCACCTCATTAGAAGTAAACCATTAAATGGCTTACCCATTCGACCGGCGCAATGCCAAGCTGGCGAGCATGCGCCTCGAAAACACTTAAGAACAACGTAATATCGTCGCCTTCGCCTTTAAATTTGTCCATGACTTGGCTGATACGAATATTAGTTCGATTTCCCGTGTCGCTACTACCTATGGATACACGCGTGGGAGCCTGATTCGTTAGTTTAAGCTTTCAAGTTCAAATTGCGTTCTTCGCGTATTCTTTCCTGCTCGCGTATTCTTTCCTGCTCGCGTATTCTTTCCTGCCTCTCTTCGCGTATTCTTTCCTGCTCGCGTATTTCTGCGACCTGTTCTTTTCTTGGTCAGCGAGTTGTTTCACGAATGATTCCTCGTACTGCTCGCTTTCCGTAATGATCGATTTAAGTTTAACCACGGTCTCGTTCCTTCTAATGTTTCCATCTCCATCGCGACCCTAACAAGCACCTCTTTCCTATAACCCGCTAAGAAGCCATTTTGCCTGAATTGATCCCCGGCCAGAACAAAAACACACTTACGTTCAGTTGACCTCGTGTCGCGTGAGCGCCTTCTGATCCGGTTTTCTGGCCTCCTTCCTTCCTCTCGTCCGGGATGTCTCCTTCCAGTGGTACCAATGTCAGCTCGTTCCAGTACCAATATCGGCTGCTCCAGTTCCAGTACCAATATCAGCTCGTTCCAGTACCAGTTCCAAGTTTTAGAAAAGAAAGGTTCCGAGTCGGATTGTACCGCCCTGAAACTACCGTACCGAAACACCGCACTTTCGGTTCTCGTGGCGTGCGCGATGCCGCGGCGCCATTGTATTTACGACGCGTGTGCACGTTTAACTGCGTACACTGTCCTTACGCGTGCTGTTCTGATTAATCAGCGCACCGATGACTCTGATGCCGCACTGATGTCCCCGCGGACTGCTGCAGACTTCGCGTTCCCGTTCGTTGCGAACGTAGTAACTGCTTCCACTAAGCTGATTGATAGACGTGAGTCTTTGATCTGTTGTAACCAATTATTAACTGCAATTGGCACAACCACCCGGTGTGAGTTCTAAACACCACTGCAACCAATTTTGAACTACAATTGCAACAATTGGCGCAGGCACTCGACGTGAGTTTTCGATAACCGCTGCCACCAGTTTTAGAAAAAAAATGGCAGGAATGATGCGGCGCCCGACGTGAGTTTTCGATAACCGCTGCCACCAGTTTTAAAAAAAAATGGCAGGAATTGGTGCGGGCACCCCGACGTGAGTTTACAATAACCGCTGCCACCAGTTTTAGAAAAGAAAGTGGCAGGAATTGGTGCGGGCACCCCGACGTGAGTTTACGATAACCGCTGCCACCAGTTTTAGAGAAGAAAGGTTCCGAGTCTGTGACGTACTAGGATGAAAAACACAGACGACTGCTCTGATTGATATTTACAATATATTTACAGTATATTTACAGTTAATGTACAAAGATTACAATACAAAAAACTAACCCCTTGGCAACCTTTCAGTTCTCTTAGCCGCGAAACCCCGCGACCGTCCCTAGGCCTCGCCCAGAACCACTGCTTCGACAACAGCAAAAGCAACGCGAGGTGCGAAGCTGTCGGACATAGAGTCCCGTAACTATACCAGTTACATGGCCTGTCGCCAAACCGATCTTCGACCCGAAGATCACGTGCAATGAATGCACTGGAGATACCTCTCGTCTTTCGACACCCAGCGTATCCCCCGAGGCGCCTGTCGGTGCGGCCTTATATATCCGTTGGGCTCGCCCCCACCCTACAAGCAGCGGGCGTCATACGGCTCGCTGGCCAGCCCTTCCAGGGCTGCCACCGACCTCTCTTAGCCTCGCCTCCGCGCGCGTCCCCTTCCGGGAATTTCCAGCCTGGATTCTCCCGGGTTTTCCAGCCGGCGCGGCGAGGCGCCATCGCCTTTCACACCCCCACTTAGCATCCGGCTTAGAGCGGGTTTCCCCGAAGCGTCCCGGCGCGTCCCGGCGCGGCCCGGCGCGGCCCGACGCCGCGGCGCCGAACCACGCGACGCTACACTATGTTGTGCCTTAATGGACTAGCTAATGTCATTGGGTTATTATCGCTTTATAGATGAGCAGCCCAGTTTCTATTCTAAGGTTGGAAGTTTTTTTGATAAACGGGTGTAGTTTTAAAACTTTTTTAAACGTGTCTTATGGACTGTCCATAGAATGTTCGGCTTCCAAATTAGCATTTTGTCCAGTAAGTCATCTCCTAGGTATTTGGCTGGAGAAGAATGAGAATGCCAGGGGACATTGGTGTTATTTATTTGTGTGTAGGGACGGGGAGACGTCTGAGTGTGAATATTTTGGATTATTATTTTAAGGGGTTAATTTCAATTCTCCATTTTTGGTTCAGCTCGTATACTGTAAACGTAGGATTGTTTGTAATTAAGTGTAATGTAATAAGTTGATATCAACATTAAAGCAGAATATTGTCTATCGTATCTCAGTTACTATCTCATTTACTTAGAATTTATATATATATATATAATATATATATATATATATATATATATATATATATATTAAATATATATATATATTTTTCTCTACTTCAGGCTACAATATAAAGAAGAAAAGTTTCAAATTTCAAAAAGAACATAGAATACGAAGTTATAGAGATAAATGAATCAATAATAATAAACATTTTATTGTAACGAAACACAGCACTCGTTATAAAATAACAATTATTTAATTTTCCCCTGTCGGGGCAGCCACACGTAGACATTACACACTGTTCAGTTGTAAGCGAACTTGAACTTGGCAGTTATCGCCGTCAGATCGCACTGCTGAAAAACTACTGTAGATAACATGAGATGCCCTATGTGGACAGCAGGGTTTCTAGGACTCGACTCATTGATAAAGTTTGTGGTACCTTCAATTTCTAAAAGTTGTCGCTTCATCAATTGATCAAAATGAAGCACTCGCCAAATTATTTGTAGATGTTACAAAAGAATTTGACATAATTTACCATCACATTACACTTTCAAAATTATCTCCATATGGCATTCACGGTATTTCCTTAAACTCAAAATAATTGTAGCTTCTTAAACAACGACCTTAGGGAGGGAAAATACCGAACTGGAATAAATGAATATTATTTGTTTACCTGTCTGATTCATTTCCAATTCCACAAGAGGTTCAGCAATGGTTCGGTTTTAAGCCATATTTTCTTCATAATATACATACGCAACATCGCCTCATCAATTCGAAACTGAAGAATCGTTCTTTGCTGATGATATAAATCTTCCTTGCAAATAATAATTAAAAAGTAAATAGTCAATGTAAGATGTTTCCAAATTTGTTTCGTAAAAACAAATTAATTGTAAACGATGGGAAAAAAGTTTCAATGCAGTTTTCCATTTCAAATAAATAATTGTATACTGCTTTGAAATGAGTTCAATTCAGTCAAACCTTAAAAAAAGTTCATTTAAATGAATTAAACGCAAAATTATTCTACGTATCCCCACATTATTCAAATTCAGCCTCCATTATGGTTGTTGTGTATATTTCGCGAATGTTTTACATTCCCGCCTGGGATGCGACATAATATTTTGCGTAAACACGCCGTAGCTCCCAGACTTTTAGATTGAGAAAAATTATCGTACGAATCATAAGAAAATCCCACCCAGGTGATTCCTGTAAGTCTCTCTTTATTACGCTCGGAATTCAACCATTGGTTTCCAAATTATTGATGTTTGTCAAAAATGACTTTTTTAGTAGGAACACATGTGCAGCAAATACAGATATCTATAACATTCGCTATAGTAATTATATTCATCATGTGTCTCTACCAACAGCTCACTTTAAAAAATATATCGCCTAGAATTCATGTACTACATTATTTTTCAACGCACTGCCAGATGACATTAAACTATTAAAATATTTGGGTGTCTCAATTCAGACAAACCAGCATTGAAACATCCATTTATATGAATTGAAGATGTAATTAATTTCATTACGTTTCACGAACAGACTTCCTCACAATTCAGTCAGCCTTTGTGCCGCTCGTGTTTAGTATTTTGCTATGTTGACTCCCGCTTGAGTTGGGGCATAACATTGGTGGGAAACACATTCTGCTGCTCCTGGAATTTAGATTACGGAGATCTGTACGAATAATAAGCATAGCCCACTCATGTCATTCTTATCTCTCTATATTAAGATGGGGATTGTACCATTGCCTTGCGTCTTTATTTACGACTGTCGTTTTCGTCAAATATGGTGTACTTAAGAGTGCAAATATATGGTTAGTCAATACAGATGTTTATTTATATAACATTCGCCATATTAATCATATTCATCAGGTGTAAGTTTCAAGAACTCTCTATAAAACAGTCATTAGTTAAAATTCATTCAAACATTCTACAATACATTCATTTGCCTGATGACATTATACCATCAAAATCAAGACAATAATCCCACGTAAAATACTTCATTATTTAAGTGTTTGTGTCTGTTCGTTTTCACTTTGATATACGTTTAGTTTTGGCCCTTCAATTTTAGAACAGACCTTCATCAACTATTGGAGATAGGTGTATATGTGTGTCTGTATACCAACGAACGTATTTATAAAATATTTTCTACTGCTTAAATATCGCTAACTTCCTAATTTCGTAATTTTTGTTGTGTAACTACAATTAGAGACTATACTGAGCATCAAAGAATAAAGTAATATTGATTTTAACAACAATGTTTAATGTATTAGCTGCCATTTCGACTCTATTAATATGCCTCAAGCAAATATTGTACCACAGCTTCTTGGTCAATGACCCAATATCTATTAGGTTTTTTGTCCAGTTTCTCTGATTGTTTGAGCAAATGTTCAGATTGATCCTTATTTTTCTTCTAGACACGAAAGTATCTTCACTATCTGTGCACCTGGACCTAAGGGGGAGAACAGTTATTCAAATAATCGTTCTTATTCTCTCGGTAAAATGTCAATTTTTCATATAAGGCAAGGAATAAGGCAAAATCTGTAGCGCTTTTGAGTGAAATAGTTTTATTGCATGTGAGCGAATTTGTTGTTATTTCTTCTCCGAATCGGTCGTTTGTACCTGTATTCGTTATTCAACTTTTATGTATTTGAGCTAGGTAGGAATCCCAGAATGTACACAGTGTGCACTTGTCCCCATGGTACATCGCACACAATTGTTTATTTGGCGTTAAATAAATAATGAAAGTGAACACAAACTGCTGTAGCTCTGTTGTAAACCGAGACATGTAGTATGGTTGACCGAATCGAAACGGTAATGCTAAGGATAATGTGAATGTTAAGTGGCTTGATCTTGTAAAAATATAGGGGAATGACCCTACGAAGTTATTAAATAAAATAATCGAAAATAATGAAATAAACATGAATGATATTCCTATATTTTTGTTTCCAATCAATAAGGTTTTAAATTCATTATATAATTTATTAATTAATAAATTTCATATTAATGGTTTTCGATTAGGAATTAATCAGTAAGAAGATGGTAAAATTAATAATCCTTGTATCCACTATAGTGTACTGCGGATCCGTAATCCTCCAGTAAAGTTTTTCTATGAAATTGTGTTTCCTTTTTATTTACTACTAAAGGAAACATACTTTGTGGTGCTCATGGTAGAAGAATTGGAAGAGCCATTGTCTCATAAAACTTGATTGTTGAGTCTTGCCGTTTTCAGAGTTCAACTTGGATATGGCTTAGGTTAGGGATCCCAAAATTAAGAAAACGTGGCCAGAACACAATTCTCCCCGTAGCAAGTCACACACAGTTTTTTACTATTTTTGACGTGAAATAAATTAAAAAGTAAAAGCAAATAAAACATAAAATAGCCTTCCTCTTTGTTGAAGTATGTCAACTGGTCACAACTCGGTTATCTTTCTCATTTACCTCACTTGTCTATTGTTTCTATGTGTATTACACACATACGTTTGTTTTAAGATTTCCTTCGTTGACGATTTTGCAAAAAAACAATTTTGTCCAAAAAGATCATGCTCTCAATTAGTTTTTCAAAATATACCAAGAGAGAATATTATAGTGATAATAATTTATTACTGCAAATGAGCGTACGATCGGTGACAGTTAATCAACAGAAAAAGTACAACAATAAATAATAAAATTGTAGAGATGGGAATAACATAAAAGAGTACATAATTAGAAATGTTACACATTACAGCATATTGTATATCTTTGTTATTACTACTTACTTCATTAAAGATAAAATGTAGACGGATCGAAGTTGTGGAGACTTATGTTAGAAAATTTATGCGTATGGCGAGTAATATTATTAATGTAATTAAAAGACGTGCAATAATATTGAACTCTAGAATGAAGCGTAAAACTATTACAAATTATCACTCTTGGGGAAAAAAAGAACGCGGGACAGCGAAAGAACATAGATATGGTAGTAGTGCCCCTATTTATTCATTCAAATAAGAATAAATAATGTACTTCTAGCGTACAAGAACTCAAGACCGTATTCAGACCTCCTTTTTCTTCTGGCTACCTCGCAAGGTTATATTCAAACACAACATGACTTGAGTGCAACAATGATATATTATTATGGATCTCGAATCAAAAATTAAACGTGCCCTTTGTGTTTATACAACAGATAATTGTTTGGTCTTTTTCATCAAATGTTAAATGTTCAAATAATGCAAATTATTATTTTATATTATTATAGAAGTTCCTGAAATTTGTCTCCCAGGCAAGCCTGCAGAATGTTTTGGTAGCCATGAGTGTAATTTTCTGGAGACGGTAACCAGATCTTTGCGTTGCAACTTAGGGTGACGTGTTTCCACGAGGGGAGGCATAATTACGTAGAGAAAGTGCCGTAAAATTTCACACAAAAGAAACGAGTTGTTTATAATAGCGCAGAAGAATTTCTGTAAAATAATGAAACCCCCACAGATAAAATATTATTATAATTTACAAATTAACTTTGTTTATTGTAGACTCATAGTGTAATTTATAGAGTTTATTACGTCTACTCATTAGGTGCAAGGTGCTTAAGTCCTGTGTGCTTGCTGCAAGGATAATTCTTACATATTATGTGTATAAATATATTTTAAAAAGTTAAAGGAGGTGAAGTAAAATGCATCTACTTAGGCATTTTGGGTGAATATTGATATGAAATTTCTTCCTTTCCCAGTTAGAAATCGCCTCCTCTCTCTTCTTCTCTTCTCCCTCGTTTCTTAATATTTTATTCACTCTGTATGAAGTAAGTGTACAGGCCATAGATGCTCTCAGAAGTCATGCTTGTCTTTGATATTACGAATAGAAAAGGTATATTAAAATTCTTTCATTTTTACTTTCTCATCCCTATTTTGTAAGAAGGTAAAATATTGTAATCATGCTCCGGAATAGAGCGAATACTCGAGAGGAAAAATGTATTACCGAATTCTGGTTACAAAAAATTACATAAATGTAGGTTTTATACTTAATAAAACACTTCTCCTAACACGTTGTGTAGTCAGAATCCATATTTCGTAGGACCTTGATAGCGAAAAATCGATTGACGGCAACACGCTTGCCTGTCTGCCCGCCCGTCCGTGTGCGGTCAACGCTAGCGCCTAAACCCTTTAGATTTTCTCCAAAATTGATATTCCTCGATCGATGTAAATAATTTTGAGTCCCTTCAAGTTTGAAACGGATATTTTGGAGGGTACAGTACATGAAGCCTGAAACCATTTTCAGAATTTTCTCGGAAATGGATCTAAATGTTAGAATTAAACTTTGTTCTCGGGGTAGTTTACAAAACGCTCATTAAAATGGGACAAGTCTCATTTTCCTTGAATTCCCGGATTTTTGAAATTTGCAAATTTGAAATTTCACGTCATCCTACAACTACAAGAGAGATATTTCTTAATGAAATGTATTTTTAAACCATTTTTTAAAATAAGATCATCGAAAATTTTTCGAAAATGTTAGCAGTACTTGCGTAATTTTGCGTACAATACAGGTAATTTTAAAATAAGTATTTTCTCAAGAACGCCTCCAAATTGTTTCTTTAAATTTTCTCCTTGTATGTTTATTAAAGATAGCAAACAATTGTGCTAGTCTCATTTGTATAGCCATGTATAGTGTTGTATAGCATCATGTATATCTCATTTGTATTTGTATAGTGTTGTATAGCGGTAAATCGCGTGGCGCCTTAACTCAATGGACTTAATTTTGCGTCTCGGCGCGGAAAAAAATCTGCTGATTGTGAAGGCTTTTGTAGATTCATGAAGTAAAATATTGCATAGCCGTTAAAAGGAAGGCGAGAAAACATCTACTGTTGTAGAACGTCTAGATTTTTATCATAAGAGGAAATGTCACTAAAAAATGGCACAGGTCTAATTTTGGATAAGATATCTGAATTTTCGGAAAAAGAAAGTTCCTATTTTTATCAGCTTTTCCCAACAACTTATATGTTGAAGATGCTAGCAAACATTTAAAGAAAAAATAATACTCTTTGATAAAATAATTGTGTGAAAAGTTTCTATATTTTACGCAAAATTACGCAAAAAGTACTAACATTTTTAAATAGTTGTACATTAATTTATTTCATGATCTATCTTTGATCAACATATTCTATTAAGAAGCAAAAACCTATCTTTTAAATAATATTTACGAGTTCTTTTCGCTATCCGAATACAAATTTTAATAGAAAAATCGCGGCCATTTATAAGAAAAGTTTACAATAATGAGAACACTAAAATATTATAATATTCGTTTAAAACTCGCAACACAATGACTTCATTCAGGTCGATCGAGAAATACCTATTTTAGAGAAATTCATTGGAACGATGGGCAGACACATTTTGCCTTCAATCGATTTTTCGATATCAAGAACCCACAAAACGTGGATACCGACTACACAAGGTTTTAGAGGTAGTAATTTACTATATAAACAAGAACAAGATTTTAGATGTAGTATTTGGCGTACATTTGAGGTACATTAGTACATTATTTTGCGGGTATTACCTGTAGTGATCTTTTGATACCGATTCCTGCTGAATACGATTTCTACGACGTGAGTTGTAATTATGGATTTATGTATAGCATGAAAATTTGTTCCATGCTAGAAGTGATCCCAATTTTAAGTATGTATATCAATTCATTTTTATATGTATTGTAAAAGAGAGTAAAAGATTAAAGGGAGCATTTTTTATAATTATGTATATTATGATAAAAATAGGCACATGTTATGTCTACAAATATCTAAATATTAAATACACCTCATTCCCAGACGTTCTTATTCCAGCCACTCACGCTGGTATCAATAGACCAATGATTTGCTCTACCATTTCTTTACCTCGTTTTTTGTTTTGTAATAAGGCAAACATTCTTATTAAAACAATGCTCATTTATTTTCTTGTTTCACAAAATGTATATTTGTGGAGTATCATTGTGATTAACTGTGGCGACATAATTTCTGCTGAGGGCGTGTCTCAAAATGTTGAGAATTGCCTGAGGCAAATGCTTTCTCGTAATTGCGTTTGTTCTGCGGAATAAATTCTGTTTGTACTGTTTTTGTATTTTTTTAAATGCGGTTCTCTCATAGAGTGTAAATTGCAACAAAATGTAAGCAATATAAACTTATTTTTTATTATCTGAAGCACAACTTAACATGTATTCATTTACAAAAGATCAAATACAGTTTAAAACAGTTTAACGTGCTTTGGGGAGAAGGCCAATCTGGGCACGATTTCATGAGCTCTGATATCTGTTTTAACTCATATAATACGCATTAAGTTGAAATATGGAGCAGCGAATGTTTTTGGCAAGAATTAATATGAAAATAGCTTCTGTGTAATAAAAACTTTTTGCAGAGGCAAATCAGGTTTAGATTTTTTTCTATTTTCCCATGATTTGCCGCGAGAAAATAGATAACGATTTAAATATAATTCTTAAAATATATATGTACCCCACAGAGCTGACGAAAACGTGCACCGAAGTGAAGCTACATTTATGTCCACAAGGATATAAAGGAGCCTTCTCAGCATTTTCTCAAAGAAAAATCTCATCGAGATAAGGGTTATTGTCCCAGAAATTGAGGCAAAATACATGCTACAGGCCTCTTTCAGAGTTACACAAAATAAATGGAAAATAAATTAAATATCATTGTTAAAATCCTTTTTTTATGCTGAGTATAGTACATATATAAATGTATACAATGTTACTTGTATTGTGAATGTAAATGACTAGAGAGAATTTTGAAGCAGAAAATATTTTGCTTGTCACTTAAACTTGTCTATAAAATAATGTAGAACATGTGTTGTAGGCGATTTTTTTCTAGTAAGCTGTTGAATACTACGTTAAATGTTATAGATATCTGTATGTGCTGAAAATATATTCCTAATTTTAAGTAAGTCTTTTTTGACAAAAATCAATGATTTGTAAACCAATTGGAATCATATGGGCGGGAGTTCCTTATGTTTCGTACAATTATTTTCTTCAATTTAAAAAACAGGGAGGGCGTGTTTCCCCAGAATATTATTTCGCATCCCAGGCGGGAATGTAGTACATTCGCGAAATATACACAACAAACATAATGAAGAATGAATTTTAATAATGTCTGAATACGTAGCATAATTTTGCATTTAATCCATTTAAATGAACGTCCCATCTGAGGTTTAACTGAATTGAACAGATTTGTTTCCTTAACAACAGTAAATTGCATATCGTTCACTTTAAAGCGCGTACAATTATTTATTTGAAATGGAAAAGTGTATTGAAACCGTTTTCCCTTCCTCTGCTATTAATTTGTTATTAAATTTTGAAACATCCTACATTGTACTTTTTACTTTTTCTTTATTACAAGGAAGATTCACATCATCAGCAAAGAACGATTCTTCAGTTTCGAATTAATAAGGCTATGTTGCTTATGTACAGTTTGATGAAATAGGCCTAAAACCGAACCATTGCTGAACCTCTTGTGAAATTGGAAATGAATCGGAAAGTTAAACAAATAATATTCCTTCTTTCCAGTACGGTATTTTCCTCCTTAAGGTCGTTGTTTAAGGAGCTACAAACATTATCAGTTTAGGACAATATCGTCTATACCATATAGAGATAATTTTGAAAATGTTATGTTATGGTAAATGATGTCAACTATTTTTGAAATTTCTAAAAATAGTTCAGTGAATGCTTCATTTTGATCCACTGATGAAGTGACATGTTTAAGAAATGAAAATTAGCGTTTCTGTACGTTTTGCTTTGGTACTGAAGGGGCGTTGGCTATGTGAAAACGATTCAAATTTTCTGAAAACCGTTTCCATTCGTATGTAGAAAATTTTCTCTAATATTTTTGAAGAAACTAAAAAAAATGGTGGATGATTTTAACTTTCATTTTTGTTGCCATTTCTGAAGAGCAGCTTAATCGTACCAGTTTGACAATATTTGGAAATGTTCCGGTTCTTAATAATTCATTAAATATGTGAATTAATGATATTATAATGGACGGTATCTAAATCTTAAACACACAATTCGAAAATTAATGTACACCGACAGAATACTAATTTTTCAGCTTAGCGATTAGTTTGCGAATTTCATAGGAAGAAGTTTCAGGAGCAGACATTGTATTGAAGAATATAGAGAAAACATCACTTGTTGAATTTTCTTGCTTCCCGTGTGGTAAACTCCAATTCTCGAAAATATTACTTGAAGTTACAGGACATTTTTGCCAGATCGTTCACTTCTCTATGATTTCCTATAAAACTACACCTACATCTACAAAATTTCTAGTGTTGTGTTTGTATTTTTTTACTTATTTCCAGATGGAGTTTTACATGTTACTGAGTTTTAAAATACCCTAATCGTGCTTTATGATTTTAACCTGCCACACTCATGTGTAAGTAACGTATCTGTATTATTGGGATGTTTTTCAGTTTTTTCTAGAACGTAAAAAGTGTCATATCAGATATTTCTTCGGCGTGAATGTGAAATTTACTTTCATTGTAAGTTGAAGATTAAAAGAGTTTATACATACATTCGGAATTATGTTTTATGGAATGTGGGTACCAAAGGAAATTTTTATACAACTCTTACAAATAATATTTCTGTAATTTTTTATTATGTACCCTGTTCATTTGAATATTCACTACATTTGAACAGCTGAGTCCAATCAAGTAATTTCCAATATTTTTCTCCTCTTTATTCTCTTTAGTGTGCCAAAATAATTGAATTGAATGTCTTGTGGGGTCTCAGGGTACAATGAGTGTTAAGTATTTTGAATTAAAGATCGCACTTGATGTAAATTTCTTTTACTGGATGATTCACGACAAAACAAAACTTTCCAATCCATACAATACAAACTAATGGGGCCACATCAGACCGTATATTTTGTATTTGTATTTTGTTAGTTACAATTGTTTCTTTAATTTTTTACAAAAGTTGCAAAACAGAGAGGAAGTATGTGATGTTGTAGAACAACTAGTTCAATTTCCTTTGGAGTTATCTAATGTGACTACACTGTCTTCATTTTCTCATTGGATTCCTCATTTAAAATTGTATAAAAATATTCAGAGTTAACTGCATATGAAAGGAGTCAATGATTTTTTATTTGCTAATCACGGTTTTATATTTGTAATACCCAACACGATTCCCACGTACGGTATATTCAGCGGTAAGTATTCTTCCCACGTACGGTATATTCAGCGGTATATTCTTTCTGGGATATCATTTTACCTTGTAATAATAGTAAGTCGATACTTAGAAATCATTCGCTTGAAAGAGAATAATTATCCCTTTTCGCGATAAACCAACGTCGCAAGAAAGCGTTCGTAATGCGTGCAAGCTATCTTTTTTTTATCATATCGGGGTTTGAGCATAGTCATTTGGTCAACACCCATGGCCATTGGTGCCTCCACGCTAGGTGAACTAGAGCAACACACATATACGCCCTTGCAGAAGCAGAGGTGGCGGAAAAAACCCGTCAGGCTCTGGGACAGAAACGATGCCCATGTTCAGATCTATAAATTCTCATTCCTGGAGTAGTTTCAAAATTTGGCAAACTAATTAATGTAGAATTCCTAATAAAAAATTAGAATTCAGGGGCACACCGATTGTTAATACATTGTGATTATATATGCGCTCTCCCTAATACGAGCCCCTTGATTTACAGCACTGTAGAGTGTTGTTGTGTATTGGAAACGTACTGAAATAATAATTCTGTACAAGAGGTTAGACCCATCAAGTGATATTCATCTTCACTTGTCAGGTAGTCAGCGATTAGTGCGAACAGTGAAAAGTTTTTGTTTTTTTTTCAACTACTTATTGTCAGTAACCTGATTTCGCTACTTCATCAGTAAGTCTTCTATTTCATTATTTTGAAGGAGATATTACAAGCTATTGATGTAGGGTAATGTAATTTATTTTACTTACAAAAAAATTACTTGTAAAAATTTTATTGGCATTTCGAACATAAATACGCTGTTGCCTAATCCGAGCCCCCCAAAGATTCCTAACGCGGGTCCCCGATTTTTCATCTTGTAAAATAAAAACAATTGAGGTAATTGACATTCCTTGTATCTTAGAAATCTAATAAAAGGAGCCTACCTTGAATCCTATCAGTTCGAGAGGGCAGGAAGAAGAAAGAGGTCAGGAGGCAATTTCAGAATTCAATCCCAGAGAATTCGAAAAAAGGTAGATTTAAGAAAATTCTGAAATTGAACAAAATGCAAAAGGAAGATTCCCCCTCCGGAAAGGAATCGAGCGACATGTCCTCTGGGTTTTTCGAATTGGACGTTTTACTAGTAATATCCCCCCCCCCCACGTGAAAAAGATGCAGAGTGCACGTTTCTCACTAGAACATTTTCAGAGTTGTAGAAGAACTGTGAGTGATGTGCTTAATGTGTTCACTCTGAGCTCATGTAAAATGGGCGGGAACGGAAAAAAATTACTTATATACGTGACATTTTTTGTACTTGAATAAAATATAGACTATGTGCAAACAAATAAGACAATTTCTCATGTATAAGATGTTAAACTTTTATATTTGTAAAATTCTACTACATCTAATATTTTTCAGTTTGTTCATTAATTTTTACCCATTTCTTAAAACGTTTGCGGGAACCCCATATCAGTAAATCATATTAGTATCAAATCTCATATCAGTAACCTCAACCCTATACTTGTTTTTTCAAAATCCACAAAATGTAACGTTTACGAGAAAATATGTTATTTTGAAACTACATAGAAAATAGTTTTAAATATAATATAACATTTTTGTAACTAAAGTATTTATTGCATATATTTTGATTAATTGTTCTGATAATTGTATTTAAAAGCATTCAAAAACAAAATGGGGACCTGTGTTTGGGTAATTTCCTCTACTAAAGTATCATGAACATAGCAACTCTATGTACTCCTCCATAAAAATTCAATAAAAGGGCGAATAGAAATGTTGACATCATTTAAATTATATCTATGTTTTAATAAGAAAATATGTCTCAAGAATAAGTCTCTCCTAAGTTATTCAGTTCTTGTTTTGGGAATATAATAATCAGAAGAATTCAAATTATCATATATTTGCTACTAGTTTGATTCTTTCATTACATAAAAATATATTGCAACTGATTCTTACTATCTTCTTTTACGAGGAACTGTTGATTATGTGAGAGATACGCCGATGACGACGTTGGGCAATGTACTTCCAAAGACGACACCCTGGAATGATCCAGTGGGAAATAGACGATAGAATTAAGAAGACATATTGATCGTTTATTACCTACAAATTTACCAAAGGTAAATGAACTACATACTACAAACTTCTCATTGCTTCATTGAAATTGGAATTATGACCAATTAAATTGAAGACTACAAGTAATTTTATTGCTAAGAGATTATATTAATAATTTTGAATCAAGCATATTTCTTTCTAGTGTGTTTGAAGTTTCAAAAATATTTTATGAAGCCAGGCCGCGGTCAACTGACATGCACAATATGGCATGAGCTAAAAAATCATGTAATTAGCATAACAAAAGTTTATGTAAAGTTGAGTACTGACTTACATTGTATCTTTTTTAAAGAAACTGTCCTTTTAAAATTTTAAACCGTAGACGTTTTTAATTTATTTATCACATATGAAGTTAAGGTTAACATCAACTGCCAAGAATATGTTTAATGTTGAGTTCAACTTAATTTGTAATAAATAAATTAAAAACATTTACAGTCTAAAATTGTAAAGGGACCCATTCTTTTGAGAAAATTGTTATTAAATATGAACGCGAATATATACAATAGATGTTTTTTTTATTTTATTTACTGATATGAATAGAATCACTTTATGTGAATCACGCAATGAACTTAATCACGTTATTAGAAAACAAAAATACAATTGCAATGACAAAAATACATCATTTGTAAACTATTGTTATCTTTTATGAAGCCAATGTTTTGTCTGTTCAAAAAATTGCTTGCTCCGATCTGCACTCGAACCAAGATTTCCCGGCACACACCCTAGTTGTTCTAACCACTCGAGCTACACAGGCAATTAATATGTGGAAATGCCGTTAGGAAATAAGAGCTCCGTAATAATTTTGTAGGTTTGAGAGAATTTTTTATCGTTTTTTAGAAACAAATATTAATTGCTATCACTTTAGCAAATATTACACGAAATCTACTCCTTTTTCAAAAACAATTACGTCATTATTTAAAGCTATTACGTTTAGAACATATTTTACTAAGGAGAAAAATATCTACATCAATATTGTAGTACATGTAAATGTTAAATTTTTACAATTTGTGAAAATACAGTTTACCTAACACACGCCATTTTTTTAAGGTTCTAGTTAAGTTCAAAAATTTTTAAAAAGTATGAAAATTGTTATGACTTGTAACAAAAGAAAGGTAAAACGTACTCGTTTTTTTAAATATTGTTTAAGATTCTCTGCGAAGATATATATTTTTAATAGATTTTCTTATCGAAAAATATTTGTAACATCAATATTATATTTTAGCTATGCTAATTTTTTGCCATTTGATAAATGCAGAGAATTCGCCGGAAATGTGTTTGGTGCAATTTTTAGCGTATTTTGCTATAGCAATATATCTATCTATCTATCTATCTATCTATCTATCTATCTATCTATCTATCTATCTCTCTCTCTCTCTCTCTCTCTCTCTCTCTCTCTCATATATATATATATATATATATATATATATATATATATATATATCACACACACACACACACACACGTGAAGAAGTTGAAGAAAATATCGAAGCCGAAAACATGGTTTAGATATTCTTCGTCAGAGAAAATTACTCAAAGACTGCCCATATTTCGAAAAATTGAAGATCCCGGGGCAATAACATACTATGTCACATTTCTGATGAAATTGATATATTAGAGTACTTCGGACCCCCATAGATGTTTAGGTATTATTGGACTTACGCGGATATTTCATCTTGTAAATGTTGATAGACTGTAAAAAATAAAAATCATGTCCGTGACTATATTATTTATGTAAATGTTTAAACCTATACATTTCTTTTTCTCAAAACTTCGTATAGTGGCATAGCATGTTATTGATCCGTGGTATTCATTGTACTTAATTTTATATTAATGTGTCTTTGCAGAACTGATTTTTCTTAAGGACAAAACGCTATCTACACTGTTGTAGTTCTAGGATAATGGTAAAAAAATTTGAACTTGTTTCGAGTTTACGAAAATTTAGATATTTCAACGTAAAACAGACCTAGCGCATTGTTTTAGGCGTCTTTTTATGCTATCCAAGGAAAAAGATTAATTAAAACAATTGGAGCAATTATGAATACATTTTTAAATGTTTTTAAAGCTTCATGGAAATTATCCCTAATCAAAATATCCATTTCCAACACGTAGGATTTTACATTCGTCCAGATTAATTACAGAATATCAACTTTGAAGAAAATCATCCGAACGATTGCGGTAAAACGTCTCCATGTCCACCTGTCTGAGTGTGTGACCACAAGAGACGTTTTGTTCGCTTATGATTCTTTGGCCACAGTGAACTACGCTGTGCAATGCCGTTGAGACTTATGTCAATAATTATTAAAATCGTATTCCGCAGGACCTTAACTCAGAAGTGGGAATAGAACAGGCGCCATCTGGATAGCAGTGATCACGAAGACGGACGAGCCTTAAACTCCGTTGTTAGGACTCCAGCCCCGCCTCGGGTTTCGATGCTTTCTTCTGTGTTCTGGTAGGTGGTGGATATGATTGTTAACTATTGTGCATTGTTCTTTCTTTGCCTGCTCCCTTTGCTTCTCACATCACTACGTAAGTTATAAGAGAAAGTATTGTTCGTAGAAACCGGCAATTTTTCGAAAGAACAATCTTATTGCAGGAACCTAGTAACGAAAAAGCCAATAAACCTTGTTCATACTACTTTCTCTAATAAGTTGTGTAGTTAGAATCCATGTTTTGTGGGTTCCTGATACCGAAAAATCGATTGGCGGCAAAATATCTCTGTCAGTCAACCTGTTAGTGATTCCCGCTAGCGCCTAAACCAAACCCCGTCCAACACCGAGGGTTACCGCCCAATCAGCTTATTAACAACTCTCTTCAAAATATTCGAGAAAATCGTATTGAGAAGACTGTAAAACCACCTATATTCAACCAATGCTATCCCCAAAGTACAGTTTGAATTTACAGAAAGAATCTCAACGCAACACCCACTATTAAGAATTGCAGAGTACATTTATTCCGCTTTAAAAAAAAACACCACTCTCATACCTCTTATTATTTATTAATATTACACAAGCTTTCGACCAAACTTGGCACCAAGCTCTTTTATATAAATTCATTCAAATAGGCACTCCACAATACTTAAAATCAATAACAATAAATTTCTTAAGCAATAGAACTTTCTCAGTCAATGTTAACAACAATTTATCCAACCCAAGAACAATAAACGTTGGACTTCCCCTGGGCTGTCCGTTATCACCCACCTTATTCAACCTCTATGTCGTTGACCTACCCACACTTAATAAAAAGACGATCGCTCAATTTGCCAACGACGCAACTATATTTGCCTCCGGTACAACTCTCACTGAGTTAAGAACCCCCTTACAACTTTATTTAAATATGATAGACAGCTGGGCTGTTAACTTAAAATTCAACTAAATCCTAAGAAAACCGCTGCAAAAAAAATTTACTCCCCACACTCCCTCATTTCCTCTCACTCTAAATAACAAATCAATAGAATAAACCTGTAAAATATTACCCCCAATAAACCTGTAAAATATTTAGTCTTATATCTTGATACCAAGTTAACTTCGGGAAAACATATAAATGCCAAAGTGATCCAAGCTAAAATAAAACTTGCGCAACTACGACCACTAATTTACAGAAACAGTCCAATACATTATAAATCAGCCATAGCAATTTACAAGACAATTCTAAGACCATTAATGTTTTACGCCAGCCCAATTTGGATCGATTCTGCTAAAACTAACATCCATATACCACAAGTCCTGCTAAATAAATTCTTAAGAATAGTTGCTCATGCCCCATGGTATATAACCAACAATCAACTTCACAACGAATTTAATTTGGAACCCATTGAACATCACATAGATATGTGCCATAGATAGGCCAGATGGCCACCAACTTTTGTCGTAACCTACTTCTAATCCCAGCCATATCACCATTCAAACTAGACAAAAACCCAGATTACCAAACACGAATCAAAAACAATTACCACATATTCCTAAAAAATTGCGGATTTAGATCCAGACTGAGGACCCGAAAAGGGATTTCCTCCCCCTTGTAATAGCATTCAAGATTATATTTTAGGTTAGCATATAAGTCTGTAAATATATATATATATATATATATATATATATATATATATATATATATATATATATAGCAAATTCTTCAAAAATTAATTTAAAAACCTAAACAGTTCAGACAAGTGGGGTGTTTAGCGTGAATGACGTTTAAACGCGCATGTCTCATTTTCGTTGAAGGTCCTGATTTTTCGAATATTTTTGAAGTTCCAAACTTTTTTCGGTGTCTTCTGACAACGACAATATTAAAGACAGAATTTTTTCCTTAATGAAATTTGCTGTTTAAAGAGAGCTCTTGAAATAACATCGTGTACAATTTTTAAAAAAATGTTAGTAGTTTTCGGAAATTGTGGCGTATAATACAGGCAATTTTGAAACAATTACTTCTTCAAAAACGACTTCAATTTTCTTCTTGAATTTTCTTCTTATATGTATCAAAGAACCTTGGAATTTTGTTGAACTCCTTTTATTTTCGAAAATTGCATAAGTTATAAAATGTTAGTTTAATATCTTTAGTTTTAAGCGTCGGAAAAAGCCAGTGTCCCCAAATGATTGAATGGTGCTGCTGCTAAGTGCATGGTCCGTTGACTCGCAGGATCTGATTTTGAATATCGAGAAAAATGTTTTGCTGAAGCTGTTCATGAAGCAGTAATTTTGCGTGGACATTACAAATAATGTGGGAAATTATGTGCTGTTTTAGAAACACTTGCTTTACTCCTAAAGTGGCTTACCTTGACAATATACGCTTGTTTACAAGAACGTACGCCAGAAAGCTTGAATTTCTTGTCGAACTGACTATAACGTTAAGATATACTTTTACACGGGTGTTCACGGATAGGGGAAGGTGGTGTATCTGTGACCTGTTGTACCTTTAAACACTCCTTGCCAGAGCGCGTACTACTGATAAATTTCAGAACTTGGTAGTCCCATTTTATATCCCCCCCCCCGAGCTGCTGAAAGTCTTGCCATTATTTGAAAAGCTGTATTAGTGTTGAGTATAAAAACTAAAACTCTTTGCAACAGTCAAAAGTAAGAATTTTTTCGGATTATTTTGTATCATAACTTGAGTTATATTTATTCTGTTTCATAGTGAACCATACCAAAATGTAAGGCAGACATTCTAGATGAAATATGTAGATTACTATTTGGAAAAACATTAATCTCAAATTCATCATGTGTGATTTTGTGAAAATGAGCATATGTTGTACCTTTAAACAGCATGTACTGTTGTACCTTTGACGAGTCAAAGGTAGTACAATTGATCCTGCAGTTACTTCCCTTCAGGTTATTTATTTATTATTTTAGAGAGTTGGAGAAGATGCCTAGAAGCAAAGATGATTGCATTCTCATAAAACTGTGCGACAAAAAACTTAAACGTTATGTTGCTGGGAATTTTAGAGATAAGAGGGAAAATACTTTTGAGGTAAAATATTTAAAGAAATTAAATAGCACGAGTGAGAGGTTTCTCAGAGTAAATGACAATTTGTATGATACAGATGAAGACGATATTGTGTTCAAGTTTCCATATCCATCGGAGACTGGTGGATCAGTTCGTTTGCAACACCATTTGTTGTTTAGTGTCGATCTATTTCACTATTGTTGAGTAGCTGTTTTTTTTTTATTCTGAATTACTCAATAGCCTTTGTTTTTATGTGATTATATTATAATTTGTTTAAACTATAATTCATAGAATTTAATTATTGTAAAGTTGTCTTCAGATTTGCACGGTTAGTTTTTTTTTTTGGTTTTTGTAATTTTTATTCTGGTGTGATCTACTCATATTCTTTAAAAATTTGTTTTATAATAAAAAAGTTCCAATTAACTGATTATTATCATTTGTGTGAAGTGGTCAAAGGTACAACTACTCCTGTTTAAAGGTACAACACAGTGTTGTACCTTTGTTCAATTTTTTTTCTTTCAAAAATTAATTTCAACAATGTTTAAAATTAATTCCAGATCATGAGAAAATATTTCATATGCAACATTTGGGTGCTTATTTTAATATGTTAAACAAGTTAATAAATATAAAACTGAAAGAGAAAACTTAAAGTAGAAAGAAAAGTGGTCATGTCAAATACATGAAGCTTTAACATTATTTTCAGAATTTTCTCAAAAATGTCTGCCTATTTTTAATTAAATTGTTTGGTCGGATAGCGCAGATGACGTTTAAATCAAGGCGCAGGTCTAGTTTTCTTTAAAAATCCTGATTTTTCGGAACCTGCAAAAACGTTTTCCACGTCTTCCTACAACTATAATATTGATGATAACGATTGTTTCCTTAATGTCTGTTCTTGAAAGACATCTAGCATTAAGTTAGGTCAAGTACAATTTTAGCATTTCCACATAATTTAGCGTGCAATAAAAGCAATTTTTAAACAAATATTTTCTCAAAAAGAGCTTCACTTTTTTCCTGAATAGAGCGATATACGTTTATAAAAATGGCGCAGGTTCCAGTTTCGAAGAACTTTCTGTATTTTCGAAAATTGTAACAGGTTATCATGGCAAAAGAACAATATTGATGATGTGGACTCGTTCCGTTATAAAAGCTATTCTAAAAAATTAATCTTTAAATAAGGTCAACTTTGGAGCCCTCACGATTTAGCTCATTGTCCAGCGTGCTCGCTTTCCGAGACGCGACCACAGGTTCGATTCCCGATTGAGCAAGATTATAATGTGCGTTTTCCTTTAAATGTCCCAGTATATGTGACAATGAGAAACCTGACTTCTAAGGTTAAGAAGACCTGAATCGGCGTGGAGATGTCTTCGTGCAAACCAAACGTACCCCCTTAACCCATAGCCGCGAGGCCGGGACGCTGCTGGTAAGCCAAGGCCCGTACGTGAGCTGGCGCGCGAAGTGCAGACGGACTAAAATGTGGAAACACGAGTAGTTTTGTGTATATTTTGATTGAATTAAAGGCAATTTATAGAAAAAATGTAAAAAGAGAGATCCAACAAATATGGGGGTTTTAAAATTTATATTTTTTTGAAATAGTTTTAACAATTCCTATTCTGAATACTAAAAAAAAACACATTGAAACCACTCTAAGAGTGCGCTGCATATTTATGACTTAAGAGAGTTATTAATCTAGTATTAATAGTATTAATCCATTCTTTTCTTATGCTTGCATTTCGAAACTCCCAGAGTTGATTTGGTTTTTATCCGCCAATAAATAAAAACACTTGTAAACTCTATACCTAACAAGGGTTATTTCACCCGTAAAGTATCTTCTCCCTACTGTATGGCTTGAGAAGACATAATGAATGATGAAACCTTTTGGAATAGAAACAGGCTAATTTCTGGTCTGTTCATTATGTTGACAATGATGATATTTATGTAGTAGTATTATCATAGTAGTAAGTAAAAAGTCTCTTTTTGAATCCTTAGGACATTTCGTCTGGGAGCGAATATTCAGTCTCTGTCTACATTTATTTCTATGGTAAAGTTCTTTTTAACATTTTTCGTGTCGCTGGGACTTGTTGTACCGGAATTATCGAGTTTCCACAATCACCGCTAGGTTACTAGGCTGGGATAAGATTTCGATTCCATTTATTTGTCCTAGTTTATTCAAATGCACATCCAATAATACTAAAACTTACACGAAGTTCTGATAGGTGAACTCATTTGCATAACTGCACTTTACGTGCCATCTAAAACATGGCAGGATTGCGCAAACCTTCCGTTATCTATGCTGAGAGAGCTTTATCCACACGCAGTTTCTTGCTGTGTGGATAAAAGCTTTTAAAAACTAATGCCCTACAAAACTATTCGTTTTGAAAAAGTGTTGTAAATCAATGAATTGTTTATTATTTCATGACCCATCAAATCTTTTCAAATTTCAAAATTCTAGTTCGCCAGTCACGTTTTTATTTATTGTAAATTTCATTATTTCAATAAATCATTTATTGTCTTTAGTTTTTGAAAGCAACTAGAATGAAGTAAAGTGATATAATATTTTTAAACCTTTTTAAAGGTTTTTAGATTTCAGTTTTTTACAATAAAAGCGTATTAATATATAAAAGGAAACTGTAAATTCATTACTGTCGGTGTTGGAATGTTCAAACAACAGTCAACCGTCATTCGATAGTCTCTCCAATATGGAAGAAAACTCTTAATATTTAGGTATTCTTCATCAACATTACATGATGCCGATTGCGGAAATATAGGCAGATTGTGCAGCGAATTTTGGGAATATGAAGTAAGGGGTGGCCATACATCAGTCTTGTTTCCATCCTGCCGTTCAAGGCAACGCAAAACCTTTACCATCATATCATTGACAAAATATTTTGCCCATGAGCAAGTTTTCCTTGAAAAAATCTCTTTTAAATAGGACTGCATAATATACCGGCAATTAGTGACTAGTTCTGGTTCACGGTACGTTGAACAGAATACAATATTCAAAAAATCACATTTTGCATTTTTCGGAATTTTCACGTGCCTTCCTTTTTTCAATATATTTATTATATTTATTCAATATATATTCAATATTGACGGAACTGTGGTTTTTCAAGAGATATATAACACAAAACAAAGATGAACCTGAAAACCTAGAAGCGTTAGACATAACACGTTTCCACTTGCTATATTTATTATTTCACCTCTTATTGAGGTATTAGATGTAAAATTGGAAAGCTATTTCTCACATTTGGAAAGATTAATTCATGTCTTTCACATCATATATTCATATATTTATGATCTTATATCACATCGTATATTTTTTTACAAAGAAAGAACGTATGACCGACCTATTTCCAGTTCAAAGAGATTTTGGAGTATGTTTTAACTTGGTCTCGATGAAAATAACAGTATCACATTTATGTGTCTGAAATTTCACGTTCTATTTGGATGGAATTTCATAATTATTGTGTAACACTATTAATAGGCTTTTAGACTTTGTTCTGCGATAGTTTAAATATTCTTTCATGTTATGTGCATTGCAACAAACTTCCTACCGCAAGCGATGGGAGCATTTGTTAAGCCATTTAGAGAGCAGTTGCATTCGAAAGTGCATGCAACTTCCTGGCCGGCAGCACATGGACTTTTATCACCAGACAGAATGGGGAGCAGATGCTCCAATATCTCTTCGTCGCTATCTGTGTGACGTCGGAAGGTGTGGCGCATTTTTTTTTTTCTTTTTTACATCGTAGTAATTGTCAAGTGTCCCCTTGGGAATTTGGGCGTGAATATACAGTGAACACGAAACCCTCTCTGGGCTCATTGCGTCCTGTGGGCGGAGGCGGGGCAGCGGCGCCACGTGGCGAGGCAGAGACGCTGAGCCATCTCACTGGGCGGGCTGGCCGCGGAAACGCGGGCGAGCCTCTGCGATAAGGCGCGCCTGTATCAGCGCGTATCGGCCACCGCAGATACACTGCACCGGCCGCGTGACGTTGGACGGTGCAAGGCGCGCGCGTGGCGGCGTGGCGGCGGCGGTGGCGGTAACCACGCGCGCCGCGCCGCGCCGCGCCGCACTGGCCACGCTGCACATGCAGTCACGGGACAGGGGCCCTGGGCGCGCTATCTTGGCCCGCCGTACATACGCGTCGCCGCCCCGCCCGGCCGCCGACGCCCCGACGCAGCCGCGCGACGCAACTTGTGCGGCCGACGCCGATCCCCGCCTCGCAACCCGTTGTGATGGCGCCTCGAGGAGCCAAGCCCCTGCCGCGCACGAGCCCACGAGGTGAATTGCAAATAAGCACGCGGCGTTCTAAACTGCGGTGTGTTTTTTCCTATTTAAATGCAACGAACGTGGCGGTTTTCACACGTTTCAAGAATTTTAGCTACCAATCTTATTGTAGAAGAAATGAGGAAAAGATAAAAGCAGAAGAAACTATCCTTGTATGATTCTTCGTAAACTTATTTCTAAATTAAGACGAGCTCGTATGAGCCAAAATAACACCTGTTCTGAAATCATATTTCAAAAGGGTATAGAAATGTGTGGCGTAATACTGTTTAATGGGTAAGATGTTTCTGTTTTAACATTTATTCCATGAATATTTCCTGCCGAGTAGTTATGTAAACATTTCACAACGAATCTTTTAAGTCACGTAATAAAACTCAATTATTTTCTGTAAATGACATTGTTTTATCTTTCTTTCTTGAGATATTTTCAGGCAAAATATCATTGAAATATTAGTTCATTTCGTCATTTTCAACAATACTTTAATCGTGTCTTGATGAATCACGACGCCAAATTAAGACTCTGTTCTTATTTTGCCATTGGTAACATGTGATATAAAGCCTCATTGATAGGGAACTTAATTTGTGCAAATGTTTTTTTTTATTTATATACTTTAGAATAGGGAGGAAGAGCATTGGAGTCTCGTCAACAATACAATTGCGAATTTTCGCTCGTAAAATCCTTATTTAAAATTATTTTGAGCCTTAACTTAGCCCTGATATGAGGACAGATCTATCAGCTGTTCCAAAGATGGTAAAAAATTGCGCACGTGGTAAGAATAAACAAGCTGTTTTGTACCCGAAAATCAGAATGTTCGAATGGATTGATGGATTTATGGAAGGAAATACGGGTCACGTCTAACTATCAGATTAGAAGTTTTTGAGCTCAAACTTGGTAACTACATCAGAAGTAACTTCTAGTTGTACCGTTTTGGATATCATTAATATATTTTAATTTTTGGGGTACTTTATTGGGAATCCCTTTGACATTTTCATGAGTTTCTGGTATTTCGCTGCAAATTTTTACTATAAATGTATTACTCGAATTCAGGAAAATGCATTTATAAATATGACAAAGGTCCCATTTTCATAGAAAATGTTCAATCTGATATTTAATTTGATTTAGCATTGACCCGCTATGAGATTACATTTACTCCTTGGAATATTCGTATTTATCTGAAAATTTTAGATTTAGGATCGTCGCCTAAATCTCTTATTTGTGTTCTTCAAGCAATAAATACGAATTATCAAAATTGAAATGCTTTATTTCTTTAACTGCAACATTTCAAAACAGAGCAGTCTCTATATTTGTGTATATTTTCAAATTCTCCTCCTTTTATAATAAATAAAATGTAAGGTGGTAGAAGGAAAGGCAAGTGTGACTTTCCGGAACAGAGCTTGATGACCGAATTATATTTATATGCTTAATTTCATGAAATTGTTGAATTGAATTTGTCGAGAGTTCATTATTATAGAATCAAGATATATTTCTGTATCATATCAATTTTCAATTCAATTCAATTTACATATGCTTATCAACATTTAAAAAATGACAATAGAGACAAAAGTCAGTCAAAACTTTTTTCTTAATACCATTTTTAACTATACGCTTTTAAAACTAATTTCATATCGTCGCATTAATTTCATTTCTTCGTATTTGAAAACTGAAAAATTGTAACTAAGAGATTTTAACATGCATGTGAATTATGTTAATATTCTCCCAATGAATTCGAGAATGTAGCTATTCAGTTCACTACTGTTTGTAAGTTTCTTTGACATGATTTTGAAATAGTGTAAAGAGAAGCGAGTGAAATTATATGATTCCTTATTAACTTTTTATAAAAAAAAGAGGTATGGCTTAGTGCTTGATTTATAAAATGTTAGGTCTCAAATTAATTATTCATTTATTAGAAATAGTTATATATTTATAATATAATTAATAATTATTCCCGAGATTATTCCAGAGACAGAACGCCGTTCCGTCGCGTTCCGCCAGAAATCAAGCCCTGGTATGGATAAAAAGTTAAATTTGTTCTTTTAATATTTACCCGCTGTTTCTAATTAAAATATTGAGAAAAAAGGAAAATTTGTGTCATGTTTTGATTGTTAATTCATATCATCAGCACTTCGCTTTATAAAGAATTTATATTAGCTGCCTTTGTAATATCCCGAATTGACTATTCTGTGTGTACATGTAAATGTTTTTATTGTCCATTCTGCAAGTCTAGCAATCCTTTTTAAGAGGTGTTAAGTCATAGCTTCGTTTAGTGATTTGCTCATGTGTTCTTTTAGATGAAAAAAAAAGGATATGAAAACACAACCATCAAACTCACTCAAATTTTAAATGACTCCTCCCCAAATCTTTTATTTATGCTAAACCCAAAAAGATGAGAATCTCATAACTACATTTGTTCTTCGTAGATACACTAATCTAGTAAATTAATTTTTGAGTAAGATTTTGTTTATTCCTCTGTATTTCATTCATGTGATCAAATAATGAGTATCCCAGCAATAGTGTGAGAAATTAATGTTAATAAAGTTGGATAAAGTTTGTAGACTTTTAATTTATGAATAATAATTAAAAAACATTGAAATATATTTTTATCAATGCTTTGACATCCCGAAACATTAGCATTGCACGAATCATTCGAAATCTGTAAGATATAAGATATGTCATTGGCAGCATAAATGACATTGACATCTGAAAATACTTACTACAGTATTTTCAATAATACTGTAGTATTTTTAATTGAATATCGAGTAGAATTTGTTTGATCTCATTTTGCAAGTTGTGAAGGTTGTAGAGGTAGAGACGGGGTAGGGATCACTATTTGCTTTGCAGAAGAAAAAAAAATAAAATCTAAAGTTGATTCTCAGATGCAAGTAGGTACTTTGTATCTGGGGAAAACAAATGTAGCTAACTGCGCTTGTTTTGGCACTTTTTTCATCATTAATTGTTAATGGTTAATGGTGAAGAAGAGATTCTGGAGCTCAAGGAAACGAGCGCATTGCATCTTCCCTATACGTGACATACAGGTTGTGTTGTGCTTTAGCGAAAATTAATCAGATCAGATCAAATCAAAAATAGAAGTTTCTTTCAAATTAAAGATTCTAGGAAACGGTACATTGGATAACATAAATTCTTATAGCTTGCATAAAATTTAATGAAGGTAATGGTGCCAAGCTTCAACATTACGTAAAGTTCAACATAATCCATAAAGCAAAGCATTACGCATATTCAACATAATCCAAAAACTTCAGATTATAAAATACTGTATATAGGGGTCAATAATCCTCTCCAATCGTTTTTCTTAATTATTATGCGCTAAAACTTATGAAACTTTATTAAGTAGAAATTTAACTTAAAAAAATTTTTAAATTTTCCTTTGTCTTTGGAAAATTGTTATGATAACTTTCGTGCAAATTGCTTAATGACGCACTCCCATAGTGCACACATTTTTTATGCTTACTAATGCGTTTCTAATACAAATCTATCTTTACAATTACAATAAAAAATACATTTAGTGTTATTAGTGCAGTGTGAGTAAATTTTAAGATCTATAATAATTTAACTTTTACGAAATGTTGCTATAGCACCAGCGTGAAATAAATATTCAATAATTTGGATAATGCAGTATTTTTATTTCTGCTTCTGTTCAGTCGGATGTAATAGCGGGTGTGTATTCTTTGTTGAGTTGCTTCATTGAGGTTCACAATGGGTGTTTTCACAATGTTTAATTTTGTAATTACGTAATTGAAACGTGAATTATATATTTTAATGTGTATTCACATAATAAATCTAGTTCTTTCTTGTACAAGTATGCATGTATGTATATGAAAAATATAAATTCTTTTAGTTCAATAGTTGAAAGAACATAATGAATAGTCCAAAAACGTCAATTACAAATTATTAAACAATCATGTGAAATGGAATATTTGACTGTAGCTCGCAAGAACAATCTCGGGTAATCACCATGTTGGCATGTTGTTTATGTTTGTTTCTTCAGCTATAACTATCGCGAATCTGAAGTCGCGATTTAAATTTCTTTTTCTTAATCCTTATAATCTCTAGGTGGTGCCATGATAATGTAATGATTTTCCGATTATGGAATTCATAACACCATAATAAATGAAGTGCGACTTTATTAACTTGAATATATTGCTACTAAGCGCTTACGGCCTTCTAGTGTTTGTCAGAAAATTTTTGGATGTAACCCCTGAAGTGTTTCACACTCCTCGTCTGTGTATTTAAGTTTATATAGAATTACATTTATTGTTTAGAATTATATTAGTTGTCAAAATGTTTTTAAAGATAATATGGAATGGACGATTGAAAGAAAAAATCGTGTATATGATGGAAGCTCTCGTTTTAAGCTGAAATTTGGGGTCGATAGGAAAAAATGCACACAAGAGAGGAAATTATGCGTTAGGTGAAATGTGTAAGTTTTTCGTTGGGAACACTAGAACTATGCGAACAACATTCGCACCTGAAACGTATTGCATATTCTCGGATGAATATAATTGACCATTTATTCTGTGAACTTGAAAGGACTCTTGCATTTTTCCTATTACTAAAGTAAATATGCAACTTTCACATTTTCAAAAGTTCTTCAGAAATAGCTCCAAAATTTTCTTTTAAATATCTTTCTCAAATAAATACGAGGCTCCTCAATATGGCAAGAGTCCTATTTCTATTATCATTTTCAAATTTTCGAAAACTGCTTAAGTTAAACTCTTTTGCGAGCATCTTCTACACCTTTATTATTGAATCTACATCTGTTTTTTTTAAAATTGAAACTATTCATCAGTGTTGGCGCTTAAATCATTCCATCTACTGTTTTTCAAAGAACTAGATTTTTTATACAATTTTAAATGAAATATTGACAATTTTCCAAAAATACGCAAACAATATTTTCTCAAAGTCGGACCTCACATTTTTTCTTTAAACTTTTTTTTGTGAATAGAGAACAAGCTATAGAATTATAAAGCACAGGTGCTAGTTCCATTTGAGCCTTTGAATTTTCAGAAATTACCATAAGTCTTCATGACCGTTTGCCTTGATGATTAAAAGAAACGTTGCGAGAAGAACAATGTATTCATATTTCGAACAATGCCACTGAAAATCTGGGTATACATAAGGTAAATTTTAAAAAGTGTGATTTTATGCTATAAAAAATTCGTCGCGTAAAATCATTGCCAATCAAAAGACTGAATATGTGTCGGAAGTTATTGTGTGGTTTTAATTGCATTGTTGTACTTCGAAGTCTAAATGTTTTAACATTTAATTTTTATTCCAGCAAATCAATGATTCGTTCTGTTTTAAGTGATTTAGTTTCACCTTCCTTCACTAAAGATCTGATTACTAAAACGCCATTGAAGACTATGAATTATATATTTTAGATAAGATGATTAATTAAAAAGCGCTTTAGATTCAAAAATTATTTTTCTCTTAGAATTCGCTAATTAAGCTTCGATAACGATACTTCCCTAAACATTGTCTCCCAAAATATATAAATCAAGAGTTAAAACACTTGACTTCCAAGTTATCTGTTTTCAAAGAAAGTTTCTGAACGCCAGCTATGTGCAATGATGCAGTTATCAGTCCCATATCTGTACCACTTTTGCACCTTATCTTAATTCCTTGTGGTGCATTCGCTGAGACATCAATATGTTTCACGATATGCATTGTGCAGGGCGTGGAATGAGAGGGAACGACGAATCGCCATTTCAAATGAACTTGAAATTCTCCAGTACTTAGTGAGAAGTTGTGAAAAAAAAAAATAGGTACTATATCGTTAAGAGGAAATAGTGATTAGGAGTGATGTAAACTAAAAAAGTTCAAATGTCCTTTTATTTTTATTGTTTAAACTTTGAATACATCACACACACACACACACTATACGTTACACAATACATTAGCCATTATAGGGTCGATGTTAAATAAGGGTAATGCACTTATAAATTTACATTATACTGTTACTTATAGTACAGGTTGTAATAATTGTCGAGTTACGTATTCTTTTCGTGTAGTTTTTGTATGGTTAAATCATTTATTAATTATTAATATGCACAATATTATATCCTATTTAGCCGTATTTTATTCACAATGATTGTCTGATAATATTTTCTGTAGTTGCTTCACATGTACGATATTCAACTGCTTTCTTCTTGGTTTCTTCGTAATATGATCGTCGGAATGTCTTGTAGCGTCCTACTAGATTCTTGGATCCTGGTGATGCAGGTCTTGTTTCCTGCGAAAATTAAGAAAAAGTATTTTTCATTTCTCGAATTGTTTATTAAAAATAAAAATAACAAATAATGGCAAACTTCGCGTATGTTTGTTAGTTTTGTTTGTTAATTCGCAACTTTGAGTAAGTTTGTTAATATTTGATTATTTGTTTATATATAGGTTTAATTTAATTTGGGTTTAAATTTTTTAATTTAATTTATTTTATTTTATGTCGCATCAACTGCAAACAGTTATTAGCGACATCTACACAATAACATTTATATTTTTGTACATGGAACGTTATGACATTTATGGGAACATTCATATCACATTATTAAAGTTTACACACTTGTCTTATATATCCCCGTACAACTTTATGCCCTAATTTGAAATAATGTAGGTGCAGTAAAGAATACTTTTATAATAATTCTGAAAAGATTGTGACAAACAAATTGCTTGGAAAATCAATTTTCATTGGGATATCATAATCAAACATTGTTTTGTAAAATTAAAAAAAATATACAATTTAGCTAATACTGCTTAAAAATAGCCATTGACTTAACTTAAACAGCGGAAAAGAATGTACTGGTTGGTTAGTGGTTGACTGTGTGCCTTCCGTGTTGTCTGAATGTTTACGGATTTGGCAGTTTGCTGAGTGACTTATCCGACGATACCGTCCGACCAGTACTGAATGAATTGGCTTGACAACTTAAATTGTTTGTTTTTCACTTTATACATTTTTCCGCCCTGTTAGAAGTTCTACATTAGGTAGATTACAAACGAAATTTTACAAATTAATTTTCAGAATAAAGGAATGGGAATGTTGATGACAAGCAATCATCGATGGTATGCAATGATCAATCATTTCTTGGTAAACTCTGTATAATATACATTTTCCGAATAATAAAAGAAAGTATAGGTAAATATTCTCTGACGTCACGGGTTTCAACTAATTTATACACTTCACTTAATCAAAATCGACATAAATTGTATTTCAGTTATAACGAATGAATCAGCGCTTAAGAACTTCCACGCCTACCAACCGCATACGGATAGTATGTCACTTCTCTGCTCCAGCAAAAGCAAATCGCTCAATATTGTCAGAACTGTCCTTTTTACGTATTTTAGTGAATCATTGAAACGTACATCTCAAGGAGGTTCTTTAGAAAACATTATGAAAAGTAGATTATTTCGGCGTTGCTAATGCAATCCATTCCTGCCACAACTTCTTGTGAGATCATGGAAAGTAACAACTTCTTAACTCCTAACAAGTAACAAATATTAATGCTAAGTGTACTCCTGGAAGATAAAAGCTTTCCTGACACGCACTGAAGTTTGGTAATTTTCAGATTTGCATATTTTTTTGTGAATTTCACTGCAATTACATGAAACAATCCGAATATGTAAAGCAAACCTTCCTTGCAAGTGGTTGATGTGATCTAAAATAAACTAATTATCTATCTAACCAAACCTTCCTATACAAAACCTTACTAGTTGGTTTCTTGACCTTTGTCACCACGGTCCTTAACCAAATTCATGTATTGTGGCAAACATTTCAGGGCATTAAATTGCTTTTCCAACTAGATATTTTTCACCAAATTTAATCATGAAGGTTTGATGGTAATATTTTTTCAGAAAAGGATAAAAAATGTAATTTGAAATGTTTTGATTTAAGAGAGAAACAATCTTTGAATTTAAGTTTTTTACGTTTTTTACAGTTGTAATGTATGATAGCAGGACCTGTGTATTGAAATAACATATTATCTCACACCATTCTTCGAGTTTTTGAAACCAAGTACTAATGAAGCATAACGATTTATAGCTACATTTAATTTAAAATGTCATCCGTTCCTAAATAGATTATAATTATTTAAAATTTCTAATTGCGCATTTGGATATCTTGTAAGAACGAAATTTAGATCTTATGTACACGGATCTCCAATAATCTCAATAAGCTAATGGTTTTACTGTCTGCGGTGTGTAAATTCTATCATTTAATGAAAGTATTGAAATGAATGTTAATTTGCAATCATTAGGACAATAGCACCAGAAGTGGCTACCATTAAAAAACATTCGTACCTTTTTTAAAATTTTTGGACTACACTATTAAATTCGTTATGTGAAACTCAATGAGCGATTAGCACACCCCTTCTTTAAAATGGTCAACTTTTCAATTCGTTCTATTTTGTATTAATTTATTTCCAAATACCGATTTTGCTCCAACAGTGGCTTCTTGAAACTTTTGAGTCGTAGTCAGATACTCCACTCAGTAATGGTGAATAGATATTCTGTCCCGTGAAGGATTTGACCATAAGAAATAAAAAAATGCCCTTTATGAAACATTATTAACATGCAAATATTATAAGAATGATTTCCACTTATTATTATTTTAATATAAAATAAGGGCAAATAAATTAATATCTTCGTTCTAAATCTCACCACTAGAAACATAAGCCTCGCGTTCTTCTAGTTTGAGGCAAATGGGAAGGTTCCAATTCTTATTTCCAAATTTCGGGTTTGAAGGGTCCACTATTGGGGCAACGGCCACTACTGCTCTAGTACAGACAAGAATCAAAATGTGTTTTGTCACAATGTGATGTATGTTCAATGACAATAGTACTTAATTGAGCATTAAAATAATATTTACCTCAATATATACATAGTTTACAAGTATATGTAACATATGCTTTATTTAACTTTTATGTTTCGTTTCATTCAGTGACGAAAACCGTCTCAAGTAGTACGGATAGCGCACTGACTTCCAGAATTCGAGGTGGCGGATTCAATCCCGCTGAATGGATTTTCGGAAGACACAAAGTTCTCAGTCTGCCGTGTCACGCTTGTGATATTGTAAAAGAACGCTGAGATTTCTCTGGTGATATCCTGTCTCACGTTCCACCGACCGAAATAGTTCGGACACACTTCAATAAGACCGACCTCTGAGAAAGTGAGAGTGAGCATCGCGCCCAGGCACAACACTGATGCTGCCCAAAAGATGCTTACAAGATGCGCCTGTTTAAAAGAATTTTGGGCCCGCTTTGCAGGATTGCGAATAATGCCTGGTTGAAAAATACGGGTTTTGAACACGACCAATACTCATACTCCACAACAATATTTAATAAAAAATTAAATAATTAATAATGAGTAAATTAAATCAATATTAATCTTAGTTGAGGATATTTTTATAGTATATATGTGTATATATATATATATATATATATATATATATATATTATATATATATGGGGGTTATATATAATAAGTGAATATAGAAAATAGTGAATAAATTTATATGAATTCAGAAGGCCATTCCGGTCTGACATAAAACAAACATTTTCATGCTCAGTTGTAACTATTAAATCAAATTCATCAAAATAATTCAAGTCTCTACCTTGTCCTCAAAACATAACTCTCCTCTTTCTTCGGTTTTTCGAAACTTTTGAAACTTATCATGATCTACACATCATCCACGTACCAGACCTTTCTCGTACATACATTTCTCTTCCTTTATTTCTCAAAATTATTTTAGATGGATATCGAACAAGAAAAACGAATAAAACAGAAAGCGCAATGCCCATTGACGTTTTATTATCCAGCGACCTTCGTCTCATCTATTTGGCACTGTTCTCACGATATTATGTCATTTTCTATGATATCATATCTCGAATATGATATCATATCCGATCTCCGTATCTCATAAACCTTGTTGAATGATGCAACGTAAGTTTCAATTTGTCTGCATGTATCTTTGAATCTATTTTCATTCATTACTGCGACCGCTGTACCATTTCACTATATTCGCCAAAAAGCCTACAGCGGATCACTCAAGTAACCTAGTAGTATTACTTGACCTGTGACTTGTTATGACAATATCACACCAAAACTTAGGAATGGTTTTATGTCCTAACTGCCCTACAGGAGTGAGTTCGTCTTTTAACCTACTTTTTGTAAGATAGGCAAGTTTATCTTTTAACTATGAACCGAGTTCTAAATATATTCTGTTAAATACTTGAATACAATTTTATCTAGCATTTACACATTGCATTGAAAAATTCTATCACTTGCTCTACCTTTAGCAACTACGTGATTACCTAACAACTGCAGTTGCGTTTTAACACTCGCATAAACACTTTACATAAAATTATATTACCCTTCACTACACAAAAAATCACAATAAAATAACTGTACACAAGACTATAATACGTGGAAACACAAAATACTTAAAAAGAATCACATACCCTTAACATACACCTTCAAAAAAATTATCACTTGAATAGTGAATGGAATATATACAAGACGTTGTTTCACTTTCACGCATATTATTACTTTATACAATTTTATCCAGCAAAGAAAGAAAATGTCGATATGCAATGAACGTACAATTAAGAACTCTTACTAATTGTTGGTTTTGAACAATTTGAAAACGATTAAACAATAAATTGAAAACACACACTAAAGAACAAATATATCGTTAATAGAAAAATGAAAAAAATAGGTTTTTACAATTATTTACAGAAATTAACTACCTGGCTTGCTTTTACGACTGAAATATTGTAAAAGATTACGTTTAAATGATTTGAATATAATTACTCGACTATCTACGTCTATAAGTGAAGTGAATTCTATCTCCGTAGAATAATTCTCGCTTCTTTAAACTTTTTTTTTTTTTGTTTTTTGAGAATTTCTAGTGACGTTTTCTGACTCACGACACGTCGTCTCGAAGAAATATTTCCACAGCTGGGAGTGGCGACGGCGACCCAGATCCTTTTAAGGTCATGGTAACCCCTTGCTTCGGTGAACACCTGCTCTGGTGAATCGCTACCACAGTCCTTCGAATTTTATACGATATGACTGCAATATCTCCGCGTAATGAATTTCTTACGTGGTAAGCCAAGACAAAAATCAGAAAAAAGCTGAAAATAGAAAGAAACCTTTCCTATAGCACATGCTCTCTACTTCAGCATACGTTCTTGAACGTTAATCTATATTATTTCCTCGTTGATAGAAAAATAGTATATTTCTACGTTATGCGTTCACGTGAATTTATCAGAATATTCATGATTTAAAATTCTCAAGTCTCTCATACATGGTATCGTTATTTTAACATGATGAGACGAATTACCTTTTTCAAGCTTCTTATCGTTGAAATACGGCGAGTTCTCCTCTCTGTCCAACACGAACAACTCCGGTGTGATCAGAACGTCGGTCGGCAGCGAAAGGGAAAGCTTTTCATAGCGGTGCTTTGTGCTAATGCTGATATTTTCAAGGGTGATTTTTGATTGGTTATTACATTCTACGCGAGTGCGTTCAGAAACTTTAATAAATTCTCGCAAGGGATACCATTTACTGCTGGCGCGATCTCTTGCAATTCAGTAACACTATAATTACATCTTGTCGTGTTTTGACGTTCTCGGGTGCTTCTCAAAAATCAATGGAACCGATTTATGGGCAGTTACATTACTTAGTTAAATAACGAAAGGAGATCTCAACAGACTTGGCCAAAATTTCTTGTTTTCACTGACAATGCCGTTTTTTCTGACAATGTTTTCACTGACAATGCCGCGACCTTTATCTTGAAGTGCAAATATTTGTTCAAGTAACCTTGTACAGAAATTATGTATCACTTGATATAAATGTTGCAATGTACTGCACAGGCCGAGGAGCAGAAAAATTGTGGGATCCTGGTCGGGTTTTGCGGGTCCTTGATTCCGAAAAATTGTTTGGAGGAAAACGGCTGTCTGTTCCTGGTCAACGGTAGAGCCTAAACCGTCGTAAAAATTGTCTCCAAAACTGATATTCCCTGATCGATCTGGACGAACTCGAGGCTCTGCAAGTTTGAAAAGGATATTTGGATTTTTGGTAGTGCATTACATCAACCTTCAATTTATTTTCAAAAGTGACTCCAAATGTTTAGATTAAAAACGTCTCCTCGGATAGCGTAAATGAGACGTATAGATTAGCGCAGATCTCATTTCCGTTGAAAATGTAAGTAGTTTTCGCGTAATTTTGAGTGAAATATAGGCAGTTTTTTTTAATTATTTTCTTAAAAACGGCTCCAATATTTCTGTATAATTTCTCCTCGTATGTATAAAAAACGGTAAAAATGGTGCTGGTCCATTGCCAAAGTACAATATTTAAAAGTACATTTTGTGTTAAATAAAATATCTTCTAAAAATCAGATCTTTTAAAAGGTCATGTACTTTTTTAAACGAGTAACTTCCCGTAATTTTTGCTTGAAGCTAATACAATTTATAAAAAAAACATTTTCTCGAAAACTGTTCTAGTTTTTTCTTTAATTTTTTTCCACACACAGGGCAAAGTACGCATTGTGCAGGTCTAATTTTCGTTGAACTCTCTGAATTATCGAATGTTATATAAGTAAGAAATAATAGCAGAGACCTTTAATTTTTTAAGTGTCAATAAGAGTGAGTACGTCCATGTGACAGCTTCTTGTAGCGGCAAAGCGCAAGGCGAATTCAATTCATGGAACGAATTCGGATCTTGGCGCGAAGAAAGAAAATTGCAGGATGAAAACACTTTTGCAGTTTCATGTAATTGTATAAATATTGCGTAGCCGTTACAAATAATGTAAGAATGTTTTGGTTAATGGAACACTATTGTTTTTATTAGTGTAATTGTTTTTATTTTTCTCGTACGTACGCATGTACGAAGAAATATTCGCGGTATAAGATCAAGTTATGTAATATGCGAAAAATCGATTTTGAGATTTTAACGGAAATACATGTTTTGAGGTTCCGTGATTCCAATTTTTTTCACGTCTATGAACTACACTAGCACTTGAACTATTCTTAGCATTTTTTTCAAAATGAATATTCCGTGGTCGATATGTCCGACTTGAGGCCCTGCCAGTTTGAAACAGATTCTTTGAATTATGGCAGTACTTCACATATAGCCATTGGAACATTTTCAAACTTTCGAAATAACTGCAAATATTTTTCTTTAAACTTATTCTGTTTATAGATTGAAATACACTTATAAAGTCGGAATACATCACGTATTCACTGTTACCTCTGAATTTTCATAAATTGCAGACGTTCAAATTATTGTGGATTCCTTCATACAACTACATAATTAAGAAAAATTTGTTTTCCTTAATTATTTTTTCACTTTCTCGCCCTTACGACGTTACTTCGTCAGAAGAGAAAGTAATTAATTCGTGCGGTGAAAACGGTGAATTTTCGGCAGGAAAACTCAGATTGCCGGACACTGTTAACGAAAATGTGGATAAATCCTATTGCTAAATATAGAAAAAATCCTTTAACACGTGGTGTAGCAAACACCGTGTTTTGTGTGTCCTTGATACCTAAAAATCGATTCACGGCCAAACGCGTGTCTGTCTGTCTGTCTGTCTGCCTACCTGTTTGTCTGCCTTCCTGCGTAGGTTTTGAAGGCCCCGGTTTTCATAGATATCTACCACTTATAAATGGCATTAGTAGATTTTTTATTACTGGATGGATTTTGGATTTTTTGAAAACACTTTAAAAAATCGTGATTTTTACACTTTTTATAAAATATTGTTTCCAGTTAAAATTCTTGTTGACGAACCGAAACATTTTCTTAAATCATTAAAACTAATAACTTATAATAAAAAATTAAAATTTTTTCCTTTTACACAGTCTATTCTTGTCAATTTTGTTGAATATATGACAACAATCAAAATGTCAAACACAAGCAGTAGTTGTATTTTTACGCGGAAGTGCTTAGCAAAGTTGGTCTATAAAACGTGCTTACGTAGTCTTTGACCACACAGTGATGCATATCTTCCACAGATTTTTTTTCTTGCTAATAGGAATCACATGCAAGCAAGCGAAGGAAGACGCAAACACTCTGATATTGAACACAGCTTTGTCCTTAGATGCAATAGACAAGAGCGTGGTTGTAGTTGGTAAGCATGAAGTAGATCTGTCGGTAATATTGAGAACTCCTTGCAAGCATGCAAATGTGTCATTTAAACACGAGAAAGACGAAGTTTCTTCGCACACACTTTCCCGTTTACTGCTGTGAAGGAAAACAATTATCGAGAACCTTGTTTTTCTTGAAAGCAATGAGTGGTTGTAAAAGCACCTTAGCATAGGTCAAACGCGGCAAAATGAATTTGAGACTAACTAAGAACCCTAATCTTGCTGACGAGAAAATTATTCAAACTCTCCAGCACAACTAATGAGATGGTTGCGGAAGATGGTGAAATTTCCCGGTGTCACTATTCGACTCTAGTGGGAACAATGTGTCTTTTACTCAACCGGCTGAGATGTCTCCTAAATCTATCTTCGGATACAAGGTAAATACTGCTGCATTACCACCATTTGGAGTTACAGCACCGCAATACTTTTTAAATGTTTATTATCAGATTCAGCACCGGTTTGACGTGGGAAAAAATCCAGAAGAGTGTAGATGGGAAAGAATGAGAAATTGCCTTGGACTTGTGACAACAAATTCTTGTTACCACCGTCTCCACTAGTTTTATTGAAGTTTGTTTCCTGTAAATACTTCATATACTACAAATAACAGCAGCAAGAAGGCACGAATTAATAATCTAACTTGTGTCTCAACTTCAAAAAATGTTGCGACAATATGGCAATCGTTTCAGTGGCAGAGTACCTGAAAGGCGAGTTGCGAGCTGTAGCAAGGACAATAAAATGAAGCCATTGAAGCTGACGAATCAATGGGAGAGGACCTATATTCTTTAAGATATTAAGTAATTCCAATCATTAGAAACAACAATATACAAGTTATAATAATAAAATATGCGCTAATGTCATTTGTATGTAGCAGATTTCTAGGAAAGCCAAGGCTTTCGATACCTACGTGTCGAAGGTGCAGTCCATTGTCTTCAAAATTATTAATTTTCTTTATCATATTATTAATAACCTACTTTTCTTTTTTCAATTAAAATGTAAATTAATTCAAAAGGGGCCATATTGTCTTGTACACAACTTTCTTGGATGTAAATTACTTAGAAAGTTAGTGAGTGAGGGAACTTAACTGAAGACTCATTTTCACACTAGCATCCAGGCACATTTTGCACACTAACGGGAAGATTATGAATCGTATATGAAACCATTAACATATAAAAGTAGGTAATTTTATCCTATTTCAATTTATATATACTTTTTTAATTATCTTCAGTTAAAATGAGACAATTCCCGTTTGTTTATGCGCATTACTTATTTCACCAATATTCGCGATGCTCTCATGGCTAAACGGTTAATTGATGGGGCAAAGCTTAATAACATTAACTGTAGGTAATTTTATCTTTTTATTTCATATAGGACCATTGCGACCATTACGAAAAATGGATTGCTTTTGAGTTATTTTCAAGAAAATTAAGAAAGTCGTGATTTTTACATATCTTTTGCATAAAAAAACATATTTTCGGGTAAAACTTTTGTTTGCAAACCTGATATTCGTGTTCAGCGAAGAAACAAAACATATAGAAACCAGATCTTAAAACTACACCAAAACCTTGCACTATTTGCCCTTTTTGAGCACTATTTCACTAAACTAATGGTGTAGGTCTTATATTCGTTGGAATCCCAGATTTTTTTGAAAATTGCAAAAGTTCAATATTTTTGAGGGGTCTTCCTGCAACTATAATATTGAAGATAAAGAGTGTTTCCTTGCTGAAATGTGTTCCTTAATTCATCTTTAAATAAGTTGAATTTCAATTATTCGAAAATGAATATTTTTCTTGTAATTTGGCGCGGAATATTGGCAATTAAAAATAACATTTTTTTTCTCAAAAACCGCTCCAAATTCTTTTCTACGAATAGAAGGAGTGCTTAAAAGAGTGGCGCGAGTATAATTTCCGTTGAACTCTGAATTTTCAAAAATTGAAAATTTAGAAATATTGTGGACAGTATCTTTTGTTGAGCACCACTAGTTTAATTAATATGAAGTACTGTTTTATAAATTCATTTTAAAAAGATTTAAACAATATTTTCTCAAAAATAGGCTCAACATCATCGAACTCTCAAAACTTCTCTCTGGAAAGGACCTAGAATTTACGAATTTTCAAAAAAGTTCAAACGTCGTTTTCTGAACAATGGCTCCAAAGATTGTAATAAAATTTTGGATTTAGAATCAGATTTGACTCTTCAATGATTTTCTAAAATCATATTCTAATTCTACAATTGTGGAACCGAAATAAAGAAAAATGCGCGAAAACATTGCATTTTGATGAAACACAATTTCTCCAATAAATATTGCTTGAAAGTAAACTAAATCATTGTTGTTAACTGATATGTGCTGTACATATTATGTTATACAACATTTAAATTAAATTTTCATAACCGTAAAACCTTAAATCTAGTGGTACTAAAGCAGCATTTAATATTTTAGCTGGAGGATGACTCCTAAAAAATGTTGAACTTTTGCAATTTTCAAAAAACCTTTGCAATTTCCAACGAACATTATATCTGTACCATTGTCTTAAACGCCCTTCACACTATCTAACAACAAAATTTAATCAAAAACCATGGAGCCATTTTTTTTGACATTTTGGAAAATATCCCTGGAGCTACATGTACAGTACCCCCGAAAATTAAAATATCGGTTTCAAATTCAAGCGAACCACAAAAAAACCTACACCACGTGTTAGAGGATTATTTTCTAAATTTAGCAACTGCATTTATCCACTTTTCCAGGGCCTTGTAATAAGAGTTTTTCTGCCGAAAATTCGCCGTTTTTTGCGCAGCATTACATAACTTTCTCTCTACTCCGTAGCCAAGAAGGAAAAATATCATCGACAAGTGAGACACCGGCTCACGTCGATGGTATTTTTATTAGATACCGGCCTCATGAGACACCGGCTTTCGTCATGTGAATTCAACTACAAGGACACTAAGGCTGTGAGTTTGAAATTCACGTAAAACTTAAATGTTTAAGATGGGTACATGGAATGGGGGACATTAAAAGTCCCACACAAGTGAGATTATGCAAGGTTCCGTTTGTAGTACAGAATACACTTATGCTCTAAAGTTTTCACAATTTCTGGGCCTGCAAGACCAAGTACAAGCGCCGTGAGTGTGTAATTGTCGAACTGGATGAAACCCAGAACAATCGTACAAATATCGAAATGGGGTCAAGGATTTAAAATGAGAAAGTACAATGCCTATATAGGTCCATGCGCTGTTTGGGGAACGCGAAGATGCTTTTTACTGGGAATGTCCCTAGTGGAGCCGTAGGCATCACGAGTGGCACTGGTAGGTAATTTAGACGTCGATGGGAGCAGAAAAGGGAGCGCAGGCAGGACCAGAAAAAAAACAGACTCAAGTGACGGAAACTAACTAGTACGATAAAGTAGTGGCGTTCTGTAGCAACACTAGTTATTTCGCACCCACTCCGTCCTTAAGTTGTAAAGAGAATGTATTTTAACGATAGAGTGGAAAGTGACGGGGTTTCTTGGGAAAATCTCGAATTGTCAGTCTGATATCGGTTAGACTAATTTACGCTTATTATAATGTCGGAGATCCATTTTTTAACATTTCTGAATTTTTAATTGATTGATTGGTGATTCCGTCAACTTCTAAGGTTACTATTCCCGTAAATGTAGTGCATTTTTATCGTGGGATGTGGCGATCTTTCGCTGCAAGGCAAGATTCGGTGCCGACATACGAGGTTTTCCCAATCAAGTATATCTCACCAGCGGAGCACCGCCCCAGCCGGAACAAGCTTCCGACTGATTTCTCGGCATGGGTAGAAGTATAGTACATAGAAGTATAAGTGTGTGTAAGTAGGAGATGAGGACAGGACAAGAAAGAGGAAGGAGGGATCGCGCAGGGTCCATGGCCCGTTTATTAGGGTACTGCTCCGATATTCGCTTGATGTTGAGCGGAGAAACCACGGCAAACCACCGATCAGAGCAGCTGGCCACTAGAATTCTCCTCCAGACATCGGCTGCTTTCGATCTACCTATGTAACTCATGTCGAAAATCGTACCACGGTCCGGACTCGACCCCAGGAACTCTCGATCAGAAGCACTGTAGTGACATCAACTGTCCTGAGCTACCTAAGCCTTTCTGAATTCTCGAAAATTGCAAACGTTAAAAACCCTTTCAGCGTCTTCCCACAACTACAATATTGAAGATAGATTTTTTTAATGAAATCTGTTGTTCAAGGACATCTCTTTAAATTAGTTAACGTGCAATTGGTGGAAGGTGAGTAGTTTTGCTAATATTACGTGCTATATAGGTAATTTTAAAAACAAGATATTCTAAAAACCGTTCCAAATTATTTGTTTATTTTTTCTCGACGACAAGTACTCTCTACAAAATTGTGTGTTTCATTTTCGGTAAACTCTCTGTATTTTCCAAATTTGCAAAATTTAACACCGGAACACTATAAAATTGTTGATTGATCTGTTTCCTTAATCAAATATTTTCTTCAAAATTATATATTTAAAGAAGAGCACAATTTTTTGAAAATATTAGTAGTTTTCGTGTAATTTTTGCATGAAATAAATACAACATAGTACAACACATGCTCTTAAGTACAACACAAATAAGATTTTCTCGAAAACGGTTCCAATTTTTTTCTCGAATATTGTTCTGAGCGACTTTCTACAACCACAATATAGATTTTAGTTGTAGGAAATTTGTAATGAAATATTGTTTTTGGAATTTATATATTAAAATAATGTAAATGAATATTTAAATTTTTGAAAATTGCAAGTACAAATGTTCGACTTCGTGTACAGGAAGCTTTTAGTTCCCAGTGAGGCTGATGGTGTAAAGCATCTTAAACATAAGAACCACAGTTAGCATCGCGGCATGGAAAAAATTGCTGGTTGGAAATCTTTTTCCAAGTGCAAGTAGTGTCTTATTATGTAACCGTAATGTATAATGCAAGAAAATAGGTACTGCTGAGTGTCACTAGTTTCATTTACTCCAACTTCATTTTCTTCAAGGAATATTGGATCATCTGCATGTAATATGGAATTCATGTAATTATCTCAATTTTAAAAGCCCATCTTTCTTCATTGCTAGGTTTATGTTTTTTAATCCATTTTCCTATATAATTAAAATAAAACTGGTGGCAAACACATTATGGAAATCTTTTCTTTACAACATCATATGATTGTTAATTCTGTACGCACTAACGGCTGTTATTGTTTCAAATTTCTACACTTTATTACCTCTGGGCTGAGAGAACGCTTTCTGAAAGCATTTCACAATATTGAACCTGTAAATCACACACTCATAATGCTCTTTTGTGAATTTACTTACCTTGTGCATTTCTCTTTCACAGGTTTCTTTTCTATCAGACATTTTAAACAGATATATGTTCCATAAATGAGTTATCACATCTAAAACCATTTTATCTTCAAGATGACTTTCTACATCTTCGATTTTTTTTACAATTTTTTCTTTAGAATTCGGCCGTACAATCTGCTCATTGAAGCAATAACACTTAATTCATCGGTAATTCGAACATTCATTTCTTTCCCCTTTTAATAGCTCGTAGTTTCTAGGCGGCAATTTGGAACTATACGATCTCTTTGGCACATATTGCTGTTATCCATGTTTTCTTCTCAATAACGAGAGTTATTCACCTGTTCAGCGTCAAACCTCCAGGCCTTCGTGGCCTTTTTTTTTTTTTTACATTCTACGATAATTTTATTGTATGTCTTTGACATCACCATTCTTAAATTTTGGCCAGTAAATTCTGAAAATAAGTTTGCCAGATTTGTAAACCTACGTATATAGTCAATTAGAAAATTTTCCAGATGCTTACATTTGATTGTATTGATAGTTCTCCATGTTTCTCAAAATCGTGATCATCTCATCAAAACCCTCCATTCCATCCCACAACTACTTTTACTCATAATTCTTGTTTCTTCCTACGGCTTTCTTCACTTAATTATTACAGCAAAAATTGTATTTCCTATCTTCGAGGTTCTTTGACCTGCTGACATTTTTATAATCACGTTTTTATTCAATTTACTTTTGTACATTATTATCATCAAAATGTTCTCAATGTGGTTTTGTTTCCTTCTTACATTTTTATAACTTTGTCTGCGCCGTCCTGAAGAATTTATTTTATTGTGTCATATGTATCTTGAACATTCATGATCATCTGGGCACCACTTCGCATCAACGTTTTAAGGAACAAAACAATTCTATATTTGCTCGACGGCGACTGGCCACCGAGTTCATCTTCAACAAGGTATTCTTCTGGCTGTCGCATTTAATTGAATATTCTGAATGACATTCCTGAAAATCTGTTGTTTCGAATAGAACAAATTTTTATGGAAATAGACCAATAAAGTATCCTCAACTTTTTCAGTCTTAATTCTTCGAGAAAAATAAAATACGCGCCATGCTTTATAAAAACACTAATGTGAAGTAAGATGAGAATCCAATAATATTGGTCTCTGAATGGTGAATACGTTTTTATCAGAGAATATAATGTTAAAAACCAATACAAAAAAATACTTAATAGAAGCAGTCCATATTACTAGTTTTGAATATTTTAATTTTAAACCACCACAGAACAACAAAGGGTTTGAAAATTATTGCAATTTTAAATCCTGGATGTCGTGCTATGATGTGTAAAAATGTTTCACCTTCAAATAATTTAATAAATATTCCGCCTGATCATCATGTTTTATGTTACATATATTTCGATTTTTCTCCTTTTGATCAATAGGGATCATTGTTGGAATGTTAATTTTAGTTTATTTTAGCAATTATTATAACGTTTAAACCCACTTATGAACATAAAATTCGTTTCACCAGCACCACGTTTCAATTTTCTACTCATATCTTTTTTTTTTTTTGTTGGAATAAAATTTTGTTGACAGATTACCAAATAATTACACGTTACGTTGCAAAGAGAAAATAGGTTGCAATATATTAAGTGCATTTTGCAATGTACAAATATTATGAGCGTATAATTGTTTTCAACCAGATTTCTTGTTAGATTTTGCTAAATATGTGTGAATTTTCCCGTCGTACAAAGCCTCTTTGCTGAAAATTCGTAGCCATATTACTATTTGATGTAATCAATCTACAAAATCTTTTTTTTTTTAGTTTACCATCTTTACAATCCCGGATACTCTAGAAAATAGCAATAATGTTAGTATTGTATTCTCTGATGCATGATTGTTTTAATTTATGGATTATAGTATTTTCCCATACCTAGTTGAATTTTACATTTTTTCACAATAACCTGCTGGTACAGTATACCTAATCGCCTCGTAAGTTATGAAAGAAATTTTAACTAGTAAAATAAAAATTTCACAAAGCCCTAGTTACTCTGGTTAGGAAACGAAATTCGGTCTTCTCGTTTACGCCTAGTTGCTTTTTTTTACTTTCTCTTATCTACTGCGAATTATTGAAAAGATATATAATGGTGCAGGAGACTAGTAATGCTACAAGGATCCCTAATACTTGTTACGGTAACGACAAATTGTAACACTAGGTGAATCCGCAAAACTGTACAATTACACAATCTGTACACAGATTCGAACCTAGGCGCATGAGTCCCGCGAGCAACCGAAACAGAGAATAATTCTAATTTATACTGGACCAAAGACAATGCAGTGTAACCAAATTGAGATTAGTAATACGTATTTGAATACAATTATTGACAATTTTGAAAGAAATTACAAAAAATACAATATTGATCAATTTATTTGATCTGAAATATATTTGAATTTTTACTACTTATAACGTAAGGTCAGTCATCATTTTCTCTTAGTGTGTAAATTTAATTTAGTGTACTAATTAATGTAAATTCTAAATGTGTTGATATCCAAAAAAAAAAAGTCTGACAGTGGCCATATCTCAAGTGGAATGAAACGACCTAGAGAGAACTATATTCAATATTTCTCCAATTCGTTTCAGCAAGAAAGAAATCTCTACGTTGTCTCCAGAATACGATGTCATAACTCCGACATAAATGTTTGCAAAACATAGGTAGAAAATTGCATGCTGATAACCTAACTTGGCACTGATTTTGAAAGTAAAAACGGCGTACCTAATTTTGCGTTCAGTTTCATTAACTGAACCTTTAATTTGAAACGTCATTGAATAAAAAACTAAGAATGTTTTTAAATTCAACCAATTGCTTTTCCTTCTGAAGTGGTATTTGGAAATTTGATTTTTAGTTATGGATATTTATTGTTTTTATAAAAATTATTTTATCATACGAAATCTATTTGAAATGCTGAAATTAATTATCTTAAAAATTTCTTTTCTTTCAAATATATTGTTGTTAAAAAATTATTAGTTTTTAATAAAAGAACGATTTAAAGATGATCAGTGGTTTCACCCTCAAAATCTAGTCATTAATTTTGTTGTTCTCTGTTATCTGAAAAAATGAAAATATCTTGAGCATATTGCTGACAGACGCTATAGTAATCAGCAGCAGTTTTACACAGATGTGTGTTGGTTTGGAAATGATAACAATTGCGATATAAACAGCATGATATATACAGGTTTTAAAAACTTCACGAACAAGGAAAACTATTGTTTTAAACGCACGACAGAACACCGTGTTTTAAATTGTGTGAAAAGAGGTCAGAAAATACGCGCCACTATTTTAACACCGTCCGTTGCTCTTGTCTCTTGGCATTGCACTCTTTAGAAACTAGATATGCTTTCTATTTGTTGTAAAATGCTGCCAAAATATTTGTTCGAGGAATATTTTAGCTTTTACCTTGAAATTTATACCAAATGTTTACGTCCAATAAATGAAGTAGAGAATTGAGGTTCTGCTCTATCAGTGTTTTGTGCACAATGTATTATAAGTGAAGTGGAGTTTTAAATAGAAATAAGTGCTTAAAATTTGTTCTAGTAAACAAGTAATTAACCCGATAAGTTCCCGATTTCGTCTTCTTCCGAATATACTCTCTCTACCACTTTCGTAGAAATGCTGTGAGGAAAAGTCGACGTGTTTTTGATCTAACAAGCAATGTTAATTTGTACTTATTAGTTATTTTTGATGAGGTCGACTTTTGGCCATTATGGCTCTTTCAGCGACCCGCTCATCTGTCACATCACAAATCTTTTTCCAGTCTGATTGCGTAGGCTTCCGCGGTCGGAATTTGTATTGTCTAGGCCTTACGGAACGAGCTGCGACTCGTTCCAGATAGCCTGGTCCAGGCCTTACATTCGAACCCATCCCAACACACAAAGACAATGCCTTGCATTCGAACTCACAGCTCGGATTTAAAACGTACTCGGCTGCAAAAATTTCCAAGCCCATGTGCCATCCAGCCGTATGAAATGAATGGAAGGAAAAGGGTTGAAAGGTGATATATTAGGCTTTGGGGCCAATATGTCACAACACGCCAGCAAACACCCCTACCCGCGCAGGGATTCGAACCTGCGTCACTTCGAACTGAGCCTACTGAAAAGAATCAGCCTTACTCATCACGGCTACGTAGGTCGGCTAACCAGCAACTTGAACTAATAATAATTTCATCTTAATTTTGTTATAACTTGGCAAAATTTCGATGTGATCTGACATCAGAAAGGAGATGGAATGGATCCCTCAGCGGCAAAGCCTACTTCAAGACGGAAACCAACTCTAAGTAGTCATGAAGAACAATTTTCTTCCTCTTACGTTTAAAAGTATTTTAAATAACCAGTTTAGAAGTAACTGTGCGTTTGCCAGCTAAGCACTCAAGGGATATTTGTTTATTATCACGTTACGAATAAGTTAGGGAATAGTTTATGCGGATAAAACGACTCATCATGTATAAGGATGTACATAAGTGATAACAAACGTATTGCTGGTGATACTTGATCTTGAAGTGATACAATTTTTTTCGAATAAGTAGAATTTGTTTCAAATTAGTTCGAGCCAAAACAGTATTATAATATGAGGTGGAGCGGTATGTGTAGTTTTCAACCATTGAAAAATAGAAAGTACTAATTTCATCTTAACATGTATTTTGTTTAGAAATTTTTTTGCAGTGGATTTGGTCAGATTTTCAGTTTCAAATGCTTTCCATCTAATTTTATAATTGCTTTTGTTGATCCACAGCCATTTATATGACATCATTATAACAATCTCTCCACTAAAGCAATTATCCACCACATCCACCACGTTCATACGGTATAGATACTGGAATCAGAATATAGAATCATTAGTTCAAGCCTGTTGCAGCTTGGAGGCGAGGTACATGAAAATATTTTTGTTGCCTACTAGATAAAGTTCTGTAAGTGGGCATTGACATTACTGGTTCATAAAACGATCTGTAAATAAAGAGCCGAAGCAATGGTAGTATCTCATCGTGAATCAACATATATTTTTAAGAATCACACTCATGATCTTTAATATTCGTTCTATAAAAGCTATTGTAAAAATACAAATACTGAATTCCACGGCCTGAGTTGATTCTAAGAAAATCCGTTGTGACGTGAAATTTGCTAGTTTGCACACATCAACTGATTATGACGCCATTTCCCGATTGCAGATATCTTCATTTGTTTATTAGCTACGCGGTTTTTAGTGAAGTGCGATTTTTTTGTTTGGCGGATTTCAGAATAAATGACCTGAAGAAACAGAACTCGTATGTTTATCGGAATAAAAAAGTCTGAATATACTGTACCATATTCCAGCCAAAATGTTGTGCCATATCTCAGGAAGTAATGTGTATGACATACACTGTCAAAACTATTCGCACATGTTTGTGTGAATGCCAAATGAAATTAAAGGAATTCTGAATGCGTTGCACGTTGTGCATAAATTTGTGTTAAAATCAGTCACATGAGTGTACGACGTGTAGTTCCACTAAATTGGAAGACTGGAAAATGGTACTTTATCAACTATAGCAAAGAGCTCATTTGCAGTGTGAAATGCAATTGTTTTTTCAAACTATTTTTCTTTCCATATCAGTATTTTTACAGTGTCAATTATGATCATGGGGTATCGCCTGTACTTTATTGTATAACAGATTGTTAGATAATGAAAATCAAATCACCAGTGCAAATTATATAAGGATTTTGTTCACTCACCTTTGGAAAGCAAATATTTCTGTATCATTAAACGTTCTTAAATTTGTGGTATCTTTTACGAATGTGGACTGAACTTTTTGCCGTTTAGTTCAGTAAAAATAAGTATACATAATGCACATACGCAGATCTCTGTTTCAATGTCCGCGAAAACTAATTATCAACTGGGGACCAATGAAAATAAAAACAATGATAATATGATATTACCAACGTATATATTTTGTATACAAGATGAGTGTGTAGTACGTAGGAAGAAAATCTTTGTATTCGTTTATTACAGTAAAGAAATTACTTTCTGAAGTTTACAAAAAAAGCTGCATCACGACCGAAACGTGAACGTTTTAGGGGATGGTGGAAAATCGGACGTTTCACCATTGCCGTCTTTAATTAGATCGGGCTCTGAATCTCTCAAAGATTTGGGGCCCTCAAGTATTGTCTGAAAAAAGTTATGTTATTATTGTCATAATTTATTCTAAAAAGTTAATGTGAAAATTAAAATATATGTTCATCCTTCATATTAAGGTAATAAAAATAAATGTAAAATATTATTAGAAGGATGGGATTTAAATCCCAATCGAGTTCAGATGAATTTTCATATCTTTTTCAATTTCCCATCAGAGAACAATAATTCTGTAGAGGGATTGTTTGATAATTTCTTATCATCTGTGGGGCCCCTTAACCATGGCACGAGCCTCGTCAGCCTGAGCCCAAAGACTGTGCTTTAACCAATTTCGTCCAAAAATGAAAGCATAGGTTTTCTCGGCAGTAGTCAGTATCTACATGCCTGTCCGGGAGACGCAGTGTCCTAGGAACAGAAGCCATCTGACTCGTCCAAAAACATTCACATTTTGGTTTCGATACATAAACTACATTTTTCTGCATTACTTGTATTTTTACGATCAGAAGCTATTTTAAGAATCAAAATAGAAATAGTTACTTACGTACTTAAGACATAACGAAAATCTGTCACTACGGCGTCTTCCAAGCCAGAGGGCCTCAGCCCTAAGGGACTTGGACGTTGTCGGAGGGTCAAAAACTTCAAGGAATACCCGTGGTCCAAAAACAGATGATTAATGTTGCTGAATCAAACGAAAATTTGTAACATTTGAACTTGAGTTGCATTAAAAATTCGTAATTGTCAGTAGTCAATAAGGCGTCGTAAAGGTAAACAAAGCAGAGTGCGTATATAATTGCTATTGTGTACTCTTAATTGAACAGGTTTGCTCGTACAAAACATAAGAATAGTGAAAAGTTCTTACCGAAATTTATAACAAATTAACAAAATTGCGAAAAAATCTCGAAAATCTCCAATAAAATATCGAGAAGAACGAACGTATATGAAAACGAGTGTAGTGACTTAAAAAAGAAAAATGGACGATAGCAGTAGAAGTTCAAAAAATGAAACGATACTTTTAGAATATTTTGAAGATAAAAGAAAATCATTTATCCCGAACTCTCTATGATCTAACTATTCGATGCGTATGAAGAATTTATTAATAAATAAGCATGTGCATATTACCCATTTTTATAAGTTCATTGAATTTTTAAAAGTAAAGATTAAATATTATTCTATGATTCGTATTTCTAAGTTAATAAATTGAAATTACAAAAAAATGAGAAGCATTTTTTGCTTGTGTTACACGCGTAGAGAAATCAAAACGCAAGCGCAAGCATATTGAATCTGCAAGACTCGCACGGATATTAGGTATACTGTAATGTGTCTTCTGAGCAATAAACGAACAATAATTAAGTGCAGGTATTTAGCATTTTGGTCGATTCTCCGGCTTTGCTCGCTAGCTGTTGGTGTTCCCTAGCCCCCAGCCTAGTTTATATCCCACGTTTGGAGCGTAAGAGACATATGTGGCGAACATGACGTATTCTCTTCACCATAACTAGCAAACTCCGCCTGCCTGAGCTCTTTCTTCGTCACACAACTACAGAAACTGAGACCATTTTAAAGGAAATCTGTTTCTGCCCTGACCGGGAATTGAACCCGGGATCGCACCACGGGAAGCTAGTACGCTTCCCAAGCCACTTTAGAGTTTTGTACTAATTAAGTAGTAAAACAATAATATTTATTTTAAAACAGTTTTGCTAATATATTAATTACGTCTGGTACTGCAAAGTTTAAAAAACTTAATATGCCTTCAACATGTAAATTAAATAGTTTCTCAGTAGCTGACCCCCATTTCCCTTGCTCACTGATTAAATGACTGAGTAAGATGTTTCCACGCTTTGTATAGCTTTTTTTTTACTTTCTCACTACCGCTACCGCGGTAAAGAGAAAGTTATGTAGTTCTGTGTGAAAGAAACGTCGAATGGTCGACAGAGAACTCTTATTATAGTGCCCTGACAACGAAAAAGTGGATAAATCGAGATGCTAAATTAGAAAAATAATCTTCTAACACGTGGTGTAGCCAGAATGTTTTGGGGGTGCTTGAAACCGAAAAGTCTATTGACAGCAAAATGACCATCCATTCATCTGTCTGTAAACAACGCTAACTGCTAAACCGTTCAGCCGATTTTCTCCAAAATACTTTTGATTAAATTGGGACCTTAGATAGCGTAAAGAACGCTTAAGAGAATGGTGCAGGTCTCATGTTCGTTAAAATGGCTTATTTTACGAAAATGAAAAAAAGATTAAATTTTTTCGGCGTCTTATTACTACAATTTTGAAGATACAATTTTTTTCTTAACGACAGAGACAATTTCTTGAACGGACAATTTTTTAAACAGATCTTCAAATTAGGCCATGTTCATTTTTTCGAAAATATTAGTATTTTTTGTGTAATTTGGCGACAACATAATCGCCCGCTCGGATTTTACTGCCCTTCGTGTACGTAATTCCAGACGGTTGGATGCTTCATAAGTTAGAATTTGTACATTGTTTCATATTTCTTTGTGTCTTACATTTCTCCTTTCATATCATACATTTACACATTAATCTTTTAGAAATTATTTAAGACCTTTGAAATATATGAAATAAAAATTGCTAGCGTTGAGAGAATATCATATTGGAAGGCATTGCGCGTGCAAATCGGTAGCAGAATTTTTGTGAATGATGTCTCATTGCTGGGACATGATGTAGCTGTATGAAAAACAGTTACTTGGGTTTTCTTGACATGGCGTCTCACGGCGTCACGCGCGAAGGAGGGAGAGGGAAGGTAATGCCAATGGGGAGCTGCAACGTCACTACAGCTCCGATTTTTGCGGCTCCCTATTGGAGGCTGCCTTCCCTCTCCCTCCTTCGCGCGTGCCCTTGAGACGCCACCTTAAGAAAATCTAAGTATAATTGTCAAATTTGTGTTGCTATTTACTTAAAAATATTTAGTTTTTTCATCACATGTTGTACGATTTGTGATCAGTTTTCCAAAAAATGATGACTGAGATGTGATAATTCGGAGAGAAATTGTGGTATAAATAGTATAACATAACTATTACTAAAGACGAGAAAGTACATGCTGTTTTAGCACCATTAGATTATCCCGCCAAAACGTCTTGTACAGTCGTTACTGTTTTACACGTTTAATTAACAAATATAAAACGACAGACACTGAACGTTTTTTTAAACTGCGGTGAAAGATGTCTATGAACGTTTAGTCATAGACTGCAAATGAGCTTCGGCGTTGCATCCGGCTCTGGCATGTCCATCTCGGTTGCTCCGCTGTTGCGTATGCGCAGTCTCTGCCCTTCACTTCGGTTCACGTTATTCTGACGCGCTCAGAAAGCTACGAGTGTATTCCTAATTTGCTCTTCCATAGATCGAATTCATGCATTGTATACGATGAACATTGAAATCGAATCTATTATATACAAAACAAATTTTGAATATCTGAAATAAAATTGTAAATGTTCGTGCCCTCCATGAAGATGATCTGCTTGGTAGACAGGAATAAGTCTACAATAATCATGAATAATTTAGACAAAAAAACCTCCAAAGAAGAATACTAGATTGTTTTGTAGTGTGTGTATAATGTAAATATAATTCACATATATATAATAATAAAACATGTTTTGATTTTCTGTTTGTCAATTCCAAAAAAATATTTTCAAATATATTTTATATGTTGAAAATAAAAATTTTGCACGTATAACATACGCACGTTATAGTTCACGACGTTCAACAGATGGGAAAACAACACAAAGTCTCTTGTAAGAATATGTATGTTTGTTAGGTACTAAGTGTTACACTTCAGCTTACACTTCATTTACAGTTCAGTTTTTTTGTTCTCACTCAAAACCTTTATTCAAAATTTTGAAACTCGTAACTTTCTTGAATGTGTACAATTAATTGGCCAACAATCCATTATTATTGTGTGTAGTGTACACATTCGATAACATTCAATGATATACGAATAAATGTTCGTCGAGTACGAAAGAAAGAAATTCCAGTAAGAAATGAGATAATCTCCTAAGATAATTTGGATAGATTTTTCTTTCCAGTATTACTGTAATTCCTCTGCGATATATTGCTCTTAAATATTAGAATGAGATAGAGTTTATGCTTCTTTTAACGTCCGTTGCAGCCAAACGTAAAACATGTCTAATTTCCAGAATATGTAGCATTTAATCCTATAAGGTTCCATAGATGTTTTAACGTAAATTTACTTTCGCAGTGCTTTGCATATTTCTCATTCCTTCTATTGAAAAGAAGGGGGCGTTCGTTTCAGAAGCAGGGGTGGGATTATGCGGGCTGGTCGATGCGGATGTCGTTGCCGGCCCATTGGCAAAGCAAGGGTTTAGCGAAAGGGCGTCCCCCCGCCGGCTGAAGCCGCGCGGATAGGGGCTGGCGCAGGCAGAAAGACGCGTTCGCGCTTCTCCATTGGCGCAGTCGCCGCCCCTCGTCCCGGAGACCGGGTCTCAAACCCGTTCACTCACAATTCGCAGGGGTTGGCGCACGAGATTGTGACAGGCTCTCTTGGCCGCCTCGTGTAGCCCCTTACTCGTATTATTGGAAAGCTACCTCCACCATTGATCATCTCTGGAATCACCGCCTCCAATAACAGGAGCGTTATTATTACACCCGCTATCACTGCGAAATATTTTGCCATTCCCAGCAAAGGCGTACGCATAGGGGTGGGGCTGTAATATCGTAATCTCCTTGAAAATTATGAAAGGAGCTGCGTGGAGTAATTCCATAATTATTATGGATTTTATTCCTGGGAATACGTTCAATCCCTCATTTTCCTCTTTTTTTAACCTGGCAATTTAGAGCAATATTATACGAAATTTGGAGTAATAATGTCTCCAGCAGAACGAGAGTAAGGTCTTTGGCAACCTGTATGTGGTTCAACATAAAATCAGTATGGTATTTATTAGTTTATCATTACGGTTACAATTATATTGTCTTGTACTATGTTTTATTTACTTGTAAAATATATATGTGAGTAAAATGTTTAATTTCATGGGGGTTCATAAATGTAATTGTTCCCTCTTGTTTCGTGCTGTGCACGCTTACGGCTTCCAGCTAATACCATTGTATAAGTTCTTATTGTCTAAATAAAAATTATGTCATATATTACAGTAGAATACGTCTTTTTGATCAGGTTGTAGGTGAAACATACTTGCACTTAATGATTTCTGTGGAATTTTATTAACGAATACGATGTTCCTAATATTTTTAGTGACAATTGAAATGGTGTGTATGGGACAGTACGCTGATATTGTTATGAACGAACAAATTTAAAAAATTTCTCATATTCTTAGATCTATTTGAAAAATGTTACTCAAATCGTAAAAGTATGAATACTTTATTATGATAGTCATCTAATTGTTTTCATTTATATGATTTGTTATAAATGGCATTAAATACTCTAAATGCCACGTATAAAGCGTGTACAAGGGACTCTCTCATACGGTCTCATCAAAAGAAGACGGTCCAAATTCTCGCCTGGCACAATTCTTTCTGCATTGGCGCTACCGAAAACATTCTAAACTTATTGAAAATGGAAACAATAGTGCATAGATACTACATATTGTAAATGAAATGGACTAATTTTGTGTTATGAACGTGAGATTTTTCTTACAATGTGTAAATGTTTGATGAATATCATCTTAGATAAAAACTAATTCGTGGCCTTCAGAAACTTTACAGGAGAAATAAAAGGACCTCAGAATGTGCTCGTACTTGGAAAAGAACCCCAGCATATCGTCGAACAAATGTAAATCCTCTGAAACTTCCCGTCCGAATACACCATATTCGCTTAGCCAGGAAATGAGGCTGTTAACGGATATATATCTCTGAGACCGTTGTGGTGTTGGTGTCTGGCGGCAAATATGGCAGGGTTTTATATTAGATATTTATTTAGTAAAAAACAATTAAAAACTGTATGTGATATATGGGGGAGAAAATCATTTGCGCACGCTTTCTTGAGTTTCAGAATACCTGCCAAACAATTTAACTATTAGTAGTTGAAAGATTTTAAGAATTTATTGATTAAGAATTTATTATATCGATTAAGAATTTAAGAATTAATTGAAAAGTTTTAAAAAATTATTATCAATAATATCTTCGCAGTTATTCAGCAGAAAATATTTTACATTTAACGTAAATTTGTGTACCGATTTTAATTGTTTAATGTCATCTTGCAATGCGTTGTAAAGTAACGTACATGTATGTGAACTTCTTATAGTGAGCTGTTGATGCTGACACTTTATGAACCTGATTTTTACGCCGTGTGCTGTAATTATAAATATCAGTATTACATGAAAATATGTTCCCAACGTTAAGTAAGTCAGTTTTGACAAATATTACAGATTTGTAAATAAATAGTCAAGGCAATGGTATATTCCAAGCTGAATGAAAGAGGCTTGCAGGGATCACGTGGATGGCATTTTTTCATTATTCCTATAATTTTCTTTTGCAAACTAAATGACTGGGCATTAAAGGATGAGCTCCCCAGAATATTATGCTATATCTCAGGCTGGAATATACATTCGCAAAATGCACGCAACGAGCTGCATGAAGGCTGAAAGAATTTAAAAGAATTCTGAATGCGTAACACAATGAACTTAATTTAGTGTTTAATTCTGTTATATGTACATTCCATTTCAGGTTTGACTAAATTGAGAGACCTATTAATTTTGTTACCTTAACATCAGCTAATTGCATATTGTTCATTTTCAATGGAGCATTCGATTGCCGATTTGAAATGCAAAAATGCATTGAAACCATTTTTTCTTCGTTAACTATTAATTTGTTATTACAAAACCAATTTGAAACTTCTGAAATTGTACTAGTTATTGTTTCATTTTTGCAAATAACAGTTGTGTCATCGGCAAACATAACCGTTCTTCAATTTTTAATAGACGAGAGCATATAGTTTACGTTCAACAGAAAGAGGACCTATCCTAAGGTCAAACCTCGTGGGACCCCATATTTAATTTGTCAAAGAATTGAAAAGATAAGTAAATAATGTTCTTTCCTGCGAGTACGGTACTTTTGATATGGATGTATAAGATACGAGGTTATCCAATCTAGGGCAATTCCACGAATTCCATATGAAGGTAATTTTGAGAGCAAGATGTTATGGTTAATAACGTCAAAAGTTTCCAAGATCTCAAATATTCCAACGGGTTCTTCATTTTGGTTCATTCATGAAAGAAACAAAGAAAAAATGTCAGAGAAAGTTTTCATTTAAGAAAAGAAAAAAATGTCAGTTACTATTGATTTTGATTTTCTAAAACCGTGTTGTGAAACTGAAAACGCTTTGTTTTTCCTGATGATGTTTCCATTGACGTAGAGAAAAGCCGCTCTAATATTCTTGAGAAAACTGACAAAAGAGAAATTGGCCAGTAATTTTGAATTTCAATTTTGTTCCCTTTTTTAAAAAGTGGTTTAATTTTTGCTGTTTTGAAAATATGTGTAAATATTCCTGTGCATAAGAAAGCATTGAAAATGTGAGTTAATGGGTACATTAATTCACTGTACTCATTATAAAATGGTAGGTGCAAAAATTTTTAATAAACAATCCGGAAATTCATCTACACTAGATTAATATGACTATTCTGAGGATTTCGTTGGAAGAAGTTTCTGGAATAAACATCGTGCTGAAAATGTTTTTGGAAGCGTACGATGTTGAATTTAGTGGTTTTAGTCCCTTCCAGAGTTCAACCACAATTCTAGAGTGGTATTTGTTGAAGAGATTTGCGACTTTTTCTGGATTACTTGCCCCTCTTTCAGTATCCTTTAAAACAACATTCTCTACAAAGTATCGTAATGACGTGGTCGTAATTTTTACGATATTCCACATTACTTTAGTTTTGTTACGAACGTTCAAAATATCATTATTATTTTTCGTTATTTTTGCCTGAACTACTACTGTCTTCTTTTATGTTTTCGGAAGTAGACATACGTTATGATACGTCCTTAAAATTCTTTTATGAAACCAGAAATACTTTATGATATTTAGAAATAAAGTAAAGCGTACGTTTGTTTTTACACGATGTTCTAATTCCTTGTGTGATCCAAGTATTGCTTTTCTGTGAAATGTTTATTTTTCTCTTTTCAATAGGAAAGCACGCGTTAAAGTGAAATGAAAGCTTTGAGAAAAATAAATTATATTTTTCATTTGTGTCCACAGTGTTATAAACTGCGTCACATGAATCCTTCAGCAAGTAGTCCGTAAATAACTTTATGTTAACTTTAGTAAATGCTCTGCACATGCTTGTATTATTCATAGTGTTGTTATTAATTGTAAGAATTTGTGCATCGTGGTCACTGTATCCTAGATTATTCGCTATTATTTCACACCTAGCTGTGGTTTTGATAATTATAATTTGATCTATTTTTGTTTATGATTTAAGTGCATTTCGTGTAGGTACGTTCACTGTAATATCTAAATTAAAAGAATGAAATAAATTGAGAAACTTCTCTTTCCTTGGGATTCGCTCAGAAAATCAATATTGAAATCTCCACTTACAACAATAGGTTTAAAAGAGATATGACTAATTTTTTTCAGAGTAATCTGTAGATTTTCTAAGAAATTCAAATAATCTAAAGCTCTCTTTGTTGGAGGTCTGTATATGCAAAGTAAGATAATTTTATGTTAAGAGGTACTATTGTAATTTTTTTTTAAATTCTCAACTGTATGTAAATTGAATTCTGACAAGATGGTAGAATGCGTAATATTTCTTACGTAAATACACGAACCTCCGTATGTAGGGCCTTTACTTGATTCCCTCGCTCTACAACAACATCCTGCAAGGTAAAAATTAGGAGTTTGGAGTGTAATTAGATCATTATGAGAAAATCAGTGTTCTTTAAAGCAAAAGAAACATCTATTTGACTCAGATCACACTGTAATGCTGCCTGGATAAGTGCAATTTTTTTGATATAGATTGCATTTTATGATGCATTATTTGAATCATTTGCATTTACCTACATGGATATTTCTCTGCTGCATTTGACTGTAGTTGCTATTTATCTCATTTTTACCTTGAGTGCGTGGTCGAAGAAAGTATCTGTCCCAGCCGTGTTGAGATGTGGAAAGAGGGATGACTGATGTTGAGGAATGAAAAATGGGAGTGGTAGTATAAGGATTACGTTCAGGGGATAAGGTAATTGGGGTCCTGGAGGGTGGAAGAGAACTAGGAGATGTAGTTGGGGATGCGTCTTGGGCAGAACACTGCTGAGGTTGTGTTTTGCAAGCTCGCTACCGGGTGCTTGTTTTCCGACAAGGTTCAAGTGGGGTGGTCCAAGACCATGGGGGGCGAAGTGTTTTTCTGAGAGAAAGTTAAGCTCAAATAATTTAACATGTGTGCCTCTCATATGCAGTTTTAATTTGTTTGCGTGTCTAATTTCTTTGCACACTGTTGGTTTGTTGTACAAGAAAGGCAGATTCGAGAGTACAATGTTCATGTTTTGGGCGGCACATTGTAGTTTGTTAACATGTTGCTCAGATGCCAAGACCACTCAAATTGATGTCACTCTGCCCTCCTATGATGATGACGACTTTATCTCGTTTGGTGAGAGTTTTTGTGTGGGTGTCCGACTCTCTGGTCACGTCAGCAAACCTCCCGTTAGGTTTAAAAACATGACAGAAATTGGAAGGGAGTTTCTCACTGAACAGGAACGATATTATCGCCCATGGCTATCTGATAAAATTAGTGCCTTTATGGTGGGCTCAGTGGGAATATCTTTGTTTACTTGTGGGCCAGGTTGCGAAACTCTACGTGTCTTTGTTTCTTTGCGATTGCTAGCCTGTTTGCGTCGGTTTGTTGGTGGACGTGTCGATGATGGTAGGGGGTAGTGAGGATTGAGAAGGCAAGGAAAATCATTGTCATAATCTAATTCAGAAAACCTGTTTTCAATCGTGATTGGTACTAATGATTGTGTTCTTGCTTTCGAGGATGGACCATTGGAAGTTTCTGCGGTGTTACCTACTGTTGTCCAATCGTCTGTGTTTCGAAGGACCTCTTCGAGCCTTCGGATACGTTCATCTAAATTATTGTTTAGGTGTGTGAAAGCTTTCGGAAGGTCGGTTTTGCAAGTGTACAGAGTAGAAAGTGTATAGCGAATAGTAGCCATGCCACGAATACCTATCAAAGTGCGTGGTAAATATGAGAATAAATAAATAAATAGAGGAGAACTCAGACTAAAATGTAAAACTTTTTCCGTAATTATCTTTTTAATTCAAGTGTATTAAATTATTTAATTTAAGTTAAGTATTTATGTAAAAAATAAAAGTAATATGATTCTAATTATTATTTAAATGTTATTGATTAATTGCGAAAGGAGTTCAATGCTTTTACATTAATAAATCTAATCTGTATACTAATAAATACAATTAAATTACTATACTCTACCAGTTGATAGGCCATAAAATTCACCACTTTTATATTCGAAAATTTGAAAACACAAAGTTCAAGTTTTTCCGTTACTGTTATAGATAAAACTTTGAATTTTGATGTTTTTCACAATTATCACAACACTTTCACGAACAGTTTGAACCTTTACGCAATTCTAAATTGATTAATAGAGCAAATAAGTATTACAAGCCTTTGAACTTGTTCATTTATGCAAGTTTATCCGCTACACTATCTTTTAAATCGGTACTTTTATTACTTCTTTTCGACTGCTTTAGGCACTTTAAATCTCTTTCAGCTTAACTGTAACAAGTAAACAAATAAAGAAAACGATTTAAAAACAGAGGGTACCTGAAAGATGTAAGAAAGTAGTCGAAATTAATAAAATATTGGAGAACAGCCACAGCACGCCAGTCACGTAAACAAGCCAGAAAGCCAGTTTATATTTGTAAGAAGTGATATGAAACCATATGATGCTATATAGATAGATAATTTTCAACAATGCATCATAGAGGTATGTGGGAGTGAGCCCCTGGACAAGTTTCCAGAGTACGGGCATTAGGCAACAGTAACAACAACAACAATAATTTTTAAAATGAAATACGAGAAATATCTTTTTCGAAGAGGAAAATATAATTATTAAGTGTAGACCTGGATATTTCATAGATTATATTATTATCACTCTAAAGCTATCGTGTCAAGTGACATAGACTCATTTTGCGTTTCCATAATATCAGTTGAGATCACTCGTGTCATGCCAAAATTTGAATTCCTCTCCAAATGACTGAATAGAATTTCCATTATATTAGGAAAAGAAAAAAAAAACAATTCACTGTCAATAGGAAGAGGATAAAAATATATAAAAAACGTCTTCAATGTTATGGCCTTCAAAATACACCACTTAAATATTTTCTATTTTTAAGTTTGAAGAAGAAATTATCATACCCGTTTTCCTAATGTTCTTCCGTACATCGTCTCTCCGTCTGATTTTTAGTTTTCCCTTTTTCTGGTTGTCGTAGGTACTAGCTACAGATCTGTTCCACCATTGTAGCTTTGCATTAAATGGTCATCGCCGAACTAGTTCCATCTCAAAAAGTTTAGATGATTTATTACATTTATTTAATATATTAAGACAGCAAAGTACATTGTTTTTATTGTTTCACGCCTCCTTCGTAGAAAGAGAAAGTTATGAAATAATGCAAAACTGAGTGGCGATTTTTCGACATAAAACAAGTAAATACCTTAAGCCCCAAAACTGGGTGATTCTAACTCTTATGTGAAGTAAATTACTGTCTTAAGTACTTAAGGAAATAACTATTATTGGTATCAAGGACCCAGAGAACGTGGATTCTGACAACACTGAGTGTCCGACCGTCTGCATGTGAATCACACGGTCATCACACAAACCGTACATAGAGTTTTATGCAAATATGAAACGGATATTTTAATTTTAGTTCTTTAATTTTTTTATCAAATAGAGCAAACGCTTATAAATATGGCGCAGGTCAGATTTTGAGTAAAACCTTTAAATTTTCAGAAGTTAAAAAAGCAACACTTTTCGACATCTTAGAATTACTTTACTTAAAATAATGATTTTTCTTTATGAAAGTTGTTACATTATCCATTACAATATTTTGAAAATATATATTTGAGTATTTTTCTTGCAATTACAGGTAAAATCGTGGCAAAAAACGTAAACAATATTTTCGCACAAACGGCGCCAACTTTGTTCTTTAAATTTTTTGTTCCAACAGAGAAAAGTTTACTTGGTATTTCATATGGTATACGCTGGAGTTTAATTAATACATCTGGATTTGGGTGCAGCAATATATGCAATCGAGATCAAATGTGCGAAATTTTTCTAAGGGTTCCAATAGAATAATATTGCAGGACTGTTTTATACTCGTATTGCTGTGAAGAATGTTCTGTAACACTACTATTTTTCTCATTTTCGAGAAATGATCGCGACAAATTAAGCAGTTTTGACCGGAAGAATCGTAATTGTAACCAGTTTTGCTGATCCTCATCAAGCACTGTTTAGACTGGTGGCTGGAACAAATAATTGTTGCGTTTATGAAATATATTTATGAAAAGTAATGGCCAGCTTTGGCACGTCCAACTTGAAAGGTACTATTTCTTACCAGATTCCTCACTTTTACGAAGTCCGTCTTGGAATGGAATTAAGACTTATCAAAAGACGAAATTAGACACAGTAATTGTTGCAAATAAAAAATATGACAGTGGGGAAGGGCGGGAAACAACAAACTTTAGCTCAACTTCACGAAGTGTAAAAGTAGACATTTTTGCGAACGTTCTGATATATGATACGACAGAATCTTATTTTTATTGCAATTGCAAATTGTGATTTCGGAAAAAGAAATCGTTATTGTACTAAAAATCAGAAAGCATTCTGAAGCTTGCCGACTTCGCATTCAAACATCACAGTTTTCAGTAGTCAGCTGAAGTGTGGAAAGCGGGTTCGCGTGGCCGCTATCAAGCAAGGTGTGGACATCGGGCGAGAGATGGATTTAGTAGCAGGCACTATTTTTCTGAACACTTCAGCCTAGTCTGCATTATTATGGATCTTATAACAGCTCAATTTGACTACCGTTTGGATCCTTGACACAGAAATCTGCAAGTTTTGGTTGGTAAGCCCAGCTGAAGTCCGCAAGTTGTGGTTGGTAAGCCCAGTTGAAGTAACCCCAACTAGCAGTAGCAATTCATTCTAAAATTTCTCCTATTATGATGATTACACCATTAGTAGTCTATCCATGGTAATCAATTTGAAGAGTAGTAGGCCTACATCTACGATTAAACTAAAGTAATAGGCAGATATCAAAACCACGACCAACGGAGTTGGCTCAGGGCAACAATCATTGCAAATGGAGTGGCTCAAACCGGGAGGTTCTTTGGTTCGAGTCGCGACAGAGCCGGATTTTCGACACTAAGAAGATAGCTAGATCAAATTGGGATGCTGTTTGGAGGACAATTCTAGTGACCAGCTACTTTGTTGGGTAGTTATCCGTGTTTTCTCCAGAGTACTTGGCGAATGCCAGAACAAGCCTCTAATAATAAACGTCATGGCCCGCGAGCGACCTTCCATTCATCCTTGTCTCCTCTTCACTTACACACAAACTTAAACTATACACGTCACTGATATAGAGAGACCAATCGCAAACATAGAGCGAGCCCCGACCCCAGCGATGACACGCTGAAGACGCCCGCGAGAGAAAATGACGCGAACGTACGTATTTGTCAGCGGAGGATATCGCGTGCCAGCGAGGGCACAGACAGCCACCTCCTGGTTATAACATGCGCCACACACACGATACTAATAAGCATAGAAGTTAAAGTCCGTCTCAGTTAGACAGTGCTTCGCTGCCAGAGATGCCTGGAAGATAGAAACCTCCGCAAGCCAACGTGTAGGGCGGCCCTGGATCTGACCATGCAGCGGGAAAGAAAATGACCCCCACCAGAATGTAACATACACTTAACTTGTGGGATTAATGTACATTTTACGCGAGCGGAAAACAAAATAATCAATCAATCAATCGAACCACATAAGTCTGTGTTGAGTATTTTTTCACAAGAGCATAAAAATTACAACTTTCAATATAACTTATAACTTCTAGACTTCCTAAACAGTTTTAAAATATGTTTTTGGGCTCCTTAATTGTGAGAATTGACTTGCTATCTTTTAATAATATAAGCATTATAAGCAGTTAGTCTGAACGTTTCTAATGTCACTGTGATAATTAATTATTAAACTTCTTGATGAGATACATTATTAAAAATTAAATTGGAATTGTTTCTCCAGGTTTTTAGTTTATGTATTCTTTGAGTTAATTGTATACCTGCACGGGTGGCGATTTCTTACGTTCTTGTACGCATGACCTCTAAGCTACATTTGGCATCGATATTGAAAGTTAATCATTAATATCATACATTATTTTAACTCCGTACCAATCCTTGTGCAATGAAGCTTATCGTCTAATTTTTTCTTGTATAAGAATATCTACAAATCGACTCTTAATCAAAGAACAGAAGGAAATATATTGCGTATCCGTGCGTTATAGCAGCAGACAATTGGAAGGGATAGTAACAATTAGCTTTTTGGAACAAAGGGAAGAGAAAAAAGTATAAACAGCGTCGAAAGAACGAAATAGATCGTCTCTCATATTAAAACAAGAGGAGGAGAGTTCTTACAGTTGAAAATAAGGATCAAGCAGATGCGATTTACAAAGAACAGAAATGCAGAGGAATGTATTTAATTTGAAATGTCTCAAATTACTAAATATACATGAGAGAGCAAGGATTATGATACGCAAAGTAATACTACTATTTCATAAAGGAAAAAGAAGCTGCTGCGATATTTGTGTGAGATATTTCCCTTTTGACGATATTTGTGTGAAATATTTTAGCCGAATTTCAAGTGAATGACTAAAATATATTTCATTTTATTATTGTTGAAGGAATAATGTGGTTTTACAAACACACTTTCTTGCGCTGGCAGTAAAATAGATAATCTAGCACCAGAGGATACCTTAATTAAATAAAGAGTCCCACTCAAAACTTTTAAGAGAAAACGTCAATCGTAGTCAAACGTCAATGACAGACTATCGTAAAACAAATCCAAGAAAAAGAGACACATTTAATCGCACTGATGATTTGGAGAGGATGTGAAAATGATTCTACTAGGTATCAAATTACAAAATTGATATGTTAATACCATCCTGTTTGTCAATATTATTAAGACAGTGCGTATGCGAAAACAACACGCCCTTCTCAATTATGCTCTTTTACATGAATCAACAAATGAACATTAGATATCCAATATTCATCAAATATCTAAAAATTACGTCAATTTCAGAGAAAATATCAGTGTTCCAATCATGCTCGTCCAGATTGTTTTTGTAAATAATAAACCTAGAGTCACACAATTCAAAGCAGCAAACACTTTCGAATTCTAGTTGAGCTGCGATATATTATTTAATAAAGCCCAAAATTCAGTAAAAACAGATAAGAATAAGTATTTAATTATTAATAGACTGATAAAAATAAATAATGAAGTAGTAAATTCAATAAACGTTGCCAAGAGGATATCCTGAACGATCAAGAAGAGAATGAGTGGTACAGGCGCAAGTCTAACCTCTAAAGGCACATGAGGTGAGAGACTTTTGCATATTTTAAACTTATTTTCTGCTTCAAAGTGATTGCCTGTGGATTATATTGAATTGTAATAGACAATTAAACTAAGTCAGATATTAAGACGTAAGGTTGTCAATTAAATTGAGTATTTTGGATCTTTCTTCAGGTGTCTCAGTGAATATTAAATCTTCTTCAACACCAGTTAACATTATTGCTGGACATTCCCGTCAACTTTAATCAACGCTGAACTTTACATTTTGTTTAATATGGAAACAGCTCCAACTTTTCATCAGTAATGTTAAAACTTAATTGATGACGTTGCACAGAATTAACTTTTCTCCATAGCACGTCATACACAGTTTTAACTGTTTTTTGGCGTAAAATAAATAAACGTTCGTTAAATTGTTTGCTGTTTTAATGACACAACAAAAGGTCATGAAAAACGTTTTTTTCGTATGCAAATGTTAAATAATTTGCAGTCACTATAACAATTTTCTGTTCTGTACGAGAGGCGAGTTCGTTAACGTACGCCCGTACGTACGAGTTACTTAAATCTACTTTTAAATCGTACATTGGAAATGATATTTTTCCGTTAGCAACCTACCAATCAAACGTTAAATTACATTCTCATCAGCTAAACTTCATGAAAAGACAGCATGTGGATTGCATTGATGGTTTAATTATTTATACATTGCATATATTTTCGTTAGAATATAACATAAATTTGAAATTACGAAAATATGAACAAAGCACCAAAGACATCAAGTAAAAAATGTTTTTCGGTGAACCTGAATTTGAATGTGTTCCTCTTTGGTTCTCGTACTAACCTCTCACACAAAAAATATTTTAGAACGTTGATAATCATTTAATAGCTGTGATATTTGTATATACGGACAAAATGTGATCCTAACTATCCAATTAATATTTTCTATTTTGTCATTCGCAAAGGAGTTGAGAGAGTTCTACTCTAACAACCAAAGTTTGTCCAGAGATAATTACTGAAATTTGTAAATTATTTTCTTCATTACGCTGATGAAAATATTAATTTACAAATTTTGAAATCATAATTAATTGTTAGGCTTTAGTTATGCAACAACATAAAATTAACCTTCACATCTTTACGAGATTTACATTTTTACGTCAAACAAGAAACCGTGCGCAGATGATCTTCTCCCCCTCACGTAACATGCAGTTTTTACTATATTTTAATAAATAATTACTAAATACTAAAACTGGCTAAAGTTCCGACCACTTTAGATTTCCTTCATAATTTCAGTTAAAAACATCTGACTGAAGAAATCTGGGAATGATCTAGAAACAGAAATGGGTATATTTCCAGTAGTAAAGGAATTTAAATAGGTCGGAGTGACTCTGTGCAGATGGGACTGACGGCAATGACATTATTAAAAAAACAAGCAAGGGAAGGGTAATTACTAGTAGACTTCTTAATATTTTATGGAACACGAATATTAGCAAAGAGACAAATATACAAGACAATGGTTGAGAGTTGTGTTACATGTGGATCGGAAATTTGAGTTTGCAATAAACTCTCGGTTGAATGCTATGGAAATGAATTATTTTTGGAGACGATGTTGTTAGTATACCCTATGTGTTAGAATGTCAAACGAAGAGATTAGACAGATAATGCATATAGATAAAGTGATCGAATATGTAGAATCTAAGCAATGCGAATGGTATGGCCATCGAATTAGAATGCATGCCGACAGAATACCAAAAATTGTCTTTGAATGTACACTTTCGTACGAAGAAATCGAGGATGGCCGATTAAATCATAGAAGTCCGTCATCGATTCGACAATGAAGAACAGAAGAATAGAGGAAGATGTCTGACGGCATAAAAAACTTTGGCGTGTAGAGAGCGAAAAACAGTCTATAGAACTGTAAAAAAATTCTCTTCATAATAATAAAAATATCTCCCGAGGTGAGCTAGAATAAATTGTATCTATTTAGGATTTTAAACTGTGGCGTATAGAAAATATTAATCTTTCGCCGTTAGAGTATAATATGAAATAACGTGGCATGGGCTCCTTGAAAGCTATTTAATTTTTGTATTTATTAATAAATGTGTAAGACTACATTATTGTTAGCTTTTCTTGAAAGCTATTTTTATATTTAAAATACAATATTATTGTTATATTTGACATACAGTATAACATTTGGTACTCGGAATATTTTTAAGAGTAATTATTATTTAAATTATGAAAAAACATACTTGTCCTAAAACCATTGAAAAAAAACATCGAGGTGTTCGCGTTAATCCGCTTTTACCAATAATTCCAGACCTTATTCTTCAAAAAAATATTCACTTCAGCAAACACTTCACGTGAATTATTATGTGTATTTTATAATTTGTTTAGTTTACCAAGCTATTTAAGGTTTTGTTTTGTTCTTCTCTTTTATGTGTCTATCACAAATGCTTATCCTCGAATCGTGTTAAGTATTCCTCGGCGTGCTTTGCAGATCATATTAAAACTCTTTACAATGGCCTTGGAATTTTCCCAGGTGTTTATTTATTTCCTATCTGTCAGTTATCGCTTTTGCGTCTTGTGAGCTCCTGAAACGGAAAGTTTCTTTTTCCTTTTTTTCCCTCTTTGCTTTATGTAACTCACGTGTACTGAAAATCACAATTATTTGGTTCAAGAACAATATACAAAACATTAAAATGGTTTTAATGTTGCCCTAGCTTTGTCATTATCATCAAGGTATCCGCCACTTCTGTTCAGTCTAACGTAAACAAGAGTTTTCCATACTTTTCAATGTGTCTAATAAAAAAACGGTCTGAAGTGTCCCACTCCGTTTTGACTGAATCTTTTCTATTCTGTAAGACAAGAAAGTGTAAGTCTTTTTATTTTCTGCAATCATTTTAAAGGAGTGAACTTCTGTCCAGGATATTCTAATTATACATCTCATCGAATCAAATCCTACTAAAATGACCTTTTGTGCTCATTAATACGTAGTTCTTTGAAATCCTGAAGCACGATTCTAGATAATGGTTAGTTCTTAGAATTTTTAGCCCACAATCTTTACCCACCTCAAATTGTTCAGAAGTGCAATTTTTCATATTTCAAGTTTGTTCTATTTCTCTAACGAAATTCTATCACCATACAATTTTGTTACACCCAATATTTTTTATTGCTTTACATCCGCTTAGACATGTCGTTAATTTACAAAATTAGAGGCAAGGTAATCATTCATGTTCATCTTAGTTATATAAATTACTAGAGGTACTACATAATAGCACAGACTTTCTCGTAGCATTGTTTTTCTAATTTACTCTGTGTGGACTGGTTTTAAGGTCTTTCTCCATTCTCTGGCCAGCTGCCGTCTATCGTCACCGAAAGTACAGTTTCTTGTCATTTACTCAACTTTTCGGTTTCGTAGAACCGAAATATGACTCTAAGAATATTAAAGAAGAGCAAAAACCTCGTTCAAAATTAAAATTTTCCGTTTCCGCCGTTTTAAAGAAAATAGCGATTAAGCATTACTGTAAATGCGAAATTTGAAGCTCCCTTTCAGAGGAATTTATTGAGTTTTCGAAAACTTCATTTGAAATCATTTAAAGCACTCATACTCACAAATGTAATAATGTATACAAATTGATGGAAATGTGCGTATTAACGGTGTGAGAGATATTTTAAAAAATTGTATTTGTGTAATTTTTGAAGAAAAAAAAAGAATACACCAAAATGAACATAACGTCATATTAAACAGTACAGTTAGCAATATTCATTGGAAAAAACTTGAAGAAAACTTTGGAGCCATTTCTGAGAAAATGGCGTTTGAGCGTTTCTGAAAATGCGGAATTTTGAGCTCATGTTTACACAAGGAAAAATCTCTATCTTCAATTTTATGGTTCTAAAATGATGCCGAAAAATTCAAACTTTTGCAATTTTCGAAAATTAACCGTGAAAATCGGATCTATGTTTTTTGAAATTTCAAAGCTTCAACTAGAGCCAGATATGCAGGGGTTTCTTCAATTTGGAAAGGATTGTACGTGTGGTTTAGGCGCTAGTAGTGTTCACAGACGGGCGAACGGACAAACGGACAAACAGGTGGACAGACGGACGGAGGTTTAAAACAACACTTTTTCGGTATCAGAGGACGCCAAGACATGTATTTCCGTTGCAATCTTGAAATCTATTTTCCACAGCATTTCATAACTTTCTCTATACAACGTATATTACTCCCGTATGTATACGAGAAAGTAAAAATGTAATAATTTTCTGCATATCAAATATGTTGTATCAAATATTAGTGTTAACCATTTTAAATGTATCACATAATATTGTTACAACATCAACTTCAATTCTGAATTTTTTTTCCAAAAACTGAGTGACTTCGATTAAACAAAATCTCTTCAATATCGATATTTCCGTCTCCTAATTAAATTAGAATGGTTCAGAATTCGAAATTATCAACTATCCACCCACAATCAATTCCCTCTTATTGAAGGTCCATTAAAATGTTTCGAACTAAATATTTTGTTTATAATTTGTTATTAGTTAGAGTCGAGTTCACTTAATATATTTTTTATTTCTCATTTATTTACTTAATTGTTTTACAATAATATTTCAATTAAGGAAATAACATTACTAGTTTGATGAACAGCGTGATCTTTAAAAGTACGTGTTGTAATAAAGATTGAAGGATTTTTGTGCCATCTGCCTATTCTTCCATCTCACTTCGTGAAAAATTGTTGTACTCAGTAGCAAAATGTGCTATGATGGATATGGTAATGAAACGCCTCAAACAAAAATATAGCATTACAAAAGAAATCTCCAGAAATACGCAAACTTTCCAGAGAAAGTTAAGGAATTCCTAAAATATGTATGCACCAACATGCTTAAGGAAATAATTTGTATTGCAATGAAATTTGATGCATTGGCTCATCAGCATGATTTGTAGCCACTTAGTGCTCTATATCAGAGGTTTTCAAACTGCGTCGCGGTTCCCTGGAGCGTCGCGGTGATTAATTGAAAATGATCTTTACATTTTATTTACTTCAATCCTTAGGGCATTTATGAATTTTGTGCTGTCGCACTATATGATATTTGTTATATATATGATTTATTTTACCAATTAATTGTGTATTGATTGAAAATGGCAGGTCCTTTACAAATACCCATTATATCAGTTACTCATTTGTGCTGAATATTTAATATGCCTATATTAACACTTATATTCGAAAATTATTGTTACCAGGGGAGCTGGGGAAAGATTACGTCAATGGAGCCGTGGACAAAAAAAAGTTTGAAAACCCCAGCTCTATATGATAGATGAGGCTTCATTCTGAAATAATTAATAAATGAATTCAATTTTTTTTGTAGGTGATACAATTTCTCCGATTATTAATGTATTAGTATTGTATTCATTACTTTATAACTCAATGGACTGAAATTCTCGTTAACGAATTCTTTCCGTCAAAATTTCAACACTGATAATATGTTTGATTTTGCGTACTCTAGGCAATAGTATTTACAAATTTCCAATGCTAACAAAAGCAAGGGAATATCTCAGTAATGTTTTAACATAAAACAAAATCTTTAGGACAAAAATTAATTAATTCTGCAGTCACCTGCCTGTGGTAAACATCGACCTGTACAGTCCACAGTTGTCTCCATCCTTTCAATAGTTTAAATGAAACCCGATACCCGTGCATTCATTACGAGCTTAAAGAAGGCAATTACAAAACACCACCACAAAGGTACGTTTCGATATTCCTCTACGTACGAGCGGAGCTGCGTTGACGTTACCTTCCCCGACACGGCACAGGCATTCTCGACGTGTCGCCTAGCCGCCCCGGCCGCCCGGGCCACACACGGCGCCGCGCCACGGCGCGCAGGCGGGCACCGTGCACCGGTTTTTGTGGCCTGCGCTCTCTGACGAAACACACTACCATAAGGTGTAAATCGCTAACCTAGATGACTAACATGAGTTTCCTTGAATTAAATACGAGTGACAAATATCCCCTCTGTATAATCTGGTAGGCGACGAAAGAAAATTAGCAGTCAGAAGGAGAGTACAAAACAACAATGAACCTGCCACATCCAATTGCAGAGGAACATCGGGAAAGAGAAGGTGACGAGATAAAGCAAAACATGTGGAACCGGAATTTTTTTTATTTTAGTTTTTATTTAATACTTTTTATTTAACATTTTTTAGTTAACGTTTTTTATTTAACTTTTTTGCGCTGTTTGTAGGAGAGAAAATCTTCATTCAATGCTCGGAGGGGAAACGAAAGATCATCACAGCATTTTACCAATGGGTTAAGGGAAAATAAACACAAAACCTAATAGATATGGATTTTACCAGACTGACAGAGATTGGAGCACATCGCGTTCTTTAAATACTGGTAAATATTGTAACAAGTAGTGGTAGCTGCACTCAAGAAATAAGTAGTATAATTTATCCATCGGAAAAACGCGTTTAATCGAGTGAAAAGAAAATATATCCCTCTAGTGTTTTTTGTTACGTGTCTTTTGTGAAGTGAAGATTCTGTGGGTCATAAATGTGAACTACAGAAAAGGGAAGAGGTTAACCTCTTTGAAAGTTTTAAAATGTACAGTTGGAAAATAATAGAAAAAAGTGCGTTCGACACAAATATTGATGAACAGTAGAGCGTTCCGAATTGTGACATAGAGAATTCTCCTAAGGACGATTTCAAAAAGAAACTCAAGAGTTAAACCACATCCTGAAGTTAGAATGTATTTTAAGACAAGTGATGGAAGGTAATTGAGTTGCTAAAGGAGGAAAACGAAAGTCTGGCATGCTAACAGATTCCAGAAAGAAAAGGAGATACCATCAGTTGACGAGAGATGTACAGAGTAATGAAAAATGAAGAAGTGAGCACAGCATATACTTGCAGTAAATAGAATCATTTAACGACAATATAGATTCCCAATTTTTTGAAATTATTTAGAACCTCAGAATATTCCACACTCTTCTTTTAAAAACGTATCATTTCTTCAGTGTCCTGCGTGAGGCCGAAATAAACCGATGAAAATCTGTTGACCGATGACATTGTAGAGTGGAATAACGAATCTCACAAGGATATGCCGAAATAGCGGAAAACGATAACACCAAAGAAACATTCCATTCTCTTCGCTCTTTGCTGTCGATTAGTTACTGATGCAAATTAATAAGGATTTTTGAATTATCACTTCATTTACAATTCAACGAATTTAAGATAACTCATTTAACTTTTATTTCCTCACCGTATTTCTTACGTAGGAAAGAGAACGTATTGTAATGCTTCGGTGGAAATCGGCGATTTTTCAACAGAAACACTCGTATTGTCAGTCCCTGGTACCGAAAAAATGGATAAATCATGTTCCTATATATATAGTAAATTACTTCCTCTGACACGAATCCTAGAATCCACTTTTGTAGGACCTTCACACCAAAAAATAGATTGACGGCAAAACTTCTGACTGTCCGCTGTCCGTGTATATCCATACGTTCGTCAGTCCGCACGTCGGTCTGTGATCAACGCTAGCGCGTAAGCGGCTCAGACAATTTTCTATAAATTGATAATCCCCGATCGATCTGAACGAACACAAGGCCCTGAGAGTTTGAGACGGATATTTAGATTTTATGGTCATTTTATATTTACAATTTTTTAAAAAATGCTTCAGATTTATGGATTAAACATTGCCATCGGATAGCGTAAAGATTGCTTACGAGAATGGTGCCGATCTGATTTTCGTTGAAATCCCTGACTTTTTCGAAAACCACACAACGACATTTTTCGGCGTCTTTCTACAACTTGAAAACACAGAATTCTAGGTAATAAAACATATTGTTCAAAGATACAGCTTGAAATATGATTCTGCAAATCGTTTCGAAAATATTAATTTTGAGTTTAGGCATTTTTTCATAGAATTTTTCTGAAAAAAGTTTTCCTCGTATGTAGCAAAAACCGGTAAAAAAACTGCTTCTATTTTCTGGGAACTCTCTGTATTTTCTAAAATTACCAAATTACATTGCAAAAGAACAATTGATGTTAAAGATTATTTCCTTAAAAAAAAAATAAAATGCATCCCAAAAAGAGACGTTAAACAATTTCATGTTTAATTTAAAAAACAAACAAATTTTCGTGTTATGTGTTTCAAATTAATGCAATTCTCAGACAAAAAAAAACATTTTCTCGAAACTGTTCAATTTTTTTCTCTCACTTTGTGAGGCATAGACTAAAGACGCCTTAAAATGACGCAGATCTCATTTTCTTTTGAACTCTGAATTTTTGCGAATATTGCATCAATTAAAATAATGCAAAACTAGTTGTTTCATGCGTCGGTATAATTATGTTTATTCGTGCGACTGGGGGTCTAGGGGTAAGTACTTTGCAAATTGACTCCAAGGATCAGAGCTGGCACGGAAAAAACTTTTTGCTAATAGAAAACACTTTTGCAGGTTCATGCAATAGTACATTGCATAACCGTTGCAAATAATACGAGAAAGTATGTGATGTTGTAGCACCACTAGTTTGTTAATTTTTAGTTTGTAAATAACTTACTATTTATAAATGCTCCAATCTAAAGGCTGCTTATGTTATTGGAGCTCTTGGCCATGTGGAGTCTACAAAGACATTCAACATTTGTTTCAGTATTCTTGAATCCTGTAACGTTTTTACATTCAATAAAAGAGAGTACTGTGTGTTTTTCTGAATACATATTTGATACTCAGTCTTGCCAACAACTATGAAAGTAGGCAGTGGGGTAAAAGATATTTGATTTTCACAAAAAATTCAACAATAAAGCCGTCGCTGAGTATGGTGCTTACGCGACAACTGTTAATTTCGATATACATATTCATCTTCGTCAGAGAAATTACAATATGGCAAGCGTTTATAATCGTGATGTTCCATTTTTGAATGTTGAACTTCAACTATGTATTTGCGAATAAAATATTCTTTGTAAATATGTAGAATGTCATATGTAGAATGCTAATACATTAGCAAATCACAGTTTGAAAATTAAGGCTAAATTAAGCAATTATGAAAAAGTAAGTTAAAAATGTATCCGAAAAATATATCGGTCGCCGACAAATTGAATAGCGTCACCCAGCGAGCACAGGGAAGGGTGATGATGCAGTCTCAGCTCCTGTGCTGAGATGCGGCGGTCCCTTAAGCTGGCAAAGCCTTTTTCACAAAATATATTTTCTCTATAACCAGAATTCTGCGCTATTTTTAAGCTTTTCAATTATCCAAAAATTAATTTCTTTGGTTCAAACTGTTTTTCCAAAAGTTGGTGACTTCATAGGCTCAATGTTAAGCTGTCGAAACCAATTCAGAAAAAAACAGTTTTATGTACAGAATAACGTACTATTTTTGTGCTTTTCAAATATATATACAATTGTAATGCTCCACCATTTTTCGAAAAGAAATATCTTCGCGAAGTTGCGGATTGGCTCAATACCAGTATGTCAGAAAACGAACCGTGAAAGAAAACTATCCAAAAAGTTTGATTTTCTCGACACAAAAATAACCACAATACCTTACACCAAACAATGACATTGTTTTAGATTTTTTACTTCCTATATTGACCATAAAAAATATAATTCGTTACGTTTCTGATATAACAATAACGATTCACATACATTTGATTTATATTTTTACTTTTTATTTCTAGCCCAAGTATATACCTTGAGGGCAAAGGCCTCCCTCCTATCCGTAGGGTCAAAATACATAATAAGGAATACATAAATTAAAACAAAATAACTATAATATAGATCGAAACACAATAAAAATACATAAATATGGTATCAAGCAAATAATACCTTATATACAGAGGGTCCCCAAAACAAAATCATAAGTAGTTAGTTAAAGCAAAACCAGTTTTAACATAACAAAGCTGAATTCTCACAAATAGTAAATTATGAGCACTGATAGGCTTGGACTTTAACAGGTGCAACCGTTAATAACAGATGCTCCAAATACCCACTATCGGCGTCGATACATTTCTGAGTAGTTCAACTACTGTTCGAACAACATTTACGAAAGTGTCTTCAGTGATTGCAATACATACCGTTTCAATTTATTCCCAAAGCTTGCCAAAGTAACTAGTTTTCTAGGATTTGTATCATTCTTAACCCTTCCCCATAAGTAGAAATTTAACTGAGTTATATCCAGAGAACGCGGTCGAAATTCAATCGGATCTCTTCGTCCAATCCAGATCCATGGAATATCAAGGTCCGCGGTACATCTTGGATTGAGTTTCCACCGCGTTCTCCAGATCTAACGCCTTTAGTCTTCTACTTATGGGAAAGTCTTAATAAGGATGTAAACCGTAAAAAAAACAACTCCTCTGGCAGTACATTGCAAATAAATCGAAACAGTATGTGTTGCAATCATTGAGCACACTTTCGCAAATGTTGCTCGAATAATATTTCAACTACTTAGAAGTGTATAGAGGCCCGATAGTGGGCATTTGGATCATCTGTTGTAATTTTTGTGCCTATGAAAGTCGAATATGATTAGTGCTTATCATTTTTTGTTTCTATGAGTTCAGTTCTGTTAAGTTAAGACATTTTTTTTATTTGCTTGAAGAGTGTATACATTTTTTTACACTTTGTATATCCAGATACATAAATCCTCGTAAAACTTAACTATCAACAACATGCTTTGCCCTTCGTCAACGAACACAATCAATCATTGTAATAAATTGTAATAAATTACATTAACACTGATTTTTTTGCTTTCATGTTTTTTTTTAAATTGTACAGAACCTCCATATTGTTTTTAATTTTTCACTTCCGACATTTTCCATAAAAATTATGAGTCATTACAATGCGAATCAAAATACACGCGATCGAGGTTCACAAATCTCCATACAAACTAAACTACTCAAGAATACGCATTGTCCTTTACCAAAAATAACAACCAAACATTATTCAAATAAACTACACTAACACTGATTGTTTTTCTGTTAGTGTTTTTCGAAAATTGAACAATACCACTTAAGAAAGGATTGGGCCGAGCATTACCAGGGCATAGGATAAAACATTGTAGACGCAGAATTCTTCAGCAAAATAGAATTTTTCCGCACCACACTGATCGGAAAGCGATACATAGTGCAACCATATTCTTTTTGATTTTTCAGTTCCGACACTACCCATGAAAAATAGAACTCATTACACAGAGTATTGAAAACCAGACGGATCGACCTACGCCTATACACATTAGCCGGTGATGCGCTAGTCCAGCCCTGTCTTAAATGGTTTTGTTCCATTTTCGATAAAAAAAACAAACAGTAAGAGCCAACAAATCAATATTAATGTAGTTTGTTAGAACAATTTTTAATTGTTATAATTGGTAACGTCAGTGCGTATTGTTGAGTAGTTCAGTTTTTGTAGGTTTCTGTATACCTCAATCCGTGTAGTTTTCGTTTCATAGTATAGAGAATTCTACTTTTTATCCGTAATATCGGATGTAAAAAACAAAATGAATTTAGTTGTGTAGTTTAATGTATTGTAGTTATGGTTGCGTAAAGAAAATCAAATTTTGCTGCATAGGTTTGCTTCCATGAAGGTTTTTTATGACCTGATGATGGGCAGTCCAAATCTGCCGGAGCCGATTTTGTTCAATTTTCAAAAAAAAAAAAAAAAATTATTGTTCACTGTTAAGGCATATCCGGTAATGACAACTGACATTTCAGGCGAATTTAGAATTATTGATTCACAGTGGAATAAGTAGGAGCTCCTTTTTATCTCATTTTTAAGAATGTTCCTTTCCTCATGTCTTTCCATTTTGCAAAATTTCAAGAATAAACCAAAAATGGCATTAAATTCATTTCACTCACACAGATAAATTAATGTAGATGGTAGCAACAAATTAATTTTTTTCCTCTGCGACATGAAAGGTCAGCTAATATTAATTACATCTGAACGCCTCAAATGTAATTTTTAAAATTGTAAATTCATTAAAGTGGTTAGGTGGGAGAGCAGACCTTAACGCCTGAGCCTCGACACAAATAAAGACATTATTATTATTATTATTATTATTATTATTATTATTATTATTATTATTATTATAAAATATATTAGAGTTTGCGTAGTTTATTATAACATTTTTGGTTATGGCTGGTAAATGACAACGCTTATCGTCTATTTAGTTTAGCTTGTATTGAGATTTGTGTACCTCCAATCATGTGGTTTTCGATACGCAGTGTAATGAATTTAATTTTTTATGGGTAGCGTCAGAAGTGTTAAAATCATAAACAATGTAGTTGTAGCGTGTATTGCGTTTTGATCAGTGCTGTGAATGAAAATCAAATTTTACTGAAAATTTTGCCTTCATAAGGGCATTTCCTATACGCTGATATTGCGCCGGACGGTTCTACCTTAAGTGGATTTGTTCAATTTTCGAAAAAAATCAGTGTTACTGTACATTCCATATTGTTTTTTCTATGAGAACGTCAATTCTTTTTAAGTTTTGCAATGTTCGAAAAATGAGAGGTTTGAATTAAAATGAGATCTGCGTTGGCCTTTTAAGCATTTTTTAAGCTATTCTAGAGCAAAATGTCATAAAAAGAATTATAACGAGTTTTGAGAAAATTTTAAACCACTTTTGAGAAAATTTTAAAAAAGGAGTTTGATGTATAGTACATCGAAAAATCACCGATTTCCTGCGCACAATTACTATGCTTTCCCTTTACTGCTCATATAGTAAAACGAGAATGTAAAAATTAACTGAAATAACATTGTTGTCAGTTTAAACATTAAACTACATTACAAGAAAGCATGCCGTGCAGTCATTTTTTAATTGTACAATTCCAGAAGATATTCGGGAGTGCTGCATAGTAATTCTAACGTAATTTTGTTTGCAGCAACATTTGAACAATGTGAATGTTCAGATGCAACTATGTTTGTGAAGATTGGAGTCGTCGGGATTAATGTTTAGTTCAAAATCATGTTCTTCCTTTGACGCTTAGAGTTCGATATATAGCGTCAAAAATCTTTTAAAACATTGTAACTACAGATCAAACATACATTTTGTGTGTGTTTAATCTGTAGTTACAACAGTTAGAATTACATGTTTTATATTCCAAACAAACAAACAAACAAACCTCGGACTGTCTTGCCGAAGGCGGTACGGTTGCTTACTAGTACGCTGTCAAGATATACTGCAAACGACATCAGTTTTATTATTTTGATGTCATTTGACACTTCGTGCTTTGGTTGTTTATGTTTCACAAAAAAAGTCTGTCACTTTCATAGCCAATTTTCCAGAGTCGAAAATATGGCAAAAAGATGGCAGTGTGACATATTAAAAAACTTGCCAAATGTGAATTAAAGTTAAATATATTTTTGGAAAATATCAACCTCCCTTTTTCTGATGGACTAGATTTCACACTACTTCTCAATGATACCAAACTAATTCAGAGAAGTTGGTTACCTGATATTGAAAATATATTGTTATGGCTTGGCTAACTGTAGTTAATAAATGTTATATATCTATTTTTAGAAAATAGCAATCTTTCAATTATATCTGCCGAAATTTTTATTAAAATAACACTTTTGTGTTTTCGATTATTCGATTTTGCAGCATAGATTCTTCGCCAACATTATTCTGGATTTTTTAAAAATAAATAAAACGCATTTTCCTGACAAATCTCCAGTAATGTGACGTATTGTTTCGTTTAAGGTAACTGTTATTTTTAAAACAGCCAGTACCGGGAGCGGTAGCTCATTGCATCAACTGATGTCACTGCAGTGCCTCTGACCGGGAGGTCCTAGAATCCAGTCCCGACGGGCGGCTAGATTTTCGACGCTAGGTCGAATTCAGTCGCTGTCTAGAAGAGAATTCTAGCGGCCGGGTGCTCTGATCGGTAGTTTTCCGTGCTTTCCCCTATGAGCACCAGGCGAATGCCGGAGCATTACCCTAACAAACGGGCTACGGGCCGCGCGCGATCTTTCCTTCCTCTTCCTTGTCCTGTCCTCATCCCTTACACACACACTTCCACTAACATGCATTACACTATCGCACATGCTGGAAGCGGTCGGGGACTTTGAAATTGTCCCGGTTGGGGCTATGCCATAATGGTGGGACATATCTGGTTAGGGAAACCCCCGCTAGTCGACGGCAGGTCGGCGTCGGATCTCGCCATCCAGTGTGGGAAGTATGCCGCCGCCTCTCAATGAAAGAACATGAACTGCACTTACGGCACTAATGATCTCAGTAGTTGACGCGCCCGGAATCACTATCAATCAATCAAAACAGCTAGCAAAAATGGAATATTCTTCGATGATGCATAACCATTCTACCCTCTCGGAGAAACAAATACTGGATATGCGCCATAAAAAATTTAAAACCTACGACTTGTGGTCATAATAACAAAGGAGCTGTCTTTGCACCGTCCGGAGCCCTTGCCTGTCGGCGCAGCTTTCTGTACGAACGCATCTTGTTGAGCAATGCTCGGCGGGAAGCCTAGCCTGACTTAATACAATTGTTCGCAACACGGATTAGTCCATGATTAAAATACTACTTAAAAATATTTTTGGATAATTAATTTACAATTTTATGAGGATTTGGTCTATAACTAAATCGCTTAGCTTTCAGCTAGACTTCTATATGCCTAGCTTGCAGCAAAACGATTTTGAGCTGTGTTGTTCTCTAATTTGGGATGTAGATTGCACATAAAATAAACCATTATTACACTGTTTAATAATAGTACATAAATATTACGAACATATCAATAAGAAACGTTGGCAAGCTAGGTGAATCTAGTCATTGACCAATGCTTCATCAAAATTTCATATGAATTAATTAGTTGGTGGTTTTGAATTTTAAAAGGGTTTTTTTTTTCAGAAGTAATCGTGCATTTACAAGAAAGGTTATGGGATATCTTGTTTATTATCTAGTTACGAAACAGTTTATGGAAATTTGAAACAGCTGAATCGAAGCAACGCTGTATAAACCCAATTTTTGTCGCAATTTAATTCAACCAGCACGCTGTTTAATAAGGTCGATTGTGAGAATAATCATCCCTTTTCTTCACAGAAACTCCATGAAGGAGATATTATATATTTAGATATTTATTTCCGCAAAAACAGTAAAAAACTGTATGTGACGTATGGGAAAGAAAATCATCTGCGGACGCTTTCTTGAGTCTCAGAATCTCTTTCCAACAATTTAACTATTAATAGTCGAAAGATAGAAAAAAGTAATATTAATAATGATAATAATAATAATAATAATAATAATAATAATAATAATAATAATAATAATAATAATAATAATAATTAATAAAGCGAGAGAGTAACATTTCAGAACCTAGGTATTTTCGGTTTCTTGTAATATAAAACATTTATAACGGTACACGAACTGCAAATTTGATTTTTCTATATTGCTAAGAAAATATAAACTCACCCTAACCTCTACTACCACTACTGGCAAAAGGAGAGGTCAACAAAACGTGTGCATAGTGAAGCTACATTTACGTCCACAAGCAAATTAAGGGCTCAATGCAATTCATTGGGCTAATCAATTTGCTCAATACTTCAGTAAAACTGGAAAAAAATCCGATCGAAATGATGTCATTAACCCAAAACCGATCTAAATGAGGTCATTAACCTGGAAGTTGTAGTACATTACTAGTTACAGGCATATTGTTTTTTTAAATTATACAATATAGTTGTAAATTAATTCATTATACTATAGCATTGTTTTGTTAAATAAACATATTTTTGACGATCAGTATAGTCTCTAATTGTATAGAAACAGTTATGCAGCAGAAAAGATTTTACTTTTAACGTGAATTTGTGTACCGATTTTAATTGTTTAATTTCATCTGGCGATGTGTTGTAAAGTAACGTACATGTGTTGTATGTGGATTTCTTGTAGTGAGCTGTTGATACTGACACTTGATGAACATTTATTTATTTATTTTTATTTTATTTTACGTCAAAAAAACAGTTAAAAACTGCGTATGACGTGCTATGGGGAAAAGTGAATTGAGTGCACATTTTCAAAATTCTGTGATCCCTACACTAAGTCATATACTACTTAAATTTTGAATTTTGAAAGGGAGGGGAAAAAACCATTCCATGTAATAAAATATATTTTCAAGGATAAATAAGCAATAAATTTTGGCTCTTATCATGTTGTGCTTCGGAATAATACTTCCGGCCGCGACAACATGGAAACGATAATTTGAATAATTGTATGTCCCACTGAATTCTAGAAGACGTGCACAGAAAATGAAGTTACATTTATGTCCAGAAGCAAAACAAGGGGTCATCTCAGCATTTGCTCAATGGATCAAGGAAACTGGACGAAAAACCTGATCGAGATGGGGGTCATTGACCCGGAAGCTGTAGTACAATAGTTGTTACAGGTTGTTTATACTCATTTATACAGTCCAAATGGTAAATAAAGCATTATGTATCATTGTTAAAATTAATGTTACTTTTCTTGTGATGCTCAGTATAGTCTCTAATTGTATAGAAACAGTTATGCAGCAGAAACGATTTCACTTGGGATTTAAACTTTTCTATTGAATTTAATCGTTTAATGTCATGTGGCAAAGTGTTGTAAAATAATGTATATGTATTGTATGTGAATTTTTTGTAATGAGCTGTTGATACTGTCACCTGATGAATATGATTTCTACGTCGAGTGTTATAGTAATAGTCTGCTGCATTTTCTGACAATATATTCCCGCCGTTAAGCAAGTCTTTTTTTGACAAAAACCACTGATTCGTAAATAAAAAGACACGGTAGTGGTAAAATTCCTAGATTAATGAAGAGAGGCTTACATGAATCACGTGGGCGGGATTTGGTTATTATTCGTACAATTCGTTTTTGTAATCTAAAAGTCTGGGAGCTATAAGATGTATTTCCCCAGAATATTATGCCATATCTCAGGCGGGAATGAACATTCGCGAAGTATACACAACGAGTAGTATGAAGGCTGACTGAATTTGCAAGAATTCTGAACGCGTAGCATAATGAACTTAATTTAGTTTTCAATTCATTTAAATGGACGTTCCATTTAAGGTTTGACTGAATTGAGAGACTTAAAATTTTGTTGCCTTAACATCAATCAATGGTACACTGTTCATTTTCAATTGAGCACAGAATTGTTTATTTGAAATGGAAAACTGCGTTAAAACCGTTTTCTTTTAGTTTACTATTAATTTGTTATTTCGGAACCAATTTGAAACATCTGATATTGTATTTACGGTTTCTTTATTGCAAAGGATGTTCGTATCATCCGCAAAGAGAACCGTTCTTCCGTTTCAAATCGTCGAGGGCATATCGTTTACGTAAGGTAGGAACAGAATAGGGCCTAAAATCGATCCTTGAGGAACACCACATGCAACGGGCATAGAGTCGGAAAGGTGCGTACGTAATGTTCCATCATTCCAGTAAGGTATTTCAACTCTCTGAAATCGTTGTTTAAGGTAGGAACATAACCAATCTAGAGCAATACCACGGACTCCATATGAAGGTAATTTTGAAAGTAAAATGCCATGATCAATGACGTCAAAAGCTTTTGAGAAGTCTAAAAATAATCCAATAGGTGCCTCGTTTTGTTCCAATGATGAGGCGACATCTTTAAGAAAAGAAAATATAGCTGTTTCCGTTGATTTTGATTTTCTAAATCCATGTTGGCCATCTGAAAGCGAGTCGTGTTTACTAAGAAAGGTTTCCATTCGTACGTAAAAAAGTCTCTCTAATATTTTTGAAAAAACTGATAGATGAGAAATGGGCCGATAATTTTGAATTTCATTTTTGTTGCCTTTTTTGAAGAGCGGCTTAATTTTAGCTGTTTTGAAAATATCTGGAAACGTTCCAGTGCATAAAGATGCATTAAATATGTGAGTTAACGGGTGTATAATGGCATGATTTCTACGTCTTGTGTTGTAATTATAAATATCAGTATTACATGAAAATATGTTCCCACCGTTAAGAAAGTCAGTTTTGACAAATACTACGGATTCGCAAATAAATAGGGAAGGCATTTGTAAGATTCCAAGTTCAATGAAGAGAGGCTTGCAGGGATCACGTGTATTTTATTTTTCATTATTCGGATAATTTTCTTTTGCAATCTAAATGTCTGAGCACTAAAGGATAAGATTCCTCCGAATATTATGCCATATCTCAAGCGGAAATGTACATTTGCAAAATACACGCAAGGAGGTGCATGAAGGCTGACAGAATTTGAAAGAATTCTGAATGCGTAACAAAATGAACTTAATTTAGTGTTTCGTTCAATTATATGTTCATTCTTCTAGGTAGCTCTCTCCTGCTTCCTCTCCCCTGTTAGCTCTCCCAATAGTGCAGGAAATGAAGTTACGTATTGCAGCCGCTATTTCTTGATTTTATTTAAATTTATAGAATTATAGCAACGTAATGCAGCTTAAAAATGAGTACTCCGCGATTCCTGTTTGTCTATTTTGCCCTTATTAGGAGTTTCCATTCATTTCCAGTTATGTTTCCTTTTATTCATGCTCGACACAATTTATTGGTTTTGTCGTCTCATTATCTGCCTACCCTCTAACGGCGTCTAAAACCTTCCAGAAAAATTTTCTGTAGCATTCTGCGCACACCACCACGTCACGCTGCTTGCCTGAAGCAACCACTGCTCAAGGAATTCCGTGAGCCTTTCGGATATAGCCCTCTGGCCAATCTTGGCTTCAGCCTTCATGATGCCCGAGATATTCCGTGAACTCGTTATGATGCTTTTATCATTCTGTGGAAGTCTGGGGACAGATACAGATATCCCCATTGGAATTGTAAACCTGCCCCAAACAGGTTAACAAAGTAAATGAGAAATGTAAATTTTGGGGGGATTGTCCGACTTTGCTGGGATGCTAATAGTGTTCTTCATGACTGAGTCTTGATTCATTTCCACACTTGGGGGGTAAGTGAAACATGTGGCGAACATGACGTATTCCTTTCACAGGAAATAGCAAACTCCGTCTGTCTGAGCTTTTCTTCGCCACAAATAGAACAACTGAAACTATATAAAAGAATTATGAAACATTAAAAATGTAGGGTTGTTTTCATAGACATCGCTTTAGTCTCGTAGTAGTCGGGAAGACAGACTCCGACTGTCTCCGACCGTCGAACAGACTACCGGCAGACTAGACCACGTTAATCTCGGCCGTATTCATCGACACTCTTATGCGTCGGACATTGTTAGACCTATGTGTAGAGTGCATGCGCAAAATGATATTTTTCGAACAATAATTTTCTTTGGCAAATATGGAAGTTCCTTGACAACTGAACATGTCGTGAACGTTATAATTACGTACGGAAATGCTGCAAATTCGTGAAATTGCTGAACTGTCTTCAAACGCTCTTTTCTTACTGAAAATCTGATTATTTCCCGAGCGAGCGAGCAAATCGTCCTTTGCATTTGACAAACAATGCGGCTTGCAGTCAGTTGACTGACGTTGTGCAGCCAAATCATGGCGTGGCGTGTCAGCCAAATCATCTTGAGATCCGCATCGCAGAAAATCACAAACCAAGAAGCACTTGTATCTTCACTGATATCGGAAGAGACCGCGTTGATTAGAATCCTCCCAAATAGAAGTGATTCTTGTGGGCCTCTCTTTATTAATGTCGGAATTTTTCCATTCACATGTCGCAATTTACAAATCAGTGGTTTTTGTCAAAAATAACTTACTCGAGGGTGGGACTGTATTCAGCAAACGCCGATGACTATAACTGTAACTCGATGCAGTAATCATTCATTAGGTGACAGAATCAACATCTCACTACAAAAAATGCATATACAATACATGTATGATGTCCTTTATTTTCCGACTTCAAATTTTCGAACACTCACCCTCCAATTTTGTTCAAATGACCTTAAAACATGCCGATACCAAATTTTGTTGAGATCGGAGCATTCTAGCCTGTACCAATTCGCATGTACCAAGTAGCCCGTACCAACTCGCCCGTAGCATACCAACTAGCCCGTACCAACTCACATGACAGACAAATCCAAACCTACCACCCACCGCTTTCAGCCCTGAGGCTAACTGTACAAGTATTTTAATAAATCGTGTCACACCTGTTTGCAGGTAGCTAATCTAACATAATGTCATATGTTAGTGTTATAGGCAGTGCCGAGGAATGGGTTTTTTCAATAGGACGTAATATTAATTATTTATATAAAACACCAAACAACTGGACACAATTTACCATCAAAGAAACTACTGTTTAAGTTTTGTTTTATAACATACGGGAAGTAAAATTAATAGTTAATGCAAGTACTAAACTTGTGGTTCGTGAGTGCATGATATTTTGGGATAAAGCAAGAATTTCTAGAGCTAATCAGCATTTTTCGCAAAAAAGTATTAACTTGTATTCGGAGTGAAGAAAATTACAAAAAATTGTAAACAAGTGTGAAGCTATTTTTAAGCACCGTGAAGAGAAAATGTGAACAATATATTTAATGTTGCGCCCCCAAATACTTTACAAATGATTTCGTTGGAAGAAGACAGGATGATTTTACTTCGGCCGAGAGACGCAGGAAGTAAAAGCTATCTTACATGAATAGACCAAAATCTAACGGATAAAGAAAAAAGGCGAGAAAAGGAGCATTAGAAGAAGAGAAAAGGAAAGAGAAACAACAGTGTGAAGCGTCTACATCTTCTGCCTAGTTTCAGATAACGAACTTCTAAGTTCAGTTGAATTCAACTTTTATGAATTTTCGAGTGTATTAATACAGAAAGCTGCAAGGTGTGGCGCCAAAAATTTCGTTACCCCATAAACTAATGTTTAGAGAGATGTCAGCTGTTAAGAGATTCTGTATAAATCCTTCAGCAGAGACACGACCTCAATACCCGAAGAACTCTCTGTTAATGGATCTTCTATTCTTCGCATCATACATAAGAGAAGAGAACGTTAAAAATTAAATCGACTTTTAAGAGTAATTTATCTGAAATTCTTACTTTTCATAGGGATGGTAAAGTGTTGCCTGCACGAAAAACCAGGGACCCAAAAGAAAGAAGAATTGTTGTTACATTTGGGGACAGCATCACATAGGATTTCCAAAATTGCGGAATTCTTCTGAAAAAGAGCACAGTAATGCCGTTTGGAATTTGCTTCCGTACTGGGGTATCGAAGACAATGTACTAATTCTTTTCTGAGACATAACTGCATCAAACACTTGACGTTTTAAAGGAGCATGTGTTTTTCTTGAAGAAAATTTCGACAGAGAATTGTTCTTTCCGTGCCGTCATCACATATACGACCTTTTTATTTATTTAGTCAAAAACTGTATGTGATGTATGGGGGAGAAAATCATCTGCGCACGTTTTCTTGAGTTTCAGAATCCCTTCACTGCACTTATTTTAAAATGTGTTTGAATGTAAAAGACGTGATGTAATCCTTAAAAATGTCTTTCTGTTGATTGTAACTATTTATGTCAATCTGTGGCTTCAGTACAGTGCAACTGCCCTTATCAAGATATCTGCTTTCTAAAAGTTCTAAAATCACATGTAAGGATAGATTCCACAATTTCGAAAGCAGCTCTAAAAAATGTAGATACCGCATGTGGTATTAATTAGAAGAATTATCTGTCGCATCACTCCTTGATGATGAAATAGACGTACAAATCAAAATCAAAATTAAAATTGTAGAAAATTTAGCCAAAAGCTAATAATTAGCGAACTAATGCATAATCAGAAAAAATAGTATCCTACAATGTAGAGCATAGAAATTATTCTCTTATTCGCCTTACATTCTATTTTCGCAAATTTACCTTTATATATTTATTTATTTAACGCCAAAACTTTTTAAAACTGCGGGTAGAAGTGCAATATGTGCACGATTTCTTCAGCTCAGGAGTGAATTGTGAAGAATTGTGAAGAAGAACATTGAATTGTGAGAACAAGTAGGAACGACAATTTTTAGCAAGAATCCCTCCTAAAAATATTCGCTCTCATGAAATAAAAATTTTATTTCAAAGGCAAATCGCCTACAGATTTGAAGATTTTTACTAGTTTTCAAGGCGAAGGAATGGACATCCTGCAACGAGGAAATGGAGAACGATTATGTGAATATCTACATTCACTACTGAGTTCAAGAAAACGCATGCAGATATGAACCTCCACTTATGTCCATAAACTAAACAAGGAGCAATCTCAGCATTTTCTCAAAGGATCAGGGAAGCTCGACGAAAACCTGATCGATATGGGGATCATTGGTTCAGGAGCTGAGGTAGTACAATACTTGTTACTGGAATATTTAGTCGTTTAGAATTTTTTAATTTAATTTATTAGAGATCACTGTGTAATACCGTGGTCATAACCGACCTTTTAGAATTATACTATCTAAATGGTAATTCTTACGTTAAATATTCTTAAAACAAATATTAATTTCATTTTTGAAGCACAGTATATTCTCTTACTGTAAAGAAACAGTTATGCATCAAACAAGATTTTACTAGGCACTTAAACTTTCATATTAATTTTAAACTTTCAAATTAATTTTAATGTCGTCTCGCGGTGTGTTGTAAAATAATGTAGCACATATATATAAATTTTGTATTGTAATAAGTTGTTGATGCTGACAACATATGAGTATTATTCTTAAGATGCGCGTTAAAGTTACAAATAGCTGTATTGACTGAACGAGTATGTTCCCGCACCTGAATAAGTATTTTTTAAATAAAAGTCACTCATTTATAAATCAAAAGAGACAGTAATGATGGAATACCTAGCTTAAGAAAGTGAGGCTTACAAGAATCACGTAGGTGGAATTGCTTATTATTCCTACAATACTTTTCTGTATTTAAAATTGTGTGAGCTAAAAGATATGTTTTCCAAGATAATTATGCTGAATCTCAGGCGGGAGTGAACATTCACAAAATAAACACAAGGAGCAGTATCAAGGCTGACTGAATTTGAAAGAATTCTGAATGTGGAGCTTAACGAACATACTTTTATTTTCAACTCTTTTACGTGGGTATTCCATTCGAGGTTTTACTGAATTGAGAGACCCGAAAGTGTTACCTCGGCATCACTCAACGGCGCAACATTCATTCTCAATGAAGTGTAATAATGTATTTGAATTGGAAAACACCATTAAAACAGTTTTCCCTTCGTTTTCTTTTTTTAGTTTTATTTTGGAACCAATTGGAAACATCTGATATTATAGTTGTTACTGTTTCTTTTAAGGAAAGAATATTCTTATAATCTGCAATGAGAACTTTTCTTCCCTGTCGAATTTTCGAGAGCATATCGTGTAGATAAAGTAGGTAGAGAGTAGGACCTGAAATAAAATCTCGCGAGTCCCTATGGGCAATTGGGTGTGAATCGAAAATGTGAGTAAATAATGTTTGCCAATTTCAGTACGTCATTTCTACTGTCTGAGATCGTTGTTTAAGTTAATAACATAGTAGTTCTAGAGCATTACAGCGAATTCCATACGAAGATAGTTTTGAAAGTAAAATATTATTATCAATGACGTAAAATGCTCTTGGGAGATCTAAGACATATTCCCATAGGTGCTTTATTTTGATTAATTGGTATAGCGATATCTTCTAGAAAAGAAAATATGGCCGTTTACATAGATTTTGAATTCTAAATTCTTGTTGGTTATACAAATGTCTTCGTGTTTTCTTAGAAATACTTCTATTCGTAGGTAGAAAGTCTCTCTAATATGTTTGAGATAACTCACTAAAGAGAAATTGGTCTATGATTTCGAATTCAATTTTTGTGAGTTGTTTTGAAGGGCAGCTTAATTTTTGCTGTTTTGAAAATATCTAGAAATGTTCCTGTGCAAAATGATGCATTAAATAAGTGAGTTAACGTCATGCGCACAGTCTTTAACAAACAATTCGGAAATTAATATAAATCGGGGGAATATTTATTTTTTAGTTTACAGATTATTTTGCGAAATTCATGGGAAGAATTTTCGGAAACAAACACTGTATCGAACATTTTTGGGGCAAAATCTGTTGTTGAATTTTGTGGGGTTAGATTCTTCGTGAGATTAATCGCAGTTGAATCTTGAAAACTATTGGTGTAAGAGATGGGCCACTGTTTCTGGATAATTCGCTTCTCTATCATTATCTTATAAAACAACATTCTCTTCAAGGTTTCTAGTTGATATGGTAGTATTTTTTACTAAATTCCACAATGCGTTTGTTTTGTTATTTGAGTTTTAAATATCCTGAACGTGTTTCATGATTTTAATCTGCCTTATAACTTTTCTTAATATTGATTTGTATTTTTGAAAGTAAATGTGGAAATCAAGAAATACGTTATACTGTTTAGAAATGAAATAAGGAATTCGTTTATTTTTTCATGATGTTCTAATACCTTGTTTTATCCAAGTATTGCTTTTCCGTGAAATGTTTAATTTCTTTTTTAAGAGGTAAGCTCATATTAAGGTGCAATCAAAGCGTCAAAAAATAATTTAAAAAATTAAAATTTTGTTGATTACAACCTCATGTGATATGCAAAAATAACACTGAAATAGTTAATTATTTGTCTCTAAAGTAAGCTATTTTTGTTGCAATATATCCATAACCCATCTGTGAACGCCATATGTATATTGAGCTAACGTATCTCGAATGATAAAATGCCAAATGAGAAAAGTAGTACTTACGTTAAAATTCACCAATAGACATTTTTCTCAAATTCTGTAATGAAATTTGAAATGGCGTGGCTTTTTCATCTACCAAAAAACATCTTTTTATGAAAAAGAGGTAAAATCCAACCAGCACCATTCTGTGCATTGATCACCATGTCTTGACGCCTATTACAACTAAAAGAGCCCTAAAGTTCAAAAGTTGTATAGCTTTTGTTTATTGCCGTTGACAGATAGAGCACTGTGAGTATTATATGAAATTCTCGTTTGTTGATTTACATTTGATTTATAATGCTTAGTCTTGCCACTATACAAACCTAAATAGGAAAGAAACTTTACGAGTTGTATTTGGGATATACTTATAAATGAATATTTTCGAAAACGTCTTTCTACATTAATAAATAACAGTTTTTAAAATTTCAAATGTCAGTTTATTGTAGGTCGCTTTTTACCATCCTGCGTTCTTAACATCTCGGCAACGTTTTCATTCTCACCGTTTCGATTGCCACACCCGTTGATGTTCATTTACCGCCACCGTATACCGCCATACGCGGCACACTCTTCGGTTCTCTGTTTCTCTATCATTCTACGGGTGGGACCATTCCTCGCCTCTGTAGCCCACATGCCTGTTTCGGCCAGTTTTCTGTTACTCTGTTTTCCAGAGGACGCCTCAGATATTTAATCCGACTGTGGGAAATGATGAGCAAGGGAATGGAATAAAAAGTGTTCAAGGGTAATATAAGTTGGTTCAAAAAACGCCACTATGCCACAACACGCAAACAAATACGCCTGACTGAGGTCGGATTCGTACCCGGGGCCCTTTCAGCCGAGGACGTTAAGGCGCTCCCATCTTAGCGGTTTCGGCTATCCGAGTTGACTAAACCCCTCAAACGTTATTTATTTATAATCTATTTTATTGTTTTTTAAGGTCCCGGTTTTAAGGTCTTTTCCGGAGATTGAACAAAGGTTGGTAAAAAATGGATGCTGGCCCATTTTCGGCGAACTACCTGCATTTTCGCAAATTGCAAAAACTTAAAATTGAGTAACTTTATTATTGATTACAGAGATTTCTGCCTTAACTAAAATCTTTTCTGGAAAAAAGCTCTATTAAAAAGGTCATGTACATTTTTTAAGTAGTAGTTTTGCGTAAATTTTGTCTGAAGTTAATGCAGTTTATTAAAAAATTATTGTCTCAAAAACGACTTCAAAATTTTTCCCCAAAGTTGCTCCAGAAATTGGCGCAATGTCATTTTCTTTGAACTCTCAAAGTTGCTTCAGAAAATGGCGACTGGGTGGTGTAGCGGTAAAGCGCATGGCCAGTTAACTCTATAGACCAGAGTTCTAGTCTGCACGCAAATAATGCATTTTTGTTGGAGTCACTTTTGCAAGTTAATACAATAGAATGAAATTGTGGAGCCATGACAATAATCCAAGAAAGTATTTGCTGTTGTAGCAACTAATTTTTAAAAAAATGATTTTCACGCCTCCTTTCGAACAGTGAATACCAAAACTTTTTTCTGGAAAACTTCTATAAACTACATTCTATCTCAAATGTGGTTTGAAAATGAATGCATTATTTTTAATAAACCCGTATTTATTTACATGCTTTTGTTGTTTCAAAAAGTGTGCAAATTAATTTGTTAAAATGAGAATCAAAAAAAATAAATATGTTATATAAACAATTATTTTAATACAACAATTTTATATTAATACTAATAATTTTGATTTAATTGAACATTATAAAGCATGTTATGTGATTATATTCTCATTGTAAACCACTCTATCCTATGCACGAATTCATCGGCATCCCTTCTTTGCGATACATTGTCGTTTGGTTTGTCGCATGAAACAAAAGGATTAATCAATATTATAGGTTCTTTTTGTAACCTGAAGTATCTGGAAAATTGTTAGTCGTAGAAAAAATGTTTACTATCAAATTTGTAGAAAATTAATTCTCTTCAAATCTTGTAATAAGGTTATTCAACGTACATAAAAAAAATGCTTAAGAAGTGGGATATTTCCGAAAAACAATTTTTCGTTACCTTTAATCTCTAATACACGTGATATCGCTTCGAACTTTCCACCTTTTTATAAAACTTGAAGACAAAGCTCTCAGCGAAAGTTCAGCTCAAGGAGATTTTTTTCCGCAGATGAAACCTAAATTCACTGAGCTATATGCTAATACTTGACTGATTAGCAGGTGCTTGGAGAGCCCCTATTGCAGAAGCTGCCGCAGGACATTTAGTAGTAATTTCTCTGGATTTAGTTTCTCTGGATCCTCTTGAAATCTCACTTTGAAACTTACCAGACTTATGTAACACAAAGAATACAAAGGTATTTGTAGATTTTCGGGTTAGGAAAAAAATTAAACATAAAAATAAAATAACTGAAAAAAATGTACTTTGAAAAAATTAATGAATACAATACATACTTCGAGTATTTTATTCTTTAATGTCGCAAAATATTAAATTTGTATCACAATTTTAACAAGATTTATAAACAATAATAAAGGAAGTTTGGCCATGTGCTGCAATGGAATTTTGTTCGTTATTGTTCTGAATTATGTCTCTATTGTAAAATTACATTCACTTCATGTGACCGTTTCTGCAGGCGCAATGATTATTAACTGTTCCAACTGAGTTGTATATGGTACAGCCTTTTTGGCGTGAGAACGTCGGAACCCCTGAACTGTGTAGATTCACCTGAGAGGGGATTAGAAGGCCTTACCAAGTGAAAAATTGATTTAACGAAAATGTTTAATATTTAAACGTTAATGTATCTTACAAGAGATGATAGCCCATTTAGAATAAATAACAGGCGCTATTAGGGTTTACAGCCCTGACCGTAATTTGTGATATCAACCGTCTTTTGTTCAATACGTTTCCTAATTTTTTTTCGAGATTTTTTTTACAGCCGACAGCCGATTATTCTTTACGAGTTGCTGGGAGGCCTATTCTATGGGAGCCATACACTAGACACTAACACACTTGCGGGCTCTTCTGATCTGGAATCGGCATAAAGCGTGACCCTCCGCGCCAACGCATACATGAGCTGGGACAAACAACCATGCCCATGGCGGGATTCGAACTCGCGACTGTTCGGAACGAAGCGCTGAGTTGTTACACGCTATTAGCCATCTCGGCCGTGCAGGTTGGCACTTGCCCTCATACCATACCTCATTCCATATGAAGAAAATAATATAAATAAGAAATACTTTTACTTTGAGTAGGAATACTCAGATACCATCATCAAATTTGGGTACAACTTTCTTGTTTCGATTGTTCATAACAGGCGTAAAAACGTTTAACGGGCGCTGGTCGTTAAGAATTCCTCTATTTAGTTTTGTCGTGTCCAGGTAACACTACACTATTATTAAAAAATCAAAACCAACAATTTCCATGCAGGTGTTTTGAGGTTTCGTCCACATTCTGAGTTAATGCAGAAGTTTGTTTCGGAGAGTTAATCGCAGGAAACATGTAATAGGCAAAAATCATCAACAGAATGGAAGCACTCATTCAAATAAAAATGGTAAGAAAGCACTAATTCAAATAAAAATGGGTTTGACTATCAAATTTTTAAAACAATTTTCCAAGTCATTTTTAAACCTACGTACATGAATTGTAAGATAAAAATCAAATAAATTATTAAATGAGTGAAAATACGAATGTGAATATTCTGATCCATATTTAAACTTATTGTTTAAAGAGAAACATCTTCATTTACTAAGTGACTGTTATAATTATTCCTAAATGTTACATTTCTAAATATTGCAGTGCTACGGTAGTTCTCACACTGGCTTGGAAAACTCAAGTTCAAGAGGTTAAAACCAGCTGCACACGGATGATTTCCAAAGAATTGAAGATAATATGTACCATGTCACGGGTGTGTTACGATAAAATCACTGGTTTACTGCTTTACAAATTTCGTCCGTCAGCTCTCGTTATAATAAGATCCAACATTTGCTCAGCCTGAGTACACTCGTAAAGATTCGACGCAAACATCCACATATCTAAGATTGAAGACTGTTGTTGAGTCGATACAGTGCGGCAAATGAGAAGCCAAAGGCAAATGTAGAAGTCTAATATTAGATGCGCATTGGGGGCTCATGTGGTACTCAACTAATCCAGTAGTGCTACAACAGCACATACTTTTTCACATTATTGCGAATTGTTACGTATATGTGCCCGGCAATAGGACGCCGTTGCACGCCAATCGCCGTTGCATGATTACAATACTTTTTCTTCTTGCAAAGTAAGACGAGAAGTTATAAGCTGGTATAATTTTATTAACATAGTGCAGCAAACATATTACATGCAGATACTTTTTGGTCTCAGACATGTTCAGAAGGTAGAAAATCAATCGGCTATTACTGAGTCGAGTATCTGACTACCACCAAAATTCTGCAATTTTTAAATACCACTACTGGAACAAAATATGGGTTTGTCAATAAAGTAATAAAAATAGATGAAACTAAATCTTGGTTGTTGTAGGAAAGATACTCAAAAAACGTTATTCTAATTGCCTTTTGTGATTCACATAACGTACTAAATACTGTAGCTCCCCTCTGAGAAAACTATGAAAATATTAACTGTGGTCACTAATGGTGCTTTTACTCTCACACTTCATTTTACCCTCATATTTGTTTGTCATTTACTTTAGTGTAAACAAAACGATAGTTTACTATAGAAATTATTGCAAGTACTTTATCCTGAAATTATTTTGACAATGCAATAAGTAAATGTTATTCTCTGTTTATGTAGGAAATTCATGTAGCAAGTAAACTTAAGAGGTCGCTTGAATTTCCATTAAAACAATGAAAATAAAATAAAGGAAGATTTTCCATGAAACGCAGATGGCTCATTACAAACATCAAGAAACGTAAACAAAAATGTTAAACAGGTTTTTTAATATAAAATTATGTTTCCTTCAATTTTTTCGTTTATCATTTGTGTTAAAAACCTCTGTCGTGTGTTTCCCTGTTTCCATTCGTTTTAGATTGTCTATCGATTAATTTAAATTGAATTATTATACCAACAACCTCTAGTAGCATCGTGCGTGCCGTGAACAAACAATGCTCGTCAGTTTTTCATTGTAACGCGTAATTCCTACGCAGATTATGCTTTGCATTATACGTGAGATGTATAGTTCTCATGTCGCTGTATGCCAGCAGCAGCGCAATTAGAAACCCAAAAAAGGCGGACTATTTGCAGAGCAAATAGAGCGGCGAATGAGACTAACCGCGCCAATTGGAAGGATCGCCCTCCGAAGACCCTGCAGGGTGTGGTTATCGAGCTCGGGTGTCCGCGTTCGTCAGCGAGAGGGAGCGCGTGCTCGGGGGTCGCCGGCGTTGGTTTTAGCCGCGTGGGCAGCGGAGATGAGGTTTTCAGGCCGGATTTTCGACATTCACTCCAGGCGAAAGCCTGCACCCGCCGTACCTTTCACGCTCCGCCGTCCCTCTCTTCCGAATCCTCCACTTACGCGCTATTCTGCAGAGACACCCGCACGCGTCCCCCCTCCCTGGATGAGGGCACGCATGCTCGCACACAGCGCGGCGCGCCGCCCCGCCCCCCCAACCACCCGCCACGCCCCGCCCCGCCACGCCCCGCCACGCCCCGCCACGCCCCGCTCCGCCCGCGCGTTGAAGGCATTGGAAAGCCGCCCGTGGAGAGTGTCCGATTGTCAGAAAGGGCGTTCTTGTGTGCGCGCTAGTCGCTAGTGCTGGATGGATGGATGGGTGGATGGATGGAGCCAGCCCTTGCTGTGTGGAAAGGCCAGGGTTTTCAGAGTGGATTAAACATACTAGTGGGGGACAGTATAATGCCCGTACATTTTAATTTGGAAAATGTCTGATAAAAAGGATGATAAAATAATTGGCAAGAGAAAATATTTAAGCGCCATATTATAAATTTGGAGTTACTCTCAAAAAAAATATAAATGAATTTCATCGCACTGTTGGATAATTTGTATATTTTGGAACCACAAATGCTATTGCAACAGTATCTGAAGGGTGATGATAATTAATAATTTTTAATTTAAAATCCACGTGAACCTTTAGCAATCTAGATTTAGATTGGAAAAGAGAGAACCTTTAGCTTTAGGTTTAGTTTGGAAAAGTTGTGGAAAAGTTGGAATCTTATATCATATTTCCTTGACATTCAACATTTGAAATTTGGTGTTTACAATGATGAAATTACCTCGAAGAATTTTATATCTTCTCAACTAACAATATATGAAATTCTTATTAGTACAATTGATATTCTGAAAAGTATTCTAGAAAAAATCTAAAATTATTGATAATACCTGAGAATGCCTTATGGATAATTAATAACACTGACATAACATCGCGTCAGGTAATTAAAAATTATGTAATTGACTGAGGAGCCACGGAGGCAACCAGGGTGAAGAAATTTTAACCCTAAAATGTCCTAAAAAGAATACAAAATAAGTTTAAGGAAAAGGATTCCAAAGAATGAAACCACCTCAGTATATATAAATTAACGACAATTCGTAACTAAAAGATAAGAATGCAGCCATCAACTTTCAGCGGAATGAGTATGTCGTTCAGTCGAATGAGTATGTCGGTGAATAATTCACACAAATTTCACTCATGCACGTCTGATTTCGAGGGGAGATCCGAGACTTAGGGATTATGTCTGACGGTTTATATTGTTGAACATTTTGTGAGATCACAGAACATGCAAGCATGAGAAGAAAATTACAGCTACTAGATACATCAGAAGAAATATAGAATACCAATAATTATTTGGTAGATTCACAGTGGATTAAAGTATACATCCACTTAACCCCATGTGAAAATTGATGAATGTGAGAATGAAAATAAGATTTGGCTAAAATGAGAGTCCCTGAAATCTTGTCACCTAAACATTCCATTCAATGATCACACCCCATCAGCTAATTGCTTGTTGTTCATTTTAAATGGCGCATGCTGTTGCCTATTGGGAATTCAAAAATTAATAGAAACCGTCTTCATTTTTCACTATTAATTTGTTATAATTAAAAACAATTTGAAACATCTGAAATCAAACTATTTTTATTGTTGCTTTTTGAATGAACATTCGTGTTATCAGCAAACAGAACTGTTCTTCCGTTTTTAATGAACGAGATCATGTCGTGTACGTATAAAATAAAGAGTGTATGGCCTAAGACCGAACCTTACGGAACCCGTACTCGATTGTTAAAGTATTTGAAAGATTAGTAAATAATGTTTCTTCATGCCAGTACGGTATTTCTACTCATTGCGGTCGATGTTTAAGATACGAAGAAAACAAGTCTAGGACAATACCACGCATACCATATCAAAGTAATTTTGAAAGCAAAATATTATGCTGAATGCCATCGGAAGCTTTTAAAAGTTATAAAATATTCCGATAAAAGCTTCATTATGATTCAGTGAAGAAGCAACGTCTTTAAATAAAAAGTAAAAAATATCGATTTTTATTTTCTAAATCTATGTATTTTCTAATTCCATGGTCTGGAAACACTTTTTCATTTAGTTCCTGTAATATACTCTGACATCGCTAACAACTAAGAGAGATTGATTGGACTCTATTATCATTAAATAAATTGACTTGAAATTTAAAGACATGAAATATATTTTAAAATTTTCTGTTCACTCCAAATTATACTGATCATTAATTACTTGTCTAACTTATTTTATTTCACCCGATAATACGATTGTTGCCAGCAGCAACGAAATAAATTTTTTTTTATGTTTGTAATTGATAAAAAAATACGTACGATACACATCTCTATGATACGTACGATACACATTGAACTCTCCAATGTAACTCGCCAAAAATAATAAAAACGAACAATGTAATGGGGACGAAATATTCGACGTAACAAGACCATTATTCATTGTACCTACGTGCAGGTTAGGTATATCAACGCTCTCGAGAAATCTTCAGAGAGCATTTCGAAAAAAATATCGTAGAGGCTTCATGTAAAGTATACCCCAAAAATTAAAATATCAAATTCGGAGGACAGTGACATCAGATACATCAATCAAACATATTCATCTTATTATTTATTTAAAGTCAAAGACAGTTAAACACTCTTTGAGGCGTACTGTAGGAAGAAGTGAATTCTGTGCACGTTTTCTTAAATTCTGGGATTCCTGCCCTATCCCATATACAAGTTCATTTATGAATACAGATAGAAATGAGCATTTTTGGCAAGGATTTATAAAAAAAATTCGCTCCAGTGTAATGAAAACTATTTGAAAAGGCAAATCAGCTGTAGATTTTTGCTATAATCCCTCATCGTGCCCTTCGTGAAAGAATCGACTTCCTGCCGTGAGAAAATGGAAAACGATAATTTGAATAACTATAGTACCCACAGAACTCTACAAGACGTGGACAGATAGTGGACTTATATCTACGTTCAAAAGCAAAACAGGGTTCCATCTCAGCATTCGCTCGCAGGATCAGGGAAATTGGGCGAAAAGCGTGACTGATATGGGAGCCATTGACGCAAAAGCCGAGGTATAATACTTGTAACTGGTTGCTTAGAAATACATAGTAAAAATGGTTATTAATACATTAGCAAGGTTAAAATTAAAATTAATTTCCTTTTTGATGCTCTGTACAGCCTAATTTTATAGAAACTATATAAAAAAACAGTTAAAAATGTTGTGAACGCGTTAAGCGCTGGTGTTTTGGATAGACAAAGAACAGACGACGAGACAGACAGAAAGACATTAAAAAACAACAAATAAGTGCCAAAGACCAATCAATCGTGAATGTTCACTACATTTCTTATGCGAGAAACCAAAACATTATATATAGCAGAAAGAAAATTCACAATACATATTTTTGTCTGGCAATACCAACACTTTTTCTAGTAGCAAAAGACTGACTTTCATACAACATTGTATGAAATAAGTTAGATATAACTTCCTCTTCGTAGAGTATATGAAAGAGTAAAAACCGGATGCGTATTAAAGATTCTGTAATATACGTGCCATTAAATATAAGACGTTTTGAGAGACCATTATATAGAAAATCATTATAAAAAGTTTCTATCACGCAAGGATAAGAACATATTTAGTATTTGAAGTGAACAAATCCTATACTAATTTCCGCATTGTCAGACCGATTTTATAGTACTACAACATTGTATGAGCACGCTTCATATGAAATAATAATAAGTTAAAAATGGAATACACATATCGGTGCAATAATATGCAGACATTAAAACGGTTTGTTGGTCTTCTCCACAACATTGGTTGAGCTAATGGCCATTGGTTTGTTTTCATACAACCACAACGTAAGGTATATTGTTGTATATGTAACACAACACTGGTGAGCATGCCGTGGTTTGTCCTGATCACAAACATGACAGCCAAATTATAAATAATACACAAGTTTTTTAATTTCATATTTTTTTCCTTTGAAGTTTGGGTGTAAATCTTTCACCAACGTAACAGAAGTTATTGGGTTGATTCACACACTTTCGATGTGAAATGACAATTTGCATTTTATCAGACTGAATTCTACAGTTCTTGTGGCATTCTCACTTTATAAAAAACTGTCATGTATTTTTTATTTGAGACACAAGCAAGCCAGACACGAACTTCACGCGCACTGCGGGTACAGTTCTCATGACACCGACAGACTCAGAATCTGCCACCCCAACAGTTGGATACTTGTATACTTACGATAAGTTACGGGGCAAAAATAATTCCTTTCAATGACTGATGCGCAGTATGTAATATGATTGTGCACGTGACGTGTTTTCAAAACATCCACTAAAATCTACTCGTAATTGAGTGAGACAACCAGACGCGAGAATAAAAACGGCAATCTTCGAATACAGAAGGACAAAACCAACAAGCCAAATTTGGTTGATATCTCATGAAAGTGGCATAGGTTAACCGAACAAATACTTTATTTTTAAATAGATTTTATGGGTATTGATTCTACATATCTTACAGGTGCAATGTAAATGTATTTGCATTAATAGCAAAATACGGTATGATACGGTGTATTTAAAAACTGTGACGTGATATGACGTTTTTAATCTGATATTCGTAATCTACGTATAAAATTGAATATGTTGCGCACACTACCTTCCTGGAGATAAAAATCTTGTTCTCTAGTGTTTTTATCCACCATTTTGAAGGGCATCTAAATTGCATTGGATTATATATTTTAAGTAGTGCCTGTTTGTGTAAATCGCAATATTCACAAAACCTATATCATCCTCATCCCTTGATTATTATTAAAAACAAATTTATATTCAATATTCTCCTAAATATTCGCTTGAAAGATCTACAAATAATGTCCGTGTCTAGGGAAAGTTTCGATTTACACTCAATGAGAATGTAGAGGGCTGGAAAATGCCCTAACAGAAAAGTGCGTGAAAGAAGTGTTGGCGTCATAGTCATTTTCCGTATACCTAGACTGTTTCCTTGTGTTTTTTTTTTTTTTTGTACCAGTTGAATGAGAAACTTATGCGCTAATGTAGATGTGTTTCCAATTCAGAAATTTTACTTAAATTTTAAATTATTAGAATGCATTTATTCTTATACATGTTTCTTGAAATGGAGTACAAATATATCTTCTGCTATACCTTGCTACTAGCCGAAGAGGTATCTTGATGTTACTTATTATACTTTCTTTTCGTTTTCTCGAAATACATTCGTAGATACTTTGTGGTAAAACTACAATTTCTGTTGACAGAAATCGAACTGAATCGAACATCACCTCTAACATTAGGAATACATTTCCCCCCCCTACAATTCTTTGCACAAATTGTCAGAAGAAATTGCAGTATTATTGATGTTCTTGAACGTTAAGTCACAATATCGCAGATAATACATTTTTTTCGATATAGAACAATAACATTTATCACGCAGCCATTTGTTTGAGATAATCCTTATTTCATAATTTAAGGAAATAATATATGAAATATTCATTTATATAGTACAATGAGAATGGACTCTTTGATGATTCGCTGTGAGAAGAATGACTGAATCAAGAAACATTGTTTGCAAGGAATACAATGCATAAAACATTTTCAAGTGCAATTTGAAAAACCGTGCATTCTCATGTGCAGTGGTAAATAAAAGGCGAGCAGCGTTTAAACGGCACAGTGTTCTCGTCGCCGAGGACGATCGATCTCAGTGTCTTTTTGTCTAGATAAGATTCCACAAATGTTTGTCCTCAAAACTTGACTGCAAGTATATTGTTTAGAACGAGATTATCTATAATGGTTTTAGAAAATCCTGATTACCAAAATCTTCTGATACATACTTATAAAACTGAATGTGGTAGGAAATATATTTAGATAGAATTGCCAGACGTTCGCATTTACTTCAATTATTCTAAAATTTTGAGATGAGAGAAACAACTTTCAAAATATTCTAGGAGGATCGTATAATAGTTTTACGACGTTCATCGTACAAATAAATGAAATACCATTTCAAATAATATAAAAGGAAAATCTACCTTAATTCTTCATTCCTTCCGCCTGTGACGGTATTTTCGCATCGACTAGTTGATAGGTTGATCTCATCCTTTGTTGGCAAAATAATTTCACTGACTGTCTCGCTTAGACTTTTCCATGGTTTCTGTTGTTAATGAAAATACTACTTTTCAACCAATTCTTCAAAAAACTGGCCGCAGATTCTCTGTAAATATCCCTTCCTTATCCAAGTACCATTCTCAGTTCTCGATTAGTTCATTACCGTCATATTCGTTTTAGCTCTTGAAAACAACTTCAGTGCTTATGAGTGGATTCATATCTAAGTAACACAAATATTTATTGTGGTATATCAATATAATAGGCAACTAAAACTACTGATGCTACAATACTTTTGCACGGCACACTCGTCTCGTCGAGAAAATTGTCAGGGTCTACTTTCTCGCATTATTTGTAACATTTTGTAATTTTCCAAAATCCAGAGTTGAACTAAAATGAAACGTGCGCTATTTCTTTAAGTGTGCTTTCCTCTATCTATAATTTCAAGAAAAAAATGGAAGCGGTTTTGCGAAAATATTTGTTTGAAAGTTGCTGATATTCCACACGTCATTACACGAAAGCTACTAATTTTTTCGAAAAATTTCACATTATCTATTATCTAAGAAAATATTTTATTCAGTAAAAAATCTCATCTTCAATATTGTAGTTATAGGACGACACGGAAAAAGTTTGAATATTTGCAGTTTTTTTTTTTAAATAAAAGAGTTCAACGAATATTACACTTTCTCCTTTTTAACCGTCCCTTGCTATATCTGAAGAAAAAAATTAATTTAAAAATTGGGTCTCATTTTTTAGAGAAATTCGAAACTGTTCTGAAGACTTTATGTAAAATACAGACAGACAGTCAGACAGGAAGACCAACAGATATATGCGTTTTGTCGTAAATTAATGTTTCGATCTCAAGGGCCTAGAAAACGTGTATTCTAACTGCAGACCGTTTTAGAAGTAATTTGCTACGTGTGCGAAGAAGATTATCCGTTTTTTTATATCATGGCCCTACAATACCGTTTTTTTCTGACGAAAAATTGCGACATTCCGATCGTCATTACTACGTAAATACATAGTAGCGGAGAAAATAAAAATATAATGGAAAAGCACATAATGCACTGTTTCTTTAATAATAAGATACAAAGGTGAATATCGCATATTTTGTTGATAGAAATGTCATTGATATGCTGTGAGTGTTAATGCGTGCGTATCATGTATATCTTTGTAAGATGGTTCTTAATTTCATATAATAAAATTTATGAGTATAACTCATGAAAGGTAAATCTTTATAAATATATTTTTAAAATAGTTTGACATCAGTAATTTCTCCGTAATTAATAGACAACCAAAAATAGCTTCTAGTATTTTTGGTCCTCAGATGGGATTTCAGAAGAAGAATGGGTCGATCCCCAAGGAAATGAAAGGTATGATCCCCCTATTAAATAGTGCGGAAACAGATCCCGGCAGTCCTCCATCCCGAGGAAGTGACACGTGCAGCAGGGCGGGCCTTCTACGTGCGGGGATCGAACACTGACTCGCGGTTAAGAACCGGTATACATTATACGTTAGTACATGTACGGCGACACGGGAACTCCCTGCTAGAAGTCAAGCCAGGGGATCGAACTAAGGACACTCAGCGGGACAACCGTCGCTTTCGACGTGTGACATCTTTTAAAATGTTCACCCCCTCAATCTTAATGGAAGTGACAATGTAAAGTGAGCATGGAGGATGGACATAATTGATCACGGAAATCAACAATATTCTGCATAATGCCATTGTTTTGATGATTTTTAATATGAACTGACTGGCAGAGAAAAAAATTGCGACCTTTAAATGTCTGAAAAATATTTTTTACTTGTTGTTCTCTACATTACTAATATCCAGTTTGCGCAAAAGTGAAAAATGTTATACAGCTCCGGCCTGTGAGAGGTATCTATGGTTTAGCCAGATACCCAGTAACTCGCGGGGGGGACAAAAACAATGAAACAGTTACGATTTTGGCTGAAAAAAGCAAATATTTTAATGTGTTTTTTCGCCTATGCTCATACTGGGGGTACTGAATTACGTACTCAGTGCGTCATTGCATGCGACACTGCTGATGTCATGCAGCCTCAAGCTACTCGCTTGTAAATACCTGCTAATCACGTATCACATAATGGGACAGCAACATAATTATTATCAATTTTAATGAATGGGAAAGACACTTTAAATCTCTCCTAATGGAAGACAGAATCGAATATCAAGGAAGAGATTATGAGTTTCAAGGTCGATGTAGGACATAACAATCCAATAACCGTCGAAGAAGTACGAAGAGCCGTTATAGATATGAAAAATGGAAAATCTCCAGGACCTGGAAACATACCGATAGAATTGGTGAAATATGGGCCAACTGTTCTGTGGGAGTGGCTGAGCAAACTGTTCAATAAATGTATGCTCGGCGGTGAAGAAGTTCCATATGAATGGAACATAGCATACCTCAGTCCTATTCATAAGAAAGGTAGAAAGAAACTATGTGGCAACTATCATGGAATAAGTGTTATATGATCTATTGGTAAGTTGTATGGTCGAATTCTGAAATCAAGAATAAAGGAGACTATAATTGATATGGAAGAACAAAGCGGCTTCTGTAAAGGGAGGTCATGCAATGACAACATTTTTTCTTTAAGACAGATGGTGGGAAAGAGATTGGAAAAAAATATGAATAGCCACTTGGTGTTTATTGATCTAGAAAAAGCATACGACACCGTCCCACATAAGAAATTATTTGAAGTATTGTTTCAAAGCACAATTAACAAAATATACGTGAGAAGTGATTAAAGTGGGGAAAGAAATTACAAAGAAACCTTTTAGAATTACGAAAGGTTTGAGACAAGGTTGCTGCCTTTCACTAACATTATTTAAGATTTATATTCAGAAAGCCCTGAAGTTGTGGCGCAGGAAATGTGCAGGTATGGGTATTGAGATAGGAAAAAATGTATATATACACTTTTGTTTGCTGATGATCAGGTACTCATAGCGGGAGATGAGGAAGATATTTCTTTTATGACTAGAAAAGTATTCGAAGAATATACAAAATGGGGTTTAAAACTAAATTTTGAAAAATCAGAATACTTCAACTGTGGAGAAGATGCCGGAAATCTTAATATTGAGGGCCATCAGATCAAGGTATGTAAAGAGTTTAAGTATCTGGGCAGCATCTTAACACAGGATGGAAAATGTGATCGAAAAATCCAACACCGTGTAACTAAGGGAGAACGGCAATCTCAAAATTAAACGCGATACTTTAGTCCCCAAAAATAGGATGGAAAGTTAAATTGATGATGTACAAGTCCATTATAGAACCTATAACAACATATGGAAGTAAAAGTTGGGAATTAACGCAAAAGAACAAAGAAAAATTGAAAGCAATAGAAATGGACCATCTCAGAAGATCTTTGAGAATCTCCCGCCGAGAACATGTAAGCAATGAAGAAATAAGGGAAAGGGCGCAGTCTCAGTATAACATCGTTGACAGAATCCAAGAAAGGCAGCTTCTCTGGCTCAGGCATGTATTAAGAATGGGAGAAGATAGATGGCCAAAGAAAGGAAAAAAGGGAAAAAGCAGCGAAAATTTGAAGAGGAGGAAGAAGCAGGCGAGACCGAGACCTGTGGCGTCGGAGGTGCGGGAAGCGGCGACAGCTGTAGGACCCCCGCAGAAGAAGAAAATTACTGCAGATATCATAGTTCCACGAAGTACTCCTGGACAAGAAAGGGAAAAAAGTTTACAGTGAGAGGATAGTAAGATTGGATTGGTGAAGCGGCGTTTTTTTTTTTCATTTAGATGTATTTCAACCACTCTGGGCTAGAGTTTTCAAATACGTGAAACACATACATCGGAAGTATTTGCCGTGTTAATGCCAGCAGTTGAGATCCGTTCTTTTTTCAGTTTTCACCTGAATGGAACATGATTATTAACTGAATCTTAGTGAATTTCAAAGTCTTTCTTAAACAAGTAGCATGTCCAAAATTTTACGAAAACAACACAATGATTGTTTTAGTAAAAATTAACAAAAATTCCAATTTTGAGTGCTTTTAAAGATTTAACTTAGAATTTATACTCGTAGACGATGAGCTTCAAACTAGGGGTGCTACATAGCACATACTTTTTCACATTATTTGTAACTTGCAATTTTCTAAAAGTCAGGGTTCAAAGAAAATGAGGCTACTGCCAAATTTAAGTGTTCTTTGCTCTATCCGAAAGATAATTTTTTTAATTGGAGTTTTTTTAGAAAAATTGCCTTTATGTGAAGGTCTACGCAAAACCTAGTTTTTTTCAAAAAAGTTTACGTGAACTTATTTAAAGATCCACTTTTTTAAACAGGCTCGACGAGAGAAAAATCTCTTTCATCAACATTGCAGTTTTGCAATATTAGTTTTTTGAAATTTTCAAAAATAAACAGAATTCGCGGAATAAGAGACCAGCTCCATTTTTATGTGCCCTTCGTCGGTCAAATGAATTTCTTTTTAACAAATAGAGCACTTTTGGAGAAAATAATTGAGATTATTCAAAAATTCCATGCTCAATTACACAAAAACTTCACGTATTTTCGAAACTCTTACCGAGAGCGGTAGCTCAGTGCATCAACTGATGTCACTGCAGAGCCTCTGACCGGGAGGTCCTTGGTTCGAGTCCTGACGGCGGCAGAATTTTCGACACTAGCTTCTCATATAGGTCGAATTCAGTCGCTGTCTGGAGGAGAATTCTAGTGGCCTGCTGCTCTGATCGGTAGTTTCAGTGTTTTCTCCGATCAACACCAGGCGAATGCCGGAGCAGTACCCTACCAAACGAGCCACGGACCGCGCGCGATCTGTCCTTCCTCTTCCTTGTCCTATCCTCTCCCCTTACACACACACACACTAACATGCACTATACTACCACATATTCCGGGAGATCGGTCGGAAGCTTAGAGCTTGTCCCGGCTGGGTCGGTGCCCCGCTGGTGGGAGAGTCCTGGTTAGGGGTAAACCCCACTAGCCGACGGTAGGTCGCCCCCGGATCTCGCCATCCAGCGGGGGAACATCATCGCCATCTCCCGCGAAAAAACATGTACTACACAACATGAAAAAATCAATCGAAACTCAATCTTATTTAAAGACCAGTCTTCAGAATAGTTTTCGTTCAGGGGATTTTTTTTAATATTGTAATTTTAGGAAGAAGACATTTTGAAGATTGAAAATTTTCGAATATTCAGATTTCACCGAAAATGCGACTTATGTCATTTCTTAGCGTCCTTTGCTCTTTCTGAGGAAAAGCGTAATCAAAATATTTGGAGCCACTTTTGAGAACAACTTGAAAAACATTCTTGTAATGTTCAGGTTCATGAAATGTATCACTAAAAATTAAAATATCAATGTCAAACTGGCAAGGCGTTCAAATCGATCGTGGAATATCAATTTTGTGAAAAAATCTGCTGAACGGTTTAGACGTTAGCATCGACCACAGACGGGACAAAGAGGCAGATGTTTTGCTATCAAATAATTTTTCGGTGTCAAGGACCTACAAAGTAGGGATTCTAACTGAAAAAATGTAAGAAGAAGTAGATTAAGACACAGAAACAAGATCCATCTACTTCTTCGATAAGAGCCCCACAATACGATTTTTAAAGTCGCTTTGTAACTGCTCTGGTAATATAGAGACCAGTGTAAATTTTTTAAATATAGGTTTACATATTTTAGGGTAACGATAAGGGAATTACGAATTTGTCAGACGACGAATTACCACATTCCGCTGCATTACAATACTTTCTCTTTACTACCTAAATACGTAGTATAGCGAGAAAGAACAATTCTGGAAAAAGAAGTATTTCTTAAGGTTTACATAATAAAATATACGATCATAAAAATTGAGCACGTGTTAAATATGATGAAAAATTATCGCAATATACGGAAATAGATTTTAGTGTAAGTGCACAAAAGTGCTATAGTAATATATTTTTATACAATAGAAGCAATTTTTCTGAGGTGCCTTATTAAATGATAACACACAAAGAACTTTATTTATTTATTTATTTATTTATTTTACGTCAGAAAAACAGTTAAAAACTTGGAAGTAGATTGCACTATCCGTCGTCTATTGTTAACCCGCTACCTCCTTCTTCTGAAGCATTGAATCTAAAAGAATTGAACTTGTGAAAACTAGTATTTAGGCTGAAACGCTCGTGAAGTTGTCTTTAATGAAATTAAATTATTCCTAAAATCAAAAAATACTTTGTGAAAAAATGTTGACGTAAGACAAGTTAAACTAATTGGGAAGTATTCATATTTATGCGATCAACTCTTTCATGCATACAACGTAAGAAAGGCCCTAGAGGTAAATTTTAATCCATAGATATCTTTCCGTTTTCAGAGAAGTCTACGTTGTGTCTCATTAATCTTCAAAAGTTAGGTTAACAGATTACAAGTTCTTTTCAAAATACAGAATGAACTTGTTTTATTAAAATTTGGTACCGGCTCATATAATGCATAAGGGTGTCAATAAATTATAAATAGTATTATTTTTATTATGATTAGTATATTTGTATTAGTTGGTGTAACTGCTTTAATATTTCGTATTCGTATTCTTTGATCACTTATTGATATCCTTGGTTTATTTCATGTACTTGCATGTTTTGCATGCATGCATGTTTTTTCATGTACTGGCATTTCATGTAATGGCAGTTTCTCGATATGGGAAGCTACACATTGATATGTTTCGTTCTTTTGTTGATTTAGTAATTCGTAAAATTGATATTTGAAAGATGAAAGTGGCAGAGGCGACAAGAGAGTTCATCATTCGTAAATATTACATGTGAGGCTAGAGTGGATTTGCATTATGTGGACCTAGAGAAATGCATTACGTACCAAATACGGATGTCACATGTAACGGTTGCTATTTAGCTCACCAATTAAAGTAAACGAGACTATGCAACAGTGCATGCATCTAGATAAATCAGGTGGCGGATCAAAGAGTTATCCTGCATCGTTAATGAAGTTGTGGTGCCAGGTTTTCATTATTTGTATGTTTGAATGCAATGTTTTGTATTCATTCCTTTACACATTCACATTCTTTACATTTCACTCATTATTATATTCTCAAATCCTACCTAATTTTGAGTTTTTAGTTCTTGTGAAGGTCAGATATTAACCTCAAACACGTGTCATGGACTAATTTAGTAATTTGGCTTGTGATACAACTACCACTAATATAACATTACAAACATAAACATTGTTTCAGTATTTAGAAATAAAATTAGTCTATTATGCAAACTATAGCATATTTAGTTCACATCATTGAACATTTAAACATTGTGGAAGACGTAAATAAAGTAAATATTTTTAACAAAAGTTTTAAGTCGTTAAAAATTAAAAGGGGGGAAAAAATAATAAAAAAATATAGAAATAAATAATAAAATTTGGCTGAGAAGCTCGTATACCGTATACCATGCGACTATTGCATATATTCATATATAATACATTATTCCGGACACTGAAAAATTACTGTTGTGATACCTAAGCTACAGGAAGGGAGCAAAATGCGAGTTGGAAACTGTGTCTATGGGGCTTACCTCACTTGTGTGCAAAACTACTGTTCATTTAATTGTGTAATATATTTTTAAAGAGTTAAAACAGAGTTATTTGAGGGAAAAGTCAGGGAAAAGGAGAGTTATTTCTCAAGCAGCACTGCTTCAGAAATGGATTCTCCTGCTGGAGCAAAAAAAACTTCTTTCTTTCCGAATTTGGCTTAAGTCCATTCGGAAGCCAAAGTCGACACTATTATGACAGATCTTACAAAAGCGTCAGATGTTGTACCCTACAATCGGCAATTGAGAAACATCATGTAGGGCACTGACATGAAGATGTGTGGAGTTTCTCTGAAGCCGGAAACGAGTTGTGCAAATAGATAAACAGTTCTCAGAATCTGCAAGTATAGTAAGCGCAAAACGATCAACAAGCATTTGTCCAGTCTCAATGAGTTTAAATGTTTAATTGCCGCATATGTCATTATTATTATTATTATTATTATTATTATTATTATTATTATTATTATTATTTTTAAATATTTCTGCCACGTTATTATTTCAGAATAAATCTATCCCTCAAAATGCCTATCCGTGCGCTTGTCTTTGAACAACACTGGCGTCTAAATCGTTCCCAGGATTTCCAAACATAATATTTTCCTATCAATACTGATGAAAAAAATGTCGTTTTCTTTATAACTTTTTAAATTTTCAAAATTTGAGTATTTGTAATTTGGAGTTACTTTGTATTCGGTGGATGCGTCTTTGAATCAGGACAATGGAACGACTCGAGGACGTAATGGCTAGTGTCCTGCATGCTGAAACTCACGTTTTCGATATCAAATCCCATCTCCGGCAAATATGTTTGGAGGCTGAGAAAGTTTTGGGTCAATGCGATATGACCGCCAAGTAATCCGGCCGAGTAAAGTGACCGCAAGAAACATGTAATTAAAATATGCTTTATTTTCCCGCGGGTTTAGTTAATATTATAATATTACGTAACCATTTCAAACTACGAAAAAGTATGAGCTGTTCTACTTCAGTTGTTTATTTATAGGTATCTGACGATATCAGAATCCACTATTGATCTTGACTTATCTACTTTCTTTTTTCTCTGAGTTAGAAAAGGCCAGTTAGCACTAGTTGTTGATATTACGTCCTTTGAGAACGGTAATGACGGATCTTCATGTATGTCAACCATTAAAGTACCCTTACACATCATTTTCAGTTTACCGGAACAATCCCATGGCTCTAATACAAAATATAGGATTCACAATTAATGACGAAATTATTTCAGCGGGTAGCATGAAATTTTGGATTTTAAGTATATGAAACTTTTTTTTGACTTCAGTATCTTATTTAATTCGCTCCTCGCACCAGGCTCAGATAATACAGGAGGAAACTTATCAAGAGGAAAAATCACACCTGCGTGCGTGTTAGGAATAAATATTTCACCCCTTAGGCCACAAAAGAATAAACTCCCGTAGTGTTTTTTGTAATTTTCCAATGTAGTCACATTCTCAATGTCACAGGAACGTGGCCGCATTTCCAAGATTGGAAGCGCTGTTGTAGACTCGGGGGTCATTGGCGTCATTTGCGAACGGCGAATGTACTGTTGGCCGGCTGGCAAGGTCGGGCGCGATACAGCTCTGTTGTATTATGCACTCCAATTTCACGAATTGAATAAACTGCATTTTCATTGTTTGTATATGAAATGGTTTTTGTTTCGTCAATGTTTAGAACGCGATTCTATTCATATTAAATACAACGATCTGGACATTACAGAAGAGATTGGCAGCTCCTTGGGGTAGGCGAGGTAGGCACTGCATCCCTGATGAACATGTACTAGTTTAATAAATTTCATAATAATAAAAATAACATTAAATGACTCTTACAATATTGATATAGTGTAGGAATTATTCACCTGAAAAAGTACAATGAACATTTCATGATCATGGAGTCATATTCCCATTATAAGCGTTTTGTAAGTTCCCGTGATACCTGCGATCTGTCTCGTCTCTTCTCGCTGGGATATACGCCCGCTTGCATCTCTCAGGGTAGGCACGCCTCTGCGCTGCCTCGCTTTGCACCGTATTCTGAGAAAAGGCCCTGTAGTGAACGTAGAACAGCAGCATGCTGTGTCCATACTTGACGCATGCACGTAGTGTGTAGGCCAGCGAATTCTCTTTCTGCCAGCCCGCACGGAAGACTTCGATTTCCACTCACATACAAGCCGTGTAGTGCGTGTGTTTGGAAGACGAGTTAGCAAACGAAGAAAGTGATCGTTATTGAGGATTTTTTTCATTTTAAATTAATATGCTGTGAATTATTAGTGTAACTTGATTTTTATAATGAAATTTGATTTACGCTAATTATGACAGATTCAATGAATGAACTACTACGTACACAGTTTTCTCGTCTTAACAATGTGGAAAAGAGACAAATTTTGAACATTGGTCAACCTACTCCTATGTTGAGTACGGTCGTACTGGCGAGACAAATGCAACAAAATTCAGTCCTTTGTGGAATGATTCACACAAATACCTAACAGGTAGTGAAGTTTCGAATTAAGCTTTATTGTTGGCCATGTCTTCTACTGTCAATTAAGGAGAGTACTTGGAATACAGATGAATGTTTTGACATGAAAAATGTATCAAAGGTTATACAAAAATATGAAAAGTCAAAATATCACATATGTAATTCAATGAATCTTAAACGCCTGGATGGAAAAATGGAATCCGATTTTCGATTTATTTTCAGAGCAACACAAACTCGCAAAAAATTTTTAGAATCTAAATATCTTGAAATAACGTTGCGCGGGCTTCTTGGAAATAATGCTTTGGAATGTAATTACAGCAGTGTGAGAATATTTTTGAACCAAATTACGAAAGAATTGGATTGAGGTGGGGCATGACCCCCCTGCCCCCTTCCCGGAATCCGCCGCTGTTCAGTAAATCAGGTTTCCCTACCCTGAGCATTTATTCACGAGCCGCCACTGATAGCAGAAGAGAAATCGTCAAGAAGTAGCATGAGAAACATTTGTTTATTTAATGGAGATGAAGAGGCTGGTGTGATCTTTTGTACTGAAATTAGTCACGTAACATGAATCTATATTAATTAGGAAAATTTTACAAAATTGTTAATAATAACACAAATTAGAGCATCATAAGAATATTATTGCTCTTGTACCTAATTAAGTTTTTTTATTATACTAAATGTTTTGAATGGTTTTCAGCCTCAAAATTAAGCTCTGAAAAGATTCAGCATGACTGGATAAAACGTCATATATATAAAAATGTTTTCTTCAAAATTTACAACTGAGTTTCTAATCCACCTGATCAAACTATTTATTTACATAATACGAGATCAATCACCGACCATTCCTGATAGTTTCTTAATTGATTACAGGTGGTAATGAACTAATGTATATTTTAATTTGAAACATAACGAATTAGCTCTTTAAGACAAATTTATTATTAATTTTTCATTTTATTGGGGTCACGTAAAGGAGAGATAAAAAAGAAACGTTTAAAAATAAATTATATGCTTCTTAAATGTGACTAGAGAGTAAATAAACACAAAATCTGAACAACTTATTTCGATGTAAAGAGAAACAGGTGAGTCTTCACAATTTCTTTTTAAAATTTGTTGCGTCATTTTTGATGCAACGCGTCTCTTCACCCTTGTCGGGCGTTCAGCGCCTTTTTCTGGAGTAATCCTCCGTTATTGTGTAATTATTACACTGAATAATTACTATATTTGTCAAGTCTCGTCACGTCGCAGTCAGTCAGTCAGTGCCTTTTATCCCTTCGGCCAGGGGCTCGACGCCGTTAGATCCCGGGTTTCCTGACCGGTCACCCAACCAGGAACCCGCGAGTCTCGAATTTGCTTAACCTTCGTGACTTCACGAAGCGTAGTAAACGAATTCGGCTAGCGCCGCCGGCGTTCAATTATGTTTTAGAAAGGACATTCTCATATATATATATATATATATATATATATATATATATATATATATATATATATATATATATATATTTGTAACAGATGAAGTAATTGCAACATTTATGCTACACGTTAGAAATACACTTCAGTAGCTTAGTATGACATGAGTCATATTTGTCCTTAAAGTAGTAGTGCAGCGTTATGCGTTTCTTATATTTGGATAATTTGCTGAATGCGGAGAACAGGAAGTGTTTTGGCTGCACTGGTCAATCTTAAGATGCTGATAATTATTTTTTATATTTTTCTCTCATGACAACAGAAAGCAATAAAATGGAATAGAACGTGGTATTATGCGTCATGTAATGCCATAGCATTTGAAGTAGACAAAAGCGAACATAGTTCTAGAATCATTGGGCAAAATGGCAATGAAGATATCTCTTCAGGTTATTGTCCATAAAAGTAAGAAACAATGGAACTAAAATGTTTAACATGACGCTTCACACGTTTTCCTGAATCGTCCGAAATATACATGGGAGTTTTTGTTGTTGCTTTTTTTTTCTCCCTTTCAAAATTCAAAATTTAAGTAGTATATGACAGTGTAAGGATCACAGAATTTTGAAAATGTGCACACAATTCACTTTTCCCCATAGCACGTCATACGCAGTTTTTAACTGTTTTTTTACGTAAAATAAATAAATAAATATCACTTACTGGAAAAAGTGAAATGGACTTTTTCAACATACAGCCCATTCAAACAACAACTACGACAACATAAAAGGCAAGGCATGGAATTTCAAGAGAATAAAAATACAAAAATTAAGTTTCTCTTCACAAGTTTTCAAACAGTCTGCTTGGGATGTAGATGATAGGTTCATAACAGGTATTTTAAATGAAATCCATCAAAAAGAAGTAGGTCTGAATAAGTTGTAGACATGACATTTGATGCTAATTGTCACCGTGCTGATTCTTCACTTTTTATCATAGCCTATTAGGTTTGATTGAATAAAATTTAAATCCGTAATATTTCATTTACGTAGTGATACATAGTTGTTTTCATTAGTTTGGAATACTTTATATTTTATAGGCAATTTCAATTCAAAATATTAAAATGATTGCCCCTGGATATATTCTCGACCATTAGAATGAGCTGTGAAAATCATTAAATAAAAGTAGTATGATACAGTAAAACTGTGATTTCTTTGAGACAATTCAGCAGTATGATGTTCCCTCATCGTCCGGTTATGTTGTATTTATTGTTTTTTTCAATAAACAAACTCGTTTTTCCAATTTATTATCAAACGGGCATTTCTTTAGAGGTCCAACTTAGAAGGCTGAGACCAACTTAGGGAGTCGGTATCCCAATTTGGATAGATTGCGTACCTTAAGGTTTTTCATTCCTCTTTACCATATTTAGTATAATTAAATATTATATTTTAAAATGAAAATACATAGATTGTAGATTGTTTTGGTAAATATTTTGTTTTAATTGAATTTTCATTGACTACATGAAAATGGAAAATAAAACATTGGTCCAAATGGGCACGTAACGTGCCCAATTGGTACGAAGTTTTTGTATGAAGGAGGAGCATGGATGGGCACGTAACGTGCCCATCCCAGAATCCATACTCCAACGTTTTGTAATAGATAATTGCATGATGTAAAAAATAGTAGCCACAAACCGAGGTTAGCAGCTTTTAAAAACAAGAAATGTTCGCTCCTGAATAATAGAAAAATTAAGAGCTTCGGTAAACGAACTATTTAATAATGTTAACAACCCACCTCCTTGTCTCTACTCCTACCACAACTAGCGAAATTCGAACTCAACAAAACGGGTGCATGTCAAGCGATATTTATGTTCAGTAGAGAAACTAGGAGCTCTCTCAGTATTAGCTCGATGGATCAAGGGAAACTGAACGAAAATCTTCATAGAGATAATTAATGTAATTTAAAATTACAATACTCCTTCTCGAACGAGAGGAAAGACCAGTAATTGTTTGGTCAAATGTAAATATTGATTGGAAACTTTTACTATTCTAAAAACTGATATAAACTAGAGACGCTACAACAGCAGATACTTTCTGGTAAAATTAGTAACTGTTGTGAAGTTTTATAATACTACGAGTTCTATCCTACTTTCACTTCAGCCATCACTTGAAAATCTCTTCAGTAAACGAAGCACAAGATCTTTGAAAAAATTACAGATTTTATTGAAAATTCAAGTGTATATTTGAACATGGTTTTCCGCCATTGAATTCAATGTACACAATAATAGTTTAAATAATAATACATATCCGCGTTGATATGGATTTGAAGTAGGACACCATGTACATTTAAATTTGAGTCTAACGGCGGCATTTTAAAGCATTCTAATGTCTTTCTAACACACCATAACTCAATATTACGCAAAAACTGTTTGAAAATGTATACCTGTGTTACGAATAAAATGCGCATTTGAAGAATTGCAGATTTTTTGTGAGCCAGTGGTAACTTCAGGATATTTAACACAATCAAATCACTTGTATATTTTAAAACAAAATTATTTTTATTATAATCAATACATTAATAATACACAAGTGTATTGATGATAATAAACGTAATGTTTTTTTTACAACATACGAATGATTCTGGGAGGGCAAAATGACTGAGAAGGTCGCATTTCACCCTGAGGAAGATCTCAGAATGGCGGCCGAAACGTTGGCACCTGCGGCTAGGTCGCTGTGTCTCCCTGACAGCCAAGTAGCTACTGACCGCCCGCGAATCATACGCTCTCCTACTAATGATTTGATTGTCTTTAAATATCCTGAGGATACCACTATCCTTCAGAAATATCATATTGACAACAATTAATTAAAAAGAATAGCAGATACTTGATCAACAGGAATCAGGCTACCGCACTGTTAGTGTGAGACAGGTGTATAGTTTCGAGTTACACTGTGTGAGGCAAAAATTTCACTCTACCCGATATCACCCAAGTTAACCTCACTATGGCGTAGTCGCCGCTTCTCTACGCATTTCCGAGTTGGTTAAAAAATGCAGCCATTCGCTCGGCGTGTTTTAAATAGAACAAACTGGAGTCTATGCAAAGCATACATTTCCATCGCGTTTTTATGCCAATACTTCGTGCGAAGACACAAGACACCTCACCCTTACTCTAGCCAACTCCATGGGTGATACCCACATTAATAGGATGAAGTCCGAGAAGATGCGTTTATCATCACCTTGCAGCTTTCTCTATACCATCGTCTAATTAGCGATTTAACTGAGCACTCCTAGCATTAGCCACATTTCGGTCTTTAGCCATGACACACACATGAAATAATTTCAATAAATAATATTAAGGAAAATATTTAAGAAAGTCAGAAATCTCCACATTTATGATTGAAGGAGGGTGTGGTAAACATGTTGAATGTTTGCCGTTTTCAAAAATCCCGAGTTTTTCATGAAAATCGGATCCATCTCTTATTAAGCAAACTTTATTGTGTATGAGAAAATGATACCTGTTTTTCTGTTTTTGAAAAAAATCATGTTTACACTTTTTGTTTTCAAGATGTGACTTAAAATTACGCAAAACTGACTCATATTTCCAAAAAATGTACATTACAATATTTATAGCTATATTTGAAGAATAAATTTGACTAAAATGGAGATACATACAATTGTTTTGAGAAAAAACCCTTCTTCGATATTGAAAACACTCCCCTCCCCCAAAAAATTGTGGATTCTGATCTTATTACTTATTCAAGACAATAATATATTTCGTTTATCAACGAGAAAAGTTTACATTTTCGGTTTTAGGGAGTCACAATACGTTTCGCTCTCAAACATCCTACAAATAACTAAAAATAAATTCTTCCAGAGAATTCTGAAGGCTTCGTGCAATCTTAATAAATAAAGAAAAATTTGAAAAGTCTAAGTAATTAATGAAAATTTTCGGAATGATCATACCAATATCCTATCACGACGTTTCTTTCCTTCATTAGAATTAACTCCGAGCAGTTCAAAATTATACCTGGGCCTTTCATTACAAACTCCTCAACGCATACGTTCCGGCTTTCCTAAGGATAAAGTGAAACTCCGTGATTTTTATTTTCTTCCTTCAAATTTAAATTATATAGTAATACGCAACTCATTAATTACCTATCGCAACTCATTAATTAAAAACAATAAAATTAGCATTATCAATTGTTATGAATTTTAAAATGATTATGAGGATAAAGCAAAGCATAGTGGGCCCTAAGGATGCTCGCTCTTAAAATTAAAAAAAAATATTGCCGTTGCAATCGCCTCTCAAAGACATCCATGTCGCACAAAAAGAAAGAAATTTAAAAAATTGGCGCTTTTTCCCCGCAGTATTACATAACTTAATATATACGGAGTGTAATTTAGTAATTGTAGAAATTTATAAAACAGCTTGTACAGTGTACACATACAATTTTACATACTACTATATTATGTAAATTGCATTGCTGAGGCTCACCGTGCATTCTATGTAACAAATGCATTCTATGTAAACAAAAGAAAACAAAGGGTTAATTTATTATTTGTTAAAGAAAATCAAAATTTATGAATTGATGTACTTATCGTAGATTACAATTTATCAAAATGTCGAAGGTTTGAATATATTTTCGATACGTACATTGCTTTGGCTTATCAACAATTTTCTCAATATTTTTGTGTTGGTTTCAGTATTGACCTTTTTTTAAAATGTCGTAATCACAGTAAATATTCGAACGTCAATTGCATTATATTCTCTTACTCATTTCTTTATTGCATTTTGAGAATAGAGTTATGTTGTTTTTTGAGTACTAGAAAATATAAATTTTTAAAAATTGTGGAAATTGAAGTGCCGGATCTTTTCAGAATTTATTGGGTTCGGGGTTCTTGTATGCATTGCAGATATAATGTTGGGGTGACATTAATAATTATGAGGAAAGTAATATTTATAATAATATTAATAATAATTGTACATTTTGAAAATAACCCATAAGATGCATCGTTTCCGAATGAACGTCACATGCAAAGCAATTGAACGTGCCCATGAATATTGAACGAGTCGTCATGAACAAATATAGTACCGAGGCCATATAAAAATGTCGGAAACGTGGAGCGCGCACGGAAGTGGGACGTTCGCATGAGGAGGCCCCTGTCGGCGCCGGAGGCTGGGGCTGCCGCGGCGGCCGGTCGGGGGATCGCTTCCCGGCCGGGCCGGGCACACCCCGCGCCCAGGCCTGTGGCGCGTCGCGTCGCGTCACCGCACCCGTGTTGCGTCCCCGGCGGCGCCGCGTCGCGTCGCCCAAAGACCATTGTGTCCTTGACGCTCGCATTCGCACGTTGTGTGAACATTGTGTCGATAATTTTTTTTAATATTTAGGGGAAGTTGAGCATAGCTAGATCTGATAATAAAACATTCTGCATAGTTGGTAACGAAATATTTGATATCGTTTCACATGGAATAGGCCTAATGTTAAAGAGTAATTCCGGAAAATGCGACTGTCGTTCTAGGACAGGTGAAAGAGATTAAATGCACTAAGAATTCATTTTGGAAGACCTTTTTGATATTATATCATGAGTTAATCGTTCGTATTCATCAGTACGTAGTGAATTTAAATATTTTTTTTAGAATATTGGGAATAATTTAGAAGAAAATTTGGAGGTTGATTAAATATCGAAATAAAAAATAGGGATGCCTTATGGTGAATTATAGGAGACTGGAACAAGTTGATCCAGTTTCTTTCGTTGATAAAGGTACCACAATGGAATTAAATTTTGAATCCCAATCAATATGACTTTACTTGTTTTCTTTTTAACATTTCTGGGTTACGTTGAAAAAAAATCAAATATTTTTTGATCATAGACATCAATATAAAATACGTTGGTAAGTCAAGGAACATCCTGCAATTGGCGTTTTGAAATCATATAGAATTTAAACTAAATAATACGTTGCGTTTTTTCTACTTTCCTGTCTATAAAAATGAATATTCAAAGCAGTACCTGTACCAAGTATTTCATTTCAAAAATTTTACATTTGAAGAATTATTTTTTGTAATAATTAATAGTTAATTATGTTATTGGTTACTCCAGAATTTTTTTCAATTTCCGTTGGGAACAATTAAATTATTTTAGTATCGATTGATTCGTATTTTTTTGTGGTGTGCCTGAGAGATGAGAGCTCTTTTTTCCCAAATGTTATACATTTCTGAGAAATTCTAGTAAAGTCTACGAGAAACTAATATTTTTATTGTATATTTTTATATGGCAAAGTCAGTATAAAATTATTTTTAGGAATACACTTCGAGGAAAAGAATGTCTATTCTACAAAACCAATCAACTTCTGAAATGACAGAAGAAATCATAACCTGCGCTCCTGATGAAAACCACATTTAAAAATAACTTATATGCACAGAAAAAGTACCATAAGAGGTCATTGTTTTGTAAAACAGTATCTCCATACGCTTTTACAATGTTTAAGGCATAAATATTTGTCACAATAATATGTGTGGTTTTTTAGTCTATTGGGAAGTTGTGCACCGTTTCCTTTTTTGAAATACCCTATTTTTTTTTAATTTGCCCAAATAATATTTTACCTCTTCGAACCCGAGGGTATCAGAAATAGTCATTTTTAAAATAATAATAATAATAATAATATTATTAATAATAATATTATTATTAATAATAATAATAATAATAATAATAATAATAATAATAATAATAATAATAATAATAATAATATACAGAATTAGTTAAATAACTAATTTTTGTGATAAAGGATTAAGAGTTTTTGTCGGTGAGTATGTCTATGCACGGATTGCAATGAAATATAAAATATTAAGAAAGCACGTCCATAAAAAGCTAATTGTTGTACTCAGATACGCCAGTAAACAAAACGGATAGTAAATAACAGTAAAATACATGAAGAAACACTATTCACATGTACTCCTCCGTTAATTGCCCAGAGGTGGCATTAAGAGTATTGAAAGAGAATATATGAGATACCATTCTTACTGAAGCGTTTGTTTACTTTGCAAACAATGCATTTCTAGGAATTTCATAGTGACTAGAGGTGTTCAAAGTTCTAAGCTGTTGTGTTAACATTCAGATGATAACCATTGCGTAAACGTTCTTGTGTCTAATTTCTTGATGCCTGAAGAAGCGGATGCTTGATTAATGGAAAATTGAAATTACTCAGTTAACATTTCTCTCTAAGAAATAATTCCTGGAAATTACAGTCCCCTTAAGTATTGTCATGTTCTAAGACATGACATTTACTTCTAACCTCTCTATTTTCTCAGAAAACAAGATGTTAATGCTTCTATTTCGTTTGGTCAATGAGTTGCATCATGTTGAGAAGATACGAATTTCTTGCTACAGCAGGACATATGGTCAAAATACTGACAATGACAATAGCAATCAAATATCCCTTTTTTTCGTTAGGAATGATTTACAAACGCAAAGTATATTTTGCAACGGCTACTTGAAATTCATCATCTTCAACTGGGAAAGAATGAACGTAAAGCAACTTTGCAATAGAATTATAATATAGGAAACTATTACGCGCTTCATGTTTTGAATTATCGTTATTAAAGTGGTTCACATTACTTGGATTGTATCACTGAACTGAAGAGGGAAATTTTCAAGTTATAAAGCGTCAAAATTACTAAACGTTATTTGTTCTGAAATAATATTCAAGAAAATATTATCCAAAAAATTTACCCACGTAGCTAAGTCATTATTGCACAAGTTAGACCTCCGTTAAAATATGATAATTTTAGTATTTAATTATAGTATATTTTCTCAAAAAGGAAGTGTATATTTTCTTAATCATATTTGAGGGTTTCAGTCTTTTAATGATGAAACCGGTATTAAAAATGACTGTATTAAATATGGTTACTAAATAGTGCCACAAATTCAGCAATTATTTGGTTTTTATTCTGTTGCCTTCAATGCTTCCGTATCAAAATGATAATTTATATCAATATACCCTAATGTATGACACAAATGATTAAATATGAAGCAAGAAAGTTTTAGAATTTTGTAGAAATTAGGGTGTCAATCTCCATTTTAGCACTGGTATTTGCTCACATCATAAATTCACAGTTCATATTTTACAAAAATACACTGCATTACAATGCTCGAGGCAAAGTTAAATATTCAGAAAAAGTAAATAAAATGGAAAATTTCTTTAAATTCCGAAATACATTTTCTCAGTTACTTCAGATGACTGGAAAAAAATACGAATTTTAATTACAGTAAAATGAAATAAATTAACAGTAAACTGTAATTTGGTAAAAATGTCAACAAATCAATAACTTTTTGTATACTTATCTCTTTTCGTGTATTTCGTATAACAAATAAGTAACTATTTAAGTATGATAGATTTTTAGTTAGAAAATAAAAATAAATAAATAAACAAATAAATTAAGAAAAAATATAAATGTTGCTTTGATGATGAGAGAAAATGAGAAAAAGTCACCTATTGCAAATTTCTAATTTAACTACAAAGCATTGTAGTGCATTTTGTGTTGCATCATACCGTACCTTAACCTGATGACAGGTGCCGAAACGTAAATAATCAACATTATTCATGATTTTCTTCATTGACGAATTATGGTATAGTTATAACCCCACGTTTGATAGTTTTACGATTACTGCAGATAGTTTACACTAATATAAGGAATTAAAGAAATTTAAAAATTATTACAAGTAGCTTCAGGTGAGTCAAAAGTATTTTTTTTATGATTTAGTATTTTATTATTTACGTGGAGATCGATATATTTACATTTACAATTACAATCATTAATTAAAAGTAATATAATTTCAAGTAATAGCACGAAGAACAAAAGAATGGAGGATCTTTCTCAACGAAGTAATGATTTCATTTTTAAATGAATTTTCAAACTTTTCATAACTTTCAAATAAAAAAGAAATGCCAAACGTGTATTTTAATGTGTATATATAATACTATTACGTATCAAATAAGTAATTTAATTGATGAAATGTTTCCCTCATTATTGTTACAAAAATTAATGTTCATTGAGCTTCTATTTAGTTTACATTATCGTAGAATAAAATACACTCGAATTATGTTGGCAGAGATGCACGTTTGTGTGTGTACTCGGTTCATAAATGTATTATTAAAACACATTTTAATCGATATCATTTTTGTAAATAATTTGTGGATAGAAATTTATTTTTGGTATCATCACACGCGTACTTACATACTAATGTCACTTTCAGCTATTTGTTTGTCACATACGAGTGAGTTCAGTAAGATTTCGATGATTTCATTGGTAAAAATTATAAAACCTCACTGAATCATCAATGAGTGCCACTTATGGACATCAAAACATTCCCGTTATAATAAAAATATATTTGATCATAATTAACTGACATGTTAGTCTGGGAACTAAATATTTGATACTTCATCTACGAGTATTTACACAACTATAAGTCCATTGTGTACGCCAAACTATTTACAACTATTTTAAAAATTCCTCAATCACAAACTTTGCCCATGAAATGTTTGTGTAAGTGAATGATAGCATACATCGGGATAAGAGCGGCAGGCGAGGAGTGCAGCGCACCCCACGCGACATGCAAAATGCTTTAGTCCTGATCACCTAGCGCCTCCGCCTCCGCCTCCGCCTCCCCCTCCAAGGGTTGGCCACGTGCCACAAAAGACCACAAGCGCCGCTGCGGAGAGCGTGGGCCGTTGATGGCGCCTGCAAGCGCCCGCATGGTGCTCCGCAGCGGAAGCCGCCGATTCGCAGGCGCCGGGGCAGCAGCGGCGGCGACGGTGGCGGCGGAGGCGGTGGCGGCGGGGATGATGGCGGCGCGCGCGAAGGAGGGGCGGCGCGTCGACGACGACAACGGCGGCGGCGGCGGCGGCGGCGGCGGTGGAGGCGGAGGGGGTGGGGGCGGCGAAGGCGGCGAAGGCGGTGAAGGCGATGAAGGCGGCGGGGCCGTGGTCGGGGAAAGGCTCCGGCACGCGGGGACCGCCGTTCGGCCAGGTTCTCCCAACCGAAGATTTGAAGACGTCCGGCTCCGCCCGTGCACTACTCACCTATGCTACACCTCTGCAACACGCAGCTTAGCGCGCCACGCACTACTAACGCGAGCTCCTCCGCCGCACCCGGCCCCTCCTCAGCCGGCGCTTCCTGCCCCGGTCCCCCCCGCGCTCGCCCACCGCGGCCGCCGTCTTCCTCGTCGAGCAGTGCACGTCTCGAGGTGCGAACGCGAGACTCCCAACTGCAACCTCATCCGAGTTGCTGCGTCGCCTCCCTCGAGGGACAATCTAATTTTTAAAAGCGAGCAAAGCAGTAAAAAGCACTAATAAAGCCCCGTCCAAACCAGTTGCCACCCCACGGCGGGGGTCCCGGCGCGGTGTCCCACGTCCAGCACCCTGCAGCCGGGCGTCCTGTGTTCGCGTCCCGCTACAGGTTTCTAGTGCTCGGCCGGGGCTGCCGGCGCCGGGGCTCGATCTCGGACTGTATTCAAATGTAAATGGGTCGGCCGTCGCTCATCAATTGCTCGCTGCGGGCGCCACGACGGCTCAGAGAACTCGTTTCGAACCCCGGCACCGTTGCCCTGTTGCACTTTTTCCTTCCCTTCTGCAAAACGTGTAAATACGCCTCGCTAGTTCCTCCTGTACATTGAATCATTCATCGTGAGCGTCCGCGCTCAATGGTTTCCCTATAATTTGAACGGGGCACCGGCCGCGTCGGGAGCTGAAGGAGGACGTTTCAGAAACGGTGGTGGCCGTTGCTCGAGGTCCCCGGTTCGATGGCCGAGCGAGTCCCGCACGTGGCCCGCGCGGGCTGTCCCGAAGCCGCGGTTCGAAACCCGGATGCGGCAGTAGACAGGGCGACGCCCGTGGGGCTGGCCGGGGCGCGCCGTGCCGGGGCACAGGATCGGGGCCCCTGTCCAAGCGGGCGCTCGGGCGCTAGGACCGCGTCCCGTCCCGGGGGGGGGGGGGCCCGCGGAGAGGCGCCGAGACTGCGTGCTAGCGGAGCGGGGGTGGCGCAGGGTATTCGGGGGGGGGGTGAGCGTAGGTGATTCTGGAGGACCCACAGGTGGTCTTCTTGCTCCAACACGCGGAAGAACTGTTTTGGTAGCGGGCTTCACCCATCAGAATCCGGTTCTGATAAAGGTGCACTTGTTGATTAAAAAAATATACTATCTTATTCATTTATTGAATAAACGCCCATCCGAATTATATTCTTAGTGTATATATATATATATATATATATATATATATATATATATATATATATATATATACTTTTGATGCATTACAAGCACATTTTTATATTCTTTTATTGTTCAAGATTACATTTCCTGACTTTCACAAGAGGCAATTGTTGGGAGCAAAGATATTGACGAAGGCTGTGGTTTTGTTACTTGCATAACACTAACGACCGCCTTTTTCTTATTATTGCGCAGGTGAGAAATCATTCATATACTTCCACCATTCGGATAATGTTGTTGATAAATATAGGTTTGTGTCTTAAATACTTATATTCATTGTATTAAATGCGAGGCGCAACGTATAAGTCACATTTGAAATTATTAATAAAATACAAAGCAAAATTATAAACCATACTCTTCGCTTCCTTTTCACACTTGTTTGCTCCTTCACTTTCCCATCCACTGGCTCGAATATGTACACACACGTGCACACGGCCACGCCCAAATGCGCTATACACGAGTGCGTACTCTCACGCACAGGCTTGTCTCACTCCCTTAAATGTAGGTTACCTGCTCATATACTTGCACAGGCACACTCATATTGATGTCTGCACACACCCAAGCACTGATTCATACAAAGCAAAACTTATATGTATACATCCTATGACACAAATATACACATATACCCACATAATCTTCTGTATAGTGCACAAGTAGTGAGCGAATAAAGTATCATACTGAGCAATGAGCACACAGTTTCTGTATGAGATAACAAAGTTGTTTTAAATTGCTATGTTAGAAACTCTTAAATCCGAGTATGAGATTATAAATGACCTTGAAATTAGAATTACAAGCTACATATTACAAGACATATTTCTATCTTGCTTCATTGACATAATGATCATACTCTGCATTTTATTCAGAGAATCATGAGCATTGTATCTCATTTTCGTGGCACAGGTGTTGCAGAAAATTTCACAGAAGATTAGAAGATATTTTGAGCGATTTGAAAAAAAGACTTTATTACGCATGTGGTAGGGAAGATGATTTCATTCACGATATCAATGTATATTATCCTAATTATGTATATTTTTTTGCAATCTCGTTTTACAACATTGCAGTATAAAATATAAAAATATTAACCTACCTTGCGCTATTTTATTTTACTAATTGTAAGTGCTTGGAATAGCAATTCTGCTATTTACATACACGCAAAGATAATCACGTGCTTTTTTTCACCAGTTCGTCATTCCAGAATAAGTAGTTATTTAGTTATTTAATGTAGTTAGAAGATAATTAATACAATGTTGTGATGGTTGGTTTTATAATAGTTGATGGTTTTAATGGATATTTTATAATGAGTGAAGCACTGATAACTCAAATACATTGGGTGAAATTCCAATGAGACACATTTCTGCCAAGTAGTTCACTACAGTAGATAATTTCTCTCTTTATATGTAATTCAATTATATCACTATTTCAGATCTTTCTGAACTAGGACCTGAGTTATATTTGCTTATTGTGCTTCATTTTAATTTAATTATATTTTATTGCAATTGTATACCAAGTACTCTCGTTAATTAAAACCAATGAAAATTTTGTCTCTGCGTGTTCTAAAAAATAATCTATCCTTAAAATGACACAAAATAACCATTACCTCATTCACACATTTAACATATTGATTAATGAAATATTTAAAACATTTTCTTCAGTTTTCATAAGTATTGGCTTTCCAAAGCCATGTTAAAATACATGGCTTCTTGTTTTCCATTTGTAGTGAACATTTTTTTAAATGGAATAGAAACGAAATTGTATTCACCCGTGAGATTGAGTAAAGTTTTGCACTTGTTGGTTATTCAAAGGCAGCATATTGCTTTGCTAGTCAACATTTTCTCTATTCTCAACATCTCTCTATATTCAATTTTTCAATCTCAATTATACATTACAATTTTTAGTCATTGATTTTATTCTTTCATATAAAAATATACCCCGGAGAATATTCATTAATACACAGATTTAAAACTTTCTAAGTATTGTGAAAAAATGTTAAATTAAATTAATATTTGTATCACAAGGGATTTTTAATTGATACTGAATATGGCATCAGAAATTCATGTCTGATTACAAGGAGATTAACAACAACATTAAAAAAAAAAAAAAAAAAAATAATAATAAAATTAAAATAAACATTACTGAAACAACGCAATTATTAATCTTAATATTTTAGTAATGGATTAATAGCATGGCTTTAATAATTACTAACTGGTTTTGAAAAGAAATAGAACATTAATTATCTGTTAATTACTTTCCCAACTGTTACTCTTAGGGAGTAATAATTCCTTAAACAATACGGATGTTCAACATAATCGTGAATTAACATAAAAAATTAATATAAATCGTATACTGGCTTCAATAACTGACTTGCACTTGTTAATTGAATTTCTGAAATACTACCTCAAAGTGTCACTCCCTTACGACTAAAAGAGTAATAAATTGATTTTGACACTTTGGAGGAAAATAACCTCGTTTATAGCTCATGCGTGGCATGTTGTGAATAATTTATTACTGTGCTTGCTTTCACATTAACATCATTTTGTGAATTGATAATTGTTACTTGACATAATAAACTAAACTTGACATAATAAACAAGTGGATACGCGGGTATAAAAATATAAAATATCAGATAAATTCCTAAATGTTTGTAGTGAAAAGAACTATTACAACATAGCACGCACCTGCTTGTTCACTTACATTAGAAATTCAACATTTTCATAACTCGACTTTTTTTGACTGCTTAATCCCACATTGTGTTAATAAACGAAATAAATAGCACTATTTTATAATTATTTGTAGCCTTTCAATCTTGTAGTTACGTATGCTTTCGCGGCCGGTATCTACTGAATATTTTCTGAGGGGGGCGGCAAGCGCGGTTCCTGCCGGACATCCGAGATTCAATTCAGTCTTGTAATTCATCTTTATGATTGTTATCAGCCCATCTCGATCTGATTTTTGTCCACTATCCCTTGAACCTTGGAACAAACGCTGTGATGGCCCGTTGTTTTTCTTCTGGACAGAGTATATAGTGTATTCATAATTGAGAAGTTTATTTCCAAAGTTACGTATCTCCATTTCTGTTTGTTTTCTACCTTTACGTATGAATATATACTTATAAAGCTTGTCTATGCTCACAAATATTTTGTTCATAAATTGCGTTCCTCCCGTGAAAAACGGTTGAACTGAAACGCTGGATGGACTGTAAGGCTAAATGTTTTTTGTGAATTCTTTATTAAAATGCTTCCTTCCTCCAGTTCAATACACATCCACATTCATTCTCTATTTTTCAAAAATATGTAATGCGTGTACCTTAATCTGAAGATCAATGACTTCCAGGCTGTTGTCGAATTCTACGGTGTTCAGCATTAAATGTCTTCTGTTTCTCCTGCGCAAGAACGTGCTGGTTATCTTGGTTAGGTTCTTTATTTCCTCTTGTTAGTTGAGTTGTGGGAATGCAGTAAAATATTTACTATTTCCGTCTAAATGTTTATAGCAGTCGTTGAGCCTGAGATAGGGAAATATGAGTAAAAGAAGATAACATTGAAGTAGGATACATTTTCTTTACAATACGAAAATCATTTTTGTGACGCGGTTTGGCGTAATAAAATATTCACGGAAAGTATGTATTTTTGTGGTTGTAGGTTTCAACACTAAACATTATTTTTTGTTGTTTGTGTTGTATTTTTTGTGGGCAAAGTTTTAAAATGTGCTAATAATACTTATTTCCGCATGAGAATGTTCAATGAAAATAGACATTTTTTGGTATATTTACTTGTGTGTTTTGGCTGGACTGTGAAGGAAACGTTTATTTCACTTTGTTACTTACCTTCTGTATTGTAATATCATTGTTCATGATTTGCTTCACGTAGGCGTCTTATTTTGTTTTAGTACTGATGTCCAAGAATTGCCGAATATATAGACTAAAAAGAAAGTCCTGAAGAAAAGAGAGCTTTGATAAAATTAAAATCCCCGAGAGAGACACACACACACACACACACACACACACACACACACACACACACACACACACACACACACACACACACACATGCATCGTCTTCATTATAACGATGTTTCACTATTTCATAAATCTTGTAATGAGTATTTATGGACATTACTGACACGTTTTTAACCACAACCTTCTAGCAGACCACCCTCTTAAAATTCAAAATTCTCAAAATTTTTTGTTGATCATTTTAACAGGTTTTATTATCTCAATTGACTATTGTTATAGACAGTATATGCTGCTTTTCTTCAAGTTTATTTTATGGAAATTTCTTCTACCAATTTGTCTTTCGAAGTCGTAATTGTTATATTCACGAGAAAATTGCCTAGAAAAGCTAAAAACGCTTTTGTTGCCTTGGTTTGCTGTTTTATATATTATTTTAATAGAACACATTTCTTAATTTACTGAAAAAATTGAATTGTATAATTAATTTTCTATTTATCAGTAATAACGCTTCAATGTCTGTACAGGACATTCTTCTTTGGATATATGAAATACTTTTATACCATATGGTATAAAACTACTGCTTCTCTTCATCTATCGTTATCCCCTCTATTATATTAGCCACTCCCTAAATCATTGTTTGTATTTATTATTTTAGTCTCAGTTGTTTAATTCGTTACCTAATACTGAACATTCCAACTGTTGCAACGTTCATTTCATCTTGAATTTTTGAGCGTGAATAATTCTTTTGTGTGGAATGCAATTAGCAAAATTCTTCTAATGAATGAATCAATTGGAAGTTTCAAGGAGGGATAATACACCATAAAACATTAAAAAATTTGATTTTTGAAATCATTTTTTTCTTTTGCATTAATTATTCATACATATTTTGGTACAAAAAAATTTCGATATCTGCAATAGTTTTCGAGTTATTATTTAAAAGGTTTGTCGCTGCATCATGTTTCTATTAAAAGTAGTAAGGTACGAATAACTTATGAATTTAACTTCGTCGCTTGTTGTCCAGAATTATTGCTTTTTATGATCCGTTTCCCTTATAACTCATAAAATAATTATGTTAAAGCAATGAAATTTTTAAGATGCGTGTAATCAAGATGTTAAGATGAATCTATAAAACCATGCTAAATCATACTCTTCAGTTTAATAGTTTTTGTGATAAAATTGAGAAAAGGATTAATAATCAATAAATTCATTTTGGATTCAAATTAAAAATACTAGTTATTCAGAGATCTACATGAAAGAACATGGTTTTCTACCTGAGAGTATTGCTAACAAATTAAAAGAAGAAATTGGTACAAATCTTCAATTGGCATGCGCAACGGTGAGGAGGGGCATGAGGACCGTAAACATTTCGCGCGTATTTTCACGGATACACTCTTTTGCTGAAGTGTTTTTACGCCATCTGATTGATTGATTGATTAATTGATTGAATTTTTCGTGTTTCCGGGCGCGTCAACTGCTTTGGTCATTAGTCCCGTTAGTGTAGTGCATGTTTTTCACGGGAGATGGCGGTGATCTTCCCCCGCTGGATGGCGAGATCCAGCGCCGACCTACCGCCGGCTAGTGGGGTTTGCCCCTAATCAGGACTCTCCTACCAGCGGGGCACTGCCCCAGCCGGGAGAAGCTCTAAGTTCCCGATCTCCCGGAATATGGGGTAGTGTAGTGCATGTTAGTGTAAATGTGTGTGTGTGTGTGTGTGTAAGGGGAGTGGGTAGGACAGGGAAGAGAAAGGAAAGATCGCGCGTGGTCCGTGGCTCGTTTGGTAAGGTACTGCTCCGGCATTCGCCTGTGTTGATCGAAGAAACCACGGAAAACTACCGAATAGAGCAGCCGACCGCTAGAGTTCTTCTCCAAACAGCGGCTGAATTCGATCTAGCTGAAAATCTAGTGTCGAAAATCCTGCCGCCGTGGGGAGTGGGGACCTAGGACCTCCCGGTCAGAGGCGCTGCAGTAACATCCGTTGATGCACTGAGCTACCGCTCCCGGTTTTATTATGTCCATCCCTTCGTATTTATATTCGTTATTTAAGCGAATTTCAATATAAAGAGTATCAATTAGACATATGGAACCAAATGAGGGAAAGACAAATTAAGGAAATGACACGAAAGACCCTGTGATGTTTTACTATTTTGTTAGCAATAAAAAAATCAAATCTGCAGTTCGTTTACTCATGCAAATCACTTGTTTATTACTGGAGCAAAAATGATTAGTTTTCAAATGACGCTAGCCTCGCTTTTTAAACCTTTTTTCATCACTCAACTACTAACAGTTAAAATGTTGGGAAGAGTTTCTGGAGCTGAAGAAAACGTGTGAAGATGGCTCTTCTCCCCCTCACGTCACATACAGTTTCTACTTTGACTAAATAAAATTCAAAATTTATAGCTTATTTATCCTTGAAAATAGATTTTACTACATGGGAGTTTTTTTTGTTTTGTTTTTTTCTCCCTTTCAAAATTCAAAATTTAAGTAGTATATGACTTAGTGTAGGGTTCACAGAATTTTGAAAATGTGCACACAATTCACTTTTCCCCATAGCACGTCATACGCAGTTTTTAACTATTTTTTTGACGTAAAATAAATAAATAAAAAAAAAATGATCACTAAAAGCCAGCGCCGGGGACGTGGCGCAATACTTGTGGTCCTCGGGTCGGCGGGCGGCGTGCGGTCGGTGGCGGGTGGCGGCGGCGGCGGCGTGCTGCTGGTGGGCGGAGCACGCGGGGCTTCGGAATTCCCGCGTGCGAACCCCGTCTTCGCCTACTCGCCCTGGGGCGGCGGGCATGCGCCAGCGCGTCTTGGCCGTCACTGGCCGCCACTGGCCGCCGCGCGGTCCAGGAAGCCATGCTGCCTTCGACCGCCGTTTGAAGACGGCGCGGGAAACGGGCCCATGGCGAGAGCAGGCCTCCAACGTACTCTCTCAGTTACGAATGACTACGTTTTCATGGGGACCAAGTATTTAGCTACTTAAAATTATTGGTCCCGGAATAGAAAATGCCACACTTTATTGGTCTTAAAATGTCCATTTAAAGTGAGCAGAAAATTCTTTTAAAAATTTATCTCTTGAAAATAGCAGATCAAAATGTTTCGCGTCATTCTTTTTAGAAAACAAATTTGTCTGTTTACACATTTTAAATTCTGTTACTTTTTTCTCCTTTGTGTGTTTCATTCTGTATATGTGCCAGGAAAGGAATTCCAGAATAAGATTCGTCGAAACTCTATTTTATAACAACGCAAAAAACCGTAATTCATAAATGAAAAGCCTATTTGCCATGAACGTGCCAAAATAAATAAATGGAGACAATTTAATACTTTTAGTTAGTATTGGCATAACTTTAAATCCATTTTTGTATTTTTAGCGCTTCACTTTTCCCCATAGCACGTCATACGCAGTTTTTAACTGTTTTTTGACGTAAAATAAATATATAAATAAATAGCAGGCATATTTGAACCACACTATGAGATATCGGCCTCCACTCTCTCACCGTGCATCTCATTCTCGATTGGGGAAGATGGATGGGAAGCAAATATTCTTTGTGATCCAGTATGTAGGATGCTAGATTTTCATTTAACTGAAAGTGAGCAGAGACACCCCAAATTTGATCAGTTTATCTACAATTTCGATTCCGGTAGGTTCTTTTCTGATGTTCAACACTTCAAATAAATATCTGGAACCTGGCTCGAACTCGTAGAATCTAATTTTGTTGATACATCATAAACTAAAATTAATTTATTAATCGAACTGAACAAATTTAATTAACTAAATAAAAACTACTTGCGAGACACAGGATAATTTGAAGCTCCATCACGATAACTTAGGTAACTTCTGCAGCACGCATCTATACTGATATTTGATGTCTCAAAATACCAGTATGTTCACATTCTGGAAGAGTTTGTGTGAAAGTGTTCACAGAAACAAAAAAATATACAATATATATTTTAAATATTTTTATGTTGCATATTGCAGTAAATGTAAACTAGCTCTTATTTTTCATGAACTTATAATGCTAGAAGTTTTATAAAAGAATATTGTTCATGTATAAATGTAGAACAAATTTGCTTCTTTGTAATAGGAGTGAGGCAAAAAAGGAAAAGTTCTCTGCAAGGTTTGAGCAAAATATGTTTTTTTAGGAAATTAAAATTTGACAATGTGAGAACAATTATCATAGAATAGACAGTGATTTCCATAAATATTGCAATCACAGAAGTTTTTAATTTGCGAATTGCCTGCAATGAATACACGATTTCCTATAAACGTGACTTTTTGTTGTCAATTCACATTAGGCATGATTTATTCCCGAAATTATTTCATTCATGACGTTTCACAGACTCGAAGCTTTGTCTTTCCGACCAAGTCTCCTGTCGAACATTAGCAAAAGCACAGTAATCCCACGATGGGGTTTGGTAGAAACGTTGTCATGATTGTCTTTCCCTTCAACATTTTTGTTATCTAGTCTATACGGAATGAATATAATGCGGAGAATGTTATGTATTTGATGAGGATAGTTAGGCGAAGAACACGTGTTGAGAGGTCCTGATGCTCAATTTTTTTTTTTTTTTTTTACTTTCCGATCCTCCATTCCGCCTGCCAATCTTTCCGCATATCCTATTCGTCTATGAACACTAGACTGTTAACACTGTATGAAAACTGTAAAATAATCCTCATAAAGGATTTTCTCAAAAAGTTGTTTTTTCCTATTGTGGGTATTCTCCTTGCTTTTCATTTTTAGAGTACAGTACATGAAGTTCTTAGAAACATGTTCGAAATTTTCTCAAAAAGTCTCCAAATGTTGTCTTGACTTGTTTTGCTCGAATAGAGAAAAGTGTACTGATAAATATGACCCAAGTGCATCTTTCATTAAAACCTCTGCAAGTTTGAAAATTAATAAAGTTAAATTTTCTTCGACCCTCTCCTATAATTATATTATTAAACCTAAAGATTTTTCTCTTAATGGTAGACTTTCTTTCAGTTTAAATCTTTAAGTAAAGATACTTTTTTTTAAATATTAATACTTTTTGCATCGTTTTAAGTTAAATCACGGCAATATTCCAAAAATACGTGAACAAAAACCTTACTGGTATTTCATCATTTGATTTGTATGATCTCCAACAACGATGTAATAAATAAAAGAGCATTTTACGTCCCCGGAGTAGTATCTTTACCGATCCTTGTGGAAAACTTGCTTTTACGATAGGTGGTACTGTCGTGGAATCTTTAAGGCAAACTGATGTTTTTCTTACTTTCCATGAAATGGAGATGGTTTTCAATAGATATTACAGAAAGTTCAAAATTCTTAATTTATATACTAGACCTGAGTGCCAAACGAAATCGAACGGAACGGAAGAGATTTTCTATATCTCTGAGCAAAGCGGTGTGAGGTTTGATTTGTAAAATGCTTCCCGTTTACCTTCTGATATCCGTAAAAGCTGAAGGTAAGTGAAGAGAAAGGGTTCTAATTGATTTTGTGGTATAGTGGATTCTTGGGACAAATCAAATTTCAGTCTGGTTAAGAAGTATTTTTCACGTATTTTTATGATTGATGGTACAAGGCTAATTCGTATATAACTTGCTTTTTGATAGAATTACCCGGTTTTTAAAATTGGGAAGATGAGATCAAAATTCCTTGGTTTAGAAAAATAGACGAAGTTATATTGCTGAAATATGAACGATGAATTTTAAAGTTTGGTAGGAAGGTGTTATAACAGAAATGTATGTAACAAGTCAGACACGTATGTAAGTTAAGGTTTAGAATTTCCTGTCATGCCAACTACCGTTATGTGGGATATGAATAGTGTTTGCTCTGGAACTGTTGTCAATGGTGCGCCCACTATCCTGAAAACGCATTAATGGTTTATCGTGTCAGTTGAGTGATGTGAATGGTTTTGGCTATACTTCGTGCTAAATGTTTGCTTTTCTTGTTTGGTACCTACGCGTATCCACTTGCTGGTTTAACAGTAAAATTTTAATTTTTGTGAGGAGATTGCAAGTTACACATCTAGATACCTCTTTGGTTTGCTGTCTGAATGGGTAGGTATATGTTGAAAATGAGCAGCTGTTAATAGTTTTCTCAAGGGTTTTATTAGTGAATTGAAATAAACGTTTACAATAACGCTCTCCAATCCAGCAATATCTAATTTTTCGTTTCTATAACGCCAACTGAGCACAGTGGTTGTATACAACTACCCATTGTGTACAACACAAAAAGTATTATTTTGAAAAAAAACTATCTCGTCTCCAGTTTTATCTTTCTTGATAGACGTGGGACAACGCTTCCGCAATCCTGGTATATTAGTTCAGCTTGCCGGTAACAAATGAGTTTCTCTGATATATTTTACAACCACTTTGTGCATGTGTGAAATGGGTGAAAAATTAATAAGTGAAAAGATACATTTTTTCTACCATCTGCATTCCGTAAGATGATTTTCCTGATTGACAGTGTTTGTGATGGATTGAATTCTTTATATTAAGAAATCGGTGAAAATACGAAAGGACTATTGGTATTAGTGAATTAATGGCAGTTTCAATTTATAAATGGATGTAAAATATAATCTCAGATATGAGAAGAGATGAGAGCCCATTATTTCTTTCGAAATAGAGTCCAGGCTGTGAGAGAAGTTTGTTGATGATTGGAATGATTTTTTATGGCAATTTTTTGACGCAACACTGTCATAAGTTCCAGACCGATGGATGGCCGAAGTGGCTAGAGCGATGCGGACTCAGCACCTCGGTCCTAAGGATCGTGTGTTCGAGTCCCGTCGTGGGTATGGTGGTTTGTCACTTGTCTTTCATATATGTGTGTTCTTGCGGAAGACCTTATGAGTCTGCAGACCACAGACCGAGAAGGCCGAGTGTGTGTGTATAGTGTAAAGGTTAATATGTAGTCCCATAACATAATGGGTACCCGACACGGATAGTCTAAATCGGCATCCACTTAAGCTGGAATTAATGGTGCAACAACAGCACGTACTTTCTCGCCTGTATTTTCACGGAAAATTTCTCAAATTTTCGAAACATTCTACATGGCCTTATTTCAAATTCTATCTTTAAGGTACAGAATTCATTAAAGAAAAAATCTTCATCTTTAATGTTTTAGTTGTGGGAAGACGACTCCGAAAAAAAATTTTACTTTTGCAATTTTCGAAAAATTAAGGTTTTCAACGAACACGACCCTACACCATTCTCTTGAACGTCCTTTACACTATCCAACAACAATATTTAATCAAAAACTATGGGGCCATTTTTTTGAAAATTTTGAAAATGTCACAGGAGTTTCATGTGAAGTTCTCCCAAAATTAAAAGATCGATTTCAAATTCAAGGGACCGCGACATGAGCCAGATTGATCGGGTAGTATACATTTTGGAGAAAATCGGCTGAACGGTTTTGCTGCTAACGTTCATAAACGGACGGATGGACGGACGGACTGACAGACAAAGACTTTTTGCCGTCATTCGATCTTTCGGTATTAGGAGCCCACAAAACATGGATTCTAGCTACACCACGTGCTAGAGGATTTTTGTTCTAAATTTAGCAACTGAATTTATCCACTTTTAGTTATCAGCGCCCTGCAATAAAAGATTTTCTGCCGACAATTCGCCGTATTTTCGTACATTACACAACTTTTTCTCTACTCCAAAGGGAGAATGTAAATAGCTTCAAGAAGAAGAAGGAAAAAGCGTTTGAGTCTTAGGAGTAAAGTGGTTCGGCGTTTGCTAGTTCTTTTCTTTTGAAGCTTCTTCTAATCATTTTAGGTACATAGTATTCGCGAATACTACGGTGCATATGGTTCCCCACAATTTCCATACATTATTTTTCTATTTACAAATTAAATGTCAATGAATTTCTATACAAAGTACACACATCCGCGGTACACCACAATTCTTTTAGTGTGACCGTTGTTTTGGAAACTAAGGGATTTTTTTGCTCTGACCTTTGCCTGAGTCCTTCTGCAACCATAATAGTACTAAAAGTTTGTAAATTGTTATTGCGGATTGTGATTTGCTATGAGACACTGTATACAAGAACCACAAGGGAATTTTTTTGTTTGCGTCCGTGATTGCAATAACCGTAATTTTGAGCTTGCAAGTTCAGTTTATATACCTTCCTCGAATTATGAAGTTTGTTTATTTCTAATTATTACAGAAATTGTTACTTTTGTTTGATCATCGTACGTGTTGTTGATTTTGGTGTATGTTCTTTCCGGAAAGACTTTACAAAGTTTTGAAGTCATTTACTTTTTTCGATGTACCTTTGAATAGGATACTTGCAACTTGCAAAATTGGAACTAGAACTTTTAGTCACAAATTTTTAATGGTTAAAAATTAGTTTGATAGTTCTAATCAATTGTGCATGTTACTGTAAGTCGCCTATGCAACTTTTCATGTTGGATAACTGGTTGTCTGGTGCTATTGCCTGCAATCTGCGCGTTATCTTGTTCAACATTTAGAAAAAAATACGTATCGGTGAGTTGCGTACAGTTTTATCAATACTTACCGTTGATACTGCAATAGTTATCATGTTCGTAGTTCGTTGTCGACTAAAGCGCCTTGGTTGATCTCTCATTTCGGGAAACAGTTGACGCGATAGAAACAGTAAGTTTGGTTGAACATAATGTCACTGGTTAATTTCTAGTATTGCATTCACAATAGCTGCCTTCATTGGAAGTGTCTTGTAGGGTCTGTCCATTGGCATTTCGTAGAATACCTTCCATCGGCTACCTGTTGTTTTATGGGAAGAAAACAAGCCGCCGCTGGCATGAAACCGACTTTGAGGATCTTTGCCGAGATACTACTCGCTCTTTGAACTAATTCACTTATTGCATTTGAAAACTGTATAAATAATTGAGTAGATAAATTAATAAGTTAAGAAATACAATGAAATGTATATATTGTAAAGTAATTGCAATCATACGGAACACCAGTTACTTCCACAACGATCTCGAGACGTGGTGCGCGGCACAGAACGATAAATGCTGTTTAGAGATCCGACAGAAAATGATTATTTAAATATCAAGGAAACTTCAAGAAATAGACAAATTTCTCCGAAAAAAGATCGGATGTGTTATCTTTTATAGCTTAAAGAATTGGTACGTCAAAATTAGTGTATTAATGACAATTCATCACTGCAGAAGACGAGTAATGCATATCAAAAATCGTCATTTATGATATAAGTGAAAATATACACATATGATTAGAAAATTGTACATTTTTGCTGCTAAAAATTTCATAGACAGGTGAACATAACAGCCGAATAAGTCAGCCGACCGTGACTGTAAATGATCCTTCTGGAAAATTACTATTGTTAAGACGTATACTTTTTCTTGGGCACCGACAAATTTTGATGGACTGGAATCGCCTATACATGCCATTCATAGAATGGTTCGTGTAATGTTTGTGTCATTGTCTGAGGGTTCCCCGACGGCGAGTCGCAAGCCTTAAGTCCGCGCTTTGCGCTTCCCGATCTGGCGCTTCGAGTCCGGAGCCACCCTGCGGAGAGGCCGGCCAGGAGGCGCGGCGCCGCACGGTGGCGGGGCTACCGCAAGGAGAGAGCGCAGGCTGGCGCGGCCCGAGTCAGTGGCTACTTGACTGTCCGGGAGACGACGCGTCCTAGGCATAGGTGCCAACGTTTCAGCCGCCATGCTGCAACCTCCCTCAGGGCGAAATGGCACATTTCTCCCTGAAGAAGGTCGCAGAATGGCGGCTGAAATGTTGGCACTTGAGCCTAGGACACGGCGTCTCCCGGACAGCCGAGTAGCTACTACCTCAAGGTGATTCGCGCTGCAGCCACGCCTCCGGGGTAGCCGCAACCGTGATTTCCACCGCTGCTATTTATTTATTTTTCGTTAAAACTGTTAAGTGTTCGTTAAACTTGTAAAAAGTAAAAAAAAATGTAAGAGACTTAAGGGAGGAAATATAATCTGAGAGATTCGCGGAGTCTAACACGAATTGGTTCAACATTTTATCACGCGGCATTTAGAACATCAACATCAATTTAGCCGATAAATTCTACAGGAAGAGGTAGGAAACGAAACAGTTTTCTTTGGCCTTGAATACGTAGCAAAACGTATTGGAAGGTAAAAGTCGCGCGAGTATGAGTGGGCACAAGAGAGAGGTGGTAACAAATTTTGAACAGTCAGAGTAGAAAGCACATTTACGTTCCTGTTTGAAAATACTACAACAGGAAACAAAGGATTTTTTCTATAAATGAATTCTGACCAACAAAATCCTCAACCCCAACTGTGCAAAAAATCATAATTCACGCATATAGTAACATAAAAATAAGGTTGCTGTAGATAATTGTTTCAACGATACATAGATTTAACATCATATGATATCATCAGAATGAACGTCTTTTCACTTTGACGTCTACATAAAGCCTGTTTCATGAATAACTATTATATTAGTGGAATCCAAATTTACTAACAGCTGTTACTGACTCAAAAACTGCTAGAAATATATTCTTTTGCGATTATATTAGTTCAAATCTTATATTCTGCGTTCCCATTTGAGATTTATAAATTCGAGGGCGAATTAATAAGCTCACGTTAGCATAGTGATCTTGGACATGTTATTGTTATTGACACATAAAATACTTACAAGTTTACACATTTGGACAATTTTTGGTCAGAAGTACCTCCAGCGACCAAAGGTGAACAATTGAGTCGCGAATGTTGTAGTGACCTAAAAGCAAAAGTATGTTGTTTGTTTCTTGTGAACAAAAGGTCGAAACCAGAGTGAAATTTACAAGGAGATTATGTGTAAGTAAGAATTGCAGCATCTCCAGTTGGTGAACATTCTTTGCAGCGGGGCGTGTGATCCTGATGGATATGCTCGGGGTCTCGCGCCTCATATAACACCATCAAGTAAATAGAATGTTAATGCCATTGGCGACGCGATTACATTGAACGTTCATTTAGTAAGTACTTGGTGGATACACAAGAACCGTTCAGACGTTCAAATAGGGGCAAGAAATGCCTAGACCACCTGACAACTCGAGAATTTTGGGTGAGAAATATTCCAGTACGAGTAGTACAGTACAGATCTGGCGGTATCGGATTAATATAATTTAGATCTAATAAAGAAATTGGTGATTGGCAAAGATTTTACTTCCAAATGCGCCAAGTTGGCTCTACTGAGAAAAAACTACCATGAAGATATTTGCAAACTTGTATTATGATTGGAAAAATGTGTCGAGAGACTTGGGAACTATGGTGAAAAAATAGCTTAAAGATGTCCCTTTACTTTATATATAATATTATTAGTGTATTTTCTTTTACATTTTCTTTCTATAATAAAAACTGGAATTAAAGATGCAATAAATACATTTTTTTAATATTTTAAGGAAGGATGGATGTTCTAACGCCAATGCAAATAAATAAGACTGACGATTGATTAGTTTTCGTTGTTACCTCTGTGTTATGTTTGATGTATATCCCGACATAGTTTTTTTTAACGTGAAAAAAAGTCATTTCCCTTACAACCTATAATGCGTAGAGGCGAGGTTTATTCATTTTTTGAATAATAAGTGCTAGTAGTTTATTCACTACGTCCGAAAATATTTGGCCACTGGAGTTTTTTGAGAAACCAATAATCAAAATTATTTGGCGGCAAACATTGCTATAGAAAAAGACATCGCATACATTTTTTATTCTTAAATACATAGTGTTATGCAACATTTTAAGGAAAATATTTTCCGAACTTGAGGTGCTTAAAAAACAGGAAGATAATTAATAAACAAAAAACAGGAACCAATGGAAAAGTACCTTTGCCATGGTGGTTGCTTATAGCAGATAAATCAGTCGTCACCGTTCCCCAAGAACCATAGTTCATACCCATTGATTATCATGGACTCGGCATACCCCCCAATACCACTAAAACCAAACACTCCGCCCGTAAGTTTTACCACAAAGTTCCTTAAATCCCTCAAACCCTCCACTTCCAATTAGGGAAACAAACTCCAAACAGAATACGCGTTCCCAGGATATTACCCTGCACTTTTTTGACCCACCCTTCGCACATACAATTCCTCTAAATAATTCTTAGGCAGTAATGACTTCTAAATGAAACAGCGAAACAACTCTGTAACGAATGTATTTAAATCCCCTTGCAAAAAGGTTGAACACCTGAATAGCAAATAGGTTTTAAAAAAATCAGTCATCACTGAAATCATATCTTCGCTACCGCCACGTCTTTCGACGTAGTCAGTTAACCCTGTGATAGACACCAATATGTTTTAGAAGTAATTTCTTATTATAAAAGCGTTTCTTTGGATTTTTATAGTTGTTAAGGGTTTTTTAGGGAAATCAACCTCATTTTCTTTCTTTATTTCCTTCAATATTTTTAGTTGTGATTGGAATTTTACGTTTATTGAAAAGCCGGAAAAAGTAAATCAATGCATGGTGCTAAGAGATTAGGCGGAAATGATTATTCATTCCCGACCTACTCACCGGTATAAAACGTTACTGGACACATTTTAGGACTTAAAAAGGGGGTAATTGTTACATTAGTACTAATCAACTAACCGACACTGCAGGGCATTGAAGTGACAGCTAATAATCGTTAGTAAAATATAGGTAATAAATTCAAACTAATGAATGCTAGTAATCTTGAGTAGCTAAAAATGAAAACCTCATTAAACACTTTCGAATCGCAGTAAAAGGGTATGATCTTGCAGGAAGAGTAACTGTTGAAAAAGTAAAATTTTCGTTACCGCTGCTGAAACCAGCTAGTTACTACAATTTTGTAGAAAAAAGAAAGATATTGAGCAAAGGTTCTGTGCTCCAATTCAAATGAACAGCGACGTTATTTCTACTAACATTATTAGAGAATTAAAAGCAATATTTTCTTTCGACATTATTTTGACCCTAGCATTTACACCTTTTTCCGAGACAACTACAAGTGGAGTCATATCCTTTCCATTCTTGTAATGTTGTACATTTTCACTTTGCAGTTTCTGTTCTTTTTAAGGCACATATTATTTTCAATGTGAATTAATTACAAGTTGGAGTGCTTAAAGTGTTTCTGTAAAAATTGCATTCTTATTTCCATTTTCTTGAATTTTACACTTTGATACATGCAGCCTTTTTATTCCATCTTCAAAGGCTGTACGTCGCTTCTTCATCCATTATCGTCCTACCGAACAATGGTTGCGTCTGAGTCATAACATACCCCACGGGTCACATTTTTCAGTTTTCGAATCAATCGACAGTTTCTGCGGTTGATGTGCTCGTCTATGTCCCATGTTTATTCATGTTTCTTTCTCCACCCTGCACCACGTTACCCTGTCTGGTCGCGGATATTTGGTCGTAAACGTTGTTGCTTTCGACGATTATGCAAATGCGTAATGCGTGTATTCATGCTTGGCGAATGAAAACAGCCACTGTTGCAAACAAATGAAGTGAGACACATCAAGTCGCGTAGGATCTATCGAATTTCCACTGTATTGTCTTCTCGAGAGGGAGACACACTACTCGTGTTCATTTCGTCTGTTGTCTGCGGAATACTGGAACATATCTCCCTCTGGCAGTTGCTCTTGAAAAATACCTGTATTGTTACCATTACCGGGCTGTCAATTTCCAGTACGTGGATATGTAAGTTTTCTAAAGATGAATCATTTCTCTCTCACAGGGAACGTAGCATTGTTTACATAATACATACTAGAGGATCCATCGTTGATTTTAGTAGCAATGACAGCCTTATAACAATGCTAAAAGCATGACTGACGTGCACGCTGGTGCGCACGGAAAATTTACATCGGGCCGTACCAGGCCAGGACGGCCGCGCTGGGATGCCGCCGTTGTTATAGAGGAGTTAGTCTAAGAAAGGACCATTTTGAGACGTCGGAAAACAAATAAAAGTCGTATTGGATGATGGCATTGCACAAGAAACTCTTGTAATCCATTACACGACATCCAACTGCAAACTAACGCATTGACGAATTGAGTAAATGGACATAACGTGCAGTGATGTTTCCAGCAGCAGCGAAGCAGATGTCAAAGCGGTCTCTTCTTAAAATAAACTCTTTATACCGCGATAACGAAACCTAATCTTTTTGAGGCACTCCATCGCACTTTTACACCCCGGGACTGACCACCGCTTGGCATAGCGACCGTTCTCACTGCCGAAGCATCGGGGCGTGTTAGACGGTGCATCGGGGAACGTGCCCTGGTATGTCTTTGAAAGCGCGGGGGTCATTTGGATCTTGTAATCTAACTACTGTTTGCGGAATAGAATCTACTGTCGCCTAAAATGAAGGTGGCGGTGTTGTAATTTGAGTTTTGTTACTTCACGACTTTCGAACTTCGTCTCGCAGCCTGCCTTACCTCCGCTCTGCCATCCGTCTCGGGCGTATCCCGTTCGTCATTATCCGGCGGCGCCGTTCTGCGGCACAGCTTTCGTAAGAAAAGACGATAGATCTTTGTCGCTTGGCGCGAAATCAATTATGCTTGCCATTGCCTACTACGCAATTGTTTTCAAAGGGTGAACATCGCGTGCCATCATTTCGCAAAATACTCTTATGCGAGTTCGGGCAAGTCCCAAGCGCGCAATTGCTCTTTTTGTGTCACTCCGAAATTAGCAAATCACAATACGCAATCTTGGTTGTCATGTGTTCTCAACTATCCGGCCTGTGTAGTGCTCCCCATGTGAGAGTGAAATGATACCCCCAGTATAGAACTGTAATAATATTCTCTATTATCGTTTATTTATGTGAAAAATTAGTAGACGATTAAAAAATAAAATAGAAGCAATTATTGAACGGTTTGAAGTTTTAGTTACAACAACAATATGATGGAATACAATTATTTCTTTGGATGTCTAAGAAAAACAATTTTCGATTAATCAAGGCCTACTTTAAATTTTGGGAAAAACAGATGCATATGATTTCTGAGATCTGGAACTTCTGGTCCACGAAGAGAATTAAAGAAAGGGTAGGGGCACAGGCGATGCTGACGGTTGGCAGTAGTTTTATTCATTTGTACTGTTTTACTGATAATATCAATTTTCTCACAATTCCAAGTGACGTGCTGTAATAGCGGTTCAGCTTTTCCTCCATGAACTTCTTTTTGGCATTAGCCTCTGCCACAGTCAACGACAAGTACTAGGCAGAAAGCATTTCTTTGCGGAAACGTTCAGTCATGAAGCTTCTTTTTCTACATAATCATACAGTACTGTCTTCTGGAAGTATGTGGGGTGTCATTGCTAAATAAAGATAATACTATTTCTTGAACCGTACCACCAAATAATCGCTTTTCTTGCTCTCGCAGTAGTAAGTCGATTCCTTCACGTGAGATACGGTAAGGAATAAGAGTCCAAATCTGTAGCTCATTTGCTCACTTGGAAATATTTTTTTATTAAACAGAATCAACTATTTCTTCTTATAGAATATTGTCAAAATGCTCGTTGTTACCTTTTTAATATCCTGGTGTATATAATCCTAATATAGTATAAGAGCGAGGGTAAAGGATTCGAAAGCTGAAGAAAACGTGCGTAGATTGCGCTTATTTCCCCAAATTTTACTCATTTTAAACTGTTTTTGACGGAAAATAAAGTAATAAATTTTATATTGCCTTAGATTTTTAATGCATGATCAAGGATTTCTGATTTCAAAATATGGGGTAGTGTTTGAAGTTTTCATACTGTATCATCATGTCACGTGCGCAATACCAAACCTCTTCGTCATCCGGAAATTCATCGTAAAACTCATCATATTATTTTTAATTTGTCGCCAGCGAAACACCAAAAAGATAAAAATTAATTAAAAATAAACTATTAGAATTGCTTTCTTTTAGAACTAAATACAAGCAATACCTTGTAAAATTTATTTCAATTAATTCATTGAATATCACAACGTTTCGTGACCAGTTGCGGCAATTTCCTGAGATTACAATGTAAACATTACAGGTTAAAAATCAGTTCAAATTAATGCAGTAAAAATTTGATAACATTTGTTAAATATGATAGTAATATGAAAGTAATGATGAAGTGAATTAAAAATAAGCCTAAATATCTCAATTTCGAACATTCAAAAGTCAGGCCTTTTCTGCTAGAATATTTCAAATCTCCCCACCAGAAATAATAATTTCAATGGAAGCCAACACAAACATCTACTTCCGTTCAAGGAGTAAAGTAGCTTTATTTTTCCGATTCAGAATATTTTTTGGTTGCTTTTGAAGCGTCTCAAGTAATCTTTCTTTACATTTTATCCCCTGCTTTAAAGAAATTTCGACAAAGGTGGAATGAAACAACAGTGTTGCGCCGTTGCACGTCTGCAAACTCAAGGGTCTGTTAGCTACTGTAGAGAAGAACGGTCTGTTGGGCACGACGCTGTACTAAGTCTTGGAACTAGCTGAGTCAGTAGGCGCGGTCTGTGCGTACTCCTTCCCGCTTCGTGCCGACTGCTGCGCTCTATTCTTTGTTGCAGCGAATCTACTTCGTCTCTGTCGGCGCGCTCCCGCCCACACGGCCCCGTTCCTCGGGCTTCGAGCAAACTTTTCTATTTCCAGACTTCCTGTTTAGTTTTCTTTGAAATTTGTCCGCGTGCTCCCGACACATGATGCGTGTAATATGTTACATTAAAGACGCAATGCTGAGTTGATAAGAGCGAAGGAAAAGATATTGCTTTTGGCTCTTTGACTTACACGTAATTTATACACTATAATATTTTTTTCATTCAATAATCTCTAGGTAAGCAAATTTAATATAGAAAAATAATTATTTTAGTATATCGAAAAATACCAATATTTATATTTTCTGTAAAACAATGAAGTAAAATGCGCAGAAAATCATTTTATCAATGAACTAATGAATTAATGAACAGCTATCAATTGAAAATTAAACTTTTCGCCCTTTTATTTTAATTGTGTTGTTCTAACATTCTTAGAGCTAGTAATCAACAATTTCTAGCCCAGATATTACAGTAAACTACATCGTCAATTGAGAAATTCGTACAGTGGAAGGGGCAAATGACCAAAAATTAGCGAATAATAGACCAAGAAATGTCTTGTCACATGAAATTACAGCGTGGCCTATGAGAGGTCATTGATGACCTCTCTATGACACTTGATTCTCATTAGCGAAATGTATTTAAGCAGCTAGAGACTGCAGGAGATATACAAAAATAAGGCATCATATTGAGTTAGATGTAAAAGGAATACCGATTATAAAAATGAACTTCTATTAACGTGTATATCTTCACCAAAAATTTTCATAATTGCCCTGTATTCTTGTAAGATATATTAAGAAAAAATGTTTAACATTCAACTCGGTAAACCTTGTAGAAATAAGTTTTCGTTTACCCTTTAAAAAAATAACTGGCAGTTCTGTAGCACCATATTCTTCTTTTTCGTATGGTTTTTAACAGATTCATAGTATTACATTGCAAATCGTATCTTACTAATTCTTCATCCATCACGTGAAAAACCTTCTTCAGCAAAAGGAACGCAGGATATTCCAATTTGAAATGTTTAAAGGTTCACATGTTTTAAGGAAAATCGACTTATGTCATATTTATAACAGGACTTATTTCTTCTCCAGGAAAAAATCAAATCAAAAGCTTTTCCCCTGGGAACCTTGAAAATCGAACCTTGATCTTAAGATTGATTAGTCAGAACTAATACTAAGATCTTCATGTAAAGTAAGAGGTAACATAGCCTAAAGTTAAAAATTAGAGGGGCCGGTACATGGAGATAATCCCGGAATGGAAAACGGAGAATGGAGATAATTCCGGGGCCGGAATGGAGAACACACATTTTTGTGAAAATCCTGTTTTCGGTTTAGGCGCTACTGTTCACAGTCTGACGGACATCGTCTTCTTGTTCTGCAAATGACTTGGAATCATAAAAAATAACTTGAGAGGGTATAGAAATTTTCTTTATTCCGTTTATAATTTATTCTATGTGAAGATAAATTGTTTGCACTCTTAAAGGTTCTTGATTAATTAAGTTTGAATGCAAATTTCATATCTTTCACTTCTTTTGGGAAGAAGAATATAAATCATAGTATATGATTTCATGAATTATTTCCAGATGAGTGTTAGTAAGGAAGAACTCACTGATCTTCTCCGATTTGACTTAGTACAGAACTCTAAATGAAGTTAGGGACTATTTTCTCTTATGAAATCAATTTATCAAATGACATTGTCATATGTCTCATTGAACATTTTATTAACTTATAATTTCCGAAAAATATTATATTTTAGGGCATTTTTACTTTTATGATTGTAATAAACTAATATAAACATGAAGGGAAACCCATTATCATGCTCTTCAGTACGCCTCTCTGCAGCTTGATAGTTTTTTTTAATAAGTTCAAAACTGATCCAATGAAGTATAATTTGGTGGATGAACAAGCATTTTCTTGCCATACAGTTTTTTATACTTGTGACTTATTGGCAAGAAAATTATATTTTCTAGTTTCTCTAAAGTATTAGCAATTATGTGAAAATTCAGATATTAATGTTCAAGAAGTATCAGTGACCCCAGCTGCAGCAGATTATCGATTAGTAGATCATTTACAAAGTGATATTATGAAACGTGTTTTAAAAAATTTTGGAAATTTCAGGAAGCTGTTATCTGTGTAACAACAGTGATTCAGGAATTCTTCATTCAGAGTAGAATGTTTTGGAAAACCGTACAATTTTCTTTTAATAGGGGTAGTAAAGTCAGAGAATGATGATATTCTAAATGACTGCCGGAGCTGATACATGGAACACTTGAGTCTATAATCATAGTGACAATATTTTGGAAGTTAGATTCGATCTTTCCTTGTGTGCGACATCCATCCGTCCGACAGCCTTTTCATCCGTCCGTCTGCAGAGCTAAGATATCAGTGAATATTTAAATGTGTTCGGTCACTTTAAACTGTTATTAGAAAAGTTTGGTTGAATTTCTTATTGAAGCATGGTTACAATTTGCGCATCATAGAACTCGCTTGTCGAATGGATTGGTCCTTGGTATTCCAAGGAGACACCGCAGCGAGCGGACGTTATTAAGAAGCACTCCGATACCCACGTTTTTCTGTGTTAAAGTATTCATTGTACATGTGTCGTTATTCAATTGTTAATGTATGTGACTTGTAGTGTCTTATAGCGCCAAAATCACGTAAAGCTTGTACTCTCGACATCCAATGTACCGCGCGTTCCAGACGGTAGCAGCCATAAGTTCTTTTCTTTCATCTCAAGGAGCAGTCCACGGTCCTGCCTGCTAGTAAACTGCTGCTCCAAGAGCGTATCCGCAGTTCCAAGACTTGGGTCACATCGAAATCGAAAAACCTCACCACCACAATGGTCTTTTTGATAGCCGGGAGGGTAGCCCGATCATAGGAACACGCGACCGCGTGGAAGTACGATATCTATCCATCGCGCACGGTTTCTGCAATGAAATAAAGAACGAGACGTAGCTCTTCATTTGCAAATGCGTGAGACTCATTCTAATGGTTCTCATTCTAACGCGAGAAATCCGGTGAGTAACTCTGAAAATCCGACAGAAAAACTCTTATTACAGTACCCTGGTCAAGAAAAAGTGGATAAACCTAGTTGCTAAATTAAAAAAATCTAAAACGTGATACACTCAGAATCCATGTTTTGTGAGTCTTTGATACCAAAAAATCGAATGAAGGTAAACGTCTCTGCCCGCCCGCCAACCCGCCCGCCCACCCGTCCGTTCGTTCGTGCGTCCGTCCGCCTGTCTGTCCGGCCGACCGACCGGCCTTGTGAAGAGTGCTAGCGGCAAAACCGTTCAGCCGATTTTCTCCAAAATTGATGGAGACGGGGAATAGACGGGGTGCTTTGCATAAAGCCACTGGGACATTTTCCAAATTTTCAAAAAATGACACCATCGAGTTTTAATAAATTTTGTTGTTGGATAGTGTAAAGGACGTTTAAGAGACGGGTCTCATTTACGTTGAAATTTGATATTTTTCGAAAATTGCAAAAAGTTCAAAAATGTTTTGCCGCGTTCCTTCATCTACAATTATGAAGATAAATTTATTTTCCTTAGTGCAATCTGTTCCTTAAAGATATATTTGAAATAAGTTCATGTACAATTTTTCGAAAGTTTGAGTACTTTTCGCGAAATGTTGTGTGAAAGTACGGACGTGAAAGTACGTGTGTGAAAGTACGTGCTGTTTTAGGATAACCAGTTAGTAATTATTATCCTATTTTCCATCAGTTATTAATTATGTGATAATTGCATTTTCACGGTTGTTGAAAACGTCAAAGACATGTATCTCAAACTTTTTAGAGATGTGCCAGTGTGATAGTTTTGAGATTTTCCAGCTCATGAACGAATTGCCAAAATAAATTCAGCCCGTAATTAGCAAAGAAGTTGAAAAGACTACAATGCTAAAAAAAGGTTATACGTGTCAACGTACAAGAAGTTTGTGTTCATTTTTACGTGTTTTGTGAGTGTGTTTTCGAGATTTGTTTATGCTTTGAAGCAGTGTCGTTGTGCTACAATGCTTAAAATGATTTCTGTGCCACCCTATCGGGAGTCGATTGCGATCTCCATCTGTGACGACGCTGAACACTTGGTCAGGCGGTCATTTTTTTATTTATTTAATGTCAAAAACAAAATATGAACTTCACGATTAAAAATGGGAAGAAAAGTAACATCACTTGACAGATCTGTGTCCTCCATTCTATGATAGGCGACTTAAGGAGCATATGAGACTTTACATGAATAATTGTATTTTTTTTCCATCATCGAATCCATTCATTGTCACATATATGAGAGATTGGTTCTACAACAGGCAAGGCTTTCACGTATTATTGGTAACAGTTATGTAAACTCTATAATATCGCATGTTCTGTGCCACTCACAATTTAACCATCACTTGAAAAATTACTAACCAAACGAACCACGACAAATTCGAACCTGTCATTACTTTGGAAGCCGGAAATAGTAGCTATTGCTTACCCACCTGCAAAACAAACTAACAACTATGATTAAATAATAACTGTAATAGAAATAGCAACACATTCCACAGACAATATCGATAATATTACACAATATTACCTTCATTACTTCGAAGAGGGCTGCCAACGTTTGGATGCTCTGCCATAATCAATGATCAAAACTTTTTAAAGTAAAAGAAGTCAATAAATTAAACACTCGGGGCTGAAACATCATCCAATATACGGAATTACGGGTATATTCAAATTATATTACAAACCCATTATCTTTTTTCATTTAAATATTACATCTGGAAACAATAGAAATGTTGTTTGCACCATTCTTACAGTTTTAGAGCACTTGCATTACACACTCAAAAATCAAAACGTATGTTCTCTGCGGCGATAATCATGTAGAAATATCTACATAATTACTAATGAATAATTTTCAGCACCAACCCCACTGCAGAATATCCATTTGCGTATATTGCGCCCTGTTGTAAATTCGGCCGCCGAACTCAAAATCACACAAAAATACTAATATTTAAAAAAGTATTTTTTTAAAATATTAATATGATTTTTGATTATATGATTTTTTAAAAATATTAATAATATTTAAAAATACTAATATGAGAAATTATTTTTATATTAGAGTAAAGAAATATTGCATTAAGAAAAATCTCTAGCATCAGTATTGAATGTGCAGGGGTGACTCGAAAAACATTTGAACTTTGCAACAAAATGCAAAATTACCCCAAAACTACTAATATTTTGGAAAAGTTTAAATAAACGATTTAAAAAATACAGTGTATTTTATTTGTAATAAATAGACAGATATAGTTTTAAAAGAAAATGTTATGCTTTCCAAATTACGCATTCAAAAGTTTGTATTTATATTTCTACAATTTATCTTTAATATTGGTAACGGTGGGTTGTCAGGTAGAATGAGATTCACAAAATATTGGCAACGAAGTGTCCTACCCAAACGTGACCAATAATACACCTGGCGCAATTCACACCTCCACCGCACTCACAAGATCTCACCAGGTGCCTGGAAGATACGGAGAGCACCGTATGTTTCAGAGGGCGCTCAACCCGACAGGGGGGAAGTTTAGGATAAATACGCACTTTCTACAGTGCATGTAAAGACGTCAGACATTTTAGAGAAATACTACTTATTACGCGTGCAGATAATTAAATAAAGAACACATATATTCTCCTGTTGATGCACGGTCTTTTTTCTTTTTAGCTCTATACTACCGTTCTCTCGTTACAGAATAGGGTAGAGTGAGGTTAACAGATCGTGGAGTTTCACTGAGCCAGTCCTCATAAAATGTTCTTTTACTGAAATTATGTTGTAATTTGTACTAGATTTAGTTAGGGATGCTCCATTGCATATTTGCAGCTGTTACTCTCTGCTGACTGTGGAGTTATTTTGTTCATACAGTTTGGGAAAGGCAGCTGAAATTTATTTCGATAATTTTATTTCATTTTAATTTAAATACAATTAACAAGCGAATATCTTAACTAAATATATGAAGTCAAGATTTTTTTGGAATTAAATTATATTTAATTTACACCGCGTGTTATTCTTGATGTTCAACATTTTAAAAGTAGAAAATGGAATGTAAGAGCCAATGATTTTGGGGGTAGTTGGTGACGGTTTTTAGATTTGGAGATGCCCTGAGTGAAAGCTATAACACCAACTAACAGCATTTTCCAGAAAACACCGACTAAGACGGCTCAGTGATAACAACCGTCACCACTGCAGAGGCTGTGATCGGGAGATCCTAAAGTTCAACAATGGCAAATTTTCATTGTCGAACGGGCGACAGACCGAGCACGATCTTTTCTTCCTTAATCTTGTCCCCTTCGCCTCTTCAATAAATTACAAACAGCCCCATAATGCATAAATTGCCATAATGCTCGATTGCATAAACTACCCCATATGTCAGATATCAAAGCTTGTTCTTGTTGGAACTGTGCTCATCTGGGAGAAGAACCTGAAACGGGAAAACCCTGCAACCCGACATGTAAATCGACGCCATATATCTCATTCTCGCGGGTGAGGAACACCGTCACCTCCATAACATGCACATCACCCATGGGACTAATAATTGGTAGTTGACGCACCTGTAAATCCTAAATATTCACTAATTCCAGGCCAGACTTTGAAGGATGCAATAAGGAAACATCTAACAGAAAATATTCTAATCCAAAAAGTGCATAAGGATACAGGTGTCCTTATGCAATGTAGGGATTGTTCTTTCGCTGGGCACAGTCCCAACCAGAACAAGCATTATTGCTCATGCGACATTACTCTCCAGTAACTAAAGACGGCGAGTAATGTAGCATGTTTATGTAGTGGTATAATGTAGCAAAGCAGTGAGATTCATTGTGAGAATGTATGTGCTGTTGTAACTTTACTAGTTTTTGTGTGAGACAACATACTGTCAAAAGGCAATATAGGCGTATAAGACGTTAATGTTAGTTCGAATAATAAACATTTGTTTTGTTTGGGTTTTTTTTTCGAATGGAGAAGAAAAGATACAGTTTTGATTGTTTTGCTTTCCGGAGTAAGTGTACCAGATTTTGGTGATTCTTGTCTTTTTAATATCTTGCAACGAACTTAATGCACTCTCTTTACCATTCGAAGATGATGTTACGATTTTTACTTTCTCGCACATACATCGTAAGAAGAGAAAGCATTGTAATTGTGCACCGGAAAACTGCGAATTTTCTTCAGAAAAACTCATAATTGCCGGGTCTTGGTACAAAAAAGTAGATACCTCATGTTCCATACAGTAAATTACTTGGTGGTAAAACACATAGTGTAGCCAGAATCCATGTTTTGTGGGTCCTTGATACCGAAAAATCGATTGACAGCAAAACGCTTGTCCGTCTGTGGTCATAAGCGCTTAAATCGTTCAGTTGATTTTCTAAAAAAAAATTGAGATCGGAACGAACTCGAGGCTTTGAGATTTTCAAATTACTATTTTTATTTTTAGATTTAGATGAAGCATCAAAAATATTTTCAAAATTTTCTCGAAAAGGTTGCAAATTTTTTGATTAAACTTTGTCCTCAGCGTAAATGACGTTTAAGAGAGTGTTGCAGGACTCGTTGAAATTCTTGATTTTTCGAAAATTGTAGTGCAATTTTTTGGGGCGTCATCCTACAACTACAATATTGAGGTAAGAAGTTTTTTCCCTTAATGAAATCTGTTCTTTAAAGACATCATGATAGAATGTCATGTTCAATTTTTCGAAAGTGGAATTTGTTTTCGTTGTTTTGAGCGAGATATATGGAATTTTAATTTTTTTACAATTTTTTTCTCAAAAATGGCTCCAGATATTTTCTTTAAATTTTCCCCTCGTAAGGGACGGTTAAAAAGTCCTAGTCCGATTTAGTCCGACCCAGTCCGAGACGGTTAAAAAGTCCTGGCGCTAGTCCGATTTTCGACGAACTTTTTATTTTCGAAAATTGCAAAAAATTTTATATTGGATATATTGGGTTGAGACAATTTTATTTTTAAGCGTCGGCCCGAGTTCGAATATCATGGCTTTTCTGTAGCATAGTGGTATGGCTCTCAGCGAGTTAGCTCAGAGTACCTGAGTTCGAGTCTCTGTGCGGAAAATAATATTTCTTGGCTGAAAATAACTTTGCATGTTTATGTAGTGGCATAATGTAGCAAAGCAGTTAGAAACAATGCGAAAAAGTATGGGTTATTCTAGTACAACAGTTCTTTTCTGTAAGTCAATTCACTTTGCTTACAGACGTGCGACGTCAAATCTCGATTTTTTGGAATGATAATCTCCCACACATTAGAGTTTGAAGAAAATTTCAACCAAAGTTAAATTACGCCGTTTTTCTTCAAGGGATTCAGTAATGATTACTGTTGTATCATATAATAACTCGATAATCCATATTATTTAAGTTTTCCAATGCAAAAAAATTGAATGATTCTCTGAACTTCAATCTTATTTCACCTATAACTACCTAAAGAAATCGCAAAAATCCTCAACTTTTATAATATTCCCAATAGGTATGGATATCTGTTAGTACGCACAGTATTATCCGCTATCTCAGAAATTATTAAAAAACTCGAAATGAACAATATCCAAACCGCAATCTCTAGTCCGTCCATTCCACCTATATATTCAAATCAGGCGTTTGACCTTCATTAATCTATGAATGCCAGATTTTGGAAGGTTCGGCACAATCATCTCTAGATGAATTTCAGATTATTCGAAATAAATCAGCCTGGCGTGCAATTAAACCCGCCTAGTGTTATTCAAATTCAGAGATTCCCATTAAACTTAATAAACTCTATACTGTAGTATATTACTCGTCTGGTATCAAAGTTCTCCTGTATTTCACTTAACTGCCCTGAATCCTCAATATTCACTATATGGTGTACGGTGCAACATTAAGAGGTATTACATTGACGTTACTGAAGTATATAAGAACAATATGAATGCACGTGTATATGTAAGAATAATAATTTGAACTAAAATTAATAATTATTTCTCATATTTTCTAATCAAATATCATTCAAAATATATCATTGTTAACGAAATGTGCATAACGTAGACTTAGATGGCTGATCTATCACATGGAAAGTTTGATGGACAAAATTCAGAATCATTGTTTTTATTTTTTCTATCATGTACGCTACTCAGTTTGTACACTTTGTCAACCTCTTCACAAATAGTCTACCTATTTCTGTTCATGTATGATGACTGCAAGCCTCACTGGAAAACGTTTGTTGACTTCCGATCTCTGAATGTTATTTAACTGTCGTTACATTTTACCTCGTCTGTTGTTGCGGAAAGGAGAGTAAATGGTTGGAAATAATAATATGACTGTGAACAGTCGTCATAACTATTTTGTAGACATTTGTCACTGTTTTCCTAAAATATATCTAGTATCATTTAGGGTTTAAAAATAGGTTAAGGATGTTTTTATTCCTTTTCAATCAACATTTTTAATCCAAACATTATTCAAGCAGAACGAGACAAATCCTACTTTTTAGGGCATAATATTAGAGCACAAAATATGAAGTTTTATTTGATTGTTTTAGATATTTTTCACTGTTTATCTGTGGAATCTACAGGGTTGTTTCTTAAACTTTACAGTAATACACTTGCGGGAACCTAGGATCTGAGATCAGCAGAGCGCGAACACATACACACACAGAGGGCAAGTTAGAAACAATCACACCCACAGTGGGACAATAAACTCACGACTCTTTGGATCTAAATTCTAGAAAAGTGAAAAGAGTGCAAGTCAAAAAATGTTCAAAAGGAGAGACCATTCGTTTAAAAAGAACAATTTTCTGGTGGTAACAAATATACGAAGGAAGGTAACATAAATCTCTGGACTTATTCTGGACTTACACATATATGTTAGACCAAAAGAAAAACGTATTCCCCATTAACTTGTAGACCGACGTTTTCTCCATCTTTGGACTTATACACCTTTAATCTAATACTCTGTTATGAATAATAATAATAATAATAATAATAATAATAATAATAATAAATTAGTTAAAAGTATATTAAGCTCCCTGTAATTAATTTTTAATGGACATCAAAATTCAGAATGAAAAGTATGTTTTGATACTAATATTTTGCATTTTGATTGAAAAGTTAAGACATTTTTATATCATATTATCACTTGCCTTAATGTTGTACTAAAATCATCTTATTTAAAATATACAAAATAGTGTAATGTCAAAACTTTGTCATTCAAAAATTGTTCAGTATTTCATGGTTGATACAATTACAGGAACACATGTCAAATTAATGTCAGCATGCAAAATGAACTCTTATTTTTAATTTGTATGGCTGTGGAGCACTTTCCTGAATGCGAAATATTCCATTTCTTTTATAACTCGTAAAGTTATTAAATTAAATTCTCATAACCAATTATACGTGAATTTATTGCTCAAGGGTATTTTATGGTCAATTGTATAAGCAATACGTAGTACGTACTATTATATTTTCGGTTTTTATAGAATCAGGAAGAATATTTTTTTAAATTTAAATCAGTAGAACCTTCTTTAAAAAAATATATTTTACTACTATAATATACTGAACTTCAATATTTTATTTTGTGAGTATTGTTTAAAGTGTGAAGATGGCATTAGTTCTCTATTTTCCTTAGAGCTCCAGAAAAGTATTTCATATATTTATTACATTCTCGTATTCAAAGTATAGAGAAATTTATGTTATACTGCAAACAGTTGATCTCGAGGGTGACACAGAACCGAGTTTTGGGTGTTACTGAATGTGAAAAATTGTTTATTTTCAAAATGACGAGATTCTAACGCCTAAACCTTTCACTGGATTTTCATGAATTGAAATATTCCCCGATCGATCTGGTTGATTTGGAATTTGAAATGAATTATTTAACTTAAGGGGTACTTTAAATGAAGCTCCGAGTATATTTTCAAGAAGTTTCTCAAAAATGGCTTAATTTTTTTAGAATAGAGGAAAGTAATCTTATAGCCATTCCAAAGTTTCCGTTTCCTAGTTTCAATAAAAGCGCTGAGTTTTCGAAAATTACAAAATGTAGAATTTTTTGGACCCCTTTGGACAAAGTACATCATTGAGAATCGAGATGTTTCTTAATGAAATCTGTTTTTCAAAATGCATTTAAATATTCTTGATAAAGAAAATTAAGTCGTTAGGTTTGGAGGTATTATTATATAAGTTGTTAGCGCTTGTTTATATCTGTGTTTCAATTTAAAGATCATATATAATTAAATTAATAAATAAGTGAATAAAATATACAATTAAATGATAAATTCAAATTCATAAGTTCAAAACCGTTTGCACAATGGCATTATCAAATTTTTTCATGCAATAAATTCCTCAATATTAGATCCTAAAATTTTTTTCATGCGGTTTTTTCTTTCAAAATATATGGACTTCTTGCATAGTTTTGAGTGTACTTGAAATAATTTTTCACAATTACGTCAACAAGATTTTCTCATAAGCGACTTCAAGTTTCTCACTTGAACTTTTTGTAAGGACAGATCACAATGCACTGAATTGTAGGGTACACGTTTTCATTACGACCATTACATGTAATACAAGAAAGTATGTGTTGTTGAATATCCACAAGTTTTAGACACTATTTCCTGTATTTCTTTATTTTGGACGGGTCATTAATAGACGAAAACCTGAATTTGTATTTCTCTTAGTTATCGAAAATTAAACAATTGTTTAAAATAGGAACGTTGTCAAAATTCTAGAGAGTATTCTTTCCTAGAGACAATTATCCTTGAAAGAACCGTAAAAATGTTTTTAATTACGAAATAGAATTTTCGAGAAAAAATGTTGTATAAAAATAATTGAGTGGCATAATTTATCGGTATCAAAATTTTTAAAAAGTGAAAAGATAAAAACAATAAAATATGTGGTGAAAGAAATATTGCAGTCAAAAGTGTTAAGAAACATCAAATCGTGGAAAAAAAGACAGAAATTAAAAAAATTTTTTATACTCTAAAAATCAATTGTATTTTGGATTAATAGTCATTGGTAAATTTTATTTAATGCGCTTTTTATTTGCTTTTCAATGCAGAAACATGATTATAATAATTACTCATATGCATAATTTTGTTTCTCTCTCTCTTAAAAGAGAATTTCCCTTAATTATAGACAAAGTCAACCTAGCGTCAGAAGAAAATACAAATACACACACATGCACGTGTCAAGTTCGAATTCTTCTAGAATAGAAAACGCGGACAAAATCTTTCTCCAAGTATTCCTTGTCTTCATTTCGTTGAAGCGACGCGATTGTTTTTACAAATAAGACCTCATTAGTCTTAAATAAATATTTTTTATCTAAATACCATGTTTCATTACATAAATAGGAAGTGATTTATCAAGAATATTACTCATCTATGGCATATCTGGCACCATGAGAAATTATACGATCATAACAGCCAATAGCAGCTAAACTCGGAAACCGAGGTAAACGTCACAACCGCCTAAGCATCCCGTATTAGTTCGCGCCCGGCAAGTGCACTTTGCCATTTCGCTTTGCTGCCTCGTGTTCGATCCCCTTCGGGACAAAATATTATTTATATCGTACGATTTATTAAAACAGTAAACATCAATAATCCAGCGGCAGAGGGAGCTTGTGTTTTTAGCTGGAGCTCACCGCTCGTCGTCCTCCTCCTCGGCCTCTTCCTTCTCACCGCGCTTCCTCTTTCTCTTTCTCTGTCACCGTTTTCTATTGTCCGTCGCCGCGCTGTGGGGAGCAAGGCCGAAGTCGCGTCCCTAGCCGCCGACAGCTCTCGAACCCGGGCTTCCAGCGGGGAGATCCGGGTTCGCGTCTGCGCACTGCGCTCAGCTGCCATACTGAATTGAACGTTACGCATCAAAAAGGGTACACAGCGCTCCAACACCACTCTCGGAGATGCCGAATGGCGGGAGAGGCAAATTAAATTAACGTGCTGTAAAAATGAAGCGACATCGCTGTGTTTGATGACTGCACCGATCACACCTGCGCCAATGCAACCCTTCATATCTTTTAGCGTCGATTTGTAAAATGTTGAGCATAGATACAAAATTCATGTTTCGGTCAAAATTGGTTGCGGTTTTGACCGGGTTTTATAGCTTATCCGACATCCCTTTTCGCGAAAAATTTCCTTCCCAATTTAGATTTCCCTATGAATGTGATTGACTTTTCACTAGAGTCAGATTTTTTCAGTCACAGGGGCAATTCGTCAGTTGGTGACGCGCCACGGTCGTTTTATGACACACGTGTATGGCACACAACTCAAACCCAGAAATGTTTCCAAATTCAGCATGAAAATATACAGATATGAGATGTAACTGTCATTTCTTGGTTCGTTATAATTTAATCCTGTACAAGCCCGTTATTTTTCTGCGTTAATTGTATGCCATTCTACTCCGTAAGATGTGAGTTTTAGTAGGCATGAATGCAATATTGGGCCAATATTTGAGAGATCTTGTTTGTAGGCATATCATGTTTGTAGTCTTTCGACAAATTGTATCTTTCCATCAGATTATCGAGGAAATTAACTCCACAAATTATCCTGTTCGCAATACCGCGCGACATGCACAAAAACAAAAACGACTCATCAACAGAACCCTAAGTTGTTAACTGAAATCCAAAACAACTTTATTCGTCATTCTTGCGAACGTTATTTATTTGAATTCATTTCCCGCGGGTGGCCAGCCCAGTGGTCGCTTTTTGAACGGCCACCGCCGATGGGCACGGCTAAGCGGCGGCGAGCGGCTGGGCAGAGGTCTCCTAGGATAATCCTTACGGCGCGCTATCGCCGCCGGAATAAGAGTCCGAAGCTTATTTATGGCGTTGATTGCGCGCCCTCATTACGGCGGGCGGGCGGCGCATGGCGCTGCTGAAGCAATTAACGAAGGGTTGCGGCATCCGGTGCAAGCAATTTCGTTTCAGCCTGTACTTGTATGGACGGCTGTCGGCGGGTTTAGCGAGGTATTGCACACACATACTAGCGCACGCACACAGCGTTGCACACGGACGCTCGCACACGCGTGCGCCCAACTGAAAAATCGCGGGGGTTTTGGATTGGGAAGGGCGGCGACGGCGGTGGCGGCGGAGCGGCGGCAGGGGCACGACGGGAGGGGGGGTGATGGAGGTTGCAGTTCTAGTTGTGTAACGGCGGGGTGCGGGGAAGCGGGTGCAGGAGGGATGCACAAATTGCGTGTATGCAAGAGTACGGGATTTTACCCCCGTGCACATGCAGATATATGTTCCCGCCCCTCCTTTTCCGTCCCTCCGCCCGCGCCGCCCCCCCCCCCCCCGCCTCCCTCCGGCGCACTTTACCCCCCCCCGCCCAGCCGGGATGGGCCGAGACCGGGGCTGGGGCCGGGACCCGGCCGGCAGTCGGTTTAACAGCGCGTTCATCTACGCGCGCGCGCCCTCGTCCACCCAGCCCAGCCCCGCCCCGCCCCCGCACGCCCACCCCCGCTCTCATTCCCGCGCTTCCGCGCCGCCTCGTCGCCAGACCGGGCGAGCGCGGGACGCGAACCGGCGTCCCCCGGGCTGCGCCACGCCACGCCACGCCACGCCGCGCCACGCCGCGCCGCGTCGCGTTGCGTCGCATCCTTCTCGCCAGCGTCCGTCCTCCAGATGAGGACCCGCGCAGTGCACCCTCCTGCTTCCTTCGAGACAGCCTCCCGGCTCCACTTGCTCCGCTCGCCCCTTCGCGCCCGCCAACCCGTTTCCTGGACCCTTCTTCCTTCTCAGTCCGCCCCGTCCCAGCTCCTTGCCTCAGGGCTGCGGCCTCATCTTCCTGCTTGCGAATGTTGCTCTGGAGTTGGCGCGTCCTGCTTCCGGTCCTTGTGATCACGCCCCCAATTTGCCTTCCTCGGTCCCATGTTATTCCTTATTGTTATTCGTACATGTTCTCAATATTTTTCCCCACTTTGGCAGTTATTCCATATTTCATGTCCATAACTAGCTTCGTTCTATTAAAATGTATTTTACTCGTTTACTTCAAATGTTGGAAAACCGTTGTCCTTCCTCTCAACTCTGCAGTAACTAGATTTCAGAATTTTGTTTACTTTGTTAGTTAGTTTTTTGTGTGATTTCCATATATTTGAACCCAAGCATACAAACATATTATAGGTTAGTGATCCATATGTTACAGTTACCAGACTGCCAAGATTTTACATCGTTACAATTTACATCGTTAATTAAATTGTGTTAAGAAATTTTTACAAACTAACTCGGTACACCAGCTGTTCTGATAGTCAATTTCCGTGGATTTCCTTGTTCCAATTGAAGTTTCCCGGTGTAGCACCAGCAAACTGGTTACCTATCACTGCCGTCCTTTCCTGTAGGAGCAGGGTTGAAAACTGACCCTTCAGGCTTTTCCGTGATCCAGTATTTCAAGTTCCTGACACTACTTGTGTACACGGAAATCGTGCGCACTGGCTTAGGAGATAAAGCAGATAAAACATAGATGAAGAGGTGCGATTGCAAGATAGGAGGGAATATAAGGAAAAATGTGTTCCTGATAATGAATCATACTATCAGGATTTAATAAAACCTTAGTGATTATTTTTTTCATATTTTTCTCAATTCTAAAAGATATGTGTTTCCTCGTGAATGTTTTTCATAGTAAAGTATATGGTTCTAACTTTAGTATTATATTTTGATTTTGCAAATTTCTACATAACTATCTGTGAAACTTCACTATTTAACTTCGTCTGACCATGGGTATTTCGTGAATTTTCAAAATATCTGTATGAAAAATCTAAAATCAGTTAAAACTAGTGAAATCTGCTATCAACAAAACCCTCTAATGAAAATTAACATTTCCTGGTCTGTATTATTATTATCCTACTACATCAGGAAGGCGTTAGTTGTTTACAAGTTGAAATCACTATTTTTACTGAATTGGAACAGTTAAAAGTAATTTTTAACGAGAAATATTTATCATTTCTCAAAAATATTGTTCATGAGGGCGAGGATACTGAAGCCAATACCTTGTTGACTACTTAACTAAAGTTGGCCAAGAAGATAAAGAAAAAAAGATATTGATTCACAAATGGATAAAAAAGGAGTCACGTTTTGTCCAAGCTATCCAGGGATTTCCGCTCCACTCATCCTCTAATGAAAGTCGACAACGGCCTTGTGAAAATTCTGGATACAGGCAAATCAAATGTAGATTTTCGAAATGTTATCAGAATCATGTTGAAGAATATGGGACATCGACAAGATATAAAACAAAATGGAAAAATTCTAAGGCGAGTGAGCTTATCTACTGTCTCATTTTAGGAAGATTTTGGTCACTTGAGTAAATTAATAATTACCCATTCTAAAGTTATCAAAATAGTAGTTTATGCAATTAGTTTATAATGTTAAGCTTTATTGCATGAGTACATGTTTTGAAAACGAGCGACGTTAGGAGCGAGTTTTCAAATTTGTACGAATGCAATAAAGCAACATTATAAACGAGTTGCATACGCTATTTTTTGTATAACAGCATTATAAATTTACAAGAGAATCAAACTTAATTTCGCGAAACAACTTTCTTCTGACGTCTCGGGTGCTTGACATCCAACGCCCTCTGGAAATCAAATTCAAGATGGCATTGTTGACATCCGTGCGAGAAAACGGTGGTCGGCTGTTCCGTCTTCTTCTACCTCCCGACGATTCTCTCGCTACTATTGGCTGAATGTGTGATGACGTCGTGTCGCATTTAATAACGGCGATGACGTCATGTAGCGTGCGATAAAATACTGGATTATGCACGATTCGGGGTATCGAAAAGGGTCGTTTATAATGATGGTATACAAAAAAACTATTTACAAAACAGAATTTGACGTTTGTAAAAAACGCTTTTTTATTTTAAAGTTACCCCAGAAAGGCTCGTACAATTCGGACTCAGTGGCGCGCATGGAAGCTTGTGAATTCTAAAATTTTGATGCATAGAGATGTTAAATATTTTTCAATTAAAACTTGTTGATAAATAAAGTAATAATTCATTACGGAGAGTTTGCGATTTTGCGGAGAAACCTGACCCACGAGGAGAGCACATGAATGAGAGCAAACGGCCTGAGCAGTCAACAGGAAGGGGAATAATTTTCTACAAACCAATGAGCTTTTCTCTGATATCTTAGGCGTATCACAAAACGAAAATCAGGTCTATGGTTAGCACATCAAAATTTAATAAAATTACTTACTGATATATGAGAGCAAACTTCATTCTTCAATCCTGCAATATTTGACACCATATTTAATGTCGAGTCATAGCTGCAAATATTAACGTCCTGCTTCTTCAGATTAATTTTTATGCTTTTTAAATTGACATGAGAGATTTCTTTAGAATTAATTCTGTAGAAAGTGCATTTATACATTCGAGTTAAGTAGCGACAATTAGACGCTGTATCGTACGCATATAACTTTCTTTTCAACACTGCAAGCTCTGACTTTGAATTACAGTACATTGTATTTGTATTATATTTGTTGTCATTAATTATATATTTAATGTAAGACAAAACATTGAATTATGTTCGTTTCTGCTTCAATATTTGTAGAAATATTTTAGTATATTTTTAAGGTCGGTATTTATTTAGTGCCGCATCCTGCTCATTCGTTTTGTGGAGAATAGTGACAACCATGAGTAAAATTAATTCCTATATTTAAGGGCTAGTATTACTATCAATAAAATGTATTCTTGGGTTTAGATACTTTACTTTTAAATATTTTCACACATGTGTCTTTTCTTAGTTAAGAAAATCATTGCCGAGACTTTCGTCTCTTTAAAACTGCATATTTTCTTTGTTCTACAATGCGCATACTTGAATACAATGCTTCCTGGGAGGATGGTACACATATTTGGACAATTAATGGGCTATAGGTAAAGTAGTTCTAAAGTGGATAAATGTTTAAGATAAAAACTATATTATGCTCATCACCAAGACAGTAAACGAGCCTTCTCTTTCATATGTGATGGTTTGTGAAGACGAAAACGAAAACTGATACAAACTAAGAAAACGACTTTGTATACAATAACTTTAACAGAATATAGAATTTGCATTTTTTTTCAGAACTTACAAGAATTGAGTTTTATTTACGTCAATAGATAGTCTTCTGAAAAGCAGTGAGATTGCGCGCCCCACGTAGCAGTTGCCCTAGCGTAACTACCTAGTAGAGAATAGAACGAGAATAGTCTAGTCAGACCGGCTTCTCTACGAGGGGTTCCATCCTCAGACTTGCAGGGTTGTCCAGCATCATTGTAGCAGGAGCCGTTGAAACTTGGCAGTAGACAATATTAATTTTACTACGTAGTAATATCATTTCTATAAAATTCGGAAGAATCAATTCTTCAAATTTTGTTAATCCCTCAGCAACACTCCCTGTATCTTCTAAGATATCCATTCTTGTTTAATGAACGTTCGCAATTTCAAATGGAAAACGGGAAATCTTGGAGAGCAGATCGTATGGAAACTGCATACGTGCCTGTTTGCTTATTTTTAGATCACTAATATATATCGACATATTATTATTGTTTGATGAAATAAGTTTCATAAAATGCAAGGGAAATTCATAAGAAGAATTTCTTCTTTTGCGATTATTGGAACACCAATTTTATGAAAATATGAAAATCTCTGAAAATGCTTGTTCATTTTCATTCCGCTGCGTCTTTTTTCTCCAAGACTGAAAAGTTAATGCAATAATTGATGGATTAATGTGTAAGGAATAGTAAAATGTATATAGAAGTTCTGTAAATTTCAAATACTTGCCCAAGATGGCAAATATAATGCGCAAATATAATGCTTGGGTTCTTATTCAGAAATGTTTTGGAAAAGGAAGAGAGACGTTTTCTGCCCCCTCTGTTTCAAATTCCTAAGTATATGTTCTTCCTTTCCAATAATTTAAGCAGATAAAAATGTAAATATTATTTACAAATACACCGAATAACATTATTAATATGTCAATGATCAATTCGTATGTTCTAAAATTTTATTTCTTGGATATTGCCAAATAATATAGCATTAATTTACAATTACCAAGGAGGATTTACACAAACACTGCAAATGTAAGCTCATGTTTAAAACAATATAGAAATAAATTCATTCTCTACTAATAATACATCTCTACTTTAACAATTTACGATCCGAAAAGTCAAGAGTGCCGTTTTCTAAGCATAATCTCTTATACGAGTTCATATTTACAAAGTAAAGAATGACAAATGCACAAAATATTGTCACAAACCTAAAGGATACAAGTATAATCGAACAATATTAATAAAATATATTAATATATTAGTGTTTTCCTTGTAAAGTTCTAGACAGCAAATGTTTATACATTCTTACAATTATTTAATCATTTCGTATGGTTAAATTGTATATTAAGACGTCTTGGAGATCTGTTCATACACGTAAACAGTAAGTAAATTTGACTGACTTACATAATTATCAATAATTGAATGAATATACTGATATTTTCATTAGTAACACTTCATTAATATAGTTGAAACACATATAAAAACATATGATGATGATGATGATGATGATGATGATGATGATGATGTGAGCCTGTTGAATCCCTAGAAGCGCAAGGGCCTCCTGTCTGAACACAGAGGTGGTTCTCCTTAACTCTTACGTTGAACCAATCATTAAGAAATTTTTAGTTTATACACTAACATTTACAATTTAATTATTTACATTTGCAGTTTTCACATTTAGCACTTCCGTTCATCAATGCTGTTTATCATTTGTTTCTCTTGAGCCTTCCATGTTTCCCTGTTCCATGCTATTCTTGACCAAATGTTGCCGAATACATTCTTAAAGATATCGGTCCAACTTTGTTTAAGACGTCTTCTGCTTATTTCCTCCAAATGAAAAAAATAACAACAGAAGTACTTCAAAATTTGTAAATTCAGTTGCTTGTGCAATTCCAGATGCTTGAATTTTTTATGATGCCTTATTTCTAAACTAATACCTAAGAGGTTTTTGTCTTAACTATTGGTATGGCTTTCTAATTCTTTAACGTATTGAAACGCTTTTAAAATATCAATATTTAATTTAATCTTTAACTTAATGTGAACCACGCCGGGCATAGACAATTTGAAACGAATGTAAAATCTCTGGAAATTATTAACACAATATGTCCGACTTGGTGCAAACCAATCTGAAATATTTTTGCAATTCTAAACTTAGTAATTGTTTGAAACTATCGATCTTAGTAATTTATTGATGTCCGACTCCGATGTTCTTTATTGTTAAATATTACTTATGTGGGCCGATGTCCCATTCAACTAGGAAAATGCTTTAAATTGATTACACAAAAAGGTTGACTGGAAGAACACAAAACGGTTGATCTGCGGAGAGTGCCTATAGATGAAAATCAGCCTTCATGTTTTGATAACACAATTACATTATTTATTGCTGCTATTGCATGTATTATTTACAATATTTTACTTTAGAAGTTATTCGGCATGCCATAAAATTTAATGTATTATGCTAATTAAAGGCCTTAACTTCAATAAAACAAATTCACTAATAATTTCTTTGCAAGGAATTGTATAGCTATCTTGCAAGATGATTTTCCTGGCCCTTAGAGTTCATGAAATTGATGTTCTCCACGTAGCCCGCACTTCCGAAGTCAAGATTCCCGTCGACCACCAGTAGTCTTCAGATCTTCCTTCTCGTTGTTGAAGCTATGTGCATGATGCACAATATATTGTGCGCAGACTAATTTAGAAGACATAGTTATTTCAAATCTGTATACTCGTTTACTACAGGTTACTATGCGAGCAATTGTTTACTATTTGAAACTTGCGCAAATAATAGGATTAGTATGTAATAACCATTGAGTGAGAAGAGTAAGAATAATGTTATCGATTTGTGATAAAGAGTTCACAACATGCATTATAAATCTTATTAATGCGTTTTGAACTGGCGAACGAAAGACGAAATCCAGCCGCTTCGCGAACATCCAAACCTGCTATATCAATGGATTTTGTAACTTACTTTTAAAAATAATTAACAATCAAATTAAAATATGTAATATTGCTGAATTTTTCTCGGTATCTACATATTCGTATGAAACATTCCTGCTTCATTAAAAGAGCAAGTTTCTTACAATATCATTAAAATAAAAAATGCTATCAAAAAGCTAATAACTACAACTGTTGACCCTGTGTGTTCCGAATCGTTTGGTGAAAAGTCCATTTTAATAAAGTTTATTTTTATTTATTTTTACGTCAAAAACAGGTAAAAACTGTGTGTAACGTGGTACGGGGAGAAGTAAATCCTGTGCACGCTTTCATAATTCATAAATGTCTCTAACGGTTTACACAATATTCTGAGTGGACGTTTTTTTGACAATCCTGTATGAGGGATGGTACAAAATGTTCCTGCAAAACTGGCTCAAAAGGTCTTCGGTTCGCCAAACATTGTAAGATCCAATATTGTACGTAAAAACGCGACTTATAATGACAGTAAACCACGACATTTGTTTCAATGGCCCTTTTCAACTTTTCACACTTTCAAAATAAGGGTATTATTAGGGTAATAGTTCTGAATTAGGTTTGCTAATCACTCATTGATTTTCACGTAACGAATTTAGTAATGTAGCCCAATTATTTTTTAAAATCTGCGAAAATGTTCTTAACTACGACCACTACTGATACTTTTTGCCGTAAATGGCACACGAAAGTGTGTACGAGTAAATTGATTAGTCATGAGAGAAATTAAATTAATTGAATACTTGAATCAGCTCATAGATTCACCTCACATAACTTGAAACAATATTAATGTATTATGTTTAGATATCAGAATTTGTGAAACTACATAGAAGAGGTAGAGAGAAGAGAATGAAAATTAGCATCATAAAAATAAATAAATAATCTTGGAAATGCTAGTTGCTGCAATGATGGATTTGTATGGCGCAATAAACTATTTGGATTACTGTATGGTACCTACACCAAAGAATTACAAAATACGTTTATCGTAGTGGTAGAAAATGTTTTCCTGATTAATCAGATCTCAGTGAATATACAAGTTAAGTTAATTCCACAGATCCCAAATAAAAGCTCTTGATTATGTTGCCAGGTTGATACTTTCGGTGAAAGTTACTAGAAGTGGAAAACGAAATTCTTCAAACACCATTGGAATGAGTAAAGAACTAAGTTTCAACGAAACTTCTAAGGAAAGCACTCCGTAGCTATAGATATAAGCACATTAACAGTAAATCAGTACACAAAACTTCATGGTCTCTGTTAGTTAATGAAGACTGATGCAAGTACTGTTCACAAATGAGAGGAAAGGAGAATATGAATGTGATTCAGGAACATGTTAATGAGCCGCGGTTTTTAACTTTTCAAGTTACCAAAAAAATACCTATTTCAATTTTGATAAAAATTATTATTAATATAAGGTAACCAATTTTTTTACAATCAAAAGGAGGAAGAAAAATTATAAGAAAAAGTACAACGCAAATAAAGAAAACATTTTATACATATTAATTCTTCTTACATCGCTTTTAATTATTTAATTTAACGAGTATTTTTTCCATTGATTAAATATTTTTGTCAATATATCTTTTAGCTTGTAAATATTTGTTACAGTAACTTGTAAATATTTTAACGTTGTCCTCTGGTTCGTATATTGCGCAAAGAATTACAGAGAATTATGTGAATAAAGATAATATCGTGTCTCAACAAATGTGAATCTGACAAATCTAGATAGGATTTTGAGTCTGAACTATATAAAACTGAGGTAACATTCTCTATAAAAGGCTGGTAATCAGTTCGTAAAATTTTATTAGGGTATTCGGAAATAATGTGTTTGGGAACTGACTTGTAGCTAAAATTGGTGTCTTAGTTATAAGCGAATATTTAGTAACTAACGGAGACATGTGAATGGTGCTTAAGACACCATCGCCATCCAGTGTCGAAGGCTGTACAAATGCTTGAACCCTAACTTTCATCTCCCCAAAATACACAAGTGCACACGCACAGCGAACCTTTTCTTGTGTTAATGTTTAATTGCAATGGTTACGAGATAATCTACTTATTTATCCAAAAGAAATTGATTTTATTGCTCTGAACTGTTCTGTGGACTGTAATAGTGACCGTCTGCTTCTGTTATATTAACACAAGGAGTTAATAATGGTTACAATATGAATAAAATTATATGTCGGTTTATTTTAAAAGTTCTACAACTACACTAATATAGAAAGTGTTTATTTTGATGCAAATACATGTTATAAAAGAAAATGTTATCGCCAACGAACAAGCACTTTTGTCTACTAATATTCAATTTTATTTTCTGATTTTATAACCCTATGGTAATTTATGTTGCCTTTAATTTTTTAAGGAACTTAAAAGTAAAGCATGTAAACAATCTTATATTATGAGCATTATGACTTTGCCCTTTAGCACAAAAAACATTTACATATTATTTAGGGATATTGATGGTGTATTTAAAAATGAAATAATCGTTGTACAATGGGAAAGCAAGATACCACATAAATGAGATATAACTTACTCACTGATTTTTCTATTAGTATTTATAACTACAATCAATGTTATTTCAAGATAAACCATTGAACTCACTGGTAATTCATTGCATTATTAACCAGAAATAGTTATAGAACTTACTACATTTTCGTTTAAATTGAAATAATCAGTCTAACATAATTTTTGGTTTGTTTGTCACGAGTTCATTCGATTGAATCTCTACTTTTTAACTGAATATTTTATATTTATTTTATCTTGTTTAATATTGCAATTGTTAATAGTAGGTGTGTTTTATGCTCTTTATGATATATAGTTTGAGATTAAAGAACTTAAATAATGTTTAAGAAAGCACAATAATCATGCTTAAATAATATTTAAGTTCTCGGTATGTAATTATATTGAAAGTTTAGCTAACTCTCTCCTTTTTTTATTATATTACATGAATTATGAAATGTCAAATTGATTAAGTTGTTCTGAATCTCCTTGAAATTGCTCCATATCATGAAAAAAATTTTACAGTTACATGTTTTGAGTTATATGAAAAAGATTGAAGGTCAGTCATTATCGTGGCTATCAAAATATACAATTTATATGCAATTTAGTGTTTTACACCTGATATTGTCCGCCTATAATTGTATGTATTAAAATAATGGAATCTTTTGTTTCAAATTAAATTTGCCTTGAATGTTATTGTCATTGCAAATCATTTTTCTAGTTTTAGACAATTTTCTGCGTTTGGAAAAACCATGAATGAAAACACTGGTTCAATATCTAGCGTCATTATCTAGAAGAAAATGAATGCTTCTTTGTTAATATTGGCCCTATAGTGAGCGCGTTGGAGAATTCCGTTCACGCCCTTTCCTCTTTCATTCCTGGAAAATTTGATAATGCAACGCATCACACTTGGTACATTTCTCTCAGAATCTTCTCGTATCCTCAGGGCTGTTTTGATAACGTTCAACGGGATTTCGTTTATTAATCTTTATTTTCTGCAACCTCATCATGCGCATGATCACGCAAGTAAAATATTTAGGCAGAACTACTTTTTGTTCTTGTTTATACTTACCTACAGAGGGTCTACTTTAGCTATTTTAAAAACATTTTCGGCTATTCTCTTGATGGTCATCAGTAATGGGTTTGTCTCCCGGCCGTGTTACGAGCACTGCGCGGGACTAGCTTGGTGATGGGGCTGCCATCTTAACTGCCTCCAAGCTGGCAGAGTGCGTTCTTCCGAGCACCATCCTAGATGCATTGCTTTCACTGCGTTCGTTGCAATACCGCAGATATCGGGCCGCATCTACCCTGGGATTAGAGGAAGCTTGAGGTGTCGGCTATTCCGACGTTGGCCTTCCTCGTTGGCATCCTCCTATTCTGGGAAGTATGCACTGCTTCCTCTTCTGGAGAGACTCAATCTCTTGATGTGGAAACAGGCCTTAAGGCCTAAATCCATGAAGCAGAAGAAGAGGAGAAAAACATTTTCGATTTTAGGTCGCATAAATACGACGGGAAGTAAATTGTCGTAAAGATTAGTAGGCTTGTCTTTAAAAAAGCAACTGTAATATCAGGTGTTTGTATTGTCAGCTTCAAAATACAATAATACGCAAAAAATGCTCATTTTTACGTCATACGTAACCAGTTAATTTCCCCTCTAACAAATTTGTCATCCATACAACAGTCACACAATAATAGGTTAGAATGGACTTGTCCTAATCATTATTATAAACAAATTCATACATATTATTCCTGGAGTTTAAGGACAATTAAATGCAATCCAATCAACAAGAATGTTAATGTATGATATTTCTTTATTCCATTCATTCAATTTAAAAAAACAATCACAACGTTTCAAAAGTTGTTTTCCTTTCTTCATCAAAAGATCAATGTAGTACTATATATTTTTCATATTACATATCCAAAAATATTAAATATCTCTACATATATTTCTAAATTCATATACATAGTATGTATGAACTCATATCAAAACAATGTTAAGTAATATTTTTATTTTGTCGTCACACTGCATACCCCGAAGTAAAAGAGAGTATTGTAAAACTGTGGCAAACCACAGAAAAACGCTTATGGTGAGATCCTGGTGTCGACAAACTAGCAGAAAGTTCTTTCTGTATGTAGTAAATTACTTTCACTGACACACAGTGCAGTCAGAATAAACGTTTTGGGTCATTGGCACCCAAAAATTGACTGACAGTAAAACGTCCGTCCGTCCGCCCGTCCGCTTCCCCGACCGTCTACATTAACACTTCAAAAGTACGATTTAGTCAGATATATTTTCTTTAATGAAGTCGGTTTTATAAAAATTATATTTTTAAACAAGTCCGTGTGATATCTTTTTTAAAAAACGAGTAGTTTTCGTGGAATTTTTGTTTTAAGTTAATGCAATTTTCAAGAAACTAAAAAATGACACCAATTTTTTTAACCTTCGGATAAAGCGACGGAAACTTAAAAATGGTGCAGGTCCCATTTTTGGCAAATTATCTGGAAATTCAAAGATAACATACAAAAAATTAATATCGCAAAACTACAATATTATTGACAGATATGTTTTTCTTAATGAAAACGGTTCTTTAAAACTATTTCGTGAAGTATTGTAAATGACAATCTCCAATTTTTTGTAAAGTCGCAAATGCAAAGGTTCAACCTTTTTTTCCAGTGTCTGCATCGTTGAGTTCCGCTGAGAGGTCAGATAAGTAGGGCTTATGTGAATGACGTGTTGTTTCTGAAAATCTGGGTTTGCTTTCCAGCTAAAAAAAGAAAATTTTGATGGTTGGAAATACTTTTACAGGTTGATGTGTATAACATTGCTTAGCCGTTACAATCAATGCGACACATTATGTGCTGTCGGATAACCACTGATTCCTTTTATGATTCTTATTGAAAATCTTCATCTTGTATGTCGATAATTCATTGTGGTCTTCAACGATTAATTTTGTTTTATTACTAAACTCACATAGCAGACGTTATTGTAAATTGCATGTTTCACAATAACAAACTAGTTGTCTGCAGCAACACATTGTTCTGCTGAATAAAACGAATTTTTTTCTAAAAATTAGCACGCTTACTTCTCAAAACAAACAACTAAAATACTCTTGATTGATATTAAAAAATTAAATATTTTAACAAAACGAATATTGCAATAACATAGTATAGTGTTTATTGAGAAGTTAAACAATCCTTTACCTACCGAGAATATCCAAAAAGTTGTTGTTCCATAACGTTACATGTGAATAGCAAATATTGTATTTAACAGCGATCAGCGTATTCCTTGGAGCCTCTCATTCGCATGATGTCAGCTGTAACTTATGCAGTGATACAGTGAGTATGCGAGTGGAGTCGGTAGGTGAAAAACAATAGGCGTAATAACAAATTCAATATTTCCTATTTTGAACAAATTCGAAACTCTTCAGTAGTTTTTGGATTTTCCCGAGTTCTTGGATATCTTACATATCCATAGACACCTCTCAAATGGTCGAAGACTGCATAGTTTTCTTTCAATTCGTGCTGATAGAAAATTAGTACGAGTAATATAGAGGACTGCAGCAGTAAAAACACTACCAAACAAAATCGCAAAAATATATTGTTCTACTGTACCATGCACACTGCTCAGTAACAACAAAATACTCTCGCGTCCGCTGCAATAAATTAACATTATAACGAAAAGTCTTCACGAATATTGCAATAACCTAGGCTGCGGATACTGTGCGACACAACTCATATTTTCAAGTTCTTTTAAATAAGTAGTTGTACTCGAACAGCGTATACTTTCTCGTATTATTTGAAATTGCAAAAAGGTTGTCAACATGCAAAAAAAAAGTTTGGCAACTTAGGTTTAATGAGCACTTAACTTAACCATGTGTACTTAGGTTTAATGAGAACCTAACTTACGCATTTTTTCGATCGTCTAAGTTCGCAGACGAGTGTTCCCGACGAATCGAATAGAAAGTTAACATCTGCTAGTTTCGGTTATTCAGAAGTTTTAATTAAAATGATATCTATGGCATTTTATTAAGCGAACGTTGTTTTGTTCGGTAAAACAATTAACAGAAAGTTTGCAGACTTGAGAAAATATTGTATACGTACATTTTAAAAATTGTCACCATATCAATCAAAATATTGCGAAAAAACACGTTTTCAAGAAATTTTACCTGATATTATTTAAATACCTAATTTTAAATAACATATTTCATTATGAAAATCTATTTCTGCAATATTCTAGTTATAGGAAGGCGCCGAAAATATTTTAAATTAAGCATTTTTCGAAAATTCAGAGAGTTCAACGAAAATCAGACCGGCACTATTTTTTATAAAGGTACTTTTCATTATTCGAGAAGAAAATTTAACACAAATATTATCTGTTGCAATTTTTTACACACTTTTGAAAAGAACGTTGAAACTTCATGTAGAGTACCCACAAAAAAATATACGTTTCAAATTCAAGGTGCCGCAACATCGCTCAGATGGGTTGGAGTATGCCAATTTGAGCGAAAATCCGGTCTACAGGTTTGATGTTTGCTTTCTTCAGAGACGCAGGGACGTTTCGCCGTACACAACATTTTCGGTATTAATGACCCACAAAACGTGAATTCTGACTACAGAACAAACTGTGAAAGGAAGCGATTAACTACGTGCAGGAACAAAAAAAAAACAATTTTTCGATACCCGGAACTTATAAATTAGGATTATTTGTCGAAAATCACCGGTTTTTTTTTGCAACATTACAATACTTTCTCTAAACTATACAGGATAGTAATTAGTGGTGTGCGTACGTTCTCGCATTATTTGTAACGCTCACATAATATTACAGTACAACTTGCTCAATGCGGAATCTCAAGGGTCCAGTATTTTTCCCGTATTAAACAAGATTCCGCATTATGCAATGTAGTAGTGTTGAATTTATGTTCAGCAGGACCGCAATTTATGTTCACATTAGACTGATTTCTGCATTATACACGTTCCTCCTTGAACAAGTTTTACTTTATAACATTACTTGAACCCGCAAAACTGTTCCCAACCAGCTAAAAAGATTTCCTCCCGCTAGGATTCGAACTTCGATACTTAGGTTAAACACGTTACCGACTCTATACCACCAGCCTGAAAAACATAATACCCTCCCGACGCTTGAAAAACGAAGTTGCATTCCCAATTTTCATATCTTTAGCTATTTCATGACATTACTTCAAAACAATTTTGATGAACAAATTTCTTTAAGAAATATACCCATCTTTGGTATTGTTACAGGAAGATACTGAAAAAATATCAAACCTTTGCAATTTTCGAAAATTCAGAGTGTTCAACGAAAATAGGATCTGCGCCATTTTTATAAACATATTTTTTTCTGTCTGAAAAAAAATAAAGAAAAAAATGTGAAGCCATTTTTGAGAAAAAAATAAAAACATCGCTCAGGCATCGTGTAATGTATTCCCTCCCAAAAAATCAAAATGTTATTTTAATTTCAAAGGGCCGGAACGTCAGCCATATCGATCGCAGAATATCAATTTTGGAGAAAATCCTGCCTAGGATTTATCCGCTAACAGTCTCTGGCCAAATGAGAGGTATCTATGGTTTTGATGGATACCGAGAAGCTCGGGAAAAAATACAAGAACAATGAAACAGTTATACTTTTAACTGATGAAGATTGCAGTATTATACAAGAATATTTATATTGGTTTTTCTTGAGCAGTGTGCGCACTACTTTTGAAAAACCATTCTGTGTGGTTTTGTTCAACAACATGTTTGCTTTCTGCATTCCACCAGTTCTTAACTAATATTTATGTTTACACTTTTAGTTGAACTATGATTTCTGTATTGTAAAAACCCTTTTTTGTTTCAGAAAACCTCGACTCCACCTGCCCATACAAACGGTGAGTCTACATACCAGCAATTATGCGAGAAATCTGGTTTACTAATATTGCTCTAGCTTTGTGTATCCAATTTACGCTATTGTGTGTGATTGTCGACAATATCACTTCGGGCCAATTTGATTGTCGACAGTATCATTTCTTAGAGCTTTATAATGTGTATTAGAATAGTCTATTTTAATTTGTTTATATAAGGTCGCTTTATAACATCGAGGTCATCTGCAACCACTATCATTATACAATTTTAAGGAAAAACATTTAGTTACATTTTTACAACATTGAATCTATGGTATTACAATATTTTTAATTATACGTGGTTTTTCAGTTTTGTAATTTCTAAAAGTTTTATTACTTTGGTACATCCGTCTGTGGAAGTGAGTATTGATTTTAGGGTTCCTTCCAATTTCAGAAATTTTCTTATAGGATGGTCTTTATTTTGACTAAAATGCATCAAAACGATCTGTGTTATAAAAAACGAATTTTCAATATACGAGTAATTACTTGTACTACAAAGAAGCTGAATTTTGAAATGTGATTTACATGGTGGGTTTTGCACATTTGGGTAGTTTGGTATAGCTTCCTAATTGTCTATTGTTTTAACTTAAAAATTCGAACACATGAATTGCGATTTATTAAATGCAAATATAGTCGAAAACAATTTTTGATAGTATAAGGCTTTCAAAAAATTTGTGAGGATCTACGTTGGGCGTGTCGCTACATCTATGTTCGGCAGCAGAAAGCGTAGCGTGCCGCCAGAGCGACGGGCCGCTGCAATCTTGTACAACACTGCAATCTTCATCAGTTAAAATTATAACTGTTTCATTGTTCTTGAATTTTTCTCGAGCTTCTGGGTATCCATCAAAACCGTACATACGTCCAGGCAACCTGGCCTATTCGCGTCCGCAATGTTCGCGTCTGGCGTATTCGCGTCCGTTCCTGTTCTTTGGCTCGATAGCTCGCTACGGGTCTTGGCCGACTAACGGTGTTCGGCAGCAGAAAACGTAGCGTGCCGCCAGAGCGACGGGCCGCTGCTGGGGGACCCTCCAGGCAACCTGGCCTGTTCGCGTCCGCAATGTTCGCGTCTGGCGTATTCGCGTCCGTTCCTGTTCTTTGGCTCGACAGCCCGCTACGGGCCTTGGCCGATCAGCGGTGACCCAGCCTCTCGGCTATGGGGTAAGACGTTCGTGTGGTTAGCACGAAGACATCCCTTTACCGTATATACTGGTCTTCAAAATCGCAGGGTGGACTTTCTCATCGTCACACTGCAATATATACTGGGACATTTGTAAGAAAAGCGCACGGGTATAATTTTCCTCGTCCGGGAATCGAACTCAAGGTCCGCAGTGCTATTCGTTTACAAAATATTAGTATAATGCTGTACCTGGGACAGTCATGGGTATATTTTGACACTATGTATATTCAGCCAATCCCAAACATTAGTGTACCAATATTAATGTTAAAAGGACAGACAATAAGTTAAAAGTTCTCTAAGCATGCAAAATCTGCTGGTAATTTTCAATGTAAATGTTAACCGGGTGCTGGAACAGGCTGTTGTATTTTGAATATGGGTGTTTTAGCTCTCAGAGTGTATTTGTAACCTTTAATTGAGATTTTTTAATGAAAGAAAAATAGACATCGCCAAAATAATGGCAATATTCTATCTATATCTTCTTTTCCTTTAACCAATTCACTATTTTCATGGCACTCATATAATAAAATTATTAATATAGAGTTCAAATTACTTTTCAGAGAATATAAGTCGTCATACATTTCAATACAATGTAATTTAAATTAAGAGAACTTTTTTTAATGCAATTTTTTTCAGTAAATGTATTGCAATAGCATCGCATTTCTTATGGTGCGTGTCCGCTTGAGAGCTACGCTCTCGCAAGTTTGTGTTGAGAGCGTTTCTCACCAATAGACACAGTGCTGAGAGTACGCATCAGAGTGGTGTGATGCTCGCGAAGAGCGGTCACCATCTGAACTACTCGCTAGTGAACAGGCCAGTGCGAGGACTCGCACCGACTTGCTCACGGCATTCGAAACGTGCTGGAAGTAACTGCGATCTGCCCGCCACTGTTTGGTGTTTGATGCCTCGACATGGGCGCTACCAAGCAGAAAATTGTACAATAAATGTTTCAATGTACCATTGAAAAAGTAAACTAGTGGTACTACAGAATAGCACACACTATCTAATACGTATTTCACTCTATCCTGGCAGGAAATTTAAAGAAAAAAGTTGAAGCTATCTTAGAAAATGTTGATAATGTCCCAGGGGCTTCATGTGAAGTACCCCCAAAATTTAAAGAATGGTTTTCAAAATTACAGAGCTGAGTCGGGCCAGATCGATCGAGGAATATTGATTTTGAGAAAAATCAAACCAATAGTTAAGGCGTCAGTGTTGTTCACAGACGGACGGACAGTCTGATGAGCGAACATTTGAAAAACACACATTTTCGGTATCAGGGCGATTTTCCTTAAAAATATCGAAATCGATTTTCCGTAGGATTACATAATGTTCTCTTTACTGCGCTTATACTTACATATACGAGAAAGTATAAAGAAAATTCATAATTTACGGAACCAGCAAAGCAAAACAAATACACTGACAGCTCTGTTTTGTGATTATTTAAATTTGATATTCAAGTAAAACGTTTGAAAAGTAGCCTACTAATGGAATCTACTGGGTGTGTTGTTGAAATTTTGAGAGTAACTTAAACAATGTACGTGGCTTAAAAATTGTCTAAAATGTTGCGCATCCTCTATTTCCAAATCTTTGTTAAATGTCGAGCAAGCTCTCCTCTGTAGTCGACAATAAATCCATATTCTTACCCATAAACTTTTCTTCTTTTGCGAAGAAGTAACGAAAGCCACCGCCGCTCTCTGCTTCGCCTCCATCTTAACTCAACGCTCGCATCGCGAGCCTACTGCTCTTCAGTTGACAGACATGTGGGAAGTAATCTCGCGAGGGAACGGCGAGTGCACTCTCGAGAGGCAGAAATTTCTGCGAATCGCTCTCAGGACTCGCAGGAAATTTAAAGGCTATTGCGAGATTTTGTCGAGATTAGTTCGCGCTAGTTACTATCTAATGGACACGCACCTTTATGTCTGCAAATATTCCGTTCTTATATGCTTCTATTTGAGATTAATATCACTAGTATCACTATTTTAACATTGAATGCATATTATGGTATTTTGAAAGAAAAATATAATCAGTTTTAAACTTTTTTTTCTTCAAAATTTAAGTAGTATATGACTTAGTGTATGGATCACAGAATTTTGAAAATGTGCACACAATTCACTTTTCCCCATAGCATGTCATACACAGTTTTAACTGTTTTTGACGTAAAATAAATAAATAAAATAAAAAATAAACTTGACCTAAAAATTACTCTCTGTTATTGCCATTATTACTTAATTGATACATTCCGTAGAATTATAGAGAGCTAATGGTAAAACACAACGGTATTTTTTTAATTAACCAACATTTATTTCAACTATTATTCTTTGCTTTTTAAATGTTGATACATTTAAAAATGTACTGTTGTGTTTTAATATGTGCTGTCTAGAATCATAGGGAACGTATCAATTAAGCAATTTAAACATAAGTCTTTATTTTCTAAATTTAAAATAGAGAAGTACTAGTGTAGCGATTCAACGTACAGTAATTCAACATTCCATGAAAAATAAAAATGTATTCATAACTTGAAAACGAAGAAAATTATTTTCTTAAGAGCTAGAGAGCAGGCACGAAGCCGTTGCCAGCAGTGTCTGATTAAACTCAAAACATCTATTTTATTATATTTTCAATTGTCTATGCTTATTCATTAAGAAAAATAGTACAATTAGAATACACAAACGAATTGAAAAATTACGTTAATGTAGTAAAATTTTCGGTAGCTCTCATGTTAGTTCCACTCCTTGAACTAAGTTCCGTACATGTTTAATAGTAAATGTATTTGATTCTGTGTGGGTATATAGTACTTATGTTTTTTTCTTACATTCAAAATAGAAACGTTAAACGTTTTACCCATTGCCCATCCCCAATATAGCCAGAATTATATAGCGTTTTGAAATTTGGCAAAGTTGAGTGCCCAATGATATCAATTGGTTTTTGTTTCTGTTGTTTTGTGACTCCCACGTTCTGAAACCAACCGTACAAAAGCCACAGTCATAATTATCCATTACTTTTATCGTAACCTTGATGACTGAATATGTAATTTATTATTAGAACGGACATTGTCGTCGGATTTAATTTTGCCGAGCATTTAGTCAGATTTCTTATACATGGCAGAAGGGTGACGTGACACAGAAGATTTTCTCCTCTGATAACCACCCCAGCTGGTTTCCTCTGATACGGACAACTTTTGTAGTACATTGACGTGGTTTTTGAAGTTGCTTTAATTTTTTTCACATTTTTTTCTTTGACATCTCATCTTTCCAAATCTTTGACTAAAAAATTTTCCGTTTTGGGCAGTGCTGCAACATTTCCGAAAGTTTCTTACTGAAAATGTTGCAGTCATTTTTATTGAATGTTGAAAGGAATCCCTTAACCCGATTACATAAAACTAGATCAATTTCAATTTTGATTTAAAGACATTCAATTTACATCTCATTATACATAGCATTTCCTACCGAATCACGAAATTAATTTTTAAATTTTGTGTCTGATTATTGTCTATATGTAAGTGTTAATTGCAGTGAACGTTTTTTCGGGTTTGGGGATTATTAGTTTAAGAGTTGTTTTCATTTGTGACAGGAAATATGTTTTTTTTAACGTGGCGCTGACGTTGAAGGTAGTAAACGTGAATATGTCTCATTAAGTTGTGGAAAATTATTTATTATTCTGAAGTATTTTTCAGCGACAATCATCATAATTATTACTTCAAAAGAGGTCTTAGAGGGAAATATTAGGCGGATAAATGGTTGTGGTGTTTTCCCAAACTTGTCGATACTACAGAGGATTACGAACAAATGGAGTGACAAGTATTGACTGGTAAAAATGTGAACGATAAAGAGTGATGTTTCTTCCGGGTCTCGTTTGACCTTAAACAGCGAATTTTCAATCGGAAGAAATGTGTAACATCGGTATCTCCGTATACTATATTAGTTGTATTCCAAATAGAGGATAAAGAATTTCAATATGTTTCTGAAATGACCATTGTAACAGAATTTTCTAATTATACAGCCTTATCTTCCTTTCAGCGTTGAATCATGAACATCTATGTTATTCTTATATTTTTACGATAAGAACTTCTTGAATTTTCAATCCTACTTCTTACATGATACTCATGATGTTCAGGTATACATTGCGTCTCTTTAATTCCCAAAATTATTATGTTTTTTCAGTTTGTCTATTGTTTTCAAAATTATTTATTGCGTATATGAATAATTAGAAGGAAGAATAATAAAGTAGGACGAATTCAGTTTTACAAATTGTGCATTTTCACCAAATTTTGTGAATATGTTTACTTTGTACAGTTCACATCGCTCGTTACGATCACGCCACTTGCGACAACTCTGGTGATGTTTTTTGATTTTACTACGTCCTTCACGGACTAAGAATGCAAAAATGAGAAAACTACATTTTTGATGGTAAGAATTCGTGAAATTATGAAATTATATTTTTGAACTACACTCTTCTAGGTAGAAACTGACTCTCACTACGTCTACAAGTAAATATATGCAAGCCGACGTATAAAATATAGATTCGTATACTTGCAAAGGGCAGCAAAAGTCTGTAGAATTTCAGGAACGTTATCATTACGAAAGACACATTAATATAATCTTAAACGAAAAGCGGAAAGAGTCTATTATCCAAGACTCGGTCGATCGCGAGGTCCTGTCAATTCACAACGGATATTTTGATTTTGAGGAGTACTTTGCATACAGCCTTAACATTTTCAAAATTTTCTCAAAAACGGCTCAGAATTATTTCTTTATTTTTTTTAGTCAGATAGATACAAGAGGTTAAAAAATCGCGCGGGTCTCAGTGTCTTTCAAATCACTGAATTTAGAAAATTGCAGAAGTTACTAGTAAAGCGAGAAAGTATGTGCTGCTGTAGATTAACTAGTTTAAATTCTACAAAAAGGGTCAAACAATAAGTTAATGTATGACGTTTTTATGTAAAACTAGTGGCCTACAATAACAAACATTCTGCAGAATAAAACCACACACAATGTTTTTTCAAAACGTAGCTTCACTCATCTGAAGAAGCCCAAATAAAATACGCTTTATACACAGCAAAACATTGAATGTAATAGAAACTGTCTGCGCGAATACTACAATACAACATCGTCTAGTTCATATACACACAGTTCATCAGTTCAATAACATACTACAAATATTTTGAAAAGTGCTGTTACTTATCGAAACACACGGGTAGTAAATATTTACTGGTGAACGGTCTTTTCCTTGGAGTTCTACCCACGCTTGTCGTCAGCTGTGTCGTAATTACTAAGTTAAGATGAGAATTCAGTCGCTAAACGCAGTATCTGAATAGGTGGTATAACACATTCAAATATTGCATGTTTGAGTCCAAATCAAAACTAATTCATTTTGTGTTTTTCCCCAATTCCGACGAAAAACAATAGACACTCCTCACATGGATGGAGAGAGCGTAGCTTTCTTAAAGTTTCTGCGTGCATCGGAAATTAGTAATATATAGATTATTGGTCGGCAGCAGCAAAAATGCTGCTGAAGAAAACCATACAAAATCAATTTTTCCAAAACTAATACGAACACTACACAAGAACAACAAAGAAAATACTTGTGTAACACAACAATAAATTAAATATTTTAACAAGAACAGTCGTCACAAATATTACATTTCTATAGTGTATTATATATACTGCACAACAGTTTTTTACGTGATAAAAATATCCAAAAAATATGCTGCACGTAAAAGACAAGTGAGAAATCAGTCGGTAATCGCAATATGAGTGAACGCGGAATAACTCAATCAAATATCTGCATTTTTCGATGTTTCAATTGTTTATGTTTTTCCTGAATTTCTGTGTATCTAACTAAACCATAGACAACCCTCACATGACCGGAGACTCCATAGTTCTCTTTCAATTTCTGCGCACATTGTTCATCCACTCCCGTAAGCAAAAACACAACAATCCGTATCAATCATTACCAAAACATAATTTCTACATTAGATTCCGATGCAGTGTCCTTGACTTCCCAATCCTCATCCCCCCCTCCAATCATCGACACATCCATTCACAAAAATGTGTAAACAGGCTAGTGGGCGCAAACGAACTAATACAGGTAGGGATGCCGAAACCGACATGCCAACGAACAAGGTCATTCCCACGAAGCTCAATGCAAAGATTCTAAATTTAGCACATAGCCATGGGCAACAAATCCCCTCCATGCTTTGTTAGAAACTTCCATATTGTGTTTAAACCTAACGGGAAATTTGCTGATACGACCAGTGAATTTGACACCCCCACAAAATCTCTTATCAAACGAGATCCAGTCATCATCTTAAGATAGAATGACATATATTTGAAGAGTCACTTTACACCTGACCAATGTTTTGACAAACTACAACGTGCCGCCCAAAACATGAATATTAGTCTCGATTTTGCTCTTCTGGTACAAAACAAAACTTTTAAAATCTGTGCAATGAAGTTATACACGCAAAAAAATTGAAACTGCATCTGGAAAGATAAAATTAAACCAAAAAGCCTCCCAGAAAAATATTTCACCCGGAAAACGTGTTTAATGAGTTTATTGTAATAGATTTAAGCTGCACACTACTAAATATAATTAGAGGACTATATTGTAAGACCACAAAATTCACCAGTTTTTTACTGCAACAATAAACTTGGATTTCAAATGCAAAGTTCAAATCCTTCCGTTGTAGACGGGACAATTTATATTTTGACGTTTTCACAATAAACACTACGCTGTCTCTAATACCTTTAAATCTTTCAAAATTCTAAATAAATCTTTATAGCCATAAGTATTGATACATTTCAGTTACCTCATGCACTCGTTAAAATAGTTGATCTGTACACCGTCTTTCAAAACAATATTTGCATATTTGTAGTAACTTGAACTGTAAATTGTTTGTACTCCTACAAAAGATCTATTTTCTTACTACTTGTCACAGATATATTAATTTTTTTCCAATCCTAAAACATCATAATGTATTTTCAAAATTTGCAAATATGCAAATATTGATCAATGAAATATCCCGAGCGTCTTTAAGCTGGTGATAGATTTTCAAAATGTGGCTGAAGAGTTAGTAGGATACAAGATACATTACCCTAATTTTCGTATCAATTGCAAATAATACGCGAACTTCTGTAATACCTTTTTTCTTAATTTTTAGGCTCGCATGGCACTACAATACCAATAAAATTATTTCCCTCTGAATATAATTTTATGAAAGAACACATTTGTAGAAATTTTAAATGTTATTTCAGGATGTTGAGAAATAAAAACCCAAAACCTTTACAATTTTGAGGTGTTTTTCTTACAGTAATTTTGTCCCTAATGACGCCAGATCAGCTGCGCAATGTATTTCATTGAGAGAAATAAATGAGCTATTTCATGTTTTCACGTGGTCATTACAAGAATTTGTTCGTAGTAATCTCATTATTGTCTGTGATGTGTTTAATCAATCTTCGCATATTTACCAACGTTTTTTCGTCTAATAGAAAACGTGTTTAAATATCAAGAGATTGTTAAATGCAATACTTCATTATTCATTGATAGTAATTGGGGTAGGGAGTTTCCTTCCAATTTCGGCCCCGGACTTTTCGCCTTCCCGTTCCTGCATATCACAAAAGCTGCGGGGGACCCTTTGCTTACATCTGCACAATAGAGTAGCGTATCCCTTCTAGGCGCGGTGGTACATAGGAAACCGTTGTAGGCGAACTAAATCATGAATCTTGAACCTTCCCATCAGCCGGTAGCCAGCCGGCAAGCACTGCCCAGCCCTCTGCCCGCCACTCGCCAGCGCCCTGCCGCGCCCTCCTGAATCAGGGCCGCCCCGCCGTCCCATGCCCTGTAGAGGTGGCTGGCGGACCACACCCACAAGGGCGAATCAACACTGCAATCGTTTGAGCTTCGCTTCACCAACATTTCGGATGTGTGTAACCGTACTTTAAAATTCAAAACACATGCAGGGTGTAAAATTAACACTTTCTCCATGGGACACGATTTTACTAGTAAAAGAAAACAGCGTGCCTAGCACAGTATGAATAAATCCTAAGAAAGTTCTTGAGAATGTTTTCTTTACTAATTTACTGTACTTGTTTTCCCTAAATTGAATATTTTAAAGTGTTCTAATCGTGAACAAGTTACATGGGTACGAATTATCTTCTGTTGAGAATAAATTAATTACTTCTTAGGAGGAGACTTCAAACTGTCGAAGGAGAAGAACTTCCCGCCTCAGTCAGAACGCACCATCGACACATAAATTTTTAATCAAAATATCGAACTTTCTGTACGATCATTATGTGTAATCAGCATAGAGTATGAATTAAAAAATTAATAGAAAAGAGCTTGACTTCATTAATACATCATGCACTTACATTCTGGAAAATACTTAAGTTACAAACAATTGCTTTGAATCTGACTTTTTCTTCAATTCAATTTTTAATTTTAATTTTACTGGCTTTTTTACATTATCGTATACTGAGTAATATACGTAGTATAGAGAAAGTTATGTAATGCTGCCCGAAAGAAATGGCGGATTTTCGGCAGAAAAAATATACATTGCCGGACTCTGTTAGAGTGGATAAATGCAGTTGCCAAAATTGAAAAAAAAATCCTCTAACATGTGGTTTAACCAAAATCCCTATTCTGTGGGTCCTTGATACCGAAAAGTCAATTTGACACCAAAACATCTGTCCGTCCGTCCGCCCGCCCGTTCGTCCATTCTTCCGCCCGTGAACACCACTAAACTATGCGTAGATTTTCCAAATTGAAGAAACCCCCGTCGGTCTGGCTCGAGTCGAAGTTGATATTTTGAAAAACATTCTTTAAAATTTGGGGGTACTTTACATGAAGCCCCTGGGACATTTTGGAAATTTTCTCAAAAACGACTCCAAATTTCTTGTAAGAATAGAGTATAATACACTAACAAAGGTGGCATAGGCCCGATTTTCAAGGCATTATAAAGTGGCATAGGAACGATTCAACTAAAATTTCTAAAATTTGAATTTTTTCGCTCTCATCCTTCAACAACATTGAAGATAGAGATTTTTCCTTCAAATGAAATTAGTCCCCCATATTTAGTTCTTTCATTAAGGTGATGTACATTTTTTTCAAAAGTTTAGTAGTTTTCGCGCAGTATTGCGTGCAATATTAAACAAGAAATTTAAAGAAAAAATGTGGAGCCTTTTTGACAATAGTTTGAAAATGTCTGGGGAATTTCATGTAAAGTACCCCCAAATCTCATTACTTTCTCTATACTATGTATACTACTCTGTATATACACGTATGTATACGAGAAAGTAAAAATGAACAAAAACCAGATTTTCTCGAAAACGGCTCCAAAATGTTTTCTTTAAAGTTTTGGCAGGGACAATGACAAAAGTACAGATTATAAGATGACATACGACAATCGTAAATGCCATATTGCTCTACTCTGTTGTTTTGTTTAAAAAATTACAAATATTTGTTTTTTACTTGTTTCTCGCATCGTTAATATTTACATTAGCGGCGATTTGTATTGATTGTTGCATTGATGAGTACATGTGCTTTAAATAATGTGCTATAACATTTCTCGAAGACAGAACAGTTTTCTGTGTTATATTAACTCAAAATTCTGAATATTTAGAAACGTTTAAATGCCATTTTCTAAAAAATTGCTCCAAATTTGTTCTTCAAACTCTTCCAACGAATATTGGCTAATTGCACTGTTTAATATGACGTAAAGTTCATTTTTGTGTATTCTTTTGTTTTTGCAAAAAATACACAAATGGATTCTCTTTTTGAAACACAGCTATTTAAATAAATTTATGTGCAAGATTTGGAAAATATGAGCTTCGCGTAAAATATAGTCAATTTTAAACAATTATTTTCTCAAAAAACGGCTCCTATTTTTTTCTCGAATAGAAGAAAGCATCCTTATGAAAATGGCAAAGGTTCCATTTTCGGTGAACGAACTGTATTTTCGTAGCTTGCAAACCGTAATGTTGCAAACTACAATTTTGATGATACAGATTTTTCTTTAATGAAATCTGCTCAAAAATGTGAAATCTTGAAATAAAGTCATATAAATTTTTTGAAAGTAGAGTACATTTTTCGGATTTTTTTCGTAAAATTGAGGCAATCAAGAAAATTATCCAAAAATGCTCCCAATTTTTTCTTTATTTTTTTCCTCGGATGGATCAAAGACACTGAAAATAGCGCAAGTTTCATTTTCGAACATTGCAAAAGTTTTAAATAATACAAGAAAATATGTGAGGTTTTAGTGTCACTTGTTACATAGCTGGATTTAACATCGTCGCGATGTTCTCTGTGATTTTCTGAACTGTAAGGTATTTTATAATTCGTATTCTTTTGAATTATCTTACCTTGTCTATTCGATTCCAGTAGTTGCTGTGTGGATTGACTGTTAAAACTGTCCTTTCCACTTGTTCCAATAGATATTTCAGAAGCTTTAAGAAAAAGTGGTAGCCGTCTTGTTGAATATTTTGTTTCATTGTTCTTTCTAGGTTCATAAATACAATCTTCATTCTCAAACTTTCTCAATGTTGCTTAATGGCTTCCTGTTTTTAAAAACTAATATTTTATAATGTGAGTGACAACTCGATAAGGGAAAAAACTCTACAAGTGTGAGTAATTGCCAAGTCTCGTCATTTTAATCCTCTAAAACCTCTCTAAGCGAGAAACAGAAACTTCTATAAGAGAAAGTCGTTTTTCTCTCGTGGACCTCCACTACTGCTACTTGTCTGTAGCTCTAGAGACGACAGTCGAGCGTATTTAGTATCTACTATTTATGACCCATTGTTAAATTTAATGAAACTAACAGCTATTTTTGTGTTCATAAATTTCGTGCAACTAAATTGTTTCTGTAACGCAGTCTATTTGAGTGCCTATATATGGGTGTGTACTGAATTATTGTCGAACTTATTATCAGGCTCGGCGGATAATGTAGGTATGGTGGGCAGCTATACTCACATGAAAAATCCCTAGTGTGTAAAATACCCACTTGGGATTTTGGGTGAGAGAAATATTCCATAAAAATCAAATTCCAGAAATGTACGAAGTTTCTTGGTATTGCATAGACTCAAAACGTATATGGGATCGACTATGTCGCAAGATCTGCTAAAACTATTGCGATTTTACATGTATATAGCGACATGATGGACAAACTCGATTCGCAGAATTTGTTAAGCGAGTTTATATCAAAACAGAAAAGCGCAGCGCTGTTTCTATGTTGTAAACGTTAACTGCTGAAGTTAGATAAAATAAATGTGGTAACAACTTAATCATAAACATGACATTTAAAAAAAGTTTTGTACTTTTCCCTTATACATTTTTGCCGAGTAATGGAGGGATGAAGGGGGCTCCTACCCGGGAGGGTGAACTACCCACTCGGGCATAACACCAATCGCTGACCCTGCTTACTGCAGTCTGTAAGTATGAATGATTGATAATGAAGGAAGGTTCGGCAGGTACTCAAAATGTTACAACGAAAAATCAAAGAGTTTTCAAGTCATAAACTTCCAATAGTGAATGCGTTCGAAAGCGGGAAATCGCAAAATGAAATGCAGCGTTTACCAGAATCCACCGTTTATAAAATTATTTTGTAAAATTTGAAAAATATACATATACGATGTGCAGAATTAGAAACGCATAAGAAATGAACGAATTTCTTCAAATAAATATTAGTGTAAGATTTTTAGTTTTCTTTTTGTAAGCATATATGTCAAATTCAAACAAATAATACCTATATATATTACATACATACATATTTATTATTACCTATTTGCTGTATTTTTTAAATCTCCAAGAGAAAAGCCACTCCTATAACTGCATAAGCAAAAAACTGGATTTAGTGAAGCCTCCGTAAGAGAAGAAGATACTTCGGTCCCTTGAACTGTCGCTTATCCAGGTTTGACTGTATTTCATTCGAAGGATTTCTGTTGACGTGAAAGCAAAATATAAAATAATGGTTACGAGCTTCCTAAGATGAACCAGCTCAACCAAGGTAAATTTCTATGGTCCAATATTGGCAACTTGTTCTAAAATAAGGTTCACATTAATGTGAACAACTACTCACTAAAGGCCAATATTAGTGTCATTTTGCGTATTCAGAGGCGAATAAAGAATATTTGCAATATAAGATGCAATCACTTATTACCTCTGAAAACAATGGCTTACATAATATCACAAAAATAATATGATTCTCTATGAAAACACTCTAACTTTAATTCTGATCATTAAAATGACTGCTGATAACATTGACTAAGTATTAATTGTGGATGCTCTAATTTATTTATTTACGTCAAAAAACAGTTAAAAAACTGCGTATGACGTGCTATGGGGAAAAGTGAATTGTGTGCACATTTTCAAAATTCTGTGATCCCTACACTAAGTCATATACTACTTAAATTTTGAATTTTACTGTGCACTTTATACTGTGCACTTTCCAAAACAAATTCTGTTCTAATTAGAGCATCCACAAGAACCAACTTGTACAATACAAATGCTCTTATGTATAGAAAAAAGTATGCTGTCCAATTCAGACGACGGTCCAACTTCTGTTATATTCCCCTTTTTAATTTTCAGTGTTTTCATTTTCATTCTTCAGAACTGCAAAAATGTGTTTTGTTCCAGCAAAATTATATTAAATGTATTTTCCGTTGTGGAAATTTTTGCCGACACAAAAAGTTGTCTATGTTTAGATGCCACCAATAGCACCCTTCACACGCCTTTCATATATATTTATTTCAAGTTCTTTGTAGAGTTTCTACACTGAAGTTGCGTCATTGCTGTTTCATTTCACCGATTCTTTAACCTGAACCCCTTTTCTCAACCTTTTTTAGTCACTTGAAAGAAAAATATATTTTTGAAAAATATTGTCATTACTTTGCGTGCCGTCATTTCTTTCTGCCACAACAGATCGTAACTTTATTAACAAATGTTACATTCCTACTGAATGAAAAACATGGTGTAATATTGCAATCTATTAAGTGGTAGATTTTCTCAGAGGTGAGTTGATCATTCCAGTTTTTTAACAATAGCGTTTCCAATAAATGAATCTTGTAATCTTCAGTAAACATATTCATACAATGAATCGGAGTTATTATGATAAATAAAGCAAACTTTTCACTTATCTTCTATACCGTTTGTAGCAAATACATGGAAAAATACTGAATATGTGCCTTTTGGTGCTAAAGACGTACATGAAGAAAAAATAACTTATCACATACCACAACTCTTTAAAAATCAAGTGTTTATCATGGTAGCCCCACCTGATGGGTCTAATACAATACATTTATGGTGTGTAAGTCATACAGCTTGACATCTCTGTGAATTTTGATTGTAAAACAACGAGCGTGCTATAGTGTTTAGTGTTTCATGTTTAGTGTTTCATGTATAGTGTTTAGTGTTTAGTGTTTCACTTTAGGGTTTAGTGTCTCATTATAGCCCGTTCAGAAGTAACAGTATTTTCATTTCTTTTTAATCTCCTGTTATTCCCAAAGACTGTAACAATTTCTGTTCCTGCTATATGGGCATGAATATTAGAATATATTTCCTAGTATTTGCTATTTTTATGTTAATTTTTATATCAATAGATAACAATTCTTATATTACACATTAGCTCCGATTTTTGCTGTGTCATATTAACCCCGACTGATCCTATTTTAAATATTTTTGTTACAAAATTGAAAGTTGAACTGTTATATAATATAAGGTGTAAGAGTGCCCACTGTTTCATTTATTAAGATTCTAGCATGTGTGGTTGTTAAATAGGAAAATCACAAACTAAATTACCCGTACATAAATAACTATACGTTCTCAGTGGCAACACATTTTTACTGGTAGGTAACGCTTTCTTAATTCTGTTCTTCTGTTACTTTGCGTGTGGGTAATCGCTCGCTGGTTCAAATCGCGTACATGTTTTTGTTGCCTTAGCTGTTACATGGCTTACGAACCTTTGAGTTATTACAAGATCCAATGGAATAAGACGACATACAGTCTGATATGGCCAATTTTAAAGGCCCGAAGGGGCATGCATCCGTCGAAAGCATAACTGTGTGTACACTTAGATGTTGTGCCGAAAAAAGTCGTCTGTATCCATCAATACTGTTGCCAAGATTTGTGTAATTGCACGGGTATGAGTGGCATACCAGACTAACGTTTCCGATCGTGCGTTCTAAAGCATACTATATCTGTTCTGGAATTACGAGTAACAGTGTATGATGTGACACTCGGATGGAGGTGTGCGGATTGTGGGTGAGCAATACTTATCTGAGTGTGTTGTGACGAAAGTGATATTTGCGGAGATGGTCTGACGGTCTGGGACAGTTTTACCTGATTTGGTCTCGGACATTTACAAGTAATTTGACAAGCAAATTATAACAAACCAAAGCACATATTAAAATCATTTTGTTGGCAGCTATAATTGAAATAATTAAGATTTATTTTATATTTATCTTAATTTGTTTCCTTATCCTTCTTTATTTTCTGCAAAATTGATATTCATATCGTCTCCCTCGTTGAGGATTGCATCTCAATCCGATTTTAGTCCACTTGTAAGAGAAAGAACAGAGATGAGCTTTATTTCCAAGATATATAAATTCAAACTTTACATTGTTAGAAAAGTTGAACTTTGTTTTAGGAACGAAATAATGTAATTTCCAGAACATGTACAAGGACTCGTTTTCATCTTCTGAGCAGATGTATATTAACACTTAAGAAATTCGAGAAAATATGAATATTTCAACCGTACCGGAAAGTAAAAATACTGCATATTATAACTTGTGAGAATATCCAACTTATTCTCCTCAACAAAATAGGTGATCTGTAAAGAATCTAAAAACATTGACAAATTGGAACTACCTGAACACGAGCGAAAACTCTGCATATTGTAAATAATTATATTAAACGTGAAAATTATTTCACAGGAAAGTTCAAATTATTGCATAGAAGAATCCTTCCAGCTCCTGAACTGTTAATTACATCATATAGGCCCATTGTTGTGCGAGAGTAACCATTCTAATATTGATAAACTTTCAGATTAAATTGTGCAAAAAATCCAGCCGTTCCTGTAATTTTATCGTGAAATGCTATTTCGTTCTCTTTCCTTCAGTTCCATTTCGGGGTTCAGCACTTTTCCGACCACTCATGATGTGGAGTCGGAGCACTTAATAGAATTAAATCTCCAAAAATGAAATACAAAATTGAAAAAGATTTCATTTTTTAGAATATTCCTGAAGAAAAATAATTCTGGTCCCACCTGCACTCCACTTATCCCCGCTGTCCCCCACCTTCCCCGTCATTTTTCAATATGACCCCACCAGTCCCTCATCTTTTTCCCAATATGTCCTCAACTTGGCCCTTGAAATCTCTTTATTCGATAGATCTCATATGTCCTCTCAAAACTTGTATTCTTTTGGGACACAAAATCTTTCATCTTAGGACGCATCCTTTCCGAGCTATGCGCCATTAAAATGTGTGTGTTAGAAGTCTATTTTTATTTTTCATAATGTATTTTTGAATGTTTTTCGTCTTAAATTTGTTAGATTCATAACTGGGAAGTAATGCCATATCCAGCAGTGGCACACTAATAGAATTTTGTGTCCATGGCTTCTTGAAAATTCTCAAAAATCATCTACCCTTAGCGTATTATGCAGAGAGGATATACAGTCCCTTAACAAGTGTCACCGAATACAAAAATCGAGGATTAACCCTTAAGAATTCCCCATTATGCAGTAAAAGTGTATATTTTATTCAGTTCTACAAATACACGTTATGCAGTTTATATAGCACATGTAGGTGTCCCATGAAGAATTTTTAGTCTCCTGCATTGAATTTATCTCTTTATTTCATTGAACTTCTACATAACTATGGAAAGCATTTTATTCCAGTTAATACTTTACGAATCAGACGATTTCCTTATATTTTTTTTAGTTCTTTGTTTTGAGGAAATTAAAAATCTTCGGTGTAAAGTCACCATATTTTCCATCTCTCCCTCCGTTCACAAGCAAAATCAAGCATTGCAGTGAACCTTCTGTAGAATGGAGATTCGCACATGGGAAGCGCCACCCCCAGCATCTGCCTGGTACATAGCGATGGACAGTGATAATTTCCTTTCATTGCATCGGAACCCACTTTGCTTGAAGAAGATTTCATCACACCAGATGACAGGCCCCCTCAGTTTCTCCCTGGTCTGCTAAACAGACAGTTTGACGTGTGTAGCTGTTTGGAAGATTCACATCAGTTGCGAGACGTGTAACAACGAGAACGTCGCCGCCGGTGCTCTGGACACTAGACATGCCCCTCCGTGATGGGCAGCGCAGCGCCCTCGTCGGCCCTGACACTGGGGCGGAGGGTTACCGCTAACTTAATAAGCGCCCCCCTTATTTTCCTCACTGTAATGTAATGATCTGTATTTCCATACCCAAAATAATTACTTTCTTACCACTATGCATTGGAATACCTACATTTATTGTTCTCGTCATGCAGCATGCAAGAATCGTTCTTTTAAATTTTATGAACATTGGACAATGTGTGTTTCCTATCCATCCTATTGCACGGCGTTATAATATCATCACACTTAACTCCTCTAAAACAGTGTATAAAGTTCCCCAAAATCATCAAAATATTTCTCTTTTTTTGTGGGAGCAATCAATCTATTCCTACCTTTTCTCTAAGTTACAATTTGAAAACTATCGCTGTATCTTAGAAGGCCACTCAAGAAGCTCAAAACTTGTTTCGATTTTAAGTTCAATTAAATTGCATGCCTAATAATGTATGTCGAGTGTAGTATATAGAGTGTAGTGTCTAGCGTATTATGCAACTAGTTTAAAATGAAAAATTAGCTGGTGCTGATAAGAATTAGCGAACAGGTCCCGTGACCCCTCCTTTAGGAATTCTTATGCGTTTAAAAAAGTAAGATTTTAAAAGATTTGCACACACTATATTCTATATAACATAATTATAAATGATTTAGAAACAAAAATTATTTTCGAGATTAATTTAAACTAGAAGCTTTCAGTTGTCTTGATACTTGGCGCTTCACGGTAAATGATGGCAGAACGTGTGATTACGCTGTTGATGCCAATGTCTGCGAAAAGTGATTTGCAAATGCCGATATAACTGCAGAACCTGCCACAAAAGATATTAGAAAATCATTGTTTTCACGAAAATGCTTTTCGAACTGGTTGATAATAATGTAGAAGAATGGGCTTGCGTAGAATATTATTATTTGCGAAGCTGTTCTACTGGGTTTATAACCACATAACACAGCAGATTGGTTAATGAAATTTAATATGAATTCTAGTAGGTTTACTAATGGTATAGTGTGGTGTATTTGGTTGAGAAATATAACATATTGGTATCGTATAATATGTGTCTCTTTGTCCTAATTATTGTCAGTACTCATTAACTCCTTTGTTAATTAGAGTGACAGTTGTTATTTACATAGAATTATTGTATTCATGAAAGAAAACGCGTCACCTCACAATAAAAGAGCCGTAATTTCATTACTTGGGCAAATAATGATTTGTTGTAATGATTTGTGCAATAAAATGTTTTATAAACGTTTTCTTGGCCCGACTTTTTCAATGCAATTATTCTGAGTCATTACCACAAGGAACAAATAATTTTTTTTTAGTTAAAATGTGAGCTATGTTATCAAGAGAGGGATATTTTGACTTTCCAGGTAACCTAAAGAGAAGTACTGATCTATAACAGAATCTTATTTTTCGCATTAATTAAAAATTGTGGAATTTTCGAAAAATTCAGTTTTCAACGAAAATGCAAAAATTCATTGTAAGAGTCCTTTACGATATCCAAGGAAAAATTTAATTAAAATATTTGGATCCATTTTTGATAAAACTTTGAAAAAGTTGTGATTTCATGTAAAGTATCCCCAAAAATCATAATATTTATTTCATACTCGGAAGGCCTTGAGTATGACCCGAGTGATCGTAGAATATCAATTTTGGAGAAAATCATCTGAAAGGTTTAACCGCTAGTGTAGATGACAGACTGACGGACAGAAATTTCTCCGTCAGTTTTTCGGCATCTAGTACCTGCAAAACGGGGATTCCTTCTACACAACGTGATATGGTAATTTACTACATACAGGTACACGATTTATCCTCTGCTTGTATATTAGGCTTCCTTAATACGAGTATTTGTGTCAAAATGTTCCAAACTTTTGCTGCAGCATTACAATACTTCTCCTTTTCTACGTAAATATATAGTATGGCGAGAAAGCAAAAAAATACCTTATCACCAATAATGTTCACCGTTCTTAAGTGCGGCTTTTTACTTTTGTTCACATTTTGCTCATTTAGTGTTTTATTTAACGGTAATAATTTTCAACTTTTCACAAATGACTAAAAATATTTTTAATTGGTTAAATCTTACGAGAGAGTTTCCATCTATTTTCATAATTTGAAAGCAAACATATTACGCTTTGTATTTTTAATATTTCCTTTTAAAAATTAATTTTTTACAATTTTACAAATGTACGAGTATCATGCATTAAATTCTTTCGGAAAATATTCAAATTTATGTTTTTTCAAATAAATTCGAAATGGAGAATTTTGGGCAGAAAATTGTAGTTTAATAGTCGCAAAAAGTGCGTTTTACTACTCTACATCATTTTCTCCAATTGATATGAATCAAGGATGGATTGAAATGAAGCTCCTATTAGAAAGTCTTTAGATCATTTGAACGTTTTTGACGTCATTGATCAAAATATTTTGCTTTCAAAATTACCTTCCTATGGAATTCGCAGTGTTGCCCTAGACTGGATGTTCTCGTCTCTTATCGTAGTGTAGAAAGGGTAGAAAATCCGCGTCAGCCTGAAATAACATTATTTACATATCTTTGCAATTTTTTTGCCAATTGGGGATTGTGTCTCGCACGTTTCAATCTTGGGCTTTATCTTCCTTATTTTATACGTACACGACATGCCCTCGTCAGAAACGGAAACCCGATCTGTTTGCTGATGACTGAATATTCTTTGCAAAACACAATAAGTTTCAATAGAGTTTTGCATTTTAAACTGGTAATCGCATTTGCCAGCGAAATGGCTGATGTTAAGGTATCAAAATATCTGGGGTCTCTCATTTCACTGAAGTTTCAGATGGAATTTATCCATATTCCTTTAGAATTAAACACTACTTTGAACATTATGCTGTGCATTTAGAAATACTTCAATTTCTGATTGCCATGACGCAGTTCGTTATGTGTATTTTGCTGTACTACATTCTCGCCTGAGATATTCCATAACATTTTGAAGAAGCACATCATATAGTACCCAGATTTTGGATCGCAGAAAAATGTACAATTAATAAGCAAATGTCGTCCATCTGATTCGTTATCTTCTCTTCATTGAGCTTGGAATCTTACCAATTCTTTGCCTAATTGTATATGAATCAGTAGTTTTTCTCAATAATGCCTTACTTGAGAATGGGAACATATTTTCATGCTATTGAGATACTAAAAACAATTAATAAATTATAAAAATATAACACACAATGTCGGCTTTCACGGCCGGTTTCTACAATATTTGACGTTTCCGGGTTTGTAGGCCGTAGTCTAACGGAGACTTGTCCAAACGTTTCGCCTGTGGCAGGCATCCTCAGTGGCGTTGCTGGTGGAGGCGAACGCGGTGCTACCAGGTAGAACACCTCGCTGAAATTTTATGCTACCAGAGGATAATTAAAACTCAGTCTAAGGAGCATTAGTCCCCAAGCAAACGAGCGAAGAAAAATAGGGAAGAAGAAATATTCTGAAAGAACATCATATGTCCGAAGTATTTCCGCTAACAACAGCGTGTCATGGACAAATGAAGATAACAGCAGTGGGTGTGGTGAATGATCCTTCCTCTGATGTAGCTTCCAGCAATTCCTTACAGTATTTTAATTGATTTTATTGCAGATTATAGTTAATCTAGAAAACAGTGTGGTAAACTATTTGATAGAGGATCAATTGTCAATCAATGGAATGTAGTACATATAGAATTAAACACTTAATTTAGCTCATTATTTTACGCATTCAGAATTCTTTCAAGTGTACATTCTCGCCTGAGATATGACATAATATTCTGGGGAAGCTCATCCTTTAGTTCCCAGACATTTAGATTGCAAAAGAAAATTATTCGAATAATAAAAAAATGTCATCCACGTGATCCCTGCAAGCCTCTTTTCATTGAGCTTGGAATCTTACCATTGCCTTGCCTATTTACTTACAAATCTGTAGTATTTGTCAAAACGGACTTACTTAACGGTGGGAACATATTTTCATGTAATACTGATATTTATAGTTACAATACACGACGTAGATATCATATTTATGAAGTGTTGGTATCAACAGCTCACTACAAGAAATCCTCATACAATACATGTACGTTACATTACAACGGATTGCCGGATGAAATTAAACAATTAAAATTAGTACACAAATTTAAGTTAAAAGTAAAATATTTTCTTCTGCAAAACTGTTGCTATGTAATTAGAGGCTTTACTTATCGTCAAAAAGAAAAATAATGTTTACTTTAACAAAACGATGATATAGTATAATGAATTAGTTTACATTTGTATTGTATAGTTAAAAAAAGACTTAATATGCCTGTAGCATGTAATGTACTTCAGCTTCCGGGTCAATGATCCGCATCTCGATGGGCTTTTTGTCCAGTTTCCCTGATCAATTGAGCAAATGCTGAGATGGTCCCTTAATTTGCTTTTGGGCGTAAATGTAGCTTCACTATGCGCACGTTTTGTTGAACTTTCCTTTTGTTTGTAGAGGTAGTAGAGCTTAGGATGAGTTTCTGTTTTGTTAGCAATACAGAGAAATCAAATCTGTTCGTTCGTTTACCGCTACAAATAAGATTTCTATAATTCGGAAACGAAAATATCTAGTTTTTGAAACGTTAATCTCTCGCTTTATTTTTTATTATTATTATTATTATTATTATTATTATTATTATTATTATTATTATTATTATTATTATTATTATTGTTATTATTGTTGTTGTTGTTGTTATTATTATTATTTTATTATTATTATTATTATTATTTCATCTTTCAACTAGTAATAGTTGAATCGTTGGGAAGGGATTCTGAAACACAAGGAAGCGTGCGCAGATGATTTTCTCCTCCATACGTCAGTTTTTGACTAAATAAATTTATAAATAAATAGTTTTCATTGTCTGCAAGAATAACAATGCAACATGTAAAATGAAGTAATTTTATTTTTGCAAGTTTCTGGTACTGAATAGCAATTGTTATATTTATGGAATCTGCATTTTTTAGGAAAAAAAAGAATATATGTCCATTTTCTTTTTCTTGTAACTTGTGAAATAGATTGTTTTATGTATTCACAACTGCATTTTATTTTTCACGGGAAGAAAAAGTATTCTTGTGCAATATAAAATTCCATATATCTACTGAGTTAGAAAGGTGAACTGTTTTTTTCTCATTTATCACAAACTTAATTTGTGGACTAATGCTCTTTTTCCGAGAAGACCTCCAATTAATAAATATACTGAACATAAAAAAATATACTTCTCCTTCAGACGTCACATACAGATTTTAAAAAAATCAATAAACATTCCAGATGGTAGGCATCTTTGTGCACTCTTGACACATAAGCAACCAAGATTTCCAAAATGGTCAGTGGCCTGGATCATGTAGATGCATTTTCTGCCTTAATTTTCCTCTGAATTTGGTCATTTACTTGTACACACGTTTTCCTTCACTAATAAAAACAGCCAGTTAATTGCACCATTAATTGAAATAATAATAATAATGTAAAGAACTCATTTTATGGGAATTAATAATTTTGACACGTGACTTGAACAAATGAGGAAAACTTGACGTTTCTTAAAACATCAGTTCTCAATTTCCTCGCATTTTTATATTTTGTCTTAACTTGAATTGAAAACTGTGAGTGCTTCCTTTTCTAGAAGAAATTGTGGAAATAATGATGTTTTGAAATCTTCTCAGTAAACTCTCTGACTTAAAGAAGAAGTAGGAACAATCTGAGACATAAAAACTGTATTTTCGTACGTGGTACATTTATTTTTTATTAATGTTGAAAAGAAGAATAGCGTTTCGTTAATGAATAAACATATATCAAGGTATCTTAATGTTCAACCCCAAATTATCTAAGAATATATTTCTTTAATTAGTTAGTTTATTTAGTTAGACTTAAAACAGAAATCTTCTATTTTGTTTTTCAATTGCACGAAAGGTTAGATGTAATAGTATTTTCATGAAACTTACATTAAATGTCAACGAAGTAACATCTATAGGCAATGCAAACGAAATATTGATACATGAAGAATGAGATATATTTTTGTAATATCTTCCTCCTTCTGTATCATGTTAAGGTTATTTATTTTGTACGCACACTTTTCTCTGGAATACAATATCTCTGGAGGAAATAATATTTATAGTATTCAACCTGTAATGGAGTGAGGTAGTTTAAAAAAAAATAACATACCAGATGATTTTGCTCAAATCCAGCATTACCGTTGTCGCTGCAGCGATTGTGATTGGAAGGTTACTAACTAGTTAGCTCGGTCGAATTCAGCCGGATCTTATGGTAATTCTAACGGTCGTCTGCTCGATCGGTAGTTTTCCGTGGTTTCTCTTATCAATACGGCAAATGCGAGAACAGTACCCTAAAAACGGGTTAAGAACTCTCAAAATGTTTTGTAGCGGAAGATGTATCAACTAATTTTCTTATATTAGGTTTTTAAATAAATTTATTTTATGGCATTGAGTCGTGATGAAGTTTGGAGTACGAAGGCGGCATTGTTGGAAACCATGTGAAGGACGTGGCTTCTCCGGCCAAAATAAATGTTTTTATGTTTAGCAAACAATAACTTAATATTTTTAAAAAATGTGACTAAAGTAATCAAATACAAAGGAAAATCTCTGAAAAAGTACGTTAATTTCTCCTGCAAACAAAATCGAAGTGATTTTACTGTTGTTTAGAAAGGCAAGTTTTTCGTGGGTATCAATCGTTACGGTATCACAGTGATTTGTATTAAACATTTACTTTAAACTTTGTATTAAACATTTATTTGAACACTTCCAAAAATAACTAACAAGAATTGAGAACTTTTGATATGAAATAACATTCCGTCATTTTGCTGCTGTCTTCATTCTCCAGCGGCCTTCGCTCCTTTCAGTTGTTGAAGTATAAGTGAGATGAATGCATACATATTTTTTTGGATTAGTGAGGCCTAGGTGGTATTTTACGCTTTTAGGGTTTTGGAATGTGAATGTTATTTTTTTCAATTACACTTTTTGCCCTTGAAAACGTTTTTCCCGTAAAAGTCACGTAAGATTCCTTCATCCCTTGCAACGTACCCAAAATTCAGTAAAATCTGGTCCACAGGTTGAGATCCATGTTTATCATCCTCCCCTTGCTTTGAGAAACCTTCTTTTACGTGTGTTTATACGACACAGTTTGTAATTTTCCATTGTTTATATCTCGTCTTTTACAAAAATTGGAATGGTAAAGCACAATGGAACTAAAAGAAAGTACCAAGTGCCAGCAGTTTGATAAATAAAGTGAGAAACTAATTGTATCGTTAAATATATTTTTTGTCAACTTTCTTTCGGTTCTTCGCACGGATTCATTGGATTTGTATTATTCTTGCGGGAAGCTTCAGTTACCGTGCGTTTGGCTTTCATCAGACTTTTCGCTCGAAGGCAAAAATCATATTACGTGAATATAAGACATCGCACTAGTATTATTTTAGGGCGTACTAGCCGTAATGAAAATTTCTTAAATCTGCAAACGGTGGAAAATTTGACATCTTCAGCTAAATGATTTCATCCGTGAAACATTTTAAAGGTTTTAAAAGAATTTCTAATAGTAAACACGTTCCAGTCTTAATTTGCGAAAAGCGATTATTCTTGTACCTCACCTTATTGCTCCTATAATTAATAATAATATGTTCAGCTTTTTTGTTGAACAGGACATTTAGAAAGACGGTCGCAATACAACGTTCAAGATGTATAAATATCATGACATCCCCCCTTCCATTCAAAATTATTTGCTTTTTGATAGTTCGTCGCAGTCGAGTGAGTACTAACTGTACTTCCAAACTGCTTTCTGTAATCATTCTTACAACGGGAGTCATTAAAAAATCACAAAACGACTATAAACGTTTTAATATGGATAAAAGCTGCTGATCAGATATCTGTGGACCAAAACCAAAAGTAAGTGGTAATAAAAAGTATATCACTTCCATTATTTTTGTGATGAGATGTGAAGTCCTCTATTGTACCTTACATCAGCTTTTAAAAAAGTTGCCCGCGCCAACAGTGAGATCGTCGAAGTTCGTCAGACGAAATGTGTGTACCTTTGGGGAAAGAATGTCGATAAATGAAAATGAAAATTCGGAAAACAGGTAATTTTTTTCACGCACGCTTATGAAACACACTTTATATGTGGATATCACGGACGCAGCCAGTACCACACCCAAATCCCGATCCCAACTGAAATTACTAATTCCAACAAGACTGTGTATTCCAGGAATCCAGCTAGTCATTAGGCAGCGCGAGTTTATTGCAAGGCGTTATTGATGTTGGGATGAGAAGTATCAGGGCTGGCTGTTGGCGCGCACCGCAAGCACGCAGGAAAACATCCCGTTCGCGGCGAGCGGGGCGGCGGGGGCGGAGGGGGCGTGGCGGGCGGGGGCGCACCGCTTGCTCTTCGTGCAGCGCGCCGCCCTGGGCGCCGGGGCGCTGCGGAGCCCGCGAACGTGGTGGCGCCGCCCGGTAAAACAATATCTGCGCTTGCGCACGGCAAGCGCTCGTCGCCAAAGGGGGGGGGGCCGGGGGGGGGCCCCCGATGCGGCACGGCCAAAGCGCAAGGGGCGCCACGCCCGCACCCTCGCCCGCGCCCTCGCCCGCGCCGACGACCTCGCAAAGGCCCTCCAGGCTGCGCTGGGGAAGACTACGATTTCCTATCGCTTCCTCGCCCCGAGGGGGGCTGCAGCCCTATGCGTGTTAATGGAAAATTGCTGTGTGGCCTCTGTTTGTTTCTCGGGAACGGTGAAACGTGCTAGAACTATAGAGAAAATGGATTTCTGGTACAGCTTTCCCCATGACCCCAGTTGTCGCTTTCAAAACGTTTAATTGAGTGCTTGCACGAGGACTAAGATTGGTGACACATGGAAACACTCCCGATATTTTACAGATGAAAATATCTGAGAAAACATAATAATAATAATAATAATAATAATAATAATAATAATAATAATAATAATAATAATAATAATAACGACGATGATGATGATGATGATGTTGATGAATCTATTTCTCTTTCATTTTGCTCTACGCCTTGTGTTCCTTCCGCGAAAATGGTTTGGTTTCCTAAGTAAATTTTTTTATTCCTTTTGTAACTGAAAGCCAAATAGTTCACTTAATGTAATTTCATTCACATACTTTACTTATTTGACTAACTCTAACTATTGTTTACTGGTAAGAAGAAGATAACACAATGAGAGGTATATTGCAGAAACGTGAGCGTGCTGCCAAAGTGGATATTTATTGTACGCAATTTAGGAATGACCTCACGTCCTAGATAAGTTTTTGGAACTTTGCATTTCATCGCGTCAAAAAGCACTCTAGTAAATCAATAAAATGAAGTTATGATGCGAGAGTCTTCAAAGTAAGTACATATCACATTGCAGAGTCCTATGTATTTCTTTCAGTAAATTTATAAATTGCATTATGTGAATCATGCAATTGCATTAATGATTCGTGTTCTTATTCTTTTTAATTTCCAGTTCGTATGATTACACTGAAGAGAGAGTCATGGTCGTTTTACGAAGAGTTGTAGTAAAATATACCTTTCCCAATGAAGGATTTAAAATATAATTTAATCGACTTGCTTTGGACATTCATTTCACGATTCCGTTTTTAATTTCTCACCCTTACGAAGGTACGTATACTTTGTAAGAAGAGAAAGTTGTAATCATGAGCCGAAAACCGCTAATTTCCTGCAGAAAAATTATTGCCCAACTCTGGAAACGAAAAAGGGGATAAATCCTATTGCTAAATATAAAAGTTTTCTAACACATGCCGCAGCTGGAATCCATGTTTTTAGGTCATTGATACCGAAAAAGCGATTGACGGCAAAACGCCTGTCTGTCCGTCCATCTGTGATCAACGCTAGCGCCTAAACCGTTCAGCCGATTTGCTTCAAAACGGATATTCCCCAATCGACTAAAATGTACTTTGGGATTTGGGATTTTCAAACGGTTATTTTGATTTTTGAGGGTACTTTACAAGAGGACTCAAAAACATTTTCAAATTTTTCTCAAAAAATGGCACAACTTTTTCGATCAAACTTTGTCCTCGAATAGCACAAAGGGCGCTTAAGTGAATGGCGAAGGTCTCATATTCGTTGAAAACCCAGATTTTTTGAATGTAGCAAAAGTGCAATTTTTTAGGGCGCTTCCTGCAACTATAATATTGAAGATAAAGATTTTTTTCCTTAATGAAACCTGTTCCTCTAAGACGGGTGTTTAAATAAGTGCCAGTTCAATTATTCAAAAATATGAGTAGTTTTGTGCAAAATATAGACAAGTTAAAAACAAATTTTAGCATTTTTTCTCAAAAACCGCCCCAAATTTTTTACTTTTTTTCACGGATAGAAAAACAAATGCTTAAATGAATGACGTGGGTCTCATTTTCGTTCACTTCTCTGAATTTTGGAATATTGCAAATTTAGAAATAAGCTAGAAAGAATGTGCTGTTGTAGCACCACTAGATATACAAGTTCTAGCGTTCTCTAAGTAGTTCAATTTTTAAGGAATTGTGTCTTTTTAAAGTTTCTGCAGATGTCTTTTTCCAATGCACTGGAAATCGGTTCATTCGTAGCGTTCTTACCATCCTTAGCATACTTAACAAACCGCCTTGTGATCAAGTACCGTTGTAGTGTTCGAAAGTGCTAACGCCAAAAGAACACTTACCGAGAGACGTAGCCTACTTTTCCCGTTATATGTGATTCTGTTCTTACGCGCTGGAGAGCCTTGTTCTAAGCTCTTGTGTCTAGTCTCTGAAGAAATCAGCAAGGATTATTTTCCCTAAAAACAAAATTATATTCTTTATGAAGCAGCTCCTAATTTTTCCATCTCCACTCTATTCCGAATTACCTCTTTTCGTTCGCAATAAAATGTTTTTCACTTCTGACGCCATTAACCCAGTCGATAAGTCACGATCTGATTTAGAAATACTTGCAACATGGTTTACTAAATGGAGAATAACCCTCGATGCTGCAAAAACACAAGCTTCCTTCTCCACTCTACTTCGACTATCTCTTTCAAATCCAATCATCTAAATGATACACACATACATCGGCAATCTCTCACACAACCTGTCCAGTGTTTTGGTATATGAATTGACCATGGCTTAACATGTAAATACCGTATAAATCAGGCAGGACAAAAGGCTGAAGGAAAAGTCATAGGTCATTACCATGTTTTACACTACAAAATTCTACACTACAATTGACAATTTCATTACTATTATAAAATTATTATTCGCGTAGCCCTCGTCTATGCTTCCTTTATTTTGCCCATGGCTTTTTTAACTAACGTCGAAATTCTCTAAACGTTCCAAAATAAGGTTCTTAGAAAAATTACTGATTTGTTCTCAATTCCCAATTTCAGAAAGATCTTGCAATCAAAGCAAAGTACTTTCCCACAACACCTAAATACAACGTTCTTCCAAATTATTTCGCTAAGTTTCAAACCATATGCAAACATTTAGGAATGAAATCCATAAATACACAGCATCAAAAAGAAATTCTTACGGGAAGCAGTAACCCAACAACAATAATTTACTAAAACCCACATTTCATCTCCCCAACGACAACCAATTAAATACAAAGAAATATGTTAACTATATATCTAAAGGCATAAGCATGATCTGAATTACTGGTTACCTGCATTTAAAATATTATTTGAAATATTTTTTTACTTCAACACGCACACGTAAAGCCTTTGGGTTGAGCGGTTTGAATAAAAAACTATTTTATCAGGTAAAAACTTTTAAAACAGTACTCTGATATTGATGGTACAAGAGTACTCTGGTATATCAGCCCCATTTTATCTTGAGCTGTTTTCAATGCTTCTTTAGTAATTGCAAATAAATTATTAATGAACGGTTTCATCTCTTTACTTATGTGAGAAAATGTGTTGTCTAGGACGAGACCATGTCGAAGAAATTGTAGAAAATGTCCTCCAGAATAATCTTTTAAAAAAACTAATCAGGAGGGAATATTACGTCGGAGGAAATTTCATGGATAGCGAGAATGTCTCATACCAATAAACATTATTCCTCGACTGGAGTATATTCTCATGAGCACAATACACGTATAGAGTTACTACTAAACACTACTTCTATTAATTTTAAAATAGTATGTGATTGGAATTTTTTTCTTTGCTAATTTGCACTTCTCGCAAGTAATTCAACACTATTTCATTTCTTCCCAAATTAAATACAGGTACTCTTAATTGGTGTCATCCCATTACAAACTCAATTTGCTTCGTTTCATAAATGCAATATCTTGTTAATTTGTTTTGCGGAGAAAGCGTCTATTACAACTCAAGTTTGAGAATGTAATGATCCGAAATTTATGTTAGTCATTGTGATCTTGTTCTTTTTCACATACGCGGATCAAGGCTATGTTATATTCTTGTATCTGTATCATTTGATACACGCTCGCGTCCTGCTTTCCCTTCAATTACAAAATTTGCAAAGATTCGATTGTCAGTTCTGCAGGTTCATGTTAAACTTTAGAAGTAATTCAGAACACATATCCAGAAATACGTGCCTACTTTTTCCAAACACATATTTTCGTCTTCAGGGTTTACTCAATATAACAAACACTGCTGTATTAAAAACCTATGTTATATTGACTAACCCCTGCTATAAGGGAAATATATTTTTCGAGACGTCGGCCAACCTGTCGATGTGTTTTTAATTATTTCAATGGGGCAGGAGCTCGTAGCATGGCCTAATGTCTATCGCACTTGGCTTCCAATGCTGAGGATTTGATTCTCAAACAATACTTGTGGAAGGTTGACCTAGCGACTTCCCAACAGATATTCTTGGGGCTCCCCGCTTCTCCTGCATCTCATTTCACATCTCCACCAGCATTTACCTCACGATCGCTATCATCTACTTATTAGATCAAACTCAATTTCCTCAATGTCCTCAGAGGTTGAAGAACCTGTAAGTCTACGATAAAATTAAACAAAAGAATTACTTTTCTATTTTGACGAATACCTGTGAACATACTGCATTACGTGTGTTAATGTTCGTGAAGCATACAACTTCGATTTTGTTGCTGAAAATAGTGTATTAAAAATTTTAAATATTTATTAAAACTCAATAGAATTCGAAGATTGTGCATTGAAGTACCGACTGAATAATTCTTTCTGTTCTCTAACGCCCATCTGGACCGTTTCGCCCCGTGCGCCCACGCAGAGGGCGCCGCCCCGATCGGCTCGCGCGAATAGGCCGAGGGCGTGAAGCCGGCGACAAGCCAATCACCGGGCTGTGAGTGGCATCTCGCGCAGTGCCTGCCGTACCTGCTGCTGAAGTCTCCGCCGGAAGAAGCGAAGGGCCGGTCGGCCGTCCGACGGTGACGCGCGTCGTTCCCAGCGCCCAACGCGTGGCGGCGGCGGCGGCGGCGGCGGCGGCGGCGGCGGCGGCGGCGGCGGCGGGGCGGCAGGGGCGGGGGCGGCGGCGGCGTCGTTTGCGGTGCGGCGACGCTCCGCCTCCCGCGCGTCGACAGCCGCCGCTGCCGCCGCGACGCCGTGGCGCCATGGGTATTCCAGAACTCGCGACCACCTGCGCCCCAAAAACAACATCGTGCCGCGGAAATCATGCTCGTTGTCATCATCGGCGGCGTTGCTGTATTCATAATCGATAGCCTCGTATCGGAAGACGGACATTCTAGCTTCGTTTCAATCTCTTGAATAATAATTAATCAGTAGGGAGTGCTCACACGCTGGTCAGCCAGCGTCTAACGCGGATATGAAATGCCTAGCAGATGCAAAGAGGCGATGCTAGGAGAGTTTGCAAAATTTCTAATATTAATATAAATAATTAGATAGTATCATAGCTAATTACAAACTGTACAATGTACCATATTTGCTTTACATTCATTTAACTTAATATTTAGTCTGCACATCAAAAACCAAGAACAATTAAAAAAATCTCATTGAAAAGCAGAGGCCACTCGTGTCCGAAAAGTTTACATAGTCTTAGTTTTCATCGCCATATCTACGCATCTTTATGTTTGTAAACGTTTGGTGAACAATATTTTTTCAAGAAACCAATGACCTGAATTTACTTCATTATAACAGTTGAATAAATGACCATTGGTGTACATTGCATCATTTAAAAATCACTTTCTCTTCCTGTACTGGGAAATATAGTAGTATTAAATGATCGTTCATAGCATGTCATTTCTTAAATCACGTAACGTCAGAAAATGCTCAATTGTTACTTTTATAACATTAATAGGAACATTGGGTTGTTATGGATGCAAGCAGAATATGTTCCTCTATAGGAGATATATCGGGTAAGATATCGTACCTCTCCACAATATATGGAATTTTATATTCTTTATTATAATTTGACAAGTACCTTATTATTATTATAGAAGGTTGTTGAAAAAGAAAACAGCGACTCGGCAATAAGTTTTTGGATAATAAATTGAGTAATTATATTTTTGTTTACACTTTTGTTAATATATTGGGCATGAAACATCACGGATAGTTCGGAAAGTAAAATTAAAGAGTACGCTTCATGAAACGTAAACGATAATGGCAAGTATTATTATTCAGCTAATGAAGCTCTTTATTTGAAGCAGGTTTTGCAAAGTTGGGAATAAGAAACAAGTTGTTCAATCTGTTTAATATTCCTCTTACTATAATTTAGACTTGTTAAAAGACTCGCACAAGTATAAACTGTTGTGATTTTTATTACCGTTTCGCTCTAGAGAGTTCGTTATTGTCGTTATGCTTCCAGTTAAAGTTCTTTTTGTTTCCAATAATAAATGACGAGCAGTGTGAAGGCTCCATTTTCCTTTTCCCATCGACATCATGAAAGGTTTACGGCAAATCTCTTCTTTCAAATCTAAAAATAAGATAGAAAAGAACTCGTGATTTCCTTATTTTTATATATTTCACTGGACGATGCATATTGTGCTACGTACGGAGATTGTGACCAGCGATACACTTGAGTAGATATCGCGATCGCAGGAGGCCCTAGAAACTCATAGAACACAAAAGTGGGATATACGAAAAACATTGTAGACACAATTCTAAAAACTTATCATGATTGCATAAATTGCTGCCAAATAGCCGGCCATTTAATAAAATTTGCAATTGGTTTTATGTATTTATCCTCAAAAACGTTTTTAAAAATGTGTGTGACGTACCACGAAGAGAAGTGTATTCTGTGCAAGTTTTCTTAAATTCTGAGATATTAACGCTAACTCACAAGTTGAATAATGAATACAGATAGCAACGAGCGTTTGTAGCAAGAATAGATAAGAAAATATTTGTTCTCGTGTAATAAAAACTGTTTGCAAAGGCAAATCAGCTATAGATTTTACCTATTATCTCTCATTGTGCCCTTTGTGACGAAATCGACTTACTGTCGCCAGAACGCGGAGAACGATAAATCTAATAACTATATGTCCCTCTGAACTCTAAGAAAACGTGCGCAGATAGTGAAGTTACATTTATCTCCAGAAGCAAAGGAAGGGGCCATACCAGAATTTGCTCAATGGACCAGGGAAATTGGACAAAATGTTAATCGAAATTGGGATCATTGACCCAAAGATTTGAGACCAAAAGTGAATTCGCTAGTCATTACTTTGTTATTACTGTTTTGTGATGGTTCTAAATTTAGGTTTAGTCCGAGGTTAAATTTTCAGAATACTGTACAGATTGTCTCAAAGGTGTCAGAGATTCATTTAAATATAACTGAAAGAAAATGCATGAAAAAAGTATATCATAGGGGAGAATGATTGTGGTAGTACACATGTCACTCCTAGTTGTGCATTTGGTGTCGCTTCTTACGTAGCAGCCAGCACTCAAAGATTAAGTAAAACATACTAGAAAGCAGTTGCCACTAACTTCCTTGTTCACTGCACATCGTTTCAGTAATGAGTATTTCACGAGTATTTTATGTGTATCAACTGGAATTTTAAGTTTATGATATCTCGATCATCTGTGATACAATTTGAAGAGTTTGCACTCAAAACTTAAAACTTATAATGTAGTGAGTGAAATGTACTGATATTTAAATGGCTAATTTAAAACCCCAAGAAAGATTAGCTGATAGTGATAATTTATTCGAGTTTAGATGCAGTCGTTCGTCGGTTGTTTTTTTAATATTTATATTTTTCACTCGGATTAACCTGTTTTGTCTTTTTTTTATTATTTTCATAAAACACATCGAAATTCTGTTATTTGATTTAAAATGCTTCTCGTATGTATTCTGTATTATGCCAGGAATTTTTACTAATATTTTCATAATTGTTTATTCCAGTTTGTCATTATTTGCATTCATTAGTTATATACATACTATCAATACTCATTTCAAAACTGCATTATTTTCAGGTGTCTTTATATAATTATTTCGTGGCTGACCGAGAACGTGAAGTAAAATATATTATTTATGGTTTATACAATTAATTTTTTCTCAAGACTATCGAACTTTTTAAAGTATTTATGATTCCAATTCGTACTGATGATTTCTTAAAAATATATTAGGAAATTATGCACAAAAATATTGTATGATATTTATAAAAAAAAAGTTCCAACCCGTTGCGAGAGCTTATTACACCTCAATTTTTCCCACACCTCAAATTCTCTAATCTTCCGCAGAGCGCTGTATACTTACCGTCCAGCTACTTGCAGAAACTTCCAATGGGGTTCCTCCTGAAACCAGTTACAACTTCCAACGAACATAATCTTTTGTGTAGCCGTTCAGAAAGGGTGGGGTGGAAGAGGGGCGGAACCGCTGGCCGCCGAGGAAACTCTTTGGATTGGCCGTCGGACTTCTAAGGTCCCTTTGCAGATGACCACACCTTGCACGTCAAGTTCTGTGAGTAGTGGACGCTTTCTGCGCCCTACCAGAAGGCTTTCCACGTTCTGAACATCCCCTTACAGCTCAAGAAAACGAAGCACCCTTCTGTGAGGTGAAGCCGTAACACCGGCAACTGAATCCAATGCCGACGCATTGGCCGAGAACGCTCGTATAAAGACATGTGCGTCTTTCCACGCCCAAAGATACTTTCAGACTTGCGCGGACGTCCACTCCACCTTACAAGCACGTATTGAATTCATGCATCCACATATTAATTTATATTTTTTGTCTTTCTCTTGCTACTCCCTTCAAAATGCTTTCTGATTTTCCAGTGCTAGTCTTCCGAATGATTACTCAAAGCAATTCGCATATGCTTACTTATTGTATGAAAAACTTACATGTGTCTATTGACATGCAGTAAAATTTAAAACTATTATTTTTGAAAATATGTCTAAAATATTGCATAAATAGTCAGGTTTCAAAAATACTCCCTAGGAGAATATTTTTCCAGCTTTAATCTTGTGTACATTTGTTGGTGTCATGTTACAGAAACGCATTATGATCTATAAAGTAATGTTATTTCCATTGTGTTTGGTGTCGGTAAATCTTTATTAAAAAATATAGAATACATAAACCAAATTAATAAAAAGTAAATTTTTGTCATGGCTTGAGAAGTTAGAAAAATTGCGAATTCACCAACGCTAATATTTTTCCTATATTGGTTGACTGTATTATTTTATGGAATGCATTATTTAATACATAGAAAATTAATAAAAATAAATATTTCCTGAAATACGAAATTAATTTAAAGCCCTTCTGAATTACTCACACGAATTTAAGTAATCAAAAGGTAATTGTGATTAAATATAATATGAAACTTATTTGACAAAATATCTCTTATTAAAGCGACATTTACCAAAAAGAGTAAGCAATATAATTAACTTTAATTATTCTCGGCATTTTTCCACTGGCGTCAAGTGCGTGCCAACAAATGCAAATCCGCTAGGTCTTTGCACTCGGAGGATTTCAAACAAGGCCAGGCGGACTGAGGCAGACCGGGCCTCAAACATGATGGCATAGAATTTGCAGTTAAGTTGAGACCTAGAACCAATTCTACTTCATTATTTACTAATTAATTTAGTAATTACTTCATTCTACCTCAATATTTTGGTTCAGAAACATATTTACATTAAGAAAAAATATTTATCTTCAAAAAAAATCTTGTAGCAAGACGCCGAAAACATTTTCAACTTTTGCAATTTTCGAACATTGAGAGAGGTTAACGAAAAAGCGACCTGCGCAAGCGTATTTTGCTCCATCAGTGGAAAAAATGTAATCAAATCATCTGGAGCCATTTTTGAAAACAAATTGGAAATTGTGTCTAAGCTTCATGTAGAGTAGCCTAAAAAATCAAAATATCCATTTCAAATTTGTAGGGTTTGAGTCTCATTCGACCAGATCGATCAAGGAATGTCAATTTCGGAGAAAATCGTCTCAACTGTTCAGGCGCTCTGAATGACTACAAACAGATGGACAGAGCAACAGACAGAAAGTCAACCAGTATTTCGTTATCAAAAACCCTCAAAACATGGATTGTGTTTACACAACGTGTTAGAGGAAGCAATTTAGTACATGGGACAACAAATGGTCATTGTTTGGTATCAGGGCCTCACAATACGACTTTTTCGTTTGACAAATCGTCATTTTTGTTGCAGCATCACAGTACTGCCTCTACACTACGTCAGTAATATGCGAGAAAGTAAAAACAACATAGCACACGAGAAGATGATGGCTGAGATGTGCAATCCTAGCTGAAATAGCACAGCATGAATTTACACAATCTTATCTCCAAAATATGGGAAAAGTATTTAATCCCTAGAAATGTGCTCTTATCCAATCGCCCCATTAAGAGAGAACGTATTGACTAAAAAAATCAAGGAATTATACTTCTACCAATCACATATAACATACTTACCAAAGTGTTACTATATATAGAATAAAATTGCATATCAAATGGGTGAAAAGAGGGAGTGTATTTGAAAAGCAAGATACGTTATAGAATAGAATCTGAAAATCATATACAGAATACCGAGTACTAATATTGTCCATTTGAATTTAGATACATTTTCAGAAAGGAGTGGAAGACTTCTACCGAATGCAAAGTATCAGTATCTTTTAGTTTTTTGCACACTAATGCAATTAATTTTATACTTGAATAGAATGTATCATCTCTAATAAAATAACCATTTCAAAACGGTAACTCGAAATGTTTCCTTCTTGATCTGGAAAATTTTTAAGTTTTCCGATTCAAAACGGCAATTTGAAATGTTTGCTTTTTACTTCTATATTTTTAATTTCTAAGCGGAACTAATCGGACTTCTGCAAACATTCCGCTCTTTCTAAATGTGCTTCAAAAGTGAAAATGGCTTCACAGGAACCCAACGCCTGGCAGCAAAGCCCTGAACTATGTGTAACAATACAATCATCTTGATATTGTGTGTGAATTTACATTCTAATGTTGCAAAGCGTTTGTTTAATTTCCTTTATAATTTAATAATCGCTTATTTTATCCTGTATGATTATTTATTTTTTAAGCCTTCATTAAATTTTACATAATGATCACCCATGCTGTGGAGTGCGGGTACCCATAAGAACTAATTTCCGAAAATATAAGATTAAAAAAGGGATAATTTTGTAGATGGTCTTAAACATTATGGGTCTCCGTTTACGAATACGCAATCCCGGTTTTAAGGGCTTGGAACGCATCGCTTCCCACTTGTGCACAACCGTAGATTGTGTCGCTGGTTGCATGTTACATTTGCGCCGGTTTTTACTTTCTCTCATTAGTAGGCACGTATAAAACAGAAAGTATTGTAATGCTGGGGCTGAAATCGCAATTTTTTGAAAGAAAACTCGAATTGTGGGGCTCTGTAATCTAAAAATAGATATATCTTGTTCCTATACGTAGGAAATTTCTTTAAAACGTTTTGTAGTCAGAATTCACATTTTGTGGGTCCTTAATATCGCAACAAAGGTTCAGCCTGGCAAATCGTGCGTGTGTCCGTGTGCCTGTCTGTCTGTCATTGTGATCAACGCTAGAGCGTCACCTGTTAAGATGATTTTTTCTCACAAATTGATGTTCCCCGATCGCTTTCAAAACACCAAAGCCTTGTGAGTTTGAAGCGGGTATTTTGATTTTTAAAGCTTCTGTGCATGAATCCTCAATATTTTCAAAATATTCTCCAAAATTGCTCCCAATTTATATTACATTTTTTGCCCGAATATCCTAAAAGTTGCTTTAAAATGGCACATAGCTCATTTTCGTTGAAATCACTGAATTTCCGAAAATTACAAACACAAAATTAACAATGAAAACCCAGAATAACGAAGAGATTTTTTTCTTAATAAATTCTGATCTTTAAATTAGATCTTGGATTAATTTAAATAAAAATCTCTGAACTTTTTACTTTCTCGCTACCGCTTGCGCAATAGAGAGCAAATTATGTAATGCCACGCGAAAAAAAATGCGAATTTTCCGCAGAAAAACTCTTATTGCAGGACCCTGGTGATGAAAGTGGATAAATTCAGTTGTTAAATTAAGAAAAAATCCAAGACGTAATGTAGTCAGAATCCATGTTTTGTGGGTCCTTGATTCCGAACAATCGAATAACTGCAAAACGTTTATCCTTCCGTCCGCTCGTCCGTCTGTCTTTCTGTGAACAACTCTAGCGGCTTAATATTTTATATTTTAATTTTGAGGGGTACTTTACATGAATCCTCTAGGACATTTTCCAAATTTTAAAAAAAATGGCTCTATGATTTTTTTATTTTTTGTGGGATGGTGTAAAGGACGTTTAAAAGGATGGTCCAGTCCTCATGCTCATTGAAAACCCTGATTTTTCGAAAATTCCAATAGTTCAAAATATTTTCGGCGTCTTCCTATAAATAAAATATTAAAGATATGTTTCCCTTAATGAAACCTGTTCTTTTAATATAGATTTTGAAATAACGTCGTGTACAATTTTTGGGAAATTTGAGTCCTTTTCGCGTAATTTTGTGCGAAAGTATGGGTGAGGAAGTACGTGCTGTTTTAGCATCACTGGTTTATATTGCGTGTGCGAAGGTTCAACATTAGACAAAAACTATTGTGAAGTTTTGATATCGAAATGTGGATACATTTTGATCCTAAACGTAGTAAATTACTTCCCCTAACACGGTGTGTGTGTATATATATAGAAGCCACTTTTTGTTAGCCTTCATACCCAAAAAATTGGTTGACAGCAAATCATGTCAGTCCGTCCGTCCGTCTGGCCGCACGTCTCGCAAAAAGCTCCAAATATTTTATTACACTTTTTTCCCATAAACCCAAGGATGCTTTTAAAAAATTGTCGCAGGTTTCATTTTCGTTAAAAACTCTGAATATTCAAAAGTAAAATTCCAAATAACTTGAGAAATTAGGTGATGTTGTAGCACTATTTGTTTTATATTGCATCTATTATTTTAAACGTCAAATTAAATCAACTTTTCTTCTAATTTTTACTTTTATTTCAAATTGATACTAGCATCATGTTAGAAAATTGTCATTTTACCTCCTTTGATAGTTCAACAAAGCAAAGAATCAAATTGGATGAAAGTAACATCAGTTCCAAGTGTTTAATATTGTAATAATTTTATTCGCTATAAACTATTGTTCTTATGTTGTACTTACGACATAAATTTCAAATTCTAATGATGTAAACTCTATTTTCAGAACAATATTAAAGCTTAAAATTCTAATATTTCGTATCTTTGAATTTTGAATTGTTGCCTTTTAAGATTAGTCCGTCGCTATGTGCTATTTAAGGAAAAATACTTTAGATAGGATGCAGGTGTAAGAAATCCCAACGGCAAAAACCGGGAGCGGTAGCTCAGTGCATCAACTGATGTCACTGCAGCGCCTCTGACCGGGAGGTCCTAGGTTCGAGTCCTGACGGCGGCAGGATTTTCGACACTAGCTTTTCAGCTAGGTCGAATTCAGTCGCTGTCTGGAGGAGAATTCTAGCGACCGGCTGCTCTGATCGGTAGGTTTCCGTGGTTTCTCCGATCAACACCAGGCGAATGCCGGAGCAGTACCTTACCAAACGGGCCACGGACCGCGCGCGATCTGTCCTTCCCATTCCTTGTCCTATCCTCTCTCATTACACACTCACTTACACTAACATGCACTACACTACCACATATTCCGGGAGACCGGTCGAGAGCTTAGAGCTTGTCCCGGCTGGGGCGGTGCCCCGCTGATGGAGGAGTCGTGGTTAGGGGGAAACCCCACTAGCCGACGGTAGGTCGGTGCCGGATCTTGCCGTACACAGGGGGAAGATCACCGCCATCTCCCGAGGAAAAAACATGCACTACACTAACGGGACTAATGACCAGAGCTGTTGACGCGCCCGGAAACATGAATCAATCAATCAACCAACGGCAAAACCTTAGGAATGTGTTCTTCAATCAGAAAAGGGACAGAAAATCATTTACAATACGATCCGGGATTGCTTAATTACGGGTTCGGGATTGCTTAATTAGTGTTACGCTAACTTTTATTCGCGTGAGTCATTCGAACGTTTGTAATGTTAGTATGTCTTGATCAATGGACTAAAATGTATGGCTGATTACAATTGTTAAATGAATGTTGAAACAAATGATGTTCAACGTTTCAGCACCCAGAAGCTAGGAAGTCAATTTTGACTCAAAACTAACGGAAACTGTTTTTAATTTACTTGTATATACTAGCTTATTTATATATTTCTCGCCAAAAACTAAGAACATCATATGTTAAGTTGATTTAGAAGAAACAGCAACGAGGACAATCTCAGTATTTCCTCACTAAATGAAGGGAAACTAAACAAAACATCCGCTTGAGAAGGTCATTGGCTTAGAAGCTGTTTACAAGTTTTGATACAGGTATATTCAGTTGTTAAGAATTGTGCAATACAAAACTAACGCATCAGTATCTATATAACAAAATATTTCCCTTTTGGTACTCAATATAACCCCTGCGTGTGTACATAACGTTATTCAATAGAAAATATTTATATGGCGTTTGAATTTGAATATTTATTTAGTCGTGTAATATCTTGTGGTAATTTTTTGAAGAGCAATGTGAAGGCATTTTTATTTATTTTACGTCAAAAAAACAGTTAAAACTGCGTATGACGTGCTATGGGGAAATGTGAATTCTGTGCACGTTTTCAAAATTCTGTGACCCATTCCTTAGCCATATACTAATAAAACTTTGAATACAGAAAAAAATGAGGATTTTTAGCCCGGATTGTTAACAAAAGTATTCGATCCGATGTAATAAAATCTATTTTCAAGAGTAAATCAGCAATAAATGTGGTGGTCTTTTATCCCTCATCATATCCTTCGTCAAGGAATAAGACTGCCTGCCGCGACAACATGGAGAACAATAATTTGAATAACTATATTTCCTACTGAATTCTAGAACACGTGCACAGATAATGAAGTTACATTTATGTCCAGAAGCAAAACAAGGGGCCATCTCAGCATTTGCTCAAAGAATCAGGGAAACTGGACGAAAAACCTGATCATGTTTACTAGGTACAAATATATTACATGATTTTATAGTATACAATTTATATCACAACATGACCAATCCAAAAGAAATGTTGAGATAAAACAGGCAAGTTACATACAACTACATTTTTATTACAGATGCGCATCATTAATGATATCACTAGAAAACGGAATTTATAGTAAAAATTGTGAAATACAAGTACTACATAGACAAACATTTTTCGAGATAGTGCACAGTGCAAACGACTGTCCGGTTCTCACGTGAGTTTTGCAGCCCTTTGCAGAGGGCCGGAGTCTCACAAGGAAGATGCGCGGTGCGGGGTAAGGGCGATGGGCAATAGTAATTCTTTGAAATATGTCTTTGAGTTACCGATGACTGGTAGTACATGCGATTAAGCTCTTAGTTGAAGCTTTGTTGAGAAAACATCAGATTTGAGATCAGAAGTGTGCAAATGTTAGACGCAAAATAACAACATACTAAATACATCAGAACTCAACTGTGTTCCCTTCGAAGCACCTTTGGCATCGGCAAGATATCCGGTAAAAAAGGCAACTCTGGCGCGATAACTGGTCATGAACGACCTTCACTTTTCTTCTTCTGAGATTAAAAATAGATATAGGTTATTTTCAAGCAAAGTGTGCCTAAGTAAGTGTATGACTTGCACAACCATTGATTTAACTTTAAACAATGTTTGTTCATTTAATGTTTACATTTAGAAGTAATCATTTTTATGTGCAAAGTTTGGAAAATAGGGAAGAAATACTTGAGGTACGGTGGGGTGATTTAGGTGCAAGGAAAGTTAATGAAGTGCTTCTAATTGGGTTACATAACATGTTAGAAATAAAAAATGAAAGCTTCCAATGAGCTTTGCCCGTAGGTGCAGCACCTAAACATCCGGTCCTTTCTTATATGCATGTCAAACGGCAATAGGTAAAAATAGTACACATGTAGGTAATAATATGAAAATTAGAATTAATTGGCCAAATTTTAAATCTTATCATGTCTGCCACCAATAATGAACTCAATGCGAATGTTTAATAAATCTATCATTCTGGATAATATTCGACACAATTATCTAGAACATTATCGCACACCTCAAGAGGGAACATTGACAAGACGGTGAATAATGCTGTCAGCGATTCCTAATTTTGCACTCCAGGAAGAAGGTAAATAATAATTAGCTCAAAAATACTTGGAAAGATACAGAAATTCCCGGGGGAAGAGGACTCACCATCTGTTATTAAGTAGCTGAATACAGTAAACAGTATATACTTGTATAAAAAATGAAATTAAAAAAAAAGAGATCATTCAAATGTAAATATGATGATGATGATGATAATAATAATAATAATAATATGATGATGATGATGACGAAGATGATGATGAAGATGATGATGATGATGATGATGAAGATGATGATGAAGGAATGACTAAACATATTTTAGCCAAGATCCAGTGAAAGTGAAGTTTTGTTGGTTTACTTGGAAGAAAAATTGACAAGTCTCTTCCCTTAACGTACTATCGAAAGAATTTCCAAAGAACATATTACTAAGTTTTCATTCACACCCAATTATTTATCAAGTTTATACTGTTAAATTAGTATTTTACTAGCGTCTAAGAGAAATCTGGAGAATATTTTCTTCAGTTTGAATTCTGGTTAGTACCAACAAGTGTGTACCGTCTATTCCTACCTATTTCCTAGTACAATATAATATTAGATAAGAATATATATTAGATAAGAATAGATAAGAATATAATATTAGATACCGAATAATATTAGATAAGAATATTGAAAATCCTTCTTACAAGTATCTTAAGCATGCTTGGTTCACTGATTTTTTCTCATTTTCTGAAACTAAAAGATAAAATATTCTCACGATGGCCTGGGGGTAATAGAACCGTTGAATATATTTTACAAAGTACTACATAATATATTTGGTTTTACGGAATCTTAGTGTATCATCTGCAGCACAATTGCATATGTCAATGTTCCTTTCCGCTTTCCATTTTCATGGATCCTCCTCAATGGATCCAAAATGCAGACGTTTGCGGTACAACGGGCAACCGGGCAGCGGACATGATACCGCTGCGTTGCGTAAGCCGGGGCGAGAAGACGCACACCCAATGCGGAGCTGTAAGCCAGCGAAGTGTCAATCGATTGCCTTCGAAATTCACTGCACCGATTTTGAGGCGAGCGAGGCCGATGGCCCGCAGAGCGCCTCGGCCTGTGCGGGTCATTTTCCGCGGCGAGGGGCAGAAGTGTCCCCCACCTCGCGCCACGCCCCCGCCCCCGCCAAGGCTCGTTCTTGCACGCGAAATGCCAGTGAATGAGTCCCCGTTCGCACATACCTCAGACTTGTGGGTCTAGAGTAAAGTGCGTGACTATAGAGGCACAGGTGTGGTCGGCATATGTTTTATCCTTGGCGGATTACTGTTTGTTTGACGAATGGTTCCAGGGCACCTAACGCTGGTCCCAATTGCGAGAAATGTTCATAGGGTACAGTTTGAAGCTTGAATGTCTATGATATCAAAATTTCCTTACTACAAGTCAAGGAATATGAAGTATGTTATATAAACTCGAAATTCCTATAGGAGTTATTCTGATTTTGAAATGATATAATAATGAGCAGGAAAATAAAGGAACTTAGAGCTGAACTTCCTCAATAGAGAGAATGCAAAGAATGGACTCGAAGGTTGTCTATATTAAGAAGATAATATTATTAGGAAAGCTTTTTTTTTTTTCAATGTAATCATGCTTAAAGTCTAATACAATGCATTTTTAAATTTATTTGTGGGCTGTTTGAAAATTCTTCACGTGCATTTAGTTACATAATTTACAATTCTATATGTATTTCTAAACTACTACAAACACAGTTGTTTCTTAAATTTCCGTAGACATAGATATTAAAGTTAACATCGATTTTACTTTGCTTCCATTTCTAGGATTTTTTTATACTGCTATCGAAAATGAAAGACATTCCTTTTTCGGAGAAGGTCATTTTCCCTGTTCATATTGGCTTTGCGTATTATCTGAATCGCCATTATTGGCTACATTAGAAGAAAGAATTCGTTGTCAATCAGTTCCACTAACGAGGACGAATGTTGTGGCAGAGGAAAGCTTGTCACTTCCAGAGACGGCAGTGAAATGGCAAGTTGTCAGATGCAGGTATAATGTGTAGTAATCTAAATACAAATCAATTTGGAAGTCTGATTGCAATACTGAGTGATACTTTATTCTCAAACACGAGGTTATTACTAGCTGCATCTGACGATTGTTCTGGACATTATTTTTTTAACCATTGAAACACGCGTTTAATATTTATACACAATGAAACGACGGTAATAAATTCTTCATCGATTCAAGTGACGCAGAATACTTTGTCTTCTGCCACTGTGGAGATTGTGGGGGGAAATTGGTGAATGTCTTAAGTAAAATTTTTCACTTCGGCTCTGATTATTGATGTATTTATTATGTTATGTTAAGAAATATTAAGTAATACTTTCTGACCAACATTTTCTCCGTCTTGTAAAGCTTCCTATCTTTCATATCTCCTCATCGTGATTTTGCAAATATATTTCCAAAAATTTCTCGTATGCTTACTGTATTCAAAAAACATCTTGTGGGTCTTTGATACCAGTTTTTTTTTCAAAACGTTTGTCTGTCGGTCCATTGGTCCGGCCGACCGGCCATCCCTCAGTGATGAATCTGTGAGGTGTCTAAACAGTAGTAAACAGGTTTTCTTCCAAAATTCATATTCGCCCATTGATCTGATTGTGGCCGCTTCTCTTCAATTTGAAACGAATCGTTTTTTGAAGTATTTTGCATGAAGCTTCTAGCACATGTTCAAAGTTTTCTGAAAAATAGTTACAATTCTTTTCTCTTTTATTGCTCAGCACAGTACGCTTAAAAATAGCACAGGTTTCGGTCAAACTTTTGAATTTTTGTGTGTTTCCCCCTTTCGACGTTCTTCCACAAACTAGTACGTACAAATATTTTTTCAACGCTCTCGCATGAAAACTAGTTCTTACTTTCATTCTGTACGCTTATGCGTACCGCAAATCACAGTTTGCCGTACACGTAGAGCATAGACGCCATAACCGTATAAAATAATTTAATACTGTAAAGTTAGCAAAATAAGGGGCAACTTGAATGGAACAAAATAAGGGGCAATCAACCATCTCGCATATTGAAAACGATCACACGTTTATATACTTGTAAGTTTTCATGAAATATTCTTCCTAAAATATAATTTACTCAACTCATACAAAAGTGCATTTGACGTAATCATATCAAAATGCCGAATTTGACTCCTTCGTCACCACGTCCATTAATATTTCATTCGCACGGTAAAGAGCTACTTCCGAAAATTACTATTTCTGAGAAAAGTCTATTCTTGAAAATTAATGTTCTGAATATGGGTATTGTTTTCGCGTTATTTTACGAGGTATCGTCAAAATTTTAAAAAAAATGCGTATTAAGGCCGTCCCTTTTGCCCCCGCCCCCAAATTATCTTTATTTAAAATTTATGTTCCCCTCGTGTTAGGTTGCTACTAAGACCATCCGTATACTTACCTCCAAATATATTTTCGTAACTTACTTGATTGGAAGTAATTTCATCAATAAATATTTCAAATCTGGCAACCAAACACAAATATATACAATAACAACATTTCAATTAAAAAATCAAACTGAAGCGTTGCTAAATAAACTAATTATTCTTTTAATTATTTACAAGAAAACATATTACCGCTTACCTTCAGCCTGGATGATCTGTTCATCATTTACTGAAAATCTTTTCACTCAATTCTGGAGTCTTTTTACATTATACTTAAAACTAATATTACGTGGCATTCATTCAAAAATTACGTAGCATTTTACATTCCTTTGACTTTTTTTCGTCTTTTGCCAATTGCAAGAAGAAAGCTACCTCAGTATGTAGATTTCTTTCCTTAAAGATGTTGTTTCATCAATGGACCAAAATGAAGAACCCATTGGGATATTTTTAGATCTTTCAAAAGATTTTGACGTTATTAACAATAACATCTTGCTCTCAAAATTACCTTCTTATGGAATTCGTGGTATTGCCCTAGATTGGATAACCTCGTACCTTAAACATCGATCTCAAGGAGTAGAAATACCGTACTGGCACGAAAGCATATTATTTACTTATCTTTCCTATCCTCTTTCTGTTGTACGTAAACGATATGCCCTAATCTATTAAAAATGGAAGAACAGTTCTGTTTGCCGATGACACGAATGTTCTTTGCAAAAAAGAAACAATAAATAGTACAGTTTCAGAAGTTTCAATTTTTTTAATAACAAATTAATAGTTAACGAAGAAAAAACGATTACCGATTTGAAATGCATTTTTGCATTTCAAATCGGTAATCGAATGCTCCATTGAAAATAAACAATATGCCATTAGCTGATGTTAAGGTAACAAAATTTCTAGGTCTTCAATCAAACCTCAAATGGAATGTACATATAACAGAATTAAACACTAAATTAAGCTCATTATGTTATGCATTCAGAATTCTTTCCAATTCTGTCAGTCTTCATGCAGCTCGTTGCGTGTAATTTGCAAATGTACATTCCCGCCTGAGATATGGCATAATTTTCTGGGGAAGCTTATCCTTTAGTGCCCAGGCATTTAGATTGCAAAACAAAATTATCTGAATAATGAAAAAATCCCATCCACGTGATCCGTGCAAGCCTCTTTCCATTGAGCTTGGAATCTTACCATTGCCTTGCCTATTTATTTATGAGTCTGTAGTATTTGTCAAAACTGACTTACTTAACGGTGGGAACTTATTTTCTTGTGACACTGATATTTATAGTTACAACACTCGACGTAGAAATCATGTTCATCAAGTGTCAGTATCAACAGCTCACTTCATGAAATCCACATACAATACATCTACGTTACTTTATAACGCATTGCCAGATGAAATTAAACAATTAAAATTAGTATTCATGTTTTCTTCCGGGCTGATGGGCCGTAGTCCAATTGGCTTTGAATTCCCAAACGTTTCGCCCACTACTGCGGTGGGCATCTTCAGTGGCGATGTCTCGGGCGAAGTGTCCGGGACGGCGGCTGACTGGCGACTGTGCGACTGGCGGCCAACAGTAGTGTTACTGTCCTCTGTCTACATGTTAATAATAGATCAAATTTTTACTATATCTTAAAGTTCATTGATAAGTAATTATTGTAACACCAAGCCTCATGTCTAATTCAAGTCCAACATTAGTTCGTAGCTGTCGGATAATTTATCCTTCACTCTGATCCCAATAGATTGTTCTTCTAGGATCGTAATGATGATGCCATTAATCTTAATTACTATATTTACCACTTGTATTTTCCATACTATCTCATAAGTCCTCTCAGACTTAGCAACAAGATATTGAAAAATGTTAAAAAATTCGTTCTATATGTTGTTCCCCTCAGTGATGCTATACAATTCATAGTAAACCGATATTTTCTAAAACTACTTCGGTAGGGTAAAATAACTTCATTCTTCTCGAGATACCAAGTTGATTGTATTATTTTCTGCATAAATTTCAAATAACATCATGTTAAGACAGAGAGATCTACAAATCATTATTGAATATTTATTTTTCCTGACTTAATGTTTAACAATCGCTTCTACCACTTTCCCAGGAACCACATTACGTATTATGTTATTAATTACCAATATTTTTATACAGACTGCATTGTAACTTAAGGTTACATAGTAAATTTACAGTAAAAACAACACAATGTTTTGACAATTAAATGTTGTCTTCTTCCCCTTGTAAACCTAAAATTACGATAAAAAACTAAGACTACAATTCTAATGATTTTATGACATGGTATATAAATATTTTAGATCAGTATTCGCAGACGTTAACGATCAATAAGCGCATTTCTTGTTCAAATTATGTATACTAGCAGAACGCGTGCGAATATTTCGGTTTGTTTGTAATTGTAAGTGAAAATAGCTTCATACTTGCTGCTTACTTTGAACGAACTGCCCCTCAACTATGCGTTGCAGCATCATACCTGTGATGTGCATGAGTAAACATTTTAATATTGCTGAGCGTTTGCATTCAGTTTCGCAGAAAATAAAATAGTCACTTAAATTTGGAACATTTTTTCTGTCTCTATTCTTCTAATTTAATTTTACACATATTTCGAGTTAACATAGCATGAACCGTAACATGGTGACCGTAACTTGAGTCCACGGAGCTTCTTGGACACAAATGAAAAAAGAAATATTCAAATGAATTCGGAGACTACAAGTCAGAGACGTGACTCAAGATTTCTCTAAAAGATAAGGAAGTCTAGGTATTGCCTACGCCGTAGCTTCTTCTCCGATTCCCGCTTCGTTGTATATGCGGTATCATGTGTCTTGTGGTAAACGCGACGTGTTTTTTGTGGCCTGCTAACTTCCATTCGCATATCTTTGAGTACTGCCGTTCCACGTAAGATAAGGTAATGTTACATTTCATCTTTATTCCTTAAGATAATAACAATATAATTTCAGCTAAAAGAAAAAATGAAAAACGTGAAATGAAGATGAAATGAATAGTGCGCAAAGGACCTAAATGAGTTAACTTGGACCTAGCATGGAAGTGGGTCAAAATAACCCCCAGCCCCATGATCCCTACTAATGATCATACGATTGCTCCTTTTCGCACTCAGTCACGATCTCAGGAGCACCCACTCTAAATCATATGAGAGAGAGAGAGAGAGAGAGAGAGAGAGAGAGAGAGAGAGAGAGAGAGAGAGAGAGAGAGAGAGAGAGAAGATGATGGTACCTTAAATAATTGCATGCAAAGACATTTTGCTCTGGTGTCATGGCATAACCGATTGTTCCCAGATGAAGTAAAATACATAAACGAAAATGGCGCTCTTGTTGTCTATTTGCTATCAACCAAAAAGACTTGGAAATGGCCTGCATAAAACACAATAAAAATTATAAAATTAGTACACATTAGATTATTAGCAAAATTACTATTGTGAAGTCTAACATTCAAAACAAATATCTAAAAATTCGTACATTTTGAGTTCAAGTAACCCCAAGTTACAGTTCTCCTCGTATATGATCACACATTCTATGGAACAGATATCCGTCCAAAAATGTAATAACATATTCATAAGTCTCATTTAGTAGAATACTGCTTATGAAACATAACATGAGTCCGATCTCTTCCTATTTGCCCCCCACATGCTTCTACCTGCCCCCTCCACAAAATCTCGTGTATCTACATCAAAAGAAAAACGTTCTCGCAAATTTTGTGTTCTCTAGATACACGAAAAATTAGCTTTAAAGATCTAGAACATATAACCTGAGTTATGCATTATTAACATATGACTTCTTCTGACTTTCCAGGATTAGGCATGTTTGCCAGTTCTGGCTCCACCATTTTGTCCTCGGTTGATCAGCGTTTCTTTTTCCGGAAAGTCTGTAATGCAGGATTCTTCCAGGCGCCTGGTTCTTATTAGGAATTGTTCTGCCGACATACTCATTACATGTTACTTCTGTCCTCTCTTGTAATCTGATTCATTTCCTGTCTTTGGTTGCACTCCTAATTCTGTCCGTGGATATTTACTTCTGGTTCCCAAGCCGCCGTTACGCCATAATTTTTTAAAATTGTATTTATAATTAAAAATTTTATTATCATGCAGAGTTTTTCCCTGAGGATGTGTTCGAAAGCCAGTTCGTAATCAATGAAAGCTTGGTATGTCTCTAAATTAAATTCTATACGTTTTTGTATTATCTATTTCAAGCTAAAATTGTCGTCAATGCGTTATCGTTCTTTGCAAAACCTAGCTTGTTTCTTCAGGAGTATGTTTTCTGAGATAATTCGAAGCCTTTCGTTGTTAATTATGCTGTATATTTTACAAGTAACACTTAACAGACAGATACCTTGATTTTTTGTTTACCTTTCTTTTTTCAACATATAGAGAAAACTTTTGAGGTCCTCTATTTGTTTGGGATCTCATAATTAAACCAACACAGATTGAATAAATAAATGAAGCAAGCGTAAATGTAGGAAGATATCTCCATGTTTTAACAGTTCCGAGATAATATTATCTAATCCAAATGATTCTATTTTTTGTTGTCTTCAACGCATATTGAAGATATATCATTTCAGTATGGTCCGCTTCAAGAAAATCTGTTTTCTCGTGGATATCTTGTGAGTTTGGGTAGGGTTGTACCATACATTTTTGTATTGTCTGGCACACACTTTTCCCGATATTATATTGAACTGTGCTACATCTTTTTCTGCTCTACTTAGGTGTTTCATCATTTTATAGGGACATTCTTACTAGCCATGTGCCTCAGCTTCTACTTAAGGAATTATCCCATGATGCCATATGTACTTGTATTACTCATTTTTGCTGTATTTCTGAATACATTACATTTTTTAACTTCATCTATTTTCTTTCGCAGATATTCTTTACATGCTTGTGTTTTTCCTCAATAACTAGTTTTATCTCTTCACATCAAATTCTCTTCACTTCAAACTCTCTTCGCTTTCTGTTTAATTTCTTCATCGCCACTGTTGCATATTTAGTGTATGGCGTTTTTATTTGGTCCATTCTTTATTTGTATCGTTACTTGTAATATTTTGTAGTAACATCTGTTAGACTCTCTTCGCTTTCTGTTTAATTTCTTCATCGCCACTGTTGCATATTTAGTGTATGCTTTTTATTTGGTCCATTCTTTTTAAGAATCTTATCAACTTCTTTCTTGGACATGTTATAAAATTTAGATCTTTGTTTTTTCCATTTTGACCACAGCTGGCATTTACCTAGGTCTGCATTATCTAATGCAGTTTATATTCTATTATCCGCATTAACATTGAAAAATCTGATGCAGTACCCTGTTCCCTATCTCGAATTTCTCTTCAGTCATAACTTCAATTTTGATCTTCTTAAATCTTTGTTAAAGAACTGGAGCAAAATTTCTCCAGACAGCAGTAGCATCATTCAAAAGTGTTGTGTCGTTGGTTTCTTGTAAATCGTAAAAGAAAGTCAGCCATCCTTAGCGTATGTATAGAGAGAGGACTTTTAGAAGATATTGAATGCCACCTGAATGGTATCTTTCAATTTATAGACGATGTGGAGGCGTTATTTTAATAGTGGTACAACTCCATTGACACTTGTTTCGAGATACTGAGCTCTATAATTAAATGATTATAAAAAAATCGGGGATGGAGCTAGGCAAAATAATTGTGTGTTTTCCTCTGATAAGATATTTACTTGTTAGTCTGAAGGTGATATGAATAAGCATATTGTATGCTTCGCGGAATATTGGGTGTGTAAAAGAGTTATACCACTATAAAAATGTAGCTGGTGGGCGAAATCGGTAGATGGCGTTATAATAAATAGGCGTTATAATAACTATAGAGGCACATTCAGTTTTCTTCATCTTCTTGAAATCGTTCGCATATCATGTTTCTTCTCATGAACCTTCTTTTGCTATGGTTGTAGAAGCGGGATATTTAAGTTTCTGAAAATCTTCGTTCTTCCTTATCCTCTGGTGGTTTGTGAGTACTGAAGTTACTGTGTAGAAAAGTCTTGATTTAAGGTTTACTTGTACATAATTATAAAGACTTCTGTTTGACAAATCTAATCCAACTAATTTTTAGTCAGTTACAGACACCATTTTGTTCATTTTCTTTTTTCTTGTTACAGACTTTTGAAGATCTTTTAACTAACAGACCGTTAAGTTTAATTTATGTGTTAAATAAAAAATGTGCTATGTAATTATATTATTTTTGTTGTTACTATTACCAATTTGGATCAAGCTCTTTATCATCGCATCATTACAGACACATACGTATCTCGAAAACTACGTACGTACCACTGAAGTTGTACTACTATCAAAATAAATAGATTGCAATCTCCTGTGATTCACTTTTATTGTAATGCCTTATGTCGTCCACAGAAAGAACGTGCAGTTCTCTCACTTTCAGAATAAATGTATAACACTTGTGCAGACCTGAAAATGGAGTTAACTCAATTTCTCAAAAAAGAGGAGTTGTATCACTATCTATCCTTCCATGTCATGTACTACCTCATTGATGATGGTTGGAATAAAGATCGTCTCTACCTGCGTTATCCTCATCAATATCGGGCATAACATGCTTACTTACTTCTTTGTAATACAATTTGTTCCATAACTTACATCACAAGAGTAGACCCCAAAACTCTTGGCAATTAATATTGAATTATTGATACTATTCGCATATAGAAAAGTAATTAACTTAATGTTAGTTGTTCTCTTTTTTATATTTATTGCATATATTTGTTTCCAGGTTGTCTACTCGTTTTCCAAGGTAATGAAGAAATAAAACATCTCGTGCAATTACTTTTTGCTTCTTTAATTATTAATCCAGTTCCATCGCTTTCACTCCGACATTTTTTAAGATATTGCACCTTTTGAATACGTTATCAAAATGTTTGAATTTTCGAACGGTATCTTCATATATATTTGTCCACTAGGGTAGGTTTTTCTTCCCAATTTTGTCAGGCTTCGAAATCCAGGCTTTGGAATACTGAGAACATTGGCATTATCAGCTAGGTCTATATTATCTTTTCAACAGATCACGTTCTCTAATAGAGCTATAAAAGTGATTATAAATCTAGAAATCGATGACAAAAACATTTATGGTATATAAACGAAGAGTTACAGTAGCACATAACGCATATAGATATTTAGATATCGTATGTAGATATGAGGATTAAGACCATAGAAAACACGCCTTGTGCTCCCTCATATTACAAAACTTTAAATATTCGGAACACTTGATATTTACAAGCAAAATAAGAAACGTAGAAAAAATTGTACCTACGAAGAACATCGAAAAGTTTAACAAAAAATTACTTAATTTAATATCGTATAGGCTTCGATTTTACTATTGCTTCCAGTCTGCAGATGGATTTCACTAACATACTCAAAGTTACGGGTCCAATTAAATTCCATTCTCTTAGTCGAGTACCTTCATAGCCTTCTTTATTATAAAAACTTGGTTTTGTATTTTTTCCTCAAAAATTGACTTTAGATGCTCTGTACAATTAATATCATGGAATTTAGGAGGTGTATGAATGTGTATTTTGGGTTTTGAAGAGCAGACACATTAGATTACTTAAAGATTTACGTTTCAGTTCATTCTCCAGTTGAAACACAAAGTTCTAGAGAGGAGTGTTTCAACAGATGCAGATTTTAATCTGGTCTCTTATTTTTTGTATAGATAAATATTCACTATTTCTATGTGCTTTGAAAAAATTAGCTGCCGTCGCCGTGATTGAAAAAAATTAGTTTCTAATGCGCGGTTACTAATTGCGACTAATCACTAGTAAGTGACTAATAAACAAAACAAAACCCACAGATTTATATAATTTATATATAAAATTCTGTTCAGTCAAATTGTCCAATGTAACCAGTAACAAGCATCAGTCATTCACGGCCTCACTGGGGCTCGCATCATTGAGGGTTATCCATGGCGTTCGCGAAAACAGCGCATCCATTATTCGCCAAAATCATTAATTTTTTCAGTAACTTCTAACGAGCAATGATTGCTAAGTTTTTCACTTATATAAATAGCGAATACCTCTCAATTGCAAAAAATAAGGAAAGATTTCGAACTGAAACTGTTGAAAGGTCCCTTGTGAGGCTCGTTTCCAGCGCAAATTTTCCTTTAAGATATTAATATACACCTTGTCTTAGTCCTTTTAGATATTAATATACATCACGCCATCGATTTTATGCAGAGATTCGGCATTTCAGGGTTTAACACACACCCAGACCAATAAGGCACTGCCAGCATCTCTCACTGTAAGCACATGATTTCGAGGTGCACGTCTGCATTAATGTTGTTCCATACCCTGCGTGTCCCATCAGAGCCAAAAAAGGTCACTTTTGCTTTCGTCTGAATCATATATGAATTCCAAAAGTCTGATACATTATTTTGGTAATCTTTTTAAAAACCTAATCGCCTTATGCAATTTGCTTTACGCGCCCGACACTTTACCGGGCATGATAACCTTTTCTCTCTATAAATATTGCGCCATCTAGTAGCTGATACTTCAACATCCCGATTTTTTATATTCCTCAAGGAATTTCACAATTACTTTCAAGGTCCTTCTTTATTTATTGAATCATAAATCGGTTATCTGCTTTCACTCTTCATATTCGGAGACCATTTCTTTCTGTTTTATTGAAACAAAACCTTTCAGTTATTGAATGTTTTGTAATTGAGGTCTATTTACAACTTCAGATATCTTTTGTAAAGATTTGCACTTATTGTGCAATTTTATAATTACTTTTCTTGTTCCGTTATGTAATTTTTATGCGATTTCAACTTTATGCGATTTCAATTTTATGCGATTTCTCCCTCTCATCGATGTGCTGGCAATTTTCTACCGAGTATGGGCCATGATATGTTTTTATTAGTACTATGCCGAGTTTATTAACCATGGAATGTTGGGTAATCCATTATTAGGTACTTCATTTTGCTATTTTTCTTCGACTGAACAATACTGTTCTGCGCGTAGTCTTTTTTTTTTAGTATTAAATTTTTCTTTTGGGTTTTATTTCATAAACTATATTTTAAATTTAATATTCATTTTATTTTACGTGTAATAAATTTATTGCATCTTGTATTTAGTACTAACAGACATTTTTTATCGTTGTAAGTATATACGATCATTTTTTGCACTTAGTGTATGTTAATTTCATCTTCTACAATATTCTGATACATCAGCCATGTTAAATTATAAAGAGATTGAATGACTTTAGGTTCTGATGAACATTCAAAACTTAAAAAAATTGGGTAATAATCATCCTTGTCATTCTTCCAATTCATTCCTGGCCAGATATTTAATAGTATTTGGCGCGCATGAGCTAAGAACGATGATATTTTTGCCTCCTATTACCAAGGTGAAATGAGTAGGTATTGCTTTAATTCATTAAAAAGATTTTCTTTGTACGTAAATTCATCGACTGTTTCCTCTCGAATCATTATTGCCGGTGCCGCAAATTAAATTATGACTATTAAAATCGTCCAAAATAGGAAGTCGGTAAACGTGCTGAATAAAGTATGTTACGTGTATATAAATTACACAGATAAAAACACTTAGTTTTCAGGAGTAACATCATAACTTTCAAGTTACTTGTTCTCTAAACCAATCAGTTCACTATCGACTCTTGTACATAAATGGCAATTCCCCCACTGGCATTTACCCAAAATCTATTTATACAGTAGCACTTCTAACCGTACTTCTTATGAAAATAGGTTTTGAAGTTCGTTCCTTGAACAGAAATTGTCTAAACCTTACGTAAAATTAAAATCTAGTGCCCAGGCCATTCAATTCCATTTGACAATTTTAATCTTCATTGTGGCAGTCTTCATTCTCTAAACGTCATAAAAGTTCAAATATCAAGGCTTGCTTCAGCTTTTACATTATTTGCTTAGAAGGTTATTTGGTTCTTCTACGATCTAGTAATGACAAGAGTTCACTAGGTAACGCAAATTTTTCTCGTTTTTTTCTTGTATTGTTTTGGGAATATTGAGAATCCGTTTTTGGAGCCATAAGTGTTTTCTCAAAATCCATTCAGTTAATTATATGTAATTAATTCGAAGCAGCAGATACTTTACCATTACTTTAACCATTATATTGACTGTTTTATTTCTTCTTATTCTTCATCATTTTCTTCCTCCTGTGTGGATTGTCTTGGAAAGATTATACTTATTTACATTTGCACTACTCGAAGGAGATATATTTGCTACAGAAATATACAGTAAAGCTCTTTTAATTGGTTTCATTTTACCCAGAGATGGAAAATTCTCGATGTCATTTACTTCGTGCTCGTTCACGGTGTGAATTGAATGTTTCATTATTACAGCATTACATAAAATGAGATTGTTTTTACACGTTTTTGCGTGTCCTTCCTCTTCACATTGAAAACACTTGATATTGCCAGCACACAGATGAATTCAATTTCTTTTTTCATTTAAATTCAAAAGCAGTGTTAGATATTTTACTTATAGATTAAATAATTTTCTAAAATAGCTTCTAAAATTGTTTATACTATGGATTTATTTCTCCTTTACAAAGCCGGCTCGAAGAAATGAAACTGAAATGCTTCTGAAAACATTTAACTTAATATCTTATACCATAACTAAATTAGGAATGTTTGGTTACACATTAAAGGAACTATAGTACGTCTCTAGTGATATGATCTCATACTCTGAATACCTGCACATTTTACTTTCTCTCCCTTACTTTGCAAGAAGAGAAAGAATTGTAATCATGTGCCGAAAAAACAACGAATTTTCGACAGAAATATTCTTGTTGCCGGAACCTGGTTCGTGAATAAATTTTGTTCCTATATATACAAAATTAGAATATTAAAAATTTAGATAACAAAATTAGAATACAGAACTTCCTCTAAAACGTTATATAGTTAGAATTCATGTTATGTGAATACTTGATACCAAAAACTCGATTGACGGTGAAAAGTCTATCTCTCCCTTCACCTGGGGTCAATGCTAGCGACAAAACCGTCAGGCGGATTTTCTCCAAAATTGATATTCCTCGATCAATTTATTGGAAGTCGAAACACACTTTGAAGAACTGAAAGGAGAGAAAATATTATTCGCTACACTCGTATCTTCAAGAACAGTTAAAAATTCTGAAGAATATACAGTCACTTCCAACCACTGTTCTCTCAAACGTAGCGCGTGCAGCGCATATTTACTCCACTGCAACCGGGAGGGACTGTAGTTTCATAATAATGCAGGCAATTGATTTCAGACTTATTTTCGTCATTCGTTTAAAATATTTCGCAAACTCTGAAAATCAAATCCATCACTGTGCGGAAAATATGTATATGCCTACCCTTTATTTTAATCAGGGCAGTAAATAATGAATTTATGTTCACTTTTTATCAAATAGTTTACGTTTCATTGCAAGGGACTGAGTTTTGCATTATTTAAAATCAAGCAAAAAAAGTATTTTCCTTAATATAATATGATACTTGTTATACAGTATGGTTCAAGTTCCCTTCACATGACTAATGATCCGTTGCAGGCATTAAGATGCAAATTTTGCTAAGACCAACGTACGCGATGGGATCATAAGATCTATAATATTATCCTGTAGCCTTTACAATAGAGAGAAGTGGTAAGGAAAATGGATATTTCTATAGATATTTTGCGCTGACTGTAGCACACCTTATGTAAACGCTCTTGATGTTAATTTTAATCATGGAATAGTCTTCATATTTGTCGATTTTACTTTGTGGCAGCAAGTGAAAATTAAATTTTGTAATTGTAATGGCATACAAGATTAGGACAGAATATCTGTGAATTCTTACACTATCCTTAGATCTATTTTAGTATAAAACCAATGATAAATTGTCAAAGTAATATGAAGTTAAAAATGTGACAACATAATAAATTAATAGAATCAAAAACCAAATTAAATTTATATTTGTAATTACGTATGGGTTCAAGTAACGTGTAAAATTTCTTTCCGATTATCTCAATTTATTGATCGATAAGTAAATCTTCAAGTAGATTAATAACACAAATTTAATCTTCTTTCTCGCAGAGTTTCTATTAAAGACTTACTTTGTTATGTATCAGGCCTAACATGCTTGTAAATATGTATATTATATGGTGAATGTAAAATGCAATACAATTAGTTACAGCTACATTTAAAACAGGAAAATGATTTCGATGTCTCTCTAAAGCTCTTTGCAATGTCGACAGCAAAGAGCAGACTTATCTGCGTGTCGGGAAACAGTTATATAAACGTGGAACATGATTTAAGATGGCGTCAACCAGTCCTCTCTACATTTTTCTTTACAGTTTCTTTGCAAATATTAACAACATATCTATCATTGAATTCGTGTCTTTGAGAACTTAAAAATGCTGGTGGAGAAATACATCCATCCATTTAAGTATATTTTGTTGTGTCAATACCTCCAAAATTAAAAACATTTTTTACTAAGAACAAAACACGTCATTTCCCCATCATCTACAATAACTTGGCACTAGTCACACCCTGATACCTCAAACCGTTGCTCTGATATTTGCTGTGACCAACTTAGGTGGTCCAACTGGATAGCAAACGTTATATTTCACAAAACCAAACCACTCCCACTCCAATTAACACTTGTTTTCACTTTATTTCATACATCATTAAATGTCTAGTTCATCTGAATGTTTGAATGAAATTACCTTTAATTTTTATGATTTTCATACATTTTACAAACAGATGGACCACCTATATTCGCCACAGCAAATATCTTCAAAGCTATTAGATCTATCGGAATGTGGTACACATTAAATTGTTGTAGATGAGGGGAATTTTTTTTTGTTTTCTTGTGCGTAACATTTTCAATTTTGGAGATTTTGACAGAACTTGGATTTTTTAAATGGAGGTATATATATTTTACTACCATTTTAAAGAACTTGAATAGTCAGATACGTTACGAGCATTGATAATATTTGGAAAGAAACAATAAAACAAATGCATTCTACATTTCCTCAGAAGCCTCTTTTTCCAAGTCTTTCCGCAACGATTTTCTGGAAGGCGACGAATATGTGGCTTTCACTGATGTCTGTTGCCTTGCTTGAAATCGAAATTCAAACTTTGTGTTTTCAGTATAAGTAACTACACGTATTTTTGCTATCTGTTCAATATACTTATTGATGTTCCTCTGTTTCTGTGCTGACTTGAAGGGTATGAAATTAATGTTTTGTTAATAACTCCGGTAGCAAGATTTAAAATTTGTGTTCCTATGGCACGAGCGATAGCATTCATTGGCCAATCAGTTGAAAATGATCAGAAAGCAATCAAATTCGCACTTTATTCGGTGTATTAAATTTTTTTAAATTTTTATTCGTGCTTTTTCGACTGATCCATTTTTTAGTTTTGCATTTTTGCATAATTTCTTTCTATAAGAAAATTACGTGTGCATAAAACATTTTTTAAATTTTACAATTACACATTAATGTTACATACGTTAAACCGTTTCGGGACAACTAACAATATAATTTAATAATTATACTTTTTAATTTGTATTTTAAAATTGTTTATTTATGTATTTGTTTATTTATTTTATGTCAAAAACAGTTAAAACTGAATGTGACGTGCTATAGGGTGAAGTGAATTCTGTGCACGTTTTCAAAATTGTGTAATTCCTACCCTAAGGTATATGCTACTTGAATTTTGAATACAGAACGAAAATGAGCGGGTTTTTTTGCCAGGATCATTAACAAAATATTCGGTCCAATGTAATAAAATCTATTTTCAAGGATAAATCAATAAATTTGGCTCTTATCCCTCATCAAATCCTTCATCAAGGAATAATACTTTATACAACAACATGGAGAACGATAATTGCAATAACTATACTTCCCACTGAATCTAGAAGTCGTTCACAGATAATGAAGTTACATTTATACTTATTTATTTATACCACATTTACTTGAATTTTCTTTTACATTTAGAAGTAATTAACAGCAATCCTGCAGGATGTAATAAATACGCAGATTTTTAGTGTTCATGGTGTTTCCTAAGAAAAAATATCTTTGTGGCAGGCTATAAAGGTAGATTATTGTACAACTTAAAGATAATTTAGTTATCTTTAGTTTTTAATGTGCCAATAGAAGGTTTTTGATAATCAAGAATAAACCAAGGAGCTTTTAATGTCCATCGAAGAAATTTATTTTGCATTACTGCTTTATAATGGTAGAGGCTGTACTTCTCTATATTGGATAGGCCTGTGTAGTTGACGACCAAATGCTATGTTTTAAAATGGATGAAAATGATTCGGTGTTAGTTTTAGGATTTCTATTTATTAATGGATATAATTTTAGCATTTTATTAATGTAGTGTTGGGCATTTTTAAAACATGATCTTTTCATTTCGAAGTTATCCATCCGTCAATAATTAGCCCTAAATATTTGGCCGGTGTTGGAGAGAAAAGACATTCTATTGCTTTATTATTTAGAATTACAGAGTACGTTTGTTTTATTATTTTTAGTTAGAATACTTGCACTGAACATGTGACAATTAACGTTTCCCATTTTTGAAGTCAGTAAAATATATTCAGTTTGTAATTTGTCTCTGTAAATCATTCGTGCGAAGTAAAAATTGCAGTATCATCTGTATAAAAAGCTATTTTAGATTTATTAAGAGTGGCAGCGTGAAAATTGTAATTATATTAAATAAAGTAAGAGAAAATAGAAACCCCTGAGGAATTCCAACGAGAATAGGTTGATTGGTAGATTTTTCAGTATTGATTTGGTCTCTAAAATATCTGGGTGTAAGAAAACTTCGGAAATAGTGAGAAAAAACAATTTGTCTATTTTAAAAAAATAATTTCGTCAGGCCAGATTCTGTAATATGGTTTCTATGTGTGTTTTCTATATCAAGAAACAATGTGCACGTGTATTTTGACTTGAAAATTCTAGCAATATAGTCTGTTAATCTTAATAGATACGTAAGAGAGTGGTTAGTGGGAAAACCAAATTTCGCATTATAAAATATATTATTAAGAGTAATAAATGTGTTTAATGTTGCTAGAATTGCTTTTCCTACAATTTTTGATAGTGGGAAGGAAACTTACAGATATATAATTTTCCATTCTAGTTTGAGTTTTGGTTTGGGAATGATTTCCCTTAATTCAGCTTCCCACAATTTGGGAAAATAGTTTACTCGTAAGCAAGAATTGTATTTTTGTGATCATGTTATTTTTCGAGGTAATTTGTTTTTTTATAATACAAGAGACCTCATCTATTTTGAACATTTTTTCTTTTTAAGTTATTTAATATATTTACTTTCCAAAATTTAGATATATTTTATTCTTCCTAGTAGTGTATGAAAGGTTTGTTTATTTCTTAAATAATATTATTTATAAATAATATAAAATACAATTAGAAAATGAGGTTTTGAAGAGGAGTTATTACAAGGTTGTTTCAAAAAGTGTTGCTGAAGCTTCTGCTTTTTCATCACTGCCACTTTGTTTCCTGATTTCAACGTTAATGTTTGTCATCATAATACAGAAAAGTTTGTTTGCATCGCGATGTAAAATTGTTAAACTGAATGTCTATGAAGTTCTAATTTCTTTTAAATTTTCTTGTGTAAGTGCTCAAAGATTGAAATGATTGAACTGGCGGCTTTTGAGTTATTTTCCGTTTTCTTTGTATTCTGTATTTATAAGTAATAAACTAAAAAAGTAGGTTTTGGTTTCGTTAATATTTTATTATTATTTTTTTGTTTAGAAGTGAAAAGTTACATATGTTATTTTGAAACTTTGTAATTTCTAAACCACTATCCTCAAATGTACTGTACATAGTTACTCTGGTTGTGAATCTAAATTAATTGTGTTTGGAATTTTTTCCAGTTAATTGGTCCATTAATATGGAAGTTGCGAGTGTAAAAAGAATTTTATGAGAGAAACTTTATGAAAATGTATCAATACTGGATCCTGATTAGAATTTAAGTCTGGAATTTGGCATTGAAATATTGGTAAGTTTAAATTTTTGAGACACTATTATATTTGTGGGAATTCTGATGTGGTGTTGTTGACGGTCTTATGAGAAGAAATAAAAGAGGTCATATATGTTGACGAAGATGACCTCTTTTATTTCTTCTCACTATTATATTTGACAGGATTTATATTCCTACGGTAAGAATAAAGAGTAGATCGATTAGAAGCATGAATTTTCTTAATTGAAATTTTTTAAACTTTTAATCGTATTGACAGCAAAATTCATTTTCGGGTACAAAACTTTTACATTTATTTTATTTGATTATTTTTCGTCAAAGTACAGAATAATCAGTGTTTTGTGCATAGGGAAGTTGTGTAACGTGATTGGCCAGTTTTGAGTTGACAATTAGAGCAATATACAATACATTAGTTACAAGCACAAATAATAAAAATTGAGGAGCAATCAGTAATATATTTTGTTACACTTTACTGGAAATTTAACATTGAAATTTAACATATATCTAAATAACTTTTGGGGGGGCTATGAAGATATTTGTAAAATGAATGTTAGTATTATTATTACTTGAGGTTGCATTCACAAGGTCATTCGCGATACTATAAATTTAAGCGATTATAGGTCACAAACTTATTTAAGTCATTTTATAAAACTTTTTAAATTACTGATTAAATTTGGTCATATATTTTATAGTCCTCATAAATTCTACAATTTCTTTAAACTAGTCGAAAATGAAAATGTCCTGAATATGAACATTAGCAAAATATTAATTACTCTGAATCTTGTAATATACACATTTCGTTAAAACACTATAAGGGTTTATATAACTCAAATAGGTGATATTTACGATTTCATTAAATGATGATTAAAAGTGATGATTCTTATTCAAGTCCAAATTTTTTATCATCTTATGAAAGTTGCAAATTTTATATCTGTAACAGAAGCTGTTCCATTGAAGGTTCAATTTGTGATAAATGTTTTCCCAGGTGTCTTAAAAATGTGTTTGTTTTTGTTTGGTAATTATAGCTAATGTTCCTCGCAGCAATTTTTGCTTTTAAATCGGCAATTTCATTACCAAACATTCCTTTCAGAGAGGGTGCTCGGGCAATCACAATTTCTTTATCCGTTTTTATTACATTATAACGATTTCATCAATGCATTTGTTTACCTCTGACCTTGATTTGCGGTTAATTTCTTTTATTGTTGTAAGAGACTCTTTAAATACAATATAATTTTGGATGGCAGAATATTTTTCAATCCCTCTTAAGGAGAGAATGAATACAATTCTGCATTTTCAATTGAAGTTAGTGGGTGAAGAGTCTGTTACAGTTTGAAAATGCGACTAAATAAATGGCTGATGCGACTTCGAATTCATTTTTTGTGTCGATGTACACTTGGTTGTAATTATTGTATTTATTATAGATTTCAATAAATTTTCTGTTCCATTCTTCTGTTATTAATTTTATATATATTTTATGTGAGAGTAGAATCAGTATGAATAGTGTGAAATACCCATGGTGGGATACTACAGTCTGTTTTTTTTGTTTCCATTTGGCGTATTTCGAAGTGCATTTGTTTGAGAATGTTATTAATCATTTTGTATAAGGATACATGCTGTGAATTTGTGTCACTTTCGCTCTAATATTTACGAAAATATAATATAATAACGGCTTTTATGAAGACTATTTGAGAACATACTTAAATGATAAACATTTCTTCGTTGGGCTAGTGAAATTTCCTGAGCCTCAATTAATATGCTGTCGATTGGGGAGGTGTGGAAGCATCCGGTAGCAATTTTCAAGGCTTGATTATGGATTGTGTTCAACTGTTTAATATTTTTTAGTTGTATAATATGCCTTCGTAATCGATTATGTTTGAATGAGACTAGCTAGTTCGAGTAGAATGCATTTATCAACTCCCTAGTTTTTAACGTGATTTTAAAATGTTCTTCATTTTCTTGCATTCATTTGTTGTTGATGTGTGTTTCAATTTAATTTTAAATCAAAATACAGTCTTAATATCTTGATATACGTGACAAATTTTAGTGGATTACCCCGCAATGCCAGTGTTGGACATTTTATATAGGGCTATATCTTTATGTTTTGAGAAGATATCTCCGGTCTCTGGACTGAGATCATTAAGCTAGTTGTTGTGACATAGATTACGTAGAACATTTTGAATCATGTCTTAGGTGAAAACAATTTGTTGTTGTTGTTTACATTGAACAGTGGCAAACTTGAAATTATTGCTGGTTTCATATTTTTATCAACCTAATTTATAACTAGGGTATAATCAGAGTAACACTTCACACTGATCTTTGAGGACTGCGATGGACCATTTTTGTTTCGTCAGAGAGTTTGTTGTTGACATTTGTTGCTGCAATTCTGAAGTAAAGTTTTAATCAAATATGTTTTCCCGATATCTATGTCTTTTAATTTTAACAAGGTATAATGAACTTAAACCTTATAAATGCTTTCTACTTTCTCGCATATTAACTTCTTACGTAATAATAACTTCTTACGTAAGTAGTATAATGCTTTGACAAAAAACTGCTAATTTTAGATAGAAACACATTTTGAGGATCCCTGATACAGAAAAGTGGATAATTTTTGTTCCCATATGTAGTAAATTATTTACCCTAATATTTTCTGTAGTCAGAATCCACGTTTTGTGGGTCTTTGATACCGAAAAATTGATTGACGGCAAAACGTGTTTCTGTCCGTCTATTGCCTCTCCGACTGACTGTCTGACTGTCTTCAAATATTTTGATTGTTTTTTAAAATAAAGATATGACGCATAAATAAATGGTGCGTGAACCATTTTTGTTGAACCATCTGAATTTTTGAAAATTGCAAAAAATTAACATGGCAGAACTACAATATTAATGGTAGATATTTTTCCTTAATGAAATTTGCCAGGTCCTTAGATAAGGTGATGTAAAATGTTTCGTCATTAGTAATTTCCGCATAATTTTGACAAATATTGAGACAATTTTTAAACCATTATTTTCCCAAAAAAGGCTCCAAATTGTTTTTTAATTTTTATTTTATTTATTTTATCACTTTATAATATATTTTATTGTTTTATTTTATAATTTTTATTCTCTTTTATAATTTATTTTATTATTTCATTTTATAATTGATTTTTTATTATTATTTATTTTCTTTCTTTGATTTCTTTGAAGATGGCAAGAAAAGCTTATGAAAATGACGCAGGTCCCAGTTTCGGCGAAATCTCTGCATCTTCCAAAATGGAAAAAATTAACGTTTCAAAAGTACAAGATTGATATTTTATTGATATTGAATAAGACCGAGTACACATTTTAGGAAATACCAATATTTGTGCGTAATTTTTGCTTGAAGTTAAGTAAATGTATATTTTTTCCTCAATCACGGCTCCAATTTTTTTCTTTATTTTTACATTGAATAGAGCAAAGAATGCTTAAAAAATGTCGCAAATATTTTTTTCGTTGAAACCTCTGAATTATCAAACTCTTCAAAAATGCTAATCCGTTGGTCGAGATCCCTAAGGCAGTAGTGTCGTAGCGATCTCGGACCGAAGGATCGCGGGTCACCATGTCATGTCATCTCCATAATTACCATAAGGTTAACACCAATAGTGGTCGATAATGACCTAAATGTTAATTAGAGCTTAAATAACTAAATATTTTAAAAATGTATAAACAATGCGAGAAAATATGTGCAGTTGAACACCTCCAGGTCATAGCATTTGACGCGCACGGAAATGAAATAATCAACAGATCAACCCATAGAAGAACCAATATTGTCCATTTTATTTTGGTTAATTTGTATTTGCTTTCCTTCATTGACAATAAAATAACACTATTTTTCAGTTTGGAAAGTTACATTTCACGAACATCTTATGTTTCTCACGAATAGAGCTCGGTAGAAAAACTTTGTAGGACAGTAACCGTGGATTCAGTTCTCAATACTTCCTAGAACATGACCATCAAAGAAAGAAGGAAAGCACAGCGTAGATGGGAACGTCTGCACACCACCGCTGTTTAACTAGAGGAATTAGAAAGTCAATTTGGTATTTAATTTGTTCAATTATTACATTATCACATCTTTAAGATCCTCTTCTTTGATAATTAATCCTTTAATTTCTTCATAAATACATATAGAAGTATTACGTATAAGAATTCACTACCCTTCTATCCCTTTATTAGGTCATTAAAGTTAAAAAAAAGCAACGCTTGCTATTTCATATCCAAATGTACAGATTTCTTGATAAATTTATAACAAATTAAATCAGTATTAGGTTGTGAAATAAACATAACTTATTTATTATAGACATAATTATTTTCATTTGTGCGGTGTCGGCAGGCTCCACCTCAGAACCACAATGTAGTATGCTCCGCCGTTGACACGCGAGAGCTAGTTCGTACTCGGAGAGGTGGATGTATGAAATCTATGAACGCGGGAAAGATCAAAAGCACTTTCCACCGCAAACACAAATAATCTTGGAAACAAATAATGTAAGGAAGTAATTATTTAATTAAAGAAATTCACATTCTAATACAGTCCAAGTCCATGTAGTTCCACTAAACTTCAAATAAAGTGTGAATTTATTCGGGTTCTTATTATATATAGTGAATGACCAATAAATGCATTCCACTGTGAAATAGGAACACAATTTGTATTCTCTTGCTATCCGAAGAATTAGTTTATGTTTAAATGCAATATGGAACCAGATGAACATATGGAAGTATGGATATCAATGGAAGATATCAATATAAATGAGTCTACCATTTACTTACATTGAAAACACGAAATTCCAATTTCGAGAACTATCTATAGAGCGAAGGGCCAGCGAAGAACATTCGCTTTCCGCTTCCGGAAAACCGTTGCGGAAAAGCATCGACACACTGGTTATGAGGAAATGTAGAAAGAATGTTTCCGTAGTTTCTTTCCGAATATTGACAAAGTTTATATTATTGAATTTGCCTCTTCTTGTACTTTAGGATGCCGAGGAAAAAATACTTCTGCTTAAAAAATCAAAGTTGTGTCAATCTCAAAAAGTAAAAAAAATGTTACAAATATGAAAATGAAATAGGTTATCATCTACAACAACATGGCTCCAATGGTACCCCGCCAAGGATACCCAAGCTTTTCTTCTATAAAAGTTCGCAAAACCGTTAGATTGGCTGCATATGTCGGTTCGGACCAACCACTTTTCTCTTTATACCAGCCACAAGATCCTAATTAACCAGAGGTAAGAGCAGCTAAGCAAAAGTTGTGTCAATATCTCAAAAATTCAAAATGTTACAAACAAGAAACAACTTATATTATTTTCCCCTCATCTATAACAATTTGGCGCAAATCGCATTCCGATACCTGAAAGAGTTTTAAAGATATTCTCTGTGGTCAATTTACGTGGTCTACCTGGACACATTTTGTTCTTCTTTCGCACACTCTTGCAAAAAAATGAATGACACCCACTTCAGAGCTCTACCAATTAAATGCATTTCTTTAATAAATTTTAATTCTTAAGGTTTTTGCAATTAATTGCATTACCCGTTTTCATAAATACTGCTCCTTTGACTAATCATTCATCGAGACAATGAGGAGTAGCTTTCTTCACATCAAATTCGCATTTTTATTAGCGACCTGTTTTAAAAATGCTTTATACTCACAATCAAAATTAATTCCTACATTTTTCTCTTACAAAAATAGAATAAATTTGATAGACATACCATTGCCTCTTAACATACCCGCTGGTGAGCTCTTCATCTGAAAGTTCTGCCTAGCAATGACATGCTGGGCACAAAAATGTATGTCAATCCAGTTGATCACATAGATTAGCTGGCTTTTATATTCTCGTCCTTACTTCAAAAGAAAAAGTATTGATATCATACGCCTGAAAATGGCAAATTTTCAACAAACTTTTATTGCTGGGCCCTGGTAACGAAAAAGTAGATAAATCTTTTTTTTAAATTTATTTCTTCCCGTTCGACTTTCATCTTTTGGGAATTTTGACGGGTACAACGTTATATACAATGAATTTACTTGGCCATGCTCGGGCAAATGCGGGTCTCGGTATAATCCTTCACTATTTTTAAAATTTCATATTTGAATAACTTGACGTAGGAAAGTTTTCATTTATTGTTTAGAAGTGGAGGGAGTGTTGTGGGAAATTGTGGTGAATGACTTTTATGAATTAGGCAGGACAAAAGAGGTCTTTGGAGAATCTGGATCTAATGCGTGAAGGATGACGAGCATTTTGACCGAGATTGAATATTGGAGTGTTGGGACATGCTTGCGAGGAGAGAGAAATATTTTTGTGAGGTTTGTGAGATGAATTCTGAGAGGAGAGGTATTTGAAGCACTCGGTGTATTTGTGAGTTTGAAATGAACCAGAGGGCTTTCTAGATAAATCTTGTTCGTAATATAGTAAATTCCTTCGTTTGACACGACATGTAGTCAGAATTGTTTGTAGGTCCTTGATACCAAAAAAGCAAATGACGGCAAAGTACTCGTGTCTGTGTGTCCGCCTGTGTCTCCGTCTATGGTCAACCCTAGATCCTAAACTGTTCAGTTGGTTTTCTCCACAGTCGTTATTCCATGGTTGATTTAAATGATCTCGAGGTCCTCTGAGATTGAAATGTAATATATTTAGATTCCTGGGGTACTTTCCAAGAAGACTCAACATTTTCATTTTTTTATCAAAGATGGATCCAAATGTTTTTTTAGACTTTGACGTCAGATAGTGTGAACGACCCTTAAAAGAGTAGTGCTGGTCTCATTTATCGTTAATTAATATATCATTAATTTAAATTTTTTTGGCGTCTTCCGTCAACTACAATATCGAAGATGATTTTTCCTGAATGAAATCTGTTATTTAAAGACAGATCTTTAAATAAGACCCTGTTCAATTTTTGGAAGATATGAGAAATTTTTGTGTAGTTTTCTATATGTGCATTTTTTAAAAAATATTTTAAAGAATGTTTTTCTCAAGAACAGCTTCAATTTGTTTTAAATTTTCTCTTCGTGTGTGTCAAAGGGCGATAAAAAATTGGTGCTAGTCTCATTTTTGCCGAAATCTCAGTACTTTCAGAAATTGCAAAGTATTAACATTTCAAAGCTACAAACTTGAAGATTTGTTCCAAAAATTTGTTCCAAAAATCAGCTCATTAAAAAAGTGTAAAATGTACTAATGTGTGGTCCCGTAAATTCCGCTTCAATGATTGATTGATTAATTAATTAATGATTTCTGGCGCGTCAACGCTCATAATAATCGAAATGCATGTTGAATTTAAGAGTATGTGGTAATTGATACATTAATTACTAAAATGATTTAGAACAAAACATGCATTTTGACGCGTCGCACAAATTTGATTGGAGCTCTCATCACTGGCAACGCCTGGTACTAGGATCAGTTTTGTGTGCATAATTCTGACAGAACACTTCCACTCTATTAGCTCATCTTTATAGTGCTACCGTTTGGGAATAAAAGTGCATAGATTAAGAAAAATAAATAAATTTAATATAATTATTTTGCGTAAAGAAAGAAAATTAGAGGAAATAGTTTCAATTACTCTTTGATTTTATTTCAATATGGTGCAATTTTCAACAAATCATAGTTTTCAACATTTTGCTGGTCAAGTAGTGACCCTAATAACTTTTAAATACCAATGCGTTATTAAAACGTTCTCGCAGTTCGAAGACGAACAAATGTTCTTACAAGTCAGACCAGATTAAAACCTCATTAGAAGATAATATTCATTTTTTTACTTTCTCGTATACATACGTATATACAGAGTAATATACGTATTATAGGGAAATTTATGTAATGCTACAGGAAATCGATTTCGAGATTTCAACGGAAATACACGTTTTGCTGTCCCCTGATAGCGAAAAAGTGTTTTGCTTTCAAAACCTTCGTCCGTCTGTCTGTCCGCCTGTGAACATTACTAGCGCCTAAACCATGATTTTTTTTTCAAAACTGAAGAGACACTTGTCCATCCGACACTAGTTGAAGCTTTGAAATTTTGAAAAACATTCTTTAAAATTTGATGGTACTTTACATGAAGCTCCCCGGACGTTTTCAAAATATTCTCAAAAACGGCTCCAAATTTTTTCTTTAAATTCTTGTAAGAATATAGTAAAATACTCTTATAAAGGCGGCATGGGTCCGATTTTCGAGATTAACTCTGAATGTTTGGAAATTGCAAAAGTTTAAATTATTTTCGGCGTCTTCCTATAATTATAAAATTGAAGACAGAGATTTTGTCTTCAAATAAAATTTGTTGGTCATAAATAGTTCTGTCTTTAAGGTCAAGTACATTTTTTCGAAAATTTTATAGTGCAATAGTACGTGCAATATTTGCGATTTTTTAAAATAACAAAATCAATAATTTCTCAAAAAACGGCCTCAAATTTTTCATTAAATTTTTGGTAGTTAGTGCCAAACAAACCCTACACGATGACACAAACGCCATTTCCATACATATATTTCTTCATATATATTACAAAGAATAGTGATAATGGCGCTGTTTAATATTACGTAGAGTTCATTGTGGTGTATTCTTTTCTTTTTTTAAAAATTACACAAATTTATGATTTTAGAATATGTCTCACGCCCTTAATATGCACATGTCCATCGATTTGTATACATAACTGCATTTTTGAGTGGAAGTGCTTCAAATGGCTTTAAATGAAGTTTTTCGAAAACCCAATAGATTCCTGTGTAAAAGAGCTTCAAATTTCGAATTTGAAGTAATCCTTAATTGCAATTTTCTTAAAAACGGCTTCAAATTTTTCAATAAAAATTTGGGACGGGGTTTTACTCTTCTTTAATATTTTTGAAGGTAAAATTCGCTTCTACTATTAGGAAACCAAAAAGTTGAAAAATATCAAAAAATGGGCTTTTGGTGATGATAGGTTGCAGCTGGCAAAAGGATGAAGCAACTCCGTAAAGCCAGCCCGCCCCCAAGGAAATTAGAAATCTTTACTACGAGAAAGTCTGTGCCATTCTGTAACACCTTTAGTTTTCGTTATGAAACACTTATGAGTTTATAGCCTATGTTGGTAATATTCAAAATAATCGTTTTCGACAGAGCTTCCTCGCGCATCCATCACGGCCAAATTCCCCCCCGGGGAAGGGGTCGTCAGATGTGCGTAGTGTGTCGCCCGCATCACCTTTCCACCCACCTTCCCGCAGCCGCTGCCTGGGGGTATATTCCGGACGCCGACATGGGATCCTCCACTCGCAAACTACTGAGTAGCTCAATAGAGCATGTCCAGGGGTCCCTCCCTTATTAACAGGGCTCGAGACTCCACCGCAAGCCGCATCTCTGTAATCGACCCTGTGCACAGGGCAATATTTCAAAGGCGCCATTTTGCGAACGAGCACTGAAAGCGAATTATTTATGCGCAAACTGAGAAACTCGGCCCCGATAAATATTAAGTAATTCTGAAATTCCACAATTTCCTGTCTTGCAAATATGTAAATCTGAAAACTGTCTTAGTAAATTTGAGCATTTCCCCATTATCTATGCACCATGTCTGTGCCGAAATATTCTCTTAGATTTCTTATAAGGAAAAAAATTAGGATTATTATAAAACAAATAGTGACTCTCGTATTAAAGGTTTTGGTTACGTAATATAATATTTCAACCTGTATCATATTAATTCTTTAATCATCTGTGGAAAAAGTTTAATGAAACAAGGCGCGAGTTGTTCGAAAATAATGCACTTCCTTAATTTTTGAAAATTGAAAAGTTTACATGAAAACAAATTTCTGCCATTCAATGCAGTGTAATATACCCTACCCTCCAATAAGTTTAAGAAATAAAAATAAAAGAATTTTCATAGACAATGATTTGTGGTACCTCAACGCTTAGGCTTCGCAATCGTGCGTCTTGATCACTGGAACATTATTCTAACGCCTTCGTACAGGCCCACAAATCGTTCTCATTGTTCAATTGATTGTGGAATCTATAAACCGTTTAAAAATGTAACTAAAAATGCAAAAACATTATTAATATTTTGAAAAATCAAGATGAAAAAACACAAAGATCTAGTTATTTAGAAATAGATCACATTAAAAAACAAATTTTCAGTTAACAAGATGTAGAACATTCGAAATATGAGAAACGTAAAGTTGAACTTTTGCATCTACAGATATTTCAGGGCTTTTAATGAAAACAAGACCTATGCGAAAACTACAAATACACTTTATATTCCATACAAAATAAAGAAAAATTGTGAAGCCGTTTTTCAGAAAAATGTGTTTCGGTATTTTTTAAAAGTCACGATTTGACTCAAAATTATTTTAAACCTATTCCAATATGGAAAAAATTAAATATAATGCTACTGTAAGATTTAACTTTCATAGATTATTTATTAAGAAATAAATGTTATTTCATAAAATAGCTGTAGGAGAGGCCAAAAAAGGTATCCTCACTCATATTCATTTTTTTTTTTTTAGTTTTAATTAAAAATTAGGTGCGTGCCATTTTATAAGGTTACTTTACTCTATTCAAAAAATGTAAGAATATCCGTTCGAACAAAATGTAAGAGTATCCCCAAAAATTAAACGATTCGTTTTAAATTCGTAGTGCCTCAAGTGTGATCAGATCAATCTTGAATTACCATTTTGCAGAAAATCCTACGAACCGTTTAAATACTTGCGTTGTTCACAGACACGCGGGTAGACATATCTGAAACTAGTAGAACTGGAACCGCACTGACTTTCTCGTATTATTTGTAATAGTTACAATATTGCATCTTGTAACGTACTAATGCTTCAGCAACCTCTTCAAAAATTAAAGCTAATGAATAACTTAATTTTTGAAAATTCAAAAGTGTTGTCAGGACAAATTGTGAGACATTCTCATTTTCTAACAATTTACATTCATCTGTTTATAAAATTACTATGAATGAATGAAATATTTTGGATGAAGGAACAATGATAAGAAATGTGTGAAATACTTTTAAGATTTTATAGGACTAAAGTCCGCTAAATGTACTACTAGAAATTTTATTCAGTGTGTATTGAAGGCATGTTAAGTTGTTGAACCTTTACTTTTCAATGGAATGATGTACTGAAGTTGTCTGTAATCGACCTAAAGCGATTTTTACAAAACATACCCAAACGATTCTCTGGATAATTCCAACTTGAGCCCCAGTGCGACGCGGCGCAGTGGCGCGCTATTGCGGACGGGTGGGCCATGCATCCTCCGCAACGAACGCCGTGCTTCCCAACCCCCTTGACTGGGGCCACGCTGCAAAGCGAAAATTGCGCGGTTGCCCAGGCTCGGTAGTCACTGGTAGATTTACGCGATTTGCCTTCTATTGTTTATGGAACTTCTCCATTAATGCAGTGGAGAGGTCCGTGTTCTTCATAAGATGCGCACGGAGAGGGATTTTCATATTTTCCTATTGTTCTATGTAAAAAATGATTCAAAATTGCAATGTATTTTTATAAATATATTTATAATCTAGAATTATTATTATTATTATTATTATTATTATTATTATTATTATTATTATTATTATTATTATTATTATTAGAGAACATTGTTTTGGAGTATGCGGCTCTCAACGATATTTAATGTCACTCCTGATACAGGTCTATCCATAATTTTCATAAAATTTTAAGGTACGAATTTTATATCATGTGAATACAAGAAAACATTGAATATCTCTACAATTCCTTGCCGTAATGACGTGTACAACAGTGCAACTTATTAACTTTCATTTGCAGCGATATGCTTGCTTTTTACTTTCTCGCTACAGAGTTATGACTTGCTGCACAAAAAACGGAGAATGTTTGGCAGAAAAACTCTGAAGGGCTCTGCTCTGAAAAAAACAGGGCCCTGGTCACATAAAAGTGGGTAAATTCAGTTGCTAAATTTAGAAAAAATCCTCTAACACGTAGTGTAGCCAGAATCCATGTTTTGTGGGTCCCTCTTTCCGAAAAATCGGTAGACGGCGAAACGACCGAAAAGACGGCAAAACGTCCGTGTGTCCGTCCGTCCGTCCGTCCGTCCGTCCGTCCGTCCGTCCGTCCGTCCGTCCGTCCGTCCGTCCGTCCGTCCGTCCGTCCGTCCGTCCGTCCGTCCGTCCGTCCGTCCGTCCGTCCGTCCGTCCGTCCGTCCGTCCGTCCGTCTGTCTGTCTGTCTGTCTGTCTGTCTGTCTGTCTGTCTGTCTGTCTGTCTGTCTGTCTGTCTGTCTGTCTGTCTGTCTGCCTGCCTGTCTGTCTGTCTGTCTGTCTGTCTGTCCGTGCGGCCGTCTGTGAACAACGCTAGCGGCTAAACCATCCAGCCGATTTTCTCCAGAACTGATATTCCCCAATCCATCTGGCTGATGTCACGGCCCCTTGAATTTGAAACATATTTTAATTTTGGGTGTACTTTATATGAAGGCCCTAAGACATTTTCCAAATTTTCAAAAAATGGCACGATCGATTTTGATAAAATGTTGCTGTTGGATAGTATGAAGGACGTTTAAAAGAATACAGGTCTCATGTTCGTTGAAAACCCTGATTTTTTGACAATTGCAAAAATTCAAAAATGTTTCAATTTCTTCCTACAACTACAACTATGAAATTTTCCCTTAATGAAATCTGTTCCTTAACCTTCGGGCGCTCGCGCGATTTAGTGTCACATGCGCGATCGCGATGCTGTATTTTTGCCGCCGACAAAGATCCTTTCTTTTTCTAAATATTACAGCTTCTCGTGAGTGTCACTCACGGGGATTTTATTGAATAACATTAACTGGGCATTGTAGTAGATTAAAAATTTACTGAAACAATTTTAATTATTTTCCAGAAAAGAATTTTGTGGATATAATCTACAAATTCAGTCTTCTATGTGGCTACACGAAACACTGATGACAAATACAATGTAATAATGGCATAATAAAATTTCAATTTAAAATCTAATGAAGTATAAAAGTAAAAATGTAATAAGAAAGATGAAAAAGGTATAGAAGGGGAAAGAAATTTGTGTAGCTACTTAAATAATAATAATAATAATAATAATAATAATAACAACAACAACAACAACAACAACAAAATAATTATTATTATTATTATTATTATTATTATTATTATTATTATCTTGTTTTACAGATATAGTGTACATTGTAGTTTCTTGGAATTACTAAACATCGATAACCAGTTGGGATGGTTAGCGAAACTGAGTTTATAATTTATTATCTGTCTACTTCTTCTTAGTAGTTTTTGTGTGTGGCGTGTTTTTTAATAATATTCTTTTTTTAAATTTAGAGTCCAAGTTTTTGTGAACATACAAAATCAAATATATAACTCTGTAAATAAATTATTTCTTAATTTACACAGCAAACAGTTGTAATGCAATATTTCAGTTAACTTCTTCATACCATAATGTTTGTGTAATATATTTATTTAATATGTTATAATAAAACGAGTATAGTACGTATTAGAAATCTAGAATAATAAAATACACAGAAATCATCTAAAAATTATTCGTAATGAATATCCAATCATTTAATTTACATAATAATTAGCATAAAAGGATTATTATGACATTTCTATTATAAAAATAAATGAAAAATATTCTTACATGTTCATTACACTCGTGAAAAAAAATTGGAACGGGCGCGATCACGTGGTGGTGTTTATGCCGCGTAGAGCAAAGATTGATGACGTTGGTTACTTTTGCGAGAATTTGGCGCAAATGTGAATTCGTCTTGGAGAAGACGTTACCGCCATCCTGTGTCTCATTAGATAACTAGAAAATACCTGGCTTCTCGCCATGCTGAGTTCAAATATCAACGCGCAGCGCCGTTTTGTTTTCAAAGGCGGCATTTATACTGCCCGCGCGATTGCTCGAAGGTTAAAGATAGATTCTGAAATAAGGTTATGTGCAATTTTTCGAAAATTTGAGTACTTTTCTCGTAATTTTTCGTAAAAACACGGGCGAGAAAGTACGTGCTGTTTTAGCACCACTAGTTGAATTTGAGATTTGTGATCTTCTTTTTCTTCTTGGGCTATCAGAGATTAGGGCGATGCCTGTTCCGGCCTGTCAGTCCATTTTCTTCTTGGGGGACTTGGATCTCTTCTTCCTCGGGGCCTACATTTCATTAATTCTGTTGGGAATCTTCCATAGGTCATTCTTTCTCTATGTTCCTTCCATTTTGTTTTGTTTTCTTCTATACGATTGGCTACTGGGAAGATATTAAGTTCACTTGGAATGTCAGTATTTCTTATTCTATCGAGTTTAGTGGAGCCTTTAATAGATCTCAGGAATCTCATCTCAGCTGCTTGTACTTTTGACATATCTTTCTTACAATAAACCTATGGTTCTAAGCCATAGAGAAGTTCTTTTACCGTCATTATTTTCTGTTTGAAGTGTTTTTAATACATCCACAATTTTTTTGAAATGTATGTGATTTATTTTCCATATCTTCATCCCACACATAAGAAATGTTGCAACCTAAGTAATTAAATATTTTTGACATGATATTTCACATGGAATGTTATAGTTTTAGTTTTTGGAACGAATATTTTCGTGTTATATTCTTATACGATTCTTTAGAGGGAGTGTACTGTTTTCTGCAAATTATCTTCTGTCTCTTGTAGAATTATGTGCTCATCTGCGAACAACGAGGTGTTAATTGATTTATTATTTGAAATGTGGTATTGTGGAACATAAGCTTGCCATTTGCGTATCATATCATCGAGATAAGTATTAAATAATGTCGGTGATAAGCTGCAACCTTGTCTTACGCCTTGATTTATAAAAATTTCCTTGAAATATTTTCCTCCAATTGCAATGATTGTTTTCATATACCTGTATTGAAAGATTGTCTCTATTAAATGTATGAGATAGCCTATTTTATGCCATAATTTGTGGTCTGAATTTAAAACTGCAGTATAGTTAATTAGCAATTGAAACCGAACTCAATTCATACAAGAGTTATCTTTCCAAAATGATATTGGGCGAAAGTATTTCCATCTTTTCCGATAAAACAGGTTGATCTTCGTATATGTTACTAACGAATTTCATTATTATTTTTTTTTTAAATTTCAGCGTAAATACACAATGGTTTCTCCACGTTCCTCAGAGAGTCACGAGGTGGTAAACAGATCGACAGTGCTTTCTTTGTGTACAAGAACATTTGGAGAACATTTAGTTAGCACGTTCTTCATCAAGAATATGAGTTCTTTAGCGACGTTTGATTCTTCACGTACTACTTCTGATACTATAAGCAACACAATTCAACAACTCTATGCAGTGCGATGGGCTACAAAATTTGCTTGAAAGATGTCCTTGAGTGGTGTCATGGGGTAAATGCCATCGAGCTTAAGAGCTAAGGTGAAGGCATCGGTTGAGAAAACATCAGATTTGAAATGAGAAGTGCACAAATGTTAGACGTGAAATAGCAACATATTAAACACATGATAACTTTTGAGATTGGCAAGATTTCCGGTCAAAAAGACAGCTCTTTCTCGATAACTGGCAATGAACGAAAATGGGTCTCCTTCATTTTTCTTCTCCTGATGTAAAAAATAGAGGCAGGTTATTTTAGAGCAAAGTGTAAGATAGTGCACAATTTGCACATTGATTTAACTGTAAACAATATATTTCATGTTATGTGTACATTCAAAATGGAATAGCGGGAATATTTTTTCAGAAAATGACGAAGTCTATTACTATAACACTCGACGTAGAAATCATATTCATCAGGTGACAGTATCAACAGCCCATTACAAAAAATTCACATACAATACATGTACATTATTTTACAACACTTTGCCAGATGACATTAAACGATTAAATTCAATAGAAAAGTTTAAATCCCAAGTGAAATCGTTTCTGCTGCATAACTGTTTCTATACAATTAGAGACTATACTGGCATCACAAGAAAAGTAACATTAATTTTAACAATGATACATAATGCATTATTTACCGTTTGGACTGTATAAATGAGTATAAAAAACCTGTAACAACTATTGTACTACAGCTTCCGGGTCAATGGCCCCCATCTCGATCAGGTTTTTCGTCCAGTTTCCCTGATCCATTGAGCAAATGCTGAGATGGCCCTTGTTTTGCTTCTGGACATAAATGTAACTTCATTTTCTGTGCACGTCTTCTAGAATTCAGTGGGAAATATAATTATTCAAATTATCGTTTCCATGTTGTATGGCCCCCATCTCGATCAGGTTTTTCGTCCAGTTTGCTTATTTATCTTTGAAAATAGATTTTATTACATGGGAGTTTTTTGTTTTTTCTCCCTTTCAAAATTCAAAATTTATTGCTTATTTATCCTTGAAAATGGATTTTATTACATGGGAGTTTTTTTGTTGTTTTTTCTCCCTTTCAAAATTCAAAATTTATTGCTTCTTTATCCTTGAAAATAGATTTTATTGCATGGGAGTTTTTTTCTCCCTTTCAAAAATTCAAAATTTAAGTAGTATATGACTTAGTGTAGGGATCACAGAATTTTGAAAATGTGCACACAATTCACTTTTCCCCATAGCACGTCATACGCAGTTTTTAACTGTTTTTTTGACGTAAAATAAATAAATAAAATAAATAAATGTTTTTTGTGTGCAAAGATTGCGAAATAGAGAAACAGGGGTTGAAGGTCTATTTAGGTGCTGTGGGGTGATTTAGATGCACAAGTTTCTGAAATGCTATTGGGTTATAGAACATTTTATAAGTAAAAACTGAAAGCTTCCAATGCGCTTTGTCTGTAGTTACTACACTTAAAATCCTTAATCATGACTTACGACAATGATGTGAAATCTCACTCCATTGATAAATGTGAAAGCTGTGACGACTCCTGGAGACCCTTCGTCATAAATAAAATGATTAAAAGTACTGATAGAAAAATATATACATATTGATTGTCAATACCATCTGGATTTTTCTTGTAGTATTTTTGCCACTATCTTTTAAAATTTTAAATTGCTACAAATTTCAATTCGACAAGAGTAAATTTAAAAGAAGAACTGCTGTGAAGGATTATTTCAGTCAACTGTCGTAGGTTGTAAATTCTGTCATGTTTTTGAAGAGCTCTTTTCAAATATTCACGTAGCGTGTTCAAATCTTCATGGATATACTGTATTTGCTTTCCACTGTAATGACTATCTTTTACTGGAAGAGACTCTATATGATCATGAACTTTAATTTTACTCACAGATGAAGAAAGAAACATGTATGTTTGCCATGCATATCCACTGGGCTTTTTCCTGCTACCTTAAGTGCTCTTAATAGTTCTCTTCATGCCTTCTGACAAAGTCGCAATAAATGATGGCATACTTTAAATCATTGTGCTCCAACCATTGAGTGGTATCTGAATGAATGCTCTCTCCCTTTCTTCCCTTCTAAATTTCTTGGTCTCCTTGTTATATATTCAACGTCAATCAGATTTTGCAAATAAACATCTTGTTCTTTTACCTGAGAAGCTATTGTAAAACCGCGTGAAGGCTGTCAGTCTATTCTCTTCTGATATTCTTGAGAAACAGATCTTCCGACACTTGTAGTCAGCACCTAAGCGTCTAGATCTGACCATTATCTCAACATAATTTTTGCGCACTCTTCTTACAACCTTAGCCTTTTTAATTACATTTCGTGTATGATTACATGGATTTCCACGTTTCTCACCGTTTTTCCTAAGCAGCGTCTATTTCAGTCACTGAATCCATTGTAAATTATACTGGGTTACAGTGTAACATTCCTTCCAACATCACACCTACAAAAACGACTAAGCCTCATTGCCATATCAGCTGCAAAAATCGGGCCAAAGATGGAACAGATTCTCGAAGAACATAGACCTACTTTTGTTAAAAGGATTGATGTCCTGGACTTCAGCTGTTTTAACAAATAAAGAAAAATAGAAGTCCATTTTGTTCGAATATGCAGAGTGCGAACTTAGGTCCTTTTAACAGAAATCCGTGCGTCTATGTTCAAACACATTTCGGTAAGACAACATTTTTTTGAAAAAATGTGACTTAAGCCCTTTTAACAAATAGCTATTCATATGCGTTGCTTTGTAATGATTTTTAATATATAAGGAGCGCATAATATCCCAATCTCTGCGCAATATTGAAATTATTTACATTTTTCAAGTTAGACAAACTTATATTACAAAATAATATTAAGCCACATGTAAGGAACCGTAATAAAAGTTAATAATTTTCTTGCTCTAAACAAGATGTCGAGGGTGCAGAAAAGTAGTTGAGGAAAAATGATTTATATAATCCCATTATGAGGTTAACTGAAACACCCGTTGGGGTTAAGTGAGCAATTGGTCTACATGTTGAACCCAGTTCAACAAGCATACTACGATATTAGGGAGAAACATTTCCGGAAACCCGATTTTATTAATTACAAAACATTTTGTAACAAAAGCATACATTTTACCAAACATATCTGCTATTACTGCGAGAAGTCGCGTACATGCTCACGTAGTAAAGCGAGAGTATTGTAATGCTGCTGCGGAAAGTTACGATACTCCAACAGAAAGACTCGAAATGTGTCCATGGAACCGAGAAAGTTGATAATTTTTGCTTGTGTATGTAGGAAATTTCTTCTCTACATTCAGTCTTTTGTTGCATCAGAATCCACTTTTTGTGGATTCTTGATACCGAAAAATCGTTTTTACGATAAAACATTTCTGTTCGTATCCGTCTGTGGACAACACTAGCAACTACACCCTTACACCGTTCAGATAAATTTCTTAAAAATTGACATTCCACGATCGATCTGACCGAATTCTATGCCCTTCGCATTTCAAACGGATATTCTGTTTTTTTAGAGTACTCTATAAGAAGCCTGAACATTCACAGAATTGTCCCAATAATGCTGAAAATAATTCTTTGTTTTTTTTTTTAGTTTTTTCTGGACTAGACTTCTGAACGCTAATACAATTGGCTCAGATCCCATTTTCTTTGAACCCTTTGTGTTTTCGAATATTGCAAATGTTTAATTTTTTATCGTCTTTCGACAGTTACAATATTGAATATAGAGATGTCTTAGTAAAATTTATTTTATAAAATTAGATCTTTAAATTATGACATAAAATCTCTGAATTTTCAAACATTCATTTTAAAGAGTGTTTTATGATCGAGGCTGTAGAACTAACATGAACTTAACATGATTCAAATACCAGCGTGGGGGACAAATGTTGCTGCTTGAAAATACTTTTTCAGATTTAAGTAGTATTATAATATTGCGTTTCCGTTACAAGTACCGTGCAAAAGTATGTGCTTCTTTAGCACTACTAGTTTTTTAAGATGAACTGACGATTCGGATACATGAAATTTTATATGTTCATATGCAGTGCCTTGTGAATGTACCTCGTGGGATACCTGTATCCTCATGCAATTTTTTAATAGAGATTTTCTTTAAGATGTTTCCCTATTGCAACCTTCAACAGGTCTTGTGTATTGAGTCAGTGAGTTAGTATTTAGGGTTTCCGGTGAGTTAGTCTTTCGGGACCAATTACTTTGGTCATTAACCCGTTAGTATCATGTTATTGCCTGGAGGTTGCGGTGTTACCTACCCGATAGAACTTGAAATCCGGCATTGACCTAAATGTCGACTTGCGGAGTTTCCCCTTCCAGGTATTTTCCCAAGCGTGGCACCGTGTCAGTCGGGGCAGGCTCCATGTTTCCGATTGGTCTCCCCTTATACAAAAAGTGAGTATGTGTAAGTGAGAGTGTGTGTAAGGATTGAGGGTACAAGGATAAAGATGGAAATATCGAACACTGTCCGTAACTCTTTCATAAGATACTGCTCCACTTTTCACCTGGAATTGATCGGAGAAAGCACATAAAACTACAGATCAGAGCAGGAATTGTTGTCGAATTCGTCCTGACTACGGAGTTAGTGTAGAAAATCTAACATCGTTGGGAATCGAGTAGTTAAAAATGATAGTTGAAAATTGGTTTACTCTTTCGTTTTGAAGAAACCATAAAAAGCATAGAATAAGAACAGTTCCTGATATTTTATTCTATGCTATTCTATGGAATACTGCAAATGTCGATGGCAAGATTTTGACGGAAATAATGTTTTGAGGGTCCCTTATTCAGAAGAAGATTTTTTCCAAAACTTTTGCCCGTCGGTCTGTCCGTCGGTCTATGCGTCGGTCTGCCCGTCAGCCTGCCCGTCAGCCTGTCCGTCGGCCTGTCCGTCTTTTGCCCGTCGGTCTGTCCGTCGGTCTATGCGTCGGTCTGCCCGTCGGCCTGCCCGTCGGCCTATCCGTCGGTCCGGGGGGCTCGGCCTTGGTCCGACGGAGAGTGCCTCATTTATTTCACTTCCGGGTGTGTCTGTTGTTCTGTCGGGAAGTTTGTCCGTCGTACGGTCCGTCAGTCTGTACGTCGGTCTGACGCATTGTCAGTTGGTGTGCCCTTCGGTTTCGCCCCTTCGGTTTCGCTTTCTGTCGTGTGCCTTTTTTTTCGTCTGTGTGGTTTTTGGACTGTTTGTCGGCCTGTCCGTCAGTCTGTCCGTCTGTCAGATTCTTGCAGATGAGATGAATATTTTGAAGAATGCTTTGTAAAATTAGAAAAAATAATTAAATTATCCAAAGCAAGCATTTATCCAACTCAACCTAGAATTTGGAAGACATAAGGGATAAAGAAAGGTATAAATAATTCTGTAGAGCAACATTACTGGCTGCAGCATATGCCAGACCTTTGATATACGAACTGTTCTCCAAAATAGAGTTTTTCTTGAGAAATTTTCTGTTAGTTTGTTAGTTTTCTTGCCGCCAGGCAATTGGGACATTGCGTTTATGTTTTAAAGATATACCCAGGAATGAATTATAGATAAACAGGAAACCCCATGTCTTACGATGACTTCAACTCAGACACCCAGATCCTCGCAGCTCGCTTGCAGAGCATCATCTGTAGTCGCGCCAGGCCAGTCGACCGCCGGCGCAGCTCGTCCTCTGCCGCAAATCCCTCCGCCTCCTAGGCCTCTCACTTCCAAATAACACTAATAATAACTTACTTGCTGGACCACAACGCCACGTGGTTTGCAGTTAGGGCGTAAGAGAAAATGTAAATGATACTGCTTGTGCTTGCGTTGGACACTTTACTTTCGTCATTGACAAGCGGGAATTGTCGTGTTGTTGACTTCCCTCCCCGACGCTTTGTTCGCTCACCTCAACATGCCGCTCAGGTTCATTGCAAGCAAGGGGAGCGGAGGCTGCTCCTCGCATCTGCTAAGGCTAGTGGACACAGCAAACTAGTTGCGATCGATGAGCATCGGCTCTAAAGGTACAAGTTCCTAAAATCCAAGCAACGCCGGTATCTTAATGTAATAGACACTGACATTTTTCCTTGGATGTTTGTTTCTTTAGGCAATTTTATTTTTGAGATGTTAGTACGAGAAGAATCTCATAAAACTCATTTCATAAATCAGAAAATGGAAAACGGTAATCACTGGAAATCGTTTTAGTGCACTTAAATGAATAGGTCTCCACTGTAAAAACTTTGCAACTAATAATTCGATTTTTATGAAAGATTCTGTACTGATATATCTTATCTAGGAATATTTCAGCATGATACTCCATCTAACTCCACCCACATCATTTTTCCATCCCTTAAAATAGGATTTAAGTGGGCATTTTTTCGTTTTCTCGCAGGAGCAATGTTCAGGTTTCAAATAATTCAAGAATTTGAAAATTAGTTTTCGGGGACGGGAAGAGCGGGGTCGGCGGGGAACGACGAACGGTCGCGGCAGGGGCGGCAGGGAGAGTTGCGGGAGGACGGCGAGGCAAAGCGGGGTAGCGGGGACGGGCGGAACGGAGCGGGCAGAGCGGGTAGAGCGGGTAGAGCGGGTAGAGCGGGTAGAGCGGGTAGAGCGGGTAGAGCGGGCAGAGCGGGCAGAGCGGGCAGAGCGGGCAGAGCGGGCAGAGCGGGCAGAGCGGGCAGAGCGGGCAGAGCGGGCAGAGCGGGCAGAGCGGGCAGAGCGGGCAGAGCGGGCAGAGCGGGCAGAGCGGGCAGAGATGCTGGACTGAATCGTCCTACGTGAGGTGAAGGGCATACCTTCATTTTGCAATATAGGTAGAAATCTTTATTTTTCTTGTCTAATAGTTTATTACGATGAAAAATATCCGGACGACGCCGAGTAACTTTAGCTAGTTACCAAAAAAATATAACTATAATTATATCACATCGATCTTACATTATCCGTACAATAACAGCTGAAAAAAATGACTTTAACCTACTAAAATTTGGAAGCTATTCATATGCTAAAATGCATGAATAATTAGTTCAGTGATTTCAAATTAATGAGCAACTCATTTGGCCTCTAATACTCGATAGTAAAAAAAATTTTTTTTTGATATTTAATTTAATTACTAAAAAAAAAAAAAAATTTTTTTTTTGTTTAATTCTAATTTACAAGTATTTTGAATAATAAACAGTGACTTCATATTAATGTCAATCAAATTATAATTTTCCTGTCAGACAATATTTCTTAATAGAGGATCTCATGGCATGACATGCGTGCAGACTCTTGACAGCTTTTACGATTCCTATTATAATTCCACCAGCTAATCATTCTTTCCTGTCGTAGAACTACTAAAATTTGAGTAGTGAAACTGAGTATTGAAGTGAGTATTGAAAATTTGAATCTGAACCAGAATTCTAATTGGCAGAAATTTGATGCAAACATTTAATCTCAGTATATCAAACCCTGCTTCGCTTCGACGGCTAAAATGATCGCCCCGATGAGATCCCCAAAAGAATTTTCATCCAAGTATGCGTGGTTGGATTTTCATAGCACCATGTTTCCCAAACACGAGAACAATACTCCCATGCATAATCATTCATCATTCATTCAGGCACTAGAAGACGAAGGCAAACCACTTGCTCGGAAAAGAGGTCATAAAAACGTAAGCTTCCTCTCACGCCAAAGTTCCATAATTCGTAGCGGCTAACTTAAGAATAGTTTAATTGAGAACGCTTTTTGATTGGAAATAGTGGAATTATTAATATTATTATTATTGTTATTATTATTAAGTCAAAGGTTCGCACTTGTTATAAAATCAGCTAAGCTGGCGACTTCGCTTCGATCGTCCTACGCCGCTCAAACCTAGTAAGTACATCTGAAGGCAACGTTTCATAGTCTTACGCAGCAAATCATGATAGGAAATTTCAATTTCGTGTCATGATTTTTGCTTTTTTTATTTATTTCCTCTAGTTCGACATTTCTATCTCTTGAGGAGTTTGATAATAGTACATATACCTATAACATTTTGGATATGGCCATCCATAACAAGGAGTATTCATTCCTGCTCGTGAACATGATCTATTTTTGAAGGGTGTTCAGGCTTTAAGGTTTTGTCTGAGGTGTCATGTTGGAAGTTAGGGTAGCGCTAGGAAGGTGTAGAAAGTACAAGTTACGGTGGTCTGAGTCTATCCTTAGGGAACCTTGATTTGATACGGGGCCATGAAGCACGACGACCCAGATTAAATATTGTGGAACAGGGTGAAGAAGATTTTTAAAGAAATGGTCGGCTATTTTACTTATGTGTTCGTTTAGTGGCAATATATTGAGCTCGCGATGGATTTGGGAGTTTGGAATAAACCATGGTGCCTTGAGGGTCTTTCTTAGGAACTTATTTTGGAATGCAACTAACTTGTGGGGGTTACTGGGTGCTACGCCACCCCATACTGCACATGCATAGGTTAGAGTGGGTTGAATGATTGATTTGTATAGTAATATTCGGTTTTCGATACTAGTGGCAGATCGAGAGTTAGTTACGGGGAACATTTTTGATGTTTTGGCCAAGGCTTTATTAGCGGTTGCGTGGATGTGGGGTTTCCACGTTAGTCTTTTGTCAAATAATACTCCTAAGTACTTCACCGGTGAAGAGGTCCACGGAATGAGATTTCCTTTTATGCTAAGTTCCGGGGGATTTTTCGGTCGGCGTAAAGTAAATATTTTTGCTTGGCATTTGGTGTGATTTATTTTTATTCTCCATTTCTGAGTCCATTTAATATAGCTGTTTATATCGTTTTGAATATTCTCCTTCGCTATTATAATATCGCTATGAGAGGTGAATAGTGAAATATCAACAGCGTATAAAGCAACGTTGTAGTCGCCTTGGATTGGAATGTCGTGACTGAAAATGTTAAATAATAAGGGAGAGAGGACTGAACCCTGTGGTACTCCTGCAGCAATAGTGTGAGGGGTAGATATCTCTGTGTTGACTTTAACTACAAACGATCTGTTAGTGAGGTAACTTTCCGTGATTTTTAGTAGGTATTCGGGTATGCCTAAAGTGCGCATTTTGTATAGGACGCCTTGATGCCAAACTCGGACATATGCCTGACTTACGTCAAGGAAAACTGTCACTGTGTGTTTCTTTTGATGAAAACCGTTAGCTATGGCTTCAGTGATACGCAATAATTGATGGGTGGTGGAATGATTTGGTTGGAATCCGAATTGTTCCGATGGGATTGCTTTTATATTGTTGATGAATTTTATTAGTCTTGTATGGATTAGACGTTCGTAGTATTTTGATAAAATTGGAAGCAGACTGATGGGTCTAAAGTTTTCAGCTATCCTTGTTTTTTTTCCTGTTTGCAGACTGGTAAAATGACAGCTCTTTTCCAAGCGGTAGGAAAATAATTGCATCGTAATGGTGCATTAAATATTGCAGTTAAAGCCGCTATAGTCGGTTTGCTCAGCATTTTGATGCAGACATTGTTAATACCGTCCATTCCTGGGGATTTTCTTAATTTTAGAAGTTTAATGACTGAGATGGTTTCCGATGGGGAAATGAATTTTATGGGAAGTGCCGCAGTGAGGATATTAGTACTAGGGTAATTTACTATTTCCGTATTAAATTGTACATCGGAAACGGGATGCGGTTTGAAGGTGTTCTCTAGATGTGCAGAAAATATTTCTGATTCTTCTTTGTCAGATTAAATTGTTTCCGAGCCATGTCGTAAAGGAGGAATTTTTACTTTTTCTTTAGTAAGCCTTTTAACGGTTGACCGAAAGTGCCTTGAGCTAGGGTGAATTTCCGCAATAAATTTATAGTAGTTCTGTAGTCGTAATTTATCGAGGAGGGTTTTTATCTTACGCGTTATCTGATTAACTTTTTTTCTTAATATATGGTCGCCTTGTGTGTTGCCAGAACCGTCTCAGATTACTTTTTGTTTTAATTAGGTTAATTATATTTATGGGTATTGCTTTCTCTTTTGGAATTCGATAAGGTCTTGTCGCTTGTTTGAAAGACGCGATTGTCGCTTTAGAGAATTTTTCTATTTCATTGTCAATTTCATTCGCGGTATTACGATTTTTTGGATACGTATAATTGAGAAGCATTAACTCGGCATACTTATTCCAGTTGGTATTTCCTTTTAATTCATTGACGTTTGTCTTATCGATTGGCAAAGAAAGCGATATAACCACCGGGCAATGGTCAGAATCGAGCTCTGGTAATGCACTTTGGTATATCGGAAAATTAATATATTTCGTTAGAACAATTTCCAAAATGTCTGGGATAACATTGGGATTAGTAGCATAGCGAGTAGGTTCGTTTGGAGAAAATAATTTTATGTTATAGGAAGCTACCAATTCCGCCAGTTTTTTACCTTGCCATGTTGTTGAGTTGCAACCCCACATACTATTCTTGCTATTGAGATCTCCAATCATGATTGTTGGGCTATTTACACTAAAAATTGTTAGGTATGCTAATAATGAGAATGTTTTGTTAGGAGGTTTGTATGCTGCTATTATATTTAACGTTCTGAAGTTCAGGGTTATTTTAATTCCAACCGATTCGAGGTTCGTTGATAGTGGAGTCGCAATCTGTTCATGATTGAGTTCCTTGGAAATAAAAATGACAACGTCACCGGAGGCTGAGACTTTTGTAATTCTATCATTTCTATATGAAACGTAGCCTGGTATGTTTAACCTTTCCCCCGGAATCAAGTGGGTTTCTGTTACACAAGCAATTTTGATACCATGTTGTTTCTTAAAGAATCTGAACATGTTTCCTTGACGCTTGAGGCCATTAGCATTCCAATTTAGAATCTTATTTTCTACCTGAATAGCCGCCATTTTTAACATGTAATGAAAACATTTCTTGTATCATGTTTTGAATTTGAGGAACTAAAGCAGACATTACTTGAGAAACGAATGATGAGATAATACTAGACTAGTCCTGGAAATGAGAGGTGCCTTGCCTTGGCATAAAGGTTGGTGAAGGGCGAGGTTGAAGAGGAGGAAAGTTGTTGGCTGATAGAGGCACTATTCTTGGTGGTTTTGGTTTTGGGGAGACAGATTTAGTAGAAAACACGTTTTGCGAAGTGGTCTGGGAGAAGCTGTTAAGTGACTTTACGTATTCTTTATAAAATTTGCCGCCTCTGTAATTGGCTCCATGGAATTCATGACAGTTTACGCACTGAGGTTGCGCATCTTTTACTTTTTTGCAATTCGTGTAATGGTGGTTCCCGACACATTTCACGCATCTCGGAATGAACCCACAATTTGCCTGTGAATGGCCATATCTCTGACAGCGTTTACACATAATAACTTGAGAATGTATTCTGCTTTGTACTCTTACAACACTATGGATAAATCTATTCAAAGAAAATATAGTTTTTGCCTCTATTATCCGTTAGATCTACTGCACAAACATGAATGGGGCAACGATCTTTGATATACAATCTTTTCACATTTAAAACGGGAAAATTTAACCGAATGAGTTCATCGTAAATTTACTTTTCACTGTAAGTAATTGGGATATCTTTAATCACAACCGAAAGCGGTTTTTGACTAGGATCTCTGTATGTGAAATACTGTTCATTTCCTTCGTCACAAAAGTTTCTGAAGTTACGGGAATCTTCGATTGATGTAAACATTATTTTAACTGTATTTTTGGATGGTTTTGTTGTGAAGTCACTTTTAGCAATGCTTTTAATGTCTTTGATTAGTTTATTATAATCAGCTGCATAAATATTAATAGGTGGGACTTTCACTAGCACAGGTTCTGAAGTCACTGAACTTGATGATTCAGGGTCGTGGTCACTGAGTAAGTCGTACCTAGTCGATTCCGGTACATTATAACGAATTTTGTTTTGATAACTAACTTTTCTCTTCTTGGTTTGGAGTCACTGTCTAAAGCTAATTCACTTACTTGCTTCATTGTAGAATCGTTTTGGGAGTTGTTTGTTTTAGGCAGGCTGTCTAAGGTGCCAGCGGCTGCGCCTTGTTGTGAAAGCACACGTAGTTGGGACTGATGGTATTGAAGATGCAGATTTTGCTGCTGCATTTGTAGTTGGAGTTGATAATGATGATTTTGGTCTCCGAAGGTATGCTGAAGATGTTCTATTGGAAACATTGGCGTATCCAATGGTGTATTATTAACAGCTTGCAACGCTTCGTTTATGCTCCGTCCGAGGTCAAAGCATAAATTGTCACTGTTTGAAAAAATACTGCTGATTTAGTTAGATGACTAGAACACACTGTGATAAGTAAACTGTTAGGTTGTTGATAACCAACCAGTACACTGGTTTAGAAACACTGTTAGCACACGAACGAAGCGGAGCACTCGCAACGGAGCGGGAGCGCCCGAAGTGCACGGTGCGGCTGCTCGGAGCGGAGTGATTTTTGCTGAGATTTTTTATTTTTGATTGATGAGTTTTGCTGAGAATGATATAAACACATCAGAAGCAATCAATGTTTACACATCTTATGTTTGGCAATGATTTGTTAGCAATTCTGTTGTGCAATTAATTATCAAACATAAAAAAATTACATATCACAAGACGTCTTCCTCATGTTCATTTTATCTTTTTCTTCCAGTTTCCTTTGATCCAGAGAACTAATATGAATTGAAATTTCCCTTGATTTTTCTTCAGAAAAGTAAATATAGCTTTATTCAATCCAAGAATGGGAGTGACGTAAAATAAATAAATGGATCATTTCACCGCAAATCAAACATTTTTTGGACGTCTTCCGATTTTTCTGAAAATGTTTATAATGTCTAGAAACGAAGTCAGATCACGTTTATTGTATCATTACCAATTACATTGGATGGTTTTGGATTTTACAACAACATATGTGTTTTTTTACACTAACACAATACTGTTGATAAAAAAAACTTTTAATGACTAACAAATGTTAAATACCTGAATTTTTACCCAGAAAAATTAAAAAAGTAACGACACTTTTCAAACTGTTTGGTCGAGTCTGTTCCTGCCTCATTTTCAAGTCATAGTAATAATTAAGAAGGGAAGGCTTGAACATCACTTTCGTTTTTTCTAACTAATATTGTTAGTCCTAGAACTCACAATCATACAGGCAAATAACCTCAAACACAAATGCTCAAAACGAGATTTCAACAACAACCCTTCGAGCTGGGGTAGATAAAGCACTCCAGCCTTACCACCGTCGACTACTCAGATTGGCGTAATGGTAATTATAATACTCTTTATATTAATCCTTCCGATAAAAGTCAAAATGCCGCAAAATTAATTGAACGAAAATTGTTTAATTTGAAATTCTGTTTGCTTGTTTTAATAAATTGACTGCAATATTTTGTCAAAATGGGATTTGGGTAAAAAAAATTGGAACCCATCCCTTCGTTCCGACGTTTCTCTGTGTATTTCATCTGCATTAAAGCCGTATAACGAAGACATTATCGTAACCAAATCATGTTAATATGCACGTCTATGCAGTAACCCATTGTTGCGTTCTTAATAAATGTCAGCATACGAACTACAATGACAGGGCAATTTTTTTTAAAATCGCTTTTCCTAGATGACCCATTACTACATTCTATAAGATACTTTGACCCTAGAAATAAAGCCGTTCTTGGTGCCTGCAAATTCTCATCAACGCGATTTTTTGCAAAGACACCGCATCCATTTCGACAGCGGCTAATGGAGGACCAAACGGCTAATCGCCAGGACGATCGATGCTCCTCCAGCATCAAATCGCTTCCATCGCAAGCCCAGGATTTTCATCTCCAGCCTCCTCCTCCTCCTCCTCCTCGCCCTCACCCGCAAATCCTCGCCTGCGAGTGGAGGCGTGCAGGCGTCGCTTGCCTCGCCTCTCTCGCTCGCCGGCACGGCCCGGCCCGGCCCGGCGCGTCGGCTCGGCGGCGCAGCGCCCCGCATAACTCTCTGCGTAAACGGAGAACACGCGACGCGACGCGGCGCCACGCAACATCCGAGCAAATGTTGATTTGTGAGGAATGTATCGTTAACTGTAGTGTATGATCATCTGATTCGTGAACCGCATTCGGAGCGTTTATTAGAGGGTTGCAGAGATTTCGGCGCTGTGTGCTTTAGACTCTTTTTGTGAGATGTGGCGATCTGAGATATGGCATTCGAATGTCTGGCGCATTTTTATATAGCATGAAATTCTCGATGTAATTTGTGTTCCATGTTTTTTCCTGAAGTTTTGACGTATACCTATTTTCGTTTCATGTAAATTTCTTGTTCTGAGAGATTTTAGATGCTATTTATATTCATAGTGAAGTAAATAACATTTATCAAATATTGATAACAATTGGCAACAAAGCCACTTTCGCGAAATACACGTGTTCATAATTTTTTTAATTGTTTCATCCAGAGAAGAATATGACCATATATATTTTACTTGATATAACTAGTAATTATAGATAGTTAACCCCATATAATGAAGGACGTAAGCTTATCTTATACAAATAGCAATAACTTAAAAAAAACACCACATTGCTTGTAAAAGGATTTCATCAAAGACTAGATTCTTCTGAAGCTTAATAAACTGCCTCAATGAAACTGGCGTCATTTTTTTCAGCGTCTCTTCTTTTATTCGTGGAAAATTTTTAAGAAAAAACTCGGAGCGGTTTTTGAGAAAATGTGTAGTAAGTATTTTATATATTGCGTTAATTTTAAGCAGAAACAACGCAAAAATTCCCCATTTTTTTTCAACATATTGACCATGTTCTTTTGTAAAGAGCTGAGGTTTTAGAACAGATGTTGATTAAGACTACAATTGCTATATTCAACTTTGTAGTTTTGAAATGTTAACATTTTACAATTTTCAAAAACACAGAGTTTCCCGAAAGGAGACTAGCACCAATATTTTACCGTGCATTGATGTGCGTACGAAAATATTTTTTAGAAAATTGGTGCAGTTTTTGAAAAAGTATTAATTGTATAGTTGTAGAAAGTATTAATTGTAAAGTTTTAATTTTACTAGAAGAGCGTACACTCTTACATAAGTAAATAGTGTGTCTTATAATTAGCCATGATATTGTCGATGATACTATTTTATGCTCAAGCTAACCAGAATATTTGTGTATGCGTTTCTGGGAGAAAGTGTCCATAATCTTTAAGTTGTTAAAGCAAGTAAAGACTCCGATCATTCTATCATTCTAATTGATGTTAGCTTCATTATGAGTACATATTATTCCTTGTATTCGATTTCTTCCTACTTTGGCTTTCAGATCTCCTCCTTCCAGTAAGTAGTCATTCTTATTACAATCATCTATATTTCTACAGAACTCCTTCGTTTCCAGTTTTCTTCTTTCCTGCGATGCGTGCACACTTATGAACTGAAAATACCCTCTATTCTGCCGCGTACTGTTATTATTCTTTTAGAAATCCACTTATATGAATGAATTTTTTTGAGCATTTCTTCGTCAGAATTATTGTGACTCCTGTGGATACTTGCTCTGTTCAGCACACACTTTCTCACATTATTTCCAAACTTAAAAATTTTCGAAAATTGAAAGATTTCAACGAAAATGAGAATTGCGCCATTATTTTTGTCTCTTGTTTTAACCGTGGAAAAAAAACAAAGAAGAAACTAGAGCGGTTTTTGAGTTTTTTATATATTGCGTTATTTTCAGCCAGATATTATGCAAAAACTACTCGTTTTTTTTTCAAAAATTGTAAATGACATTTTTTAAAACCTTGATTTCTTAGAACAAATTTTGTTTTAGGCCAAAATCTCTATCAACTTTTTAGTGTTGAAATGATAACTTTTTGAAATTTTATAAATTTTGGAGAGCTCGCCGAAAATGGGTCTAGAACCTTATTTTTACTGTCCCTTGACACTTACGAGAAAAAATTAAGGAATGAATACGGAGCGGTTTTTGAGAAAAAAAGTTTTTAAAAAATTAAAAATTGCCTACATTTCGCGCAAAATTACACGAAAACTACTCATATTATCGAAAAATTAAATATGAACTTATTTCAAGATCTGTATTTAAAGAACAGATTTGATTAAAAAAAAAAATTAGGAAACTAGGAAAAAAATTGAACTTTTTGCAATTTCTAAAAATTAGGTATTTCAACGAAAATGAGACCTGTATCATTCCTTTAAGCCTTCTTTACCTTATACATACACAAACATTAATTCAAAAATTTCTAAATGTTAATGAAGCTTCATGTAAAATACTCCCAAAAATCAAAATATCCGTTTCAAACTCACAGGGCCTCGATTTCTTTAAATTGATCGAGAAAATGATCATTGAGAAAATCGGGTGTACGGTTTTGGCGCTAGCTTTGACCACAGAATAACGGATAACAGACGTTTTGCCATCAATCGATTTTTCGGTATCATGGAGTCACAAAATATGGTTTCTGACTTCCCAACGTGGTAGAGTAATTTATTATGTACAAAAATAGGATTTATCCACTTATTCGTTATCAGGACTCGGCAATAAGAATAATATAACAAGGGAAAATTAAAGGTATGACGTATGCTGTATTTCATTTTCGTTGAATATTCTGAATTTTTGAAAACTATTTGTTGGAAATAATGGGAGTGACAATTTTTAATTTTTAAGCTTCGGATGAAGTGACAACCGCAGAGCGACTGCTTCGTGTAGCGGTTAAGCGCAGAAGTCAAGTCGATGGACCTGACGTTGAGTCTCAGCTCGGAAACATTTGTTTGCTGGTTGAAAAAGCTTTCGTAGGTTCATGCAGAAGTAGAATTTTGAGGTGCCGACATAAATAAAACTAGAATGTATGTACTGTTTCAGCTCCACTAGTTAAAATAGTATTAATACTTTCCACGTAATTTCCAGTCGTTTTCTGTTTATTTTCCTGAAATATGTAAGCAAGAATTTCTTTAAAACCGTTCCCATTTTTTGTTTATTTTTTTAATAATAGAGTATATTTTACATAAATTCTATAAAAAATGTTCAGTTTCATTTAATTTTCAAAAACTTGATGATATTTAATTGACGGTTGAGATTCGATCTCTCAACCAGATACAGTAAGATACAGTGTCTAGTGTTTAATCCATTTGTCTCAGATATGTGTATTTTCAAAATTCAATCCAATACAAATAGTTTTGTGGTTTGAAAACACTTGCAGGGGGATGTGGGGCCGATCACGCTATTCGCAAGTGAAGACCGGAAAAGAAGTAATCGATTTCAACTGTTCGCCCATGTTCAACCAGTAACATAATATTTAGGTAAAACCGATACAAGTGATCAAAAAAAGTATATGCTATTGATTGATTTTTCTGAACACGATGGTGAGATTTGGCGCCGAACTACACGTCGGATTGAGGAGGATTTCCCTTTCCCGCTCTCTTTAGCAGGGCATCGCGCTAGACGAGACAAGCTCTATGCTTTTGACTGAATTAGCGACATGTGTGGTAGTGTAGTGCTTGTAAGTGTAATGTGTGTGTTAGTGTGCCTGTTTATTAGTGTACTGCTTTAGCATTTGCTTAGTATTGATTGGAGAAACCACAAAAATTACCGATCAGAGCCGTCGGCCGCTCCTCCAAAATGGTCTATCCCACCTAGCGATCTAGTTGGTGACGAAAATCCATCACCTTCTAGACTCCAGTCCTAAGACGTAGCGGTCAGAGTCCCTGCCCAGACAGCGGCAATGCTGGTTCTAAGCTAAAAACATTCGGTGTTTATTCTATTATTGCACCACGAGTGCAATTAGAATTACCCAACAACCTCCTCCTGTCAAGCTTTCAAAAAATGGAAGCTCTTATCCAATAATTTCCTGGCAGTCTTTTCACTGCAATACAATGCAATGCAATGCATTTATCATTTTTGCACTTTCTTGCTTCATGGCCATTAGAGCATTTAACTTTGTGATAAAGAACCTATCTCGCGCAATGTGTCACCGTGGCTGCCAGGGCGCGTACAAAGTCACCGTTGTAGTGTCCTTGTAGCAAACTGTTGTCTGAAAATTCACATAAAAGTAACTAGTATCTTCGAGCATTATTACTGTCCCATTTTCTTCGAGTTTCAGATTTATTGTAAATTAATGCGTAAATGTTAATATTCATCCATATATTTCCGCGCGAAAACTTTGCATCCACGGCGAGATCATTCAGGTTTTATCAAGGAAATCTGGATGAACATCTGAGCATGATATGGATCATTAACTCAATGTTTAAGTATAGTTATTACAAAACTGATTTTCAACCTCTGATGTGGAGCTACTATTACCAAGTACAGAGGAAGTTACGTATTGTTAGAACGAGAAACGGCGAGTTTTAAAACTCGTTTTGTACGTCCATAATGCCAAAGTAGTGATTCCACTGCAGCACATACTTCCTCACATTATTTCCAAGTCTCGCAATTTTCGAAAATTCAGATAGTTCAACAAAAATAAAATCCGCACCATTATTAAGCGCCCTTTGTGAGAAATTTTTATTCGTGAAAAAATTTCAAAGAAAAGTTTTAATAAATTTGAAACTTTCAATGTGGAAGTATTTCAGACTTTTTTTATAAACTGCAATAACTTCAAATACAAAGTACGTAAAAGTTACTCTTTCTTCCAAAAATTGTACTTAGAGATTAAGTTTTTTCTTTCTCACCTTACTTCCTAAGGAAAGAAAATATGGTACGCTAGAAAACGGCGAATGTTTGACAGAAAAACTCTCAATGCCGAGCCCCGAAAAAGTGGATTAATCATGTTCGTATGTCTAGGAAATGTTTTCCTTTGACACGTCGTTTCATCAGAATTCATGTTTTGTGGGCCCTTGATACACAAAAATATATTGACGACTATGTATGCCGCCATCTATTAAGAGGTGACTTGCGCATATTGGTTCACCTATCACGTGAGTACACGAACGGGACATTTCTTTACTCTGAATATGTTGTCTTGTAAAATCTGTCTTAATTGTATCTATGACGAATCTCCAAGTGTGAAAAGGGTGTTTAGCATATTCTACTAATGGTTTTAGCACAAGGTCTTTTTGTCTTTTTCCCCTGTTGCATTTATCGCTTCCTTGTTCGTGTCAAGAATCTTTCCTTTCTTTTACAGGATATTTGCAGTATCGCAAGAATAATACCTTCAGAAAAAGATGATTTTTTCTCAATTTTACATAAAGTAAATTCGATTATTTTCTCCCTCTATTTCTAGTTATAATAAACATCGACGTCGTATCAGCTGAATTATCTCCACTGATGATTTCCTCCGAAAAGCGTCATTTCTTCACCTTTTTTGTACGTGGAAGTTTCAATGCCAATTGAAGACACAGAAACGTGATAGAAATGGTTTGAAAACTATTTAGTAGGATACAAGTGCGACAAGAAACTAAATGCATTTTTTCAGAAATTCGGCAAGGATTCAAAATATTTGAAATGAATAATAAGATGAAGTAATATTAAAAGTTGCACCTACTAACACTTGCATACCAAATCCATTACGATTCCCGAAAGACACAAATGGAGAGGGTTGCAGGCGCTCCCCAGCATACATTGCAAAATAATTCCAGTATAATTTTACTTAGTACTATTTAAGAACTAACGCTACATGTATTTAGCAATCATATTGCAATCATTTTCTGCCAGATTGTGTTAAAATTTTTTCATATTTTGAGATGCGGCAAATCTCTTCAAACGCTGAACGTTTTCTGTATTTGCGGTTCTTTCGGTGGGGCCAGAGATGGCAGTGTATTTTTTTGAAGAACTAGATCAACATTCACTATGTTCCTTCTACTGCACTTGCACTCTACTACAATACTAATACTACGTGTTGACGCGCGGTCCTGGACATAAGTCAATCAGAAGTTCCAACCTGGAGTTTCAACGAAGAGATTACGATTCATTGGTAATCATTTCTATTTTGTATTAAATATAAATATATGGAATATGAAATAAAATAATGTTGATATATGAAGCGGTCAGATGGAGTAAAGATAGATTCTACAGTAAACCGTCGTTAACACGAATTTCAAGGGACCGAAAAATCAAGAGTTCATGTAATAAAATTCGTGCTAACAGGAGAGTCAAATTGAATTTTTTGAAAAGAGTTTTTTCTACACACTAATCATTTACAGATCACAACAAACAACAATTAAAAACTGCGTATGACGTGCTATGGTAAAAAGTGGATTGTGTGCACATTTTCAAAATTTTGTGATCCCTACACTAAGTCATATACTACTTAAATTTTGAATTTTGAAAGGGAGAAAAAAACAAAAACTCCCATGTAATAAAATCTATTTTCAAGGATAAACTAAGTCATATACTACTTAAATTTTGAATTTTGAAAGGGAGAAAAAAAACAAAAAACTCCCATGTAATAAAATCTATTTTCAAGGATAAAGGAGCAATAAATTTTGGCTCTTATTACTTCCTGTCGCGACAACATGGAAACGATAATTTGAATAATTGTATTTCCCACTGAATTCTAGAAGACGTGCACAGAAAATGAAGTTACATTTATGTCCAGAAGCAAAACAAGGGGCCATCTCAGCATTTGCTCAATGGATCAGGGAAACTGGACGAAAACCTGATCGAGATGGGGGTCATTGACCCGGAAGCTGTAGTACAATAGTTGTTACAGGTTGTTTATACTCATTTATACAGTCCAAATGGTAAATAATGCATTATGTATCATTGTTAAAATTAATGTTACTTTTCTTGTGATGCTCAGTATAGTCTCTAATTGTATAGAAACAGTTATGCAGCAGAAACGATTTCACTTGGGATTTAAACTTTTCAATCGAATTTAATCGTTTAATGTCATCTGGCAAAGTGTTGTAAAATAATGTACATGTATTGTATGTGAATTTTTTGTAATGAGCTGTTGACACTGTCACCTGATGAATATGATTTCTACGTCGATTGTTATAGTAATGGACTTCGGCATTTTCTGAAAATATATTCCCGCCCTTGAGCAAGTCATTTTTTACAAAAACCACTGATTTGTAAGTAAAAAGACACGGTAATGGTAGAATTCCTAGATTAATGAAGAGAGGCTTTACATGAATCACGTGGGTGGGATTTGGTTATTATTCGTACAATTCGTTTTTGTAATCTAAAAGTCTGGGAGCTATAAGATGTATTTCCCCAGAATATTATGCCATATGTCAGGCGGGAATGAACATTCGCGAAGTATACACAACGAGCAGTATGAAGGCTGACTGAATTTGCAAGAATTCTGAACGCGTAGCATAATGAACTTAATTTTGTGTTCAATTCATTTAAAGGTTTAAGGTTTGACTGAATTGAGAGACCAAAAATTTTGTTGCCTTAACATCAGTCAATGGTACACTGTTCTTTTAATGGAGACAGAATGTTTATTTGAAATGGAACGATTAAAACTTTTCTTTTCGTTTACTATTAATTTGTTATTTCGGAACCAATTTGAAGCATCTGATATTGTACTATTTACGGTTTCTTTATTGCAAAGGATGTTCGTATCATCCGCAAAGAGAACCGTTCTTCCGTTTCGAATCGTCGAGGGCATATCGTTTACGTAAAGTAGGAACAGAATAGGGCCTAAAATCGATCCTTGACGAACTCCACATGCAACGGGCAAAGAATCGGAAAGGTGCGTACGTTATGTTCCATCATTCCAGTAAGGTATTTCAACTCTCTGAGATCGTTGTTTAAGGTACGAACATAACCAATCTAGAGCAATACCACGAATTCCATATGAAGGTAATTTTGAAAGTAAAATGTCATGATCAATGATGTCAAAAGCTTTCGAGAGATCTAAAAATAATCCAATAGGTGCCTCGTTTTGATCCAATGATGAGGCGACAACTTTAAGAAAAGAAAATGTAGCTGTTTCCGTTGATTTTGATTTTCTAAATCCATGTTGGCAATCTGAAAGCGCGTCGTGTTTAGTTAGAAAGGCTTCCATTCGTACGTAACAATGTCGCTCTAATATTTTTGAAAAAACTGATAGAAAAGAAATGGGCTGATAATTTTGAATTTCATTTTTGTTGCCTTTTTTGAAGAGCGGCTTAATTTTAGCTGTTTTGAAAATATCTGGAAACATTCCGTTGCAAAAAGATGCATTAAATATGTGAGTTAACGGGTGTATAATGGCATACGCACAAGTCCTTAACAAAGAATCCGGGAATTCATCTAAACCGGACGAATATTTATTTTTTAGTTTACCGATTATTTTTATTTTTTTTTTGTTTCAGAAAGGCACTTCTAGGTTGGGACAAGGGTGTATCAGCCTAGTGAACATATAATTTCGGTGGGTAGTATACGTTTGTAAATACAATAGTTTGTGAATAAACTTTGAAAGTATATTCTCGCCATTTTCTTGTCGCAATCCTACGATGGCTCACAGAAAAAAAAATTAAGGGAGAAAATTTGGTGTTGAATGAAAAAATATGACGAATTTGTGTACACGTTGGAGCAAGGAATTCACAGAGATTCGAATAAGGAAGAATGGTTCATTTTTACGAAGGTATGTTTGACTCATGTTTTCTATCAGACAACGAGATTTCAATTGTGTGTACAAATTTTACTACTTATTACACAATTTCATATTGATATATTATTGTTATAAAGCGAGTTTCATACAGTTCTAAATAGTATTTCTCTCTCTCGGCTTTTTATTCCGCTAGGCATGTTCTTTTCTTCATTGTCGAATCGATAACAGTCTTCCAAGATTTCTTCAGTCTTCTTTGTTTCCTTCGTTTAAAAGGGATCCACTCAAAGATTATTTTTGGTATTCTATAAGCATGCAGTCTCATTATACGGCCATACTATTATAGTTCTTTGAATTCTACATTCTCGATCTCTTGCCTCTTTTTCTGCATCATCTGTCTAATCTCTTCCTTGTGTATTCGATCAAACAAGGTATACTGACAACATCGTCTACAATAATGCATTTTCATAACATTAAACCGAGAGTTTATTGAACCCTCTTTACCCAAATTTCTGATCCATACGCAGCAAAACTTTCCACTATTGTCTCTGTTTGCTTTCCAATAATCTTGTTCTAAAAAAATGTTATTTAATCTGCTAGTAATTGTCCTTCCCTTGCTTGCTTTGTAATAATGTTAGTGTCATAAGATCTATCAGCAATAAGAGTCAACCCAAGATATTTAATCTCCTTTACAACTGGAAATATACCTATTTCTCTTTCTAGATCATTCCCATATTTCCCTACGTATCTTGACTTTACCGCTATGTATCTTGACTTTTATTTATTTCGAGTCCCCACTTTTTATATCTTTCTTTTAATTTCTTTAAAATATATTCAATATCATTCTGATCTTCAGCCAAAATTACTTGGCCGTCCGAAAAAAGGAGCTTATAAATATTTTTGTTTGTTGAATTTTGAGTTGTGTTGAGTTCGTTGAGTTTTGAATTTTTGTTTGTTAAACCTCTTAACTTAAATGTTAAAAGTAGAAGAAAGAGTTTTCTTGACGTTAGTAATATTTTTTTATCATCGTTGGCATCCAGGTCTATCTTGTCAAATAACTGATGGTGCTACATCACATATTTTCTCGCATTATTTCTAAATTATGGAATTTTCGAAAAGATATTTTTAAGCGTCCTTTACTCCATCCGTGGAAAACATGTGAAGAAAAAAATTGAAGACCATTTTAAGAAAAAACTTCAATTGCAATAACTTCAAACAAAAATTACATGAAAACAGTTTTTTTAATTATTCATTGCCTTATTTGAAGATCTATTTTTTTAGTTCCTCGCCTTACTTCATAAGAAGAGAAAGTATTGTAATCGGGCGCCGGAAATCGGCGATTTTTTTAAGGAAAAACTCTTATTGTCACACCCTAGTAACGAAAAATATTATACATTTAGTTTTTGTGGTTCTTGATACCAAAAAAAACAAAAAACATTGATGTCGAAACGTCTCTCTCTATTCCACCCTCAGTGTTCAACGCTAGTCCCTGCTTGACTCATCTGTATCAGCCATGTCTATGTCAGTTTGTCAAGCAAATATATATCTATATCTTGATCGCCGTTCAGACGATTTTCTCTAGAATTGATATTCTGCAATCGATTTAAAAAATACTCGCGTTTTTCATTATTTTTTCACGCATAGAACAAAGGACGGTCAAGAAATGGGCTGGTTTCATTTTCGTTGAACTCTGAATTTTTGAAAATTGGGAAAGTTAGAAAGGATGTGAGCAAATATATTCTGTTGCAGCACCACTAGTTTAGAATTGATTTTATTTTAAAAAAAAAACTCTCTATCATCACATTTATACTTTTGCAATGTTAATATTTTGCAATTTTCGAAAATACCGAGTTCGCCGGAAATGAGACTAGCACCACTTCTTAGTTCTTTGATACATACTAGAAAAAGAATCAAAGAAAAATTTATAGCCGTTTTTGAGAAAATATATATATATATATATATATATATATATATATATATATATATATATATATATATATATATATTTAATTTTCTCTATTTCCTAGCCACAAAAAATGTGGATTCTGAGATGGTACATAAAGTGGAAGTAGTTTTCTACATAGAAGAACAAGATTTATTCCCTTTTTCGTTACCAGGTTCAGAATATAATATATTTTCGTCAACAAATCGCTGATATCCGGCGTACAATTACAATAAATATAAACTCAATTTTTTCGAAAGCATGAAAATGGCACTTATATTCTTTTTCCGTCCGTCCGTCTGTTTGTCTGTCTGTCCGTCTGTCTGTCCATCTGCTGGCTGTCCGTCCGTCCGTTGGTCCTTCTGTCGATCCGTCCGTCGATCTGTCCGTCGATCTGTCCGTCCGTCTGTCCGTTCGTCTGTCCGTCTGTCCGTCTGTCCGTCTGTCCGTCTGTCCGTCTGTCCGTCTGTCCGTCTGTCCGTCCGTCCGTCTGTCCCGTCCGTCCGTCTGTCCGTCCGTCTGTCCGTCCGTCTGTCCGTCCGTCCGTCCGTCTGTCCGTCTGTCCGTCCGTCTGTCCGTCCGTCTGTCCGTCCGTCTGTCCGTCCGTCTGTCCGTCCGTCTGTCCGTCCGTCTGTCCGTCCGTCTGTCCGTCCGTCTGTCCGTCCGTCTGTCCGTCCGTCTGTCCGTCCGTCTGTCCGTCCGTCTGTCCGTCCGTCTGTCCGTCCGTCTGTCCGTCCGTCTGTCCGTCCGTCTGTCCGTCCGTCTGTCCGTCCGTCTGTCCGTCCTCTGTCCGTCCGTCTGTCCGTCCGTCTGTCCGTCCGTCTGTCCGTCCGTCTGTCCGTCCGTCTGTTCCGTCCGTCTGTCCGTCCGTCTGTCCGTCCGTCTGTCCGTCCGTCTGTCCGTCCGTCTGTCCGTCCGTCTGTCCGTCCGTCTGTCCGTCCGTCTGTCCGTCCGTCTGTCCGTCCGTCTGTCCGTCCGTCCGTCCGTCCGTCCGTCCGTCCGTCTGTCCGTCTGTCTCGTCCGTCCGTCCGTCCGTCCGTCTGTCCGTCCGTCTGTCCGTCCGTCTGTCCGTCCGTCTGTCCGTCCGTCTGTCCGTCCGTCTGTCCGTCGTCTGTCCGTCCGTCTGTCCGTCCGTCTGTTCGGTCCGTCCGTCCGTCCTTCCGTCCGTCTGTCCGTCTGTCCGTCTGTCCGTCTGTCCGTCTGTCCGTCCGTCTGTCCGTCTGTCCCTCTGTCTCTCTGTCAGTTTGTCTATCCGTCAGTGCGTCCCTCAGTACGTCCGTCTGTCGGTTCGTCTGTCCACACCTGAAGCCCCTGGGACATTTTCCAAATTTTCAAGAAATGGCTCCATCGTTTTTGATTAAATTTTGTTGTTGCAGAGTGTGAAGAACTTTTAAGATAATGGTGCAGGTTTCGTATTTGTTGAAAACCCTGATTTTTCGAAATTACAAAAATTCAAATTTTTTCGAGCAATTCCTACAACTACAATTATTAAGACAGAAATTTTCTACCTTAATTAAATCTGATCTTTAGAGATAGATTTTGAAATAAACTCATATACATTTTTTGAAAATTTGAGTACTTTCCGCATAATTTTCGTGAGTGTACGGGCGAGAAAACACGTGCTGTTTGAGCACTCAGCTTGTCAAATACATAACTGGATGTATTTAAGGTACTTATTGATTCTTTCATAATTGACTAAAGTGTAAATGTAGATATTTTTCATGCATTCCAAGACTCTAAGGAACACTTTAAACTCCAGTATGTTAACAGTGTGTATTAGTCATCCTAAGATAAAAATCCATTTAATTAAGATTAAATGCAAAGCAAATGTTGCAGAGCTTATTTTTAGAGCGACGTATGTTTTCTGGTTTTACGTTTGTTTTCTGGTTTTAGTTATCAATAATTTAACGCTTTTTGATCATCCTGAAAACAATTTTGTTCAAAAATAGCGTTTCGCCCATGTTGAACTGTGTCCGAAAACGACTGAATTCTAGTATCTTGAACTACGAGGCTGAATGCGAATCTTTTCCCTTCGTAAAAAATTGTGTTTCTTCCAGATAAGCCACTTTGGAAATAAGCTCTCTAATTATTGTCAAGGCCTGTGCCTCTATTTTAGAAGCATCCATTTAGTATAGACAACGGTTAGAAATAAAAAATTAAGAGAAATAGTGCAAATAGTGATACCATTTGGTTAACGAGCAGTTCTATTTACTTGAGAGTATTATAGTGAATACAAATGAATTCTTCATCGCTAGATACATTTATTTCGCCGGTACAGGAATCCCTTATCATTATTCAATTAATAAGTTCCATTCAAATAAATGTATTTCAACATTCATTTAAATATTTTTCGTTCTTGAGACCCTGGTAGGTTCTCTCACGCACGTTCGGAGGTTGAAGCTCCCGCCATTTAAGTTCTGCAATTTCAATTCCTTGGCAGATTGTAAACTAGTTTTTCTTAAGATGTAATATTATCGTCCTGATTGCAATTATTATAAGTATCCTTATTTTTATTTATGGTTAATCTTAGTTTGGAAACTTTCGTCGGGTGATTAGGCATCCAAATTCACGTATTCAATGCTGGCGAAGATGCAGTGTAGTATGCCTTTTCACCCACTTTTCACATTCAAAATTACGTCGTCGGCACTGGGGCGCGTGCTTGTATCCTTGAGCTTGCAATGTTAGCAATGGCTAGTGATAACTCTCGGTGTCTGTTTAATGAGACCTTGGGTGAGAGATGAATAGGGTACAAGAAGCCCGCATTTTAGAATTTTGTAGTATACAAATTTTTATCTTAAATATTATTTTTTAAAGATCTCAAAATATAATCGCAAACTCACTTTGAACGGGAGATTGGGAGAGGCTGAAGTTGTCCAGTATACATGAAAATTTTATAAAAAAATATAATTGTGTTGCCAAACTAAAATAATGAATGTATTTTTAATAAATTTATTGACAGGAAACTGATGGTACAATATATTTTTACATCTTAGAAACCATTAATTGGTCAACATCAACATACTTTTTACACTGTATGTAGCACATTTATTCTTTCCACAAAAGAATATTGTTTGTACAAAATAGGATTTCGTGAGCGGCGATCCGGCACATTAGCAATTTCAGATATGGCTACTGCAGCAAGGTGTTGTCTCCACTTCAATTGCCAGCTGACACTGCATTTCGTTTCACACAAGTTCAATGATGAATAAAAATCCCAACAAGGCGTTGTTTGTAACATTTTTTAAAATATATATTTCACTTTAAAATAATATAAAAGTCATTTTCATCAGTAAATGTGCTATTAATTCAATTTATTTCACTACTAAAAATTAACAACCCACAAATCCGGCTCTCTTTCTACCACGTCTAGTAAAAGGACTGCTTAACAAATCGTGCGCGTTGTGAAGTTACGTTTAAATCAAGAAGCAAAACAACGTGCCATCTCAGCATTTTCTCAATGAATCAAGGGAATCTGGACGAAATGGAGGATTCGAGATGGGGGTTGCGTGTAATTAAAGTATCTAGCAGGAGGGCTGCAATACCTTTGGTATAAAGAAGTAATTTTCTACTTCTTCAATCAACAATTTTTTAATTATTATCGTAATTATAATTATATGTCGTAAAGCATATTGCTCATCTTATTCCGCTTTTTATATAGCACTATCTCATAAAGATCGTATAATTTTCCTTTCTCAGCGCAATAAGACGCGAACTTCTAAACTTACAAACAAGTGGTATTACAACAGCCCAAACGTACTCGTATTATGGATAACGGCTTCCTTGTGAAATTATATTGCACCTTTTATCCTGCTAACACATGAGTCGTTATTCGAAAAATGGAAACGATATAACAAAATAAGCCGAAAACTACTTATGTTACGAAAAAATCAGTGACATTAATTAAAGATATAATTTTTAATTCGGCGGGCATATACTTGGTTTAAGGCACAAAGCTTTGCCTTAAACCTTCTAATTTCTAGGGATTGCCATTTCACTTTCTTTGTATTGCCTCGGAAAGTACGTTTCCTCGCTCTTCATCGTATTCTATCCACATTTTCCTTGTAAATTTCTATTAAGGTCCCAAAAAAAACTACCCCATATTTCATTAATGGTCGAAGAAGATTTAAGAAAGCCAATTTTATCGCTTTTAGAGTACCGTAAACACGGGCTACTTGGAACCAATTTTTCTATTCTTTCGTAGTTTTTTCTTTACTAATCCATGACAAACTAAAAAATATGTTAATTTTTTTTCTATCAATCAAATGGTTCAATGTAAAATACTCGAAAGTAGTTTGATAAGATATATTCAACACAAAGCACAAAGGAATTTTAAAACATTTGGGTTCAAGTTATACTGGGGTGTAGGCTGTTTGAATTCACACTATGTTTTTGTTTATAAAACCACTGAGATTTGCATTGGGTGCATGTAGTTCCTAGGTTTTCTGATACATTCATGAATGTAAATATAGTATGAACACGAAGATAACTTCAATAGGTAAAAGACAATTTTTATTATCTAATTTTTTATGGTTAACAGTGAGAGCATAATTTAAAAAATTTTACCCAATTTCATTCTGGGAGATTGTCTTTGAAAGCGTAATGAGAGTTCTGCCGCGCGTAGATAAGTAAGTCTTCACAATACATATTTTGTCAAGGTGACTTGCTAAGGTTAATTCATCTTCAGTGACAACTTTTGAATGGTCCGGTATCTGAATGGATTTGTTTTTCAGACTTCTTTTTATAGTCGATCGACTGATTTTAAAACTTCAACAATGACCATTGTAGAATTCCCGACTATTAATAAATTACTGTATGTGGATCAGGGGATTCGTCAATTAATGAAACGCATTAGTTCACTTAACGAACGCCTGGCGAACTAATGTGTTTCATTAATTGACCAATCCCGTGATCTACGTCCCGTAATATCCACAATGTTTATATTCACTTGCTTCGTCAGTAACTGACCGTTATTATACACAAATACAAAAGATTGCCTGAAGCCGGAAATATACGGACCACTAGCCTGAGGAATGTTTGGCAGCAATTCAGTCGGGAATAAAGTCACGAAGGCAAGCTGAAAATTCCTTTAAATATCGAAATATAACGATTAACGCATGAAAAAAATAAAAATGAAACTTGCGGGCTTTTTAACCCCACTGTAAACATGGGTCCAAATAGCTCGGTTTCTGAGATTATGAGCTCACAATTAGGAAATTTAAAAAATGGGAAAGACAATCTACTAATGATGAAGAAACTATAGCAGTTAAATTAACAAATACATGCCTATGATATGACAAATACATACCGTGCCTTCAACCGCTGAAAAGTTTTTTTCGCGCGAGTTCAAGTCGTGTCCTTAGGGTTCAAGTAGCCCGTGATGACAGTACTAATTTTGAGTACTCGCGTAGTAAAATTACGACCCCATCCAAACGTGATTTTGCTTTTCAAGCTATTTTTGTGCTATTTTTTCCGCTAAAAAATGTGGACTTTCTATCTAGGTTATCTAACCTACAAAATATCTTCGTTTTCTGTTGAGTGAATAATTCGATAAATTAAAGCCATATGCCTATAATCGTACTTTTGGAAATAATTTGTCTGGTCGATTTGTATGGCCGATGGAGGAAAAGGAGAGGTTCAATGATATATCCTTGAGGGGTTCTTGAAGTAAACTTTGCTAAAGATTATAACTGTTGTCTAACTCGAACATTAGGTTTCCTATTTGGAAAATGTTCATGCCACCACTCTAGTGTCAATACCGGAATAAAGCTGGAATAGGTCAATAACGGAATGCACTTTCTGAACCTGTTGATCATGTGAACGACATAAAATGCGTTGGTAAAGTCCATAAAATGCGTTGGCAAAGTCTCTTTATTACCATTTTCCCACCATCGACAACATCATCTGCTGTTCCCTAAAACAATAATACTTTCTGACTCTCGCAAGAAAAACATTCCTAAAACCATGCTGTCCCGAAAATATCCATTCTTTTGTTCCCCTTCTTGTCTATTATGGATGGTTATTAAAATGTTAGCTTATAACTGAAGTAAGACTTACCTGTCTATAATTTACTAAATGGTTCTGTCACCACTTTTAAAAATTGCTCCAACGGTAACTATCTTCCAGTATTTATACACGATTAATTTTTAACTGAAACGTAAAATGATCTTGTTAAATTATCTAACCGTAGAAAAATTGCCTCTCCGTTGAGATTAATTATATCAGTTGAGATGACATCTGGTCCCCGCGACTTCCCTTTCTTCACTGATTTTATTTGTGACTGCGAAGTATTTACGTTTATATTAAACTGATTTGCTAACTTCACCCTCTACACCTGAATGTGGTGAGATTTAATTTTACAAACGTAACTGATACGTGTTAATGGGTCACACTTAATTCAAAGAAAACAATCGATCACAATTCTAAACAAAATCACTACTAGATATGAAATTGCTACGAAGGACATAGGGTAGAGTGATCATGAAGCACAAATTCTTACCACGACAAGAAATGCGATCACAGACACTACAGAGCATTTATTTATTTATTTGTTACAGGTTAGCTGAAAATATAATTTCAACTGATTTTTTTTTGCTATAACCAAGACAAACAAACAGATTATGAATTTTAAACGGACATTCAAACCTCAACGAACTTCAGATTTACGAGGTGGTGATAAGTGTCAAAATCTATTCACTGTTCAGTTTATTTCCAATATTAAATCACTGTGCTAATTAATTTTCTGAAAGATTTATTGTATTTCTGTGACAAGTGACGATTCCGTTGTTTTGATCGTTACGAGGATGGTGTATCAAAGTTTAAATTTGTTTTAAATCTTATTCTGTATATCGAAGACAAACTTTCAGATATTATATTTTACCTAATTACGGTAAAGTATAACCTACTGATCGTATTAAACAGTTGCAGCTAAAGTGGACGAAATTCTACGTACCACATTGCCAAATTTCGTAAGTACTAGCTTCAATAGATTTTGTGTGTAGCATACCTTCTAGTTTTTATATTGAATCTTGCTTCTTAATTTATTTAATACACATCAATTTAACACTTTTAAAATATAAAGCTACGCTTTTGTAGCTCTTATCTGGGTTTCTTGTATTTATTCCAATTTTTATCATGTACATTAAAACGCATTCGTGACTGGCTACTGCTCGTTCTCTCTCTACACTATCAAAGCCGACACCACACAACCGACAAAGCCGACCGACCGACCGAAAGCCTTTACACACGTAAACAATAATTTAAATCAACATATCCGAATGTTGCAAGAGGTCGTTCTCTACACAGACGGTTAGGTACAAGTCGGTAACATAGCGAATAATACCAACCGTACACCCATGACTGTACAAAAGACACAGACACCGCATCCAGTCACAACTAAAAACAAATTCAGTGTTTTAGATTATGAAACAGATTTTCCTCGCCTTCCTGATCCTCACCACCTTTCTCTACCATCGACAAATACATGCACAAACCAACGCAAACAGGCTAGGAAGCGCGTCAAACCCAAAACACGTAAAGCTGCGCATCCTAGCGCACTTGAAAACAAAGTTATTCCTACCGAGCCTATAAAACAGGTATTTATTTTAGCTGACAGTCATGGCCGCCATCTTTCCTCCATTCTCAGTAGGAAGTTACCCTCCAACTTCTCAGTCTCATCTATTTTTAACCCTTACGGGAGGTTTGCGGATGTGACTGCAGAGTTGGACACACACACGTAGACACTGATCAATCAGGACACAGTCATTATCATAGGAGGGCAAAATAACATTAACTTGGGCGGTACTTTACACCTGAACAATATGTAAACAAATTACAATGTGCCGCCCAAATTACTAACATTGTAATCTCAACTCTGCCCTTCTGATACAACAGACCAACACTACGCAGCGAGATTAAGCACGCAAACCAACAATTAAAACTGCAACTGAGAGAAACAAATGTCACACTTTTTTAAATTAATTTTCTCTCAGCAAAACACTTCACCCGGCATGGTCTTCACATGAACCTTGCTGGAAAACATGCAGTCGGTAACAAGCTTGCACAATACATTATCAACTCCAGTCCTACGCAGTCTCCTGCCAAAAATCCATCCCATTCACCTTCCTTACGTTCTCCACCCCCTACCCTTATTTCGAACCCTGTAGCCTCTTCCTCTGAACCTGCTCCGGTTTCTTCCATTCCCACTACCAATTCATCTACACCCGATGCCCGATTTTCCTTACAACATGTCACTGCCGGGACACACTTCGACCACGCACTCGAGGTAAAAATGAAGTAAATATATAGCAACTACAGTCTGATGCAGCAGAAAAACATTCGTGTAAGTACATGCAAAAGATAAACATTCTGTTCAATTCCTTTCAAATAAAACTGAGTTTATCGAGGCAGCTCTACAGAGCGATTTAAATCAAATGGATGTTCCTTGCTTTACAGAACATTAGTTATCTCCTAATAAACTTAACATTTTTCAAGTTCCAAACTTTTACCTCTCAGGCTTTTATTGCAGAGAGAGAGAGAGAGAGAGAGAGATTGCATAAAGGTCCTACATATGGGGTTCCTGTATTTACGTTAGAAATAATATTGATTCTATCTCCTTGGCGGAATTAAATGTGTATTCCGTTGAAAATGTTTTCGAAATTTCTGTTGAACATCTTACTGCGCTAAAATTGATATTACTTTGCATTAACAGACCTCCAACGAAGAGAGCTGCAGATTATATTTTGTTCTTAGAAAAACTGGAAATAACACTTAACAAGGTCAGCAATCGCTCTTTTGAATCCATTGCTGTATGCGGACATTTCAACATTGATTTTCTGGTCGAATCTTGCGAGAAAGTGAAGTTTCTCAATTTAATTAATTCCTTGAATTTAGACATTACAATTAATGTACCTAAACGGATCACACAAAATTCGATGAAGACGATTGATCAAATTATAATTAACAAATTCCTACTCGATATGAAGTTGAAACAAAAGATGTAGGATACAGTGATCACGATACACAAAAAAGTAAAAAAAATTATTCATTTATTATTGATGCAGGAGTCATGGGAAGCGGTTTATAATACTGTTGATACAAACGACAAAGATAATTCCTTTTTTTTTTTCAACTCTTTCATTTCATTTTAACACTTGCTTTCCTCTTCAAAAAAGAAAATTAAATTCACGGAAAAGCAATTCTTGGATAACACAAGGGATTAGGACACCTTGTAAAAACAAGCGATTTTTTTTTTTTAAATTAAAATATTTGCATTCAATAAAAACTACTACTACATTGTGACTACTACTACATTGTTAAGAAAAGTTATAAGGCAGGCTAAAATCATGAAAAACGATCAAGATATTTTGAATTCAAATAACAAAACGAAAGCAATGTGGAATATAATAATAAATACGACCAAATCAACTAGAAACATTGTAGAGAATGTTGTTTTAAAATATAACGATATAAATGTGAACGATCCGGCAACAGTGGCTAGTCTCTTTAACCAATACTTTTCGAGAATTGCTGCCGATTCACTAAGGGTCTTCAGCCACAAAATTCAATAATAGACCGTTCACCAAAATTTAGACACGATTTCGTTTCCGAAATTTTCCTATGAAATTCTCAAAATAATCGGTAAACTAAAAAATAAATATTCGTCCGGTTTAGATGAACTCCCGGATTCTTTGTAAAGACATGTGCGTATGCCATTATACACCCGTTAACTCACATATTTAATGCATCCTTGTGCACTGGAACGTTTCCAGATATTTTCAAAACAGCTAAAATTAAGCCGCTCTCAAAAAGGCAACAAAAATGAAATTCAAAATTATCGGCCCATTTCTCTTCTATCAGTTTTTCAAAAATATTAGAGAGACTTTTTTACGTACGAATGGAAACCTTTCTCAGTAAACACGACGCGCTTTCAGATTGCCAACATGGATTTAGAAAATCAAAATCAACGGAAACAGCCATATTTTCTTTTCTTAACCACTTAGCATAAAAGCCCGAGTATACTCGGGCTTTCATTTTTTTCAAAAATTTAAAAGTCATAGTATACTCGTGTTTTTAACATGAATAATAATAAAAATTGGAAATTTTTTGACCATCTTTCGTTTCATAATTGGTAAGTTAAGGAGTTACAGATGTTATTTCATCATTGGATCAAAACGAGACCCCTATTGGATTATTTTTAGATCTCTCAAAAGCTTTTGATGTCACTGATCATGGCAGTTTACTTTCAAAATTACCTTCATATGGATTCCGTGGTATTGCTCTGGGTTATGTTAGTACCTTACACAACGATATCATAGAGCGGAAATACCTTAGTGGATTGATGGAAGAGTACGTATGCACCTTTCCGACGCCCATTGCACGTGGAGTTCCTCAAAGATCGATTTTAGGCCTTACTCTGTTCCTAGTTTACGTAAATGATATGCCCTCGACGATTCGAAACGGAAGAACAGTTCTCTTTACGGATGATACAAACATCCTTTGCAATAAAGAAACCGTAAATAGTGCAATATCACATGTTTCAAATTGGTTCCGAAATAACAAATTAATAGTAATCGAAAAGAAAACGGTTTTAATGCAGTTTTCCATTTCAAATAAACAATTCTGTGCTCCATTCAAAATCAACGGTGTACCATTGACTGATGTTAAGGCAACAAAATTTTTAGGTCTCTCAATTCAGTCAAACCTTAAATAGAACGTCCATTTAAATGAATTGAACACAAAATTAAGTTCATTATGCTACGCGTTCAGAATTCTTGCAAATTCAGTCAGCCTTCATACTGCTCGTTGTGTATACTTCGCGAATGTTCATTCCCGCCTGACATATGGCATAATATTCTGGGGAAATACATCTTATAGCTCCCAGACTTTTAGATTACAAAAACGAATTGTACGAATAATAACCAAATCGCAACCAACGTGATTCTTGTAAAGCCTCTCTTCATTAATCTTGGAATTTTACCTTTACCTTGTCTGTTTATTTACGAATCAGTGGTTTTTGTCAAAAATGACTTGCTTAAGGGCGGGAATATGTTTTCAGAAAATACCAAAGTCTATTACTATAACACTCGAAGTAGAAATCATATTCATCAGGTGACAGTATCAACAGCTCATTACAAAAAATTCACATACAATACATGTACATTATTTTACAACACTTTGCCAGATGACATTAAACGATTAACTTCAATAGAAAAGTTTAAATCCCAAGTGAAATCGTTTCTGCTGCATAACTGTTTCTATACAATTAGAGACAATACTGAGCATCACAAGAAAAGAAACATTAATATTAACAATGATACATCATACATTATTTACCATTTGGACTGTATAGTTGTGTAGAAACAACCTGTAACAAGTATTATACTGCAGTCTCCGGGTCAATGACCCCCATCTCGATCAGGTTTTTCGTCCAGTTTCCCTGATCCATTGATCAAATGTTGAGATGGCCCCCTGTGTTGCTTCTGGACTAAATGTAACTTCGTTATCGGTGCACGTCTTCTAGAATTCATTGGGAAATATAGTTATTCAAATTATCGTTTCCATGTAGTTGCGGCAGGAAGTATTATTCCTTGACGGACATCATGGGTAAGAAACCAAAAATTGTTGCTTTTTTATCCTTGAAAATAGATTTTATTACATGAAAACTCTTTTTTATTTTCAAAATTCATGTAGTATATGACTTAGTGTAGGACTCACAGAATTTTGAAAATGTGCACAGAATTCGCTTCTCCCCATAGCACGTCATACGCAGTTTCAACTGTTTTTTGACGTAAAATAAATAAATAAATAAATAAATAAATAAATAAATAAATAAACACACACAAATAATGCACGTTATGTGTAGATTGATTACTACAAGTAAAATAAAATTATTCATAGAATATTTGCTTCGTGAATCATGGGACGTGGTTTAAAATACCGTTTAGAAAAACAATAAATATAATTTATTTCTTTCAACGCTTTTATTTCACTTTAATAGGTGCTTTCCTCTTGAAAACAAAATTAAACATTTCGTGGAAAAACATTTCTTGAATAACACGAGGGATCAACATCATGTAATACAAACGATATCTTTATTTCATTTCTAAATATCATTACGTATTTCATTATTTTCATCTCCACTTCCAAAAATATACATAATTATTAAAGAAAGGCAGGTTAAAATAATGACATACGATCAGAATATTTTGAATCAAATAACAGAGCAAAAGCTACGTGGAATATAGTAAAACTAGTGGTGCTAGAACAGCACGTACTTTCTCGCCCGTATTTTCACGCAAAATTACGAGAAAAGTACTCAAAATTTCGATAAAGTTTACATAACCTTATTTCAAAATGTATCTTCAAGGAACAGGTTTCATCAAGGAAAAATCTCTATCTTTAATATTTTAGTTGTAGGAGGAGTTGTACTACCCTAATATTAAAATATCGGTTGCAAATTCACGGGGTCGCGACATCAGCTATATTGATTGGGAAATATCAATTTTGGAGAAAATCGGCTGAACGGTTTAGCTGCTAGGTTTGTACACAGACGGATGTACAGACGAATGGACAGGTGGACGGACAGGTGGACGGACAGGCGGACGGACAGGCGGACGGACAGGCGGACGGACAGGCGGACGGACAGGCGGACGGACAGGCGGACGGACAGGCGGACGGACAGGCGGGCGGACAGGCGGACGGATCGTTTTGCTTTCATTCGAGTTTTCGGTATCAAGAACCCACAAACGTGGATTTTGGCTACAGCACGTGATTTATTTTTTGTCTACATTTAGCAACTGAATTTATTCACTTTTGTTACCAGGGCCCTGTATTACGTACGAGTGGAAACATTTGTCAATAAATATGAAGCTCTTTAATATTGCAAACATGAATTTAGAAAATCAAAACTTATGGAAACATTCATGTTTCCCTTTCTTAAGTGTGTCGCTTCATCCCTGCGTCAAAATGAAGTACGTACTCTATTTGTAGATCATGCAAAATCTTTTGGCGTCATTAATCATAACACCTTTCAAAATTTCCTTTGTAGGGAAATCGGGGTATAACTCTAGAATGGTAATGTTCGTACCTTAAACAATGATTTCAGAGAAAAATTATGTACTGAAAGTAAGACATTATTTAACCACTTTTCCCATTCATTGCCAATTGTATACGGGGTCCTGCAGTGTTCCAGTTAAGGGTTCATCTCTTCCTTTTATGTAAATTATATACTCTAAATTATTCGAAATGAATGAACAGGTCTCTTTGTAATGATACAAATATTTTTGCAGTACAAAAACAGTAAGTAGTACAATATCTGATTTTCAAATTGGCTTCACAATACCAAATTAATAGTAAACGAATGGGCAACAATTTTAATGCTGTTTTACATTTCCAATAAACAATTGTATGTTCCGTTGAAAATGAAAATGTGCTATTGGCGCATATAAAGGTAACAAAAGGAGGATATCTAAGAAGGATATGTTGTTCAATTCCCTCAAACTACAAATAGAACGTCAATTTAAATGAATTGAACACAAAATCAAATTCAGTATGCTACACCTTCAGAATTCTTTCAAATTCAGCCTTCTTACTGCTCGTTGTGTATATTTTGCGAATGTTCATTCCTGCTTGAAAAATTACAAAATATTCTACCGTAACACATCCTGTAACTCCCATACTATTAGATTACACGAAATAATTGTAAGAAAAATAAACAAGTCCCATTTATGTGATTATTGTATACCTCTCTTTATTAAACTAGTAATTCTACATTTGCCTTGTCTCTTAGTTTACAAATCAGTGTTTTTTGTCAAAATGGCTTTCTCTGAAGTGGGAACATTTCTACAGCGAATAGCTGTGTCTATAATTATAACATTTGACCTAGTAATTATATTCATCAGGTTCCAGTAAAGAAATTCACTTTCGTCACATTGATATACAAGTTGAAGTGGGAAGTATAGTATTTTTTTCTATAAAATTAGAGACTATTTCGATCATCAAAAAGGGAAGTAATATTGGTTTTAACAATGATATTTACGAAATTTTGATATCATTTATACTTCTGTAGTACTAAATACGTCAGTAACAAGTATTGTACCTCAGTTTCTGAGTCAATAATACCAATTTAGATGGGTTCTTTAGTCCAGCAACCCTGAGACCAGTAATCCTTTCCCCTTTGAGCAAATACATAGTTGGCTGCTTGTTTTGCTTCTGGACGTAAATGTAGCTTCACTAACCGTGCACATTTTCTGAAGTTCAGTGGAAAATACAGTTAGTATTCGAATCGCTCTCCGTGTTCTCGTGGTAAGAAATCGATTCCTTCGGAAAATACATGATGAGGGATAATCGCTCAAATCTATAGCTGCTTTGAGTTCGCAATAATTTCTTATTACACAGGAGTGAATATTTTCTTATCAATTCTTGCCAAAAACGCTCGTTTGTGTATGTATTCAGAATTCAACCTCTAGTTAGTTCAACCTCTAGTAGTTGAGTAGGGATCTCAGAATTTTCGAAAAAGTGTACAAGATACGTCTTTTCCCGTAGTACGTTACAGTTTTTAATTGTTTTTGACGTTCAATAAATTTTCAAAAAGTACGTATGCACTTTCCCTGTCGTCTGGCAGTAACATGTTGTTAGTATCTCTGACAGCATGGTTCTGTTTTTCTGCAAACGTATTTGTAAAACCGCGACAATCTTCCCTCCCCGTCGAGAATATGCGTTAAATATGAGTCTAGTGCAAATTTCTTTCCCCGCTCTATTTTTTTATTAAATTCGAGAATCATCATGTAGTTTCACTACGATTACCATTATTGAACACCTTTATGTTTTTTGTTTTTTCATACGGCTGAGCTATTCAATAGTTTTAAAACCTGGAGACATTTAATGTTCATCCATTTAAGTTTGCGGCCATATAAGTTGTTAATTCCCCATTATTCTTCGCGAAGAAAATACGAAACTATCTTTTACTGTAAAATATATAGTTAATATTTTCTAGTGAGAGATTTTCACTAATATCTTGATCCTTTTGTTGCTTACGTAATATTAGATTGATGTATTTCTATCAACATTTTCATCGACAAGCATTAAAATTGATGAATATTTTGTCAATAAAATATGCACCCTTTTCTTCCTGTTAAAAGTTTTGTTTTTATACCTCTAGGAGCTGATTTCCCATAAAACATTCTGGTTTTATCTCTTGACTATTTAATGGCTTTCCGATCTGCTTTCAGGGATATCACTTGTTTTATTTCTATGTAAAGTGGTACAAAACGAAAGCATACTGTCGGCTCTAGATAAAGAACAAAAGTATGTCTCACTTGTAATAATTGTGTGTGACATGTTTGATTTGAATAAAATATCGAGAAAATAAATAACTCTGAAAAATAAGTACAATATATTTGCTCATTCAATGCTCATTTGTAGTTTAATATGCTCCAATAAATTATTAAATGAAGTGGATTATCTGAAGTCAATTACGAAAGATATGTAATCTTAATTTGACGTATTTACTGGGCAGTTGTTCCGACGCCGGAACGCATTTACGTGATATGCATCAACGTCTTAAAAATATCAAATTTTGTGAATAGAGATAGATAGATAGATAGATAGATAGATAGATAGATAGATAGATAGATAGATAGATAGATAGATAATTTATTTAATTTGCTTTGGGCATTAAACCCGCTGGCAAATTCTTTACACTTACTATACATCTAACATTATAATATAATAATGAATACTAAAAATACATAATTCAATACAATACATAGAACAAAATTACTCCATTTAAGGCATGTCTACTAAATGCAGAGGCCCATCACAGACTACTGATCCTATCGCTTACACTATTATTAGAACTTGATCTTAACCAAAAAGTGTTGATGTTTCTAGGTAAAATCTCTACTAGTGCTGCAGGCAATCTATTCCATGACTCAATAGTCCTATTTACAAAATAATATTTTTCAACGTCAGTTCTCTGTTTCCTTGGACTATTTTCCTAATATATTCCTGAAGTGCTAAGTAGACGGGTTCATGCATTTTTTCCTGAATTTCCCTCCATGCCGGATTTTTCCCTAACGCTTTGTAAAATATACACAACCTTGCTTTTCCCTACGACGCCAGTGATTCCCATGACGATACTTCATTGGAAATATTTCCTAACGAATTTCCTCTTTTAACAAATTTTGCTGCTACTTTGTGAACTCTTTCGATGGAGTTTATTTGGCTCTTTCTATATGGATCCCAACACGCTGCTCCGGGTCGCACAATGGTTGTATATACTAGTTGTCTTGATTTACTGCTTCCCTTCCTTAACACTCGCATTACAAAGTGTAAAGATTCCCATAAGTTTACAATCTATTTTATACAAAAATAATCAATACATATTATACAATCATTTAGTATTGTCTGAGTTGTAACTGTGTTGAGAGGCAACCCAATGGTACATTTCACCTTCGTCCTATTATACCACATACTTTGTCATATTATTTGTAACACCTTCGCAATATTATAGCGCGCCAAGAAAGTGTCTCCACAGTGGCACTTTGCTGCTGAGAGGCCTTACAGCAGAAATTATGTTGGCAGAACGAGCTGCGGATTGCAACAAAATAAAACGTAAATTATGTAGTCACCAAAACCATAACAGATCCTGGAATTGTTGTCTCCTTCACTTGTTTCCAAGTGATCCCAGTGATATAATATTACATGAACCTGTAAAACCGTTTCCAATCGTCAAAAATTTTCTCTTCTCACCGAGGTTCCAAATCATGCTCTCAGAGTTAACACGCCAGCCACATTACTCTTACACACCAGACGCACGTCGATAAACCAACTATCTCGGCTCTAAAAAACTCAATTTTATTTTCTAATTTAAGGATTTTCATTTACATTATTTCAAAATCTGGTTTTAAAAAACAAATTTCGTTAAGGAAAAAAATGTCATCCCTTCTTAAGAAGTAAGGTGAGAAAGAATTGTTACATTAGTGTCCAGATGCATAACAAGGGCCATCTCAGTATTTGCTCTGTGAACCAGGGAAATCGACAATAAACCTGATTAGCTTGGGGTCATTCACCCAGAAGCTGAAGTACGTTACTAGTTACAGATATATTTAGTCTTTGAGAATAATACATTACAAATGTTAACTAAGGCATTAAATATCGTTGATAAATAAATTATATTTTCCTATTTGATAGTGTTGGATAACAAGATTAGTTTTTTAATTTATGAAAATAACGTAGCTTTGATCCAATAAATATATCAGGTTTTGTAATGAGATGCTCCGTTTTATTTGTCAGAAAATTACAACTGAGTTACTATCAATAACCACAATACTCATTTGTTTATCTTTTTATATCACATTAACGTGCCACACGAAACCTATCGCATAATGATATATGACTACCAACAAATCCACCAACCTATTCGCACATTCTTGTTTGTGTTTCATAAACTCGGCCAAATACCTGCGACTGTATTGAACAACAATCAACAACAAATATCTTCTTACACCAATGAAGTCTCCAGCATGGGACCGCGTGAGTCTACGTGCAGTCTCTCTAAAACACATGAAACATTTTCAACGTCTACCTCTTTCAACTAAAGTCTTGTAACTTTTCCCTGTAAACAACTGTCACAGGTTTTGTATTCACTCAAAAAATCTTCAGCCCTCTGACTAATTTATTTCTACACATTTTTTCGACGTATTTATGATTGACATGACACCTTCTGTGCCATAAGTTTTCAATGTTAGTATTCTATTTGAAACAGATATCATTAATTTCTTTCCCCTTTAAAATGAAATTATCCCCTTTCATCAGTTCCATAATCCATTTGCTGTAAGTGAATTGTTAATGATATCAAATATTCTAACACCTTGTTCATCGAACACAATTCTCTTATCCTTTTTTACAATACTGGAGACCGGTAATAAGTTTCAGTCCAAACATGGTACATGCAACCCCTTTTCTAGATTGACTTTGATGGTATTATTTGATTTATTGCTGCAGTATCCAACCACGTTTCCGACGGCGCCCAAACATATTCTTCTTCCTGATTCTGCGGTCACAATTTCGATTCGCTCTGACTTCTCATTTCTCAGTAGACCGTCCCTCGACGTCATGTGCGATGTGCAGCCAGAGTCCAACAGCCATGGAATTTTTCTTCCGTCGCTGGGCGTGGTGTCTTCTTCCTTTGCTACCATTGTTTGCATCTTTTTCGGGTACCTGGTTGAACTGCTCTTTTGATGATTTGAATTTCTTACTTCTTTCTGATTTGCAAAGGTTTCGTTGCTTTTCTTAAAATAGTGTTTACGCAGGTTGTTAGGTTTGTTTTCTCCTTCGAATTTGTTTTCATATCCGCTTTTTCTATACCACCAGTTTTTCGCTATGTGCCTTGTTTCCCGCATACAAAGCAATTTATTTTATTGAATTCTTTTGCCTTTTATGCCATTGCTTTCTTGTTCACATATGATCGAGCACATTTTTCTCGTATCTTAACAAACTATCCCTCATCGAATCAAAATGAATATGGAGTGTCCTTTTGAGCATTTGGTTGAGAGGTGATTTCTCGTGTTTTGAGTTTTTGAAGTTTTTCAGTGGTTTGTACATACTTATTATTCTTTATTGTGATTTTTTAGTATTACAATATATTTAATCATAAAATACTCCATTTTTACATAAATTAGGTTAATGTATATATGCAAGAATGTAGTCAGAAATAAGTAAATATTTTCTTGTGAAAATATGAATTTTAAAAAAGTTTTTAAACAATTTAATTTATTGTCAAATAATGCAAGATTGTCGCTAAATATATTTAGTTTTCCCATTATTTGTGGCTTAGAAAATATTTCAGTAATTTATCGTCTTACATTTTCTCAGTGTTAACGTATATTCGTGTAGTATAATCTAACCCCATATTTTTTACTTCTGGTGTTGTCTTACAGAATTGCTAAAATTTGGAGTTTCCACAGTTCAGAACCTCTAACCTAATATGAATTTAACAATTTCTCAGGGAATATGGACGAGAATGATGATGCGGCGTTAGATTCGCAATATAGAAGGGATTCCTATGCAGATAACGTGACACCAATAACGCAACTAATGAACTCTAGCAGTGCACGTGTCTTTCACCAATATTGATTTCCTTAATCAATTATTGTATTATTTTAGTTTATTGTACGTTACTGTACATCATATTTGTTTTCAATATTTATTTACTATTTGTACCATTTATTTTCAATTTTCTTGAATTTGTATTTCATATGTATTTGTACGTTGTTTTTACTTTCTAAAGAACATGCACATGTTTATTTATGAGTGGATATAAGAGTTTTATTCAGGAATTAAACGAGGTGGTTCTGTGCGAAATCACAATCCATACACTAATGCGTAGGCCTCAATGGATTGTGGTCGTTACTACAACCACATCATTTTCATATTTATCTCATAACTATTCAAATCACAAATTAATATTTTTCTCGTATTTCTAAGATCAAAATTTAACAAATAAAAGAGAAATTAAACTAATTCCGGAGAAAAAGTTATCCGACCTATAAGGGGCATGATAAGCCTGTTTGCCTCGATAAAACATCGTGGATTGTATTTTTTTCCTGTTTTTCAATTCTAGCTAATTTTGCTTCTAACGATATTAGTCTATGTTTCTGGATCCATCATGTATTTTCTTCAATGATTCCCGCAAGGTCTTTGCACTAGTTGTTCCTAAGCACATTAAAAATTGTTCATTTGAGAAAGTTAGAATTATCATCCCATCACCTCATCATTTTTATATGCCCACTCTCGCCACTTTCATTCACTTACTTCGTTTCCGGAGATTATCTTCAGTTCATCTTTTAGTATGACATCTTCATATAGGTGTTTGGATTTTTAAAAGCGCTCATTTTTGTACTCCACAGACTGTAATTTGAATTCGTTTATAATTCAGTTTGTCCGAAGGACATATTTGTATCTACTTCCACGATTCTTTGGTCACTCTGCTGCCAGTTTGTGGAAAAACAAGCTTAGTTTATTAATCTATGGAAATACTGTAGCTTTGATCCAATAAATTTATCAGTTTTTTGTAAAGAGATGCTCCGATTCATTTCAGTCAACGAACTACAACTTAGTTACTATCAACCACAACACTCCTTTGTTTCTCATTATATATCACATTAACGTACCGCACAAAATTTATCGCATAATGATACATTATTACCAATGGGTAGTGTATTGTATAATTGTGTAGAATCAATTATATAGCAGAAAAGATTTTACTTTGCACTTAAACTTGTGTATCGATTTTAATTGTATAATGCCATCTCGCAATGAGTTTGAAAGTGACGTATATGTATTATATTTGAATCTCTTGAAGTGAGATCTTGACACTCACGCCTGATAAATATAATTTCTATGCCGTGGATTGTACTTGTAAGTACTGCACGAAACTACGAGGATCGGTGAGAAAGTAATGCTCCACATTTTCCCCTTCATCAATAATAATAATAATAATAATAATAATAATAATAATAATAATAATAATAATAATAGACAGTTGCAGTTGTTAACCCTTCAAAGTTTCGTATTCCCAGCTTTAGTGTACGAAGGTTCAAGTCTGTCGGCTAAGTAGCGGTTCCTTAATGAACTGTTAAAATGGCCGCTGTAGACGAGGTACATTACAAAGGGCGAGTTGTGAGTGAGTTCCTCGTTGCGGAGAAGGAAACTGTGAACATCCACAAACGCTAGTGTGCAGTGCATGGCACCTCTTCAATCATTAAGAGTACTGTTTGACGTTTTGATAAATAAGTTCCACCTTGGAAAAGTGAAGAATGCAATCTCCATGATTGGCCGCGCTCCGAGCCACAGCGCCGAGTCCTAACATGCTGATCATTGTCTTTCGGGACATTGATGGTGTCATTCATGTAAATGTTATGCCCAAAGGCAGCGCCATTAATTCACATTTTACACCAACACTCTAAATAACCTAAAGAAACGTTTCCCGCGAGTTCAGTCCCAAAAGAATTGTGCAGAAAGCTTCTTCTTGTATGATAACGCACGTCTACACACAAGTGTTGCAACAAGAGAAGCACTGACAAAAATTGGTTGGGCCGTGCTTCCCTTTCCACCATAGAGTCCGGATTTAGCCCCCTCCGATTTCCATCTTTTTTTCTTTTTTCGTAGCGATCTCGGCGTCCGGGCTGGCTTTCCATCTTTGTGAGCCCCTGAAGAACGCTGTTCCTGGAGGAAAAATTGCAGATGACCCGATGTGTTGTAGTAGCTACGTCTTGGTACCGGCAAGGCTTGTTTCACGCTGGCGCAAGTCCAGGGAAATTGTTTGGAAAAATATAGCAGGTAGAATAACCATGTATTAATTTTGTGTGCGAATTTCAGATTCTTCCAATAAATATTTCCGAAGAAAAAAATGTGGGGTATTACTTTTGACGGACCCTCGTATGTTCCCACAATAAGGTAACTCGATTTTGTCAAAAACAATAGATTCGTAAATATATATATATATATATATATATATATATATATATATATATATATATATATATATGCAAGGCAATGGTAATATTCCGAGCTCAATATAGAGAGGCTTGCAAGTTTCACGTGGATGGAATTTTCTTATTATTCCCACAATTTTTCTACAATCTAAAACATGGATGTAGAATGCATTTCCACAGAATTTTATGCCATATCTCAGGCGGGAATCTACATTCGCAAAATGCATACAACGAACTCGATGATGGCTGACATAATTTGAAAGATTTCTCAATTCATTATATAAAGTTGAAGTATTTTATATGGTTATTCCTTTCATGGTTTGACTGAATTTGCTGATCTAGAAATTTTGTTCCCTTGACATCTGCCAGTCGGATATTGTTCATTTCCAATGACGCATGCGATTGCCTGATTGACATTCAAAACTAAATTGAATTTTTCTTTCGTTTATGTCTGAAATCGTACTTTTTATGGATTTATTTTTTGTGGGAAAGGATGTGGGGTTTATGGCATTAGTAATTACGTAATTAGTAGTTAAGTTGTGAAGTTATGAAGTAATTATGAGTAATAGTTATCTGATTCAGCAAAACGTTTTTCTCGGCTGTCTTGTGGTTATTTTCAGTCCAATTCGGTGGCTGCTGCAGGTCCCGGTTTGTTTTTACTTTTGCCTTTACGTTTTCTGATTATTTTCTATAAAGAATATTCGTGTGAACAGCAAAGAGAAGTGTTTTTTTTATTACCAGTGGACGATAATATATAATTTACATCTGAAAGGAAGAGGATATGGCCTAAGATTGATCCCTACGGTGCATAATGCTCAATTGGCAAAACATTGGACAGATGAGAAAATAATATTCTTTCTTACCAATATGCTATTTCTACTGCTATCCATCGATGATTAGCCCGATAATCCCATTGCATCAAAATGGAGGCGCTTATCTTCAACGCTTAGAATGTCATACAAATACTTTAGCGATAAATTTATTAGATAACACTTTAGAAGTGAGGCGTCTTAAACAATTCAAACCTTTAGATTTGCCTCAGAGGTTTTGAAGCAGAGTTATATGTATAATCAACTAAGTTAATGGAGAGATACTACTGAGTATCTTCTTCAATCATTGATAATTCGTTAGTCAAAACATTTACTACTATTTCTGATGTACGAACAGACTGTAAATAAACGTTTAATTAAAATACTTCAACGTTGTTGTTTTTTCTTATCTCGAATATTTTTCTTGAGAATTTTATTTCTTCATTGGACGGAGACATCCTAAAGGAAACATATAAGCAAGGTTTGACATTTCTGAATGCTAGATGACGATTCAGAGAGATCTTGACCGGAAGGAATCTTGACGGGAAGGAAATGCCAGTCTAAAGCAGATGGTTCGCTCCGAAGTTGACGGGGCATATGTAGCTAGGGTTGGACGGTTTTGCTGTATCTTCTAGAAAACAAATGCTCATGACACCAGCGGTTGGCGCTTTGGAGCGTTTAATGGTCGGGGTACGAAATATTTAAAACGATTCAAATACGTGCTTCATTTTGTAATACCATTACTGAAGCAACATCTTTTTGAAGAAAGAAAATTAAGCTGTTTCCGTTGATTTTGGAGAGTTTAAAACCTTTAGAAAAGTTTACATGGGTATTTAGAAATTGCTCTCTCATAATTTGTGAAAAGAACTGGCAAAATGTATACGTGCCAATATTTTGAATTTCTTTTTTTAATAGAACGGCTTTATTTTCACTGTTTTGAAAATATCTGGAAATATTCCTGGGCAAAAATGAGCATTTAAAATGTCAGCTAAAGAGTGTATAACTGCAGGTTTACAATTCAAGCCGCCAACCGAATATTTATTTTCGTCGTTATATATGTTAAATTGCTGTAAATTAGAATGCATTACAGGGTTGTGCGCATACTTAAGCAATTGAAGAGAGATTTTTGTGAAGTATCAGTAACAAATATCAAAGACGGTTAAACTTTCATTTACCTCAACCGTTCCTTTAGTAAACGTTGATTTATTTATTGCATTACCATATAGAAAGTAAGAAATTCAAATGAATTTCTGAATATTTACAGTGCCATTATTGCAGTTTGCAACTATCTAAAGGCTATCTAACCCTGCGAATCTTCGGTATGCAACGCAAAAATATTATATAAACAGATGTGATCCTGTAAGGTCGCTTGTTTTTAGACTGTCATTTAATTAATTAAATAAAATTAATTAATTAAAATTATTACAAATCAATCATTAGTATTGTTTTTTGTAATATTATTAGATAACGTTTCGGAGCCTGGATTTACTCTCATCATCAGGTCATCCAAAATTCTTGACCTTTTTATAATAACATTGGGATAGATATTTCACTGTATATGAATTGGAACTCTTTTACAAGAGCATGCGTCATCACGAATAAGTCTGGTATTTCCACCTGTGCAAGTTTTGCAGCCATTTAGAGGAATATTATAGTGAAACGAAGAAATAAACAAATGTTGAGATCACTGTGAAGTCGACCACGGCTAATAACCGGGAGCGAGCACGCAGGCAATGAAGCGGGCAGGCGAGTGCTAAGGAGCCCTTGCGAAAGGGGGAGATGCACGGACGCTGGTTGGCGCTGTGAGCTTGGATGGAACTGGGCACCGGGCGCGGCCCGGCGCAGCGAAGCGACGCGAGGCGAGGCAGGGCGTGGCATGAGGACTCGCCCCGCACTCGTCTCGACGTCTCGGGTTCGCGGAATGCCGCCAGCAAGGCTGCTAACGCGTGGAGGGCTGCTTCGAGCTCTCCGCGTTGCCAAACGCTAAAAACGCACGTCAAGGAACGCAACCATAGAAACGTAGAGTACTAATTTCCAATGCGTTCTTTTGCACAAACAAGTGGTTTCTGTATATGTTGAAGAAACCGCGAATGCATCGCAAATGTTCAATGTAATATGCCAAAATCATATTATTATAAATAGCAATATAATGGATTAATATATTTTTGTACACTGTGTTAGATGTGTTTGGCTGTTATTTCACAAGAAAGAATAATATTAATAATGTAAAGGTTTCACTTTGAATGTACTCTTCTTAAATTAATACATTTATACTAGTGATTTGGTTAAGATGGCATTGATATTCGACTGTTATTTATGTAATATTCAAATTCCCTTCCGGGCTAGATGACGGTGGTCTATCAGACATTCTGTGCCCAAACAGTTCGGAACAGAATGTCCCACAGATCACTGTCATACAGCTCATAAGTTATTTTAATAGTATATCCAGCCTCAAAAGCCTACAATTTGTTATTCATATAGTTTTCAAATTTTTCATGTCTTTTAGAATTACAGAAAAATTAGCATTTACACAATTTTCTTGAGTGTGAATTTTTATTTAAAATCATATTCGTAGTATCCAGTAAGTAATTTAAGATGTAAAAGGCACAACACCGTGTTTCTTACAATATTAACAATACATTCGGTTTTTTGCAATTTTTCGATTTCGTTGTAGCACGTACATAAACAAGAACAGAACTAAATGCGTATTTCCAAGACTCAAAAGGTATTTGTAGGCTCTGGAGGTCCTAAGCGTTTTTTGTGAACAGCGAACTGCAATTCTGAAGGCTGGCTGGCTGGCAGGCAGGCAGACGGCCTAAAATTGGGAGCAAACGCAAGTCAGCCTGCGATACAGGACTATCGAAATTTGCACCTCAATAGTCAATTCACAAACTTGCGTCGTTATTCAAGTCTAGCCGAAAACACGGATTTTCCTTTCTCGCAAACCTACGTACTTACGTAGTAAAGATTATTGCTGCAGCAGAAATCGGCGTTTTCGAAAAAGAAACTCGTATTGTCGGGCCTTTGTATGTAAAAAGTGCATAAATCTTCTTCCTATATGTAGTAAATGACTTCCTCGCACACTTTGTGTATGTTCCTGTTGCGTTCAATCCTCGTTGTGTGTGCCCTTGATACCACAAAATTTGTTTGCAAAACATTCGTCCCTCTGTCTGTTGACAATGGTAGCGCGTAAACCAACCATTCAGAAGCTTTTCTCCAAAATTGATATTGCCCGAACGGTCTGACTAAATATGATGCCTTGCGAATTTGAAACAGACAATTTTATTTTGAGGATACATTACATGAACCCTCAACAATTTCAAAATTGTCTCAAAAGAGTCTCCAAAGTTCGTAATTAAACTTTTTCCTGGGATAGATCAAAGGACACCTAAAAATAGTAAAGGTCTCATTATCGTTAAACTCTGTGAATTATCAAAAATTGCAAAAGTTCAAAACTTTTTCCATATTTAACTAGAACTATATTTTTCTCCTTAATAAAATCTGTTCTTCAAAGACAGATCGTAAAATGAGATCAAGTACAATTTTTTGAAAATATGAGTATTTTTGTGTAATTTTGTGTGAAAATAGGCAATCATAAACAAGTGAATCACAAACTCAGAACTGATTCTTTTTTCTTTAAATTTTTTCCGTAAAAAAGGGCTGTTCAAAATGCTGCAGATCCCATTTCCTCTCAACTCGCACTATTTTCGATTGATTGATTTTTCGTGTTTCCGGGCACATCAACTGCTTTGGTCATTAGCCCCGTTAGTGTAGTGCATGTTTTTCTCGGGAGATGGTGGTGATCTTTCCCCGCTGCATGCAGAGATCCGGCGCCGACCTACCGTCGGCTAGTGGGGTTTCCTCCTAACCAGGACTCTCCCACCAGCGGAGCACCGCCCCAGCCGGGACAAGCTCTAAGCTCCCGATCGGTCTTCCGGAATATGTGGTAGTGTAGTGTAGTGTAGTGTAAGTGTGTGGGTAAGTGGAGAGGATAGGACAAGGAAGAGGAAGGACAGATCGCGCGCGGTCCGTGGCCCGTTTGGTAGGGTACTGCTCCGGCATTCGCCTGGTGTTGATCTGAGAAAACACGGAAAACTACCGACCAGAGCAGCCAGCCGCTAGAATTCTCCTCCTGCGACTGAATTCGACCTAGCTGAAAAGCTAGTGTCGAAAATCCTGTCGCCGTCAGGACTCGAACTTAGGACCTCCCGGTCAGAGGCACTGCAGTGACATCAGTTGATGCACTGGGCTACCGCTCTCGGTACTATTTTCAAAAATTGCAAAATTAACATTGTAATAGTACAATATTGTTGATATAGATTTTTTTCTCTAGTGAAATCGCTTCTAAAAAATAGATCTTTAAGTAGGGTCATTTATAATTGTTTTGAACATACGAGTGGTTTTCGCGTAAAAAAGGAAGGTTCATGTGAAAAAAAAAAAAAGAATATGCTAGATTTGTTTCTGTTAATTTCAAGCGTTAATCCCGCTTATTTTACTAATATGTAGGCAGGAACCAGGAGGTTTCAAGATGAAAACTGAATGTGCCTTAACAGTAACTATAAATTAATATTTAATCTATTTTAATAAATCGATATTGTTTTCATTTTCAACTTTTCTTAAAACATTTACCGATTTAGCCCAGCAACCTCACTTTTATGGTGGTATAACTCCTTTACGCCCCAATATTCCTCGAAGCATACAGTATGCATATTCATATCGTCTTCTGACGAACAAGTAAATATCTTGTAAGAGAAAAACCCATTTTTCCCAATCGGGGACTTCATCCCCGATTTTTTTATAATCATTTAACGTTTAGAGCTCAATATCTCGAAATGAGTATCGATGGAGTTGTATCACTATGAAGATAACGCCTCCATATATCCATACCTATCATCCACCTGCCTCTAGAAGCTCTCCGTCATCATTTCTCCAATTGTCTTCTACCTGACCTCACATGTTCCCCACTGTCCCCCTGACCTTTGATAACCTGACGCTTGGGTTACTTCTAATATTTATTTTGAAATGATATACATAAATTCTAATGCGTTCGGTATTCTAAAAGTAAGTTTCATACCATGAACATTATAATACTTGTGAATTACTTTCCCAGCACGTATTCCATATTCTTATAAGTAGTAGAACCTTCACTTGTCGTTATTATCTGGTACTCAAAATATTCTTCGACACACAGTGTACCTGTAGCTGTCGGATCGTGAACGCAATGCGGTTATCAACCTTCTAAGTAGTCGAGTTGACGGCGGAATACCCAATATTCGGGGTTTAGCATAATGCTGAGACGCTTTGATTGGAGAGGATTGGAACTATTAGCATCACTTCAAGTAGCTGATTTGGAAAGTCTACCCTCGCATTCCCACATATGTATCGAATTTAATCACAAATGTATTGAGAGAAGTCATGGGAAATAATCTTAATGAACTGCCCAATAACGCAATAGCGATGACTAGAGGAAAATTTAATTGAAAAGCTTGGGTAACCACCCAAACATTGTTTAAAGATATGGTAATTTTTGTGTTTTGAAAAATTCTATAAACATTCATATTGTTGAAAAACATATCTTTTATAATAATTGTGTGTATTTTATGATCCAAATTGTTCAAATTATTAGTCACCCCGTCTGGGATTGAAAGTGTCCGCTAGTCGTAAATCGTCCTTTGGCGTGCGCTACCTAAAATAAGAACGGGGGCATCTGCGTATCTGGGCCCTCTTTTTCATTGAACTTTTTTATTCACCAAATACATTTTTATACTAGTAAATGAATAAAATGTGCAACAATGAGAATGAAATTAATACTTTATTGATACAATAAACAAATACTGAATGAATGAAATATTAAATGAAATTAATTAAATTATTTGATATTAAATAATTTAATGCCAGATTGCATTCTGCACAGGAATGCCAGATTGCATTCTGCAGGTGAGCATGGCAGATAAGATTCTTTTCCAAATTATAATTTTCACCATTGTCAGGTTTAAAAGGGGTATTAGGGATTGGACATATTAAATAAATAAAATATTTATTACGTAAGGCTACGGGATCCCTTTTCTCATTTTCAGGAAGGTGTCGGCCCACTTGCCCCTACTTTTCTCACACATATGTCAAGATCGCACCATGGTACATTGTTACTTTGCCAAAAGTATTTCCGATTCTATCTATTAGTGACACAGAATTGCTTACAAGGTAACAAGGTGCTGACAATTGTGCATGTATTTTGTACGACGTAAAATAAAATAATTTTATATTATTTCAAGGATTATTGACTTTCTATGTGTGAGACAGCACTGTTTATTTCTTATATTTTTGTCTTTTCTCCTTTAGGAATGTATTTGTGGTTAAAACAACTCGTGTTACAGCAGATACCTTCACTTAACAATACTGTTTAAACAATATTGCCACTTGTATCGTACTAATTCTTTAGCCTTCCCTTGAATGAAACTCTTCACTAAACAAAGCGTAGGAGATAAAAAATACACTTCTATTTTTTTATTTTTAAAAATTTGTAATGAACACGACAGTGTATAGTTAAATTGAGAGAAGTAAAAATTGACATGTATATCTTTCACCACTTTCTTACCACTGTGTACGGTTTGCGAGCTAGTGTGATCAGTCTGTCTGTCTATTCGTTATACACAAATTATAGTCAGTATATTCCCGGAGCAGTTAGCTGGTATCATGGCCCCTCGAATTTGAAACTAATGTTTTATTTTGGGGATATATTCTTAAACAAATTTCCTAAGGTATTTTTGAATTTTTTTTAAATGATCCCGAATTTTTTCTGCATTTTCTGCTTAAGAAGCGCAAAGTATATTGAAAGTGTTGGCCTGTAACTGAAGCATAACTGTGTTGCTTTTTTATGTTAAGTTGGTTTAAATTTTCTGTTTGTGACCCCTATTTGAAATTTTCTCAATGTCTTGGTAATTATTCTTGAATCTTGGGATATCATTTTCATTCGCATTCAGGAGCGATAACAAACATCAAGAAAATGATTGTAATTTTTCTTCTTGGTACTACATTTCAAAGAAACTGGATTTTTCCCTTGTTTTCAAATACCTTTTGTAAATGTTGGAGGATATTATACATGACCCCTAGTGGCCTTCCAGAATGATAAATGTGTATTACTTTCTGCGGCCAAGTTTTCAATGAAAAAGTTTGATTCATTTTTAATTTATTTGTTTAATTCTTCAACTCTGTTTCTCAGCTGATGTATCGTTATTTTGTCTCATATCTAATTTGTTGCTATCTTTAACGGGCTTTCCTCTTTCATTAACTCACTCTCTCATTTGGATACAATAATTTATAATTAAGTTTTATAACACTTCTTTTCACTGAAGTGATATTCCATGCTACTGTTTGATTATTTCTAATAGACAAATGGACTTCGTTTTCCACCTATTAATTTGCCTTCAGTGGATCTTGAAGTTCAATTAAAACGTGAATCTAATTTCCAAATTCATCCCATCTTATTTCTAAATCCAGTGTCTACGTAGATCTTCCTTGTCAATGTTTTTGTTACATTCATAATTACTAGAGAAATGACTGAAAATTGTTGTTTTCACTAACGTTGATGTAGGTGTTAGACAAACCTTCAATTTTAAAAAAACGTCGAGGGAACCCTTCGCATCAGACGTCCAGAAAGTTGGCTTTCCGGCGGTGGAGAGTATACAATTTACGTGTAAGGAAGTATTTCAGACTATTTTACTTTTTTGAGTATAAGTTTTGAGCCCCACTAACAATATTTCGTTTGGGGAGCATTATTGAGCGTTAGATTAAAAATTTATTGAATCCAAAAGTCAAAGAAATGTCCAAGGTGAACAATTATCAGCATAGAGCTGTAAAAGCATATGTTTGCGTAATGCAAGGTTTGGCGTTTCCTGCGTAATACATTATTTGTTTTGATCTCTAAATAAGATTCCATACGTTATAAATTGGTAATCTAATTGCCTGGTCTAACCTGGTAATGCACATATTGTGTTTTTCTTTGCGCGTTTTTTGGAAAAAAGTAGAAATAGTTCTTCAGAATTTACTTAATTACACGCAGGCATTGTTTTCAATATCACGTTATTTGAAGTTTTCAAATTAAATATCTACATTTTAAAGATCATCTCCATACAATTTCTGTAAAGTGAATGATAGGTTAAATAAAATATTGAAGTAAATTTACTCGGAATAAAAGTAAAAAGCCTTGAGAAAAAATATATTATGATAAGTCTTCAAATGACGCTTGCAATCAAATTAAAACACGCCACTTAATTATGTAGCTCGGCAATAGTAACATGCAAAACTGATATCAGCTCATAATATGACAATAACTATATTTGTTACGTGTTCGAAGATGATATAAGCAATAATAATATCTTAGTTGGAAGATATAAGTAATAATATTAACATGCTCAATAATTTAAATATGAAATATCATGCAATAATTTCTTCAAACTACAGTTTTTACCCTTGCACTGTAATACGAAAGAATTGTAGTACTGCGGCGTATATCGCGGGACAGGAAAAATCGTGTCGACCCTGGTATGAAAAAGTGGATAGATCTTGTTCTTATATGTAGTAATGACTTCCTCTAAGTCATAATCTACGTTTTGTTGGTGCTTGATACCGAAAAATTGGTTCACGGCAAAACGTCTCTCTGTACATCGGTTGGCCCTAGTCCATCGGTCCGGGGTGCCCGTCCGTCCGTCAGTGAATGGTCAACGGTAGTGCCTAAATCGTTTTACATGATATTTTTCAAAATGTATATTCTCCAATAGATCTGAACGACGGCTTTGCTAGTTTCAAATGGATATTTTGATTTTTGAGAGTACTTTACATGAAGGCTCAATATTTTCGAAATTTTCTCAAAAATTGCTCCAAATTTGTTATTGGATGTTCCTCGGATAGCGTCGTATAGCGTAATTAGTCGGAAAAATACCTAATAATGGCAAATGGTATTCTACCAAGCTTTCCTCTCAACAACCAACCATCATATTCGTTGGTTTTTTAGAATATACAGTAAAGAAACTTTCAAATCTAATTTATAAAATGCAGTAATGTGTTACTAGATGTAATCAGATTATTTAGATGAGTTTCGAACAAGGTCTCTTCTTCAAACATTGTTACTGAAATATTCATAACTCTAAAAAGCAGTGTTAGTTTCTTACTAATAATGACGTAAAATTTACGGAAATACACCCATGTATACTACCTAAAAATAAAAAGTAACTTCTATTGGGATATAAGTTATATCCAAGATTTCTTGTATAGTAAATGAATGTAATATATTAAAAATCGGATGGTCTTTACGTAATTCTTAGCTGCTGCTATTCAATCAGTTTTGAAATATTGCGGAGTGTTTTCTTTTATAATTCATTTTAATTTCGTTTTTAAAGTGCCATTCACGAACAAACAAAATTGGGAGCAACTATTCTATTCACGAAGTAGTATTTTTACCTATCACGTGTCAGAAGAATAGCATCTTTACATTCATAGTTTAAAATGTATGGTTATTTAATTAAAATTTTTTGACAGATTCATCGCATATAAAAAGTATGCGTAAATGAAATGTAAATAGTGACTTCACTCAACCTTCATTTAGTGAAGGCAAATTGTTCGCCGCAGTGTCACATTGGCGGCTAGAGTATCTTCGTAAAAGAACAATAATAAAATGTCCGTGAAATTGCATAATCCCGATGAATGAGTAATGTATAGACTACAATGTATTGCCATAATTTTTCATCCAAAAACAGTATATAAATAAGAACAGTTTTGAAGGTGACTTGATATTCTCAGTTCTCAAAACATCGTCTTCGAATTTAAAACAGTATACTTGTTTTCCTTTAAAAAACGTACTTTATGTGCAAAACGTCAACTGGAATATAGTTTAAAAATGATAAATTGAAAGAAGTGAACAAAATTAGGAAGAAATCAAAGAGTGAAGTATGCTCTTCACAATTGTGTGCAGCTTAGCTTCGAAATATATAGACTTTGCAATTTTTATCTTGAATATTTATATCTTGAGATACACCGTGGCTGATGAATTTTACAAACTAAGGAAAATTCTGACGTGGTGCAGCGTCATAAGTGCTTCGCTGCGTACCATTTTGGGAACGCATACCGGCGCCGCACCGGTAGGCCTGCTCTCCGCTGGTTGGCCTGCTCGCGGCTGAGGCTGCATGGTACCGCCTAGGAGATCGCGTATTAGTGAAGCTGCTCCAGCCAAGCGCGCCGCGTGAGCGCTTTACAGTCCTACCCGCTGGCATCGGGCTCAGCCAAGCTGGGATGAGGGGCAGAGGTAAACCAGTAATTGCAAACCCTCCCATCCAGTCTCCGATTCCCCTAAACTAATGCTTTCCGGACAATTCTTTGGAAATGGGGAGACTTAGAGATTTGTTAACCTCTATTTTCTTTTGCGACGAAGTTTTTGTCACTGAAACATTAATATTGTACTGTTAACGTATTATAATTGATTATTATCATGCTGCGATGTGATTAGTTGCAGTAGCCGCTTGACTGGCTTACGTTCCTATAGCGGGGAGGGAACAGAACGCTTCTAATCACCTACTTACTAATTTGTATAAGGATAATGACATTTTAATAAGAAATAATATAATATGATATTGTACTAATATAAAGAGTTTGTAATATCTTGAATAGTGTTTTTTTGTAACACCCTCTTTAAAAGGGGAAGCCGGCGACGCTAGCCGAATTCATTTACTATGCTCCCTGAAGTCACGAAAGTTAAGTGAATTCGAGACTCGCGGGTTCCTGGTTGGGTGACCGGCCAGGAACCCCGGGATATAACGGCCCCGAACCCCTGGCCAAAGGGATAAAAGGCACTGACTTACTACGACGTGACGAGTCTTGACATAGTAATTATTCAGTATATTAATTACTCAGTAACGGAGGATTACTCCAGAAGAAAGCGATCAACGCCCAACAAATGGTTAAAGAGACGCGTTGCATCAACAACCACGCATCGATTTAAAAAATCTAATGAATCAGTTCTTTTATTCGGCATTGGATATTATTTTTTCACACACTTGTAACATAATATTTTTGTTTTATGATCGAGTCCAGGTTTCGTAGGCATAATTTAAATATTCCGTACGAAAATGTTATTTCGCTAAGAATAGGAAACAACGTCATTTAGATTGATGTAGGTAATTGACACCAAATGTGCAATCCAGTTCTTTGTACTCTTTTTTACAGTATTCTGTTTTGAGGTACGAATGTGCTTTAAAGACCTGACGCTTTCCATAAAAAACTTACATGTATGTGAAAGGAATATTAGGAGTAGACAACAACATGATAATGATCAAACATGATGATAATGAAGGACCAATAACATTAAGCACTTGAACTCCACTGACAGTCGTCGGGAAGTGAATATTGGGAATAGAAGAGACGCAAAAAGAATCTACGAAATAGATTCAACAATCCACGAATGAGTTATTGTAATTTGCGTTTTTTCTCTTTTCAATTAAAAATTGAGGAATTCTTAAACTTCAATATTGTATTAAAGGTTTTTATGTTCAATAGAATTTACATTAATAAAAGAAAAGCCAAGTAAATATCAAAGATTTTTTAAATATTTCCTAATTAACATGTTTAAAAACGTTTCCTCCTCAGACGCTCGCGAAGTTTCTATTTTAACACTTAATGCCGGCATCTAGTCAAAATTATGTTCTATCTTCACTCTATTTCTCTATATTCCTACAAAAAGGTAGCCAAATTTAAATTAATCATAAATATTGTACTGTGCAGGTGAAATATTTTTGTGCCTTCTTTCCGCTTAACATTTAGTAGCAACATCTGTGGCATAAAATCTGATTCCTGTATGATTTTGTAACAAAAATGGTTTCTTCGTTCGAATGGAAGAGCAGCAATTTTTATACATTTTTCACCCATCCTTATTTACTTAATCATTTTAGTCCACCTTTTTTTCAATTTCTTTACTCTCTGATGAGAGGTTCTTTGACACTTTGCTTATCTTCTTTGACATAAAGGTCGTTAATTGAATGACGAAAACTTGCAAAACTTAAGAATATGAATAAGATTTCAGGGTGCTCATAAACACCAGTTAAGTATTCGTGATTTAAATTTATTTAAAATATTTACAATATTGATTAAAATATTTTCCGATTTAAAATATTTCCTAGGTTCACTTTTATTAGTAAAATATGAACTATGGTGGGGCTACTAAAATAATGCCTAAGAGGAAATCTTAAATAGAAATGTCTTTAGTGTGGCAATTTTTTTGGGGGATTTCTAATAGCGGTAGCTAAATTTAAAACGCACTGAAAAGGTGCCTTTTAAATTCAGAAGAATTATTACAAAGCTCTGTTGCTCTAAAAAACATTTTGAGATGTCGCAAAGCACCAGCAATTTTCTTTTTTTTTTAATTTAATAAAAATTCAAAACTCGGTTGTGTACTTAAAAAACATTGGTAACAAATTGTAAAAAAATAGGAACGACAATGTATTATTAGATTTAAAAGACTAACATAAATGATTATATACGATATAAAAAATAGAGCAATATTTGTTTTCTACCAATATGATGTGTTAACAGAATGCTGTGTTAACAATAAAATGGTACATGAATTACGACAAAAAATATTCAATGGACAAAATAAAATTTTCAGTAATATTACTTGACAAAAATTGAATAGTTCTCGATCTATTGGTGTTCGACAAGTGTGTTTTCACTTTGTTGGCATACTAAAATTCTTCACTTTTTGTGAAGAATTTTGGCGTATCCTAGGGAGAAGACAAGTTTGCTTTTTTAAAACCTTCTCTTAAAGACGATTCACAGACATAGATACCTAGTGATATACCTACATAGATACATATATAGCTAGTTTAACTGCTCTTGTGACTGGCGTGTGAGTGACACCGTGGAAAAACAACTAATATGTCCTCCACAAAAGTTGATTCGTATATTTCTGTACTGAATTGTTTAAGAGAACCATTGAAAATATGCTTTGTTTATGGTTCTGTAATTTTCATGTCGATCCATGAAATCATATCAATAGGTTTTGGTATTGTAAACTTTCTAATATCACCTCGAAACTCTGCACTTGCTTTTAGAATTAAGTGGAAAACCGAGCTCCTTAACCTGTTTGAGGTCGTCCTACAGCATTGACAAAATAATATTTTCCGCAACGGCAAAGTTTCCGTTTCTTTGAGCAATTGGATTTAGTTTTAAGATCAGAACTTATATAGCTGAGTAATAAATAAACTTCAAGAGATGTTTAGAACCATTCGAGCATGCATGCTTCAATTTAATGCTACACTTTTAACATAAACTCTCCGAGAATTTTTAGATTGTTGGTAGGATTTTTTGTTACCATTTATAATCGATGACTATTTGTTAATACACGCCTTCTAGAATTATAATATTTTACGGGATTTATCACAGATAAGTTCGTAGATGCGTTTAGAGTAGATGCAGCACCAGACAGTTATATTAAGTATTTCTGATCCGTATTTAAATACCTTATATTTTGTAATGTTGGAAGGTTATTTTTAATTGACAAAAAGGGTACCATAGGAAGCTTAACTTTGTTTTATAACTGATTACCTAGTTCTCCTTTAAATTTACTCAAACTCTAAGATTTCTCTTCTATTGAACAAAAAATGTAGCATAACGGTAGTTCGTTACTACGCAATAAACAAATTAACCATTTTAGTTATCTTCCTAACTGAATGTGGTTCTTTCATTGACGAAACGTGCTTCTCTGTGGTAATTGTAAATAATAGTTTTGAAAATTTTATTACTTTTCCTTTCTTGAGAAATTGTCATGCCTTTCCTTCCATCGAAAAACAATCCTCTATTTTCGATTATCATACACTGTCTATCTTCAACCCATTCTGCCTGTCCTTATATCTTTGTCGCGTAATTTCCATCCTATTAATGATTAGTTTTTTTGACATTATTTATAAAAGTCTTGTATCAAAAGGCAGCGCTTGCTAATAATGATGCAGCTTTAATATCCCTTTCCTATCAGATATGGAAGCAACATATGGCAGTTTAAGAACCATTTGAACTAATTTATTATTATTTCCTACTAATACTAAAGAATCAGCCAAGTTTGTCTCTTTTTGTAAAGATCACTTTTGTTTTATCGCTATCACAGAGCTTTTTCTATCATTCTCTCTTGTTCTTCACCTTCAGAGCTATCATCACTGTCAGTAAACGTGAATGTCACTAAATTTTGCGATTTTTCTTTAATAAATGTCTTCTGTATTTCCTTGTTTTTTCTACATTTTTCAAAACCAACAAGTTTGCAATATTTCTATCAATATTACGGAACAATTTTTCTGAATGACCTTTTAAAATTATTGCTCTAAAAGGGGGACTTTCTTTCTTTCTTTTTCTTTCTTTCAACCACATCTAAAACCAATGCATTTGAAGAAAGCATGTCAAATAATCGTTTTGCATCATCGTTAAATGAAAGAGAGTTGGGTATAGTTTGCTGATCCTTTTCTGATATTAACGAATTTATATATTCATAAGCTTCTGTAAAATTCGGATAGTATGAACAGGAATAGATGCTTGTAAACTAGTATTTGCAATTTTCTGAGCCAGAATTTCAAATATTTCACTTACAGTTTGAAGCATCAGGTTTCAGATTGTCGTATAAGAAAATAACACATCATTACATCTTCATACATCGATACACTTCTTCACTTAAATCAAAAAAACTTCCCAGAATTGTACAAGTATTCTACCATTCGGCTGATCTTCATTTGCTTCGGCAGTTGTTGGCAATAGTATTACAAACAATACACAAAACTCTCAAAATATAACTGTAGACCTGAATTGGCTCTCAACTACGTGCATTGCACCCACGTCTTTGTCACAACATGAAACCTGCTTCCTCGACCCCTCAACTACTCATTTTCCAATAGTATGTCTTCCTCATTTCAAATCACGAGGTCATGTTCGTACAAGATTCACAAATTACTTGACACGAAAACATGGCACTGTTAAGCGTATTTCATCGATTAGAATAAAAGAGCTACAAGTACAGGAGAAAATATAATTTTTCTCCCAAACTTATTTATCACACAATTATTGGCTGATAAGTGCACAGGTCAACAATGGAAAATCATCAGAAATATAATTATGTGTAATTTACTATGAATCATACCTTGATAACAAATATGTTCTTATAATTTTTCTAGCACGTTTCGTTTTTGTGATAAGGTGATTTTAATATTGTAAATGTGCGAGTTATCACCGAAATTAAGTAGTACATACATAGTCAACAATGAAAAAGCAGAAAAGAAAATACGAGATGTTTTCTAAGGGTAACATCCTCATTCCAAATATGTGTTTGTCTTTAACATGAATAGTTTCTGAGATAGAGGGTTTTCGTATGGTGATTGTGCGAAGTCCCAACAGTAAGGCCGTTACCTCAGGAACTGCTGCTGTTGGAGATGAAATAAGCTTTCGTTTTGACTTGCGTATCTCAAAACACACAAGATGCGGATATATAAGTGTCTGGAGTTCACTAGAGAGTCACGTGCTGTCAATTGAAATATCTCGAATCTCGCTTGGATGTACTACAATATATTACAGATACGTTCTTGCGTGCGGAAGAGTGCGTGTCCCTTTGCTTTATAGCTGTGTGTTACTTATTTTACCATCGAAATGCCTTAAAAATCTAAAAATAACGCAATCACATTTTGCTACGTGTCCTTTGTAACAAACATTCTGTGGCATGGATGTTAAAATATTTCTCTCTCCTTTTCATATAAAGCTTGAATTAATTGTTTGATGAAGACGATGCAAACTCTGAATTTGGTAAAGGCCATCTCTGGAGCATTCCAGAATCTCTGTGGAAAATTTCCAAAAATTAGCGTAGCAAATAAGAAGGAATAAATCTTTGCGGGACCCCCAATCCGAGAGAAATTTAAGATATTTTAAAAGTTTTCAGTACAAGTTTTCAACATTTCCAGGGTAGAAACATATCTTCAGATTCTGTTAATGGAATCAGGGTACTTTTGTGTATATTTAAAAAACTGGGCTAAAGAATATCACTTACTTTACACTTTCTACACTCCCTGTTCTAACACAATTTATAAGGAAATGGAATTGCGTCAATTTTAGTGTAATAAATGGATTCGCTATTGTAGAAAAATGGTGAGTGATTGCGCATATCTGAAAGCAAAATCGTAATCTCTGGTAAAAACTGCTTTAGAAAAATATGATAATTTTCTGATGATTACAAGTGTCATTTTGTAGACCTATGTTACTCGCTTTTATTCTAACATTAAGTTTAAGAAACTCAAAACGTTTATTCTAATAATTACAAGACACATAAAGTCTTAAGTTTCTTCGTCTGGATATTTATTGCGCAAGTAGGATCATGGACAAAAAAGTTTGAAATAAATATTATACATTTTCCTTTATGAACCTTTTTCGTACTTGCGGCACCTCAAAACATGCTCCGTTAAATTTCCTAAAGCTGCTAAATTTTATTTTGTGTCGTTTTTACTTAAAAAGGGGGAACTTTTTCCTACTATTAGATTTTAATTAAAGAAAACAAAATTCGTTCCACCCAAATGCGCATACTGCATCCTACTTCTGCATAGGTTTATTTCTTCTGGTCATATTCACGAAGAATATAACTTCATTCATTTAAGCAATTTAATAAGATGTTTAGTCAAATTGTATATAAATTATCTTAACATTACTCTTTACTTCTAAAAATTCACAAAAGCTAATTGAAGCAAAAGTTTATTGAATCTTTCTTCAATCTATTTACTGAGATATTTCTCTCTCCTAACTTTAGTTTTTTTCTTTGGGATTGTGCAATAAAAAGATTGATATATAAAACAGAGTACGTTCTATAAGATTGCTTAAATCTGTTTAAAATTTACTTTCAAATATTTTACTTATTATCAGTAATAAGAGATTTCTTTAGATAGACTATTAAAAACTCTATTTTGAGTCGAGATCTCAGAATTTCTTCAAGGTGTCAAAAGTGTGTCAAAGTGTTGAATGTGTTGAATTTGTTCGTAACACGATTTTTGTAGCTTGGGTTTTAACAAAGTCTTAGGGGGTTTGTTTGGGATTTTTTTGGAAGAAGCAGGTGAATACAAAAATTGTGACTGGCTATAACGGAAATTCTTTGAGAAGTTGTGTATTGGAGATGAATGATGAAACGTTCGGATGGTCCTGAGAAACTGATTTTGGATTGCTTCGAGTTTTACGGTAATCGATTTGGCAGCGCTGATCCATACTGGGCACGCATATAGAAGTAGTGGTCTTGTAATATACTTGTATAATAGTAAAGCGGTATTGTTAAGTAATATAGCTGATCTGTTTATTATTGTTTAATGTTGGTGTAGTTTAACTTTTTCTTGAATAAGAGTGTATGTTATATTGGGCGGGGAATAATGAAGAGCTTTGAGGTAGCCCTGTCTTGATTGCTATCGGGTTTGAATGAAGGTTTTCAACTGTAACGGCATGAAATGGAAGTTTTGTTTGTTGAATAAGCTACAAATGATTTGAGTAAGATAGTTCGGAGTATATATTTCTTCATTTTTATATTTTACGGCTTGATGCCGTGTTCTGCCGAAAGTCTGAGATAGGTTTAGAAAGATTGTAATGTAGTGTAAATATTTTTGAAGTTCATATTTTCAGTGATTCTCAGTAGTTGGTGATGCAAGGACTCTTTTCTGCTCCTTCTATCTCTTTTTTGATATTTTTTCTCTTCCTATATGCTCAATGGCCGTGCACTTTATTACGGAGGTGCGTTTTTAATCGTTTCAACAATATTTTATCCAATAGTTTAGATAGTATGGCAAGCTCACGGATTGAAAGATAACTGTTGGTTAGAGATGCACTCTTCTTTGTGTTCCGGAAGAATAATTGCATGTTTTCATAATTTGCGGAAACTATCCTGATCTGAGACATGGGTTATAGATACCGGTTAAATACGCAACAGCTGTTGGGAGAGAGATTTAATATTAAATTTTTAATTTTATCATGACCAGGTTTTTTGTTAGGTAGTGCTTGGGTGATTTTCTTTATTTAGTATTTGGGTAATATATAGTATTTTATGATGTGAAACGCGCGTCTGTTCAACGACTGTTTTGCTATTTGCTGTGAGGTGCGGTTTGATGCAATTCAAAGTGAATGTGGTTGCGAAGTACAGATCTGTTTAAATTATTAGATTCACAATAAAAACGTTAGAAGCTCTGATTTTGTGATATAATAGCAGATTCCAAAAACACTGAAAATTATTTCTAAGTATTAACCTGTCATCTTTATTCTAATAACATAACTTTTCTGAATCAGAAATGTAACTAATAAACATTAGGGACATTTGCAACATTTACATTCACATTACTATCGTGATTAACTGCAAATGGCTTCTGCGTGCTATAGTACATGTGTTGTTTTGTGTGGGTCAAAACTCTATATTGTGTTCTTGTGATTTTTCTTTAAAAAGTGAGACATTCGCCGACTTCGCTTGTTCGTGGTGGATCAGTTTAAGGGTTTGTTAATGTGAAGACTTATTGTAATTACGTGATTTTAAAGCATTACATATTAGCAGAACGAAATGGGAAGGAAGAAGGGTCTTTACTTCCGTTTGCCAACAAAAAATTTTATAAAAATAAAAGAAGATAAAATTACTTACATTTAATGCCTTTAAGATTTTTTCTTCAATTAATGGTTTCCCCTGAGAGCACCATGGAATTTGGTGATATCTGCGAAACATGGAAAAACGGGAACTATCCCACTTTATCTTTAGATTTTTTCTAAATCTAGCCGTTGTTGATCCTGTTAATAAACTCTTAAACAGACTTGCTGTGCTGAAGCTGCAGATATTGGTAGTGCAGCAATGTTTGCCTTGTAACTGAAGGCAGGTTTAGTAGACATATCTCAACTGGCTGAGTAAAGGCACGTACTTTGCCCTGGAGCCGAATAGTGAAACCTGAAAAAGTTCACGAACACCAGCAACCATCTCATTAGTTGGAAAGTTCGAATAATTTTATTGCCAGGAAGATTAGTGTTCTTGGTGTGTCATAAATTCATTATTCCGTGCTTGACCAATGCCAAGGTTTCGCAACCACTCATTTCAAAAGAAAAGAGAAAAAGTGTTTGGTAAATGTTTCACGTATAGCAGCAAACGGGAAAGTGGGGGTAAAGAAATGTCTTTACCCACATTTAAAAGTCTGTGTTCAGATTCAAAAAGGGGTAGTTTTGCATGCTTACAGGGAACTCTCAATATTACGAAAATATCTACCACATCCTTACCAACTTCAATCACGGTCTGTTTTTTTTTTTTATCTAAGGAGCCAAAAACCAAGGCCAGTTTCATGGTTAAAGTTCAAGACAATTTCACTGTGATTCAGGTTCAGTAGTTCAAGACAAGTTCAAAGCCAGTTCATTATCGAAGTGTGTGCGTCTTCCTCCGCGTCTTTGCTTGTCATTCCTGCTGATAAAAGCTTTGTATTCAACATTGCTATTAACCGTCTTTTATTACTCGTTTTAGGAAGAAAATTTTCTTTGACCATCGTATGAATCATTGTGTCGCCTTACTCTTTGTACACAAATTTTATAGACATTTTAATTCGCTTAGCACTTTAGGGTAGCCATAAAAACGTAGTAGATCTTCTTGCGATTGATATTTTGACACGTATTCAGCATAATTGTCACGGATAGACTTGTGTATATTGTATCAAATAAAATTCCGCTATTGATGACGCATTGAATTTAGGCACTGAATCGCTTGTCTGTTATTGGTTTGAATGCTTCAACGAGTGTGTTCAGGTATATCAACAATTACTTTCCTGGAAACACGTTTTAAAGACAAAAACAGGAAAAAGGCGCAATTTTTTCAGATTTTTCAAAACAACATGCACGTCATCCAGTAAAATCAAGCTAATGCCATCCATATATAGTGGTATATAAAACCCAAAGCCATCGAAACCTACACGTCGCTGAAGGTGCAGTCCATCGTCTTCCAAAAATATTAATATTATTTTTTCAAATTATTAATTACCTTCCTTCCGTTTTCCAATTAAAATGTAAACTGATTCTCAAGGCGCCGCATTTATTTGTATACAAATTCGTTGGATGTAAATTATGTATAGGAGTTAGTGAGTGTAGGAAGTTAAGCGGAGTGCTGTTTTCACAGTAACATCCCTGCATATTTTGTACACTTAACGGAGATGCCATTGATCCTAGGAGAAAACTTTTTACAGACAAAATGTAGGCAATTTTATCCCATTTTATTTCATATCAGATTAATATTTACGAAAAATTGATGGTTTTTAAGTGACGTTGAGATAATGTGGGATAATTCCCACATTTTCATGTGTTTCCCTTACATCACCAAATTTCGTAGTGCTCTCACAGCTAAACGATGAATTGGAGAAAAATCTTAAAGACATATATTGTAGGTAATTATATCTTCTTTTATTTCATATAGTGCTATTTGTTGCGTAAAGTGGATGGCTTTTTAGCTATTTTAGAAAAAATTTTAAAAAATACCTAATTTGTACATATTTTTTGCTTAAAAACGTGTTTTGTTGGAAAACCATAACTGATATTCGTGTTCAACGACCCCAGAAACGTAAAGGAACCAAACATCAAAACTACATCAAAACTTTCTCTTATTTTTTACCATGTGACTGGACTATGAATGTTCCAGATATGTTCGACGTCGATAAAGTGAGGCCTTCAAATTTGAATGAATACAACAAACTCTTGAACGTCCAACATCGTAATGGTGTGGGGCGTTATGACTTCTGGAGACCTGGAACGTTCTATATCGTAGAGGGAACGATGAAATAAGACTAATACTGAAAAATTTGTTAGAACTATTGGCAAAGGCAGCAACCTGTTCTAATGAAAATCCATGCGTGTTTATGCATGACGGTCCACCCTGTCGTCAAGTTACATAAAACCGTGAAAAAGTCTTCATGAAAAGAAGATTTTAGAAAACATCCATGCCCGGGAAAGAGTCTGGTCACGAATCCCATAGAAAATATCGGCAGAGGTGACTCAGGTCATCAACTGATGTCACTGTAGTGGCTCTGACCGGAATGTCCTAGGTTCGTTGCCCGATGGTGGAAGGATTTTCGATACAAGCTAGATAGTAAGTGTTCAGTCGCTCTCTGAGACAGAATTGTGGCGGCCGGCTGCTTTGGTCGGTAGTTTTCTGTGGTTTCTCCTATCAATACCAAACAAATGCCTGAGCCGTATCTTAACAAACGGGCCACGGACCGTTCGCGATCTTTCCTCCCCCTTCTTTGTCCCTTTACGCGCACTTACACTTACGTGCATTACACTACCACACAAGTCAGGAGGCTGGTCGGGAACTCAGAAGTTCTTGCGGCAGGGGCGGTGCCCCGCTGGTGGAAGATAACTGGTTGGGGAAAATCCCGCTAGCAGGATTTTCTGGGAAAATCCCGGTAGGTCAGCGCCTGATCTCACATTGTTTTGTGGATTACAGTGTTTAGTTGGTTAATTGATCGCTGTATTTCTGCTGGGTTCGAAAGAGTTTAGAATTTAGGTATTATTAAACTGAGTATGTGGAAAGATTTTAACATGGTTGAATTTGGTGGAGGGGCATTCTGTGAGTATATTTATTATGTGGTTATTATGACCGTATTGTAATCCGAGTCCTGTTCGAATAATGTAGTGGTGTGTTAGTAGGATTATTACAGGGTTTGTTATTCAGATAACGAGGATATCGGGACGTTTTAAGTGATCATGGAGGTTATAGATGGAACCTGAAGGTGAAATTATTTTGAGAGAAGTACGATTTAGTATACAGGGTAATGTTTTACTATTAGCATTGGTGGTCGAGCACCCATAGTTGGTATTTTTGACATTTTCTCCTAAAATTAGAGCATAATTGTCACGTTAAAATAGTTTAATAATGTTAACGAGATCTCTTTTCTAGTTTAGTGAATTGTAAGCTCAATTTACAGTCCATGTAATATTATTAATTACTAAGATAATCGCAACTGTCATTATATTATCATTATCAGAGTGTATTATTTGGTAATGTTGCAAAGCTGAAATGATGGCTAGTGGCACTCCTCTTTCGTTGTTTAAGTTCTGTCGTCTCTATTAATGCAGTATTTTGGAAGTCCTTGAGATAGGTTTATGTGAAGAAAATTACATTCTGTGGTGGAAATTTAAGAAGTTAATTAACTTTTCATTCATTTGGTAGGCACATAACATCCCGATTGACGAGAGTAAAGTTTTTAAGGGGTTGCATTGCCATTGTTGCTGTTGTTGTAGGCGGAGATTGCAATTCAAATTGAGTTAATTACAATGGGTATAAATGTGTTTGTTATTAGTTATATAAGAAGTAATTGCAATTATCGTATTAATTATGGGATAATTGTGATGTGATACTTCAGAAAAGTTAGTTGGCTTAGAGTTGTTGGAGGAATTTGTTGGGTGGAACTAAGATGTGGTGTTACCAATGGGGATGAAGTTATTCAGGAATTGTGTTTGGAGAAGGGAAGGGAATTAGGATTTTGTTTGCACTGGAGGGGTACAAAATCTATGGTTTTCTAGTTTTGAGGTTCTTTGGGGTGACAACGATAATTCAGTATATTCTTTCAGTTAAGGGCAGTTGGAGTTTTGATTACTGGCCCTGTGACTTCCATTGCTGTTTCTGCATTTTGGTACCTGATGAAGTTTAGCACAAGTTGCTGAGTAATCATTATTATTATTATTATTATTATTATTATTATTATTATTATTAAGCAGGTATTTTACAGTTCTAATGATCGTTTCTCGCAGTCTACACGCCAATGTTTTTTATTCCGCCAGCCATCTTCCTCTATTCTTCTTCTCTTCATTGTCGAATCGATGACGGACTTCCAAGATTTCCTTTGCCTTCCTCGTTTGTTTGTTTTTTTTGTTTTGTTTTGTTTTTCTTTTCGAAAGAGATCCACTCACAGACAACTTTTGGTATTATGTCAGCATGCATTCTCTTTATATGGCAATACCATTGGAGTTGTTTGGATTCTACATTTTCGATCACATGGCCCTCTATCCGCATTATCTGCCTTCGTTAGGTATTCTATCAAACGGAATAGCAAGGTATACTGACAACATGGTCTCCATAAATGTATTTCCATAGCACATAACCGAGAGTTTATTGCATTCTTTTTAACCCAAATGTCTGACCCATGCGTCACACAACTTTCCAACGTTGTCTTGTATATTTGTCTCTTTTGCTTTCTAATATTCTTGTTACATAAAATATTATAAAGTCTACTAATATTTGCCATTTCTTTATTGTTTATAATGTCATTATCATCTGATCCATCTGAACTAAGAGTCACACCAAGATATTTAAATTCCTTTACTATTTGAAATTTACCTATTTCTGTTTCTAGATCGTTACCAGATTTTCCTACAACTATGTATCTTGACTATTCATTATTTATTTGGAGTCCCCATTTTTATAAGTTTCTATTAATTTCTTTAACATATACTCAATATCATCCTCATCACCATCCAAAATTACTTGGTCATCAACAGTAAGGAGATGATAAATCGTCTTGTTTCCAACAGTAACTCTCATATTTCTACATTTTCTAGCCAATCCCTTAAAGTTTCACCAATAAAAATCTTGTTGGTGAAAGAGGACATCCTTGTCTGAGACCCTTATTTCCCATAAATCCTTCTGATACTTCATTTTTTCCTTAACATGACTCGTACTGTTTTCATAGAGACTCTTTATTGCATTTTTCAAGGCAGGGTTAACCTTTGCTTTTGTTATGACTTCCCACATTTTATTTATAGGAACACTATCATAATTCTTTCTTAAATCTATAAAACATAATTGTAATTCTCTGTTCGTTGAGATTTTCTTTTCAATAAGTTGTTTAATAGAAAATATATTATCTATTCAAGATCTTCCTGCCCCAAAAGCACTTTGTTACTCAATTTCATTGATCTCCATTTCCAGCATTACACTAATGTACCCTAGCAGCATTACACTAATTCTTAGATAGTTTGAACAGTCATTCCTGTTCCTCTTTTTATGAACGGAACTAATCCATTCATTACACAGTACACAGGTTAAAATTCATCTGTTAAATAACTTTGTCATAAAATCTAAAACAAGGCTTGGTGCATATGGCTTGGTGCATAGCTTATCGATAAACCTCCAGGACTAGTTGGGCTATTCCTTTTCTTTTTTCAGAGCTTATATAACTTCTTGAGTTGCGATAGCTAACAGAGGCTGTGATTCTTCATTTCTCGTGCAACTAACATGACAGAATTCAGATCTATCTTTTGTGAGCAACTTACAATCGTATTCCTTCCGTTGCTGGAGACCAATCTGATTCAGAATTCTATATTCATTCCGATTTTTATTTAATTTTGAAATATTTGTCCAGATTTCTCTTGATCGTGAGCTTCCTATGTATGTATCTACTTCGTTACAAACTCGGTCCCAATATTGTTTCTTTGCTTTACATACTTGCGTTTTGACGAAGTTTACTTGTTTCATATAAGAGTTCTGTCCAGGAGATTATGGATCGACAGCCATCTTTTATGCAAAGATTCCTTTTTCTTCACCAGTGGTTCCAGATTTTCGTTCCACCAATAACTATTGCATTTTTTTCTTTTTAATGTTTATTTCTCCTGTTGCTTGAATAACTGCTTGATATAATCTTCCTTTCAAACTCTCATACATACTTTCTACATCTAAATTTGAATCAATTTCTTGCATTTGTGCCCGTCTCAATTTGTACAGAATATCATCGAATTATTATTCAAATTCTTTAAATCATGTTTTGGCAGTTCAACCCTCTTCCCCTTTTCTTTAACATTTTCTAAGCAACTTCTAGGAGTGATATATACTTGAGGTCTTATCGGTGATCTAAACCGCATGTAACCCCTCTTTGTATTCTTGCATCATAGACTTTCATGGGCGACCTACTCAAATGATAATATAATCATGTTTTTTTTTGCTTGGAATCATGTGTGTTTATGGATATCTTTATGATGAAAGAATCCATAGAATCCAATCACAGTTCTCATTGAGAATTTTCTACACACTTCTTTCAACCTTTTACCATTTTCAGTAACATTTTTTTCCGCCATACCTACGCAGTGATTTTCCATCATTTTCGCTGCCAACGCGCACATTAAAATCCCCCTAAAGCATTATAATAGTTTCTTTCCTTGTTGCTTCTATAACTTCCGTCATTTTCTTCAAGAATTCGTCTTTTACTTTAACTTCAGTGTCATCATTTGGAGCATATAGTCCAATAATGGCGAGGGTGCAACCTGCAAACTACGTTCCTAGTAAAGCAATTCTCTCATTAACTGGCTCAAATGTGGTAATCTTGTTACTACGCTTTTGATGTATTGCAATCTATATCCCTGATTTTGCTCTTTTCCCCTTATTAACTCCACTATAAGGTTGCGGGCAAGGAAACTAGCTTACTAGAGGTCTCAAGCACAGTGTCCAGAGCAACTAGAGCGAGATTAAACCTTCCGCGAAAGTAGCTCTATTAATTCCCACATCCTCGATTAAAACAAAAAAATAATTCATTAAAATGAAATACTACATTAGACAGATTTCAACTTTCAAATGAGAGTTAAATTAAACATTTTAAAACGAAGGAACCTACTTTCTTAAGAGTACAAAAATTATATTTTGCTTCCTTCGTTTAGGTTAGAACCTTTAAGAGATAAACATTTTTGTCTGTTATATGAGCTTCCCGCTTGTAAGCGAGAACTGTTAGTTTGTAGAAACTAGTTAATTTATTTCAAATTATTGTTAAATACAACAAATAACTGAATGATTTAATAAAACTTAACACAAAACGATAACAGGGAACGGATTTTTCATTCAAACATATCCTTGCCACTTGGCAAAAATGTTCACACAATGCAGAATTTAAAGAAATAATAATAAGTATAATAGTAAAATAAAGTATAAAAATGAAATGTTAATAAGTTGTAAAGAGCATAAAACACAACACCATTCTCAGTTGTGAGATAGAACAAATCTTCAAACACATTTTCCAATGGCTCTATTCTTCGCTTCCCGCAGAATGGAATCTGATCAGGACGGTCTTTGAAGGACACAGCGTTGGAGGATGTACAGTGAAATCTGTCTGTAGCGGCCATAGATGGTTTCGGAGAAAAACAGGTTGCGGTGTAAGTTAGGTAATGAGAATATATGGAAATGAACATCCGAGCTAATGTTGTTGTCAACGAAGTGATGTATGGTTTCTTCGTTGTCACATATTTAATTACAGTTCAAAGAATATAATATTGGAAGGATGTTTTCACCACTGTACTTAAACAACTGATTTACAATATCTCTTAATTTTCAATATTTGCTTTACTTTCTTTCTCACGCCACTGGTTCTTTCTTTTCATTCGTGAACGTAATTCTCAACTAGATTTGAAACATCAATTCACACTCTGAGAAAACATTAGCATGAAAATATTTTACAATTACTAACACCCACCCACGAGATAAGCAACTCTAGATATCAATTGTAAGTTTTCTGGCAATGAACCTTGCCCTAGGAAGACGCTGAATTAATAACAAATTCCATCAGTCTTGTTTTTCTTACCGCGTTATGGATCAAAAACGCAAATTGCCACCCTGGATAGCTGAGGTTGCTAGGACGATAGTTGCCTCGGCTCGAAGGGTCGTGGGTTCGAACACCGCCTCGGGCATAGATGTTTTCGTGTGCTTGTGTTGTCCTTACATGCCGATTTCCCCCAAAGTTACCCCAATGTAAAACAATTAATGTAGTCGTTACATGACCCTGTAGTTTAAAAAAATTAAAAATTGCAAATTCTTCCCGCAAGTTTGATCGTCCAAAACATTAATTTGCGCGCTGACAAGTGACCGTTTAAAAGAGAGGATGTATACAGATATCACTGTCTTAAGGGGAAACCAATCGGTTCCCAATAAAAATGGCCGTTAATAGAGATGACCGCTTAATGAAGGTGAATGTTCCACTGTTATTTAGCTGGGCATTTAGCCAGGGTTTATTTTGCATGCTGCAAGTATGTCATGGTCACTGTGGATTTTACGTCGTTCAAAACTCCACGCACCTGAGTCATGCTCGAACTCACGCTCTAGTGCTTGAAAGGGGAGCGTAAGCTATTCACTTGCTCACTGAGGACAATGAGACAATTTCGCCGCTATTTTTTAATTGTATTAATGATGTAACTGCCTTTGTAAATGGAATTTTGTATCAAAATTATTTTACTTCGGCTCTTGTCGCCTACTATGGAACCCGAAGAAATTTCTGAGTAGGAGAATAAACTTCAAGTCCAACTCGTGTAATAAAATATTTTTTCATTAAAACTCCAGGAATGGCACGTGATATTTGGATAACCCAAATCAGTGTTCTTTGGTGGTGTTACTTCCCGAACATGATTCAGTACATGTAAACTAATTAATGAATTCTTACATGATAGTATAAGAAATATATTTTTTTTGTTTTATTTCAATAGTACAACACTGTGCAAGTTTGAGTTTTCTAAAATTGCTTGGAATAATCTGCATACCCCACGCGAGCATCTGTGTAGCGTGTTACTTGTTTTGGCCGATGCTGACGTTCGTAACTCTGCACTCTCCCTATACACGAAGTCACTTTTCTCTAGGAATGACGGTGGTCATGAACAATTTCTCTGAATTACGAGTACACCTATTGCTATCGAAGTTTTCACAGGAGGAGTTGACGTTCGCTTGACCTATTTACTGCGGTGGTAACAATCACTAACTTCAGAATTATACGTTCTTGAGATGATTTGAGTAGGAATCGTATGTATCGCCTCGAGTATACATCATGTGCACTCGGATTAGGTAAAGAATTTCTTCACACTCTGAGGTCTGTTTTTTGTCTTTGATTTTTGTGTCAGCAATAGACTAATATTGACAACATTGCTGAGAAAAAACTGCAGTTTCTTTCAAATAACAAGGTGTACGAAATTGGTGATAGTTGGCAACGTCCGACTAATCCGTTCGGCTAAACCGTCATAATCGATCACATTTACACAAAGTATTATAAGAATATATTATATTATACAAAACCTATTTACTTTTCTCTTCTTCCCGTCACATGTTGGTTATCTAAAGTGTTTTGGTTAACTGTACAAATCCCCGCGCAGATGAACGCTATCCTACTAGTTCCGAAAGTAGCGGGATATTAAACATTTCACAATGCAGATAATTGATTCATAATATTCGTCCTCATGCATGTTATAGATAAACTACAGAGCCGTGAGATAAAGGTGAAAGGGAATTATTCTCCAGTTTTTGCCAGATGGTCAAAAATTTTCCTGCGCGCCGATTTTCTGCGCGATTTAGCGCGTGATCCATTTACCGAGAAATTAAGGCTAGTGTGCATTTTATACAATGTTTTGTGTGCTGTATTTTTTATATTATGGTATTTTTGATAATGCGCAATAGTTTGAGGTATAAAGAAAAGCAGAGGAAAAAGTTCAAAATGTTTCGGGTGTTTTGTAATTTTTCTGGAAAGCCGACATTTCTCAATGTGGCAAAACTCAAATTCTATCTTGTCACTTCCAAAACTGTACAGAGCCAGTGAGAAAAATTATTCCAAAATTACCCATACTCGCGCTCTTTTGAGTATGATTTGACTGGACTAAACGATAGTTCCTTTAGTACATCTTTTTACGGCAGTTTGTTAAAGAATACCAGATATCAGTGGGTTTTTTTCTAATACCTTATTCCTCATTTTATGTCTACAATTTCTCGTTACTTCATCGTGAGATATAAAGACAACGATAATCGTTTTAGAATGTTGCGAAGATTGTTATTCGTTAATTTACGGTCTTCCGGTACTTGAGTACGTGAACGTCGTTCGTCGGCAATATGGTATCGCATAGCTGAGCGTTCATTCTATGACTATTGTCTCGGGTTGAGCCCGGGCTGAGACGAGTGCTCGCAGCGGAAGGCTGGCCCACACAAAGACGGGTCCAAGGGGCGCGGAGCAAGGAGATGTGGCGTCACTCGTTGCTCGCGTTGCGACCACATCGGACGTTCGCGGTCGGTGGCTCCGGCAATTCGGCAGGTAGAGAAAATTCACAGAATTTTTTTTCTGTGGATAAATGGAGAAAATAACATTGAATGCGTGATTTGTTTTATTCGGAAGAAGTCAAATGAGTAAAACATTTGGACCCCGTTAAAATTTTCTTACTTCAGTTCTCTCCTGTTCGGTTTCAGTACATTGAACTCTACGAGTAAAGTAGACATCATCTTTTTCAGCAGGTATGTATACAATTTACTATCTCTGTATTTGAGAAGAAATTAACTATATCATCTTGCATGTCGAAGTTTCTGTTCCTTTAGTGAGTTTCTTGCTCTTCTCTTACGTGTCTCTTTTGAATAAGTCTGTTAATGAGCGTTTTCTTACTTTTTATCAAAGTAATGCTTCAACTATACGTTGTGAGGTAGAGAACGGATCAATAATCTTAAAATATATTTTAAATGGTATAATGGTGTTGTTTTTTTTAGAGTCAAGACTTTCGCTAAATTATGGGTTGACGAATGGGATAAAGTATATTATACATGTTAATTAATGAATAAATATCCCATTAGTGCCATAAACCATTATTTTGACGGCCATAATAAGATTAACTTGTTCCGAAGAACTAACTCGTAATGTGTGAATTCCATCGTTTAATGCAATTCCGACGATGCCCCTAACTATATTTATTCCCTCCTATATTATTTCAGTCGTAGAGATGGGTTTTTCGGCTCTCTCACGCAAATAATCTTAATAAATGAGGTCTCCAAAGAAAGATAATTTCACGGAGACGTGACAAATTGCACTTTGACTTTAAAAATGAAAAGGATTTCTTGACAAATGCATCTAAATATTCATGTAACATGCAACCCCCAACACTCGGGCAACATTTTTAAAACCTACATAGTTATATGACTACTAAACGAAGCGTTTTAGGACCTTAAAACCTAAAATTTTAAGGTCAAAGGTCTGAAAGAAACGTTCCTCGTGCCTTAATCTATAGGATGATATTTTTTGGACTTTCTACTACATTTTTGCTGGTTCGGCCCTCCACGAAACTATCCCCATCTGTTCAGAGGCATGCAGAATCTGCAACTCTATCTGAATTTTAAAAAATTTCTTGATATTCTATGCGATTGAATTGTACGGCAGTACAACTCTGTTCGGTAATGAAGTTCAATAATATTGCACGAGCCGGGGTGTACTTGCCCGATCCTGTATTTTCACCTGTACAAATTTACGTACCTTTCTCAGGTGTATAAATATTTTCTAATATTTTCGTGACTATCAATGGAAGGAAAAAAACAAACTATGAAGGAGGTTTGTACAATTTCTTAAAATGTTATTTTTAAGGAAGCATTGTGAACATCTGTCTATAATACTGACTAAAACTTTTATGGAAATTTCTTTCAAGCATTAATTGCATTGTTTTTATTCGATATTCAGTAAGTATTTTGAAAGTTACCTTATATATTTTTAAACAAATAAACACGTTTTGTAAGCAACTTTCCCTCTTAATCCAGAAATGGAAGGTTAGGGGAGAAGATGGGGGTTTACCACGTGAGAGTTCTGCCCGGGTACGCTAGTTAATACATATTTTTATTTATTCCATGTGAATTGCAATAGGTTTGACAATGTAGAAAAAGCTATCTTTCAAAAATAATAATTGTGATATCAATCTGCAGGAACAGCATAAAAATTAAAATAACGTGACTTCTAACTGTATAGCTGGATGTTATAAAAGTTGATGGCAAAAATATGCAAACTTTATTAGTAGGTTCTAATAAAATTAATAAATTATATTCCAATATTTTATTTCCTTAAGAGTTATAATTTTATTACTAGTTGACAAATAAATAAGTTGCGTACTACATGTAATGATTAAAGAGACGATTTTTTTTCTTGAATTTGGCTAGCTGATTGTCTTCCTTCGTTTTTACATTTAATTGTTAAATATAACGTACGTCTTTTGAACGTACAAAGGTTATTGACCTAGGAAGAATATACAATACGATTAACTTCCTCTGTAGAGAGCGGGGTCGGATATTCCTGTTGTTCTCCTCCAACCACTTGATTCGACATTCGGTAAACTGAGAACCGTTTTGAGTTACAGCTACTCCCGGTTTATTAGTAGTTCGTGATCCCTTCATATTTCTCTAGTCACATTTTTATTAAATTGTTATAAAAGTTATATATAAGATATATATGTTATATAAGTTATATATAAGAAGGTTTTTTCGCAAAAGTGTTTTGGTAAGAGAAACATACTAACGAATAAGTGTTTTATTGTTACATAATCTTTTGTTTTTTAACTCAGTTTTTCTTCAGTCCTCTTGATCTCGGACTTCTTCAGTATTCTTGAAGAAGTCCAATGTTTCTCCTGTGAATTAATTAATTTCGGAGGAGAGACGTACATTCCCGTCATTCTCTCCACTATCATAATCGAGCGTTTTTCCATCATCGTATTTTTCACATTCTCATGATTGATTTTCGCAACTAACGATAACCGTCGATTGATGATTTTTATAGAGAAATGTCAATGAGTGTTATTTCTCTTAATACTTCAGATTTGAGCATAATATCAACATGAATGATACCATCAATGCCGCAAAAGATTGTGTTCGGCATGTCAAGAATCGTCTCTGTGGCAGGATGTCCGGTGCTCAGTAAATCATGGAAATTGCATTTTTCAATTTCAGAACGTTTAACCAAACGTCCAACGGTACTCTTGGAGACAGTAGAGGTGCCACACAGTGCACCCAAGCGTTTGTGGATGTTCACAAAAAGTTTCCTTCTTTGCAACGAAGAACTCAATCACAGCTCGCTGTTTGTAACTTACGTCGTCTACAGCCGTCATTTTAATAGTTCGTTAAGGAACTGTCATCTGTAGGAGAGACTTGAAACTTCGTACACTAACGCTGGAAATACGAACCTCTGAATTGCTAACAATTATTGTCTGCCATTATTATTGCATGAAGGATAAAATATGGGGCATTACTTTCTGACCGACCCTCGTACCTTCACAGCCTTCTGATGTAAGTCGGTCTGGACTCGCACCTCGCCACACCCGTGCACTCTAGATGAAATTCTATCTTGTTTCTCAGAGGGCTACAAACGAAGCTTATCTCTGCTCAAATATTAAGACAGTGACTTTGTGCGGGTAAACGGAGAACAGAAAATGAAATTTGCTAGTATCAGTTTTCTCACTCCAACTAAAGATTTATAATGTCAAATGCGTACATCAAAGGTGAATTTGGATCTAAGGCAGAGAATAAAAGGGATAATTCGTTTAATTAGCAAGGCATACAACTTAAACGCAGTTACATAAATGCTCCCTTAATACCCATTTGAAAAAAAGATGACTAGTTCTGATCTTAAAAATTTCTTTCCTTTCGTTGTACTGAACAAGGAAATGGCATAAAATTGAAAACTATCATGTATGTGGATATCAGAGGATTTTGAAATTCTAAAAAGGCAAATTATGAAATTGGATTTTAGAAATGTCATATGACACAAAAATAACTACATTTATTATTCATTCCATTTATAATTGTTGTAATGGGACATACTCGTAAGTTCCAATTCAGATATCGAAAATTATTATTGAGGCAAATTTTTAATTCAGCATATTATCACCTAATACTTCTGTTGTAGATATACGTTTACTGCTCTAGCACCCAAAAGAAATGAAGTGTCAAAAGAAATAATTCCACGTACAGATGACGAATTTCATATTCATTTTATAATTATTAATAGGTTTCCCCCAAATTGAGACTAAAATGACGCGCCTCAAATGCAACCCCGCAACACACGACTTGGTGTTTCTTGACTTGTTTGACTTGACCCTCGGTGTTTCGGACTTGTATAGCTAGAAAACGAGGTCTAAGAACTCTAAAACTTGCTTTTTTATCTCGAAGATCTCGATATATGTTCCTTACATGTCAGTATACAAAATGAGAAGTACACATGTGAATGTGTACATGTTAAGAAGTATACATATGAATAATAGATTGATGCCTAGTAGCATGAGACTCTACAGAAGATAAAAGTTTTCGGATCCAAAGATATGACTAATGTTTTTCTATGTATGTCGACACGCTGAATCTGAATCCGAAATCAGAATTGCGCCATCACCATCCAGGTTCTTTTAGTGGCCAAAAAACACTATGAAATTCACAATTTATAATTCCACGGTCGTTTTTCGCGATTTAAAAACTGGAGTATGGTGGTGCAATTCTGGCTTCAGATGCTGGTTCAGCGCGTCAACATACTTAGACATGTGTCAAGTCTTTGGGTCTGACTTCTTTTTGTGTGTGCGTGTTTTAAACTAAAAGCAACGGGTGATCACGGGCTCACCGGTGTTTACGGATAAACATGACTGACAAAAATAACAACCCAACACCAACGTAAATTTTCTTCTGCAAATAAATTTCCTATCATATTAACAGTAATAACAAAGTGTTTGTAGGTGAATTTGGTCTGGGAACAAACTTTTTGAACTGAAAATAAATATATACAGTCAAGTATTTAATGATGATGTTATGTATCGTCAGGAAACTGGTTCACCGATCGGGTTCTCTCAGTTCCTTTTCTGCTGAAATTGTCATGTGAAGATAAAAAGCATCTCCCTACCAGGATTGAAGTCATTTTTTTGCAAATGATATGTCAATGACTTTTTGGTTATCATACATGTCAATGAAATAACACGTTTTATGGAAGCATTTGATTCTTGTAACACATTCCAATTCACCTTAGAAGGATCTGTTACTGTTAAATTATTTGGACATTTCCATCGAGCTTAAGGCTAGTAAAGATCCAAACGTTTGGTTTAATAAAGAGTGAGCCACAGGGCACACGCCTTCATCAGAAAATAGGCATTGTGTATAATCTACTCTATACAACAATTAAACTTTCCGAACCAAAATATCATAGCGCAAATTTAAACATAACGCGTTGTATCCTTAATGAAAACAACTACACTCCACATTTCATTTATAAATACCTTACACAAAGATTAGCCATTATAAGAAACGATAACAAAATTACTGATAGTTTCGCAATAATGTATCAAGTAATATATCTTCTGGTCAATGTCACACTATTTTACCATATGTCCGTAGAATAAATTTTCTTAAGAAAAAATGTTCTAGTGTGCAAGATAATAATAAAATTAGAAATAAATTGTTCCATAAACAGAATCTAGTTCGAAATGTTAAGGATAATCTTCAATAGATAAAGAAAATGTACTTTATTCCCTTAATAGTAATTATTGCTCTATCTCTTACGTGAGACAGACAAAAAACTGGCATAAAATGAAACCCAATTTCTCGACATCCTCTCGATTTTTCTCATTATATCGCTTTTGACAGCCTCACTATTTTAGAGAATGAAGAAGAAAATATTCCAAAATAATCTCTTAAACTTTACAAATAAATTTGCCATTACAAACCATTTAGAATTAAATGTATTCACAAACATTTTTTGACAATGTTCTAAGATAAAATTATCCTACAATATTTTCATTATTACACTTTGGGATTTTTTTCATTCAATAGACATTTGTAATTCATCTTCATAATTTTCATGTTTCTCTTATTCATGTCTATTTCCGTTCCCCTTCCACCTCCGCTTTTTTTTACTGGAATTAATTTTTTTTCTTTAAAATTTAACGTCTCTTTTTTCGTAATTCCGCTCTCTCTCAATTCATACTTTACGCCTTCCGCTTTGATAGGGAGGTCACCACTTGTGCCGGAATGTTGACGTACATTCTAGAATTTTTCTGTATACAAATATTTTAATTTTCGGATGAACCTTTGAAATTTTAACATGCATTGGTAAGTTATCTTCCGTTTATACTAATAGTGTAAATACTTTTAATTTTACACCCTTTTTTAGTTCTTGCATTTAATCTCTGATTCTTGTATGTTTTTAATCACTTGTTTTCAGAATAATTTTACCAAAAAATAGTAATCCAATTCCAGACACTATTTGATTTTAGTACACAAGAATATGCGAACATATGCGCGAAACGTTATGTTAAATTTTATCATGGAAAAATAAAATTATCTTCTCCTAGAATTTGAACTTTGGTTGCTAAGAATAAAAAAGAATACTTGTTTGAAATTTTAAGTAAGAATATTAATTTTTCTTTTTCTTCCCTATACTATAGTGTAGGGAAGAAAAGCGTTGGAATTATCTCATCAATACGGTCTCGAATTTCTGGAAATAAAACCCATGTTTCAATTTCTTTTGTTCAGTAACTTCACACATACAGGCACACACACACACACACGCGCGCGCACACGCACACTCCCTACCAGGATTGAAGTCATATATATATATATATATATATATATATATATATATATATATATATATATATATATATATAATACTCGTGTAGATGATGAGATCCGTGCAGTTTTGTACCCCAAAATCGGGATGTCTGTCTGTGTGGTTGGACGTGACACGCATAACTCAGAGAAGAAGCTTTTAAATTCAAACTTTAACTATGGGGGTACAGAGGAGGTCTGTTTGGTGTCTTCTTGGAAATGTCTCAGGAGCCGAGGGATCAGTTTGAGGGGGGGTGCTTAGAATTATTAGCTGAGGGGACACAGAGAAATTAGTTTGTTCGTTGAAGAGAGGCTCAGATTCTGCTTGTATTGAAAAAATTGAAATTACTAAAGCGCTTCTGTTCCATAATTTATGTTCTAATTAAAAAATTGTAATGTCTGACTCGCGATGGAAAGTGTGGCCTTTGTTCACAAGATTTGTAGCAACGTGAGAGTTGTTTGTATTGTGCCTCTATGCATGTAAATGTTCTTTGACCTTGGCTTTTGAAGCTTCTGCCGGTCTGGCCTATGTATTTAGCTTCGCAATTGTGACAGTAAAGTTCATAAACTCCTGACTTTGCTACGAGTGAGGTAGGGTTGCGAGCGAAGAGTAAGTTTTTGAAAGATTTGTGGGCGGTACAGGAATTGTATTTGTGAAGAATATGATCTACGTTTTGAGATATTTGTTTCCAAATAACATAATAAAATTAAATTTTGATAGTTTCTGGGTGAGTGGGGGTGAGGTTGTGTACTTTTTCAGTTTTTTTCTTATTTAATTTGCGGTGTAGTATGTTGTCAACGAGAGTGTTACTATATCCATTGGCGGTAGATATGTAATTGACAGTGTGTGTTTCTTTTTGAAAATTGTCTTGTGATAATGGAAGGCTGACAAGTCTGTGAATCATGGCATAGAAAGGCGCATGTTTGTAATCAGATGGATGTTGGGATGTGTTGTGGATGATAGTGTCTGTTTGTGAGATCTTCTAAAAACATTGATGATGTATTTCTTGTCTGTCCTAGAGATGGTTAGGTCTAAGAAATTAATGGATTGGTTTTCATTTTCTAGTTCCGTAATGAATTTTATGGATGGATGTCTGGAGTTAAGAGATTCGAACAAGAGGTCCAGTTGTCTTGTTGTTCCGGTCCATAGAGCTAAAATGTCATCGATGTAGCGGTACCAGTACGTTAGTTTTTGTAGAAGGGGATGCTGTGTCTGGAACAAGAGTGTTTCAAAATTGTGCGTGGAAATATGTGCAAGGAATGGCGACAGTAGTGAGTCCGGAAGACGGAAGTATATTTGTTTGTAGAAGGAGTTATTGATCATGAAATGATTATTAGTGTTAATGCAGAATGAGATCAAATTTTATAGTTCTGTTCGTATTAGTATGGGACATCTAGCTTTGTCGAAGATGTTTTGTAAAATAAATTTACATTCTTGAGTCGCTCGGGGTTCTAGGAAATAGATTTGTAACGTCAAAGAATATCAGTTTAGCGTTGGTCGGCATGTGTATGTCTTGAAGTTTGGTCACGAGTTCCGAACTGTTTTTGATGGAATGCTGGGGTTTCAAATGTACGTGTTTATTAAAAAGGTTGTCGAATCTATGGGCGAGTCTGTAGGTGATAGTGTTGTTATTGTATACAACAGGTCTAATTGGTGTGTTTTTTAGTGAATTTTAGGAATGCAATAGAAGTGAGGGAGGCGGCATTGGCAGCAATAAAATATTTGGATTTAGTGAATAGGGCGGGGGAGTCCTTGAGTGCAGTTCTAAACATAAGAAGTTTGCAAGTGGTATCCTTAGGAATCTCCTTAAATTCCGTTGCTATATCATTTGTAATAGCTTGTTCGTGCGTCGTATGACTGAGCTAATTTCATCCTTGTACCAGAAATTCTGTATATTTGTAACCTAACATTTAGAGTAGCCAGGCCACCATTTCTAAACATTCGTAAACGTTAATTATAAAAAAACAGATATCACATAACATAAAATGTAGGTAATTGCTGTGTCTAAGCCCGAAGATTGAATTCCCGGACCGATGGCCCGTAGGGTTCATTCATGATCTAGGCGCGCCGGGCGGCGGCGCCTGGGGTTCAGGCATCTTCGTTGGGATTATTATCGATATTTACATTTAATTTAATATAATACTACTGGATTAGAGGCTCCATATGTTCCCTAGTTAGAACGTTATTGATGTTTTCGTTTCATATAATATAATACTTCTAAGAATCTTGTCTTCACTCTGTGTGTAGCATTCTGTAGAAAAGATGAAACTAAAATTTTCGTTCTTGTATTTTTCCCAATTTACGACGTAATTTTCATCAATCCGATAGTTTCTTCCCTTGTGAGGTTTCTGTTACGGGACATTCTATTAAATAGGGAATGTGCACCTAAATGAATTTATTTCGAATTTCATAATTGACAAGTTTTGTATTCTTTGTATATAATTTTTCTAATATCCAAATGATAACTCACTCGTAATTTTTGTATACTTTCGCTACATTTTATTCTCCTTTTTATAAATTTTCAATTTGTTTTTTTGATGATGAAATACTACACGAAATTTAATTGCCTGTGCAAAAGATCAGAGTTATCGTTGCATAACTGTTGGTCTAAACAATTCACGTACCTAAATTCTTAAAGCACAAAAATCGGTACCATACATTTAATAATTTCAATTTTTTTACTGTAGACCATTTCTTAAATTAAAATTTGCTATTTTATCTGTTCTCCTGAAACTTCCTTGGGTCATGTCAGTTGGAACGCGTGTAGACTTAGAGTTAGAGTTAGAGTTGGCCTCGTTAGAGTGACTCGACCTCGTGAGCCGTTTAACATAGATCAATTGGACTGTGTGGTATGTCCGCTAACAATTTCTTAAGATACATTCAAGTTGTTTGGCAAGAATTCTTTTTAAATGAAATGCATTATTTCAGTGTATTGGACGATTTTTTTCTGATTGTTGGATGAAATATATAAGCTCACCAAATGATTCACCAAAGAACTAAATCATCGTTCACTGTGGATTGCTGCTTTAGTCATCTTAAACAATACAGAAATATGTTTTTGGATTGGACCCTTCGTTTATATTCATTTTTGCACATATAGCATAAGATTCTTGTAATCAACGCTGAAATAATCTGAAAACCTTTTTAAAATTTCCTCAGTTCTAATCATTTTTATTTATTTTTCCTTCGCGGCCTATATTGTAGTGTCGGCAACGCACAACTAAGAGTCGTATTTCTATGGTAACGGATCTATAATAATTCTTACAGAAATTCATTTTTAATTACTGACAAAATCGTACCGTAAATTCGTTTTTAATTACTGGCAAAAAACCTCACCGTATCCATATTAATCAAATTTCCTAATAAACTACTCAGAAATATTTTTGTGGAGTAAAACCTTACAAGTATTGCCGGCCTGGGTAGCCGAATTTGCGAAGACTGAAGAACCGTAGCTGCCTGGTGCCTGGATGATCGGGTGTATGAATGCCGCCCGGGGCATGGATGTTTGTGTGTGTCAGTAAACCGTTACCGTTAGACTCAGTGACACTCACAGTGGTCGCTATATGGCCTTAGTAGTTGAAAAGGGACCTTAAATAAGTAAAAAAAAAATAATAAAAGTCCTTTCAAATATTTATGTCCCCGAGTCACACTCGCATCTTCATTCAATATATTTTACGAGGATTTGCAGCCCGTTCTTTGCGTTCTCTCATTGGTTATTCTAAAGCGCTCCGGGAAACAATGATATGTGCATTGCACACCTCTTCCTTTATTTCACCACCACTTCATCGCCATCCCTTGCGCAAATGCCAGAGACAATCGGCATAGAAACGGTCGAAGCCTTTCTTTGCATAAACGTGTTCCTTAATCCGCCGCCTGTCGTCCACACCTCCCGCGAGCCCTTTTCACCGTCTTCACGCGGGACGCGCGGCGTGCTGCGGCATTCGTCGGAGGAGACTAAGTGAGAAGCGGCTAATGGCGTGCGGACCGGTTGCCGGCGAAGAGGTCGCGAATGGCGAGCCAAAGGAAGACGTCGGGGGCGACGACGGAGGCGACCATCCCCCTCGAGGGGTGTCGTCTTGCCGACCACTCAGGAGACGGCCCCGCCCGGAGCCCGCGGACACTGGCCGGCGACGGCGAAGGGACAGCGTCTTCCCCGCGGGCGGAAACCGGTGCGTCGACTGGCCGCAAGACGCGCCGCGCCCCTCCGGGCCAATAACAACGCCCCGCAAAAATGGTAAATGCCGCGCATTATGCCCTGCCATTTCTCTGGACAATGTCGTCGTTTTGAAGAGCGAAGTGCGTAGATAACTGTGGGTCGAACGCGGTCCCGGTAGTTCCGTGCGTGAGTTCCCCAGTGCGTGACCGTGCGTGGCGTAGCTCGAGTTGGTGCGTTTTACTAGTTCCGTCTTCGCGGGCGAATTGCGTTGTATTTGAGTCTCAGTGCATGACTGTACAAATGCGTGTTCTTCGAAAGCTGAAAAAAAATATGTATGCAAATCATAATAGGTTTATATAATATATTTGCGAACTTGTCTGGTATGATTGATTGGAGTCTGTCGATGTCGCAATTTCTCCAAATGATTAATAACCTATATGTAATATCGTTGCTTATTAGTTGTTCCTTCATTGTGCCGTGTGTGCTTTTTTTTCTTGACGTACAATCGTATCGAAAATCAGAATAACCACTGAAGACCTCATAATTATTCGAGTAATTTATTCGTATATGTCAATACCCACGTTTCTTCCTAACAATACATAGAGTTCTTAAATTTCCGTTCGTTAAAAATGTGTGTGAAATTCCCAACAACGTAGTTCCTAAGCACCACATGTTGGGTAACGAAGTCTCGCCGTGAAGAGCCAGTTGCAAGTGGTGCAGTGCGTTGTCACGTATCTGTGCGTACTCTGATTCCACTATATCTACTTGTTATCGCAGTGCATCTGTGCATCCAAATCAGAAGCTATTCTCATCTGCACTTCTCCGATTGTGTGCTTATCTCTTAACTCGCAGGAATATTTGGTAAGTTGCCTATCAGCTAATACTTAATTGTAGCGTTAAGAAGAGGCAAATTTTAGCATTGCCTGATACTGTATATAACAAAAGTACCATAAATTATGATCTCTTTCTTACCATATTTCTGTAGTAATTTTGATCATGTTTATGAAAACCGTTATAAAGAATTATTTGCAAGAAATCTCAGTGTAATGATTCATAGTATCCATTGCAGAGTTATTAAATAATATAATATTTTTTATGGTTTTCAATTAGGTAATATGGTACCATATGTTGCTGTAATAGTTTCGTCCTTTTGTAAATACCATTCTACTACAGTGAACTGAAATAAAATGTATGGCTGTTCTTTTGGGCGAAATGTTTTCATTACTTGCTTCGACAGCAGCTCTGTCGGAAAACATTGAAGATCTGATAAAGCACCGACGCATTTTAAATTGATTCATACGACCAGTAGGTATCTACAAAAGGAAAAACTGTATTTTCAAATTTAAAACGCAATAAAAAACTTAATTTACGGCTGTACTGCACTTTCTTTTTTAATATAGGGTGAAGAATTATTAAACAATTTTTCTTCTCCTTTCAAGTGCAAGTAAGAGAGACATAAAACTTAGTTGGAGAATTTTTGATCATGTGAATTGATTGAAAGATCAGTTAGAAAATTGAATGTTCTTGCTTATTTGTCAATTGATTTTTCTGTATGTCGATTGGACATCCCAAAGGCTTCGTGATCAGTAATTTTTCTTGGCAGTGTTGTCCTCTAGTGTGAGCATTCAGTGTGTAGTTAGTTATCATCTAGAGTGAGTTACCATCATATTGCAAAATATTTCGTTGTTTTCACATAGCGGTTACGAAAATCTGTAAACCAGTGAGGTGATGGGATATAGTCTATCTTTTCCGGACTAAGTAAATTATTGTGCTTCATATCCCCCGTGCTTTTTCTTTGGTTCGTGTGAATAAACGTATTGTAATTAATTGACTAGTAATTAATTGTAGTTGACTAGTAATTAATTGTGTCGTGTTGGTCGTATAGACATATAGTATAGTCGTATAGAGTATAAACAGTACCCCTAAAATGTTGTTTGCATATTCCAATTATACATCCCCTACATAGTTTATTCTGCTAGTGTAGAACTTTCCATCCAAAAAGGAAGGACATTCATCTTCGTACATTGAATTATAGATGTACAGGCACAATAAACTCACAAATATTTTCTCTGAATATGCTGATATATAGTAGAGCCGTAACGATCTTCACAATGTAAATGTCAAATGTAAAGAAAATGTGTGTGCCCTTGTAACATATATACGGCTGATAGGAATAAGTTGTAACCGGTATGCTCGAAAATGTAGGATCATTTTACTAATTAATCTTGTAATAAATAAGAATACTTGGTTCATGAAGAAAAGAAAACATTCATGTGAACTGATGAATCGAGTCTTTTAGCACGGTTATCATCATTTTGTTTCTCATCACAATTCTGAAGAAAAATTTTTAATCAGAAACCGCCTGAAAATCATGAGACACCCGAAACAATCCTATAAATTACATACCACTAGAAAATATCCTATGAATTAAAATTATCTTCGAGTTCATCAGACGGCCTTTTAAGACATTCCAGAATCGCTTACCAGTTTTGTTTATTACAATTTTGTTGAAAATAAAAGGGGAAAAAATTTCATTCTTGGAAAAGATTTCTCTGCCACGTTTTCAAGACGTACGATAATTGTAATAGTTGTCGATGATTAAACTCATCGTTCATGCGAATGTGCAAACAACTTTCTCCTCTTTACGAATATTCGTGCAATATGCACATTCTGCCATGATCATCACTGCTTTTTTATGCAGAGTTCGTCCTCTTGAAGTTGTGTACGGAACATTTTTTCTGGAAACTCAACGTGAGCTTTCTTTTCTTCTGAACATGTATTTTCGGTACCTGGCACAGCATGTTATTTCAAAATAGACAACTTGCCTGTCTGACTATATATTTCTGTAAGATTTTGCGACAAATTAGAATCATGTTCGTTGCTCTTGATTATGTGGCATCAAATCATTTAGCAAAGCGGGATAATTTCAAAAACATAATCTCATATAAAACTTAGACAACAGTTCTCATACGTCAACATTTTTGTAAATAATAAACTCAATGTAGTTGAAAATCTAATTTCGCTCAACTAATTTTCAGTTTCTTTCATACTTCTCTGACTTTTTCACGCATTTATTAGTGCTGCGGATTCTTATTTCCAAAAAAATATTAAAACAGCTAATCTATTTTAAGTATTTTTTCTGAATTTCATAATTCTACAAAACTTCGTTCAGTTGTATTCACAGTTGAATGGACACATTTTTAACTGCAAATCAATATCCTTTGTGCAGTGTAATCCATCCTCTTGACAATTCTTTCCAAATCTCTAGAGCTGATGCACTGTTTACAGCCTAATACTAATAATACTATTATTTTTCTAGTTTTCTCAATTACATCTTATCTGTGATTTATCTCAATAATTTGAAAAATGAAAATCATAGACAACGATATGTTCAAACAAGAGGAGAAAATTCAAGCCGTAAACTGAATGAAAGCAAAAGAAAAGCGGTTCTATCTCATTAACATGATCAGTGACAAGTGGTAAAACTAGATTGGTATATTTTTATTTATTCGATAATCGTGTGTGATGTGTAAGGAAGTAGTGTAATCTGTGCGCGTTTTCTAGAGCTCTGCAATCTTTTCACTCGCTCTTGTAATACGTAGGACTAAACAAGCTGTTTTGATTAAGAGTTGATAAAAAGAAATATTATTCGCTCTTGTGTTATAAAAACTATTTTATCAGTAATAGACCTCCATTTTCTGCTCTTTTCTCTTCTCATGCCTACGTCAAGGAATCGACTGACTCTCCGGAGAACATAAAGACGATTTTTTGATAGGCTGTACACGAAATGCCTATATTCCTTACTGAGCGTTCACAGAGAAAAGTAAATGTGCGTATTGAAGCTATATTTATTTTCAGAAGCAAAACGAGGGTCAGTCTTAACATCTGCTAAATGAATGTCGCGAAACAGAACAAAACACTTGATGGAGATTGGAGCCATTGACTCAGAATCGGAGGTACAGTTATTGTTACTGGCATATGTATTATTTTTCGATTACAAAGTCAAATGGCAATTAATTCATCAATATCTTTTTGAAATAATTAATTTCTTTTTAATGTTCAGTATCGTTTCCTATATTATTTCAGTATAGGAGTACAGTATACATACCATTTGCGGCTTTCAAACGCAACCAATCTTTATAAATGAGATCTCTAAAGAAAGATAATTTCACGGGTACGTGACGAATAGCACTTTAACTTCAAAAATATGAAGGATTTGTTTAAAAAAAAATTAAATATTCATACCAAATGCAACCTGCAACACTCGGTCAGCTATATCGTTAAATAACTTCTAAACGAAGCGAACGTTTCTTACACCGTAATCTATAGGAGAACATATTTTTGGACATTCCATTAAATTTTTGCCGATTCGATGCTTATCGATACCACCAATACTCCATCTTCGTGTCGTCACGCTTAGAAGGCGTAGACTCCATCTTACACTATTTACGCTTTCTGTGAACACCTTCGTTTGCCCAGACTGACGAAATTTATTTGCATAATTATTCATTCAAGATTTGCTCTGACAGCAACAATTAGAAGTACTATTAATATTTGATTGATACCGATGAAGATTTTCTTATGCGTGTAGTGCAACCATTCACTAAAGATTTTGCCATGGAATACAAGTGTTGTGTATCTAATTGTGGAGGAAACTTCGATGGAAACGGATTACATGTTCCCATGTTTCAGTTTCACGATACCCTTAGGAAAAATTAGGGTGGGATTTAACATGCAAGAGTTCTCGCACGGGTACGCTAGTACTCCATAATTCTACAGACACAGTTATGTATTATATGCTAATCGGAAGTCACGGTAAATTCTTCAAAAACTCACCACCCTCAAGGTCCGGACACTATATCGAAGAGAGTCACATGACATTATTAGAAGTAGTATCTAGTACAACAAGTACAACAGTAGAATCTAAAGTACTTTTAAGCAAAGCAATACTTCACCGACCGTGAAAATGCAAGACGAAAACTCTTCAGCTTTTTAGGATGAGCACGCAGGGAAACGAAATCTGGATTCGTATTTCCAAGTAGAAATAAAGGAAATATATCACGCACATTACCATTTCAGGCAAAATTATAATTGCGCAACTAAAGTGGGCCCAATTGTAGATTATTGTGATATCATCTGATGCCCAGTGTTCAACTTGTACGAAGAACGAAGTGTAAATATTCTACGAGTTAGATTTTAGAATGACGCACTACAAAAATAAATTTTGCACTTCGGAAATTCAATAGAAAAATTGCGGACAAAAAGCATGGAAGTATTTATATATTGGTCTTTGTGCTTATGGCAAAATAAATATCAGAAAAGAGCTCTTGATGAGGTATACCAGAATCATAATATGAGAATCACAAATAGATTCTTCCGCAGAAATTGGAAAGATAAGTGGATATGGAACGGTTCAGAAGGGAAAATAAACTAGTGGCGCAACAACAGCAAATCCTTTTACACACTATTGCTAACGTTTCAAATTCTCGAAATTTCAGGGAGTTCAACGAAAATCAGACCTGCACAATTTTTATGCGTCCGTTGAAAACATGTTAAAAATCAATTTAGAGCCGTTTTTGAGGAAATTATTATTTTATAAACTCTGTTAACTTCAAGCCGAAATTATACGAAAGGTACTACTTTTTCAAAAAAGTCTACAATACCTTTTTTAACGAACTAAAAGTTTAAAAGGAATGTTTAAAACAAAAATGTCCACCTTCAGTATTATACTTATGCAAAGTTAATTCTTTGCAATTTTCAAAAATACGACAAATCGTCCAAAATAGTGCCACTACCATTTCCTTCATCGTTTATTGCTACATATAAGCGTAAATTTAAAGCAAAAATTGGGAACCGCTTTTGAGGAAATATTGATTTTTTAAAATATCCTATATTTTAGACAAAAATATGCAAACAATTTCATATTGTCCTAAAATTGTACATTACCTTATTTAATGATCTGTCCAATACTTCGAAAGAGAAACAACCAGAAGGCCGAAAAGAGATGACCATTGACTGAGGTCAACGATCCGTTGGGTGGAATATCGTCTCAAATGGTAGATCCTTTCTAAATTCAGACCAATTTAAGATGAAATTTGTGACCAATTTCGTTCTTCTTCTTAATAGGCCAAGGGCATGTTCCATTTCAGGGATTCAGAAATTGTCTTTCTACCTGCACCTCAGTTGCGCATCACTCCATCCAGGTCTTCTTCTTCTTCTCATAATTCTTGTATTTATCGAGATTTTTACTATTCTACCGTCTTGTATCCTATGAATGTGTTAAGGGATAATAATAATAATAATAATAATAATAATAATAATAATAATAATAATAATAATAATAATAATAATAATAACCAAGAATATAAAGACGTTTCTCTGATGCAACATATATGTCAAATACTCAATTGTGGCCGGCCTCTTCCTTGGAGCATTCCTGACGCATGAACTCAGCTCTGTCATAAGCAGTAACACACTGAGTACTAGAACACCATTAGAAATTGCCATTTTTTTCTTGTCTTGAAGACGTTGCTTCATAAATGGACCAAAATGCACCTATTGGAAGATTTTTAGACCGTTCGAAAAATTTTGACATTAACCATAATATTTTGCTGCTAAAGTTATCTTCATCTGGAGTTCGTGATACTGCTCTACATTGCACATCATAACTTAAACATCGTTTAAAAAGTATAAATACCCTACTAGCATGAAATAACATTATTTACTCATCTTTCCAATTCTTTGCTAATTCAGCATGGGGTCCTGCATGTTTTCCTCGCCTCCCTCGCTTCCCAGGCCTCCCTCAAGAAGGCAACCTCCATGCTTTTGTACTTTTATTCATTATTCAACTATTTATTGCGAAAGAGTGAGGAAGATATTCTTAAGCTTAAGAAAATGTGCGTATATTGTTTTTCCTCTTATACGTCACATACATTTTTTGTGTTCTTTGACCAAACTAAATCAACTCAAATCCGAATTAAGTCGATTCGTACAGTATAGGCAAAATATATAGGCAAAATAACACCATCAAATAAATTTCGTTTTCGAAACCATACACATCTTCCACATGGACAGAGACTGCATAGTCTTCTTTCAATGTCTGCACAAATTGGAAATTAGTAATATAAAAGTTGTATAGTAAAAATAATGGAAGTAGGAATACGGCGAAACTGCATTAAAATTAGCAGCATAAGGGCGTGATAGAGCTTCGGATCAAGGAATATTATTCCCTTCAGAATGTATTTGTTCTTCACTCGTCTTATATCTTACTCAGACAAATGGTTTTTTTTTCAAATCAGCAGGGTATCTGATAAACAAATAATGTACTTCCGGGTCAATGACCCCCATCTTGATCGGGTTTTTGTCCAGTTTCCCTGATCCATTGAGCAAATGCTGAGATGGCCCCTTGCTTTGCTTCTGGACGTAAATGTAGCTTCATTATGCGCACGTTTTGTAGAACTTTCCTTTTGCTTGTAGTGGTAGTAGAGCTTAGGGTGAGTTTCTATTTTGTTAACAATTCAGAAAAATCAAATCTGTTTTTTCCTTTACCGTTCAAAATAAGTTTTCTGTAATTTTGCAACGAAAATATCTAGTTTTTGAAATGTTAATCCCTCGCTTTTTTAAATTTATTATTATTATTATTATTATTATTATTATTATATATTTTTCATCTTTCAACTATTAATAGTTAAATTGTTGGGAAGGGATTCTGAAACTCAAGAAAGCGTGCGCAGATGATTTTCTCCCCCATACGTCACATACAGTTTTTGACTGTTTTGACTTAATAAAAAAAAATAAATAAATAAATATCTTATAATGCAGAGATTTGGAATTTTAGTTAACTGTAACTATAAGTTCAAGCAATGGCATAGAAACGATATGAATTGATATCTTGTCCTATATTGTAATCAACTACGTGCACCTGAAATAATATATCGTTTGTATGTAATTTAACAGATTCTCATGGAAAACAAAGCTCTGCACACATCAATTCTCATGAAATATTTTTTTCTATTTTTTGAAGTGAAAATCTCAAATTCAACCCGGTTTTTAACAAATAACTATTCCAGAATGTATGTTTGCTTTGTTCGATAAAGTGATCAGAATTCCCTTATCTCCATATTAATTGATTTTCGTATTGACGAATCTCTTTATTATTTCTATGAACTGAACCCGAATCAATGAAAATAGACCGATTTGCTCTTGTGATATGTTTAAGATGATCATCATTCAGTGAATAAAGAAGTTAAAATATGTCACTTAAGTAATAATTTTTGTTGAATATTACTTTCACAGAGGCGAGAATTTGGGCAAGGACAAACAATTGAATCAACAGCGTGATATTTTCAGCTCTGCTATTGTATATCTAATCAATATATTACCATCACTTCTTAAATTTATGCATCAAATCCTAACCAAATCCCAAATAGCGGTTAGGTAAAAAGACTATAAAAGACTTGAAGTCGTTAACGGGAACTAATATCACTGTCACAAACTAAGACTAAACAAGATTATAAACGGACAAAATTTCTCGTTCAGTCAATTGAGTCATATTCCATTTTCCAAATTCCTGAGCTTTGCAAGAAAAAAACGTTCTGGTTAGTAACGCATCTCTCAGGCTATTAAGAGAAAATGTTGGATTTTATCATAATTCATATAGAGTGTACTCTATGATCTGAACAAGAATATCAATCGAATTTTTCCTTGAAGAAAAAAAAAAAAAGAATAAAGCGATAAAGGAAATGCCTTAGTGAAATGAAATTTCGCATTCTCATGAAATTGAAACTTTGTTACACAGAGAAGGGAATGAGTTCAAGAGCGGATCCACGGAGAAAAGATTAGTGAAGTCTAGCCATAAGACGACAGAGCTATTTCAAGATAAAATTTACGAATGATTAAATAAATTATGTATTCAATTAATATTTATTAATAATTTTTAGGCCGTTTATGAACGTAAAATATAATCTGTGGAAATAAAACAGAATGCCGTTTCCCGCCCAACCAGATGCTTCTCTGGGTCTGTCTCTAATAAATTCTCTTTTTTTCTAATAAAATGCTCCCATCCATTCATCACTTCCCTCCAGAGTTAAGGGAAAGCGAACGTACTCTAGATGCATAAGGTATCTGCGGAGCCAGCCCGACCCGCCGGTAAGGAGGTTATGTATCATGCATGTGTTTTCGCGTCGCGTGTGCGGGCCGCGAGTGAGGGTTCCATCCATTGGGAAAGCGGTGTGTGCGCTATAGCGAATGGTCCACAGATTCCTGTGTTAGCATATGGCAAGGCAACTCCGGATAAGCAGCGCGGACCGAGGGGGCGTGTCTGCAGAGCGAATAATAACAGATATCGTACAATTGCCCCCCTCGTGTCCCTTGGACGCAATGCAGCTTTCGCAGCACTAACAGCGAGGACTACTCAGGCTACTAAACAGAGCCTCCGAACAAATCCGAAATCCTCTAAGTCCAAGAAGGATTAGAATTACGCCAATAGATTCTTGATAGCGATACTACTTGTTCAGACACATACAAGTTGGTTTCCATTCCAATGCCAATTAAATTAAAAAAAAAGATTTCATAACTTCAAATCAAATATTATATAATGGAAATCACACTTGATATAAATATAATATGTTAACTATTTATCACGAAGTTTTACATAAAAATCGGTGGAATTTCATGCACATCTTATCCATTGAACCCTAGCATTTGAAGATGCGAAGCGCTTTTTGTTCCCACGGGTCGATGGAACAACAAACATTCAAAATTTTGAAATTTAAAGAACTAACGGAATGAGACAAATGGTCACGCAAATCGTTTACGCGTTTTATTTGAAATTATATAACGCTCCAACATTTTCCAAGTGTGAGCTTTATTTGTATGAAAATATTTTATGTATAATAATAATAATAATAATAATAATAATAATAATAATAACAACAACAATGTGAAGGATCTCATTCAAATCAGCTATAAAACGGAATCAACGCTTTTATATTTAATACACTTTTCTGATCGAGAAATCTATTTTTAAATGTAATTTACCTTTCTGTTTATTCATAAAAAGCAAGTCATACATAAATGGTGCACAAAATCCTATTTTTCAGTTTTTTCTTGCATAGGGAATTATCTATTGTCAACCCAGATTGGAGAACACCAGGTCCAGTCGGAATACTGATGTCAATTTAAAATTTCAGGGATCTCTTTGAAAATGAGTGAGAAACAATTTTCTCGTACTTAGCTTTTCTCGACTATAATTCAATTTTAATTTTAATTTCTAGGAGTATTTCATTAACTATTTTTAGTTAGTAAACGAAGAAATTTTTCACAAAAGGCTTCCTCATTGTCGGGAAATACAAAGTCAACCACATTTCCTTTTCGATATTTTTTTAATTTCTCACGTCTCCTGTTTGGTTTCCATAAGAAAGTCTGTCTTTCAAATTTGATATTTTTATTTAATTTTTAAATATAAAACAAATAGTTCTATACTAATATATGTTATCGAAACATTCTGGAAGCTTCTTAAATTCCAACCCCAAAGCAAGAAAATGGCTGTAGAATTACAAAAATTTTAGATAAATATTTTGTAACAGTTTGCATTTCCTTATTGTAAATATTCTTTCATTATGTTCTGCGACGGTCTTAGTTGGATCAGGGCATCAATTGATGCCAATGCAGTGCCTCTGACCGGGAAGTCCTAGGGTTCGAGTCCCGGTAGTGGCAGGATTTTCGACATTAACTTTAGCTACGTCGAATTCAGCCCTTGTCTGGAGGAGAATTTCAGCGGCCGATTGCTCTGATCGGTAGTTTTCCGTGGTTTCTCCTATCAATACTAGATAATTGTCGGAGCTGTATCCTAACCAACGGGCCAGGGAGCGCGTGCGATCTTTCCTTCATCTTCCATATCCTATCCTCACCCTATTACTTATATACACCTGCACTTCCATGCACTACACTACCACACATGTCGGGAGATCAGTCGGGAGCTTAGAGCTTGTTTCGGCCGGGGCGATGCTGTGCTGGTGGGAGATATCTGGTTTGGAAAAACCTCGCAAGCCGACGTGTAGGTCGGCGCCGGAACTCGACATCCAACTTGAGAAGATCGACGCCACCTCCCGCGTTAATGCTTATGCTTACAGGACTAAAGACCTTAGCAATTGTCGCGTCCGGAATCATCAATCATTTTGTACGAACATGCAGGAATATTTGGTGAACGAAATTAAGTGGATAGGTCATTACTCTTGTCATAAGAATGCTAGGACTCGACAAGTACATTTTATCTCTAGCATCTCATGGTCAGTTTTGCAATAGGTTGCGGGAAAATGGTGTGACAAATGAGAATATTGAAACAGCAGATGTAACAATCGCGTTGGTATACTATGGTTGATGTAATAGCAACGAGTTAAAAACGTGATTTTTCAATCATATTTATGCAACAATATGATAGGATTTGTGTTAGTTTTTTAATATAATTGTAGATTAATATATGATTGACGTTAATCTAATGAAGTTAATCTAACGAATTCAGTATAACCCCCGAGTTGTGTAGTTTGCTACAAACAGATATTAGTTGTTGCAGAATCTTCGGTAAAAATCCCCAGAGTACTTGTTTAGTGACTCTATCTGTCTCTCTTCCGAGTATCAAGTAGCGATCATAAAGTAGTAAGAGATACGTAACCCTTTCATATAATATATTTGCAATAAACGATGTAAAATAATAGCTGTTTGTTTGGAACTAAGAGTGACTAAGTGGATGAAGAGGGAAGACTTTCACAAATCCTTACTGCCTTATTGAAGGACTCAATATTGCAACATTATCCTTCATAAGGCAAGAGGAAGATAATGAATGCTTTTTAAATGCTCCTCAGATATGTGCAAGATACTCCTAGTAGAAAACCAGTACTTCAAATTTTCCTATCGAAATTTTTTTTTAATCTGCGCATTTCGAGAATTTGATGAATTTCTTATTCTTTCTATTTTTTTCAATTTCCCCATAACACAATGAATGACATCTCAGGAACTACAAAAACATCAATATCCTCAATTCAAAACCAAATAGTTGATAGGTGAATCGGAAATGTTTGCATAAAATAATGACGTGCCTTTTCTGAAAACTTCACGAAGTGATCTTACTAAAAGAAACCAAACTTTTTACTAATCAACTGAAGCTAACACTCAACACAAGATATGAAGTATCCAGTCGTCTGAGTGAATGAATGCGACTGCTGAGATGACACTTTATTGCACAGTGACATCCTGCCCAATTCACTGCAAGTTTCCTCCTTTCTCTCCGCACACATGAATGGCAGGGCCTTCTCCGCCAGTCCAAAACCCCCACGGCCTTCGGGGCGTACGAAGCGACCCGCCTTGCTCACGGAGCATCTGCGCACCAGATATCTGGAGCACCTGGACACCTTCTCTTTCGATTCCGGTAACGTCCACTAGATGCCGTTCATAACCGCGGCGTGGTCGACGGCCACCGCCGCCGCGGGCGCGAGGGGGTCGGCGCTCCTGAAGGCCGGTGTAGCCGCTCTCTGCCGGCCGCCCCGCCGCAACCGCTGCAGCAGCCTCCGCGGCCACGGGCGCCGAGTGGTCCTGCTAGTTGGAGCTCTCGGCTACAGAGTTCGCCTCCAAGTCCGGCCGCTGGACTGAAGCCCCCCGCGCGACCTGCCCCTTCGTCGGCCCCCCTGGCGTTCCCCCTCGCCACCCCCAACCCCCCGGCGACCACCCAGGCGGCCCCTCGGCTGCGAACCCCGCTCCCCAGCGCCCCGCGACGAGCTACATGCGCCATCACGACGCACTCTTCGCCGGCTTCTGCACGAAGAAGGGCCCCAAGGATGAATCACCTAACGTCCTCCAATCTTCCTCGCGTCACCTAACGTCCTCCCTTATGAACAGGCGACACGTGCGTGTGAAAGTTTAATTTCAAAAATATACAATTGTAATTAATATTCTTTCAAGTAAAGTTTTGCTGGCTTTTTATTATAATATTATTATTTGTAATAAATTGTCACTTTAATTGTAATTGTATATATCGCTCTATTACATGCCAACAAAACATTATTAACTCGGCTGCATCGGTGGCCAGAGTAATTTTCGTTGACAGCATTAATAACTGTATTTTCAAATGAACAGAGAAAGAATTATGCAACAAAGATATTAAACACGAGAAAAATAAGTAATACCCATAAATTGTGCATTTCGCGCTGGTATCCTTAGCATTAATAAGAGATTGTTTCTTGTTAGACGCGTCATCTAAAAACTGTATTGTTTAGGAAAATTCCTTAATTTCATATTAAAATGTTCCCTACGTTAATTTTCGTATTGAAAACGCTGTCAGTGTTATACGTAATATTGATTGCATTTCTCTGGAATATTTAGTTGCCAAGCTACTGAGGAAAATTAAAATTACTAATTGGAAGGCAAAAGAACTAATGAATGCAAAGTATCAAAAAAAGGTATATTTCTTAGCTTATGACGCTTGTTATGTAGAATCGGGGAGAAGCCTAAGTTTAAAATGCATAGAAATGTTTGATACAAGCACTAATCTCCGAAGCAACTTATTTTCCTGAAGAATGCTCCTCTAAGGGGTTGTACGATTTGAAATTCGTGTCCATCAGGCGATAGATCCCTCTTCTTATAAGGTCGTGTAAAACAAATTTAGAATTATATTTTATACGTTATTTTCAATCATAAGCTGTTTGTTGCAATTGTTCAAATTTATCATTTTGGACATGTATGTAATGGCATAGTTTAGAAACTATTTCTATAAAAATTGCGGGAAATGCAAATTTCAATGTCACTATTTGTGAAATAATTTTCTTTGAGACGTTTTTCATGTTACATTCGCATCTGTTTATTGAAATGCTTCAGCTAGGCAACGGAGCTGTTCTCTGAATTTGGAAAACACCTGCTCAGATGTTGCTTGCTGCAATTTTCTTTTCTGGACCAACCTGCACATTCTACACAATTTCTACTTTCTCCAATCAACTATTATTTAGAAAACTTTTTTTCCGTGAATTTATATAATATATTATATGATGAAATTTCTGTTCTACGATATCTCGATTTTGGTAAAGCAGGCAATGTTTTATAAGCTTCAGTTTTACAAGATTGTTATTGAAAGATTAAAGTCTTCAGATCATTTTTAAGACCTGTAGATCTTAATCTTTCTACAGCAATATTATTGATGATATGTATCATTCTTGTCGATAGAAAACTAAAGAAAACCCGGGAACATTCAAATAACGAATTTGGAGGAATAAATTATATAATAATAGTAATATTATTATATAATTACATAAGAAATGTAACACATTACATAAGAAATGTAAATAATTATAATTAATAATTATTATTAATGTTTATATTTTCGATTTAGTGTAGTCAAATAACACAAAAAAGGATTAAGTCAGATACGTAAGCTCCGTCTGTTGATTTCGTAGATCTAATCAATGCTACATTAAGAAGTACAACCGTAATCTAGAACAAATAAACACAAAAAATAAATCAGAACAAAAAAATTTGTGAAAGTATTTCAAAATAATTTCTTCTAAATCTTCTTCACTAATCTAACTTTTATGTTTATTGTGTGTGTGACTGTGTGAGTGAGTGTGAGTGCGTGTGCGTGTGCGTGTGCGTGTGCGTGTGCGTGTGCATGTGCATGTGTGTGTGTGTGAGTGTTTCATATTAAATTACTATTCACCTCCGAATTGTAGTGCCGTTGATGATGTCAGCAAATCAGCAACTAAAACGTACGAATATGATATATACTCCTTTTTTATGTTAATGTTTGACTTGACATTTTTTTTATATTGTAAGAAACTACCACAATTACTTCTTAACACAGAACCAAGGGAAAAGAAACAATATACTATAATGTTGAATATCAAAATACGAAGCATGAAAATATGTGAATTTTTTAGAGTTCCTGAATATCTACGAAACTATAAAATTTTCACTTGCCCGCAGAATGCATAGTTTTATTTCAATTTCCGCACACATTGGAAATTAGTAAAATAGACTAGTGGGCTGCAGCAGCAGAAATGTTGCAGTTCAAAACCAAATAAAATCTTCTTCCGAAAAGTAGCATCCACACTCTTCAAAAACAGCGTATAAAATATTCTCATATAACACTGCAATAAATTTAATATTTTAAGAAAAACTGCAAATAGAATAGTAAAGTTTATTTATAATACTACATACCACCGGACTCATTTTTACATACAAGCGGAAATTGCTATATTTTCTTTCAATTTCTGCGCACGTTGGTAGACTTTTGGCAGTCCATAATACCCAATATATTTTGGATTAAAAATATATATGCACTCCATAACAACACTTCTTCACAAACACGCAACAAGAACAATATTTTACCATGGATCACTATCGATATTACTAATATCGTATCCGCAAAGGAATTGAGAGAAAACTAAGCAGCCTGTGGCCGAGTAAGACGTATCCTCAATACCCAGGAACTCTGGGAAAATCCAAAAACAATAGATTCGATTTTGACTAAAACATGCAAATATTTTATTATATTCATCCGCCTCCTCTCATTCTGCGCGTACCGGCTGAATTCTTATAGTAAGTGCATCACTGCTTGCGATACAACTGGTGACATGCGACAGCAAGGCTCGAGGAAGAGCCCGTCCCTATTAAATATTTGCTATTCACATGTTGCGTTATGGGATAGCAACGTTTTTACATTCTTGGTAGTAAGTAAAGAACAGTTGCATTGTATAAATAATATAATACGTTATTGCAATATTACTGAAGGCTTTTTATTAAAATATTTAATTTATTACAATGTTCTACGGGAGCATTTTATTTGTTGTTCTTGATCATTGTGCGTGCTGCATTTTGGAAAGACACCTTCGATTGCAGTCGCCTTCGATTGATCTTTCCGGGCACAACACGTCCCGATAGTATAGTGAATGTTTTATCCCGGGAGGAGACTGGGATTCCTTCCCCACTGGGTGGTGCCATCCGGCGCCGACCTGCACGTCGTCTTGCGGGAAATGTCCTTCTCCAGGTATCTCCCTCAGCGGGGGACCCGCCCCAACCGGGACAATATCTAAACTCCCGTTGGCGCTCCCACAATAACATGTTAATTTGTATTAGTGTAGTGCATGCTAGTATAAGTGTGTGTTTGCCAGGGATGAGGATAGGACAAGGAAGAAGAAGGAAAGATCCAATCGATCCGCAGCCCATTTGTTAGGGTACTGCTCCGACATTCGCCTGGAATTATTGAAAAAAAGCAGAGAAAATTATAATCCGAGCAGACGGCTACTGGACATATCCTTCAAACAGACCGGCTTAGGAGAGTCAGGCCAACAATTGAGGACACTGCAGTGCCTCTAACCGGGAGATTCTAGTCTCGACGGTGGCAGGATTTTCGACATTACCTACATAGCGAGGTCGAACTCAGACGCTGTTTGGAAGAGAATTTCAGAGGTCGGCCGCTCTGTTCAGTAGTTTTTCGTGATTTCTCCGATGAACTCCAGGGGAATGTAGGCGCTGTACCCTAACAAACGGGCCACGGACAGTGCGCGATCTTTTCTTTTTCTTTCTTGTCCTATCCTCACCATTTACATACACACACTTACACTTACATACACTACACTACGCACACACAATCCGAGAGATCAGTCGGACGCTTAAAGCTTTTCCCGATTGGAACGATACCCCACTGGTGGAGGTTCCTGATTGGGGAAAACCGCATGCCGTCGTGTAGGTCGGTGCTGGTTCTCGCCATCCAGTGTGAAGGTGAGTCATCAATGAGAGACAAAGTAGTTTTTGGATATCGACTATCTTCCATGCTATGAACATGCTCTTGCCAGCGTGTTCTATACTGTTCTATCTTACCGTAAAGAGAAAATAAGCTCCCGGTGTTTGTGATTTTTAGTTTATCTTCTCTTCTGCACCCCTTAATTTTTCTGTGAAACTACATTTCAGCATTCTGAATCTGACTCCAATTTTTCTTCTTAATGTTAAAAGACTTCTTTATGTTTATGTGAAAGTGGGAACTGACAACTTGGTTAACTTTGAGGAGTGTGTCCCTCCTAATCCTTTTTCTTAATGTTTTTAATAATTACAGCACATATCCTTTGAAATGTGTGATTGTTTCTTTAACAATTTCATCGTATTTGTATGTTTTGTGGCAACCTACGTATTTAAATTGTACACCTGTTCCATTATTTTGTTTTCTAGAACATTTTTTCTTGTAATTGAGTATTATATCACATAAAAGCCCATGACAGAAGTAGGCAGGAAAAAACAATTTTCATTCAAGAAAGCGTGCACAGATAATTTTCTCCCCCATACGTCACATAGTTGTTTACTGTTTTTGACTAAATAAATATCTAATTATCTAAATTTACATTTAAAAGGCTAAGATATCTCCAGTTCATTTGTTTACAATAGACTGGAATCTAAAATAAAGTACTATTTATCCCTCTTGTATTTGAACAACAAAATTTGATGTTTTTAAAATTAGCACTTTTTATAGTAAATTGCACTTTTGAAAATTATATAAATTATGTATATGAAAGAAATTCATGTGATGAAAAATTTCAGCAGGGTGATGGATAATTTTTTTCATTAGATGGCAGTTGCTTAAATTCAAGTGACTGATTTAGAACCTTGTAAGTGGAACTTCTTTCCTTGACAGGTGAATGTTTGGTAATGTTTGTTCTGAAACAGAATTCCTTACGAGATACATTTTGAAATTAGTTGTCAACCGTTGGTCATTCCGGTATTTTATGACATAACCTTAGAACAATTGATTGATAGCCAATGGCTTTCCACTTATGTCATTTTTAATCATTGTAAATTTGTCGCATATAAAAAAACACCCCTGTCTGGTTTTTAATTCTTTCAATGCAGTGAACTAAGCCAGTGACATTCTAATACCATTAATAAAATGGTTAAATGTATGTTTTTAAATTAACTGAATTACGCCCAATAGATTTTTCGAATATCTAGATTAGAGGACATTGATTTTACTGTAGAATCGAAGTATATAGCAGTTCTTTGTCTTGCGACTTTTAGGGTATATTTTATTATTTTCGCAACTAGGTTCATAAGTCACTATAATACAAAACTGAAGATATTATACTATTGACAATTTTTTTATAAATATTTTATTTATATTTATAGGTTATATTTTCTTTTAATACGTTTATAAATTGACCATGCAAGTATTCCATATATTTCAATAGGCTGCTAGCTTGTACACGTTTATTTACAACTAGATTCTGGTTACGTGCATTCTTGTTGTTCCCAAACACTGGAGTCACATAATAGTCATTCAGTCCCATGACAATCAAAACGATTTGCATTGAGTCACTTCCCTCAGATCACGTTCATCGTTTTTCTAAAAACTCAATGCGTTACGTCAATGTAATGGAGGCGTCATAATAACTACGATGATAACTCGTAACTTTCGCTAATAATTGACAATATTAATTACGTAAGACTAGTAATATTTTTTAGCAAATATACTTTGATTTCTTAAAAAATGCCGTTGCAATTTTAGTAACACAGATAAACGATTATGAAATGAAATGAAAACGTAGTTTGTAAGTTCCTTTTCAGTTATAATAATATTCTTAAAAACGTGTATTTTAACCTAATGTTGATGAATATTTGGTTCTCAATTCAGGTCTACAATTTTAATATTCTGTAAATTAAATATGTTTCATTGCTATGTAATATTGATTCATTATTTGTAGATTCGTCGTTAATTATTGTTTCCCTCAAAATATTACTTTTAAATGATACCGTTAAAAGTTCTACCTTCAAACACATTAAAAACGTGTTGCCTGACCGCTAAGTTTAGAATATTTGATTTTTTGGGGATATTTTTATGAACTGCTGAAGAGGAAGTACCTGCACCCCGAAATTAGTTTGGGGATAAATTTTTGGTAGCGTTATGCAACTATTTTTGCACTGAACACTTGCAAACTTCAAAGACAAGGGCACTCCTGTACGTTACATGAATCAGTAACAAAAATAAATTACTAGACAAAGGACAAAAATTATGAGTAATCAGCAGGAAGAAAAAGTTGGGAAGGATGAAGAAAATATTGATGTAGAATATTCCTGAACAAAACTTTCCTAAAAATCAGTCAGTAACCCTTTATAGAAGAATGAGGAAAAGAAGAAGAAGAAGAAGAAGAAGAAGAAGAAGAAGGAGGAGGAGGAGGAGGAGGAGGAGGAGGAGGAGCAGCGGGACGAGCGCAAAGAGGAGGATAAAAAATATAATTTTATTCAGTCACTTGTAGGTGTACAAAGCAATGTATGATTATCCAAAAAGAAATCAAGATTTACTACATTCAAAAACGAACCCAAGAAAAAATGTCTCTTTTAAGCTTGCAATATATCTATTTATGGTAAGTGCAAATTAAAGTTAAAATTTCAATAAAAGATCTCACATTATTTATAAGTTGAATATTTTTTTTAAGTTTTATTGTAAGTTGGATAAATAGGCTAGATATTTATAAAGTGTACAAGATAAAAAAAATCCGTTGAGACTTGACTGTTCATTTTAGATTTCCAATTCCACGTATGAGTCCCAAAATACTACCCATGTTCTTTCACTGTTGTGTCACAATATATTGCAGGACGCTTATACACTTTTCTTGCAAACAAGGACTTCAGCACCTAAGTGTGTATGTGAATATCTAAGTTTAACTAATGCCAATCTTTCTTCAGTAACTCCAGTTCCAACAATAATATCACTGTTGTAACATCTCGTGATTTAATCTGTAAATAAGCAGTAGCAATTCAGGGAAAATTTTTTAAAATTCTTTTCAAAGCCACTCTCAATCCAGTGAAACTGGATCTCCACCCATCGTCTAGAACGCGAGATGATGAACGTCTCCATCAAGTACATACGTATCAGAGATACCGTATTATCACGATGACACTACATGAGCTCTAATCAACTTACGCACACAAAGGCGGCTGATGTTGAAGGCAAGAGCTATGAAGGGAAATAGGGGGGAAGACGCTATATCATGAAGCAATACTTGGATAGCCACTTAAGAAATCTAGCCTTTTCCAGCTTTCTTGGAATGACACTCCAAGGATGGCGCGTGGCGAGGATTCTCATCTTTTCAATAAGAGAGGTCTCGCTCGACGACTGGGAACCGATCTGCATGGAGGCACGCCCACTAAAAGCAAGTGCTAATAACGTGTGAGGCGAATGGTCTCATTTTGGATACCAAAACCAACTTCTTGACTTACTCTGAAGGGCTCTGAAGAATAGTCTTTTTCTTTCCTCTATACTCCTTCAGCTCAGTGGAGATGGGTGGTTCATGGAGCAGCAGATGATATCACGTACTGGCTACAGAGGGCGGTAAAGGGCTAGAATGAGTTATATTTGGGGCATTCTTAAAACAACAGTAGACGTCGGCGACCGCTGACTATCGGAGGTGCCACGCGTCTTTGCCACATCACCAGGCACATTCGCAACAGCAGAAAGAAACTACCAAATGCTCTCAACTTCAAGCCATGCTATCATTGTACGCAATGTGCAAATAAATGTATGAATATGTCGAGATCCTGTCGTCTTATTCCAAGGGTTGTGCAGGGGTGTCGTGGGGGCGTCGCCGGGGCGTCGCGGGGGAGGCGCCTACAGGTGGCAGCGGGCGCGCGCCCAGGAGGCGCCTTGGGGGCAGGGGATGGGGCGAGGGGCGAATGGGGCGTTGGCGCGCCGCGGGGGCCTCCGCGGCGCCACCGACGCGGCCGCCCAGGCGCCGCCGCAGCGCGCGCCGATTGAAAGTGGCGGACGAGCGGCGCGGCGTGGCGCGGTGCGGCGCGGCGGCGGGGCGGCGGCGGCGATTCGCGAAGCGACGCAGCCGCCTCGCGCGTCGCTCCGCCCTCTGCCCGCCGCCGCCGCCGCCTCGCGCGACCTCCGCGGCCCCGGGCTCCAACCCCAGCGCCGCCCGCCTCTTTCGCTCTTTCCGCGCCGCTCGTCCGCTCGTTTCGTTCGGCGCCGGCGAGCGACCGCCGCGCCGCGGCGCCACACGGCCGGCGTCGCCGCCGCCGTCGCCGCCGTCGCCGGCGCGCCGCGGCGTTCGCGCGCGCGCGCGGCCCGTCCGCCCCGCCCCGGCGCCCCGGCCGCCCCCGCCACCGGCGCGGGCGCGCGCCGCGCTCGCTCCGGCTCGCTGGCAATCATTTTGTACACGCGATATGTTAGGCCTATGTTGTGTTGTTTTGTATTGTATATGGCAGATATTTTTGTTCAGTTTTCGCCCCTTCCGCCGCGCGCTCCCCCGCGCGGGCCTCCCCCGCCACCCGAAAGTGCCCCTTCGCGCCGGTCCTCCCTCTTTCGCGCCTCCCTCTCTCGAACTGTGCAGCTACCCCTCTCCTCTTTTGAACCCCCACTCTCCCCCGCTGCCCCCGATGTGCATACACACATGCAGCCGCCCGCTAGACAGAGAGCGCGACCACGCGGCCGGCGCGCCTGCGGGAGCGACAGAGAGAGCGACGGTGCGAGCGAGAGGCGCTGCGCTCGCTACGATACGTGGAATTGTCCAATACTGCATGGATGCGAGTGCGGCTGTGTGCGCGCGCGCGTGTGTGTGTGTGTATGTATGTGTGAGAGAGCGAGGCCCTGCATGCGCGGCCGATGTGTTGTGCGCGTTTGCGTCTGTGTGAGTGGAGCGAGTGCGAGTGTGTATGTATGGATGTATACCAGTCACTCATATTCCTGATCACATTGGGCCGGTTGAAAGAGCCAGGGAGTGGGTAGGGGACGGGGCGCAGGGACGAGTTGCATAGATGCAGCGGTAGGCATTGAAGTACTATGCAGTTCGCTGCGTGCCTGCATTGTGCGGTCAGTCGGGGCTAGTTAGGTTCCTCTCCCTTCCTGGGCGGCAGGCTGCGCGGCCGGCAGAGGACGACGCGCCACGGGCACACAGCACGGCGGCTCCGCTGGCGCCGGCACTGGCTCTGCGCGGCGTGTGCGGCTCCCCTTTAGGCAAGGCCCGCGCCGCGCCCCAGCCCTCGCGTCGCCGCTCGCCACCCGCGCCCGCGACCACGCGGCCCGCGCTCGCGCTCCGGCCACCCGCCGGCTTTGCGCACTTGACGACTTGTTGTGTTTTCGGAATTTTTCGCGGGAAATATTTTGTGGTGGTTTTCTTTTTTTTTTCGGTGCGTAGCCTTTTTCCGATTTTTCGACTTTCGGCGACTTTCGTTTTCGAGTGTGGCAGTGGTGATGCGAGTGGCTTACGGTTTCGTTAGTTTGTTTCGACGCTGTCGACCTTCGAATTTTCGTTGGGCCCCAAGGATTAATTGTCTTCGTTTTGTGTGTTACAGCATCACTCAAAAGGAGAGGAGCAAGTCATACAAGCGAGTCCGCAATGAAATGGAAGTGAGAACTATCGGCTGAGGAGTGTTGTTTTTTTATTCCGTGGAGGAGCAGCAAGTGGGTGGCTGAGGAACGAGGTCGACCTGCCCGAGCGACAACAGAAAGGCGCCCTCGTCCCCGGAGCATGCGACTGGCTCCCACCCCGGCGTGCACCACCTCCTCCTCCTCCGCCGCCGCCACCGCCGCCGCCAGCGCCGCCCGGCCTGCTGCCGCGGCGCGCACCGTCGACCACGCGGCCCCTGCCCTGCAAGGCGACCCCCGGCGCTCCCACGCTCCCGCTCCGGCCCCGCCGCCGCCGCTTCGACGCCCTGCCGCACCCCCGCCACGGCCCGCTAGCCACCGCTCCGCACCCAGCCGCACCGCGCCGCACCTCGCTTCACTCCACCCACGTCTTCGCCCTCGCCAACGCCTGCCGGCTATTTAAATGACAACCTTGAAACAACACAGTGCAGTGACATAACGAGACTCACGATTCAAACACAAACTGGAGAACCGTTCTACAGTGGATACCAGTTGCGGTCAAGGAAGCGTACGGGTTAACATCCGGAAGAGTACTACACCTGTTGTGGATTACAGTGAAGTGTTAACGGAACAGTGAGTGTGTACTCAGGTTTTTTGCATAGATTCCTAGTACACTGGTGGCTATTTTTTCAGAGTAGTGCAAGTGTCTCGATCAGGACAAGGATTATAGAACGTGGATTTTCACCCTCTGACATCTGGACACAGTGGACATAGAACCTGTTTTGGTGCAGTTCCTGCCAAGTTTTGAAAAATCAACCTCGCATTTACCTACCTGCAACAATATTTGATATTGCCGTGGCTTAAAAGTCAGAAAAGATCTTTTCGAGCGTTTATAACTTTTATCACAACAAATCTGTTCCCACCGTGCAGACCAACTTAGACCGATATCCTGCCTTGCTCCAACAGAGCCTCCGTCGGTACCCGCACGGATCTTCAAAGTAAAACGGTCATCTGCCAATTACGCTCGGAAGAAAAGCAGTAAAGATACTACAGCAAATTACAATACAACTTACCGAAAGTGACAATAAGAGATTTTGTGCAAGAAATATAGTTCCTACCCTATCAAGACAACTTTTCCTACAACTGACTTCACGTCTCGGCGTCTTCAACGGCAACACCTGAAGATTTGTCTCAAGGATTTCGACGTACCAACACAGTGCATCAAACATCACGTGGAATTGTGACTAGTATATAATCAAGGTACGCATTTTTTTATGAGATGTCATTTCTTCGGCCTCCCACTACCTGCATTGTAGCAAATAATTCCTTTCATCCTTACCAACTCTCTGGAACATTTCTCTTTCTTTTACTTACATTTTCATATTAGTAGTTTTTTGGCAAAATAAACTTTTATATTTCATACAAACATCATTAGATCATTTTTGTAGCCACTTCGGCACTAGTTGATTTTCTTAATTTCACACTATTTAGCGCTTATAAGTTTGAATATTCGCAGCTGAGCTCAATAACTGATATAATTTTGGACTCCGAGGGCACGAGTGAATTTATAGTCGATGCCCTTTGGAGAAAACGTGGAGCAAGTTGCTGACTCTCAAATACTAGATTTGATTTCATATATCATGCCCCTTTTTTAATATAATTCTTAAAATAACTCTACATTTCTCCTTACGTTATAGCAGTCATACTCGAAAGTATAACAATGGTTAATGTATTTTGCAACTTGACGACAATTGCTTGTAGTTATTGCATGCTTCGAGGTGAGAATGCATTGAGTGGCGCATGCACGGATCATTTTTGCATAAAGTAACTATGACATTTTCCCTCCTTCTATCCATACTAGTTGGTAGATCCAATGTTGAATTGCTTGATATATTTGTACTTAGTAATTTTCCCGTAAAATGTAAATTGAATAACATGCATGTGCAACACAGAAATGCGATTGCTGAGTGTCATCTCAGAGACAGAGAGAGAAAGAGAGAAAATTAATACCAAAATACATTCAAACTCTAGGAGACAATTAGGTAACTCCCAAACGATTTCTTCGATGCACTATCCCGGCAGATTCACTTATAACATGCGTATCATATCAAGTCAGAATTGCGAGATATATAAAATTGTCAGAATCTGTTATGGGATGTCGGTAATCAAGTTTTCATCTAATTTGCGAATGTCTTAACGAAAGACAATCCATATTTTGTTGCCTGGTGTGAGATATCATTTCTAGCTCTATATATTCAGCAGCGTTACCGAAGTGAGCATTGTATCAGAGTTAGAAATTCGTTAGAAGAATGATCCTAGTTAGATGAGAAGCGAAAATCTACAGTTTGGATTCAAAATCCAATGACTGTTGCGAACGTCACGGTATCAGAAGCTTCGGAAAATCGTTTCACTCTAAAGGTTTTAGTTGAGATAACGTGTTCATTTCCCAGAAACTAAATGCATATAAAGTCCAGTATTACTTACACCAAACATCAAATGGACGTAATTCACTCAGTCGGCAATTTCCCAATGGAATTTTCAGGAACTTCATCAAATATTAGCGCTGAAGATATTCTGTCATCCAAATGGTCCCTATTTTTGGGGCAGATCTACAGATTTGGCGCCGTTAACTAATCATTCCTATTACGAATTTTGACGTTGTCGTCACATTTAGTACAAATCTCTGCTTAACTAGAAGGACTATATTCTCATCCAAACCCGTATTTTTTATAATGTAGTTGAACTATGCGGGCGTTGCGAAACTAAAATTTTAGTTGTCCTTTGGGCCCGATGGCCCTTGGAGGTACTTGCAGTATCTTGCAACAGGACGGGAAGTGTCGAAGTGCGCGTTGCGATTGGCGGCGGTGCATTGCAGCGTGCTGAGCCGAGCCTTCCTCCTCCCAGCATCCGTAGCGCCGCCCATTGCCCACCGCAGTCAGTCCTTCCCTCGCTGCATCGCAGGGTGCTCGCCACGTGCCTCAGCTTGCTGAGTTCCCGTGCAGCGCAGTGTCCGGTGCAACGCGAGTGACGGTGCCTCTTGTTCGAGATGTAGGCCCGCTGGGGTTCTGACCAACGAGTGTTGGAATTCTGACAAGTAAGCTCTCACGTTTTGGCGAATCTTCCACCGCCGTTCACTTTTTTGGTCGAAACGATGGATTCCGGTAAGCCTTCAAGATACTCTGGATTTCTCGTTCAGACCGTCTCCCTCTTGGAAGAAATTTGTAGTACAAAGTTTCAGAAAAGTACGTTGCAAACGAATTGTGAGCGATTTTGTGTTCCAACTCCTCAAGAGAAATTTCCCACAAAAATTCTATCATTAGATACCTTGGAAAATATCTTCAGTGGTTATCACTATACATTGACGTGTATCATTAGATTCAGTGAGTTTGTGTGATAAACGCACCCAAGTGTGGGAATTTTCCGTGTCTTGTATGGGTATTCATACCCATCCGTCGGCTTTGCGGGTCCGAGATAGAAGGCTATGAACAAAGTCGAAGTAAGTGTAATATCAGTGAAATCAAGTACATCCAGTGATCGTAAAAACCTGCAAAATCAATTTAGTTCATTCAAAAGCAGAAGTGTCAGCAATAAAACTGAAACGCAATACGTGCCCATGTGAATATCGCCAGCAGAATTTAGTGACAAGCAGATTAGGGTACCGAATTGTAATAAAATCTCGATGTAAATCATTTATTCCGTTCTGGTCCATGTGCGGTACTCATTATTAGAGAAAACGCTAACATGGACTCTTATATGCATGTGGATCAGAACAATATTTGCGACACAAACGCTTCCGTCTTCTCCAAATTCTTGCCAACATAACAGTCAAAGCTCTAGAGGTATGTCTTCATCAGAAAGCAGTTTTCCTCTTCCCTAGCACTCTTTTTATTTTTTTCCGGTTATTCTCGAGTAGAGAAGAAAGTACATTCCGAGGACACTGCGTTGTGAGCCTTTGTCATTGAAATCACATATAGCATAACAGATTTAATTCACCTCGGATAGTGGAAGATACCAAAAGTGTAAGAGGTACCAGGGTTGTGGGCAGTGTGATGTTCCAGAATGTAGTCATATCACTGATACTTCCACGTTTTTGGAATGATTTGAGCAATTAAGCCGAACAGTCTTGTCGCAGCTTGCATGTTTCCTTCCTAATTTATATTTCTGTTCAGTTGCACAGCATTGTGCTGAGACGCATAAACTGTGCATCAAATTAATAATCCTGGGAGGTCCGCAATCGCAGTGTATAAGTTTCCTGTAAAATGTAACTTCCGGTGTTATTTTTATGCAGCCTGCAAAAAGTTATGTAAAACAAAATTATTTGGTTTTCGCCTGATGAAATATCACGTTTATGTTGACACCTTACCAATTGCCAAAAAATACAGTTCGTGTAATAATTTATGTGACTTTTCCGTAACGAAATAATTGAGAGAAAATATTATTTCGAAACCAAAACCCTTGCTCGTTGAAAGACAACACGCTGCCGGTTGTTACATATCGTTTACTGCATTCTACTTCCGATGCGTGACTTCGGAATTTCAGATGTAAACGTCTGCGTATAATCAGAGAGTCTAGTCGGTAGTGGAAATGTATATTTGCTTGAGGGTAGCCAGGCTTTGCCCTTCTTCACATACCGACACAACCCGTGTGCTGTTTCCTTATCAACGGGTGTTGCCTATGCAGCAGCTGGCAGTGGTGTCTTTCATATCTCTGCATTGTCACAACCATAGGTAGAATTTTGAAGGTCGAAAATTATTTTGTTCCTTACTAAAATTTATTATTTGCTCACTTGCAAGTATATAGCTCTGTGGTAGTGAATGAAGTTTACCGATTCTACCAAGCTTTCTAAAATATATCAATTCACTGCAATTCATCAAACAAAAATCGGTGTTTTATGAGAGTAAATTACGAATTGACTCGTTGATAGTGACAAGTTGGCTCGTTCCAACTGTGAACTCCGAAACACTCTGAGAAGAATTTCATATAGAGTGTGAATAGAGATAATCACTTAACATAAGATCTTTTATATTCACGCTAAGTAGAACTCAAGTTAGAACCAAAGTTTTGATTTTCAAGAACATTTGAAACATGATATTTTACCGTATTTCAAATAAGAAATAATCATCCATTTTCCTACCGAATACCATCTTAGTTTCTCGATTTTACAGTGTAGAATAGAATGACAAATATTTTTTATCGTGACTGTATGCAATTTCAATTGAGTTATGTTAGTCCGTTTGAAATATGTATTCATTACATTCAAAAATTAAAAATGTTACGAACGACACGGTGTTATAGTTGAGAAAATATCTTTCATGGAATACCAATTTAATTTATTTCCCATTATTAGTAGGACGTAAAAAAATTTGCGATGTTTGGTAAGACTGGAAATATATGAAGAAAATTGTGATTAAATGTTATCAAGTCACTTGCTCTCAAAAGAAAAAAATAACTGTACAAATTTCTCTCGTAATTTTGGAATTCGAAAATCGTAAATCTGCGGTAAGTTATTGTTCTACTCTTATACTTTTTCCTGACTTAAAATAGAAAAACTTAGAAGTACAAATTTGTGTGAATGCTTGACTTGTGTCTCATACCCCGCCGCCCATAATTTTTGAAATAAAGTAAAATCTCAAATATTCTGTTAGAATTGACAGTACACAGAAATCACGTCAGATTATTTAGTGTTGTAAGATCAAACTTCGTTCTAATGATCCTATAATATTAAGCATTGTGGTGACTCTGAGTAAGGTTCAAAATTTGCCGTCGTCTAGTACCAGAAGTCTTCAGAGAGAAAAGTCGTGAAATCTTACTTAGGAAATTATTTCAAGTGTTCTAGAGTTTGCTTTCGTATTAAGAGGAAAATAATTGATAATATCTCCACAAAAATATTAAATAGTATCTCTAGTTAAAATAATCACCCCACTTCCGTGTCCCACACACTGAAGGATCAAAATTTTGAAAGTATGAAGGATAGTTATTTACGCACCTAGGGCGTTCCAAAGGTTCTAATGATCGAGCGACGACAAAAAGTCCGAGAGATTTTATTCCAAGGGCATTTTGTCACCCGCGGTCGTTAGTATCAATTAGCGCCAGCGATACATACAAAAATTTGTTTTACTTAATTTCAATCATTCATATTTACATATTTTCTAATTATATAGGTGTTAACTTAACCAGGTTTGTAATATCTTGATTTTCTTATTTCCGTACATAATTTCGATAGAGAACATGTAGCGTCATTTAACTTTTTTCATATTTCCCTCGTTATCACGATCCTGTCGATCCATGCACAGCGTATGTCGAAGAATATTTGGAAAACAATAAAGTATCAGTAAAAAATATATGTTCAGAACCAAGTATTGTCTCTGTGCTCATAATATGAACTTGCAATAGAATAAGTTACATGTATCAAACGATACCGATCAAAGTTCTTAGAAATAAAAAATAATCGAAAACTCCAGCTTCCAGATAATGCGTTTAGAAAAGTTAAAAAAATTGACAAATTGAAATTATTCTCATGTCATTCAATACAGTGCTAAACACAAGAGTGAAATTAGTGTATTTCCAAGAATGGCGATATGAATCCCCGAAGTGCGGCTTTCCCTTGCGCGCCAAGGACTGGCCTCTGCCCAGGGAGCCGGCGTGGGTGCCCGGGTGCGAGTCGAGCGACGTGGAGCCGCGTGCGGGGCGTCGCGACGCCAGCCGCGGCCGAAGCGCCCGCGCGCTGACGGACTCGTCGCGCCGCGATCGCGCGACGCCCTGGGTTCACTCCCCGCTCCGGAGCTGAGATGCGCTTGTTGACGGGCCACTCGGAGGCGTCTCTCACATTTGACTGTTCGTGTGTTATTAATGACGTTAAGGCAACGTCCGTGCGAGTTATAAATAACTTATATTTTATCATGTCCCGATGCAGCATGTAGGGCTTATATAAAATATAATGGCATTTACAAAAATAATCTATACGCTATCACAAAAATGCATTGGCTGGGGTTGCATCTCTGTTTCGATGACTCACCCTCATCCATCACTCGAATATGTATGTATTCTATTACTTTTTCATTGTGCCAAAAGGGGTGAAAAGGGAGGGGCTTACGTCGCTAACATTTAGTTGCATGGGGAGAGGTACCGGGTTCGAGCGCGTGGTGGGGCTACCGCGCTTGCGCGGGGTGGGGAGGCGAGGAGGGAAAATCATTCGTATTGGCTGATCGTCATCGTCATCATCATCGTCATTGGTCGGAATCATCATGACTGTTCGGCCATTTTGGACCGGGCGGGCGTTGTAGTGCGCGAGTTTGCATTAACTTTGGTGAAACCCCTCCCCCACGCACATTATATCTGCAATTCATCGTTCCTTCTCTCTCGCACGCTCACACGCACCCCCTCCTATCATCCCCCTCCGCACTTCCCCGCCTCCCCCCTCACCTCCTTTCCCCTTCCAACCCCCCGAGCGCCATGTTGGAAGCGGAAGGCGGAAAGGGGGTTTTAGCATGGGCGGGATTCGAAGTGCGTACCGCGCCTCCCCTCTCCACGGAAACCCTCCGCGGCGATGCTCGGGGTGCGCTTTGATATAGCATTTTATCGAGCCCCGTCCCTTCTTGTTTTAATGTATCACCGGTTCCCATGTTTTGAGTCATCATGCAAAATACGCGGCCGGCATATTTCCGATGCAGCGTCCTCGCAGGCAGCTTGAGGGGCGGCTACACGTGGCGGGTGTCGAACCGGGGACCGCGCGGGGCCACGAAGTCTTAAGGGGCGCGCCTTCCCCTCCAAGGGATGACGTAGCCTAAAACGTGGCGAAACGCGGCACTCGAGCCGCGAGCTAAATTTATACCGATCAATATGAATTCCTTGTCGGAGGGGTGCACTCTTCTAGCTTGCAAGTCCGTGGTTCGACTCTAGCTATGCAAAAATTCTCCGACAAATATCCTTCTTACGTCATAAGAAACCATGTTTTTTCCGTAATCGGAAATGTATATAACACGAATTAACAAGTGGTTGAAAATGATTATTAAAAAACAATTGTATCATACTTTATAATGTCAACAAAACATAGTATAGGCATAGTATAATTAAACTAATACATTGTTTCTTAGAGTTTACCTATTGCTATCTTTGTATTCGTTATTCATGAGTAGGGATTTCGCACAAAAAAAGTTAGTTTTACATTACACTTGTAATGGACAGGAAGAATGAATTATTTCGCCGTAACATTTTAAGTACATTTGCTTCCTTTAGAGAGAGAGAGACATTTTAAGATTACTACTGGTCAGATATATCCCTTAATTGCTAGACATTTTTAATATTTTAAATTACATAGGATTTTAAATTACGTCTTATATAAGTATTCGTGTCTTGTCTATCTCAGAAAACAACTATTTCAAGGGCACTTCACATATCATCATATCTTGAAGTCTAGAAACTTTTTACTTTCTAGAATCGTCCCTGCCAAGTCCCCACTTTCCCCCGTCTTGTGACGCTGCTGTCAACGTTAGATCCCGTTTGGCCTTGCAAGAGTGCTCCACAAAAGTACGTTGGACGAGGTTCGATCCGGAACGTTATATCGACAGGCCGAACACAGGAACGCCGGAGAAGGGAAAGAGTCGTTGGAAAGCAGCCCGACGGTCCATTCACTCGCGGGAGGTGCTTCCGAGGGTGCGAAAGAGCCCGAGAAAGGGCTCGAGCGAGGGCTGGCCGGTCGGACCGGAATTCGAACCAGAGGCCTCCCCAGTGCTCGCTGCGCCGCGCTGTGTCGCGCCGCGTCGCGTCGCCTCGCGTCGCTCCGTGCCAGGCCGCCGCAGTTTAATCAACCGGTTCTTTGGCGTGACTTGTTTGCATTTGCATTTATCTTGTAGATGATCCCGAACAACCGCTGCTACGCTACGTACTAGCGAGAGATACATTCATATAAACCTGCTTTGCAGAATGTGAACGCGCGTGGGGTGACGTACGAAGGGTTCGCGGTTTTGCGCGCTCCGGTTTTGAACCAGTGAGCCTCGGAATGCCAGGCACGCCGCACGCGGGGAGCCAGCAGCCCCCGGCTGAGGATCCAAGGACTCTGTCCTTGGTCCTTCTTCGGTCGATGCATAGCTAACGTTTGGTAAGTTCGCGAAGAAGTTTGCTCCAGAATGCGGTTTTTGCTTCAATCTTTACTGCCACTCACATCAGTAGTCATCGCTCATGGATGAATGTGTAGCAGTGGATACGTTCCTGGAATAGTTAATTGTCAATGAATCATCGCGTAATCAGTGCGCTGTGGTATTTCTATGCTTCATGCGTATAAGATTGTTTTAGCTCAGTGATCTTAATATCAATGAAACTGAAACCTCGTCATGAAACCTCGAATTGACAAGACGTCTTGGTGAAAGAATGTTTTGATACAGTATCTTCACAAAACAGTGTTCACAATCATGAATAATATTATTTTCTCGATATGCTTTTATCAAAGTGAAATAATGTGCAACTTTCGATATTCATTTTTCATTGAAGTTCCCGTAAATTGTGCTAATTATATTAATGTGATATGAAACAAATTCGCACATAGCAGCGGTTTCATATATAAAAAGTACGTTATGTTAATTGTGCACTGTATCAAGTATTGAAATAAAATTAAAATAAAGTTTGGACATAATATTGAACAATGTAACAAATCCAATAAAGAATACCTTTAATTCAGTTGCAATGTAAAAAACATACATTTAAGATTCCCAATCATCACTGTGACCTTTCACGTAGTATATTATTGCTGGAGACTAAGATTATCAATTGTTTTGCAAAGAACGTTAGATAAACGTTTCCCCCGTCTCTCTGCGCCCTCCGTGCAGCGTTCTGCATCAGCTTTCTCCGACATGCATTCTCGACGCTTAATATTGCAGTTGGGAACTACCATTTTTTTTCTGCATGCGAATATGTGGGCGGGCACTGCGCTTGTATAGGTAAACGTCGATGTATGCGCGAGTATGTGTATGGAGACACTACGTGGACAATACAACGATTTTTATTTTCAAGTGCGTGTTTTTGTTAAAGGTTTCATGATGTTTGGAATGGAAATTTTAAAAAAGAGAATTCGCTGCATAGGTGTTTTTATTGTCCGTGTTTTTAGTGTCGTTATTTACAGAGGGCGCAGAACCAAACATTGGCGGTCTCTTTGTCCGCCCCGATGTCACTCGAGAAGTTCAATTTCGACGAAAGAGGCATCAGTCGTGTGAACTAATGAGTGTTCAGTAAGACGATAATCGTCTCGTAGCGTTAAGCCAGGCGCGCAGGAATTTCGAGCCGTAAACCGGGAGGTTAATGAAATCGTATGAACCGCATAATAAAATAGTAAACAAACGTTGAGAACCATAAAATTAAAATAACAAATTCGTCCCGTATATAAATGCATTAGTTAAAATCCGGAAGCTCAACGATACGTGATTACCTGAGAATCAAAGTAACATTATGGCTTTCCTGCGGCAGAGGGCGCCATAAAATGCGGCCAGGTGTCGAAATTCGAGAGCGAGCGGCGCGCGCCCGGGGCGAGTAGGCGGGGCAGGGGGTGGGGCGGGTGGGGTGGGGGCGGCCACCGGCAACCGGCTCCAGACCTTACGCACAGGTAGCCGACCGCCGCCACGCACGCCGTCCCAGCCAGACCGCCCGCCGTGCATGCGTGCGTGCCTGCCTGCCAGACAGAGGTACCCGGGCTGACCCTGAGCCGCGCTGCTTTTCGCAAGGTGGCAGGGCAGCTCCCGTCGGGAGACGCCGACGGATTCCCCGGCGGCGGGGCGGCGGGGCGGTGGGGCGGCGGGGCAGCGGCGGCGGCAGCAGCTCCGGGGATACCGACGCGGTGGGCCAAGGCTGATGGTTTTTTCATTTGACACTTCGTTGGTGTTGCCGCAGCTTGGATAATAGATTTTATTTAGTTCCCCTGGCCCGTTTCCGTGGTCTATAAAAACTTAAGGGCTCGTAAAGAGAGGGGAAACCACCTGTTCTTTTTTCTCTTTTTTTACTACTCCAGCACGACTTGGAAACGCCTGCAGAGCGTAATCTTCAGAGCAGACCGATTTATTGCCTCGCTACCAGTTCGCTTCTATTGCTACCCGGCGATTAACTGTCTTCCAAGAACGTTAGGATGCAACAAGAGCGTGTTTTTCTCTGTCGCAGAATTATTAGCGGTTGGAAAAAAGAAGGCTAACATTCTGTGTAATCACTCAGCATCACAATTTCTAATTGTTTACTACCTTCGACCCGGCTTACGAGCTACCGTTAACTAGAAGACGTGAACTATAGAATACCTAGAATGCTATGGTATTTAGTGCTTCATAATGTCATGCTTCATCAGTCCGGGCAGGTAGAGCAGGAATTTATTCCTTGTAACATTCATCGTTCTGTGCGCCACTCTCGTATGATACCTTCAGATTTCTTGCATACATCTTTGCCGCGGCGATCACTTCACACAAAACTTTGAATACTGAAGTATGTATACGGCAACACATTTGCCTTGCTGATATTCATCTTTTTTAAATTGCATCATTTACAGCCTTTTCTACACAATGTAATGGAGAACACTATATTAATGTTGTTGTTATTATTATGAGATCACAAATTGTCCGTGTGAGTCTCACTTAGATCAGATAATCCTCGTCTAAATATTTTATTTCAAATCTACATTACACACTAAGTATTAAATGCCCTTTTTGCCAATGAAAAATTGAGTCTTGTAATGCCTAATTGTATTTTTACAACTTTGATATAGGGTACTGATAGGGAAGAAATACCTGATAAATAGGTGCACAGAATGTGGGTTGATACACGACGCACAGTACCAAGTGTCTTGAAAAGTATCCTTCACTCTTAAGAAAATAAAATGAAGTTTAATAAGAATAAAAAATACTGGCGTGGTTGTACTGACTTTTCGTATTTAAAAATAATGTTTGTGGTTTAGTGATTGGAAAATGAGTCGGTGAAATTACAACATGACAGTGTCATTTTTCAACACCCATCTTAATCCAAAATAAATATATCAGAGGAAATTACTCGCCCATAATCTACACAGTGGTCAGCAACCTTATTAAAACCTTTATTTTCACCCTAATTTTAAAAAGAACATTTCGAAAAATTCATCTTTTTCTCAAGTTCACGATTGTTTTTGTACTACTTCAGTATTTTTCATCTCATTATATTTGAAGTAAAGCGGGCTAAGGAAACATAGCCATAATGCAAAAATTTTTCGATAAATAAAATGTCAATGAATCAGTTTGTTAGTGAGAACTTAAAAAATAATCTTTGTGAATTATATTCGAATTGCACTTTGTGCAACTGGGTGCTGACATCGATCTCCAAGTCTCCGAATTGCAAGGAAAATGGTAGAGGAAGTTTCGTAAAAAAACGTGTCGGTTTCAGTTATGCTACTTTAGCAACAACAAGGCAGATATTTTTAGATGTTCTGCACGCAAACGTAAAAAAGAATGCCTTACGTAGTGACGTGCCGTGCCTGGCAGTTCATCTGTCCCTCCGTGACCTAGAATCAACGTTTAAGTTATTTTAGCTATTTAAATGAAAATTGCCATTCCTTAAAAATCATAGGTATTTTTGCAGTTATGATGCAATCTTTGTCATAATCGTTTTGCACGAGCGTGGAAAAAGTAACATGTCAACCTAAGAACTACCAGAACTTCGTAATATTAACACTGGATAAAATTGATATAATGCACCCATTTTCTTATTTCAAATAAAATGTCCTTTGATATTCAGTTTAGCAGTCAAAATCTAACATTCTAGATGTCGAAACTCTTACAAATTTCTTTCTCTGCAAAGAATAAAAATAGTATACCCCAATTTAAAATGATTTAATGTTGCCTTGGCATGCTCTTTATGAACGACGCATTTCTCCAATGCTTCTCATTAAACTCACTCCTAGATAGGCTCGTTGTTGCATGCACGAACTTCGGAACCTAAGATAAGATGATGGCTTCATTACATAACACACCCAGTTCACGTTCCTTCAGAGTTTAATATCTTATTCTTCATCCCTAAAACTGAGAATTTCTGGGTCAGTTTTATTAAATTCTACACAACACTCGCGCCGTGTCTTCTGCGTATTATACAGTGAAGCGATATCGTTACTTCATTTTGCTTCGTCCTGTTTCTTCTCTTCACGTGCTTGGACGTAATTTTTGCTTATCCATGATGATGCCTATTTCCCATGCATTGTTCTCGAATTTGGTGATCCTGATAAGACAAGGGTTGTTTGTCTGTAATGAATATATGAATGAGAAAGTAACCGGGAATATTCATTTAAATCTCAAGTATATGCAGTAAATTCTGATATTTATGTGGCTGCGAATTGTGTTTATTATTTTTTTATTTTGTATATTATACCGTTGCCAATATTAAGTCATAGTTTTCCAGAAGAAAGAGTCTGCCGTGCATTTGGTCATGACATCACAAAAATTAAACAATGATTATTAAGTGAAATCTCAAAATGTTTAAGTTATATTTATGAGAACTGACTGCATTATCTTTCTCGTAAATATTAATTTTAATAGTTTTTAAAATGTGTAATTTATATTAGAAATGTTAATAGTCCCGCTATTGTTCAGCAAACCACATGCATACACTTTTAAAAAATGACTGCTAAAATTGAATATAAAAGTCCAATTAATGACATTATGCCGTCTGTGGCAATGGGTTGAATCTCTTTTATGGCATTACATAATTTTTAATGCCAAATTTTTTGCATAACAGAATTTTCAAAATGTGCACAGAATTCACTTCTCCCCATAGCACGTCATTTCAACTGTTTTTTGACGTAAAATAAATAAAAAAAAGTCATAAATGATATTTATTTTTAAAATTGTTAACTTTGTATCACCCACACTACCGTTACTACAAACATATATTTATAGCCATGTATGCTTATCAATAATTTTTTATAACTTTGACAGTTTAACAGTGTTTTTTTTCTTGATATATAACACGAAATTTCTAGCACGTCTCACGTTGTTCATACATGGAGTAGAATTCAGTTGTCCTTATGTTTCATAAAATTTGGTGTATAATTATTAACTGATTATTAACTATAACTATTTTTATATTTTAAAATTATATTTTATTAAAAAAAATTTATATCACATTTTAAACATTATAATAGACATTATCATAATAGTCATATCGTAATAGTTGCAATATTTTCTGTGTACTAACAATGATTCTCTGCGTACAAATAAATTATTTAATTAATTTTCAATACTTAAGGTAATAATGTCAAAATAACTCTTTTTGAAGAAACGTAAAATAATTATTTATACATTACATTTAAATATTTTTACCCTAAAGGAAATAACATTTAGTAAACTGTCCATTTCAATATTTGTTACTCATAACCTACGTTCCTTCTAATTCCCACTTTATTATAACTATCAGGTACGGTGTCATTATGGTCTGAGGTGAGGTATCAGAAGAATTATTATCGTACAAAAGCTTTGAGAAATTACATTTATGTTTCTCATTTCTGACAAATGGTTGTCACAGCTGAAATAACTGTTCTCAATATCATGAAATTTCAAATTAACTTCCAAAATTTGATAATAGTAAAATAATTCATTCTGTTAGTTTGCTATGCATTACGAAATTAGGGAAAGAACGACTACTTTCCAGTGTCTGGATGTCTACTTTCCAGAAGAGCTACTTTCAACTAAAGATGAGATTTTGATTCTAATACACAAACTTGCCAATAGTTCACAAATGAATATCTACTTGAAATCTTTTGTAAAAGTGAAGTGCAAATAATGATAGGAATAATAGTAATTTTGTGATTTATTTTAATATTTTTATATATTTAATTTCCCTTTATTATTTTCGTACTGCAGATTCCTGCACAGGGTCTGAGGAGTCCTAACCTCCTCTGACCCTGTGTTCCTCTAACCCTCTCCTCCTTTTCCGTTAACAAGATTCTCTTCACAATTATTTCTTTACCATCTTTGCTCCTCTGATACTTTTTAGAGTAATTTAAATTGTAGGTCGTGCATTAGAAGGCCTGTAATAATTATGACAGTATTAATATTATTATTAATGTTATTAATAATAATAATAATAATAATAATAATAATAATAATAATAATAATAATAATAATAATAATAATAATAATAATAATAATAATAATAATAATAATATAAGCGTTCCAATTACTGGCGCACCCAGCGGGGGGGGGTTCAGCCCCTCAGAAGCCAAAGATACATATTAAAAATATAGCTTTTACTAATTTTCTATTGTATCGAAAGCCCTCCAATACAGTATATCAATTGTTTACTTTATAAATATTAACTCGTCAACACATAAAAATTCATTTTATAATCAGTATAAAAGACAAATTAATCTTAGGAAATCATGTCGGCAGGACACTATACCAGGAGAATCCCCTCTGGTTTCGCCTCTGATTCTAATGCACAATTTCGAACTTGAATTTGAATAATGTTTGAATTTATCTAAATAGACCAGCGGTAACAAGGAAGGTAAATAAACAAAAATTTCATATTTCAGTTATCATTCCATTTATAATAAATTGAGGTACAAATAATTAATTTCGTTTCGTAGTGCTTGAAAGTGGGCGTTTGTGGCAGTAATCCTCATGTTTAATAGTAATATTACTTACCTTCATTTCCTTTTCCTACGCCATTCTTAAAAATATGAGCCAAGGGTATTCATAGTGACACAAAAAAGAAGTTAAAATAAATTCTATCATAGTTTGTTTAATAAGGTGGTATTCTTATCTTCGCGCCAAGTAATTAAGATACAAGTCTTTGAATTATCAATAAAATTGAAATTGATATTTTTTATTTACATTGAGTAAATTGACTTTTATAGAGTAGAACTTCAATATTAGTACGATCACTTGAAGTACGGTTAAAAAATTTTTTTAATTTTAAGGCAAAATTAAACCAATGTAAAAATAATTAAAGTATTCGCGATCAGAAACCCGAACTTAAAAAATAGTTAAAATATGAGTCGTTATGAGTATTCGATCGCATTAAATGTCTAATAAGAGTACTCTTTAATGCTGTCTGAATTGTTATTCCTTGCCACATTGCTATAAACAAAGCAATCACTCGTTACACTTTATTAATAGTAGCAAGCGACGCTGTTCCGAAATTGTTTTGCCGCAAAACACAGCGCGAATTTGGCCTACAACGAAATCGAACTGCGTTGATCACTCCCGTTGCATGTGCCGAATGAGAATTTGTTTAAAAACGTATTTATGTGTAATATTTCTAGAATTTTCAATAAGATTTTAGCTATCAAGTTTCAAAAGAATATTTGTGCAATTGAAATCACTGATCACTTAACAACTTGGGTTTAAGATTCGGTCTCCAAACTCGATTATACCAATTTTTTAAGGTTTTTCCTTTCTTTTGTACTCCTCGTCTTTTATATCCCCGAATGAGTATTATTCACGCATTAAAATTAAAATGGAATTAGTAAACCTTACACATTTAAAATGTCTTAAATAAATTATATAATCCTAGAATCTATGCAAATGATTTCTCCTTGTTCGTTTTCTAGGATGCGCAGTTATATATAAAATGTATTGTGTTTAATTTGCACCGTTAAAATTGTAATTTATAAACTTCTAATAATTGTCTATTAACAATATCTTTCATTTAAATTTGTAAAAATTTGTGGAATGATTCTTTGAATGCCTGCTATTTTGGTGCAAAAAACAAATGATCAGGAATCATTTTAACTTTTATCTGAGTAGGCTTCATTACAATAATGTGTAAAGGATATTTAGAGATTTAGGCAAGATTTTCATTGATGGAAAAGAAAAGGCATTTATTATTGTCTAAACATTGGTTTTTTAAGTTTTATCGCAATGGAACGATCAAAACAAAAATTCAGAGGTGATAAAACTGATCTTTGTTCTAGCACAGTAGTTTTGAATCAAAATAATGTAGAATTAAAACCCAAGATTTTCGTGTGTGTGAATGCGAAGTAAATACTCACAAACCAAAATAGTGCATTGTGAGTACTCTCCATTCCTGATAGTTTGTGTTGTATGAAGGAGAGATGTCGCTTTGGAAATAATATCTTCAATTAAAATACGAAAACTTCTGGAAAGCTTATGTAAAGTGTGTTTTTTTAATCATTTTAAAAATATTTTACTGACTTACGTAGTAAAGAAAAATTATTGTAGCAGTCCAGCGAAAAGTGGCTAATTTTTTGGCAGAAAACTCGTATCTTCCATGATAGTGAAAAATTGGATAATTCTTGTTGCTATGCAAGTAAATTACTTCTAATGCGTAGCGTATTCAGAATCCACATTTTGTATGGTCTTTGAGTAGAAAAATTGTTTCACTGCATAACATCAGTCTATCGGTCCATCCGTCTGTGCCCATAACCGTTCAGACTATTCTCTCCACAACCGAGATCCCCCAATCGATCTGGCCGACCTCAAGCCCCTGAGAATTTCAAAATGATATTTTATTTTTAGGGATCTTAAGGGAACATAAAGCCGCAACCTATCCAAAATTTTCTCAAAAATTCTGCCAATTTGGTTTATATTTTTCGCTCAAAGAGCAAAGTACACTTATAAATGCGCAGGTCCAATTTTCATTCAAATCTCTGAATTTCCGAATTTTTTTCGGCGACGACCTATAACTATAATATTGAAGATATATTTTGTTAATAAAATCTTTTCTTGAAATTTAGATTCCTTTAAATTAAACTCAAGAATAACGTTTCGAAAGCATGAGTTGAAACTTTTCGAAAACATGAAATATAGGCATTTTTAAAAATAAGCATTTTTCTTACAACCGCCCCATTTTTTATTTTTATATTTTTCTCGAATATAAAGACGCTGATAAAATAGCGCATTTTTGTTGAACTTTAAAATTCCTAAAAATTCCTAATTCCTTAAAATTGCAAAATTTCAATTTTCCCCCCTGCGTCTACAACTACAATATTGTTGACAGAAATTATTTTCCTTAATTAAATCCATACGTCAAAATTAGACTTTTACTAAGGTCATGTACAAATTTTTTAAAATATGGGAGATTCTGCGTAATGTTGCGTGAAATAAAGACAATTTTAAAAGGTTATACTTTTTTTCTCAGAAACGGCTTCAAAGTTTTCTTTACTTTTTTCTCAAACAGCGAAAGACGCCTATAAAAATGGTACAGGTCCCATTTTCGTTGAACTCCATGTATTTTGAAAGATTGCAAAAGTGTGCTTTTTCTTCGTCGTATTCCTAAAACTACATTATTCAAAAAAGAGCTATTTTGTTAATGTAATCTAATTATCAGAATTCAATTTTCAAAGATTCAATTGCACAAATTTTGAAAATGTATTTTTAGGGTAATGTTGAGTAACCATTGCAAATAATAGGAGAAAGTATGAGCTGTTGTAGTACTACTCGGTTACTAATTAATACTCGTTAAAATTAATTAAAATTCTCTAAAAATAATTTTCTCTTTTGTAAGAGAGATAAATATTCTCCTCACATGCAAAACACATCGAAACAACGAGCAAAATGCGCACAGAGCCTGCTCCGCCGATGTCGACGAGAATAATTGAGAATGAGCGATACCGACTGTTCGGATCCTTGACAGAGACCTACATACAGATCTCTCGGGTAGATAAGGAGCGTCCGCGCTCTTCGAGTCTACGAAAGAAAGCAAGTGAAAACGATCGAAAATAGACGCGTTTTGTCCGACTCTAGTTTCATTGCTGTTTTGTTTAGAGTTTTACTTATTTATTTTATTTTTCATTTTGCTTATGCTATCGTTCTGAAAACATAAACAAGGCAAGATGAATGGCTTATGAACTCTAAATAAGACCGATATATCAGTTTCTAAATAAGATTTTATATATTGAACATTTATTTTTAAAATTAATACGAAATAAACAAACACCTTTTCATTTTTTTAAAATTAATATTAAAATATTATTTCCAACACACAAGTCATTGTCTAATTGGTTTGGTTGGACATTCTGTACCGAAAGCTACCGGTATACGGAGCACTACCTTAAAACTCTTGAGAGCTTTTTCCTTTCCCCCGTTTTTTCGCACTGCTGTGTTTCTCTCAACTCAGCGCTCCCCTAAACGGAAGCCCTCGGGGAGGCCGCTCCGCCTCACCCCCTCCGCGCCGCGCCACCTCACAAATCGGATCGGACGTTCCTTTTCTGCTGCTCCTCGCCGGCCCGAGAATCGCCCGTAATTTGGGTAGCGTTAGCGGGCGGCGAGGCCACGAAGCGGCCGCGCTCGGGGAGAGCGGCCCCCCCCCCCCCGCCCCTCCCGCCCCCGCCCCACCCCCCCGCGGACCGGTCGCGGCGAAGGCCCGCGTCGGCTCGCACTCTTTTACGCTCCGAAGCTACCCCCGAGGACTAGGAAGTCAGGCAGGCAGGCAGGCAGGCGGGGAGAAAAAGAGCGGAGAGGCGGCCGGGGGCGACCGGAGAGAAAAATCGCCGCTGTCGCTTCCCCGCGCCGCTCAGGGACGCAGGGCGAAGGAAGAAGGGTTGCACGGTAGAGTCCGTGGTGGCGAGGCTGGAGACGGTGGACGGCTGAAACGATGTATATGTTGAATACAGAGCGTTAGGTGGTGATAGTGGTGGTGATGAGGCAAAGGTGATAATGAATAGGTTGGAAAACTTGGTCATGGAAAGTCAGTGAATACAAGAATGGTAGTGTAAGTGATATCAGGACTTTAGAGCACCGGCGGGTGGGATGGTGCGTAAGATCGTAATGTGAGGGCGATAGAGAAACCGATATTATTAACGTAGACAACACAGAAAGTTAGTGAAAGATAGGGAAGGGGAGGTGAAAATTTACGGGTGAAGTCGCTGCGAAATAAACAAAATTGTTGAATTGATGCATTTTCTAGAAATAAAGACGTTAGATATATAAAATAAGCCCGGTACTTATTCGAATGTAAAAGGCGGTAGAAGAACCAGATTAGCACTGACGTCATAAAATCATATGAAAAAATTGCTTTGAAAAAGCAGCCAACAAAAGTTCTGGAAAGCATTGCTTGTGTAAAGTACTGTTGTGGGATTGGAAAGTGCCAAGAGTCACCTGCAATCGCGTAACGCACAGAAGACAACGACGGCGTCGGGGAAGGAGTCGGCGGCGTTGTCTCTCACCGCCCCGCTCTCGCTCCTGCGGCCACAACTCTCGCGCGACGAACTCGGTCCCCCCGCCTCCCAAGGGAGAGCAGGTCTCCTTCTCTCGGACCGGTCTCTTCCCAACAACTGCTCGCCAAGACGCTCCGACGGTTGTTATGCCATTCAACAATAACCGACGGTACTCTGGAAGCCAGCGTTTGCTCGGGCGCAGTTGCACCGTTGCACAATTGCACTGTCGATGCACCGTTGATGCACTTTTGCAAACGTACATGTTCCACCCGCTGTTTCATTGCACGCATCCATTAACTATAATTAAATATATATCAAGTTGAGTGATTTCAAGGCCGTGCGTATTGATCCTCTAAAAAAATCAGAGCTTTGAAATGACGTTCCCAATTCGTGCAAAAGGCCTCATTTGAACGCGAGTGCATGGCACGTGAAGTGAGCAAAAGAGCGCGAAGTCGCTGCCGTCCTCGTCGGTCCGCCCGCAGAGCCCTAGGTCTGCAGGGTTCACGCGCGCGCACAGCGCACGGAATTAGAGAATCGAAACTTGGTGGCCAGCTACGATCGTTCCATCTTCTCTCGTGCTCCTTGTACACGAACTGTTGGGCTGAATCCCGCGTGCACCTCGAGCCGGTGAGCAGCCGGCGGCTATCTGCCCAAGCCGTCTCACGCGCCCGCCCCTGCCCCCGCCCCCGCCCCGGCCCCGTCGCCGCCCCGCCGTCGTCTTCGCCCGCCGCGCTCCTTCACCGCCCACGCCGCCCTGCCGGTGGCCGGCCAAGGGCCAGCCGGGCAGCACGGCGAGTCCCGTTATTTCGGCTGGCACTGCCGCACCCACGCTCGCCCGTCTAATTGGACTACAACATATTGGAGGAGTGGGAGAATGCGACGGGTGTCGAGCCTGCCCTCGCCTCCCGTTCCCCGTCCCCGCCCTGCCCTCCTCCCGCCCGTCTGCGTCGTTCCCCCCCCCCGCCGCCCCCCCCCGGCCCCCGCGTCCTCACCGCCCCGCTACGACCTCGCTGCACGACGCCGCACCCTCCCCGCCGCAATTTTGTAAATAAAGTGATTGATGCAACGCGAATGCAGCTCGCCAGCCCGACCGCGCGACCGCGTATTTTTTCGACGCAGTTTTCACAACATTGGAATCACTCGGGATCGGAAGGAGAAACTCAAAATAACAATATTTCCTTATTTAGGCTCTGGCCGTCGGTATCTCCTAACTGACTTTTCTTTCGTTAGCAAGAAATTCCGTTATTGTAATTCTGTAACTCCCGAACTCTGACAAAGTCAGTATTTTTATTTGCGTTGTTTACTTCTCCCTCGAGGTACTCCCTACGACACGCGCAATCACTGAAAAATCTTCAAATAAAAAGCACCATACCTCTGCAGAGAGTTGCCGCTTCTTTGGGTCACATGTGTACATTGATGATACGGGCAGCTGCACAACCCTTGCTCAGCCCATCAACTAACTCACATACGGACACAATAAATACAAAACAAGGACGGACTAGAGGGGGTCTCAGTGCATTGTCTGATCAGTGGTGAAGAGAGGGGGGAGAGCATCGCCCGGGAAAAGAAAGAACCCAACCGAAAGACGAGGAGAGGGGAAGTTGAAAAAAGGCCGGAGAGAGAAGCAGAGAGAAATGGTTAACTTTTGATGACCCTCACGCTGCCCCACGCAGCACATCCTGTGGCCGCCGACTGCTCGCTGCCAGGCACTGGCCACCACTCCACTGCCCTCTCTTGAGCGCGTCGGGGTTTCTCGGTAGAAAGCGATTTGTGGGGATACGCGCTTTGCAATCCCACGTACATGCCATTATAGTCCAGTTTTGATAAATAACGAGTGAATTTGGGAAGAGAAGTCGCGGATTTTCTGTTGTTTTTTATAATTTGCGTCGAACATAAATACTCATTAGACAAAATCCCGCCTTGAAAAGCTTAATGTTTGAAAACCAGATTGGTGGGGTCATTCGCATATACCAGATGCAGAAATTTTGCTTCTGCAGGATCTTCAAAATCGCCTGGACCTAGCAGAAAACGAATCTGTGTGTAGCTGAAGTATCCAGCTTCCCAAGAAATATATTGACTCGTTAATTTGCCATAAATGTACAATATTATCAAATAATATAACATTTTATTGGATAATATTATTTAAACATTATATTTTATCATTTATACGAAGCGCGTTCATAAAGTAAGGGCCGTTTCCTTATATGTAAATATTGGCGCTTCGAAGCACTGTTTTACTACATACTCGTACATAAATGAGATATAAATAGTGAACGTCTCATTTCTGTCGTAGATGAATTATAACTACTTGTTTTTCTCAAATTTTATTAAGTTAGTTCTTGTCATATAAAAAAGTACATACATATCAGTAATAAAATTCGGCCAAATTGCTCCTCTAGTTTAGTAAACAAACTTTTTTTTCAATTTTCCTCATCTTTTGGGGATAATTACGCGGCTGTTGCAGGTCTAAGCCCTCCTTTGTACTTTCAAGTTTCTTGGAAGCGATCTGACAATTTTAATGGCACCGTTCCGTAATGTATATTGTTTCAAAAAAAAGCGTCACGAAACTCGTTCAGAACGTCATTCTAGCCGTTTGGCTTTGTTGAACCAGACCATGTTGTATGTGTTGGCAACTGACAATTAGCACATGTTTATTTGTCAGTTTACATATTGGACACAAAATTTCTCGTATAATAATTATTGAAAAGTTTGAAGAAGCACAAGACCAAAAAATATTTTCTTGTGATTCTAAATCGTGTGAATTAACGGGTATGCCTTTTTCATACTTTAATAGAAATTCTATTATTTTTTGTAGTTACCGATACTTAAATAATTTAATCATTGTAGTTTCATTCTTAATGATCAGAAAATTGGGTGATAATGAATGATGAGAGTATTTTCGTTTCTAGAAAAAATTAGCAATTTGTGTTGTTGCACAATGTTGCCAATATTTGAGTAAATATTGCGTAAATTCATCCCCGTATCTTCTCTTCTCATAAATGACTGATACAATTTTCAGCCATTACATTCCATATTTTACGCAAAACATCATATCTAAATGCAAAGAACTCCTTCACGAAGGACATTTTCTCCATTTCCAGGTTATTTTTCCACGAAATAAATACTTACTGGAAAAATATTTGGTACAGGCTTGCACAACAATATAGTTCAGATTCCATTCTGAATTTCAGCTACGACATTCTCTGCTTGCCTGAAAAATGTCTACCCATTGCAGTTGTTGCAATGGGTTTATAGGGTCTACCCATTGCAATTAAATACTTGTTTTTTAAACAGATCACGCAGATGAAGTATGTCACGAATTTGCGATAAATGACTTCATCTAACAACATTTCGCTCTACGAAGTTTGTCCGTAGTATGAAAGTAGATTATTATTGAAGTAAAGTTATGTCAATGCAGTTGCTAAGTAAATTCATTATTTGCATTCCCAAGATATGAAAGAAACTTGAGATCAGCGTCTGCCGGAAATGTATCCAACATTCGCATATGCGTCGACAAATCCCCGACATATATCATCCGCTTAATGCGCATTGTAACGAACACCGGCCTAGTTACAACCGCAGCAATAAGTGCATACATTCACGCACATGCGTCGCCATGAGGCAAGCGTGTCGGCCAAGTCAAGCAGCAGGCGGCGGGCAGCATGACGCGTGTGGGTGGGAGGCGGGGCGCCTTGGGGCTTGCCGACTGGCCGTTACGCAGGATACACCGTGTTTTGTCCCGTAACGCCCTGGTCAGCGGAATGCCGGACGGCTGGCCGCCTGGCCGCTCGGCCTGGCTCCTCATTGGCCCGCGGTTTGAACACGCCTCGTCTTATACCTTTTACGCACCTGATGGATTCTTCCCGATGCCACGCGTTTCCGCTTGATGCGTATAGCGTCGTTGGGGAACGAAATTACGCTGTAATGTATGTATGGCCGCGGCTGTTGAGAACCGAAAGAAGCGATGGCTTCCCGATACACGGGCGTAAAAGCTTCACATCGACGGGCGTTGATTTTTTCAAGTAGGATCCAAATTACCCGCTTAGGATTCATCGAGTAATTAGCAGAAAATCAGGAAAGGAAATATCGTGTTCACGACGTCCGTTTTATCAATCTCTTATATCCATGAGCATCTTATACATTTTTATAGCAGCTCGTAATTGTAAAATAAACCTGTTTCCCTGTCACGTTGATCGCATTGCCAATCCATCATGATCATGTTACCGTCGGGGAATGTAAAGACGTTTCCTTCTACGCAATTCAAATACTTATCCTCCTTTGAAAACAAAATGACAATGATATTCCCGATGATTTAAACACTGTAGTTTCCTTAGCTTTGAACAAACTTAACGTAGAATGTGAGTTAAGATCTCTACTATGAAATGACTTCAAATATTAAATTTGTGCGAAATACGTACTAGTGATAAATTTTCTGAATCTTGGTTGAGAATCTGTAAAGCGTTCTACTTCCATATCTGCAAGCGTACGTTATAGTTCGAACATACAATCTCTAGCATTAGCACTCAATTATTCCTTGTCGATTGCACAGTATTTTACCGGACCTTAACGAAGAAAAACATAACACACTCGCTGAACATTCCTTGGGATCATGCAGGATCTGTCAGAAAACGCCGGGCGTGTCTTCTCACAGGCGGCCGCAATCTTGAGAAGCGGGCAGGGCGGGGCAGGGTGGGTTGAGTCGAGGCGGGGCGGCCGCTACCCCACCCCTCGCCCACAGGCACGTCAGACGCTCCAAGGAAAGAATCGCCTGCAGAAATACGCCTGCAGAAATATTGATCAGCAGTAATCTTGGGCCGTGAAGTCGCGGGGTGCAGGCGGGCCGGGTCGAGCAGCGGCGAGGGCGGCGGCGCGGGCACAGTCGGCCGGGCAGCGGGGTGTGAGGCGCCGGTCGTCGGGGGGGCTCGCCGGGAGTCGACGCCGCGGTCGCCGGGGCGCGCATCCGCCAGGGCCCCGCGTTCAAGGCCGCGCTCGGCCGCGACGTGAGGTGGCGCGCCGCGGTGCGGTACGGGCGCGGCGTGGTCCGGCGTCGCGCCCCTCCGCCCACGCCGCCGCCTCCGAGCGCGTGGCGCGTCCGTGCGCATGCCCGCCGCCGCCCCCGCCGCCGCCCCCGCCACCACCACGTGGAGCGGCCGTTCCTGTAACACACGGCACATATGTCGGAGGCGACTCCTCTTCGGGCGGCCGTGTGCAGCGGCGGTCATTATGCAGACGCATGTGAGAGAGAGTGTTCGCAGGGGGTGAGTGCGCGCGACGCTGGCGGCGCGGGGCGGAGCGGGGGGGCGGCGGCCGGGCGATCGGCGCGCGACGAGGGGGGGAACTTACGGCGCGCGGGCGGCGGGGAGGGCGAGTGGACGAGCGCGGACGCGCGGTGCGGCGGAGCAGAGCGACGGGGAGGAAGAGAGGGGGCGGGGCGGAGCGGGCCGGGGCAGCTGCCGGGCGGAGGGGCGCGGAGGGCGGGGCGACTGCGCGCGCGCGCGTCGGTGCCCGGCGCGGGGCCACGTGCTCGTGGCCAGGAGCGAGCAGGACAGCGTGTGAGCGAGCGCAGCGCTTGCCCGCCCGCCGCCGCCGCCGCGCCGCCGCCACCACCCCGCCGCCCCGCGCCGCCGCCCGCCACCCGCCGCCCTGCATCGCGCCGCACCGCGCTGCGCGCCGCTACAGTAAGGATGCTTGCAGTCCACACTTAGATATTTGCCGACTCCAGGCTGCCAGTGGAGGTGTAGTGATCTAGTACATAGACTCATCTTCTTTTTACAACTTCTTGCCATTGTGTTTCGTGCGTCGCTTCGGTACTCTACCACAACTACTACTACTACCACTACTACTACTAATGAGGTTTTGGATTTTTTCCTGCGTCTGATTTTTTTTTAAATGTGTGGCTAGTGACAACTTTCGTGAAGCGTCGGAGTGATTGTGTTTCTAGTGTTTGCCATCAGTGTATTCTCTCAGTGTAGATTATTTAGTGTGAACAAAAATTGATGAATAAACGTGGATTTTACTTCTGTATTTTTTATAATGTACTCCTCTTGTGTAGTTTCTTCATTGCTCGTAGACATTTGTGGTAGAACTTTTAGTGCACCATATGCATGTTTTGATAGTTTCCAACCTGCGAACCATCGTGGACATTCTTTTATAAATTTTTAATTTACAAATTTACTCGTTACTCGATTTTCTTCACATTCCTTTTCCATGCAACTTGATACAAAATTTTCTTCTCATCGTGAAATGAGATGTGAAAATGTCAAATAGTTTCGGCTTTAGTGATGCGGCCAGCAAAACTTGCTTTCCGGATATTACGAGATTTATCTCGGAAACACACACCTTGTTTTAGTGGAGATCCTTGTGTAACTAGAAAACGAAATTTTAGTCGTTTTTCCTGTCTCGTGCATACTAAAGATATCTTGTAATTATTTTTGGTTTATAAAATTCACTAGGTTTTACAAATTAGTAAATTCGGTTCGTCATATTAAGGTTTCATTGTATTATATCCCAAAGTCACGGTAGATCAGAATAGTGATTTTTTTTTCACAATACGTATGCTCTGATGTTCAACATTTTGGGTAAGAGTACTAGAATGTTCCCGTATTTTCAGGAACTTATTAGAAGTTTCCCCTAGTTACCCTCCAGTGAACGTAGAGGAGAGTGAATAGTGAAACGATTTTCTGCGATTAATTCGATATGAAGACGTAACATGCAAGGAGACAGGCCGGGTTACCGACCTCCGAAAATCACCCTTCAGTGTCACACGATAATTCATCACAAGCGTGTGTGCACTCCGCAATGCACGCGCGAAGGTAGGAATAAGTTGTGTCGCGAGCCGGCTGGCCTGCGCCTACCCCGCCTGAAGAAGACGCCAGCCTAATCCTCCGCTCCGCCAAGTTCGCTATTGAGAGCAGGCGCGTGCCGTCGCCGGCGTGTTTGTAAATAGGCCTTTATGCGGCGGCGAAGGCGGGCCGGGCTGCGGGTGCGCCACAAAAGATTTGTAATGGGCGCGAGAGGGGGAAGATTCGGAAGTAAACCGACGTGACGCCCCGCCCGGTCCTTCGTCCTTGCCGAACGCGGACACCGACCGGGTCTGCCCCGAGTCCTCAAAAGTTTTTAATCGACTGTTGTCAAACTTGTTCGCGGGTTAGCCCCTCACCCCCAGCGTCCCCGTGGCCCTGACTGCGTCCCGAGGTGCTACCGAAGGGAGGGTCAAACAATTTTGAGCATCGGAGATTCCCTTCAGGGAACCCGATGCCCGCCAGCCGTTCGCGTGCCCGAAGCTACAGGGGGGCCGAACAGGAAGGACAGACAGACGCTAGGAGGGGCCGGGGGGAGCTTCTGGCTGCTCCTTTCGGGAGGCTGCCCCCTTCTGCCCCTGGCTGCCCGCGTGCACCCTCCGGGAAAAAGGGCGTGTGATTGCCTTCTGGCATTGGGAATGTAGCGTTACCCTTTGGTGCGGGTTTTTTGTGAACGGGAACAACAGGAAGAAAACAGGAAGATTCGCACTTACAAGCCACTCTTTAGGCGAATATCCTTCCCGGGAGACTTCTTTTTTTTTATGTATGTGTGGGCTGAAGAGCGTGACATTAATAAGGTCCAAACAAGACATAAATAACTTTTCCCAAGATTATTTTTCTTCTTTTTTGTGACCGTTGAATTTTCGTACAAAAATTTCCTTAGAACAAATTATATTTTGCATGCGTGGAGTAGTATAGTATCCTCATAAACCCTTGCATGTCAATTATTTTGCCCGAGGCAAACTCATTTATTCTTACAAAAGCGCCAGTTCAGGATAATTTGGCGCCCCAGACATAAAACACTTTTTTTCTACTTTTATATGTAAGCGCACTAAATTCACTGTCAGTAAAACGGCATGCGATAAAACGCTTAAGTAATTCATTTACTACCAAAAAGTTATTTTCGAAATAGTTCAAAATACTAAAAATAATTCTCATTTATATTTCCTTAGAAAAGTGTTTGCTGTATGTTGCCCTGGCATGGTTTTGCCATTTCCACGCTCTATAACTTGACTGTTTTGCGGTACAGTTTTTAATGTCAGATGTCTTGCAAAAGTTGTTTAGTAATGGTGACTAAAGCGCATGCAAGGTCTGCAGCACATAATTTATGTTTAATAGATACTTGCACGTTAATAGAAACATTCACTCCTTTAGTTGTCTGTCATAAAAGTTTTAAAGCTCCTACAATTTTCTATTGATTGAAAAAGATCAGTAGAAAGATCTTTCCTGTTTTTATGAGTAAAATGAACCACAATTATAGGAACTAATTACCAGGCACTTTCGGAATTCATGGATATTGTCGTAGATATAAACTTAATGCATCTTACAATTCTCATTGTTTCACACGGTTTTCTCCCTTCCGAATTATAAATACATAACCTTTATATTATTTTAACATGTTTCTTAATATTGTTAGGTACTATGTATTATTAATTGTAGTACTAATGAATGTAGTTACCTAGTTGTGTATTATTAGAATTCAATTAGACTGAAGGAAAGAGAGAAAGAATTACCATTTCAGATGATTCAAACTGATTTTATAAAAGCAAATTGACAGTAAACGAAGGAAAATGTTATCAATGCAACTCTCAATTTGAAATAAACAATTGCATACTCTACTGAAAATGACTGTGGTTAATTGACAATGCTAAGTAATAAAATGTTTGGGTGTCTCAATTCCGTTAAACTTCATATGTAGATTAAGTACCTCTTCAAGCTTTTCTTAAATTCTCCGGGATCTGTAGTAAGAAGCAATAAAACACGGGAGTTTATATTTCTGGTTATTAAATTTTTCAAATCGCAGAAATGTTGCTTCCTTTATTCATAATTCAATTAGATTTATTAGGAGAGAGTGTAGGATTTCCGGAACTCAAGACAACGTGTGTAAATTATTCTTTTCTCATAAACAAATAAATAAATTTAAATAGAAGGAATAACAATTACAATAAAAATTGTGGATGAATTTTTCACCCATGCACAAATACCCAATAGAATGATATCTCTAGTAGTTTCGTCCCGTGTTTGGAATGTAAATAAAATGTGGAAAGTTCAACAGGGTTTTTAAAATTGAATTATAAGATAGAACTTTGAGTTGGATAATAACAGGAATGAGCATTAAAATATGCAATTTTAAAGTTTTACTTACATTAGTATGTTTAAATAAGAAGTATGTCAAAAATGTTTAATTAAAAAGTATAATGCATTCTTAAAATCTTATACATTTCTGATATGGACACATAATTACATTTAAAATTACAGCAAAACTTTTTTTACATACGAAAAATACAACTTTTTGTTGCAACAATTTACAAGTTACTTTTTTTTAAACCGTCACCTGTAGTAAGATTTTCTCCCTAGATTTCAATCTTTTTGTTTGCGTAATTTTCATGTAATTTTTGTAGTAATATGTAGGCAGAAATGTGCACACAGAATTTCCTGTTTATTTCACTGTTTTTATTTTCTAAACGGGCTATGATTGTTTAGAATTACATAATTGTCCCCACTTCCGCGAGATTTTTACAGAATCTGTTTACATGCAGCCAGAAATTAATCTTAATTTTTACGATCTCTAAAGACCCCTCTGGGGTCACTTGCAGCCAAAATTAGGCGGGCGGGGAGCGCGTTAAAAAACCCCCCCCAAATTGGGCCGGCGCGGGCGCAGGGCGCAGGTAAAAAACGCTGCCGCCTCTGCGTTTGTTTTTTTGTACCTGCGCGCGAAGTGCTAATGTGAGCGTGCCCTCCTCCTGTTTTCGCAGAAAGCTCACGCTCGGCTCCAGCTTCTCCTCCGCCAAGCAACCTGTTGCGCCGGTCTCTCTCGCCGCTCACGTCCACCTCTACGCTCCCCCGCTCTCCCCCGCGCCCTCGCCCCCCCGCCCGTCCCGCCTTTCCGGTTCCTCGCCGGTTTGCTCATCCGCAAGCTCCCCTCGCTTTTTTCACCCCTTTTTCCTCTGACGACGAGGGAAAAAAGCCCTCACATCCCTTTCCAAATACCGCACGTCGGCTTTTAAACCGCGCTGCTGGCAAAGTGGATTCTTTTAAGGGTGCCAACGCGTTTAACGTTGATGCCGCAGGTATCGCTTTAACGACGTGCTTAGCAAGCTAGGTGTGCTCTCCTTTATACGTTTGTTAGGCTGTCTGAAACATCATTGACTTTGCTAATCTATTCCTTAGCGCGTACCGCCTGAGGCAAGATTGAAAAAATAAGAGTACTGTACTGGCATGTGCAAATGCTGATGACAAGACATAGGTCAATGGTAGTTTAAATATTGGCTCCATTTTGAATGCATATTTTTCTCCAATTCCTTCATTTGTGTGTGTTTTATTTTACTTTGCAATTTTTGTTCGGTAATCTGTCTTGTTTTGTTTTTTATTCCAACCTTCTACTGCATTCCATTCCACATTTCTTCTTTATTCTTTTGCCCGAATGCTGATTTTTTGAGTGGGAATATTACGTATAAGAAACTACCGAATGAATGTGATCGAGAATTCCAGCGTGTTACATTTACTATGCTACGTAACAACGATTTACATGCCCGTCTTACGAACCATTCGTGAATATAGTAGCAGAGACCATAAAAGATGACTTATGAAGACAAATGAGAGAACTCGTTTTGACAACCTGACTATTCTTGCCATACAACACTGTACTTATCGATTGCTACGTCCAATGAATACCCCTGATTCTTTAAGAATGGAAAGTGAGAGAACATCCAGGTATTTTAACGTTCTCTCTTTACAAAATGGTACTTTTCTGTTCGTGAATATGGCGCTGAAAGTACTTCATTTCTTGTATCAAAAAAGGAAAAAGTACAGAATGGCTTGAAAACATTTAAGAGTAATACAATGCATATTATTGTTGACGGAAATATTCGTGAACTAATACCGAATACCTTAGTGCTAAATCACACTTTAAAAAGGTAAAATAATACGGTACTTGCTTATCTGACATGTGAGTTCAATTGACTTTTTAAATTGAAATGATATATTTAATCTAAATGTTTTTTTCTCATTTACTCACAATTCGCCGTTTTATTAAGATGATAAGGGGCGCACGCGATCCCTGAGCATAGACAAGAGGGTATACATCCTTGTATCCTCATTCCTGGGCAAATGATCACAGCAGCCCATGGCTCTGCGTATTTCAACGTAGCTCCAAGTCCCCGCACTACAGACGGAGGTTTCATTAAGATATTTATGTAATACAGTGGAAGGTTGCAATATTATTAAGTTGCAGAAAATTTATTTCTGATAATGTAAAATTGAGTAATACATATATTTTTAATTATTATTTCCTTGAAAACTTAATTTTTCGCCAAAATGCGAAATATTGTAATGTAAATTAGAAACCAAATAATATTATTTCGTACAACTTATATTAGAATATATATCGTTTTCTGATGATATTTAGAAGTTTAAATATTTCTTAAAGAATAATCTTTTCTATTGAAAGTCTTATTAATATTTTTTCCATAAATACCATCTGTTCTGAAAAATCACATTCCTTCTGAACTTTGTTTGTCGTTGCTTCTATGAATTGAAAAGAATGTGAATGATAATTAAATCGCTTTAGTGCTTATAATAGGCAAACAATGCATCTTTAACTTAGGACGTGAATGATGAATTTGTGATAATCAAAATTTTTCACACGTCATATGACTTAGGACAAATGACACTATTGCTTTGGCATGCATCTTTTCAAAACGTTTCATTAAGGAAAATTAGTCAGGTTAAGGTAAAAAGTAGACTTCTGAGTTTGGTTGTGGAATATCAGTTAACAAGATTCATGTAAATATTGGATGTAATTTCTTCAATTCACGAAGAGATAGAAAAAATTAAATGAAATAACGATTTAGAATAAACCACCAATTAAAAAAGGACGAATCTCAAAATATCAATTATGAATCGATTACGAAATAATAGTAATAATAATAATAATAATAATAATAATAATAATAATAATAATAATAATATATTTGTGATAAATGGCTAACTCATTTCCAAGCGAAAGGGAGGAAGGGGCCTTAGATCTATATGCCCTTCGTTTTCCTGGGCAATGATCACAGTTGGCGTGTGCCTGTTTCTTCCTCTGAATGAAGGATGGAAGGGTGATCACAATTAGTGAATGATAATAATAGACAAATCATTATCAATGGAATTGTTTAGTTAGGAAACGTCATAGTGTCAGAAGACAATACTTCAACATAATGACGAAAACACCCGTGTTATCCGAGACGCGATCTCACAGCCTCTACTACACTTCCTTGGGCGCTACTCCAAAACCCTGCGCCAACAAGGCCGACAAATCATTACAATGTAGATAATAACAAATGTAATTTTCTATACTTGTGTATAATCATGAGATATTAATATAAAGTATTTATCTGTCTCTCATTATTCTTTAAAAAGATAACTAGATTTTCTTTAAAACGAGAATGGAAGATATATTGGGATAATACCAAACCCCATAATGAACACTTCGTAAAATCTTATTTTATATCAGGATTTCTATTAGTTTTCTTATCCCTTACAAATATATTAAATTCGCAGTATACAAAACAGGCGGAGTTTTTCGTTGCTTCAAGCAAAATATTGAAATATAATCAATTACAATGAAATGCTTTCAGATTAGCGAAAAATTTCTTTTGAATTTCCCATAAAAATACAATAGAGAGTTTTAAAACGTGTAGTCGTTAAGTACGCGTAGCTGGCCTGCCCGTGTAGGCCGCCTACCGCAGGTGCCCGAGCGGACGGTGAGCGGCGGCGCGGCCGTCGGCTTGAACTGGGCGCGCTGTGCGTCGGGGCGCGGGGGCGGCGGCCAAGGAGGTTGCGCAGAGCGGGCGCGCCCCGCCGGCCCGCCCGCCCCCTCACCCCCTCCCGCCATCCGCGCGCCGTCAGCCCGCGCCGGCCGCCCCGCGCCGTAAGATGTTCAGCATCCCACCGCTAGTATCTCAAGCAGCTACGTCATGCTGGAGCCATCTACGAACGGCGCGGAGAACTACTACCGCGCGCTGCTCGCCGCCGCCGCCGCTGCCGCTCGGTTTTTTTTGCGGTGGCTGGCGGGCTGCGGCGGGCCGCTGCCGGCGCCGCGCAAGCCCTTAGCAGCCCTTTTAGGCGTACGCTGACGCCGGTAACCCCCGCGATCGCACCTTTTGCCCGGAAGCGAGCGCAAAGGCGGGGGCGTCGACACGTAGACGGACCGAGGACGACTTGCTGACGTGTCCGGAAATCGCCGAGTAGTCGTATACATAGTATAAGTAATGGCCTGAAGAGACGATTATGACGTAGGAATCGGACATTTTTCTATAATCTATGAAATAATTGAAGTATATATACATATATGAAGTATTTAATATTTGAAGTATCCTCTGGATCTTGCGTTCTTCATGCACCTCAGAATCCTGATGTCAGGGCAGCACGTACTTTTTTTTCGTCCTCTTCTCCTTTCTCATCCTCTTCTACATCTTTTGACTCATTATCACTCAAGTTATGAATAAGTTATGATAAGTTATGAATAATCATATCAAACTTCAACAATGGGTTCGCAATTTAACACTGGGTGTAGGAAATGGATAATACAGATTTTAAGAAGCGTATATAGTTCATTTAGTTTCGAATGTTTTATATCACCTCAGCAACCAATGCTAAAAATATTCTACATTACATGAACTACATTACATCACAGTCCTACAAGATTAAGAATGTTTCTACTAACATTTGTAATTACTTCTTTTTCTAATACAACTACGTAGATGAAACTTTCTTATGAAATTGCTACTAACTGCGAATCATTTATCAGTCAATTTAACAATAATTTATGTGCTTGTAATTAATCTACATCATTTATCAGCAGAAACGGTTCACTTTTACCCACATTGAAGAAGTTGCTCGTATACTTAATCATCGTTTTATTCGACCGAAACGTACGAGAGCACCATGAAAACTATTTTTAGGTTCTCTATTTTCTTTGCGTTTGAAGACATTTCCATTAACTTTCGTCTTAATGACTGTTATGGTGGTTGCGTGCGTTACTGCAGTTCGTTAGTTCTGAGTTATCAGCGTTTGTTACCACCAGTGAGTTCCTAGTTTCTCTATCTTTTTAGAAATTTTCTAGTTTTTACAAGGCAATAATTCAGACACCTGGCATTCAAAACAGAAGCATATCACGTAAATAATGTCCGCATTTTCCTGGAATTGGAAGTAGGGACATCCGTTTGTTTCCACTCCTTGCACTTTTTGTGGTTGGAGAATAAAACATCGTTAGGGGAAAATAAGATACTCGTTTCACGGAAATAAATCGAAACCTTATGAGGTACAATGCCGTCACATTTTATTAGTGACTGTTAACGGTAATGATGTAAGATTTTGTATTTTCTTCTCTGTAGTTCTTCACAATCGTTATCTGAAGTAAGTTTTCGGTTCTCAGTAATAATCTAAAAGTGCAATATTTTATAAGTAACTAAAATCATCCCGAATAATAGAGTATGCACATGTCTTGTAAAGTCCAATGTCTATTTTTTAGCAGCATTTTGATTAGTATCTTACGCATGAATCACAACTCTTCCAATTTCAAACAGCCCATGCTTCACAGTCCTTTAGATTCATTATATTTTATACCTTTCTGTATATTATATAAAAATTACAATGATCTGTGTTATAATATAATAGTATGTATTACGTAAGTGTAATACAATATTATTCTTTACATCTTCACCTTAACCTATAATCTTGAGCAGATCATTGTCTGTGTTCATCATTTGAACATTGTTAGGAAAGTAAGAGACAGAATGTCTTCTAAATTATTTTGAATCGTTCCACGAGCTGATATGTAGGTTCAGAAAGTTGAAATTAAATTTATTTGAAGAACCGTGTGATCTATACATACGTTTCATGCACAGGACCTTTCAGTGCAATTCTGAATGAACAATTAAACCGGTGTACCGATAAACTCGAGAAGGCAATATTTCAAGCAATCATCCTAAGTTTTCCCGGGGGATGAAGAAAGTTCTCCCTCGAGTATTTGATACGTTGAAGGTAAGGAACTATACTGCCAAGTAGTCGATCAACGTAGCGAAGTAATTCGCTCCGAACTGTTCGTCAAAACGAACCATTCACCCCGCCATTACAGAGCATGAAGGCGCGCGTTGTACGGCGGCGATGGCGGTGCGGTGAAGACTGCGTCGGTTGGAACGGTGGGGGCGGGGGCGGGGCAGGGGTGGGGCGGCGGTGGGGCGGGCGGGCCGGGTGGTCAGCCAGCGCCGGCCGATTCCCCGTCCCACTGCCCGTCCAGGCGGCGGCCGTCCAGACGGTCAGCCGTCGCGTCGGCCGCGTGGACGACGCCGGCCAGCGGCGGACGGCGCGGCGGGCGGACGGCGGCCAGCGAGCCACGGGGCCTGCAGGTGCGCCGCACGGGGAAGCGGCGTGGGCGGAGGGCGGAGGAGAGGGCACAAGGGCCGCCACGAGCGCCGCCGCGCCGTCCCCGCCCGCCCCGCCCCGCCCCGCCCCGCCTGCGCCTTCGCCTCCGCCACCGCGTCCGCCAGCCACCGGCTGCGTCGCGCTGCCTCCACGCGCGCCGGACCCCGCCGCAGGCTGCATTGCCCCTTCGACTCGTGGCGCTGCTGGAGCTCGGCTTGGGCGAAGAAGGAGACCTCGGGCCGCGCAAAAACACTCCCTGAGCTTCCTGCCGTGCTCGCGCGTGGTTTTAGGCGTATTGGTTTAACGGAACTGTTCCTCTGCCTCCGGCTAATATTGTTTTTGAAATTATAAAGAAGTACGCTGGATCCCAGATCTTGTAAGTTTTGTTTTCTTTATTTTTTGTTTCCATGTTCATATACTGAATTGAACTCGCAGTACGGAACTATATATGAAGGAAATGTAAAATTTACTAAGTGCATTTCTTGGCACCAAAGGATAAAACATGGCGGAAATATAATAAAAAAGACTTTCTTCAGGACGTATCCGTTCCATGTGCTTGGCGTTAAACCTTTTTTCTTGATGTCCTGCTTTCAACATATGTTGTCCAAGTTATATTACCCTGAAAGTGTCCTCCTTTCGAACAATTGCTTTTGGTATTTTCCCCGTATGGTACGAGTTTTCATTCATTTAGTTCTCCTTGTTATGTATGAGTTATCATCGATTTTCTCGGAATCTTAACCCACAATTAGATGAATTAATCGGAGTAATTTTCTTGTGATTTTGTCCCACATCCTTCAACGCACATCTCTGATTTTGTCTCAAGAATTTTTGTTTTTTATTGAGAAATGCTACCATATAATTGCGGGTTGCATGTGGATCTATGTATTTGCGAGTCTCCAGTGACTTTCAGTAGCAAATTTATTTGTAGGAGTTTTTTCTAAAAATATTATTTGTTTCTTCCTGGAACATGGGATTGATTCTTTACATTCCAAGTTTTTACTCTTAATTACGACAAAACGCCTAGATTGTAATATTTTCAACGTGTATTCTGTGATACTACAGGTATATATTGCAATGCGAGTAATTGTTTTCAAATTCAAAATTTAATAACGAAAGACACATAACAAGACTAATGAAAGAAAATGTTTCTACATGGTCCTACATGTAACAACATTTCAAAAACTTGACGTCATTTCGCAGTAAATGCTGCAAGTTCCTTGTAGAAAGTATACATTTAAAATTCATTTATAAATATCAATACATAAAAGTTATTCATAATTATATATTTTTTTAATTCATCTATCTAAAATCAATGATTTCATTATTTCTTCTATTTACCCACCGTTGCTTATTAAGGATCTACTAACTTTCAAAAACAATTTCTTGATAATATACAAAAATAAATCTATTAGTTTACATTCGCTGCTAGTTTAATTCGTTTAAAACTTAGATTCCAAAACAATATATATTTATCGAGCGACCCAATGAATCTCAGGAAAACGGTCAAAATGAGTTCGACGTGTATTATTTTTAATAGGATGCCTTCCTTTAGGGGGAGCGGGCAATTTGCAAGTTGACTGTTGCATATATACATGCTTGAAAACAAATTTCGACTTCATTTTTATCCATAAAATCTCTGCAATATATTTCTGTAGGATTTTGGACGATCAGACACTAGGTGGGAAAGCACTTTCATCGTTTGCAACCACCAGTCCTGGCAGTGAAAGAGGAAGTGAGAAAGCGGTGAAGATTCATGTGTAATATCTGTTCTCATTGACATGGATGCAAGTAAAGTAAGTCAACGGCATGAAATCCTTCAATTTCTAGATGTTACTCTGAGTTTCGTTCACTTCAGAGTTTTCAGCATAAGATATTTGTAGTATATATATGTTATCATTATTTCTTTCAATACATGGTTATCTTTTCTTCTCATATGCCCATTGAAAAAAGTTTTTAGGTTGAATACAAGTTTGATTATAATACATTTACAAGCTGAGTTAGGTTTTGTGGTGATAATATCTAACTCACATCGCATTACAATTAATAGCTTCACAGGTCTGAATTGTCCTATTGAATTTCCTTCAAAATTATTATTGGATGTTACGAGACACATCTCATTAATGGAAGAAATTCCGGTTCATCAGATAGTTACAAGTAAAGGACGCTGTTTGTTGGAGGGAAGTATTGCCCATTGCTGTAAAATATTGAAATTTTCAAAATAAATTCAGAATGTTCATATTTTGATTAAAATCAATGTTCTCCTGAATAGTTCCAGTCAAAGCAACATAGAATTTCAGCTCTGCTTGTTCTCATGGTTGTAGACGTAAATGAAATGTTCTGTAAAGTTTACTGAAATTCAGTTTCCTACGCTAGTAGAATGTGTTTTGTCTTTAATTTTCAATATGAAATGCATTGACATAAATATCTGATTTGTTTATTTCATCAAGTTACACTCTTTTTTAAAATCAATCATTTAAGTTATTATAATCTATTTATTACACTGACTTCCAAATTCGATTGTATATTCACCTCCTATTCTCAAGAACTCAAATAAAAAAGGTACTGAATCATAACAGTCCAGTAGTTACTCAAAATACACTTATGCTCAGATGTTAAAAGATGCCGTAAGGTAGTTATCAATGAATTTGCATATTTCATCTGCACGTAATGATATACATTTCCAATTTTGTATGTAAGAAATAAGTAATTTGACGTTTTTTGTTTCCAAAACCTTCTCAGAAATGTAAATTATTACATATTCTTATCTACGCACATTAATTTTATGCCACCTCTAGGCATTACCTGAATGCTTTATGGAAAGGTGTAAACAGTTCTAACGTTTCTCCCGCTAGTAATGTTGATGAGATATGAAGACTTTCTTATTGTCTGCATGCAGTGTCATCTTTACATAGAATCACGAAGTACTTGACGCTTCAGTGAGTTTATTTGGTTATGCTAGCGCACGTCCTGTGCAGCAAGACCTCGTTCCTAGTATTATGAAAAGAAAGTACGCGGATGACAATTCGAGATACTAATGCAATGCCGGAGTCACGTATAGTCTGTTGAACTATTCCCTCCGATCGGAGGTGCATGTACAAGCACTAAAATAGTCCGGTTTATCGTCTGTACCTAGCTCCTCACGAAAGGTAACATGCAGATCTTTGCTGAAAGGAAAAAAAAGAAGCAAGAAAAGCTTGTCTGTCTCGAAAGGGGAAAAAACATTATTTACTCCCGACGCGGTCCTTTCTTTATGCGTTCACCGTCGCGCCAGAGGCCAATAACCTTCGTCTCTCTCCTCTCTCCATTTCGCATTCCAAACCGGCTAGCGCAAGCGGCTGCCTTAACACTTATGTAACGGCCATCCATCCACACGCGCGTACAGTCGCTGCCGCGATCGCGAGGTCGAACGGTGCCCCGCCGTCCCAACGTCCCGCAGTCTCGCCGTTCAGCCGTGCCACCGTCCCACCGTCCTGCCGTCCTGCTGTCCTACCGTCTCACCGTCCAGCGATCACCGTCTCACCGTCACTATCCCACCATCCCCACCGTCCAACTGTCCCGCCGTCCTGGTGTCCTGCCATCTCACCGTCCAACCGGCTTGCCGTCCCGCCGTCCCCCCCCCCCACCCCGTCCCGGGCTACCCGGCCAAGGGTGGTGCCGGATGCGTAACGTAGGTTGAACGGTCCAAAGGCTGGTTGCAACCAAGCCAACGGCAGCCAGTCCACAGGATCGCCGCATCCAACGCGCTGTCACCGTCAACATTCCCTTTCCCTTCCGCGCGTTCTCTTCTCCCTGAAAGAATAGCGGCAGCCAAGAATCAGAGAAATACACCTCGCTTTATCAAGCCATTGTGAAATGGTGTCTGATGATACAGATGATGTGCTGAGATAGTACGTGCTGGTGTACTCTTGCGTTCTGCGCCTCAGTCACAAATTGAAAACGCCTACGCCTTCCTTAGAATTCAAACGTTCAATAGTAGGGCAGAATGGTTGGCACTGCAATCGCATTCTTTATTTGCAGCACCATCTCCATGCAGTTTTGTTACTTTTATTCATTTGCTTTGTTTAGTCCTTACTGATCCTAATAATCCTTCTAATGCAATTAGAAGCTGTAATAGCACATTCTTCTCCTGTAAGGCTGCAACCATAGGCCCGAGTTCACGAAGAAGAGAATATTGAATATTTAAAAAAATGCGTTATATTTATTTGGAAACTTGTATGATAAGCAAATTAAATGTCAAGTTACAAGGAATGTGATTATTTTCACTTCGGTGGCAAGAGATTTTTTATTTTATTTATATTTTACTTCTTTTACATGAACAAATCTGTCTTCACGACATTATACGAAATAGATTACATGAGGAGAGAGAAATGGACGGAGCTTAGCTAACTAGAACTTAGATGACTAACTTTCTTGTAGTAGCGTAGAATAAGAAAATATTTGCATGTAGTCCTAAGGGAAAATCTTATCATTCTTTATCACTTAGTAGAACGCTACATTTTGCCGAAAAAAGACATTTCCAGTTCCATTTTCCCGTTTATAATAATTATAATATTTAGCAAATTTCAGTAGAATAAAGTCATGACATTTATACAAAATTAGCGACCGTGTATCAATACTCCAGTTACAGCAAATTGTTTTAATATTATTGTTTAATACAAGAGATTATTATTTCAAAATAAAAAAACTTGTGTCAAAGATTTCAAATATCCGCAATGTTCTAAATAGCCGCGTACCTTAGCATAAAATTGCATTTCTCTCTTTGAACACAAATTTTAAAAATATTTCTTATCATTTCCAAGGAGACTGCAAAAGCCTTAAAAATTTATTTTGCCAAAAACTTCATTTAAAACCCGGAATTAGACGGAATGTTTCAGGTTTTCGTAAAAATTAGTGTGTACTGCAGATGAATTGAAAGAATGTGTCCCATCTAATTTCTTGAGGACCTCTACCTTGACCGCCAGCGTGAAGTCGGTTTCCGATCAGCTCCTCCGGGGATGGTGAATGTTGCGTGAGGAGGTAGGTACGGAACACATCAAAGCCCCGGTTCAGGACGCACTTCTTGCCATACGTGTCTAAACGCTTGTGGGCCGGTTTGTTGCGCGACGATTTATTTTGTTTGTGATACATCACCCTGTAGATGTTCTGCTGTGGCTACATGTCATAAAACGCACGACGGACTACAACGTGCATGCCATTGTTCGTGCCTCCTTATTGCGTGGATCAGCGCTTACCTCCTGATCGTGTTTTATTTGCTGCACTACAGTGCTACCGATGGCATTATTACGGCAAGCCAGCTCTCTACGACTTGGCGATTTTCTCGTCTTCTTTTTTCTGTAACTGAACCATATCAAGATGACCGTGATAATTTAGCGGGAGTTGCCTACTTTGATGTTCCGAGTGGAGGAACTTTATGGGACGTAGATGCCCATTGTTTGAATGGAAGAATCAAATGGAAGTAGTAGGTACCTGTGCGTGCACTTCTTGAACTTTATGACCACTGTTACTGTTTGCGTCGACTTTTGCCTTCACGGTATCATTCAGTAGTCGTTTAGATAACCTTATGAATTATGAAATTATCGCGCACAGCAATAATGTAATATCAACACGATGGTGCACAATATTTGGGACCTCAGGTGTCCTTTACCTAGCTCCTCCGGCTGTGGCGATCTTATTAAATCCTCTATTAATTCGCATCGTATATTCATAACTGATTAGGTGCGTTGAAACTATATAACAAGTAAAAGCAAAGGGAAGTATAATTGTAAAACTTAAAAAAAATATTATTAGGGAGTATTACAATTGAGTAGCATGCTCGTTAACGCAAACTGTTTGGAACATAGTTCAGCGCAGCGTGGTGACAATCAAGAGACGGTCTGCGATAATTTCCTGTGGACGAGCCTTGATTTCTTAACTACGTCACCGTATGCAATTCTCCCACTGCAATAGCGACACGTCATCCGGCGACCGTGCTTGGCCAGAATTGACGAAGAGAAAGCGCCGAGGTGGCGCCCCTGCCAGATAGCACCCGCGCTAGCTCCACCTTGACCCACTGCAGTTTCGTTCCACTCATCGCTGGAAAGCGCCGCAGCCATTTATCTGCAGGCGAACGTTGAGGCAGGTCGGCAACGACGACCGCGCGCGTCGTCCACCCCCGCCCCGCCACGCCCCGCCCCCGCTGTCGGCGCCGCCTTCGGTATCGCCACCTCCGCCACCGCTGCCGCCTCCACTGACACCTCTGGCACCGCCACAGTCGCTTCCACACCTCTGCCTTCACCACCGCCGCCACCACCACAGCCACGGTCCGCCCGACTACACGCGCTTCCGCGTTCGCGCTTCGCTATCTAATCTTATCAGCGCGTCTAGGAGAACGTTTTACATTGGAAATAGCTTTTCTAGGTCGTCGTATTTTTCCGTTGCAAACACGAAGTTCCCTAGCATGCCGAGAAACAAAAAGTCCCCTCTACAAACGAAGACAAGTCGCCTCGTAACACCGTTGTGTCGCAATGGACTCGATAGGCGATAGGTAAAACAAGAATATTGTATTTGCTTGCAATTTTCTTGAACTGCTTTTGGCCTTGCCGCTATCATCTTCTGCAACATAATGTTTTAAAATCTCTCTATTGGAAATCTTCCTTTTCTTTTTGAATGTGAGATGAATGCTAATTTTGAAAATTTTCTATCGTTTCTCAATTTTGTTAGTTCCATTTTCTTTAAAGTATTCAAAATATAGTTAATATTTCCTCTTGACGTCAAGCAAAATGTCGAAGTAAAAACAAACGATTTAGCTTCAAGTAATTTAGATTCTGGGCACGCAATGAATGCAGCTCTCAAGAACAGCACTTACACACTTCACCTTTAGTTGGGACGTGGTTCATTGTCTGGCAAAGAAATACAACTTCATTTCAGTTTTAGGAATTGAGATTGAAGTTAGCTCATTTAATAACGTCAATGCGTTAGGTGATGACTCGAGCACCATCGGGCACAGCCCTGCACGTTGATGGTAGCCACATGAGCTGGGCGTGACGCGCCTTCGTGGGCAATGCGGTCCGCGAGCCGCCGTATGTCCCCGAGTCGTTGTATGGGCGTCGCGTCGCCCCGGCCCACCCACAGGGGCCCTTATCGCGGCATTGAACTTCCGCGGAAGGTCACCCCCCTTGCAGACAGACCGCGCCGCCCTGCTGCCTTGGTCCAGCGCCGCGGGCCCTATCAGCTTCTCGATAAATATCTCCCTGTCCGAATGAAAGCGAAGGCTTCCGCGGTAGGATTCAGTAACTGCTTGGCTGACCGGGAGACGCCACGTCCTACGCACAGGTGCCAACGTTCCGGCCATCATTCTGAGACCTTTTTCAGGATTTTTCGCCCAGAGGAAGGTTGCAGAATCACGGTCGAAACGTTGGCACCTGTACCTAAGACGCGGCGTCTCCCGGTCTGTCAGGTAACTTTTACCTCTCTGCTCGTCTCCACGCATCCAATGAGAGATGAAATGTCTGTCGCGACGTGCTGGTGTCTGCAAGATTGTGGGCGTGTTGGTGAGAAAAGTGTCCACTGCTCTAAATTACTTTGTGTATTGATATATTAAGCTATTCTAAACTATGTTTTATTCTAGTCTTTTGTAACAGACTTCCACAATTATTGTAAATATTTCTGTAATTGAGGTGGCGTACTGAATATCCTTAACAAATTTCATCATAACTGAGAGAGCAAATATGGCATAAGACAAAGGGGTGCGCAACGCAGCCATGTCCTTTTTTCTCGTGTACTTTCCAGACGATCCCTTCGTGGGCCATAAAGTCTGTCGTCTTAACTCGATAGCCTTTTGCGGCAGTTCTTGACATGACTGCCGGCACTGCGGACAACCACAGTCGCCTTTATGGCTTCTCCGTCATGACAGGCGAAATAGAATGTATATAAATATGTAAATGAATCTTACATCTACTACATAGTTCTGAGAAATTCGTTCTATTTTTTTCAATTTATAATACCTTCGGAAATCATTACGCTTAAGACAGCGTAGTAAGACTCCAGGATTGGTCTTAAGTTGGTCATTCTTCTCTCTTGCAAAGTCGCTCTATAAAGTTGGAGTCAATATTTCTTTGCGCAGATTGTTTGACTTTCAAGATACTGGGCGTTCGATCATGTTCTCTCAAAGACCATATACTTTCCTGCTTTCCTCGTAGTGACTTTGCCTCGTCTTCGATGCGTTTCTTCATCTTCCAAAGCCGAATCGCTGTATTTCCAATTTAAGAAATTTATAATAAAAATTCGTAGAGCAATTATATGTGCTATTACATTATTTCATAAGGTCATGAAACTGTTATCCTGCGTAGACAAACAAACACGGGCATTCGATTTTGTTACGAATCCCAAAAGAGATTACCCTTGCATGCGCCTTGAAAACCGCGGAGATCTTTCTCAGGGAAAAGGAGTGGGGCAAGCGTCGTGGCGCGGGCTGGTGCTCCAAATATCCGGCCGGCTCCAAGCACTTAGCAGAAAACGGGTTGCGCATCGGGGCCGGGGCGTGGGCGGGGCAGGGAGGGAGGGAAGGGGTGACAGGGCGCGGTCCCAGGGTCGTCGCCCGAGGCGGCCGCTGCGGAGAGGGGCGCCGGCGACGCTGGGCGCCGTAGACGACGCCTCCTGCATGCTCCAGGCGTCTCCTACGCGCTTTTCTGACAATTTCGAACTCCTTTCTTGCACCCAGCTATGTTGTCGAGTTCCTTTTCGCATATCTAAAGAAATACACGCATTAGGTCTCGAGTATTAAATATGGACGAATATTGGACCACTGTAAATTTGCAGACCCCCCACATCTTTCATGTTGTCGCCAGCAAACGTCAAAAAATAACTTTACTCATATATCATCTCGAGTCAGAAGATAGGTGTCTTATTCCCTACTAGTTTTTTCCCCGTGTTGATATTTTATTGACTATGTCGCTGTTCTCACTAGTTCATGTATTTTTTCTTAACTAGATTCATCTTCTAAGATTTGTCTATCTTTCAGTAATCTATTGTTTCTACTGAAAATTTGTCCTAAACATGAGAGAATAATGTTGCCTGTTCAGCTGACTACAGGCACTGCGAATCCTAGAATTTTTGTTGGCGTTGAGACTCAATGTATTAGTTAGTTATTCTATTTTTACCTATATTAATGCCTTAAAGAGGTCTTCCAGAAATAACCACAAGGAGGCGGGGTCGCTGGCCTCATGCCTATAACCCCAACATTCTGCATTGACTTTCCGACAACATGGAACTCTTCGGATGCTGCGACTTTTGAATTACAGAGCTTCGTGTTCTTCCCGCCGCCTCCCCCTGCCTTTTTCCCAACACCGTCGTCACCATCACCTCCGCCTTTCCTCCCCGCCCCCGCCACCGGGTCAACAGCGTACGCAGCGCCGATATTTTCACCCTCACCCGGCATCGCAACCAGAATAGAAAGCTTTTCGCGCGCCGCGCTGACTCAACCCAATTCCAGCGCACTCGTCGGATTTTCTATTTTCCTCTGCCTTCTCCGACGCTCGCCGGGCCCCGACTCGCGAGGCATCGACGCGATGGCCGCCTTCGCCAGATTTATGTCCGAGTTGATTTAGACCGCGTCCCCACACTGCAGCGAGGTAGATGCATGTCCTTCTCGTTGAGTCGTTGGGTAATTTTATTTCTGTTGTTTTCACTCTCAGGCCATTTTATTTCTGTTGTCATCAATTGAGGTGTGAGTTGACCCGAAATGGTTCGTTAATTTTTTAAAATTATGTTTAGTAACTTAAGTGTTATTAAATATATTGCTTTTGTACAACGTGTATTACAAAATATTCACAGGCGTCATTTGCTCCGCCGAAGGTTTTTTTTTTATAATTGCCAGTGACTAAATTGATGTAAGAAATGTGTGCTTTAAATGAAGTCCGTTTACGTGAATTACATTCAGCAAGGGGCTTTCCAGATTGCCCAGAAAAGTTCTACGGAACATGGAGGAAGAAAGGCTAAACTATCGTTTAGAAGATTTGAATGAAAGTAATTTCAATGACACATCATTTATTCCTCAGGTTTCGACATTTTTTTCTGGAATTTCTTTTCCTAATTCCTAGAAAGTGCATAGTGCTTAACTGGAGGACACGTGACCAAAGGCGAGGGACCGAGCAGGAGATGCGCATATGGAGGCAAAGGAGGCGGCTCTGGCAGGGGGGTGCATGCGGAAACGGAACTTGAGTGACTGGAGATCATGTGCGGCGCGGAGTGTTGCGGAGTGGCGCGGAGCGGCGCGGGCACCCAGCCGCGGCGGCGCCGAGACGCCGTCGCACATGCGGAGCAAAGGCGTCGCGGCGGCCCCGCGCCAGCGCCCGCGAGTGTACACATGTGATGTGAACGGACGCCTCCACCGCCGCCACTGCTGCAGCCTCCTCCTGCTGCTCCTTCTTCACCTCCCTCCGCCTCCTCCTTCTGCTCCGCCGGGTGGCTCGCTAGCTCCTCGCTCGCTCGCTCACTCGCTGGCTCTCGCGAGCCGGCCTCTCCCAAGCTTTCCGCCTCCCCCCCCCCCAACCCTCACAAGAGGAAAACAACTCTGCAACTTTCTAAGATGTTTTATGAAGTTGTCCCTTAACAGCTCCTTCGGGCCGGAGGCTGTATGGAGAACGCGCGGGCGCTGTTGCCACATGGCCGTCGCTCATTGTTGCTAGGTCGCGAAGGTGCTCTCGAACAGTCTTAGGAGGAAAATGCGAAACAAATAAAATAAATTATCTCAGAGCAGAGACCCCGAGCGGGTAAGGATTCTGGGACAGACTTGGCCTATCACTAAGTCTTCGGTGACATATTACAAGGAACAAATTTCTGAACAAAAAATCTCCACATTGCCCATTACTGAATCTTCTCTTGTCTCTTTCCAAGAGCCAAAAAATAGGTATATGATATAAAAATTGATATATGACTATATTGAGCACCAAAACAATGATTTTAAAATCATATCTACCATGCCATGATATTAAATTACCTATTTATCATAATCTTTGTTCTTCAGTAACTATATCGCTGCTTCTTGCTCACTGTCTCCTGACAGACGTACAAGAAAACAAGATGCTAGTTACATTCAGAGAAAAACAGTTATACGCGTAGTTCTTGGTTTCTATTTCTCCAGAATGTATTCGTATTCTCCAACGCTGCATCTGCAACCTCGGAGGAAGTGCCGTGATCGGATTCTGCATTGATAGAACGTGTTCGAACCGCGACCCAGAGTCGGTTGTGGATGCTTCGTGAACCCGGCGCACTCCGCCCCGTCCCGCCTGCCCTGCCCCTCCCCGCCCCGCCCCACCCGCGCGGGCGGCGGCGGACGCGACGGAGGAAGGCGCGCCGGGAGAAGCAAGAGGACGGCGGCGCGGGACGTGGCTGGTGAGGGCGGCGGAGGGGGAGGGGCAGGGGGCGAGGTGAACCAGAGATGGCGCTTCGGTGCTGCCTTCTCTTTGAACGAGGCGACCGTACTTCATGTGCGTGCGTCACCACATCTGGAGTGCACGAGGCGTCCACTACACAGTGCGTTGCTCTTCAACAAACAGGAGCACCAAGATCTGAATATTTTCTACGCAGTAGCCGTACTTTAAGTCGCTAAATATAACGAATGCGTGCCGCGGCCAAAGCTGGCTTCTCTAATGCGATCGTGAAATAAGGTCGTACAATATTTGTTTTCTACGGAGAAACGCTCCGTGTAAATCATGCAATCTTAGTGGTGGGAGCGATGTAGAGAGGAGATATTTAGTCGGTACAACCTATACTTCTCTCTTGATCATAATAATGACACTAAATGTCGAAACAATTTCGCTTTTTTTTATTTAAATGTAAATTATATCGTGGAGAAGATTTGGGGTCAGAAGATACTCCAAGAGAGTACTACATAGAGCATCCTAAATTAATACTTATCATGCGCAAATATGACAGTCTTTAATATGTAATATATATTTCAAATACACTATTTGCAGGAAGCAGGTTTGCAGGATCAAAAGTTCCCCGAATGCAATCCAAGTAATATTGTAGCGAGTAACGGTGTTGGTAATTTGAATATGATGGTCAAAGGCCCATTGTAACTTTTGTATTTCTTATTGTAACCCATTAGAAGAATCCCCCGTAATTTTCTTTTTGAAGATTGTTTAATGATGTTTTCACAGTGAAATGGAGAAAACATTCGGCTGTTTATTTATTTGTGAACAAGGTTGTATTTTCGATTTACCTGGCTAATCTTCCTTATGTAAGAAGAGCAAAAGAAAGTGGACAAAATCTATAAAACATTTTTCGACAATTTACTGAGCATTGACTCCAGTTTACTTTTACTTTTAAAAAGAATTCGCCATTTTTTTGCATCATAAACGACAAAGAACTGCCAACATACTCAAAAGACTTTGAACATTCACAGTCTGAGTGTGCGTACGGAATTCATTGTACTCACCCATCAATCCCGCACGTGGTAGTACTGAAAGCATGAGTCGATTAGATGAACACCAGGGTCAATATCAAGGACTCCGAATTTTTATTTGTGTTATCTACCCTCAGATTACACAAAAGAAACTTTGTACCTTCTGCTAGTCGGTAGTAGGTCGGCCATTTTGAACCAACATTATTTTATCTCGTATGAGAGTCGCACCGTCGATAAGGTATCTTTTTCGCACGCTCCGTTTTCACGAGTCGAACGTTTAGAAAAAAAAGAGATGGACGGAATTATCAACAAAGGAGAACCTATAGAACTTTTCCGTGCATATCCTCCGAGCGTTGATTGGCAGTGGAGGAAGGTATCGAAAAAATCGGCATTTTTTTATTGGGCCGCCGGCGAGCGCGTTATCAGCCCGCGGGAGGTAGGGCCGAAGTCGCGAGCGGCCGGCGCGCCTGTTCGCCGGTCTTGCGGAGGCTCTGTTCGCCGGATTCGCGCCGCGCTTCAGACGCGATGGCGCGACGCGGAGAATTTCGGGGCGATGGCGGGCGCTTCCAACTCGCGGCGGTGCACGTCACTCGGGAGGCGCTGCACGCGGAATCTCGGAAAAGACGCGTGGGCGGTCAAGACGCTGTGTTCCGGGTGCCAAGAAATGCTTGCGTGTGCGGTTGATAGTGCCTTGTGAAATGTTTAGGCACGGTGGCGCAGTGTGGGGATAGTAGGGGTCTTTGTTACCAGTGTTTGGAACGTGTGCTGAGTGTATCACTCTCGAATGGTAGATAGGTAAAATTCATGTAACGCGGACTCTTCACATAGTAGTGAAATGAAGAATGAATAATTGATGGTGGTGATGTGCAGCTGTGTCTTGTCTTATGATTCGTGCCTTCATCGTTTAGGCTTACAGATACAGTTTCTATTCATAACCCACCCTAGAGACATGACGTTTCTGAATTGACACTTGCCTTCTTAGTTCCAATGCCAGTAATTCTTTTAGAAAATGAATAAAAATACATTGCGATGAGTCCGCAGCAACTGGACTTTTCAGGTAGGCCTAATTTGAACGTTTAAAGGGAGAATTAAAATTATCTCTTACTATTTGTGAAGCAGACTAAATATATTCATTTCTCATCATTTCAAAGCTCGAAAGGTAGTTTTCTAAGCGCAGAGAAAAAAGACTTCTACAACGCGTAATGTAGGCCTGTATGCAAGGTAAATAAATGTAATTGTAGCGGAGACTTTTGAAACTCCAGTTCAAAAATCGAGGAGTGAAAAAGAAATTACTTCTCCCGGCAAAATTCTATGGGACTTAACTACAAGAAAACTGGTCTATTATATCGCTTCGAAAGAACTGTTATTTTTCGTGTTACGAATCCGTGATGATGAGACGAGATGCTCTGCTTGAGAACTTCGCATTGTGCAGGGGTGCTGCTTCCGCTGTCCGTATTCCAGGGTGCCACTTGAGCTATTTAAATTAGTTCCGATGCCCTCTACCGAAAACAACAAGAGAAAGGCCTCGTTACTTCTCTGCAATCAAATTGTTCCCGCTGCACAACAGGGAATTGAAATTACTGCGTGAAAACCAGACGCACGTCTAATTCTTTATAAACGGTATACAATGATTGCTCTAAAAACGAGCAGTTTGTAAATCATAAAAGTTGTCCTTCAGTTTTAAAAAGCTATCTTATGGCCTGATCAACGTTCTAATGAAGTAATGATTGAATGCCTATGTATTTGTTCTTCCCGTTTCATAATGCTACAAATGATTTTCTTCACATGTCTCATATGCATGTGTCTATAAATTTGATCATTTTTGAATGAGTATTTCATATGTCTGAGCTAGTTTTCTATCGAATATATTGTGTAATGAATCCACAGTTCATGCAAAACGGTAAAATATAAAAGTAGTTTATTGAATATTTCTTTTTTCATGTCTTTATATTCAAGTGGAAAAATTAGAGATTAAAATACTATATATTTATAATATTGCGAGTATTTTTATTGTTGTGTCCAATAACTTGAGAGTAATGTTTTTCATATTTGAATTTTATCTTTCTAATGTCTTTCAAATATTTTTATAGTAAAATGCTCTTTACGAAAAAGATTTCATTTCATTGCAACCTTATTTCCGATAAAATACTTTCATCTTGGCTTAGATCTGCATGATGATTAATAACAATATTATCATGAGATATAAAATATAGTTATGCAAATCTAAGTCTCAAGTATTTTTTGTCATTGTACGAGAGTTTAGTAGTTGTATTAAAGATTGCAATGGATCTTATCCCAGACCGAAATTGATTGCTGGATTTTAATGCTTTGGAACAAAAATATGCAATAAAAATTAAATTACGTTTGCTATTTTAGAGATTCGTTAGATGTATATTTCCCTCGTTATTAAGATAGGCAATTAAAATTATTCCAGTTGCATTTAGTGCCTCAATTTCCGTAAACACAGCCCTCTTCTTTGAAGAGGAAAAGATCAGCCAGGCTAAAAATGAGAGAAAGATGCGCGTTAATCTTTTGGTATCGCAGAAACTAGTTATTCTCTCGGAAGGAACGATAGATTCTAGAAACCGGTAGTGTGGAGTATTTAGAAAAGCGGGAAGAAAATAGTGCAGCGAGCTATTTGGTCGGGTGCCAAAGCGGCACGGCGGTTGGCTGTGTGGTGTCGGCGACGGGCGCAGCGGTGACGGCGGCGGTGGCGGCGGCGGCGGCGGCGGCGGCGGCGAGCGAGGAGGTGGGGGGGGGGGGGGAAAGGGGCTAGGAAAGTCTAGCGAGGCGCCGCCTAGGCGAGTCTAGTCGCGCGCGCTGCCAGCCAGGCTGCGGGTCGTGCGTGCAGCGCCTATCCTTGCCGCGAGGCACGCGGGCTCCCGCGGACGCGCGCCGCGTTGCAACCACCGCTCCACCCGCGCTGCACCGCGCTGCACCGCGCCCCCCCCCCGCCGCCGCCTCCACCGCCGACGTCGCCGCCTTCTCTAGCGCCAACGATATCGCCGGCCGCGTGTTGACATTGGGGCGGCAGCCATCTTGAATACTCGATGCACTTTTACTGCCGTTTACATCTTAGCTGTCCACTGCAAGTTTCTGCCTTGCATCCAGTCCGGCAACTTAAACATGTTCTCCATTTTCTTTCTATGAATAACATTAGGATGAGAGCGCATTTGCAAACAAGATCTTTTGCCATATCCAGGAGTACTTTTTTGTTTCTCTGTGGGCGTTTTCCCAAGAAGAAGGTATACTCTAGTGCGGGATTAATGGGCACCATGTATAAAGAATTTCGGCGGAACGTACTAAAATGAAACTTTTTTAAGACAAAGAATATTTGTTGTTCGGAGTAAGTTGGTACTTCTGTCATGTTTTTAAGATGGTGTGTGATTAGCACGATTCATGAAATATGATCCAACGGTATTGTACGACAGTGCATCTACAATTACTCGTCAGTATCAACATAAACATGCCATGTACTACATCTGTTCGAAGAAACTTATGTGGAAAAAGCCAAAAGTATTTCCGTCATTTCATTAATATTGAGTTTCATAAATGGTTCCTTTCTCGTGTGAGCGTGATTTACTTTCATCCTTGTGCACAAGTAAGTTGTATTTAATTATCTTCAGTTCACATATATAATACTTTACTAACTCTTTAATATTCGAACCAAGAAAAATTGAAATTGCTGTATTTTACGAATCAGTGAGTAATTTGACGTATCAAAAATCCATTCATTCTTAAACCTTCGTTCCATATGTGTTTGCCTTGCTTTGTGTTTAAGTGTAATTTTCTTTATGGGACTTCAATTCAATTTTTAGAGATATAATTACAATTCATAAACTAGTACGGAATTGAATAGATTTTTACTCTAAAAGAATCTTAATTTATAAATACTTACCCACAATTCTTAAATATTATTCATTTACTACCCTTCTACATATTATTTTTCTTACTTATTAAACAAATATTTGAAAATAAACCCTTTTGGCGAGCATATATCCCAGGTGATTTCGTCGTTTGTCACACAATGAAGTGTATATTCGCGAGACATACGTCATAGACCTCGAGGCCAAGGACACAATAGAGGAAATTAAATAGAATGAAACGAAGACGAAGGGTTATTACGTGCTACTTAACCCCTTTGATTATAAACGCAATTGCAATGTAATTTTGTGCATCTCGTCTCTTCTATTCCTCATTTGCAATTTAATGAGCAGTATGTGTAGTTTATTTACTTTCACCACCTCAATTTTTTGTTTACATAATATAGCATTTTTCATTTCCAAAAAAGAATTCTAACATCTTCCGTATGTTTTCTTTGCATTTAATAACGTTTGTGAGTTTTGAAATACGCTTATATATAATATAATATTGAAAAATATTACTCTACGTCTTGATGTATGGCAATTGTGTAGCTGATATGTAGATTTTTCGCGCAGAAAGTTTTAGGAAGCAAATTCTAACGGGATTCCTTATTACGCTTCCGGGTACTTGGTTTTAATTCCTCGTTTCTGCGAGTGACAGTAATGAAAACGCCATACGAAGATCGCATGGCAGGGTAGTGTCTTCCGCGAAACTCATACGACGAGAAAGAAGGAGAGGCCTCCGAGGCGATTCTGGGAAGACACCTCGCAGGTGTGGACGTTGACGGGCGCTCGAGCGTGGGGTCGCAAAGATGCATGAGCGAACCGACTTACGCTATGCCGCGAGCTGAAACGTCCCTGCATCGGCTACTTCCTTTTCTGCCCAGAAAGCTGTCGTTCGTTTCTCCTCCTGTTTTTGGTTCGTCTAGTCATCATTCCCGAAATTATGTATTGTATGCGATTTAACCTCTTTTGAAATTGATGTCACTTTATTCATTCTTTATTTATTTATTTAATAATGATGAACTGGATTGCATCATTTCCATTCGAGTGTTTGAAGTCGATTTGATGCACTGTCTTTCCGCGCTTACGCGCTGGATTTTCCGTTTTATTTCCGACCACTGCCGAGGCGACGTATTTCTTTCGTCTTTCTATGTGTGCATTTATTTCTGTTCTTGTGACCCAGAATCAATGTTCCCAATAGAAATAATAATATTTCTTACTTTCATATAAAGATAAAGAAATTATTTTTACCTTATACAGTATTTTATTTAATCGTCACTAAACTTCTGCATTTTAATGCATCTCTCTGGAAAATGATAAATGGAACCATGGCGTTTGCATACCTTTCTAAATTGCATTTGTGAGATTTATAGGTCCTATAAGATAGTGGGAATTCTGATTTGGTGTTGTTGACGTTCTTATGAAAAGAAATAAGAGAGGTCATCTTCGTCAACACATTATTCCCATATTATGATAATATGTTGACGAAGATGACCTCTTTTATTTCTTCTCCTATAAGATATCCATAAAATATAAAATGTGTACTGAAATATCACAAAAGCGTGATATGTTGAATTAATTTGTCCCACGATTTTCTTCTTGCAATAGAATATATATAATACAATATACTTAATTCCTTATAACTTTCATATAAAGATGAAGCAATGCCTTTTTACCTTAGTATATTTTTTTTAATCATCCCAAAACTTCTGCCTCTTAAATGATAAATAAAATCTCTCTGGAAAATGATAAATAAAATCATGGCGTTTACATACCATTTTTAAACTGTGTTTGTGACATTTGTAGGTCCCTTAAGATATCCATCCGGTATAAAATGTATACTTAAATATCACATAAGCATGCATATGTTGAAAGAATATTTCTTTTTGGACCTTTCCCACATACCAATTAACAAAAAGAAAAAGAATTTTCTACTTTAAATGACGTATCCAGGGAATGCAATGTTCACGCCGTATTTGCTTGGAATGCCATTCCCTGCTAAAATTATACATATTATGCCAACGAATTTTATTCCTCTGGAAAGAACGGACTCGAACACGAGAAAAACAATTCATTTACGAATACAAATAATGAAACAAGCGAAATTCCTACATTCAATTTGTTTCTCCCTCAAGCGCTGCAAAAGGAAGCAAATCATCTTTCATTGTCTACTGTATGTTTTTACAAATGGAAATGATTAGAGTAATAAATTTTAATGATCGGTTTTGTCGAACAGCGAATTTGTAAACATATCGATATTATTGTTTCTATATTCTACATTCATGGAAGTGATTTGCGTCGATATGAAAACACGAACGTTTTGTCTCTGCTTCGCAACCTTTCCTTCTCGTGACTTACCCCGAAAGGATTTTCTGAGGTTTCCCGCATTCGCCGGTAGAGTGGAGCTCTGCTTGGCGACGTCTCGTTGTATTGGCTGTACTTAACATGTACAGCAATGAAACAACTGATGCATCCTAATGCCGTGGATGATTTTCCATAAAAACACTGAAAACACAACCTCCGTAACACCTTCCTTCCATTGTTCACAACAAAGACTTCGAAGCGTATTCGAATTTTTAGCCGTAGCGGTCGATGTTTTCGCCTCCAGTAGTACCCCCGCGGAGCGCATGTATTGGTGCACGTTCATGTGCGCTCCGCCTGTGTATTGGTGGAAGACAGAGATAGAGCGGCGATGCCTTGGGGGGATGAGTGAAAGGGAAGCTCGATGCTAGTGGAGGGGAGACGGGAAAGCGGGAGTGGGGGAGGCGACTTAAGGAGGTCCTCCTTGTCTGTTTTTCAAAAGATGTAGCCGTTTTATTATGCAGGTGTTACTACTCGGGAACGGGTGCCTTAAATACAAGTTTCTTAAAGCTTTGGTGTGTTTACGTAGTGCGTCGTCGAAGGATGTGTTCGGGCCTAGGCGTAGTGCGTTCGTGTAGTCGCGTTCGGTTCTCCGCGGTGTATAATGTTCGTAAGGACGTCATGTTTTGATATTAGTGCTGCGACTGTGGCCGAAATGGGCTGTGGCGTCCAATGCACGTGGGTCGCGCGTCACGGGCCGACCTGCCCTCTTCCCTGGTGTTGACACGCACGGCCACTGTGCGCAGTTCTCGGTGAGTAGCCAACGGCCAATGTTCCGGTGTGAACCTCACATTGCTTTCTAGAAGTTCAATAGACGTAGTCAGTCTGTATTGTAAAGTAAATGCTTTGTCGTGGATTACGCGAAATAATTCGAAGGAGATGACGTAGCGTCGGACTCTACTACTGCAGCAATCCGTATTGACTACGTCCGTTCGTTGCGCCTTGTGTGAATGAAAGCTTCAATGAATGTTAAGAGTTTAATAATGCATGTTTAAAATGTGAGGTCGAGTTTTTCATGTTCATCAATATTATAATCCCGAAGACACTGAAACAATCGAATTACAGTGACAGATAGTGTGGTTATTGTTCTATTTGATAGTAAATCCTTCCACAATGTTCTTGTTGTATTAAGTACGACGAAATATTGAAATGAACGGCCTTGGGAACTATTGTTTCATTCTTTCGCGACTTACATAAGGTTCAAAAACATTTCATGAAATCGCGAAGAAGGATTGATATCAACAGATTATGCTGAAGCGCATTATTTCTTTGAATGTAATATGAACATATTTCCACGTGAATACGAGCTCTTATATGATTCTGACAGTACAAAGATACACTATATTGTTAGACAGTAAAAAAATGAATTTAAAGAAACGTATGTACAGCATTAGCTTTCGAAACGCCTCCTTCTTTCAATAATGCCAACGTTCAATATTCTTTGTAGTAAGCAGTAGCTCTGTGAGCGAGACTTTAAAAAAATGTTTATTTTATTTCATATGCTTACGAATGTCGTATGTCCTTACTTGTGCTACCTGCAAAATAAAATTGATTCTGTATGCCACGTTATTATTGATTCAATGTTCCAGACCGGTTGGTAGGCCTTACCAAGTATCATGTGGTATCTGAATTACTGATTTACATTACTATGAAATGTCACTAGGTTTTATATAATTTTTATTCTTTATGTTTCTGAATATTTACCGAAATAGTAGGAAAAAGTGTTCGTATTAGGTACATAATAGAACATACTTACAGAGTTGCTGCTTGCTAGTTGCAATTTGTAATTGCATTTCAGTTAAATCTTAGGTGAACTGTTGAATAATTTCTTGTTGGTTTCTTCATCTAAAAAGAAATAATTAACGTACTTGTGTGAGAAGTTTTCTTATTCGTGACATTAAGAACATATGAGTAAAATAAGGGTGTGAATTGTTTTTTAAAAATATGAAATTAACTGGATTATTATAGTTTGTGAATTATAATGAGTCAAATAAATTATGAAGTGAAAGAGCCTTAGTAAAATTACCTTATGTACAAAGTAATAACTGGAAAAACTTTAAGAAAAAGAGAATCTATTAGTAATCAAATAACATTTTTGACGTTAGAAAGTTGACGTTTTATCTTCAATGTTTTGGCTGGTGAATACCAGTTCGCTTAAATGCGTTGTACTTAATTGGCTTGAGAAAATCTGAACAAAACATAAATTGAAAATGTTGTGAGTGCTTTAAATGCAAAATTTTAAAATGTCACATCGCTATTTACACTTGTACAAGAAACGTATGTTTCAATTTGAACATTGAGGTATTAAATCTACATCAGAATATGCACAATATCGCTATTGATTTTAGCTATGGTGGAAGCTTGATATATTTTAAGAAATTATTACTGTGCTTTTGACGAAAGACGGTTTTGGCGAAATTTGTGTAGTATGATGATCCTCTTGCATGAACAAGGCGGTGGCGCATTGCAGCGGCGTCCATGTAGAAACACCCTTCTTACCAACCAGACTACCTCCTCTCTCTCTACAACTAATATATACCGCGACGAGAGTGGCAGGCAGGGTTTCTTCGATAGTAAAATAGGTTTGTGTCCCTCGTAAAACACTTTATGAGAAGGTATTGCTCAGTGGTCTGCAAGAGATATAAAGAAAAGAACCGATGACCGAACGAACATTTACCTGTCCGAGAGTAGTTGAAGTAATAGTAAATGCCTCAATTAAATGAGGGAAAAGATCTCAGTAAACTAGAACTTTACCTTCTGATGCTAAATTAATTTTATTATGTGGTATTAATCAATAGAATATAATTAAATAATTTATTGTGATGCAAAAATGAGTATAGGTTTTCTCAGGAAACATTTTCATACGTTTCTTTTCATACAGTATTTCATATGTGAATTCAAGACTATCTCTGCAGCAATAGTGATTCATTAGTAGTTACATCATACACTGATAAAATAGCAAATACTTTAAAATAATCATTATTGACAAAAATTCTTAATAACTACATTTTGTACATGAAAGCTATGCTTTAATTTTGAATATAAGAATAAAACCTTAAAAAAATAATTTTTTAAAATACTTTTAAATCATTCACCGGAAAAATAACCCGTACGGCCATAATAATCAAAATAAGAACATTGTTATAAATCAATTTCTTGTTTTAGGAAATTTACACTTACCTGTGTCCTAGCAGCTGAATGTCTTTGGTTTTTGCGGGATAATTTGATAGGATGGGATTGTGTTGTAAACAAAATTTGTTTATTGTAGTATTTATTTAATATTATCAAAAGTATATTTGAATAAAATATTTCAGATCATTCGTTTCTCTCCAATGTCAACATATGTGAATGAGGCACATATTATTCTTAATTATCTAGTACATAGGAAATTAAACTATGAATCCTTTCGAGAAATCATAATTAATCATAATTGTCATTCATATTGAGAAGCGAACGGAAATGAGACATGCATTACCATTGGCTCAACTTGGATTTTCCTTGGAGGAAGGGAGTCCTGCAGCAGTCAAAGAGACAATACAACCTTGATTTAGACTTCTAGTGTGGGCCAACATAAAATACAAATACAATTCTAGAATATATTGTCTAATTGATTATTTATAGCAATGGAAACATATATTTCTAAGATTTAATTTAAATAGTATCAACAAAATAAATCAGTCAAGATTAAAATTAAAAAGAAAATTATTAAAATATGTTCGTTTTTCTTTTTGCATTAGAAAAAACTGTTATTGTGATTTTCTTTCATCGGTTTGTGGGGGTGGTGCAGGAGCCCCCTCCCCCCGTCGATTGGCCACTGAATATTACTAGTTTATATACGACTAGATAATAGTTAAAGACAATGTGATTATCGAAAATGAATATTTTGTGAACTCGACACTGCTCAAGTTAACAGAGAATAGACAACATTACTAAGAAAAATTAAGTTGACGGCTAATAGACGTTAACAGAATTCCTCCTTTCCAGTTCCTCTCTCCATTGTCCGGAGCATATCTACTTATTCACAAGCGGAAAGTTCCTAAATAATTCCGTATGCGAAAACAAAGGCTCAATTTCATGCATGTGCGTACATATATCAATGTCATGCATCAAGAGACCAACCACCAGAACTACATATGCAGATGATGAGGGAGCACTCGTGGAACATATCGCAGTATCTTTGTGATTGTTTCCAATCGTACAAAAAAAACTCCATTCGTCCTTTTATTTTCACTTCTCTTTTGACTATCCGAGATTCATCCCGCACCGGCCCTCGTTATACGATATAAAATAAAAATACAATGCCAACAGCACGTCAATAATTTTTAAACTCAAATCTCTTTAGAGACTTTTATGCTCACATTTCATACCCTTGTAGGTAAAAGGATTAAAAGAGTTGAAAAAATGCAAAATGGTTGTTGGTCATTTGATGTATAACACGAGGATGCAATTTGACGGTCCCGATCGTAATAATTTTGTCATGCACAGGTTAATGTAAAAATATCTCGTTGCACTTGACTCGCAGAAATACCTGTTCAGCCTGACGGCCGTTGTTAGCAAGCCCGAAAACAAGCGTATTTTTGCCAGTTCCAATACCTTCCAATACTGGCTGCTCTCCTGTAACATTTGAAAAGAAGGTGTGAACTGTGACATCTCTAAGAATATACAGTTTCACACAATATATAGATATATAGAGAATTTTAATTGACTTCGTGTGAAAATTAAATAATCAATCATTGTGATGAAAATGCAGTTCCGTCTGTAGGTCAACTGTAATTCTACACACGAATATGTTAGACTGTTCATGCAGCCGTGTCGTATAAATTGGATGAGCTTGGCGACAACTCCAAGGCTACTCTCTGCACTAGCAATTAAATTAATTTATTAGAATAAACGCAGTAGAGTTAGAAATATGTGACGATCATGATCTAATATTTGGTTGCGAGTATTCATTCATGTTTGACGTAATGGAGAAAAAACCGACAGAGTAGATACAGAGAAAAATAATATGTATATGAGACATGAGGTATACATCTAGAGTAATTTTTAATGTAATGAAATTGAAACATTGTGAAGAGCTTATATAAAATGCTGATAATTCAGCGGGTGATATAATGAATTCCTGATGGAAAAGATTCCTAATAAGAGAGTAACCGAAGGGAACGACGCCTCTAGTACATGAAGGAACAAGCTAAGGTGAAAGGGCGCGGGCTGAAAGAACAGCACCAGAAAAGGAACAGAGGAAAGACCAGCCGTCAGTCGGCGGATGGTGCGGGGCCTGGCCGAGCGGGCCTGCGACGGCGCGCGGGAGGCGGGCAGGGGGCGGGGGCAGGGGGTGGGCGGCGGACGGGGGGCAGACGGTCAGCCAGCCTGGGCCGGGCCAGCGGACAGCCCACCGCCGGTCGACCACGGGCTCGGGTACTCGGCGGGTCCTAGACGGCCGCGAGACAGCGGAGCGGAGAGGAGAGGACTCCGCCGGGCGCGTTGGGGCCGGCCACCCCGCGCCCCGCCTCTCCGCTCCGCTCCGCGCCGCGCCACACCGCGCCGTGCAGGCTGCGTGCCGCGCCGTGTCACGACCGTGTGCTCCCCTTACAGCAAATCTTAGCTCGCCCGCGGTGGAGTGGCGTCCGGTGGCCGCTCCGCCGTGCCTCCGCCGCCGCCCCCGCCGCCACCGCGGCTGCTCGTAGGGGCGCGGGCGGGGGCGGCGGCGGCGGTGCGTGCCACTCACCCCCCCTACCTGCGACGCCCTGGCCTGCGCGCCGCCCCGGACGTCCCCCCCCGCCCGCGCCCCCGCCCGCGCCCTCCGCGCCTCACGTCTTGCCACCCCACCCCGCCTCCCCCACCCGGCTCGAGGTGCTGGGCTGTTTGCTCGGTTTGCCGAAACGACGGAGCTGACGAAAAACTGATAAATAGTACTACATCGCAAAATACATACTTTAGTTATTTTATTGCGTGCTTCTTTCATTCATGGCCACCTTGTCCAGTTTACTCCAGCTTTTTAGTAACTCGATGAGAGTACGATAGAAGAAGCAGATCTACAGATGACAATTACAGATGACCCATGCAGAAGAACGAAATTGCTTACAACTGTATACTATAATTTCAATGTTTGTTTCATAAAATTGTAGCATACGATTTACTTGAATAATGGTAGTTCAAAAAATAATTCAACATATTTCGTCCCATTTGCCTATATTTTCACTAATTTGAGGGAAATGATCAAGAACAAAATTCTGTGCACATATTTTATAAGAAGCAAGTGTAATATTTGAATATACATTTTAAAACAATACGATGTACCCTTCAGCTATTGATTTCCTCATTTACCCTATTACGAGAATAAATTACTAAACTTCATGAATAACATGATATTCATGAAATCATTTTACCGTTACTTTCTTGTTGCATATTTTAATGATTTTTCGCCCGATATATACCAAATACCTCGAACAACATTATGGCCGAGGGTACATTATTTGGTGTCAGAATCTGTTTTTCAACCTATCATTTCGTAGTGCTTGTAAGGAAACAAATGTTTTGCACTTACGTTTCCTTACATGCAAGTGTACAACACATGTGTACAAAACACATTCGCTTCCTTATATGCTATTAGATTCCACTATTTACAACACGTACAGTAGGCCATAAAGCTACTGTCAAACATAGGCACAAAAAAAGGTACAACACAGACGAGTCTATTTTGGAACACACTGTTGCTACTCGCGATTGAACATGCTTGTCAATAAAGCGGCCGGGACATCGTGCGCTCTAAACACGATTGCATGGGCGTCACGGCAGCTCATCAACAAACACTACGGGTCGCGGTGATCAGCTGGGCAGGCGCGCGCAAGAACTCGCGCAGTTAGGCTCGGAGAGCGCGGTGCCGCAGGCAGAGGCAGGCAGGCCGGCGGACGCTGGCGGCTACTTACGTGCGAGGCTCGCTGGCGGCGGCGGCGGCGCCGCCGTCGCGCCGAGTCCGGGCGAGCCACGCCACCCTCGGCGCGTCGCCGTTCTCCTCTTCGCCGCCCGCGGCGTCGCCGCAGCCTCTCGCGCCGCCCCGCTTGCCGTGCGGCGGGCGCGGCGGGCGGCCTGGGGCTGGCTCGCGCCGCTCCGCGCCGCGCCGCGCCGCGCCGCGCCGCGCCGCGCCGCGCCGCGCCGCGCCGCGCCGCGCCGCGCCGCACCCCGCCTCGCCTCGCCTCGCCTCGCGCCGCGCCTGGCGCCGGCCCGCGCGTCATTCCGATCATTCGCCGAATGACGGCGAGGGCGTCGTCCCGCGCCCGGCGCCGCCGCCGCCGGGCCGCCTCGCGGACGCCGCCTAGACGCGCGGACGTCGCCCTCGTGCGGGGGCCGCCTAGAACAGCCGAATTCTGACCACTGGCGTTAATAATGTGTGTCAAGTAGTCGCCTCCAGAACGGAGATTCAGACGCCGCGCTAGCTCACCCCTGCCCTTTTTCCTCCCTCGCACCCCTTCGGCGTCGGTCATCTGGCGGCGCGGCGCCGCGCGGCGTCTCTCCCTCCCTTTACTTCCCCTTACGTACCCCTCGCGCCCCCTCCACGACCGCCCTCCGTACGGCGCTGCTTCCCCTTGCTTTCACTTCCCCCCTCCAGAAACTTGTCTCGGAGTGGGGAAAAGGGGTGAAAAAATCCTAGTGTATAAGCGAAGGCAAGGCAACAAGGGGTTTTTCTCCCCTTGAGGAAAGGGAGGGAGAAAGGTGGGGGGGAGAGAGGGGCGGAGAGAGGGGTAGAGGAGGGAGAGCAGGCGAAGCGTCGTGGAGAAAACGACGCCGAAGTCTTGTGAGCAGCCAGCGCCAGACGCCGGCGCACAAAGTCGTAAGGAAAATATACCAGTGAAGGGGGATGAAAAGGAGAGGGATGGTAGACGCGGAGGGGGCAGGAGAAAAGATTTTAGAATAGGAAGGGTTTGTCCGCGCAGCGTCTAAGAGGGAATGGAAAGAGAGGGTAGTATTTTGCGCTTCTCTTTCTCTCTCTCTATTTGGGACCGCTTCCTTTCCTCTTCCTTTTCGAAAGGAAGAGAGCGCGAAGGTTTCCTCTTCCTTCATCAGTTCGTGTGTCGCGGGCGGAGACGTCGGGCGTCGTTGCCAGGGGGGCGGCGTCGGAGTCGGGCGTCTAGTAGTGCGGGTGCAGGGCCAGCCAGAGGGAGGAAGGGTTCTCCTTGGAAGGCGCTCGCTCGCTGCGCCGTCTCTTCCGCAAAAGGAATTGACGGAGTTTGTTATAAGTTAGAGGTTTCCTTGGAAGGCCGTATCAGTTGGCTGCTCGCCCCCGAACGCGACGCATCACTCGGCGACGCCGCCTCTGCATGTGCGTGCTCGGCCCGTGTGGCTTCTAGTCTGCGCGCCCTTATCGTAGCGTTGCCGGATACTACTGCGACTGGATGCGTCTTCCTGCGTTCACGTTTAGTGGCAGTTCGAGTCGTCGCGACTTGGAAGATACGCTTCGACTTGACGCGTTTCTGCGGATTCTTCTGAATTTCGTTGCTGTTTCGAAGGTGTTAACATGTTTTCATATTTTTGTATGGAATTCGCATGGACGTTTCTGGTTGAGAATTTGAACCGTGTTTTGAGTTGTTGCGTTGTCAGCTGCTTGTGATTCAACAACATGTGCGATTTTCACGCAATGTCATTCTGAAACATAACGTAATACGATTTTGACTTGTTGTGAGTGATTTCATTTTTGGATTTCACTGACATTTTCGCGCTGTCATCTTTGCAATGTGGGCTTTCAGTGCAGTACTCTATAACTGTAGATTCGCGAGACAGTGCGTTTGCCCCTATGTTTAGTTTCTTCTGAATGTGCGCGAAAGACAATTTCATGTTGTGACATTTGTTTCGTGAAAACTTGTAAACTAATTTTGGCTCGTTTGTTTTGCTATCTTTGCAGGTTCTGCGGCACAGCTGAAACGGGGTGCCTCGTCCGCATCTGAAACAATGAGCCAGTGAGTTCCACGCAAGTAAAAAAACTGGGGTTGACCGGTGTGGTGATTCAGAGGGACGCCGCCAGAGAGGGACATCTACCAGTAGAAAACAGCTGCGAGTAAGGGACGAAACAAAAAAGGGGAAAGAAGAGCCTTTCTCATCTGGACATATATCTGTTGTCCTGTCATTCGTTCAGTCAGGCATAGAAGAATACAACTATCTCCTGCGTTATCGCCGCTACTGTTTCAAGACGAACTTTTCCATCAATGTTTCCGGAAGTGAAACCAGATAACCAGAAGAATAGCATGTGATGTGTCATTTTACTACCTCAGAAGTGACATTTCAGGTTTTCTGTTGAATGTGAAGAGTGCTACCGGACAGTCGAATCGCTATAAAAAAGATTTTTAAACTAAAGTTTATGTGATAGAACTGCAAGTCGTACAAAACACAAAGTACTTACAAATCTACTTGGGCATTGATGACAAGAAGAAGAAAAAGGAATCAGCAAGGGCATTGAAACGACAACAGAATATTGTCAAGAACGGCATTACTTGTTCACAGTACGCCAATCCTCTTGTAATATCCTTTCAGGATTTTCCTGTCAAGAGTCCTGAACTCCTAACCGGAAACTAACTACCAAGGGATCTCATCCCTCATATACCTCATATTCCTATTACTGAGTATAATTGTTCCTGTTCCTAAGCCTTAAAGCACTAAAGCAAGACTCGGCGTCCACTAAAGCGCCGGGCTATTTTTTTAAAACGCTAGAGGAAGGATTGTTTGTGTCCCCCAAGTTTTAAAGAAACACTTGTCAAAATTACGGACATAACTTTGAACTCGATCCCAACCCCATTGGATCTCCGTGCCACGCCTGTTCCGGACCACATGTCGGCCGAGGTTCAACAACAGGCTGCACGGTCAGTCTTCAAGATGGATCCAGATTTCTGGCAACAGGCGCGCGGGCCGCCAACGTTACCGCCCGCGCCCAACTTAGGCCAGCAATCGGCGGCGGCAGCGGCGGCGGCGGCCGCGGCCGCGGCTGCCGCAGCCGGAGCGGCCTCTGGGGTGGGAACGCCGACCGGCCAGAGCCAGCAGGGCCCCGGGCCGGGCCAGCAGGGCCCCGGCCCCGGCCAGCAGGCCCAGCAGAGCCCCATGGGCGGCCAGCAAGGCGCGGGCAACGGCCAGCCGGGCCCCATGCCCGACAGCCCCAACCATAACAATGCCAACAACAACAACGGAGGCAACCAGCCGCCACCCGGCCACGTCACGCCGCCGGATACTAAGATGATGACGGAGAAGCTAGTCAACGAATTACAGGTGAGCGCGCGCTGCGGGAGCTCCGCATGTGCATGGTAGGCGGCGCGGTCCTTAGTCTGCACGGCGTCACGTTGCCTGACACTCCGCCGCGAGCGGCGCACAGCACGGCGTGCGCGCCGGCCAACGACACTTTGTACGCGCAGCATGCCGCTCTCCGACACTTGACAACACCACCCACCTGTTCCGCCGAACGCTCCACACACGTCTACACACTCCTCCGCCGTCTTAGTCGTCGCGTCACTCGCGCACCACGCGTTCCGCTCCGCAGCGATCCTCATCTCACGCACTCTAAATCACGTGTGGTCGGAAGTGCCTCCTGCTCGCCCCGACCATCCACTAGCCGGCGGGGAGCTTCCGTTGAAAGCGGTAGTAGCCTTTCGTTATGAATGCGTATAGAATTTAAAACTCGAGTTGCCGAAACTAGATTCGGTTTGAATGCGGACTTCGGGGAAGACCAGTATGTTCTTCCGGCTGCCGGGCGGTCCTCGTGGGGGTCATTTCCATGTGCATAAAAGACCCACTACCGGGGCAGACACCGCAAAAAACAACAGCGTACCGGTTCTGAATAGGGTCGGAGGTTTTGTCTCCGAGGCCCGGTCGGGTCAGGTGTTGGGCGCACGGGACGGCGGCGGCGGCGGCGGTGGCGGTGGCGGCGGGCCTGCCGCCGTCGCGGCGCCGCTGTCACACGCGCGTCCGTGCGCCCTGCGCCCCACGTGCTGCGCCAGCGGCCGTCCGGCACACGCGTGCTTTTGCAGCCGACGTCGCCGCTCGCGTGGGCTCATGTTTGCTTCCGACTTCGGGGACGTTTCACGGTTTTGCGCCTTCAGCTATGAAATCACTGGGCTTGTCTTCCGCATTCGCGCGGACGTGTCGGGGAAGAGTTCAGATGATCGAATCGCGCCAGATTCTCCTGTGATTCAACGTTTCTCGCGGCGGTTAACGCATCGAAAGACACAAATGAAGTGAAGATTTATTTGTGAATATAGTTTTATAAAGTTCTAAATCTTCTGTGAAGTCATTACAATAACGTAGCGGATATTTATTTCTCGATAAGCTGTGTCTGCATGCCTCAATAGTAAAACATTGCAATACTAATACATGATGTGCAATGGATATCGCGTTCGTAGATGACATCCTCGATAACTGGCTTACTCCACAATTCCCCTTCGAGGTAGTGAGATGTGCTTGATTAAATTACATTTTTTTCATATTCGTATTTTCATTCTCAGTTCGTTATTCAATGTGCATTTCGTATTCATTTGCGATGAATGGCAGTGAATGTTCCTTGTAAGCTTGCAAATCGTTAGTCGTGGTGTGCGACATTTCATGATTAAGGCAGCCTAATTAATGTTATTTCCCATTAATTATAAGAAATAAGTTCAGTTGATTGCAAGAAATGGATGATGCTAAATATTATGCCTTGGTAGCATCTCCTACATCTTTTTTGCCATGATGTATGTACAATAAGATCACGGGGCACATACGCACATCATACATGGCAAACGATATCCACGTAGTGACAACGCTTATATCTCTACCTCTGCATTTGAATTGTCCACATGTCTTATCACCGAACGTTAGCATTTGCAAGCTTACTCGAAATATTCCCGCTTCGTGGCTCTTTAGTTGCCCTTGCTCTAGTGTCCCCTGAGCTGAAAACGCGTGTTGGCGAGGTGCGTGAGTGCGCGGAGGCCGGCCGTGAGTGCGTGCACGCGTGTTTTTCGGAGGCGCGCGCGGCCCGCCAGCCGGCCCCGTGCGCCGGGCGGGCGGCCGCGGGGCGCGGCCCCGGGCGGCGGGCGCGGGCGGCGCGGCGGCCGGGCGCTGGGGTGCCGGGGGCCGGGCCCCGGCAGCCGGCAACGCGCAGCCGGCGGCTTCCTGGTCGCCGCCCGCCGCGCTCCGCGCCCACCGACCGACCCGCGCCCGTTCAGCTTTCGCGAAACGACCGCGCCAAATTGGAGTCGTATTTAGACAATATTCTGGGCAGCTAGTATTTTACAACTGCGTTTTTCGTGCGATTCAGGTCTTAATAATCAAACATACAAGTTTCTGAAAATCATTTTAGCACGAATGAAAGAATAATTCAAGTGTAGATATTAATGGAAATTATTCAAGCTTTGGTGAATTATCGTAGTGTTTGATTCTATTTCATATTCGTGTCTGATATTTTCTTACTATTTCCTACAAGCAACTGTAATGTTTTGGAATAGAATCTCTTCGGCATTGCCCACTGTTTGTATTGTGGTCTAACGTTTTGACTTCACTGAATGCATTTGTGAACATTGTTAGTTGTCAAATTGTGAAATAGAAGTATCATATACCTTCCAATATTGTTTCAGAACTTTTCTTTTTTTATTGTCAAAATATCATCAAAAATTTGTAGAGGACATCTAATATATTTTGCATTGAAAAACAGGAATAAGTAAAGTTCTGCGTGGTTGATTGTTAAAACACTTAATTTTTTGTGGTTACAAATGAAGAATACATGCGACGGGTGTACATCAATGCCTTATTCTAACATGTTTTACACAATCCTAATTTTGAAACAATTTTTAAGTTACAAAGTATCCGATGTCGATTTTAGTTTGCGGAAGAAGTTTGAGGTTCACCTACAGGGGATTTATTTTGATTCTTTTGAATTTTTGCGATGCTATTAATTTGTGAACTGCAGGCTGCCGATTTTCTCTATTCCATCGCATGATTCCATGGAAGTTATATATTTTGTTGTCTTAATCTTATTTACTTTAGTTAAGATAACGTGAAATATAATTATTTGAATTTAAGTGGAATTATATCTCTATGAAAACTGAAATTTCGTGTGCTTACAACAATCGCGTTCGAATTTCTGTTCACTACATTTCATTAGAATGTTAAATAATCATCTTGTGTCGCCTTTTCTCATATAAACGTGTTCATTCATTTCTTGTTACATTGTCTCTGAATACTTCGTACGTTGACAGTTATATAGTTTGTCAAACAGTGTGACGTGTTTCTGTGGCACTTACGTTTCTTTGACTAGTCTTATCAAGAACAAACCGCCCGTTGTCATTGAACAGGGATCTAAGACGAACGATTTGAAGCATCGATAAACGGGCGAGAAGTCATTTTAGGCGGGAATAACGAGGAGCGAACGGCCGAGGTTTGTTCGCGTATCGGCACCGCGTGCCTCCAATAGCATTGCTCCTCCGCCCGCGCGCCGGCTCCGCATGCCGAAGGCGAGGAGCGCTCTCCGGAGCGAATCGCGCCCCCGCATTCGCCGCGGGCATCGGCGTCGGCGGCCCGCCGCCCTCGGCCCGGCCGCTCGCCACGCGCGCTCCGATGCACAGCCTGGCCACTTGACGGGACAACCTATTCGCATCCGCAACGCTAAACAAAATTTACACTTAGGAAATACAGGCGCGTGATCCCGCCGTCCATCAGATAGACAAAATTATTGTAAACGCCCCATATTAGCTTCCTCAAAGATACGTAGATTCACTTGAAAGCGATGTCAAAGTGGGGGAAGGAGGATAGGGGCGACGCCCAGGTGACTCTGGTCCTCACACACTCCGACTGACACTAGCTTGTTAAGTGTTTTTTGTGACTGACAAACAAACAATAATAGACAACTGGGCGGACACTGAAAAATTCGGCAATTTAATGCGACTTCGTGGTGTTAAGAATGTAGAAATGAGAATGCCGGCTAGAGTGACGATTGCGTATACGACATTAAGGTGTTCGTTTCATTTAAAATCAAAATAAGCGCTGTGAAAAATAAGATGTTCAGGACGATAGCGGACAAGTGATTTGCTGAAAATCACGGATCATAGAAATGAGAATGGGGCTAGAGCGACGACTGGGCATACAGCATTAAACTATTGTACCGTATAAAACGAAAACAAGCACCGAAAATAATAAGAAGCGCAGGACGTTAGCCGACAAGTAACTCGTTGAGAATTATCCCGTGTCCTCTTCTAAAGAAATTTTGCCTTCAGATTCGTCCCCCAGAAGAACGACAGCTAAATCACACATTGATTAGACGGAGAAGGAACTGTCATATCGAGTTGGTTGATGAATCTTCGGAAAGAACGCTGAAATCGGCATGCATTTACGATTTATACGAAAAGAATAAAATATTAGAATATTTTGCGTTTTGTTTTACTTTCAAATACTCGCAATGACATAATCCCCGTTTTGAAAGAGGCTTACAAGCACTGGTCAATTCCTCACTGTGAATGTATTTTCCAACCCGACGTAAGGTCTGGGCGGCCGAGGGATGGCTGGATGCGTTGAATCGGCGTTGTTTTATTGCTCTTCCGATCGCTCGCCTCTCTTTATTCATGCGTACATCCTTTTCTTCTTTTTATCAGTTTCCTTAGTCAGCCTACTGCTTTTTCCCGCTGTCGTCTTTTTGTATCAATCAATTCGATTCTTCGGTCTCATCGCCACGCAGCTGCTCGGTTTCGGTTCCCCATCGCCCGAGAAAGTTCTAAATTGCGAAACGGATTGAGAGTGTTACAAATGTTTTTCATAGTCGGGAATATGAAGTAACACTTGAAAAATTAATTTATTTACACTACACACATTTTGTACATTGCGTGAGCGAATAATATAATAAAATAATACAACTGTATGAATTCTGTATTAAACCCTTATGAACGAATCATTTTTCCACACAAACGTGAATGATACATGTCATCTCCTGTTTAACTTACACTACATGTATAAATATCACGGATGCTTTTATTAATTACTTAGAATAAAATATCATTCTGCAAGATTTTTATCAAAGCAATATGTTCGTGTAATAAGCATTTTCATTATTTCTTTTATCAATAAAGTCATGTCTTCTAAATGCACTTCAAACACAAACTTTATTCCAGTGTATTTTGTAAGCTCAACAAATATATATCCGTTTCGACTACTCGTACGTCACCCCAGAAGGCCGCCTTCTCCGCGGTGGCCTGAAACAAGGCGCGTTCTTTTTGTTCGCCTCGATCGACTCGTCGTTTAATCGGGTTAGCACTTCCGAAGACGATCGACATGTCAGCTCCTAAGGAACTCAAGTGCCGTCATATTCCGCCACTTAGTACCCACTGGAAGATCGGGAAAGTTTATCGCGGCGAAGAATCGCGGGGGCGAGGGAAAGAGGCCGGAAGGCGGGGAGGGAAGCCGAGAACATCGGTGTAACAAAACGCCTTCTCGATACAGCGGCGTTCGCCCCGCGTGGGGCGGTGCACCGCGGGCCCCGCCGCCGCCGCCACCGCAGGCCTCTTCGCCGCCTGCCGCTCGCTGCCACGAGGCGTTTCGTCGCGTTTGCTCCCGAAGGCGCCCACACCTCCCCGACCGATCGAGCATCAATCCCGTGGGGACGATCGAGACGTGCGATCGAGACTTGGCCCTTGGCATTGGCCGGCCGGCCTACTGATTTTTGACAGAATAACCCTTAAAACAATAAATATAATAGAATAATAATAATAATAATAATAATAATAATAATACAGCTAATTTTTTTATGTCAATACTCATTGATCGTCTTTCCTTGGAGTTCGATATCGAACTGCAAATTTTTCTTTGTTTGTTCTTTTACTTGCTTTTTATGGACTGACGTATAACTTGTGATTCGAAAGGAATGTCAGAGTATTTGTGTATGGAAATATATACACGGACATCAATACCTACGTACACGGAACACTGCCAATTGTTCGTGTAATAATAATAATAATAATAATAATAATAATAATAGTAATAATAATAATAAATGGAATTTAAAATTACATTTTAATTAGAGAATCTAAAACAATATTAGAAATTAGCGTGGAAGCATAGCATTTTCAAAATACGGCAGCAATGCGTAAGAAATGCATAGGATGTTTCTTAAACCACAAACATGCATCTACAATTTTAACATTTTCTTTGCTCTAAAATTAGAGTCCCAAGGTGATCGGGAGACTCGGAGTCATTTCTACATAGTTAACAGAGTAATTAATAGATGTACGGAAAACGTTAAAAAATGTAAATACTTTAATACTATATTAATAAGATTCTCGAAAAATCTAGTATTTCCTTCGTAAAACTAATCAAAGAGAAGTAGACTTGTTTGAATATATTGATTTTTCATGGCTAGGAAAGACATAATTTTGTCAACTATATGCCAATTTACGTTTGGGAATATACCTGTAGAAACATAAGTCGTCACCGACCTTGATATACACTAATCAAGGAGTGCATTCCATTTAAGACATTACATGAATCACGAAGTCATGAAAGACGCACTTCTGATTAAAAAATGAAATTAAAAGAATGAGAATTACAGGTAACAAAAGTAGCTCATGAGCCAAAAAATGATAAATATAATTCCATGGTAGTGAAATGGTTTATAATTTTCAACATAGCAATTAAACACACACATACACTCATACTGCTTCTCAAAGTTAACTTGAGATATAACAGCATTTATGGCACAACAAAGAGCCATTGATCTTTCTTTTATATCATATTCGAAGATTTTCTAACCAACATGGAATGTAATAACCACTCTACTCCAGGGATAAATGAATCAGATGATGATTTCTCAAGCCACTCTATGTCGTTTCTAAACACCTCTCATCATTTAATGATGTCATAAAACACAGTGATAAAAATATTTTATTAAATTATTTGCATTATTTTTAATTTTGCTTGTGTTTTTAAATGTAGAAATTCATACATGTCAGGGAAAACTAAGTTGTTCTTTTTATTCTTCAGGTATTGTGCGTTTAGACTGTTTCGTGTTCTTTTTATTTTTCCTGGTAATCAAATCATTCAATTAAAATTGTATTAATAAATTTTATATCTTATCTGTAAAATATGAAATTCTAGTGTCTGTTCAAAATGAATTTCTTAGAAATAAAAAGTAAAGTTGAAATCGCTAATTTTTGAAGAGGAGAGTGTTGATGTTAAGAATTACATTCTTCTAAACATTTCACTTTCTATATTAATCCTAATATAATTACTTTACATCATATTTTTTTCTATTGATGATAGCGCATACAATCCCAATGAAACAAAACGCTTCTGAATGAAATAAAATGAGCAGTTGGTCAGTCAGCGAATCTTTCCTTCGTGGAATTGCTTTCATGTCATTTTCTCTACCGTTTCATATGCATACATCGAACCTTTCTAAATTGCAAATATTTGACTACTTCCAACCTCATTCTTGTATTTTTCTCAGGGCTACTAAATAACAACCATTTGAATACTTCACACATGCTACACATACTGGAGCAGAGATAGCAACCCAGTCCTTCACAGTAGCTCACCCGAACTGGTTAGGCCTGTTGTCAATCAAGAAGTGCGAGATTCTCTTGAGTGCGCCACCCTACCGCTTTACTTCTTGTGGTGAAAGGCCGGTTCTTGTTCCGAGGTTACAGTCCACTTGTTAACGAATTACCGAGCACTTACTGGGCGGCGTAATGTCCGTTTGTTCTATGGAAGTTCGTGGGAGAGTAAGAATTTCTTTAAGTTGCGTTTCTTCAGCTTTTCATATTCATGTCATACTTTCACACATTTCTATTGCACCGGCAGTTATAACTTGTTCTCCGCTGAAAGAAAAATGTTTGTTGTACTTTCCAAAGGGATTCATTAGGTCATTTCTTTGGCGGTTATTAACTGCTACTGGTGCTGATCATTATTATCCATATTAAAAGGCTTTTATTTCATGGTATTTAAGTTGCAACATTACGTGTAGTTTTGCTCTCTGAAAAAGAAACTATTTAGTTTTATAACTTGTACAACGATACATATATTTACTCTCATTAGAATAAAAAAATGTCACGCAGGTGGTAAGCTCAGAGTACATGAAATGTCACGCATTTATGTTTGAGGATATTTCGCCCCTGCTTAATACTTATCGTTGAGGAGATCGCGTTGAGAATGTTCTTGACAACACGAGTGAAAGCTTTTTTTCTAGACCCCTGTTCCTACAATTAACACCTTGAATCTTTTATTTTTCACTAACAGCAGTGTATATCTTGTTTCAGCTTTTTGTTATGCATTATCATACACGTTTACATTAATTCACTTTTTGCTAGCTACGTCTTTTGAATATTGTAATGAAAAATATTTGTAGTCTGCATGAATTTTAGGCCAGCCATTAGAATTTTACTTCTATTATATATTAATTTATATTTCTTTGCTTTTGGAGTACATTTGAAATTTGCTTCTTTTTAAGAAGTAACTGACTGCAAATGTCGTAACCGAAGCTGTTAGCTTCTGATATTTGTGAGAAGCATGATATTAGTAGTTTTTCTATAGTACTTAGAAAATACGTTGAAAGAATAGAATTGTGATACGTTTGCACTGTTCTTTATAGAGATTCATATCCTATTAAAATTTCTGACATACTATGGCTAGAATACTGGAAATCTTGCAAAGTAGTGTCATAGACATAGTATTCATCTAGTTCAGAGGTTTCCCAACATCCAGTGCTCCGACCACCTGTAGTCTTCCAGCGCATGTCATTGGGTGCTAAGGCTAAGCAATGCAGTTTGGTCGAGCGCAGAAGTAGTTGGGTGGCCTCTGCTCTAGGCGAACAGCGCCTGCCTTTTGGCCTTTCGGCTCGCTCCTTTGGCTCCTTTAGCTCTTGTGGCTCCTTGGGCGCTGGCGCTGCGCGAGTGCGACCCATTCTGACACCATGCGTGCGTATCTGTTGCAGGAACAAATGGTAATCATCCGTGCGGCCGTTTCCGGGTGCGGTTACCGTGCGGAGGCGGGCGAGGTGCAGGCGGAGGAGGCGGAGGCGGAGGCGGAGGCAGAGGCGTCGGCGGCGAGCGCAGAGGTCGGGAGGTCTGGAGGTCCGGAGGCGCGCAGGAGGCGGCGGCGGCGGCGGCAGCGGTGGTGCAGCTGACCGATGGCCGTGCGCCCTGCGCGCAGGTGGCGCCGCGCCGCTGAAACAAAGGCAACCAGCGGTGGCGGCGGAGGCGGCGAAGGAGGCGGCGGCGGAGACGGAGACGGTGGCGGAGGCGGAGGAGGCGGTCGCGGAGGCGGAGGCGGCGAAGGTGGTGGTTGCCACCCCGCCGCTCTGCCTCGCACCGCCCCACGCCCGCCCCCGTCCCGTTCCCGCCTCGCCCTCGCCCCGCCCCGCCCCTCTCCGCCCCACCCCCTTGCCCCCCCAACCCCAGGCGAATCGCCATGCGCAAGTAGTCGAGCGGCGACAAGCGCCCACCTCCGGTTGCAGCTCGCCAGGCTTGAAGCCTTGGGCCCCACACGCGCCAGGACATCCCTACCACCCTGCATTGGCCCCTAACCCTCACGCCCGTCTGCTCCCGGGTCGTTGACCCTACCTTAGGCCCTTCAGTACCTTCGTCACCCCCCGCTGCCCTTAGTGCAGCTCACAGGATGTTTGGGCACTGGGGATCAAAAGAACTCTTCTTTACTGGGACCTTACAGTAGTGTTCACAGACTCATTAATTACTGGACATTAGAAACTCAACCTTTATCATTAAATAGCAGAATTGTGATTCTGTATAGTTGCCCTAGATGTAGCTCTTGGGATACTGTATGTGTAAAGAGACTGGCCATCAACAAAATTCTACGGAGATGCTCAGAGATTCATTGAAATATTGAATCTTAGGAATTCAAAATTTAATCATTTTAATAGCTATCTTTTAATATGATAGAATTGTTGAATTGTAGAATTGTACAATACAATATTGTAGAATTGTATATTGTCAACTCATAATTACGTTTTTGTTACAATGAATGCAATTTCAGCTTTTTAATTACAAATTAAACTATTTTTTGTATTAATTTTGTCTAAAGTCAAGTTATTTCACTGATTACTGTTGCAGAAGCAATGATGTGGATATTTTTTTAAGTACAGATCAGTCACTTTCAAATTCAGATAATTTCAAATCCTGTTTATATCTTTTCCGTGTATACTATCTTTCAAAATTTTGTCAAATTCAAATCCTATGTATACATATCTCCGTTAAAAAATTGCGTGTCAAGGACTTTTATCCCTATTTCTGAGCACAGCTATCATTTTGTTACATATGTGTACTCAAAAATATCATTTCCTAAAGACACGCGGACGAGTAGAGTATTGCTATTTAAAGATAGATCGTCTTTGTTGCAATGTGTAAAAATAATAATCCCCTATTTAGTCTAAGGAAATTTGCTGTGACACACCCTTCTCATATAATTTGATTTCACAATACTAGTACCGAAGTTGATTTTAAAATGACACGTTCTTGTTAAAAATAAATATAGCATTTAACAAATTTGGCCAGCCTTGGTTCTCAAAGATTTCTGAGTTTTGATGTCAAGAATGTGAGGATTTAAATGTGCAAAAGTGTATTTTGGAGTCATCAGTACTGTTGTCTTTCAAATTCCCTTATTCATTACACATGAGTTTTGAAAGATTTGTAATTCCATTATCTTCTAATTTACTATCAATGATTTCTTGAATGTTCAAGATCATTTTTATCTAATCATTATTGTAACTGGTACTGACAAAATTCCTATTAAACTATCACTTTTTTAAAGATCTTTCCATTAATCACTAATAATTTCAAATGCATAAAATACACTTCTTGTTGAAATGTTTGTTTCCTTTGCCTTGATTGTATTTGAAAACACATATTGAAATGTTCATTTGTTAATGCCTATAAAATTTTATTTAAACTAATACATCTGAAATAATCGACGTGGGTTGTTTTTGTAGAATTTATAAAATTTCATTTCCTCATCAAAGTCTAAATTCAAGCAAAACTATTCTTACATTGCAACCTTTCCCTCAGCAATTTGGGTAGCTCCCAAGACTGTGGGTTTAATTTGGCTCATGATAAATTCCGCATTATTGAAGGGATCTCAATCCAAGAATGTGCAATTTTTATATCCTTATTGCTTAAAATAACGTTTTATTGAAATGCCGGGGGAAAACGCATGAGTTGTCCAGTTAGCCGTGTTGTTAGTGATTTTGGAGGAGAATGGAGTAGGAGAATGTCCCGATATGGCGATTGCCATAACTGCGTTCTTTCCCGCCCCCGCCCCGCCCCGCTCCCACCCCAACCCCCTGGCGCGTGTCGCCGCTAGCAGCCCCCCGCCCGCCCCGCCCACGCTGCGCCCACAGGGCGCCCACGCTGGTTGCCCGCGTCTCCTCGGCTCGGCGGAACCCTCCTCTAGACCTCCGCTCGCCCCTCGCTCCCCCCCGCCCCGCATGGGCCCCCCCCCCCCCGCTCCCGGGGACCCTCCCACTGGACGGGCTGCAACAACATGCGTGCTCTCACCGCTTCTTGGGCTTCTTAACGTTTGCAATTGACACATGTCCACGCCCCCAAGGTCTCCGAAGGTGCTATGTTGTTGCAGCGTGGTTTGGAAAACACCTGCATGTTAATATAAGATTAGAATTGACTGTCATCTATGTTGTATACTTTTTTGTGTTATGTATTGTTTGTTTCAATTTATTTTATATATTTTTATTTATGTTTTGTACAATGTTTTGATTTTGATATCAATAATCATTTTTTTGACACATATGGCCGTATTGCATCTGAACCAATTTTTTGGCTTACTTGATATTTTACACAAATGAACTGTTTGAAGTTTAGGCAATTATTTACAGTATATATTTCTGGAATGAATACTCTCTGATACTGGGACACATAAATATTTGCTTCAATGATGGAAATAGTTGTCAGAAGAAAAGGCTTTTTTTTTAGAAAAATGGACTGAGAAAATTAGTAACGAAAGTATTTAGTACATTATTGTTTATACACAAAAATAAAGATCCGGTTTAGGTTCGGACTTCTTTTAACCATCGTTTATTAAATGTAAACCAGTATAGACCGTTGACATCAGTTGAATGCCCTGTGATTTTGGGATACAAGTTTCTCTATATCATATTGTTTCCAGCCGTTTTGTAAAAACTAACATCATTTTTTCAATTTGTAACAGATTTGTTTTATGATGTGTGAAATTTCCACAGTACTCATCTAGAATTAATATTTAATTCAATACATCATTGATCATTGCGTCCTGACCGATTCTAATGTTATTAATTTCATTTTTGGTATGTGTGCGCATTTTCACACACTGGTATGCACACCTATTTACCTGCATTTGGTATTTGAGCTTTGCAAGGGAATAAATAGTATATAAATGAAATGAAAAGGGAGAAAAGTACATTAATAATAGGAAAATCCACATTCAAATTTTCAAATTTGATTGATTTCTTTACCAATTGTTTAAAAAGAATTGTCAATACTTGGGAGAATTTAGAAAATATTACTTAACTACAGAAACTTAGATATCACTCATACATAATCCTCCTTGGGATAGTATAATAATTTCAGAAGCTCATTTGAGAGCGTGTATATATATAATTAAATGATCTTAATTCATAAATATACCTCCCATCCCTTGCGAAAAACAAACCTGGCATGAAGAGAACCTTGCAAACAAAACAGTATTAAAGGATTTTCATTTTTCTTCCATAAACACACATTGATCCTCTTCCGAGTATAATAATTATGTTGTATCACTGCTCAAAATATCAGGCAAGACAAGTATTTATTGTAGATATCCCCTTTTTATGAATTATTCATAATAGATTCAGGAAATACATTTAAACATTCACCGACTTAGAAACGGAAATTTTAATAGTCCTTTTTTGATGTTACTAAAAAGGAGTTCAAAATGTTTTCTTCCTTATTATCTAATGGTTTTCAAAGTATAAGTGCACTAATGGTTTCCGTTCATGTACTTCTACCCTGAAACTTAGAAAAAATTTTAATTATTCGTTTTATCATTTGAATGTAATGAATTACTTTATGAATTTCATTTATAATGCCCTTCCTCTTATATACGTACTTCATGGCACTAAATCTGGATTGTTAGAGCAATGAAAGTAGACAGTATTGTTCTTCTGTATTCTAGTTGTGAAACAAAAGGATAGGAAGAACGAGTCGGCTGCTGTTATTTCTGTTTTTGTTGTTTTCCGGCTCTTGTTAGTATTCATTGCAAGCACCTAAACTTCCTTTTTTGGGATCAGTCTGGTAGCAAAGCTTTCGACATAAGAAATGAGATTCTTTGTAAATCGAGACACAATAACGTAAGTTCATAAGCTTGTATACTATTACACAATGTAAATACGGTACACTTGAGTCGTTGGCAGGTGCATGGCAAAGAAAAGATAGATTGCATAACCAGTTAATTTTAAGTTAAATTGTGTTTTATTTATTTTAACTAATTATTATTTCCTCGTTTAAATTAAGAGAATAACGCAAAAATATTACCTTATTCATTACAAGGATCTTTTGTCAAAAATTATTATTATTATAAGACATCTAATTATTTACTTAAAGAAACGATAAGCCATAAAATACTTATGAACATAGAAGTACAGTGAGCTCTAAAGATAATTGCTTCGTGACTTGTCCTAAAAAGCATATTCATGCAACTTTAAACCATGTACAGGAAGAAAACATTTTACACCTGCTAACTTGCATCATCACCTTCATATGCTCTGTGACCTCCTTAAATTTTTGTGCCCTGGGAAATTACTGAACTGACTCAACAATTTTTCTTTTCGCGACATATTTTACTTATCAATCTTGCAAGCGTGTTGATGTCAGGTGAATAACTCATAAACGACATAACACAACGTTTCATAGGTTTATATATAGCTAATGAGTTTATAAGACTAAAACAGCACAATAATACCATATTATGAAATATTTCCTTCTTCTTTAAAAATGTTTTATTGAGATGAAAGTAAATGCGTATTTTCTGACAACATTTATTCAGCGGAGGCGGCACAAAAAGTTCCCTGCCTCGTTATAGACCAGAGATCATAAAACCGGTTGATCCAAATATTTTTTTTAAAATGAGATAACAACTTGTAGACCAAATATAGGAACTGAACAGAAGCCGAGATAATTTTATTGAACGGTTATTCCACCTCTTGAGTATACTTATATGACCATTGTAAGAGAATAACAAGATATCGTAAAATATATATTTGAAGTGATGAAGTGTTTGAGAACGGCATATTTTATTTGTAAAAGTCAAAGAATGTCTACATTTGCTTGGAAGTGGCATGTGCCAGACAGGGTCCGCCCGCGCACAAGCGTTAAAACCAAATCGCGTACGCCTCCCTCAAAAGTCTCCGGAGCTCACACGCCCCAACTTTTCGCCCAGCCGAGATGCTGCAGCAGCAGCGGCTGCGACGCGGGGGGAGGGGCGTCGGCGCTGTATTTGCTTGCAGAAGCTAATGTAAATCGCGAACATCGGGAATAGCCTGCTGTCACGCGGGTGACAGTGCGGTGGGCGTGGTGTGGCGAGGCGGGGCGAGGAGCGCGGCCTCCGAGGGGGCGGAGCAAGGGACGCGGTCGAGGATCGTGCGGGGCGGGCGGGACGGGGCGGGGAGGCGGCGTGCCGCTTGACCACCGAATTAATCGTCTTGTCCGGGCCCCTCCGCGGCCGCCGGCCCGCACCGCGTCGCCCCCGTGACCCCGGCCTGTCTCGGAAGGCTCCTACCCGCCCGTCGGATTGTCCCGCCGACCCTGTTCTCTACGCCTCCCGCGGGCAGAGGAGGCTAATTTTTGCGTGTAGCCTGGTGAGAAACGAGCAGTTAATTTTTCTTCCCGGTTAGTGTCAGGACTTCTTGGGGCCATCGTTTGTTCTCTGTATACGACTGTGCTACTGGTGATGGGGGTTTGCATACATTCATACTGCAATTTGTCGTCATAGCTTTTCAGCTTTCACTTTTTTGTATGATTGTTTGCTCACAACACGTTGATAGACATTCTTATATTCTGTGCCTTCAGTGTCGAATCTTGTTCTAAACGTAGTATAAATGATTTGTGAAAATGGTTGTATGTAAGGATGTTGGGAATATAAGTGCATGCATTAGTATGCACTATGCAATGTTCTTAAGTGTATTTATGTATCTGGGTGTGTGAAAGTGGGGAAGAAAAGGGAGTGAAGAAAGAGATGTTTCTTAATTGATTTATTACTGAATAATCTATACTTTATGAATCTGTGTTAACTCATTCAAGGTCCATTACTCCAGAAGAAATATTCTATAGATATTTATTTCTTTATCGATTCAAAAGACTAACCTCTTAATTCACAATCTAAAATACATGGTCATAGTTTAATTAGTAGTTGGTAGAGTAAAAAATTTATATTTTGGAAAATTAGGACTTCATGGATTTTTTGACAAATTAATTTATTGCTTTTGTCAAAACAATTTCATATTGCATTCTCATTTCATTAATACGTTTAAGAATGAAAGTTATACTAAACATAACTCGAGTTGAATCAATTCAAACCGTTTCTAGTATCTATATCTTTATAACTGCAGAGTGTATCTTAAAAGATAGTTATTTATGAACTATTATCCGAATGATGCTCTTGTTAATCGCGTTTGAAAATTCCATTTACTACTTTGAATATTGCTACTCTCTAACTCTGTCAAATTTGAAACTAATTTTTTGATTTTATCTTACATTAAATATTTCACACCTTTAAAATTATATATAAAATTCACAATTATTATTGTATTATTAGCACTCACAGTTTTACAACCATGTGTGTTTTAATATTATGTTAGTCATTTTCGAACAGATTATACCCTTTACGTATAGTTTTAATTGTATATCAGAAACATGTAGTCGGAATCGAGTAATCACTCAACTACGTTTTGTGTTTCAAGGAGTTAAGAACTTGTGACTCTGAACTTCAGCTGCTAGAATACCACATTTCATTCTTACAGATAATATCGCAACTTAGCAAACATTAGGCTGTGTTCCTCGGAAACAGGATATATGATACATTAACATTTTAAATAAGGTCTCTTCGCACGACATTATTTCCGTCTACAAACGTGTCTTTGACGATATGGCGGTAGTATTTCAAAAGAGATCGTGGTAAAACAATTAGGCTGTATTGACTGACCACTGTTGACAAGTGCTCCCTGTCTTTCATGTCATGCTACCCATAAATTCAAATAGAAGATAAAAATGTATATCTACATGTATATAAAGTTCTTTGGAATATCACATCTCACTTGAGGAAGTTAAAGGAAATCTCATGATGGAACTTCTGTTTTATGAATGTGGAGACTTATCAATCAGCTGCTTTGAATTATCATTCTTGTTTTGTACATATTGTGTTCCAACACTATTTCAATAGTGTTGAGAATATCATTACAGTGCATGAGAAACATGTACGGAGGAACAGGTTTCTTAGAATGATACATACATTGAGAATATTTGGAACACTTTAAAATGTAACATCTTTAACCACAATCAAGTAATAATGTCTAAATTATATTTCATCATCTTGCATATTACTGACTGAATATTCGTCCATTTAGGATTGTACATTGCTTCTCCGACACCGTATTTGTAACAATATGCCTAAAAAAATTGTGATTTTTGTTCTCCAAAACTCAAGCTTTCATTTACTAGATCACAAACAACTGCTTGTGAATCAGACAGAACGGTGACTTTTGCTTCACGTGACGTACAGAAAAAATAGGCCTTATTGTTCGCCCAGCCGCTATGTGAAACTAATGAAATCAAGTAAGCTCAACACACTAATGACCTGACATTTTCAAAAGTCGTCATACATCGTTCTGCGGAAATTCGCAATTTTAAGTAGAAAGTCTCGCATTATACGCATACAAAACAGTGCATTAGATCGAAATCACAATTACACATGCAACGCCCCATGATGAAAGCCCCTCGACTGTACATCGAATGTAATATTTGCTGTTGCGAATACGACTCGACTCAAGGGTGCACCGGATGGCCATTTACCTTTCGACAGTAAAGGGCGTATCTAAGGAAGGGGGTGATTTTTGGAAAGATCCCAACGCGACAGGGGCGTAGTACTCAAAGATTTTCGTGGCATGAGGAACGACCTTCCCTACGGCATGGCAAGGCCTACATATTCCAAAGACCTCGGTAGGTCGGACACCCAAATGCAGAGAAATCTGTCGCGTTGTCTTTGGTCGACCTGACTTCCTGCTAGGATCAAGTAAGCTTATTCATTCCCGGACATGCAAACATTAATAGAGTAAATGTTTTTCGGACAAAATGTGATCAGATTTTCGTCTAGTTTTCCATGATCCCTAGAGCAAATGATAAAGGATCTTGTCTGGTTTCTGGATTTTAAATGTAGCTTATATCCTCCTTTTAAATATCAGATACAATCTAGTTGTTTTACATGAATAAATGCCTTTAAAAACAACGAACTGTTTAGTACTACTATGAAAATATTATGTTTAGTGGGATGATTAAAGAGATGACTGATTTTTATGCCGTCAATAAAACCTGAATGTGTTCTGAGAAAAACGACTATCCATCTGATAAACTGGAGCATGTTTGTTTTCTACGAAACATTGGGACTCTTATCATGAAATTTTATCTCGTTCTTGTCAGACTCGCCTATAAAGAATACTATATCAACACTGACCTAGGTGTCAATATATATTAAACACAAAATGTGAAATGTAAATGAAATATATTTACTAAGATGTTTTACAATATATTTCTTTCATTTAACATTTTTCAAGTTGTCCAACATGCATTTAACTTTATCATCCAGCGGATACATTCTAAAAGGCGTATGCACACAAATATTGATAGCGCAAATATTGTTATAAAAATCTTTCGTGGGTTTCAATTCTCTACATTAAATTACTAGGTCTTGTGTATTAGATCATGCAACTACGAAAGAGAGTGTGATAGATACAATATCGTCTGTTGATACAGCGGCGTGTTCCTCTCAGGCCTGCAGCTGGAACCGGTTCCTTAAGTCTTCGCCAGGTCCTCGATCACTCGTTGTTCGTACGGCGCGTTGTGAATGAGCCCGGCTGGATGAGGGCACCGCCACGGCCCCGACCGCAGCCCCCCGTCCCCCGCCCCCGCCTCCCACACCGCCCACCTTGCCCCGCCCCCCAGAAGGTGTTAGGCGCTGTCGTGTGTGCCACGAAGAAGCGCGAGAAGGTGTTGCTCAAACGATCTAAAAGGCGCCGAGGCCGGGTTCAATTGCCTCACTTGAAGGGACCCCTCCCCCGAGGGAAGGCATGCTACGCATTGTGCACTGCGTCAATACACACTCGCCGCCTACACCTGTTTGACGTCCGTAGGCCGCCGTCTCCGGGACGAGGGGGAGGCGTTTCAAAGCGACGATTGTACGCGGGCTACCGGTGCTACTCACAGGGACCACGGGGAAAGGGGAGTTTGGAGGAACTGTGCTTCTTCAAAAAAACGCGGTCCAACACACGTGTGTGTGTGTGTGTGTGTGTGTGTGTGTGTGTGTTCACGAAGACAAGGGCAGACGAGAACGTGAATGGGTTAAACGTGGCCGTGTTGCGTACGTATGTGAGTGAAAGTGGCAGAATGGGGTGAACGTGATGTGAATGTAAGAGGTGGATTTGAATGGAAGAGAGGAATGTATGAGAGTGGACTTAAACGAAGTGTGTGTGCATCTCGGCGAATGTTTATCCCCCGCGAGCGGGTAGAGCGATGTATGGATGTTAGAGGGAGAGCGTGAGTGTGAGGGTGAATGTCTAAACATGGTTGAAAGAGGATCTGGATGTAATTGAGAAGTACAATCCGTGTGGGTGGATTCAGCTGAAGTTTGAACGGCTTGAAAGGATGTAGGTTACGCATCTTAAAGTGGTTTTAAAGACATCTTGAGATGTACGTGAGCAAGGTCAGTTCAAGTAGAATTTCTATGAGGAAATAGATGACTTGAAAGTGTTGGGTATTGCAGCAATTATCAGGCACTGTAGTTATCGTACAGTCGTAGTCATATGCTCAGAGACATATCGTTATGAATATAAGACAAGACATTATTTAAGTATGTGTTTGCTCAGAAATTTAAGTTAGGGCATGGTGTAGGATTGTGAAATATTAGTGTCGAGTTGCCATGAACGCCACGAAAAAGTCTTTAAACGAGAATATGCACAAACGCACTTCGACTCCCGTGCATAACCGAAGGCTCAAAACGTAGGTACAAACGCACGAACGTAACCCGTCGTGACCCCCTCTCTTCCAATCGAAGGTGAATCTGAGGAGTATCACTGCTTGTGAACATGTGCTCGTCGCGATCTACCGCGTCATTGTACTCTTTTCATTTACTGGCTGACTTTGACGACAGTACTTATTTTCGTTCTAAATCTTTGTATGTTAACGCTTTTGCTTCTTCTCCTTTTTCATTCGGAACCTCTTCGGAATATGCTGCCAAAATTGGAATAGAAGTAAGGTGGCAATTATAGAACGGGCGTGTTTTTAAACCTCAAGCGAAATAGCATGGCGTAATTTTAGACTCGGTAATTCTTGCAAGGGCGAGCCGGCGTGGTGCGTGAGGAGCACGGTGATCCACACGTGTGCTCTCAGTGACGGACCGCTGTCAGAAGCGCGACGTGAGGCTCCGGGGTGGAAGGGGAAGTGGCGGGGAGCGCAGGGCGCCGGGAGGGGCGGCGCGAAGGGGAATAACCGGCGACGGAGCGGGGATTGCCGCGGTGGTGGAGGCAGCGGCGGCGGGGCGGCGGGGCGGGGCAGGCAGAGGGGCAGCGCTCGGCGCGGCGCGGGGCGCGGGGGCGGCGGAAGTGCAGGTGGACAGGCGCTCCCCGCGCTTCAGCGTCGCCGGTCGTCCGCGCCGCCACCTCGTTCTCCGTTTCGCGGGAAGGTGGCGTGGCGACTTTCGCGACGTAGCACGCCGGGCTGCGGGCGCGCGCCTCCGCCGCCGCCGCCGAGGCCTCCGCCGCCGCTTGCCACTGCGCAGACGCGCCGCGCGCTCCGTCAGGAGGCGAGTGGGTGGCGGCGCCGGGGTGGAGCGCGGAGGGGCGGGGCGGGAGGGCGTTGGCGGGGGAGGAACCGGCAGACGGGCGCGTCTTCGGTTTCGTGTGCGTTTGTTTCGCGGTGGCGTTTACCCGGAGACGGAGGAGAACGCTAGAGCACAGACGGAACCGAAGAGGAAGAAAAAGGAATGGGCGAAGGAACGACAGGACGAAAGGAAGGGTGGAAGAGAGGGTATAGGGAAGGCGAAGGGAGCGCTGTCTCACGTCGTGCAGACGTCAGAGCCGCGCACCGCTTCTGCGGTTCAACAGCTGATGCTGGGTCGTTCGGAGACCGCTGCCAGCGCGTGCTCTGGCCGGCCGCCGTTTGCACCTGGGACGAAATTTTCTTTCTTTCGGTCGCCTCACAAGCACTTAATGGCCTCCGCGGCGCGCCTCAAAGCGATGGACAATTTTTCCCTTCGCTTCTTCTGCGGCCGTAACGTGTGTGGGCAGTTGAAATATTTTCTAACGTCACCTCGTCTTACATAAATTGCCACGCTTTTAGAGAGTCAATTTGTCTTTAATGCGTTAGACCCTCGTAAAAAATCGAATTTCCCGTGAAGAATGTTACAAATGACAGAAATTGGCTATGACAGTTCACTCCGGACTTCAATTTTTTTTAATGTGTCTCTCTCCTCAGCCCGTAAATAACAGGCGCTCATTCCGGCCCCCAATTTTTCTCTGGCTCATTTGCGGCTTCGTGTAGTATTAGAACCAATTAATGCCGGCGGCCGCTATCGGAGTCGTCTATCGCCGGCGGGGTCCCATCGATCCGAGGTGCGATTCGCAGCGGCCGACCACACGCCGTCTGCGCCGGAAGCACATTCGCATTTTTACGAGAGCCGCCGCCGCCGCCGGTGCGGGAGTGCGGGGAGAGGGCGGCGCGGAGGGCGCCCTCGATAAGCACCCCGCCACGCTTCGCCACCCCCCACCCCACCCCGCCCCGCCCCCCTCCATCCCCCGGCCCCGCTTTCGCCCCTTCGAGCCTCGCTGCATCCTGCCGCGGCCGATGCCACGCTCTGGCCATGGCCATGTTTCGCTGAATATTGTAGAGGGTTAACGCTAAATGCCAATAGCTTTAGTATTTTCAGCGAAACGATTTTTTTGTTTTGTTTTTCCCACTCAAAATTTATTCGAAAAAGCTGATATTTTATTTTGAGTTCCATTAATATAAATGTGCCAATTTAAAAACTGATAAAGCAGCAATATTATCTGCTGGACGAATAAAGATACTTTAGCAATAAAGTCATGATTTGAACGAAGACATCCATATTTAATTTTTTAAACAAATGAATAAAAGTATTCAATTTATTTATACTATTGGGCAAACGTTTGGAAGAAATAGTTCCTAAAGAATTTCAATATTAGTGATTACTTTTAAATCTCGATTATCACTTTATCATACATCATTAACTTGATATAGAGATTTTCTGTATATTTCTGTTCCATGGTTTTCGCAATGTAGTACTTACTCTTACAAATGCAAAAAGTTAATTATTCTAACAATTTTGTTTTACATTTATTATACACCCAATGTATTATTATATGAGCATGTCGATATTGAATGAAAGCCAAGGAATACATTTATTGTTTTTTTATTATACGATATTACATGATCAGTGGCACACCCAAAGGGATCAAGGAGTCTTCAATTCAAGCGCCCCTCCAAACCCAATGAGGCATATTAATTACACTGTCAATTTTTAAAAATACGGCTTCAATATTAAAAGAATTCGGGATTTCGCCTTCCGGGTCCAGAACTTCCCAGTTACTCGTTCAATGAAAAGTAGGCTACATTCTTACAAAAGAGATTCCCAGTTCAAACACTCCAGAGCGATGCATGCACTTCTCCGTCTCCACGGTACGGAACGGCAGGTACCTGGAAAATGTAACAGCAACCCTCATATTACACGGCCCATCCGGCGTCTGAAGTCGCGGCCAGTGAATTACGCCCGGGCGTTTTCAATACAATCGACGCCGTAGCCTTCCTTGAAATTCATTAAAGAGGAAATGATATAGCTACTTGTTCCGGCTTCGAAAGAGGTAATTCCGCGGAGGCGGCCGCGCCCCGCGAGTGGAAAGACGGCGCGCGTGATTGCATTGTGTTGGGCCGGCGGGTATCTGATACGGGCGGCGGGAGCGCGAGGAGCCGCGGAGCGGTTTCCATTGCATGTGCTCGCCGCGCGAGGAGAGAGCGCCACGTGCCTGCCGAATAGAAGGCCGGTGGGCGGAAGGCGCAGCGGGCCTGCGCGCTCTTCTCCTCGCTCGCTGCGCCCCGATATGCAAATCCTTCGCGCGCGCGCGTCTGCACTGAAAGCCCGCGCTGGACCGTGTCACGAGGGCGCGTGGGTTTCGACAATTTCCTGAAAGAAAAAAAAGCGTGAAAAACAAATCCAGGTAAATGCACACTTTTTTGGCCATTAAATAAAAAATGGAAGTTTAAAAATATTTAAATGATTGATGGGTTAGTGTTGTTTAAAATAGAGTTTTAAAAGTATTTAACTATCCTTTTGATAGAAAGGGCTGTAAGGTTGACCTTATTTTGCCTATTTTGTTTACCATTAAAATTATTTAATGACCATTTTCAGGTGCACATCCCCGAACTCTTAAGTTATTAATTAAGAATTGTAATACGATAATGCTAACATAAAATAGGGAAAAACTCTCGTTCAAAACAAAAGACTATCTAATGTGGTTAACCCCACGGTCTCATCGGCAATTTATCATCTCTGTCTGAATGTTCTGATTAGTATTTTTGTTCTGTTGTTTAAGAGTTTCAAACATTGAAGAAATACTGCCTTTAAAGCCCCTTAATTCTTCACATAGTTAACATTATTGTTTATTGTTTAAGACCTGCGAATTTGGTTCGTCTATTAAGTTAGTGTTGGATTCTAAGCTAAGTATAGACGAAATGATGGTCATTAATTTTGTGCCTGGTAATTAAGATCATAACGTCACTTGCATCATGTTTATGGCAGTTTCAAATTACTAACACTAGAATAAATCCAATTAAATTGCCAGCTTTAATAATATACCAACGAATAAAATTTTTTCATTAGCTCATTAAGATTACAATCTTATCTACATAATCCAGTTGCTATTATAACATAGGAACGAGTATTTTTTATCCAAATAATTAAACCTTTTTCAGCATCTCGTTATACTGAGTTGACAACAATCGTATTCGTTTTTCACACATTTAGACACCTTGAGTGAATTAAACCCACAATTTCATGACTGTTGTCTGAAAGAGAATTTGGTGCACGTAACTGCTCTCTCTCTCTCTCTCTCTCTATATATATATATATATATATATATATATATATATATATAGAGAGAGAGAGAGAGAGAGAGAGAGAGATACTTCTCTCTCTGTCGCGCTCTCTCTCTCTCTCTCCATTGACTCCTATGCTCACGAAAGGTCGTTGGGAAACTGGTCTTTGCTCATTATCATTCCCATTCCGTAAACTAATGCCGGTCATTGACATGTCATGTCACACCTTTTCCTATGTCCCAGTTTCTTCGCTCGTTATTCGTACTTCGTTCTCTTACCCGCGTAAAAACACACGTCGGACATGCGTGATCAAAGAGAAACAGCGCAATTTTTTCGCGTGGTTCGCAAAGGGTCGACCCTTCTCCACGCATATTGATCACGAACGCCACGAGGGGAGCTGCAAAGGCCTATCTCTGCCATGGTTACCTTGTCATGTTTTGGTACGCTTCTTTCACAGCAGGCATATCATGGAAATGAAACCTAGCATAGTGCTCACATTCGTTGTTTTAACTGTTGACACGTTCATTGTTTTTGAGAATACGATATTATATTATCAACGGCGCACCAAAGGGGGTGGGGCTCATGAGGCTTCAGCCGCCCCCTCCAGAAGCCAATGAAACATATTTTACTTATTTTCTATGATAACGAAAGTAATTCAATATATCGATTGTTAAAGTTATCAATTTTATCTATAAGATGTCAAGTAAAATTCATTTTATATTCAGCATAAATGCAAAATAATTTATTAGAAAACGTCAGATCGGACGACGCTATACCTATAGCACACATCCCTGGAGAAAACTTCTGGGTGCGCGTCTATGCGTGATTAATATTAAAATATATTTGTTTATTCGCTGTTAAATTTACACAATAATAATAATAATAATAATAATAATAATAATAATAATAATAATAATCGGAGGATAGAACATGCAAAAAGATGTTTTTAATGTGGTATCAAATATTGTCGTAACTGGTGTTAAGTATTCTGTTTACCTGAAAACGCAACCTAAAACAAAAGAAAATTTTAGGAATTGTTTTTTTTTGATGGAATATAATGTTCCCAGACGGGATGTCGTGTATTTGTTTTCCTATTGTGGCAATTTTAATCGTCAGCATCCTTTTAGATTCCATCTGAAAATCTCGTGAATTATGAAAATGTTTTCTAATCAAATGTGTCGGTCTTAAGAGATTTGCAGCATGCCATTAGGGACGTCCCTACATTATCGTGTATGTCTCAAGGCTGACAACAGAAAATAAATGCAAAACAAATCAGGCGAGAAACTGTACAAAGAGAACCCGCTCCTCTCGTAGTGTTCTTCGCCCTTCTCCACCTTCCACAACGACACATCCATCCCAGTCTCTCCGTTGACGCTGCTTATAGGTTAAATTCCCTGGACGACTTTACCTTCGGACCTCTCCAACGCACTTTACTCACGATCGCTCGTACCGTCACCTCTGTTCGCCTTCTTATCACCGCTTTTTCCTGTTCACCCTCCCTTTATCAGTCCTGTCACCACCGCCACAACTGCTAGCACATCGCTACTGTCCCCGCCGACCCTGCACCCCCGCGTCGTGCCCCCTCTCCACGGCCTCTTCGCCATATCGCCGCCGCCTTCCCCGCCAATGTCCCCCCCCGCCTCTCTCCACACCTTCCCTCGCGTCGCGAGGCGTTGCGCGCCGTTCTTTCGCCACCCTCGCCTGCTTCTCCCTCGTTGGGCCACTTCCGGTGTATATTTTGCTTGCGCTGCCTTACCCGCGGCCAGCAGCGCGCCCGCCGCTTTGTAATGCAGCCCGGTGGACGGCGCGGGACAGGCATCGCGTTTTTCTGTATACATTCCGCCTCATGACGTTCTGACAAGACTTCCGCTTTCGAGATATACATTTTGGCCCGCGATTCGGACGAGGCGTGTCGGCGCCGCGCGCACTGGACCGCGCCGAAAAGAGCTTCGGCCGCTTGCCGTGCCCCAAGGCACTCGCCAGACGCCCGCCCACCACTCCCTTCGCACCTGATGGGATAATACACTGCGCTGTCATACGCCAACGCTCTGCGCTCTTTGGATATTATTCTTTCTCGGTTCTGCGCCAACACACCGTCGCCCTCGCACCCGAGGACTTTATAAAACCACTCCAACTACTTATTGATAATTTACAATGTGATCGATTTGGATGACGTCAGTTTTCCACAGATTATCCGAGACGAAATTTTAAAAGAAATACCATGTTTGATGTTTGACTACACATAAATATTCATCTCTCGTTGATTTGGATATATTTCTGAAGATATCGTGATTATAATTAAACTTTGAATATGCCCTTTCTGTTTTAACATTCGATGCCATTCATGCATTTGCTGGACATAAACAATTCGTGTGACATTTCAAGTGTATAAACTGATAGCCTGCAGCAGAAAAAAGAACTGCCGTGGATAGGAAAATAAAGTTGTGGAAAATAGGGTTGTGGAGCAGCAAGAATTGACTGTGAAATGACACACATGAATGCGGAAATTTCTTTGTTCCTCGTCGCATGAACTCAGATGTGTCGTAAGCAATGGCTCATTAACAATGAGAAAACTGTCGCAACACATAGGATGAAAAATTGCCAAATTACATCATTAAATATTTGCATTTTCAAACAATGAGTATCTAACGAAATCATATACACTGCTCAATGGCTGGGGACATTTGAAATCAGTACTATAGATATTACAGAATTATGAGTTCCTTTCCACCGCTAGTGTGTCAATAGCATTGTAGTAAATATATTGGTTTGTTTGTTGTCATTTATGATTTCTGGCTAAGAGACAAGACACTGACGTCCTTGATCCAAATTAATGTCACCGCCTCACGCGAATATTCCAGAATGTAACTACGTCGAACAATTACATATCGACTAGTGGTTTTCTAAAACTTATCATTTACTATTTCCTTCCACAATCGATACCTCCACAGAGTTGCAGAGTGAAAACCTCTCCATGTCTTGCATTTCTTACTTCAACTACGTTTATTCTTAAATATAAAGGCCGGAATCGCGTTACCTAACTTTACAATTATTGGGTGAGTTCAATACCATTCTTAGATGCCAAATTTCGTTATTTCATATTATTGTCATCATTCTGTGCGAATGCAGTTCTCTCTTGGAAATGAATGCAGTACATGATAAACTACTTGAGTTGATGTTGCCTGATTCTACATACTTCTCCAGAAGTACAGCTTGGAAAAATGTGTGTCTGCCCGAAAACCAATGCTCGTCAAAACAATCACAATAATTTTATCACGTGTCCTTGGCGGCACAGTGAGGTTGGCCAAATTTCGTTTTCTCAAATTATTGTCATTCTTTGAGGCTGCAGTTTCTGTCTTGAGAATGAATACAATTCATGATAAACTACTTGAGTTGATGTTGCCTGTTTCTACGTATTTCTCCAAAAGTGGAGCGTATGAAAACGTGTCCGAAATCCATGATCGTGAGAACAATCCCAGTAGTGTTGCCAGCGTCCTTGGCGGCGCGGTGAGGTTGGTGTGGGCGCGGGCTCGCGCGAGGTGTGACGGAGTGATTGCTCCGCTCGGCTCTCGGCGCGGCTAACGAGACCGGAAAAGCGTTGATAATCTCGGTGGGGCCGCGGGCGGCGATGCGCGGCTAAATGAGGCTCTCATGTGCGACAGGGGGCGGCGCGCGGCCCGTCAAAGATACAATTACGCGGTGAGCGTTGTAAACACGTCGTCATACAGTTCGTGCGCAGACCGGAAGCCTCCGCAGATGCGGCGGCGGGGGCGGAGAAGAGGGAGGCGGCGGCGGAGTAAACAGAGCGCGCTGCGACGCCGCCGACGAAGCTCCCGGCGACGCCCCGCCGGCACTAGCGAGAGCGTTGCCTAGGTCAAGACTCCCTCGACGTGCAGCCCGATAAGTGGGTGTGTGTTCATGATAACGCGCACTGCAAACGTGCACCGCTGGGAGGTCTCATGGCGCGCGGGAAACAGCCGGTGGGCCTGCGGGCGAACGCCTCCTGCACGTGGCTAACCACGTGGGCGCCCCCCCCCCGCGTTGACGTCACCTTGACTTGCAGCTCACTCCTTACTCCGAGGACCTTTTTATCGGCGCCGTTTCATTTTTTACCCTCTGAAACCGACTCTGGGTATTGTCACATAATTGTCTAAGATTATTCTTGAACTGAGATTATGCCGAAATGAAACTGCTGTGAAGTGTGGCTATTGTGGAATAAACCCGATGTGCGAAATTGTACGGTTCACAGTAAAGTTGGGATTTAGGATTCATCTGGAAGGTTAGGGAAGTCGTTGTCAACGAGATTCTGTGTAGGCCTGTGATGCCTTCATGATATCCAGCTGTGTTTGTTCAGTATGTCCCGGGTATAACATGAACGCGACGTTTCCTGGTGATTCATAACTTCGTGGCAATTTGTTCCCCTCCACCTGGCATATAAACTTTTAAAAATATTAACACTAGCAGAAAAAGTGATGCAATAACCTTATATCCCAAGTTTCGACCATCTTAGTTTCGTTGGGTTTAAACGACTCTGATCAGCATTCTGTGTAATAACTATTTCTCTTCAACGTGTTTAACGGGCAACGTTTTGCACACGTGTCGAAGGTATACTCGAACCAGCGACCGAATATGTAATGAAGTACCAACGGATCTGTAAAATGCAGGCGGGAATGAAAGATGAGTTCATCGCCCGGTTCTTAGAGAAAGGGTGGGAGAGAAAGGGGGAAAGATTAGGTCAGGGGGAATCGCAGAGGAGAGTTGCCAGAGAAGTTGAAAGGGGCTGATCGGCATTTGTCTCAAAGGAAGGAGGGGTTTTTCCCGGTTGTGAACCCGGTCAGACTTGCCTTACCGGGAATCAAATCTGGTTCTCTCGTTCGAAGCAACGACATTATGTTCAGGCTAGGGTATTGCTGGTGAGCAATGTTGAGGCCATTAACGCCTGTCGGGAACTGACAATCTCAGTTAGCAAATGTCTGCAGTGCCAAATCGCGACTTTACATAGCTGATGACCGTAATAATCTAGCATTAGCGAAGATATAACCGAATTAGATTTTGTTTAAACTTAAAAATGTTTATCTTGGACTATTGTTTGTGTTCCTTAAGAATATGGTGCTTTCTAACTCACCAACGAGCGTCAATCAAGTAATCTATCCACCGAAGACGAATGATATCTAAATAGGGAAATGTGATCATTTCTAAAAAACAAATACTTATTTAGTCAAATACGTCTAAGCGGGAAGAAAGTTACAAATAATAAATTTTAAATTCATTTATTTATTAACCTTATTCCAGGCCTTACAGATTTACTCTCATAAAAAATTGAAAAAATTATGAATTTCCCCAGAATTCATTAATTTCTGTTTTTTTATAAATTAGAGACGAAAAAGACATGCTTTTCATCCTTGCAATACAGTGAGTTATAGAATCTGTAACGAACATACATACTTAATGACATTGCGTGTAATGTTTGAGTATTAAAGGGAATACAAGACTCCTGTCATTTTTTTAAGAAATCATACGTTAGAGAAACAAAGGTGCGTGGTGTAGCACCGCACCCTACCGAACGTCTTCACCGAGAAGCTGAGGCACTTGTCGCTCGGGAATTCTGCGTGTAAATAAACGCTCGCCGCCCGACTTCGCCGTCGCGCGTGATTGTAGCCACACTTCTTCGCTGCGTTTTCTTCCGATCGGGGGACGGGCAGAAATAATGGAGTGATGCGAACGTGTAATGGCCGTACGCTTGCAATGCAGACTAAACAGCAATAAGGGGACATCTCTGGAGAAGCTCACAGAACTAGACGGCTGGGATGTGCCTAAATATAAAGGAAGTTTGTTTCCTATGAAATGATGTCAAGTGAACATTCGTCAGTAATCCCGTATTTCACCTCATGGGATGTATATTTTGATCCATATTTTAATTTCTAGTTGGATCGGATACTCCAATATCGATAATCGTCACTTCATTTCCTTTTAACTCTCTTGTGCCGTTTTATAAGTAATCAAATGCATTAAATTTTGTGTAGCTTTACTTTGTTCTTCATCCCTCCGAGACACTCTCATATACACATGGAGACAAAAGTGTTGTTGGCTGTTTAGATGACTCGGAGAATTTTTTGTCCTTACATCAAACAATTTTTAATTAATATTAACATGTGAATAAGCCTCCTACAATGGCATAATTATTCCAAATTATAATAATGACACATCTCATTCGTTTAATGATATACTGTTTTTCATGAGTGAGTAGTATGCTGCAATGTTTAATTCGGAGAAAGGGATATATATGTAATAGGTGTTATATATTTCCTGGTTGTTTTTGTGTATAATTTCTTAAATCCGTCTCTCTTCACATTATAGACTTACCACTTCATTGTGATAATACTGAATATTCGACTCGAGAATATTTGTATCTTTTTCTGAAAGAATACGGTTTGCACATTAAATACACATAGCTTACTGACGATTTCATAACGGACCTTGTGTGCTACTTTAGTACTATTATTGCATACGTGACGTCCAGTGTCAAAGAAGATAATGTTTTCATTTCTTTTTGTACTTCCCCTGCGTATTCTGTATAACATTGACTGGAAAATTCTTTTCTCGCCCTGTGTCCCCATTTCCACATCTGTCATCGCCCTGCATCCCGCCAGGGTGACATATACTCCGATCCATTATATACCTAGTCTTGTTATTTTGAATATACCTGTTTGCGTGTATATCTACTTTGGTTTTCTTTGAAATATGACAAGCTGATATTTACTCCTGCTATCCATCAAATGTAATGATTTCCAATACCGTTCTAGAGCGCTCTGTGTTCTGATAGCTATTTAGAGATTTTTGTTCGCCACTACCTTTTTTCTCCCCTTCCGCCCCTTTCCGCCGTGCCTTCTTTTCGCCGGGTTGTGGGAGGAGGGGGTCCGCCCCTTTCCCTCTTACGCGCTCGGCCAGAGCCTGTGTCCCGGTCGGCCAGTGATATTACTCATGCCTTTGGCCACGCCGAAATAAATAATGTGGAAGGCAGGCTGCATCTGTTTGTCTCCACGTGTTTACGTATTTACGTGTTCGCGGACGAATGACATATTTGAAGGGCCAGCCGCTGGCTTCTTCAATAACTCAACCAGCCTTGCTTTTAGGGGCCGCTGCTCGTGAGGTAGCCGAGGAAAGCTTCCCTTTTTGTGCGCGCACATTTGGGAGTCGTTATGCATTTGCAAAACGGTAAAAGCGTCTCGCTAAACGCTGAATGTGAAAGTAATTGGTTTGGGAAATCCCTCTGGAGATTTTAGTTCAAGTATTTGAAATTTGTCTGGTTTTTATATTTTAGTTTATTTGTTGAAATTTGATTTCAATATTCGGTTTGTTTTTTTAGTATGGTTCTTTTTCTTTCTCTTATTACATTTATATTGTGGATATTTTGTTGAAAGATATCGTATTTCTATTTTGTTGTTTTCATCTTAATCCTGGCTAATGTTTTGTGTATAGCGTATCATGTTAATGTGTGGGGCAAATCTGGTGTAATGAGTGCACTAGTGAAACTAATTTGATTGGGTGAGATTTGTATTATGTATTTTGTAAATTTGTATGAAAGGTTTCATAGACTGTATTATTCTTTGTTTTTGTTGTAGTTTTTATATCATTGCGGATAATCATTTTAATACATGGGAGTAAGTCAATAGATATCCCATCAGCTAGGATGTGTGATTGGATGTTATGATTCAGTGTGGATGTTTATCTTGTAATTCTGGATTTGGGACTAGCATGCTGGAATTAGATTTCTTTTTACTACCCTTTTTTCTTTTCCACAGGTTTAAAGGTGCTTTATATACATGTGATTTGGTTCTCTGGAGATCTTTGTTGTCTAACGTGTTTCCTCTTGTCTGTTTTCTTGTGCTTACTTGGATTGAGCAGTCTCGCTCGAATTCTGCTATAAGCGACCGCACTTTAGAAGAATGCTGGTCGACTCTTCAACGAGTGAGTTGGCATCTCTTCCGTTGTGTATAGTATTCTTCCATTATACTTATTATATTCTTACATACATATTATTGAGTATTTTTAGAAGTACGTTTTAAGCATTTGTAATTAGATGTTTTATATAAATATGTGTGTGTGTGTGTGTTTGTGTGTGTGTGCAAAGTAATTGTGTGCGTAGGGCTTCATTGGTGCGTACATTTACATGTGTGTAGTAATATTGTGCATGTGACTGCACCGTAGATGCTTGTTGTACACCTTTGTCTTGTAGTTGATATTTTGATAAAAGGACTCTGGTCCTTGGGCAGCTCGAGACAATCATTTGCAAATCACCCAGCACGAGGATATCAATTTCAATTCCTTATATGGCCTTTGTGTTGGGGATAATCGAAAGCAAATGAGTTGCAGTCGCGTCGTGCAATAAATCTGTAGGATTCATCCGCGTCAATTATCTCCTCGCTTGCTTACAAATTTTCTTGTACGGTGAAATAATGAACTTTGTTTTCTGTCGGTGCTAGTCTCCCAAACTTCCTTGGGGTAGTTTCTCTCTAGTAAAGCTTAATATTCACATTTACTCCTAACAACTTGTATTTTAACAAACTTCTTCTCTAGTAACTTCTATGCTATCTTTTTTCTGGCTTGTTGTGTAGTCAATAGCTCATTTAAACGCAAAGTTCAGACACTATTCAGAGGATGAGCAAATAAAGAGCAGCGTTTGTGTGAATGGCAGGTGAGTTTGCATGAGAGTGCTGAGATCAATTTTCAAATGAGAACTCCACCTCGCTTGTGAGAAGAATGCATCCATGCCCCGAAAAGATGCTGTTGATTTTAAACGCTTGTGTCGCGCTACGGATTCTAGCTGTGCGCTGGCAAAACGCCGCAAAACATATCTCGTATCGTATAAGCAGATTTAGTATCGTTTATGTCTACTTTGAAAATAATTGCTTTTCCTGCGAGAGAGATTGCCTTCGTTGACGATGTGGAAGAATTTTAATTGCAAATATAATGCCTCGTTTCTTTGTATTGCATGCGCTTGCGTCGCACTTATTATTGCTTGAAGTAGAATATAATATCATATAATAAGGCAAAAAGAAGTAAGGTAAGTGTAAGTTAATTATATTACGTCCAATATTTAGATTTGATGGTTACGATCATAAAAATAATTAGTTAGTATTACAATTAACATTATTAGTTGTATATTATTTACATAGACCATTCTAACTCTTATAATGTTAAATATTAAACTCAAAGGTTTATCTAAGTGGATTTTAAGATATATTAGTTTAATGTACTGTTGCTGAGAGTGATGGATTGCTCAAAATGCTTCACAGCACACACAGGTATCATTGCCCGGAGAAATGAACGAACGTCTCGTAGGTGTCAGCGATCCTCTTACAGAAGTAGATTCATCTCGAAACAAGTGAGGTTGAAACGAAACCGAATCCGAATCCGGGGGAGGGGGTCGCAGGAGCAAAGGGTCGAGAACGAAGGATGAGGCAAAAGGGGCTTCGATACCCAAAGACGGCGCCTTTGTAATGCAATTTGTAGGACACGCTAAACGCCGCTGCCTGCGCCCCGCACGCCTTTGGAGATGTAAATGGGTCGACTGCTCATTCCGGGCGCGGAGTAACCGAGTATCCTGGCGCTGCCATCCCATTCCGTTCCGTCCTTGGCCATCGATACACGTCTCCCTTTTCCTTTCTCGTATCGATTTGTATATCGAGACGCCTCCAACATTTGGGCATCTCGCCCCCTCCCCTCCCACCTCGGGCGTCGGCGGCCCCGGCGCCGGGCCGCCCGGCGGACCAATGGACGGCGCCACCGCCCCCCACTTCCGAGGCCCTGAAAATTGGCAAATGGGCTGGAGGATTCTTTTCTCGCCGCCGTCGCGCCGAGGAGCCCGGCGTGCGGCGAGGCGTCGGCCACCCGCCTGAAGGAGGGGAGGAGGGAGGGGGCCGAGAAGGGAGAATTCGGAGCGTGGATGTGGTGAGGGAAAAAAAAGAACTGTTCTGAAGCTTTGAGTCCTTTCGGAATAGGGTTAGTGGAGTAAAGACAGGTAAATCCGTTCACTGTAACTAACTCATCGGTTGTTTGTCGTCCACTTAAAAACTTGCTCGTAGTTCTTTCGGTCGGTCGTTCCACTGACGTAAAGGGAAAAGAGCTTAATGAAGCGAAGTTGATGCATGGATTTTTTCGCTTAATTTTATTAGAATTATAATATAGTGTGGGTTTAATGAAGATAATAATACTACACATAATTGTTAATTCCTGCGAAGTTCTACAAAAAGTTAACATTTAAAGTAAAATACACCACTGATAGTAGTACTTTTGATTCACATTCTAGCAGCTTTGCGAAAGAATCCGGCAATTTCTTTTATGGTCAACAGAATTCCTCAAAAAATTGTTTGCCATAATTACATTGTTTTGAAAAATAATACAATTATAATGCAGGCAATTGCATTATAATTGAAGCTAGAATCTTACATAGGTAATTCGTCTGAACATTTGACAATATTTCAAAATGCATTTTTATAATGTAATCTCCTTAGAAGGTATTTGTCAAAAATATATTAATCATCTTTGAAAAGTAATATTCCAAACACGTCAGCTCGGACTTTGCCTTCATTTCAGAATGATCTGCGGCATTTAAACTAAAGCAATCAACAAAACATGACTAACTCAAAATGCGTCGCGGTTTCGACCCCAAATGAACACAACGTCTTTAGTAAGAATAAACTTCGGGCTATATTTAATCTTCGAGATTCATTATTTTTAGCGAATCTTGCGGGAACTGCTTTCCCCATCCGTTAAGAATAGGGCAGTGGAACATCGCCGGGGGCAGACGGCAGTGGCTGCTGGCCCCGCCCCCGCCCCCGCGATCGGGCCGTTTCGTCCGCTGTTCTCGCGGACTTGTCTCCCTCCATTGATTTATGCGCAGACGGCCTCTGAAATATAGTGCGACGCATCGATAGCCGTCAGTGCGGCGGCGAGCGGAGGAAGCATCGTCCAGGCGCCTTTGAAGTCTCTTATCTTGGGCTCGATCGGCGAGTGCTTAGCTCATGCTGGTGTTTTAGCCGCATCGCGAGTTACCTTTGTTCTTTCCAACCGGCCCCTTTGGGCTTCTTTTATGCAAAGGGATTTTTAGCAATGAACATAAGCGGGCAGGTTAAGGGAAATATCATTTGATTAGACCCATTCCAATCTTCCTTATATGCTTCTGGGCTCGTGTCCTCTTGTAAATTTTCAATGCCGTATCTCGATGTTGGTCTATCAATCTTAAAGAGTGACGTGACTAATATTGCATGGATTTAAATTATTTTCTTTTTGTGTTGAAGATATCTTCCACTCTAAATTGGAATCAATATCTTCGGCTCCTGCACCTAGACCGCATAATTGCATACAATTTTTTTTTAGTTTTTGTTATTGCCTTTTATTACCAAATTAATAATCGATTTTCATTTGATCTGTACCGGTAGTGAATGTGGAAAAATCAAACATTTTCACTTTTCCCGAGAACAGGTTTAAGTTGTTACTGACTAAAACGTCGTGGAATTATTTTAGAAATTTCTTTTCCCGTGTAGATATCTTTGTTTTAATATAATGAGGATTTTACTGTTGACAGCCTAGTAAATGCATTTGTTTTAATTAGATATTTTAAATTGATTTCTGCCTCCCTAAAACTGGAAAAGATTTACCAAAATTTTGCATTTACCATGTTTTTTCATGTGGATTCGTGAGACATTCTGGAAGACGATCAAATGTAAAAATAATTTCTTCGTGTCCCTTTGTAATTAAATTTTGCCTAATTGTTGTGAGTGAAGGAAAAGCAAAACCAGTTGCTTTTGTAAAAACCAGAAGATATTTAAATGTATTCTTCTTGCAATATTGATTGACGTTAGGCTGCATAATAGGCATTTTCCTGCCAATACAAATGTTCCTAGGGTACGTACAATAAAAAACAATGATTGTAGATAAGATTAGTTAACCCACGCTTTTTACTTCAGAATTCGCAGTGATAACACGTATGTCTGGTCCCAGTATTGTAAGTCAAGTTTTGAGAGATTCCCACTAATTTTGTTTGCATAAGAAGTAATAAATGAATGATTCCTATTAGAACTGAAATGAAACGAATTATTTTATCTGCATAAATCTGCATATTTTAATAACTTTTTAGAAGCCAGACCACCAATTTCACATGACGTATGTCATAAAACGCATCCAACTTCTTAGTACATTAAGTATGACCGATATCACACGACCTATCCGCTTTTTTGACAACGCACCCAGATATATTGAATGATAAAACCGGGAGTGGAATATTTGAACCAAATATCTGACTCCGAACACAGGTTCCGTTGATGATTCATATTATTCCACAGTACATAACATACAATTCAATATCGTAATATAATTAACATTTCAGTTACATAATTAACCAAATATCCGTTAATTATATTTACAGCGGGAAGCCTCTTGATTTTCAGATGGAAGTGGTGGAAGGTTTTGGGAACGTCGAATGTGTTGTCTTTCGGTCACGCAGCGGATTAAGCACCTTCCTCCTCCTGATTCGCAGACGGCGCCGAAAGGCCTCGGAGCAATTTGTTGCGATCTTCGCGATTGCCTCTGCGCCGGCTGCTGGCGCCTCTCGATCCCTCTTTTTCCGAAGTTGCTCCCCCCGCGGATCCTTGTGGTTGAGCGGGCCGAGGGGCAGGCTGGAGAGATTGTTGGTAGGAAACTGCTCACTTCTTTGTGCAATAAAGAAAAAGTGCACGCCAAAGGCTTTGGCACGACGCAGGAAAAAACAGACACTTCGGGGGCAAAAAGAAGAGCGGACGCCGGCGGCGCGGCGAGCTGAAGCGAATGATACGGCAAGAATCTGGCACCCTCCCCTTTTTCCAGCCGGCCGTCTTTCAGCACCTTCCTCACTTCTTCCCGCAAGCCTCCAACGCTGACTCCTCCACCGTCTCGCCGCCCTCGTCGCACCGTGGCCCTCTCCCCCTTCCCCGTTCTCTTCTTTCGCCTCAACCGCCCCCTGGCCGACCCCTTTCAGAGAACCCGAAAACCCCCTGGCCACTGCGTGGGAATGCAAGTCCTCGGACTCTATAATGTTTGGATTTCAGAAATTTTCTCCTTTGCGCCATCTTCCTTAATATTTACGTGGCGAGGGGTGCGGCTTCTTCAACCTCTGCTCCCCCCCGCCCCCCGCCGGCGCGAGACCCCACGCAGCGGTCACTCAGTTTCGGATTCGTATCGCTCCCGCTCCCTTCTCTTCCCTTGATGAACGACCGATGGAGAACGCCAGGATTAATGCTCTGTACATTGAATGTCTTGAGAAAAACTTTAAAGGATACATGCGTTGCCGGCGAGGATCGGCAAGCGTCGACCTTTTGAAGGAGGCTTCTGAGAGAAAGGCGTTAGGGTATTCGGTGGCTTGTGGAAAAAGGGGTGTGGTAGGATAAAATACATAAAATTGTGTTTGTCAGGTGGTGGATTACACGAAGATAATTTCAGTATTTCCTAGATGTTTCCTCTTTGTAGGAATTCTAACGGTATACTTGTAGAATTTCAAATCCTATGTTCGTTGTATATTTTGTTCTTTTATTTCCTAATAATATGGACAGCAGTTTGAAAGAAATAACATCATACAATCTTGTTTCTTTTTTAATCAAATAATTTCATTTTTAAATTAATATCACTTCATTTGTTTTAATATTTAATCATTCTAATTTTTTAATTTCAGCTCAGGATAGAACATCACTCGTTTCTGAAATATTCATTTTGCGAGGATTAATTTAGAATAATGTACAGAGCATACCTTATTTACGTCACCACAACCACCTTTACGTAATACTCTATCGTCACAATCTTATAAGACTGACAATTTTAGCTTTTAATTTTAGTTTCTCAATTTCTAGAATTTTCATTTACAAAATTTTAATTATTACTATATTATAATAATAATATAAATATACTGGGTTGAAACTAGAAACAATTAATGTGAGAATACTATAAATAATATATTCTACTTAAAAATGTTTCGTCTGCAACTCTTACCATTAATCTTGCTTACCCCTAAGTGGCTACCACATCGTCATAGCAACGGAATACATGAAAGCTTATAATGTCATGTCCCTTTCGCCCGTTCATGGATTTTCCATCCCTTCATTTCCCAGATAACGGTCTTTTTTCGTACAACTCCTGTCGTGTTTTCTTTCTTTCCCTATGAACTTCCTGCGAATATCGGTTATACTTTCGCGATTATCTCTTTCTCCATCGCAATCACTCTGGTCTTAAAGACGCGCCGCGTTATCTTAGAAGATGAGTAGTACTCAATGTGCTCAACTTTCAGAAACATTCGTTTGATTAGAGACTCCATGAAACAAAATATTTTGGATATTTTTTCTGTGGATGCGGAAGAATAGCTCTTGTAATTGTCCAAGACATCAGATTCATTGGAAGTTCCTTTTTTGTTTCATCGACCGTCTCGTGGGCCCATAACTCACCCAGGGACGCCGTGCGTTTGCCCCGTTTTCCTGGAAATTCCATATCGCTGCTTTCGTAACGTTCGGGTTGCGACTATTTAGCTTAGACTCCGAATGAAAACATATTACCAGTAATTGTATTATTGAAAATATTACATATGGTGTCAGGGACAAAGAAATCGCCATGTTTTCGCCAATAATGTATTACGATAAGGATGCCCTTCTTGTATTGACAAAATTATATGACAACATTTATATAGCTCTGATCTTAGTGATTTCTCTCCAAACTAATGAAATAAGTTTAACGCCTGTCGTTTTCGTAATTTTTTAAGTTCCTATATATTTTCCCGTCATAACATTAAGTTGCCTTGTCTGTTTTGTTTTCATGAAATTTCCATTTTCTTTTATGATTCTTTCCTTGCTTTTGACGTATATTCTTTTTATTAGCCTCTAAAAACATCGACCGGTTACTACCCACTCGATTACACTCCTTGATTATCTGTTGTTAAAACTGTCAATAAAGGAATATTGCACTTAACACTTTTCATAATGCATGTTGCTCTGCGTTCCAGAGTAAGTACTGGGAAACCGTGCGTTAAAGTAAGCGCGTGTCGAGAGCTGCCATAACATAGGCTGACTCGTTCAGCTTTTACTTAACCAACGGACGGTGGCAGCTCCGATTTGGGGTCAGTGAGCAGTTTCCTTTCTTTTGTATGCTCTTCCCCTCTTGCGGGAACCACCAATCGGCACACAAAGACAACGATCCACTTTGTTGTTTCACTTCCTATATTTTCGTGGAATGCACGCGAGGATGTTTATTGATTGCGATTGCTCAATCCGATGCACGCATTCGTCGGTGATTCGAGTATTGCACGCACGTGTCTAAATATGTGGCTCGCATGTTACAACGCGAAAATAAAAATTTTACATTCTCCGAAATAAATTTTCATTTGTCATTGTATTTGTCTGTCATTGCTGCACGGCGCTTTTCCATTTCTATTTTGTTGATTTTGTCGGGTGCACTGCGAGCGCCGAGAAGTGAGAGCATTATTAACAAAATGTTTCGTAAACTAATTTCAATATTCTTCATTGGTGTGTCATCTGTGACTGCTACATATGAACATGTACTTTCTTTCCATTTGCGGATAGTGAAATAATTTGTGGCAAAGATATGGAACGTGTCGTAAAGAATCGTTATGACAACAGATGAGAATAATACATTTTTGTTTATTAGAAAAGATTCTTCGAAAGATGCAATTAGTGTCTATTAGAGATTATCTCTGAATTTATTAAAAGATGTAACGATAAGAGAATTTTGAGATAACTACTATAGCGAAATATAAGGATGGGACGATATATCATTTGCAACAATGGTTTAAATCACTCACATCAGGCTACTTGAAATGAGAAAAAGTAGTAAGGGCTGTTGTACGGGTCAATTTTTTTGAACATCTTATACAAGAAGGCCCTCCGGAGAAATGTGCGTGCGTGTGGTATGTGTTGCTGCATGACTCCTTTCACGCGTTGGGGGCTTGGCGGGACCACACACACGGCGAGTAGCGTGGCGTTTTTTCTGCAGGGCGAGCGGAGCGGAGCGAGGGAGCGCAGGGAAAGGAAAGGGAGGTGCAGGTGGGGCAGGGGCGAGAGGATCGGGGCTTGTGAGGACGACGGGTCGCTTCGGCAGGGCAGGACAGGGTGCGGCCTGCAATGTGGCGCGGTGCGGTGTGGCGCGGAGCGGTGTGACGCGATGCAGTGTGGCGCGGAGCGGGGTGGCGCGGAGCGGGGTGGGCGGAGCGGTGGGGCGGAGCGGGTGGGGCGGAGCGGGGTGGGGCGGAGCGGGGTGGGGCGGAGCGGGGTGGCGCGGAGCGGTGGCGCGGAGCGGGTGGCGCGGAGCGGGGTGGGGCGGAGCAGGGTGGCGCGGAGCGATGTGGCGCGATGCAGCGTGGCGCGATGCAGTGTGACGCGGAGCGGGTGGCGCGGAGCGGGGTGGCGCGGAACGATGTGGCGCGATGCAGCGTGGCGCGATGCAGTGTGACGCGGAGCGGGTGGCGCGGAGCGGGGTGGCGCGGAGCGGGGTGGCGCGGAGCGGGGTGGCGCGGAGCGGGGTGGCGCGGAGCGGTGTAGCGCGATGCAGTGTGGCGTGGCGTGTCGCGGGCCACCCACTGGCAGGCCGCGGATCGCGCTCCCATCTGCCTATCGATTGCTTTTTTCGCCAGCGCTCACTTACGTGGACTGCTGCTTCCTCACTTCCTCTTCGTCTCCTGCTTCTTGTCGTCCTCACAGTCAGTTTCAGTTCTTAAAGCAATACTTCTCCCTTGTCAGTTTTTCTCTACTTTCACTTGCGTCTAATGCAGACAGAAAGACCGGTTTTATCTTTTTTATAAAATTTAATAAACAACTTTTTATTACTTATTTGTTGTCGTAAAAATAAAAATTTTTTGCACTTTCTTAAATTAAATTTCACCAGCCATGCTCTAACGTCCCGATATAAGGCTTGCATCCCCTAGGATTTTGAAATACTATTCCCGCCAGGGTGTGGTTAATCGGAGTTCAATGAAACTCCAATGAACGTGGAAGCTTTTTGTTTTGAGGTGGAACTTATTAGTAATTTTTAATAATATTCTCATTTGATAAATAACATGTCAGTCAGTCAGTCAATATGCAAGCAATTCACATTTCGAAATATGTTTGAATAAATTAAATTATAAAAATGTCTTGAGTGTTTTGGCGTTGAATCAAATTCGAGTTCGACTGTTTTTCATTACTATGAGTTTGTTTACGTCGAATTTCTTTTTTTTTCTCAGTAAAATGAATCGAATCACTTTAATAAATAAGATACGAGATTGAGGTAATTCAATTCAGTGCCATATGTGTTTTCATTATTTTCAATCCGCTTGTAAGCGTCCTCAGCCTTAAATGAACCACTCCAGCCACTTCACACGTCTCTCCTGAGAGTCAGAATTTTTCGGATCATACTTTCATTTTTCTTTTGCTCCACGACATCGATCGCTGAGCTCCCTGGTTGTGACCCATATCGAAATTGTTTTGTTATTTTTTTACTTGGACCTTCCACTAAATTGCTTAGAGCACCCAATGGAACAGGGAAACATAAAAAGTCGCGAGGACCCCGCTTTGCCGCCTTATACCGGGACGTTAGAGCATGACTGGCGAGATTCTTTTATATGCCTGCTAGGATCCAAGATTTGAATGTCTTGAGTAGCATCTACCTGTGCGAGTGGGAGCGAGACGGCAGATACCGGAGAGAGTCCCGAAGGATAATATATAATCTCAACGTATATACATGCATATCATCGTGACCTTAACGGGCTTAACGAACCATTCCTTTGTCTCAAGCTCGAGAAAAAATGCATGGGGTTTCTAGAGGCATCGGGACAAAAGCCAGGACCTCTTTCCCCTACCCCATTTCGGACGGCCCAGTCACCTCGTCGAATAAAAAAGACCAAGGGTATAATTTTCTACTCAAGACACAAGTTGGAGGACACAAAAAACGCGAGGGAAAATGAATAAAATGTTTTAAATATTATCCTCATGTGTGGCGGCTGCATGCGTGGAGCGTAGCGCGTACGTACAGCGAGCTCCGCGGGCCGCTGGGAAGAGCGGTGCAGGGAGGCGCAGAGGGGAGGGGGGAGGCTCGTCGCCGGGGGGACCTCCGACTCGGGGTCTTTTTAATTCCCATAGAGACGCTTACAAGTAACTCGGTTGGGGTAATAACACTTTTGTTTTATTAGCGGGCAAAAAATTATTTTGCCTGCTGTGACCTACCTACCTCCCGTCGCCCGCTCACACCTTCATTATGCTAAAGCAATTTATGCGTACAAAAGAGCGGCGGCTTACTCACACGCCCCGTGCCGAAAGGGCGTTGTGTGTGCGGCGGGTCGGGCCGAGTGCGCAGACACGCCGGTGACACGTATTTTCTTCAACTTGATTTTTGACGTCGACGAGAGGTGGGAAGAGAATCACGTGATCGGAGGGGGATTGCGAATCGACCCTTGCCCCACCCCACTTCTCCGCATCATCAAAGACTCCCTCGGTTTTCTAATCGCGAGTGCCCCCGTGCCTTAAACTGCGTTTGATTTGAAGATGGTGAGGTTTGATTGCGATAGGAATGGTCTCATCAAATGCGATTAAACTTATTGATAAGCGTTGGACCGAGAAAACTTTCCTGTTATTGCGGTGTAGTAATTGGCACTGTTCTGTGTGTCTCGTTTTCGAGGTACGAGATAAAAGAGTAGATCTACTCAGGTGTAAATATGAGTTTTGTGAGTTATTTTTCGTAGTTGCATGCATCGGCTCTACTTACAAATGCAAATGTGCATGAACACTGAACGAAATTCAGTAAACTGGGGCATGAAAATGAATGTGGAGGTGCCCTGTTCCTCGGGTAATATCCAACATCCACGCAGGATCGCCTACTTGCACAGGCCTCGTTTCCTTCGTAGTGTTGCATAATAAAAAGATTTCCTCGGCCCTTCTCCCTTTCGGACAAAGGTGATGGCAAATACACATTTAAAACAAGGCCAAAAACCCTTCGTGATTCGTCTTTTTCTGCGCCGCGTAGCTCGCTATCCAAGTTCAGGGTGTTTATTACGCTATGATTGTATGATCGCATGACTTGGAAACGTCAAATAATGACCGCCAAAATACAATTCTCGTGCTTGGAAATTGTTGCTGACTCGGCTTGGGCGCTCTGTCTCACCCCTTCCACTACCCACACATTCTTGGCTCCATTACCCAACTTCGGAGATTTCCTACAATAATGACACTAGTATACTCCCCTGGAAACTTCGGAATAAAGATTGAGCTCACGTTACTTTCTAATATAAAGATATTTGAACCGCGGTTAAAACTTCCATATCAATCGACGTACCTCCTTGGAAATTGTTGTTTCTTTCCTTTATGTTCTCGGTATTCCTCCACCTTTTTATCCTACGAAGTTTCAACCGAATGTGATTTGTGTCGGGGGGCTTAGTTAAATTCATATTGCATATTTACGACACCACAGAGTAACAACATTGCGTCAACAATTTTAATAAAACTAGCTTCATGGTTAGTGAGAGGAACTAAGGTCGAGCCTCCGCCCCTGCGGTCTCTCACTGCTATGCGGGGCTTTTTTTGCGGCATTAGGCCCCGACGGCGTGGCCACCGTCGCCTCTCCTGCCTGCCCCATCACCACGATCCCGTCACCCCACCCTCCCCTGTCGCTCCACCCAACCTCTCTACCATGTCGACCTACCTCATCGCCCTATCCAGCCGCCCTACTCTGATACTGTCCTACGACTGGCGAAGCATCTGAAACCAATGTTTCTTTCACACACCTATCTTCCTTCCTACATGGAACTCATCCAGCCCGTACCATCTACAATCAATACAGTCGAGACTGATAAGGGCACGATGATGGTGAAACCTATCACTATCAATTTTATACCCGGCACCGGTTTTAATAAAATCACCATCATCGTTCACTTACCTATCTCCTCAATCACTATCTTTACCTCTACGATCCCTACCATCTTTACTATCGTTTCGGTATTTCTCCGTTGCTGCCCTGGTGTCCGTGCTTTCGCGTGCATCCAGTGCGACTCCGCTGCCGTCGCTTCGTAAGGCAATGTATGTTTCCGGCAACTTCGTCGCATTATCAGACCCCCACCAGAAACTCCCCCCTCAAACAGAAACTACCGTACGTTTTTTCGCTCCATACGGAGGCTTTCCTCTCCCTCACGTACGACTTCTCGGATTTTGTGGAAGCACAATTTATGAATATACGCGCGTGTGGGAGGTAAATGGATAAAATGGGAAGGGAAGGCACGACCATCACATGTTCTAAGTCGGACGTATTACTACCCAAATAAAAGCAATTTTCTCGGCCTCTTGGAACATTTCTCTTTCACGCACACCATTGGGAAAGCTTCTACTTCCTTTTCAAAATTGGCTTTTTAGTTCGCTATGTTAAAGTTGTAATACGCTACTGAAATTGGTGTAATTTTTCGTGGCAGAATTAGCCAGAGGAGCTCGGTGTTAACCCTCTGGCTGTGGTGCCTGCGCGGGAGGAACAGGGAGGGGCGGGGCGAGAGGGTGGGGTGGCGGAGCGGCGCCGGAGAACCCTGACGCGGAGCGGTGCCGGATCGCAAGCCGCGCGGACGTGTGAGGGTAAAAGTTATTGTTGACTTTCTAAAGAGACCGGTTAGGGACACGGTACGAGATGCATAACCCACCTGACGAATTTACCATCGGTCAATGACACAAGAAAACTCCAAATCGATTACAAGAACAGATCATAAAAGAATATCTGTAAAAATTTCAGAACGTAAAGAAATATCATAGCTGGGAAACGCAAGTGACATAACTAAAAAATTGTCACATTGCTAGAGAACGGTTTTAATCTATTTATTTATTTAATATATCACATACATTTACAAATGTATGTAATGTATGTGGAATAAGATCAATCTGCGCGCGTTTAATTGTGTTCCGAAATCCCTACCCTCTCTCCATTAATGTAATGTAGTAAATACAGTGTGCTTAGTTTTATTATGAATAAAGGTAGCAATGAACGTTTTTGGCAATAAATGGTGATAAATATTCTCTCTAGAATAAATAACAGCTATTTTCATTGGCAAACGAACTTTAGATTTTATTTGATGGAACTGCTGACGAAATATTTTAAGTATCCATTAATACCTCCACGGAACTGAAGAAAACGTGCGCAGATAGTGAAGTTGCATTTATTGTCCATAGTCAAATCAGAGGCCGTCTCCGCATTTGCTCAGTGCATCTAGGGAATCAGAACGAAAAACTTAATTGAGATTGGGTCATTGACCCAGACGTTGAATTACAATATTTGTAACAGGCATTTCTTATCGTAATGGTTCAGAACAACTTCTCAACATAATCTCCAGTTGATGTGGTCGTATTTTTTCCGATACCTACCCTTCCGATTATTTTTGTTATTTGTGTTCAAAGTATTCTGATAATTTCTTATGATTTTTCCTGCTCTATGTCTTTCCTTAAAATGAGCTTTAATTTTCTGAAGTCGTGGTGAAAAACATGTTATATTATTGGTATTCAGAAATGAACAATAAGTTTAATTTTCCATGATGTTCTCATTCCTCGACTTATCTACGTATTCTATTTCAGCGAAATACAAACTTTTATTTCTTAACAGGAAAACGTATTAAAATGTACGCAAAATTTTGTAAAAATGAAACAACAAAAAAAAACGAGGTTTCATATTGGACTGTGTCTTCTACATATTCGTAGATAGTTACGCGACGCCTTTGCATAGTGAGAAAAAAATCATGAAATTAATTTTTACAATGCTATTGCATAGCAACAGCGTTCCTCTCCATTCTTAAGTATCATACACTTCCTGAAATAGTGACCAAGGCCACCATTGACAACTGCATTTAAATATCGCGGTCTTCTGATAACGAAACTACGCTAAAACGGCCTTAGTAATACTAAAGAGCTCGAAATCAGAAAATCGCAATTTGCTAGTCTGAGAAAATAAAAACAAAGAAAAAGAATATTGCAGCGCGTCTTCAACCACGCCCGCTTGACGTCAGAAAGATAAGGTTTTGTGAGAACCATGAAGCCTAGACAGACCTGTACTATCCAACGTTTAGGTTTACCGGACGGTAACGTAACATACACTCTACGAGAAATTGCTGAATTGCCGAAATTGCGAGAAGGTAAAATTTTAATCACATTTTGAATAGAAAGGGCTGAGTTGTATGTTGTCACTTATAAATGAATTATATTTATCGATTTATCAAGAAAATAGTAATCTGCGTCATATAATTCTTGCATCAAGTACTGCATATTTTTTTATTTTACGATTAGTAAATAATATATCTCTTACTTTAATTTTACATGTGTGTATTATTTAATAGTAATTAAATTAATTATTATTTTATTTAATTAATAAAATACACACATTAAATATTACATTCTACATTTCCCAATTTTACAGGAAATTTCAAAAAACTCATAAAATGCAATTTTTCTGCGTACAATATTTTTGTTATCTAAATATAAACATACTATTTAATCCTGTGAATAAAAGTATTTTATTACCGAAAATTAGGGAGAGGAGATTTATTTTTGGATTCGGACATGTTTCCTTTTTACAGTAAACGAATATCCAAATTATTTCTTGAGTTTCATTACTTTTCTTAAAAACATAATTTTACATAAAACTATTGTATTATATTAAACATTCTTTGTTAAACATTTTAGAAAAACATTTTACATTTTAGATTGTCTAAGTGCTCAGTAATCATCTTCACCTTCATGAGGTATCATCGTTATAGGCCATAATGTGATTGAATGCCAAAACTACATTTTGTCCTCAGGGATGTATAGGCTTTCTTTGAAGGCAGATCTAAAGGTTTTACTGAATTTATCAACCTAAAAGTGTCGAGCTTCAAGTCACCATTATTCAATTCTCACTGAACACTATGCAGTGTTTCTGCTGAGAAGATCAATTCACGGTATTTTGAAAGAGTAAAAATATCATTTTAGGTGTTTAGGAACATCTTTACTATGGGGATTGTTGCTCAGACAGGTTTTCTTGTAGAATTTATACCACCATGAATTGTAACCGTCGAAATCATTCGCCTTCATCTGAACAATTAAAAACTTATTGAGGAATCTGTTACAAGGTTAACAACTTCATCCACTGTATAATATCTTTCTTCCTTTCTCAGCTTCCTCTTAACTTTCCCGAAATCTCTATCATTCGGAAAAAAAAGAGTGACCTCTAACTGGAAAACGAACATGGTCATTTAATATTACTGCACAACGGGATCTTGTCACTACTGCAGATAGGGAACTAGTTACCTATCTGCAGTAAACAGTGAACTGAAGGCGTTGCTAAGCCTGTGCTATTGTGCGGTAAATTGTTCTTTCTGCATTAAATGATGCATTGACCCGCTCACAATCCTCTCCGCCAATAAGAAAAAATTCTGAAACGTTGGCCCAGTTGATTTCTGCCGTTAGCGATTCAAATATAGTAGTGTTTTTGTAAATTATGATTTGGCCTAATGCCTTCTTTGATTTAAGTATAGTCCGGGTAGGTACATTTACTCTATATTTGAAGAAAACCAAAATGAGAAACTGCTCTTTTTTGCAAGATTCAGAAAATCAGCTATTCGTTGTTTATATTACTTTATTAGCAAAATAATTTGTTCTTTCTCATTTTCATATATTTTTTTATTTTTGAAAATAGTAAAATATATTTGTGACCAATTTCCTGGAGCTTAACTTGTAATTACAAACGTAAATTTATGTTATGCAACTACAGCCGTGGAGTCAAACTGACAAAGTGACAGTATTTATGTCTTACCATTTTACTTTTTCAAGTTACTTTTTGTGAACATTGTGAAATTACATTTATTATAATGGAAAATTGTTTTAAACGTTTTTTAGATAATAATAAATATTATTAATTACTTATTTTTTAATTGCGTCCCTGTCATCAAGCTATCCAGATTAAATATTTAATGTATATATAACGTGTAAACACATTTAACAATATTTTATAAATTCTCTTCATGTTTTATTGCTTTTACGATTGGTACATATTGTTCACGAACATTGTCCCCAAGAGCATATTTACAAGAACAACAAATAGTATTTGTTTTAATCTTCATTTTCTTAGGACAAATAGAACAGCATTTTCTTGTTGATAGTTTTTCATCCTCTTTTGATCTTTCCTTCTATGTCCTACCTAGTATTTTCTTAATTGACATTTTTATGTCTTGTGAAAGATGTGTGATGGACCATCTCGTTTCTAATTCTTTGGTAACTAGTTCTTTAGCTAGACTTTTGTAAAATCCCACCTTGTTACTGATGCCATTAGTGCTAAACGAGAAAAATATCAAGATAATGTCAAGAATAGTACTCGAAAAATAAAAAATAAAACATATGCAATAAGTATAACTCACATAACATAAAAATATTACATATGCCTACCTTCGGTAGTGTCAAGAAGAATATTTTTCTAGTCACGTGTTCACAGACGAGGAGTCAAAAAAGCTACTTTTAACTGGAAATAAATCTGATAAATCTAGACGTAGTAAATCGACAATCTGCATACGCAACAATGAAGAGTTAATTTGAAAGTTCTGAAGTCCTGGTGGAAATAGCAGAATCGTCAAAATAATAAAATTAAAATATAAAATAGAGCGGAGTCAGTTTGACTCCCATCTGTGATTACAGGTTAAATAATTAGAATATTGAACATATTTATGATGGAAAGCTCCTAAATACATACAAATATCAAACTCCTTTCTCACATCTTCATGTTCATCCTCGTGTTTTTTCGTTATTTTTTATTGTTTTTTTGCTTTATTTTTTTCTCTGCTAGCTCGATAACGCCACACTTTTTCAGTGATATTTCAGTATAATATCCAGACGTAAAAATTCTCAAGCGAACAAGCTATCATTACCATTGCATTTCGATCAGAATAATTATGTGAATTACTTTAACTTTGATGTGACCTATGCAGAAGTGACATTTTTGCTTCACATACAAATTCATGTAAGGGTGAAGGAAGAAGTCTACTGTTCTTGAACTTACGTGTGACGTCTAAAGTTATATAATTCTGACTAATCAACATAGGGTCGACAACGACTCGACTAGAACACCCGCCAGCGGCGACCAGATTCCCAACCAATTAGCGTCGTCCCTACGAATAAATCTGAGTGACCGATAATATACAAAGGGAGTGGCCAAAGTGTCTAATACGTTGGATATGGTGGGATTGGATACACTTATTTCCCGTGAACAGAAAATTAGTCGACAATTTTCTGCAAATATTACATAAATTTGTTGATTGGCTCACCCTTATTTAACACAGAAGGAAGATGTGTCGAAATGCGGTGGTGGGGAGACATCTCTTGGGAAAGATGGTGCAGGCCATGAAGGAAATGACCCATCGGGTTCGGTGACGTCGAGGCGAACTTAGTTCCAATCGCAATCATGACAGGGGTCAATTCTCGTCATTTGTCGCGAACATCGTGTTGTACGTGTCAGTCGGAGAAAAGGGACGGTTCATTGAATGCGGGTCTCGCGCAAGGAAGACACACGTATAGGAAGCTGAGGCAAAGCGCCGTGATCCGCCACCTGTCATGAGGGGGGTGCAGCGAGGAGGAGAGGGGAGGGGAGGCGCGGGGAGGCGACGTGCGTTGGCGTGGGCGGTGGGAGCGGGCGCCCTGCGGCGGGGCAGCGCGTGGTGCGCGCAGCGCTGTCCTTAACCGTGGCGAGGCGCGATGCGCTGACCCCGGCGCTCTCGGAGGGGCCGAGGGTCGCGGGAAGGAGGAGGCAGGAGGCGAGAGCGCTGCTCCTCAGGTGGGGGAGGGGGAAACACGCGGGCGGGGTAGCCGACGCGGCGGCCGGCCGGTCGGCCGGTCGACTAGCCGTCCCGCCGCCGCCACCGCCACGGCATCTCCCTCACTGCGTCTTCTACCTCCTCCGTACCTGTAGTTTCTGGTCCTCCTTCGCTGCCCCTCTGATCATCAATCCCTTCTCTTGCATTAACTTCGACTGGTTCTTTCCCGTTCTGTTTACTACACCCTCTGGCATCGTCTGTTCAGCCACCATTTCACATCTATTTCTACTGCTAGTAATCCCTCTATTTTCCTTCCTTTTGGATCTATTCCTCCTTTTGCTCCTTCTCCTTGGCCGAGACGTGTGACTTGCCCGTCTCCTCCTCCATCATGAAGCCAACCATACCCACTGTCTTCATCACCACCATCCTACCTCCAGCTTGTCGCCTCCACCGTCGCCACCCGCACTCCCACCCGCCCCGCAGCCGGCTGGCCAGCCGACCTGCCGACCGGCCGGCCGGTTGCTCGCCTGCTGGCTGGGGCAGACGGGCTCCGGCTGCGGCGCGCCGCCAAGGTGATCCGGCAAGCAGCCTTCGGCCGCCGCTGCAGCCTCCGCCCCCGCGCTCCATCCCCCGCCCCGCCCTCCCCGCCGCCGCCGCTTCTCCACAGCGTCGGGATCCGGAGCTGGCCGGAATCGGAGGCAGGCGCCTCCCGACCATGACCACGCGCCGCGGCCGGCGGTACGCGCTTCGGCCCGCCCCTCCCACGGACGCTCGGCCACAGCCCGCGCCGCGCCGCGCCGCGCCGCGCCGCGCCGGCCGCGCCGCGCCGCGCCGCGCCGCGCCGCGCCGCTCCTCCCGCGCTCTTTTGGGGAAGACTCCTTTTACTTTGTAGGACGGTACATCGTAAGAAGAGAAACTTATGTAAACGTGCGCCGGAAAATGCGGATTTTCGGCAGAAAAACTCTTATTGCCGTGCCCTGGTAAAGAGAAAGTGGATAAATACAGTTGCTAAATATAGAAAAACTTCCCTTGACACAGGGTGTAGCCAGATTCCATGTTTTGTGGGTCCTTGTTTACATTCTCCTATGATACTCTGTAGTATACTACATAGTATCATAGTAGCAGAAAGAATATTATCAGAAAGCACTGTAATGCTGTAGCGAAACATCCCGACTTATTTCGCATTCTGATCTTGCAATCTGTTAAAAATTTGCTCGCATCCAGTATTTGTTTGCTTAGTGAAATACCATATTTAATATTAATACAATAGAACTTGTCAATATTAAGTTCAGATTTCCTTAAAATCTCGAATTCTAGGTTCTCTTTTTTCCTTGGTTAGATTTAATATTGCAATGTAAGAAATATTCAAATATATTTTGCAGTACATGCCGAATTTATATTTCATCGATTTTCATTTCATCATTTCCTACTATGTTCTTCAATATTGTGGCAAGATACGAAATGCTGTTCTTTAGCTGAAACACTAGAAACGCCTGGTTTACTTTATGGGGTTAGCTCAACTTCCTCAAGCAAAGTGCTTGTGTGATGAAATACGAAATTCTCAGGAAACCAAAAAGTACTGCTTTGCAGATGTTTGATTAGATATGCTGTGAAAAACTTTTTCGGAATAAATAATCTACTGATATATGGATAACAATGAAAACTTTCGATTGAAAAACGTACGTCGTTAGTTTAAGGGGAAAACTTATTTGCGTTAACAAAATGTTTTATCGCAATACTCTCAGTAAAATGTAATAAAATTACTTTGGCAATATTGTTTTGAAACTGTTCAACATATGCTTCTTCAATGTTATATGCGTCTCTCATAAAAACATGCCTCTTTCAAGTATTGATCTATATGAATAATTTTAGAAATGTTTTTGGAATGCCATGACGTTTTATACGGTACCTATATCCAATAACTTAGGATGATGAAAATTATCCATTTCTGAGGCCTAATTTTGGTCTCGTAAGCTATTTTTTTCTTTGCACAACCCCAAGAAATTTTCAAGTTTTACTCTTTTATGTTAGTCCTTAGTACAGAGATCCGAGAAACGTGGTATATATTTTCGGGCATGAAAAGTAACTAGCACATGTGCTCTATGGAAGAGAAATATTATGTATGAATGTGGAAAATTGATTCATAGAGGAGTCGAACAAATGTGTAAATAATTTGAAATAACGAACTGATTATTTATTTTATAGCTTCTTGCCCGTTGTATATGCTCCTGTGTGTAGAGAATTTTATGTTCTATGAATCACCTATAGCCGTCTCGCCTTGTTACATCCGGCATGAGTGCAGGACGTTGCATACCAGAGCGCAATTGACGTCGCTCGGCCATCTGTAACGAGCTGTGCTTTACCCCTTGTTATGAGGACGTCTCGTTGCAGTGCGTATTTTATTGCGTGTGTCCAGCGGAGCCCTACGTCGTGGCAGCTGCGACAAGCGTTGGAGTATGCGCCCAACGCATGCAATACAGCGCCCGCCACTCAAGGCAATTCGCTCCGACAAGCGCCCTGCGGCTGCAGATTCCTTCCAAGGCGTTTCTAGACCACCCTCAATGAAGAACGAGGATGTGTTGTTTCCTTAGGCTGGGTCCGGTTACCAGCGCTAACGTCGAAATAAACATCTTAATCGATTTGGCACTACCGTAAAAACTAGTAAAAACGTGTTACTCTCCAAGTTGTCCCTGGTCTGTTGGTTCTCCTTGTGTCATATTCTCATCGCACAAAAATGACTCGTCTCAAAATTCGTTATTTTTTAGTTAAGGGAAAAAATAGTATGTTTTAGTGGTAGAATTTTGATGAAGATACTTCCCAAATCAGCCGCGAAATAGTGAAAAAACACTTTGTATTTGGTCGCGATATAAACAGCTTCATACTGTGTAAAACCGATCTCCTTCAAAAGGACAATTTTTTAGTCAAGACTTTTTCTTGTGCATCGACGATATCTCTAATACATCGACGATATCTCTAAATACAAATAACTGATTCTTGATTGTTCCGAGAATTTCATGGTTAGCTTTTTTGTAACATCAATACAAAACAGAAGTTTAAGTTGTATTGATGACTGTCACACTTCTCATATTATAGTCTACTCTGGCTCGTGAAAACGACCCAAATCCCATCCTCCCATTGCGTATCTCCGGAGAACTGCTTTCCTCTTCCCCGAAGATGCCCCAGCTTCGTCAGTTTGCCACCAGAGCTGCTCTCTTTCTTCACCCCTTTTTATTCATTTAATCCCCCTTTCCTTGCCACTTCCCTTTTCTCCGATGAAATGAAAATTGAATTTTATTTTAAAGTGCTCCTTTTGCACTTTTAACTAAAATCTTAAGTGGATAATATATTTTTGTATATTAAAATTCTTTATATTCCGAGCAAGACGGTAGTATAATTTCGATTCTGTTTGTTTCAAATTGAAATGTTATTTGATGAAAGTCTCGACGCTGCGTCGCTGCAGCAGCCATCACGTACTCTTGGCTCGAAAATGGAAACTCCGAGAGGCGTCCGAGCTCTTCGTTGTCGCTCCCAGGGCAAGATGTAATATTGCAAACGGTGGCGGATAGCCTGCTGCCCTCCAAGCTTCGTCGCAGTAGGTGTTTTCTCTTATTGCAGTGAAATCGTTCTTCGTTAGAAAAGGCTGGAGGGAATATTATCATTTACGATGTTTTATGATCCATTGAGCTACCGAAGGAGATATTGCTGAAAGTGGATTAGTGAAACTTTTCCAATTTTACAATAGTCTTGAGATTATATTGGAGAACGTTTAATTCATTTTTCTTAAAACGGGCTATTTGGTAGACGGCACAGGAAACTATTAGTTGTGTGTATGATAAAAAATATTAATAAAATACAGACTCTATTGAATGACTAATACCTGGGTAATATTTTTAACATAATTATCAACAGTAATAGTATTCCTTATATTCATAATGTATTATTTAAACGAGTAGGTGGAGTGACCACAGACCAGAGAAACAGACATTAAGATTCTAGGCTGATTGAAATGAATATTCTGTGATCAGCTAATTTCTGCTTGATAGTGATTTCAATTCAAAAGAAAAAAGTCAAAGAAACAAATTCCAATTACAAATACTGAAAAATATTCAATAGCCTTGAAAACATTATCTAATCGTTTGCATTAAGCAAATAATTGAAAATATCATGCATTTGTTGCATGATATTGGAGTACTAGAGTATTCCGGCCAGTGTTCGCTTCTGCTTCGCTAATACCAAGACGACAGTAGAATAACATATTTTATGTCACCTTGAATTCATGTTAATGAATTGCATTTCCCACAAAGCGTTCCAGTTGCATACAATACGTCTCGCGAGCTTCAGTTTTACCAGTTTCGTTGCATTTCCGTGCGCGACCTTCTTGTTTGTAGAAAAGCTAGTACTCCCTGAAGCTATCGATGTTATCGCTTCGAGCACTCGTTTGCATGCTAAACAAACTGCAACTAGTCCATGACCTCTTGGTTGCATACTTACCGGGTCAGCGGATGTGTCCCGCCCGTCTCCTTCAACTCTGCTTCCTTCTGCTTTTCTTTACCCCTTCGATACGATTGTCTTGCACCAGGTTGTTTAAGCAAACTACATCAAAGAGCAGACAGAAACGTTGTGTCACTTCATTTGTATTTGGTCATAAGGTCACGGTGGCTTTCATAGATACATACGAACTTCGTTAGTTCCCAAATATTTTTTAATACCCTCCTTTGTTTCTGTAATGAAAGAATGATTTACTGTAATGAACTATTGAATAAATGAGTATTTCAGGAATGAAATGTATTCATTATACTGACAGAACTTCAATTTTGCTCTGTAAAAAACGTTGTTCACCCAATATTTGAAAACTAGTTCGGAATTAAAAGTTTTATTACAAATTTATCGGTACAAAACGAAAAAAACTGTATGTGACGTATAGAAAAGTATAATCTGTATAACTTGCTCTTACCAAAATAATTAATACTTTTGTCATGATGGGTGACCGAGGTATTGTCTCCGTCCGAAGAGTGAGTGCTTCAAATCAAGACGTGAGCCTGAATGCTTCTTCGTTGCATTTAGTCTGTTACGTCGCGGAATGCCTTGCGTTGAGCTATGCCCATTTCGAACGAAGAGTCCATGTATATAGTTCGATGAATACCTATTTTATTACGAAGTGCCAAAGGTTCAGACTGATAAAAATATAATATTAAAACTATAATTTTGTAGAGATTTTCACGGAGTTTTATTAAAGAGTGCCTACATTATGTCTTCTATGTTTAGAAATAAATTTTGCCATTATGGAAGACTGATGGCAATAACATCAACTTCTCTTATAGAATATTCTTGTTAATTTGTATTAAGTACATAATTTGTCATAGTAACACGGAAGAAAATAAAACTAACAAAATATCGAGGAAGCTTGTTCTCCAACCATATTACCAACCGTCCCCAGCTCCAAACAAAACTTTCTCGTCCACTTACGAGATTTCTGTGCTTTGATTCTCCGCATCTCAATATTCCTCATCCTCACTCTTACCATCTTCCTCTCACCTGAGTCCTTCTCTCCGAAGTCCCTCTCAAGTCACGTCATCCGTAAAACTCACCTGAGTTTTAAGTTGCAACCGATGCTATTAGAGGCACCCACGACATTTCCTAAGTATTTCGAAACAGTCAGAAGCCGTGGGTCTGCGCCTAGAAGAAAACGATTAACTATCAATTTGGCATCGACCTTAAGAATAATCAGCCTTCCTCGACCCATTTTCGCTTCGCCTTTCTCGGCGATAATTTTGCGCGGCTCAAAAGAAAAGCTCTAAAGCGGAGGCGCGCTTCTCTGCTACCTCTGTGGATGGCGAAAAGCCTTTTAAAAACACAATCGGGAACACGTGCAACTTCAGTGCTCCTCCGTCTACACAGGTGTGTTTATGTCTCGGGGGCGGAGGGGGGAGCGGAGAGGGGGGCACACGCAAGCGGAACTGGTGCAGGTTATTAAACAAATTGTTGCCACAAAGAGTGAAGGCAATGCGAACAAGGCACTCATAAACGGTATCGTGTGGCTGTGATGCCGCCAGGCGGACGCAACCAAGTGAGTAGGCGTCGTGTTGTGTACCTTATGCACGCGGTGATCTCCGCGGCGTGATACTCCTTTGACGCTATGCAGCCAGCTGGCGTAAGTGCCACTAACGACACCGTTTGGAAGCAGATAGCGGCCGCGGCGGTTAGCGTCTCAGGTTGTGGGTAGCTGTTTAGAGGAAGTGTGCAAGTAGTTGTTGAAAATGAGGAGCTTGGGAATAACTGCATTAGGGGAACGCTAACGATATTTCAAGAAGCCTAAGTTGCGTAGTACTTTCATGTGCTGGCTGTCGTAGTAGTGATAGTACAAGCCATGAAAAATTTGGTTTTCAATGAGGTACTTAAGATAAGGAAGGAGTAAATATCATTACTGAAAGGTGATCAGCACCTGGTAGAGAGTATTGTTTGTACTTGAGTCAGTTTACTTGGAGAGAAAATGAAGTGTTGAGTCGAACGTAAATTGGCCTCATGCATTCGAGTATGTGTGAATGTGTCTACAATATAATTAATGTCAACTTTTATTAATTTTTTTTCACCAATTGGATTGTTTTTAGGTCATATTTCATTTGATAATTAAAATAATGAACTAATAGAGCATATCAGCAGCTCAGTTTTCAGTAACGTGCATTTACATTACAACGATTCGGTGGTTTTGGTACTGAATTAAGAATTGTAATGTCTCTCGTAGCACGACCAAGCTCTTGAAAAAGTAGCAGCAGCTCATCGTAGTTGCGGCGCGCGTTTGTCTTTGCGTTTCTTCGCTCCGTGTCCTCCGCCGTTGTCGCCAGCGCCACCGGAAACGCGACGCACTTCCCCGGACGTTCATTTTTACCGCCAGGCAGAAAGAAGTCCCCCACGTCTCGGAGGTCACAGGCGCCCCTATGAGTCGCCGACAGTACAAGCCACATGTGGCGTTCATGTCAACCTTAAAAACTCCCCCGACGCGGCCCCTCTCTGACGGGTTCTTGCGGAGACGGCGGCGGCGGCGGCAGCGACGGCGGCGGCGGCGGCGGCGACGGCGGCGGCGGCGGCGGCGGCGGCGACGGAGGCGCGGATCGCGGTGGCGGGGGCAGGGCGAAGAATGGTGGGGGAGGAGGCGCGGAGGAGACGAGGAGGAGAAGGCGAGGGCGGGGCCGCATTCGCGAGGTGGAGGTAGGCGCAGAACCGGAGAGGAGGGTTGGGTCGACTGCATGTAAAATGGCGGTGATGGCGATAGTTGAAGGTTCGAATAAAGAAGGTTGAAAAAGTGAAAAAAAGACGGAGAAGCAGGAGGGTGAGCGATAAGGGCCAGACTATCGTAGTGGCAGAGGGCACGTGGAAAGGGCGAGTAGCGAACTCCGAAGAGCCGGGAGAAGGTAACGCGACGCGGTGTGGCGCGAATGTATGTGAACACCTGGATTTATCGGTCAACGGCCTCCCGGCAACTGCATCGGCACGACGCCGGTCCGATAGCGAAGTCGCAGGTTTGCATTCCGAGGCGTCGGGGGGCGCGGAGGGGGGCGGGGCGTCGTTGCGGTGGGTCGGGGACGCGGCGCGTCGCGCCAGGGCCCTACCTGGGCCCAGCCCGGGGCCTAACGCGTTCCCCGCGCCACCCAAGCCTTCCTGTACGGTACCATTACAAGGCGCCGCCTGCACCGCAAGTAGCAATTGCAGAAAATTGCGCCGTGCCGTGGCGCGACTCACCGCGCCGAAACGCATGATACGGCATCAACGTAAATAGTCGAGTCATCTATTGTTTGCTCCCGCGGCGTTGGCGCGCCCGTAACCTTTCCGAAAGCGTTACGACGCGTAACCGCCGACTTCTGAGAGGCAGCGGCGAGAGGCTGGGTTGCAGCCTTAACGATCGAAGCGATCCCAAAGTCGTCGTGCGGAGGGACGCAGTTGGGTGCGTGAATTCCGCGTCGCGTCGACGCTTTGAAACATTTTCCTGGCCCCCACTGCGCGGAGCAAGCAGATGTGCCGTGCTGGCGCGTTGTAACTCAAACTCCATCGCACGTAATTCTTCATATTTCGCACCGCTCGCACTCAAGTGGACTCTGATATATCGACTACTAATTTTACAAGACCTCGCGCAATTTGCTGTGGGGAATTTCTATAGCTGACTGCCGCAAGCTTACAAATGTCCTGTTTTTCTGAAAATCGTATTTCTTCTAAACATTTTTTTACATTGAATGGTCTATATTTTCTGTAGTAAAGGAGGATGTACTGCATAATTTTACCGATGAGGGTTTTTATAAAATAATATTACGCAAAGAAGACACAAACATTATTTCAACTTTTCTATTCTCTGGGTAAAATAATGTACATTTCACTATTCATTTCTCACTTTAATGTGTTATTTATTTCTGCCAGAAATGTTAGCTGAAACTCACTGTTAGTTTTTCCTCTTTTGTTTTAAAGAAGTTTCGAGAGTGCAAAACAGTGATTTCCGAAAACCACTTTCACTACATGTTTTTTGAAAGCGTCTTTCATAACTTCATATCAGTGTGTTAAACTAGTTGGCACATAACATTTTCGATAATTTTTGCACTTTATTTAATTTACCATAAGAAAATGTATAATCGAGCTCAAAGAGGGAACATAAATTAACATAAGAAAATGAACTTAATTTTTGCTATGCTTCTGTAAGACCACTGATAATAAACACGAAAACTGAAATTCACATAATGTATATTGCTGGTTACGTAATTATTTATGCATTTCGTCATGAAATTAGTTTTTATTACATTATACCTTTGTTATCAGTAACAAAGGTATGTCCATCTCATTATTGTGCCAGACTCCTTTGTTGTTCTCAAAGAGTAAACGAATTACCATTAGCTTTTTATTCAAAAGTATAGCGAGCAACTCGCTTCGTAGTTTTGTAACTGCTACGGCTGGTGGTTGTTTATTCTGAGAATCGCGCGCGCGAGGTTACCGACCCCGGCCTGAATCACATACGAACAAACTTAACTTGCCTACTTAAAAAACTGACACACACTCGTACTGCCGCCTCGACCTATCGCAACGTTGAGGCAGTCCCAAGCTATCTTGTTAATTCAAAGGACCCGCAGCGGCCGAGAAAGAAAGAAAGAGGAATAAAAGAAAAAGAACACGAAAGTTGGTGATGAAAAAAACAAGACGTTTGTCACGTGACGTACGCAACGGCCTCTCCCCTCCTTCCCCACCACCCCTTCCCCTTCCCTCACCCTTCTAACCACTCTCACTCACTGCTTCACATTCTGCAGGGTTAAGGAACATATACAAGGTCATTGTATGTTTGAAAGGCGTTTGAAAAAGAGTGTAAAGTCTCCAGCGCACTTTTCTGCTTTGTGCGCTAATACGGCAGTGTCGTGAATACGCGGGTGGCGAGGCGAGCTTTCGTCTGTGGGCCAACGAGTGATCAAGATATTTAAGCGACCGGAACGCGCTAATCGTGGCAGTGCACATCCCGCTCACATATCGCCGCGCGGACACACCGCGTGCATCCTGATTTCAATCGGTGGCTCCGGTAAGTTCCGCCAGCACGGGTGCTTGCGTTTCTTTGTGTGTTTAACAGCACTAGCGACTCACGTGTACTCACACAATGCGACGTTCGTAGATAGCGAGCAAATACAAAGCCACGCTGCAACGCGCGGCGGGGACTCTGTTGCGATGGCCGCGTGCGCTTATGAAAGTCATGCGCGCTGTCAACGCCTACTTGCGCGCGGCAGCATGAGAAATAACAATCATTTGTTGGGCTGGCCGTACGCGCTCTTAGCCCGGCCGCGTGCTGCAGCTCGTTAACAGACGGCGCTGGCGCGCATGCACGTACGCCGGCACGCTGGCGGCGGCTTCCCATTCACTGCAGTTTCTCTAATAAATCCGTAATTGACACAAGACTGTGCTGTCAGGTATGTCACACTGAAAGCCGTACTCGCGCTGGCCTTGTAAGATATTAAGACGTGGCGAGTGCAACATGTTTTCACCGCGCGTAGTACAGCTTGGCAGGCGCCACAATCCTCACTGACCTGCCTCAAGCGAAACTTACATACGCAATACTCCCGGCCACGGCTGAGCTAGTGAACGCTTCTTAATAAACATTCGGTCGTGATTCGAGAGGCGTGCCAAAACGCAGTCGTATTTTTAGGCGAGGGTATTGACAGGGTTAAAAGTACGTGAGGAAATTAGTTTACATTACCTCATTTAGAACGGCAAGGCACTGTCGGCCCGCTCACGCTACGTGCACGGCTGCGACGTCACGGGTCTTAACTACCTCGTCCCGCCGTTGACATTGACTGGTCTTGCCGATATGCAAAGGACGGGATAAGCACTGCCACTCGCGAGCGCCGCCGCCACCATCTCACAAATGCACAAACGCACATTTCCTCTCGTAGACAGGACATCGCTTAAACGACGAAAAGAAGCATACGTAGTTCGCCGTGCGTTGCCTGTCTCCATTCGATTCGACCCGACACGAAGGCACTCTTCTCACACCACTCGTGCACTCGCCAGCGCCGCCGGGAGCCGTGGGAAAAACGCACACCTGGGTTTTTTCTTGCTTGACGCGCACCTCGCCGCCACCGCCGCCGCCGCTGCAGTCGCGCCGGTTGTACTACTACAGCCGCTAACGTCGCCTAGGAGAGGTTTGTTTCTCGCGGCCGTCTCCGTCGGCGGCGTCCCCGGCTGCTTTGTGAGCAGCTCCTATTTTTACGGAGCGTCGTCGGAGCGGAGAGGTACCGGCGTCGAAAACGGACGGGCGGGCGCACGGCGTGGCGGACGGCGGGCGCGGCGCGCTGCACTGGCGAGGCTGGCGGGAAGAGGCGCGGCTCGGCGCGGCTTGCTGCGGCTTCGCGCGGGATTGACGCCCGCCGCCGGCGGCGGCCGGGCCGTTCGCCGCCGCCGCCGCCGCCGCCGCCGCGCTGCCGAGTTGCCACCGTCGCCGCCGCCGCAGCCGCCACCGCTGCCTGCGCCCGCCGCCCGCCGCCCGCCGCCCGCCGCCCGCCGCCCGCCGCCCGCCACCGCCCGCCGCCCGCCACCGCCCGCTGCCGCCTGCTGCCATCTCCACCGCCCCGCCCGCCACCCGCCTCCGCCGCCCGCGGCCCGAGCCTACCGCCCATAGCAACCCACCATCAATTGCCCGTAGCCGCCCACCACCCGCTGCCACCCACCACTGCCCGCCGCCACCCACCACCGCCGCAGCCGCCCACCGCGCGCCTCCGGCCGACGCGTCCCGCGCGACCTTCGCCAGGCGTCTTCGTCGCTGACGCTAACGCCTGAATATTTTTTTTTGCCCGCTCAGCCCTGTCTGCGAGAGATACGGCGGCAGTGTTGCACAACACGCGATTTTCGAATGTGGAACAAATTGCATGTGCGAAAGCAGAATACTATTTTTCTCGTCCGTAGATTCCACAGAGTGGTGTCTGAATCTTTACCTGCTTTCCTACTTTTTTCCGCGCAAAAAATGTACCTGGCAGTGGGAATCAGACTTACGAAAGAACGTGTGAGTCAATCTCACGCTCATAATAACCCTTAAATGCGTTTAAATCATTTTATCGATTCAACTATTAGCATTCGTTACGATTCCGTAAATGTCGTTTACTATAAATTTCGGCGCTTTTATGGGAACCTTATTACAAACTTAGAATGCAATATTCTAATTCTTCTACTTGTAATTTTATATTTCTATCACACTGTATGTAACTTTCTTTTAAAGTTTTAAGTAATTGTGAACTCATATTGTTATTTCTTTAGTTTATTCACTTAGATCCCTTCAAAATCTTTCGGAACGTGTATACCATACATCTCTTTCTGTTTCATATTACAAAGGAATTTAGCGTATATTTTGGCAGAAATCATTTCATGGCTTATTTAAATCCATTATTTCGTAAGCATATTGTCAGCCTCATCATTTTTCTCTCTCATAAATATACCAGCATTACGTAGAAAACGTCGTTGCAGGAAAATTGCACGTGTGTGAATTAATATGCGTTTTTTACGTTCGCATATTCGACCCCCGAGAGAAATGAAATGAAAGAAAAAATAATTTTATACGAACAAAATAACTGAAAAAGTACATAAATCATAGTGGATAAGGGTCCTCTGAAACGATGAGATACGTCACACAAAAAATTGCTGTGTGGATTTCCATTTTTTGTTGGCGTACACGGCGCCGCTGATGTTTATGTCGTGTGCTATCTTGCCCACACGCGTTCTACGTGCGGCCGTGAGCGGGGATAGCGAGGCGTGATCACACATGCGATGAATAGAGACGAATATTCAGACTAGCTGGAGCAGTCCTAGTTACGTTCTAGGAAGTTAAACTCGGGTTGCTTTCGGCAACGCAAACTTGGGAATGTGCACTGGTTGTGGCCGGTGTTACCACTGAGTGCAGTCTCCTCGATTACCTTCGCAGCTAATGCAGTTTGGCAACCGACGTGAGCAATAGACCAGCTTTCTACTTTCTTGTTAGAATCGGCAAACCATCTGGGCAACCTGCCCTGTGCCAACTTCTCTGTTTTGCTGAGTCTATTGGCAGTACGTTTTTCTCCTGATGCATTTTAATTTTGTATTTTTAATTATTAATTTTTGTAAGAATTACTGGTCAAACGGTGTCAACAAATTTTTGATCGTGTGCCGCATGCATTTCTGAATGAATCTTGCACTTGCATTTGCATCAGTGCTTCAAATACAGATAAATTCTCTCGCTATAAATAGAAAAAAAAAACATAATAATGCAAAAATTGATGTAAATAGTTTATATTTATATTTTATGTTGTAACTTCAAAAGAAAGGATTTTGTTATTGAGAACAAAATTAAGTAATGATCATGGAATATTTTTGTTGTGTGTGATCTTTGGTTTACTTGTGTTTCCGGTATACAACTAAGAACTATTAACTTTTGATAGTTATTGTCGTCAACATCATACATGTGTACATAATGAATTTTTTTACTATTTCATAGATCATTCTTCATTTGCACATCATTCGACGGGCTCATTTCTGGCCCCCTCTGGGAGCTGCCTCTCGTCTCCCTCTCCAGAGAACTCACATTTCAAGTCACCCCGGGCGCTTCCCGCTCCGACCCCGCGGCGAAATGCTCGCGGAAATACTCGCACCGCCATTCAATTTTTTTTCTACCACGCTGGAACTCGCCCCGAATCTGGTGGCTTGAATATCCATTAAGAGCAGGAAGTGCGAGCTGCCCTCGACCCCCTTCCCCGGCGCGAGCGCCCCTCGCCCTGGCCTGGCCTCCGGGGCCCTCGGCGCGGTGGATGCGGGCCAAAAGACAGGGAAGCGCCCTGCCGCCGAGACCACGTCGCCCTGAGAAGGTCGTACGGGCGCCCACAGGTACTCGGCCCTCGCCCTCGCCCGCCCCCTCGCCCGCGCCCTCGCCGGCGCCCGCCCTGCCGCCCGGACTGCCCGCGTTTTTTATGGAGGTGGGGACGCAGGAAATCCCGGCCGGCTGTTACCCTTCGGGCCCTCTTCCTGATCCGAGACGACCAGCCCCCTGAGATTTAGATTTGGGGCCAGTGTTGATTTGTTTGTTGTCCTTTTAGGGCTTAAGGTTGCTGGACATGCACGAGGATCATCATAAACATCTGCAGTAACCACTGAAGCATTTTTGGATGAATTTATCTATATGATGAATGTTTTATATAATGTGAATCGTCCATATCGTGATGTACGACGAGCGATTTCAAGCAATGTGCGTGAAACATATCAAAGCAACAATTCTTTTTATCCAATCCAAACAGTTTTCATCCACTAAAAATATGGCATTTGCTTTGAGTATATGGAATGTTTGAAGGTGAATGCGCAAGAATTTAAATTGTTTTGAGAAAATTTCAAAATAATTATGTCATATTTTCGCTGTTGCCAATCGTCTGAACATCTATTTTACTGACACCTCCATTAATTACAGTTTTCATCATTGGTCCTGAATTTGTTAAATCTCTCACTACCTGACAAAAGAAAATAAAAGTTAGTAACACTTTTTTTCTGTAGGTGACTTACATATGAAGCGAGAAACACAAGAATAAAAATGTCATTTAAAGCCAGAAAAATCACGCCACCTTACTTCCTTCCTTTTTCTCGATATTCTTGGAACTCATCCAACGTAATCTCCAAACTGATATCAAAACTTGTTTATTAGAACATGCTGCAGCTGTTGACGTTGACCCCAGCCAAGAACACGAGCGTCTTTTCATGCACAATCTGCACGGAAGAAACAGTACCACGATCCAATGGCGGCGCGTGCGACAGCCGCAAGACGGAGGGTGCCCTCAGGGACGACGTTGGTGGTCGACCTTTTGTGACGGAGACGAAGTGGCTATGATCGCAGTCATCAGCGTAGCCAGCCAGCTGCAATATAGCTGCGGGTCAAAAAGGTCACTGATCACAGCGGAGAAGGTGAACATGGCGCGGAGAGCGGAAACTAGAGACGGAGTCAATGATGAAGATGACAATGATGATGATGTGAGCTGACGGTGAAATCGTTTTAGAATGAGGTGAGAAGAGGACACCCCAAAACAGTTTCACATCTCATTCCAAGAAAGTCAAAGAGCAGACTCGTGAGGGAGGGCGTAGGAGCTGGACGAGGCGAGACGGGGTGGCTAGAGCAAAGACGTGGGCGCGAGGGGCGGGGCGGCGGCGCGTGGGGCGGAGGGCGTCCAAGGGGCGCGACGGGCGAGTGGGTGCGCACCGCGTGGCGAGGCGCCGCAATGCACGGCCAGGCCGACACGCCGCCCGCCACAGTTCACTGGAGTGGGTCGCCCGGTGAAAGTGAATTACAATTTGCGCGTCTGCGTCCGCCACGCGGGGGCGCACGCCGCCCGCCCCGGCGGCCCCGCCTCTCGCCCGCCCGCCCACACGACCACGCCCTCCCCTCCTTTCCCCTCCCCACCCCCCACCCGCCCACACGCCCTGCCTGGCAGTCTCCGCGCCTCCGGGCCCTGCCCTTCTTTAAATGCCGGCTACGTCTCAAGAGTTAGCGTTGCTAAGCAGAATCTGATGACAGTTCCCGAAGCAACGCAAGAACAACCTCTAGCCCTCTTTCCTTCGTTTTCGGACTCTCCACAGTAATTTCATTAGTCCGCGGGCAATTACCGACGAAAACCAGCGTACCGGGTCGAGTGCGTCCTCATTAGTTCTTTCGCCTCCAGTTGTTTCTAAATAAACGCTCGTACGCAAGGCAAATATTTAAGAAGCGCGGCGAGCAAGGGGGGCTCGACCAAAAGGAGCAAAGGAATCCGCGCCATTGAAGGGACGCGGTGCGGAGGACGAGCTATTGAAGGGCGAGAGGTGGCGGGGGAGGGGTGGCGGTGGCGGAGAGATGGTCCCGGAGCGCAGATGAACCATACTCAGATGATGAGACCACGATCTGTAGGTCCGGTCCGCCAGCCAGCCAGCCAGCCAGCCAGCCAGCCAGCCACGCCGCCGCGCCGCCCCGCCCGCCTCTCCGCACCGCACCGAGTTGTACCACCGCCGCCATCGCCACGCCGCCTCCACGCCACGCGCCTCCACGCCACCACACCGCCAAGCCGCCGCCGGCGAAGCGTCTGGAACTGAAAGAAGCTGCGAGACGCCTCACGCCGCTGCCTAGTTTTCCTCTTGCACCTTGTTTCGTCGTCCCTTGCTCCTCTCTCGCTCTCATCTTCCTCCTCCTTATCCTGTTCCTTTTCACTCCACCCCCTGCCCTCCCTTCTTCCCCGACGCCTCCGCCGTTGTAACGGCCGCCGCCGCCCGGCTCGCCGACTCGCATGTGTGTCTGGGGGAACGTGGGGTGAAGGGAGTACTTCAAGAAAACTTCCCAGACAATAAAAAGATGAAAAAGAAAAAGGGGAAAAAGAAACGAAGAAAGAATTACGGCAGCAAAAGACTGTCTGAAGGTCAGCCATTATATTGCAAGTGGATGACCGGAGGAGGCTGGAAAGGCAAGGGGGTAAGCAACAAGGGGAGGGGTGGCGATATAGAAAAAGGAGTCTGCGACTTGCATATGTACGTCGTAAGACGGCAGTTTCACAGGCCGCCGAGACGTACACAGTATGGTGAGTGGTTGTCCGGCTTCTGTTCATTGTTTATTCACGCAGGAACTTTTAATCTATCCAGGTTCCTCATAGATTGCATACATTTTATTAGTTCGAGGAAATAATGAATTATTGCCGTAGCTTGTGGAAAATGTGCACAAGAAACTTTCCGCGAACAACAGCGTCAATTGTTTGAAGCACGTGTATACACCTCACGTGTGTACTTACATCGCTGCCTTGCAAACAACTGAGTCTTCTTGTGTACAAACATGGAGAGGAGATGTTTTGTAAATAGTAACACGAGGTATACTGGATGGCTATTCAAGGTGTTATGGCGTGCTTGTTATGGCATAACTGTTAATAGAACCGTGGTCACGTTTTCAGGCTCGTATAGGTAAATCGCGAACTGCTAACGTATACACGAGTTCTGAGATATTGAGAACTGATGAAAAATTCAGAATTAAAAGTTAAAATTGTATTTTCTATTGATTTGCATCAATTTAATTATTTTTCTTTTAAGGATAACACCTTTTATATTAACCGTCAATCAGCTTTTTAAACGATTATTGAATCTTAGTGCTGAATTTAGAAGATAATTAGATATTTATTGATTTGACATTTGCACTTTAAGAAAATCGCGATAATACAAACCAGTATGTTTAAAATTAGGCATTTTCCTCGAAATAAGTCGGCTATACCCACTCTGAACAACGGAGGGAAACGAGCTAGAGCATTCCAATTTTAATGCGCGTGAATAAGTAGATTCTAAATGTAGAACCGCGACACCAAAATTCTCCATAATTCACATGTTACAGATGCGAAGTTTACAGCCATAAAATATTCTTGAAGGCACCAAGCACGCAAGGGACGGTACTTTCAATCTTCCTCCGACCAAGCTTTGCTCATCCCGCTCCCGCCGCGTGTACGACGAAAATCGTCGAATCTCAGGAGCCTGAAGCAGCAATTGTATTTTTAAAAGCGTACAGAGAATCCTTTTTCTGTGCGTCTGAAAACACGGTTGAAGTCAAGGTCAGCCACAGCCACTTATGCAGGTAGGTGTGTCTGGACGAAGGTCGGGGTGCGAGAGCTTGTTCCGTCGGCCTCACAGCACATCGGCGAGGAGAGGAAAAAACTCAGCGCGCTCTTCTGCATTCTTTCTCTCGGCTCTCGCGCGCGCCGCCGCCTCCGCCGCAGCCGCCCCTCCTCGCTCCGCCCAGCCCCGCACCTCCCCGCCCCCCGCCTTCTGGGAGACGGAACATGGCGCGATTACTGCCGCCCGGTCCAAGAATACCCGCGCCAATAGGGCCATGAGCCCCGAGTTAGAGCTCAGCTGCGTGGCGCTCGGCGGCGGCTGCGACGGCGGCGGCGGCGGCGGCGGCGGGCGTCGCGGCGGGGCGTCGCGGTGGGGCGTCGCGGCGGCGACGGCGCCGCGGTTGCGACGCCTCGAGCGAGTGCAGTCGCCGCGCTCACTGAAGTCTCCGGCCCAGGCCATTCCCCTCGGCCTCACGACGGCCGGACCCTCGGCGCCGCGCCACGACCGTCTACTCGCCGTCGCAGCATTGAACCACTGTCGCAAGGAGAATTCTAGCGGTCGAGCGCTCTCATCGCCAGTTTTCCGTGGTGTCTCTGAATCATACCAGACGAATGCCAGAGCAGTACTGTAACAAACGGGCCACGGACCGCGCGAAATATTTCTTTCATCTTCTTTGGCGTATCCTCCTCTCTTACACATACTTACGTTTACATGCACTACACCACCACACATTTCGGGAGACTAGTCGAGAGCTTATATTTTGAACCGACTGGGGCAGTGTACCGCTGGCAGAGATCTGGAGGGAGAAACCGCCCACAAGCTTGCGTGTAGGGTATATCCAGCAGGGAAGGAACACCTCTACATCCCGGGATATAGCATGCACCACACTTACGGGACTCGTGACGAATTAATTGATTCGCCCTAAACAATACTCACACTTTCGCCCCTGTTGCATTGCCCACGAGGTTTCCCCCACTCTCCGCCTTTGTCTAGCAATCATTTGTGAAACTCACAAAAAAAGCGCGGACGAGCCAACATTTGACAAAGAAATCTTTATCTACCTATGTTTCGTTTTCTATTATAATCCTGTGTTCTCGTTTTTTTAAGAAAATTGAAGAATGCTTATGAGTAATATACTATATTGCCTACGATTTTCGGAGAATAACCTGTTTGACTCGAACATATTTTACTTGATTACTTAAAAATAGTAATGTATTGATGGAGAGTCTCATGTGTAACTTTCTCATTGTTTTTCGTTTAATTATCTCTATATTGAATTCTTTGCAGGAAAAAAAGGGATTGAGTTCCTGGCAACAGATTAATTAGCACGTGGATTAAAAATTAATAATCTTCCGGCTAATACTTTCTCATTTATATTTCCGTAATATTTTTTCTTATTGTTAATTGGAATTGACGTTGTTTTCACTTATTAACCTTGTGCAACATTGTAAACTTACACAGCAATATTTCACTTTTATTAGTGGCCACCTGCTTTTGCGTTTCCCACTTACTTTGTCAAGTGCCAAAACTAAATGCCAAGAAACGATCATATTACTAATGAATAGGCTATACAAATTTGCATCAGAATAATTTATTGTTCAAATTCGAATGTATTTTTCCAGTCATTGAATTCTTACAAAGTGCAACATCGACGAGCCAATATTGTGAACTGACAGAATTTTTGGGAGAAGCGAAATTCTTTTTTTTATATTCATTTAAGTAAAATTGCGAATATTCGGGAAACAAATTTTAGAAGCGGAGCTGTGTTTGTCAAACCAGAGTGCACATGCAGCTTGGCCAGAGCTTCCTGCAGCCGCATGGGTGGGCCTCGCCCAAACACGTCCGCCCGCTACAGGCTGCTAAAAGGTTCGCACGCGGGGAAATAATCGGTAGGGGCGTTCACGACATTGTTCACAAGCTACACCCCTCCCCCTTCCCCTCATCCCGGGCGCGTCGTACGCCTTCTCGCGTTTTTTCTTACCACGCGTCGGTTATTAGGTCGACTCTTTCGCGACACGCCTTCTGTAAATAACTTTTAAGTAGTGATTATTTTGCGCTGGCTGGCACTTTTAAAAGGCGAGGCGTGAGCCTCCTTGGCGTAGGAGCATCCTTAAATTTGGACGAGTACGAGGGCCGCGCGCCCTTGCCAAACGATCATTTCTTGGCCGCGTAAGAAACCGGGTCGCGATGTTTGTGCGCTGCGGAAGCGCGGGGGTGGGCGACCTTTACGGCGAAGCAGCCCCAACCTACTGCGCCCGCCGACGTCGACTTGGTTATCCAATAGACGTGCTCTTGACATTTCGCCTTACAGGAGGAATGTTTGCTCAAATCTTGTAATACAAATTCTCTTCATATGACCATTATGTACCTGGTGTATTTTTTCACACTAAATTCCTGTTGACCGGAAAGTATGTTTGCCTGTTGATTATCAGTTGGTTAGAATATAAATTTGCAGGTGATTCTTTCGAACTGGAGATGAAATGATAAATCCAATAGTTGGTGTTCTTTTGCAGACACAATTTTGCACGAGTCTATTGGAATATTCCGATGATTTTATTACGCAAATTATAATTACGGTTTTAACATTTCTTACACAATAATATTTAATAACACGAAATTGCTAAATAGAGAGAATATAGCAGTTTTTTCATAAAACTGCGAGAATTTTATGATAAAGATGAATGTAATTTGATAATATTAAGAAAATATTAGAGATTTTCACAAATTGAGCGGATATGATCGTAAACCAAATCAGATTATCGCGGAGAAACACAAGGTAAATGATTATTGTATGGTTTGAAAAAATGATAAATGCAACGTTGTAACATTGAGTGAGTTGGGCATAATTGGGCATATGATTTTTGCAGATATGGATGAATTTCATTTCCAAATTCGAAGAGATGAAAAGAGAAAATAATAACTTGTTCATGTAATACTTTCGCGTCACCTGAAATCAACAGCTCTGCGTTCGGAGCGATTTAGGAGCAGGATTCATTGAATGTAGCAGGTTTGAAGGGCCGTTAGGTCATATTGTAGATTGGCAATCGGACGATTAGCGTGGGCGCAAGCGTGGAGCGTGCGGGCGGGCGCTGGGCGCGGCACGGGCGGGGCGAGCGGTGCGGCGGTGGCTGCGCGGGGCGGGGGCGGGGCGGCGGGGGCGCGGGGAAGGGGCGTGGAGGACCGCTCTGGGCAGCCTCCCACCCGGATGCGCGGGGCTGCCCATCTGCTGGCCAGGCGCGTGTTCCCACGTGCAAGATGCCGGTGGAGCGTGCGAACAGATCTAGCTATTATGTGTTTTATTGTTTGCAACCGCGACTCCCATCATGTCATTGCATTTAATGAGTTTATTTGCTTCGTTTTCTTTGCGCCGCAGGGAAACAACTTCCCCATCATGACGTTCGCCACCTCGTGTTCGATAAAACCGTCGCCGAGCGCATTTGAATACAAGTGGATGGTTCGTTTCCTAACAACGGCATAAATAGGGCGAGAAAAGAGTTGTCTAGGCGCGCGACTTCTGATATTTCATTTTTTAATGGCCCTTTTCAACACTCTTTCCCCATAAATTGCCTAAATATCCCCACTGCTACCGTGTTGAATTCAAATGCGGATTTTTGTATGCTGTTTTTCGTCCGCGAGAGGAGTTTTCTTGTAAGAAGCCATTTTTCCTCTTACTTTCCTCCCGGACTTGCCTCCTAAATCACTGCGAGAACCTATTAAAATTCATATGGTGCAAAACGCACTCTTATACTTTGATACAATATAGGTAAGGTTCTTCATTTCCAGAAGGCGTTCGGGTTTCCTTCGCCAGCGGCAGGCGTGTTGGCGGGCGCGGGCGCGGGCGCGAGGGGTGGGGGTGGGGGTAGGGGCACGGGAAGGGGCGTTAACAACGGCCAGTGCTCGTGTTGTTGGCGTTGCGGCTATTTCACGACTTTTGCGGTGAGGGGCGGGTATCCGCCCTCGACTCTGTCCGCCGCCGCCTTCACCGCCACCGCTCGCCTACAGTCTTGAGTGCGTGCGGATAATAATGTTCCCGCGCGGAGAATTCCGTAGAGAAATAAACCGGCGCACGGCGGAGAAGCTGGTGCCCAAGTCCCTCCAGACAACAGCGGACTGACCGGTGGGGAGCAAGTGTCGGCGCTGATACGTCCACCACTCCGAAGAGAGAAGGGACTGATTGTTGACAGCGAAAATATTTGTGCATCCGCTGATATAATTTTTTTTTCTTTTAACTAGGAGATATGCGGTGGTTCTGCAAGTCTTTGCAGTCCACATTTTTGTGCTTTTTGATTTATTATGTTACAACCCTATTCTCTGCAAACTAATGTTCATCGTGAACCTTTTCGGAAAACTAATTTCTAGGGAAAACAATTTACTCATTACCTATTTTTGTAATTTGCTGAGTAACTATATTTTCATTGCTGTTTCTGTAATCAGAAACGTCGTAATTTTTTCACGCGCTACAGAGAATTTATCATCAACTATAAAGCGGGAAGTTTCCTTCTATATTTATACGTAACTCTGGGAATAAATTTTTCTGCCTCTGTAATTTATCTTAGGTCAGTATTTTCCCAAGAATCAAGAGAACATTAATAATTCTCTCATGTGATGTGTTCGCAAACGTCTGCTTTTTACTTAGTAAGTAACGGAGCAAAAATAATCACAAGCTCTGGAATACAGTAGTATTGCATTCATTTGGATTAAAATATTTCATTTCACGCGTTCGTGTGTTCGCGCCTTCAGACAATTATTAAAATAAATAGTTTTTCTCTTAATATTTGTAATACTCCCTTTTTAAACATATTTTGTCAAAATATTGAATATACTACAAATGAGTATAAGAATCATCTCGTTTAGCCAAAAAATGCAATCGTGTTATAAATAACTTCATTTTGACATTTTTTGCTGAATAACAACTACTTGAGCAAAGTCTTTTGAGGAATTTAATAGATTGCAAACTGTAAAAGTTCTCAAGAAACGTAGAAATGTCGACAATCAAATTAACTAAATTAATTGTCTTAAAACTTAATAATGTTCATCATAGTAAAGAATTTAATTTGATATTACTTGCTTTGGGATAATAATTCCCATAGCGTAGACATGCTTGGAAATATGAATAAAAAGATAATATTTACTTGATGGATTGATCTGGCATGCATGACTGTTATAATCTCGTACTTTCTTCTAGAGGGATTGTGGCAAGACTTTATTTCCTTGAAATATTATATCGAAATCTATTACATTTTCGTGAGTCGTATTAATTTTTGTAAAACGTATAAATCGTGGAATGTAAGGATAGATTTCTTTCAAAAGCTACATCTGGATCGCCTTTGTGCAGGAGTGCCTTGAGATACGTTTCAACTCCAACCCCGTGTGAGGTGAGGGCGGTGTGACGCCCGGCGAGGGCGGGGGGGGGGAGTGCGGGGAGGTGAGACGAGGCGGAGCGTGCCCAAGTCGCCCGGGGCGTGCTGGCGCGAAGGCCTTGGTATACGTGCGCATTGTGCATATTGCGTTTCCGAGGGTCATGTCTGCAGACGCGCATATGTGCATGGTGATACGTGGAGTGTATGTGTGTGCGAGGGAGACACACTACTTGCTTGTGAGTATGTGTGTGCGTGCGTATGTGCTAAGACAGCAATGGACTGGAAGCGGGCAACTATGCAGCGTTGCCGTATCGCTGAAACGTCTGGTCGGGGCGCGGTAGCGCAATGAATCCACGGCGAGAACAAAGAACTCGTCTTTGCCGATCACGAAGTCGCGCATGAGGAGAAGTCCAAAGTTCTCGAGCACGGATCCAATACATAGTGCGTTCGATCAGCATCGATGAACGTCATGGGGAGTTATCCTCATAGAGTCACGATTAAATAAGCGAGAATCATCATATCCGAACGTAAATCGACGCTTGTGCCTGCCTCCGACGAAAAGGTTCATGCGAATTGCGTGGGATGATTTCTCAGAATGCACAAGACGTAAATAATGCTTTTAATGGAATTTTACTTCGAGAAGTATCGTTCGAAACACGGAGTACTGTATTTGAAATCGAGCAATTTTGTCGACTTGTGATTTCCTTTCCCAAGGAAACCATACGAATACCATCAAGTTCACGAAAATAAATTATAAACAAAATACACTGTTTTATAACTAATATTTACATTTAAGTATAATGATGTCTAGTTATGTCAATTCATTAGATGAATATAATATACAATGAAAAGTTTCTTCCAATGACATTAGAATTTGAAATTGTCATTGTAGCAGTTCACATTCTCACCTAGCCAGCCATTACACAATTACCATTATATTGCATTACCATTAACAGTAATATTTTTACTTAGCCAACCATTAGCCGCAGTAATACATTTTGTCCTGACAAACTTTTTTTTTCAATTTTTAACATGAATTGTCTTGTTACTTCATTGTTGTATATTTCTTTTCCATCTGGAATTATTGTGACAAAAATTCAGAAACATTGAGGGAATAGTTGTATCCCGTAATGACTGTTCAAATAATTCATAAGTATTGCTTTGCAAATTATTCCTTCTCAAGTATATTGAAATTAAATAGAATTATAAAAATGATATGCTCACGCACATTTGTGTGAATGAAAAAAATCTGTTAAGAATGATTAAAATTGTGTATGTACTCTTAGTGAATGTCATCAATAGCGAGGTCCTAGATCTTCTGAATCATAAACGACCGCACTTGAAATACGTCTCTCAACACTTCCCCAACGGGCCATTACAATTTCGTCGCCTTAAATTTTGAGTGATGTGTGGAGCGGGGTTCGGCGCCTTAGGCTCGCATGACGTCAGGCGGCGCCGGCGAGCGCGGCCGCGACCCCGCGTCGGACGGGCGACGCGCCGGCCCCGCTACTGCGTACGTGCGGGGAGGGCCGCGCGACTATAGCTGCGGTTAGGCGGCAACATCTCTGACGGTGGGGAAGGTCAGGACTCGCAAGCTGGTTCAGTGAGACCCCACCTCCCACCTCGGCAGCAACACCCTCCGCCTCCTCCTTCCCCTCCTCGTCCTCCTCCTTCTCCTCCACCTCGTCCTCCCCCTCCGCGCTGCCTCCGTCTTCTCCTCCTCCGCACCGCGCCACCCCGCTCCCCCCAACTCCGCTCTCCGCAGCTCCTCTCCGCTCACGCTCCGCCTCGCGCCGACTCCGCCAAGCAGCCAGACGGACTCGTCGAGTCGGGTGCGGGCGGGGCCGGCGAGGCGGAGAGGAGTGGAGAGCGGCGGGGAGCGAAACGGGTGCGGGGAGCAGGGCGCGGGGCGCGGGGACCGGGAGCGCCGCCACCGCCGCCGTGCCGGTGTCCAAGTCGTCGTGCTCCTTTATTTGTGACATGGCTTCGGCGCGCCGCCGCGCGCCAGCCCCGCACCGCGCTCTCCTTTCTCTTTCGCATGCAGCGACGGCGGCTCCGCCCGTCTCTGCCACCTCCTCCATGCCACCTCCTCCATGCCACCTCCTCCACGCTACCTCCTTCCCGCCACCTCCTTTTCGCCATCTCCTCAATGCCACCTCCTCTATGCCACCTCCTCTATGCCCCCTCCTCCATGCCACCTCCTCCACGCCACCTCCTTCCCGCCACCTCCTCCATGCCACCTTTTCCATGCCACCTCCTCCATGCCACCTCCTCCATGCCACCTTCTCCACGCTACCTCCTTCCCGCCACCTCCTTCTCGCCACCTCCTCCATGCCACCTCCTCCATGCCACCTCCTCCATGCCACCTCCTCCATGCCACCTCCTCCATGCCACCTCCTCCATGCCACCTCTTCCACGCCACCTCCTGCACGCCACCTCCTTCACGCCATCTCCGATGCTGATTCCACCACAGAGACCGCGCCACCATAACCCGCTGTCGTCTTCACACTGCCATCTGGACCTCCCCTTGGCGCCCACCATATATCTGTGTTATTTTCTTCATCCCTATCTTCCAAGCCGTCAGTGCCCCTTTCCTGCTCTGATCCTCTCAGATCCCTGGTTCTGTTTGAGATAAGTTGCTTTAGTTACTCATTCAATCTTATGCTTCACCTGGCTCTCTCCTTCAATTGCGTATCTCAACCTCTCCAACCCTCATTTTTTCGCTTACATGCTTGCCCTCCTGCACTTATAGCTTCCTTGGACTTCTGCGCCAATTCTGCATCACGTGGATCCACTGTTATTCTCACTCAGCGCCAAGTCCCGTGTTTGGCCCGCCCCTGTAATCCGTGCTGGCGCCATCGCAAGGCAATGAAGCGAGTGAGAATAGCGGTAGGGTAAGAGTAGAAGTGAGATGGGGCAGTCGACTCTCGACTTGGCGCTAAGTAGTCACTGCAATCGACCAGCAATCTGAATTATTTCCTCTTGCTTTCTTATTAATGGAGTTGTAGTGAATACGATCGCTTACGGAGAAAATGTAATGGCGCTTTTAAATACTTGAATTTTTAATCTCGCTATTTCACTCGGCAAAATATCTCCGAAAGTAGCTTTTTTTTTTTTTTTCTTAAAAAATTTAAATGCATTTAAATGTAGATTATGCTAAAACAGACAGATATACGAACCAGACGTTTTGAGAAAAATCGATATTAGGGACACCCAAAATAAAATTTCTTTCAAGATATCGATATTGACTCGACTTTCCGACAAACTATCGATATCGATATTTTGCATACACTAACTTTCCCCAAACTACAAATGCACTAGTATACAAAAAAGTAAGCATACAGACAATTTTCATTGTCAAACCCATGAAAAATGTGGTAAACCATGGAGGTGTGCTAAGATTGCCAACTCTCTACACCTTTTCATGCGCTTTCCGGAGGTTGCATTCTACCCCTTTTTTGAAGAGAGCACACGTGTTCCTGCGAGCACTACAAGAAACAGCTATGTTTATAATATTGTTTATCTAACACAATAATAATATTGAGTTGATAATACTTTGAACTGTCAACTAGCAGAATATGTATAGTACCAGCAAGAGATAATGCTTTACTCCATTCTATGCCGTACGGGATTTATGTTATCCTTCGTTTATCAATATGTTTACATACAAGGATATGAATCCAAAGATTATATTGTTCTAAGTTTCTAACACGATGTTGTGAGAATTCTCAAATTGGAACTTATTTCTTAAGTATTAGTTAAGCATGTATGTTGGTCTTCTTCCTTTTGAGACCGTTTCTATTTCTAAGAATTATGATGATGCAGCTTTGAACTGTCGAACTTCATTGTCAGTGAATCATATTAGCATACGTACTACTTACAACATAATTTTGTTCCTATGTTAATGATTGTAAAGTATGGTATTTGTTTAAAAAAAGCGTACTCAAATGTAATGCATTACTAATTTTCGTTGAATCAAGTGTCCGTTAAAATTATGAAATGCCAGACTGGTTATGCTCTGAGTTTATAGATTAAGTTGGTACCATAGCAATTCTTCAGGGGAAGCCAGTGTTAAAGAGTTTTGTTCGTTCGCCGTTTCTACTTCCCCTCAAAAGCTGGTGTGGCAACTCGCTCTTGCTAGGAAAAATGTTCCAGAGAACCGGTTGTCAGGCACTTTCAATCACACGAGAAAGGCTTTTGACCCAGTAATAACGAGCTGTTAATCGGCGGAAAATTAGATTAGTTCACATCTCATCTCTATAGACTTTAATGCTTACGACTTAGATTATCTGTGTTGTTGAAACTGAGAATTGTAAGAAGATAGACTTAAAGTAGTGTCGTATTTTCAGAACGTTTTTTCCGCACCCGATTCACCATTCATTTCTGCAACATTACAAACATGAAGGAAATCGTTCTATCTTTAGTTCCGAGCACGGAATAAATAAAGCGCTATGAAAATTCGTTGAATAAAACATTAATACTTTCACACTTCTGTTTCAAATTAATTTTACTCATAAAAACATGGATTTCAATTCGCACATGATCATATCAAAAAAGAGGTCTAAAAGTTGCAGTTCTTGTTAGATCAAATGGAACTGAAGAAAACAAAAATTATGTTTATTGACAATTTACTTTATTTCAATATTACTTGATGCTGCGGTGTTTGTGCCTGGTGCTGACTTTTATGCTTCAGAAGTTTACATTCTGCATAATAGAATAATCTCGCAAGTGAAAGATCAACCTTTTTTAGTATCTTGTTAACATTTACATCTTACCTATTTTCAGATAAAATTGTAGGAGCCATGAAATGTACGTCTGGGAGACCATTTAAAACCAAAAAATTAAATCATACCAATTATTTTATTGTTAACAAATCTCATTTTGCCTGTGTCGAAACACAGAAAGTGTCGCTGCCCTTTTCTCCCCTTCAGACGACCGTTTCCGCTCCTTTTCTAACGCATTTCTACAAAAACGAGCAAACGATGGGAATACGAAGTGCGATCCAGGATTCTTACGCCCACACAGCTGCCAACGCTACGGCCGTCGCCTCGCCCCCGCCCCTGCCGCCGCGTCGCCTCGTGGCCTCTTTGCCTCCCCCGCTCTCCCCGCCACACCCTTCGCTCGCCGTTCTTGCCCACTGCGGCGCGCTGCCCCGCTTCTTGCGAACAGTCACCAGACGGGCTACCCACGTGCATCCGCTCGTACCGCTTGTACCTCTACCCTAGAGCACAGGCCGGATGTTTTTCTTCTTGTTCGGAAACTATGCGAAATTGTTGTGATTATTTCCAAGAAGACTTGTTAATATATTAATGTATTCTAAATAGCTTCTCCGACATGCTGCCAAATATTGGGCACAAAAATTACGTTTCTTCTATGTCAAACGGTATCCGAAAACTGGTGAATCTTATCTTGAACTATAAGGTTGAATGGCAGTAATACTCCTTCCTGAAAAATTGTTTCATAGAGATACGTCACATTGAAAATAAGTACTTCAATTATTTCATAAAATGTCGTATAAAAATTATATTTGATTGAATGTGTATTTAGGGCTTTTTTCCTCAATCTTTCTGATGTATGATACCAAGAAAAGTTACTTCTAACCAATAGGTAAATATTTTTTCAATTTAATATCATGAAATTGTTGAAACTAATGTGTTTTACACAATTCATGATATTCACACTATCATTGAGTCTTACATTATTAATAATGTTTCATTACCTTATTATCTGTAACAAACCGTATGAATTAAGAACAGTGTTGTAAAAATGAGAAAATTTCCTAACAAGAACATTCTCGAGTATTTTACGTCTGCCTCATTTTTCTCGGTACTAAATATTGATATACGTCACTGTTATTCACAATGAGAAGAAACACATTCTGAGCACTTACTTCTTCTCTTGGAAAAGACCATAGCAAATGTTGGGTAGTAAACCCACATCGGAGTTATATTTACACATCTCATGAACCTTATTTACCAACTACTGTCAGAAACTACGCAAAGGACGGAGCTAGTTGTGCAAGAAAAATTTAGCTCGGTGTTTCTCTCAGATGTAATGCTGAGTTCTGCTTAGGTAAAAATTAAAAGTAATTGTTTAGAATAAAAAATTGGGGAATACTTTTGCTCTATATTTCATCTACGCGTCCTATTTTTTGTTTATACTCTTTGTTTAAAATAATATTCCATAAATAATCCGTAATAAATTATCCAATAAAATAATTTCATAAATGGAAGAACTTGATGGTATTAAAACAAACATATCCTTTCCCAGTACTTATGTACTAAAATATTTTCTTTAATAGTACAAAAACGCATCTAAATTTAGTTTTTTTGTTTCACATAATAATATGATAATGATGATGATAATAATAATAATAATAATAATAATAATAATAATAATAATAATAATAATAATAATAATAATAATAATAATATATGCATTGCCGGCGATGATAGTTATATTTCAACATTTTGAAATTCTAGAACACCTTGTAAAAGCAAAGCTCGTGATCAAGGAATATCATAAAAAACATTCATGTTGGATTTAACTTTAAAATACTACAAAATGTCTTTAAAAATGTTAAAATGTGAACTAGTGGTGCTACAACAGCAATAGAGGTGCTACTTTCTCCCATTATTTCAAACTTTTGCAATTTTCGGGATTTCAAAGTGTTTATCGAAAATGAGAACTGCCGCATTTTTAAGCGTCCTTTGCCATATCTGTGAAAAACATAAAGAAAAATTTGGCACCGTTTTTGAGAAAATTTTAATTTTAATGTTAATTGCATTAACTTCAAGCAGAAATTACACGTAAAATACTCTTTTCTCAAAAAAATATACGTTATCTTTTTAAATACCTGATTTCTTAGATCAGGTTTCACTTAAGAGAAAAAGTTCAGTATACCTCTGCAATTTTAATTTTTCGTAATTTTCAAAATACAGAGATCACAGAAAATGGGCCCAGCATCAATTTCTTTACAGTTCTTTGATACATAAGATGAGAAATTTAAAGAAAAAAATGAAGCCGTGTTTGTGAACATAATTGTTTAAAAATTGCCTATATTTCACGTAAATTGCTCATTATTTTATCACATTATTTCAATATTTTTCAAATACTGATTTGAAATTTGACAACAAATTTCATTGAGGAAAAATATCTAACTTGGAGCCATTTTTTAAACAAATTGGAAAATATTATTGAAGCTTAATGTAAAGTATCCCCAAATTGACAAATATCCGTCTCAAACTCATAGGACCTTGAGTTAGTTCAGATTGATCGCGAAATATCAATTTTGGAAAATATCGTTGAACGGTTTAGGCGCTAGCGTTGAACGACGGGCAGTCAGACGTTTTACCGTCAATCGATTTTTCGGTTTCACAAAACATGGATTTTGATTACGCAACGTGTGATATGAAAAACTTTACTACATATAGGGACTAGGTTTATTGACTTTTTCGTTACTAGGCCCTGGCAATAAGAGTGTTTTTCTGTCAAAATACGTTTATTTGCGGCGCATGATTAAAATACTTTCTTTTCTTACGACGTAAGGTGAAAAAGTAAAAAGTGAAATTAAATTATTTACACAACAATATTATTCACATTAAAAACATTACTGAAACAGATTCCATATTGGAGAACTCAGTGTTTAAATGAAAGTTGGTCAGCGGCCTATAAAAATATGAAATAAAATTAAAAAGGGATTTTAATTATAGAAATTGCGTAGATATTATTTTTGTTGAATTCTTTGAATTTTCAAAAGTTGCTAAACATTCAAATAATACCAACAAGAATGTGTTGTTCTAGGACCACTTGCTCGATATTAGGGTCCGACAATATGATATTTTCTGGCGAAAAATCGTCACTTTCTGCTGTAGCATTACAATACTATATTTTACTACATAAGAAAGAAGTAGGCGTGAAAGTAAAGACAGTTTAAACATGAATATTTTTATTCAAATATAAAAAAAATATCTGTTTTATATTAATAATATAAATAACAAATAACTATTTTTGCCTTATGTTACAGCGGATTTTTTGTAATCATTTATTAAATAGATCGCATATATCCATAGATTGCAGACATAGGCTGGATTTTATTTGCTGTTTGCACATCTTTGCGACGGTGGTGAAGGGGATTAAATGGCGAATTTCCACTAAAGTTACCTCCAGAAGATGAGTAGATGGATGACATATTTTTGGATTCACTGCGTGAGCACTAATATATAAATTTCTGCTCTCTACTTCTTTTTGCATTTCTAATCAGAAAACAGCTGGGCTATGCGTGGACGGCGCACTTACGAGAGGCTGAGCTGAGCGTCGGTGGGGGCGAAACCGGAGTACGACCCCTGAGGGACCGAGATGGTCTCCGAAGAGGTGACGTCCAGCTAATCACTTTGCGTCAGGAAAAGATGTAATACGCATTTCACGTGCGGCGTTGCGCAGGCGCACGGTCAAAGTGCCGAACGGTCTGCGAACGTCTTTCGTCTGCGTTTTGAGTCCGCGATTTTCGTCTGCATCTTTCGTCTCCGCCTTTTATCCATGATTTTGTCCGTCACTTTTGTCTGCATTTTTCGTCCTCGTCTTTCGTCCACGTCTTGGCCCACGTCTGTCGTCCACGTCTTTCCGCGGCCGCGGAGGCGCGACTGAACGGCGCCTCGTGACGTGGAGCGCTCGGGCGTTTTCCAAGAGCGCGCCGCCAAGATGGCCGCCTCAACAATTAAAAATGCTACAAATATGTACATGGCTGCTTATCGTTGCCGCTGACGATGAAGTCAGTGCAAAAACAGCACAAGTGCAGGGCGTTTGGGGCCACGCCGTTGTCGATGCATGTCACTTCCTAGGTGTAGTCGGATTGAGACGATGCAGAGGTGTAGATTTTTGTTAGACACGAAAAAGCAAAAACGGTCAATGGACATTTTTTATTTTATTTTTTTTTGTAAAATCTTCCTTGCTATGAACAATGGGGTGTACTATTATAAAAAAAAGTATTTGCATTGTCACTCCACGTGTTTATTACAAGTAATATTTTTCTTGCTTCGACTCTATTTTTTATTTTCACAAAAATCCCCAATAACAATAAGAAATTCTAATATAATGTACGTTTGTATTTTAATATAATTAAAAATAATTTCATTTTAATCACAAAATGGATGTAAGTCCAAGAGGGTTCTTCTAACCTCCATTTGTGGTGGACGTATAATTTATATTGCCATAGTGCAGTTTTCCCAACCGGCTGACATAGACCGTTTTTGCTCTCGCTGTTTGGATTTGTGTATGAACTACGCACGACCTTTGCCTTATCTGGCTATTCTGCATTTTTCTATAAATATGGGAACTGGAGTACAGTTTGCGAAGTCTTAGTAACCGACTGCTCCACATTCGGTCAGCGTTCTGCCAATGCTGAGCTGCTCCGCGATTTTTTCAAAGAAGAGCTCTCAAGACCTTTACTGATATGCGTCGTATTTTATGAGCGGGAATGTGGAAACGTTTTGATGTGTAAAACAATTAATTGAAGGATCGGTCATAAACTGAATAGTTTGTTTGGGCCGTGACTTCGTACTGAGATATCGGATTATGATGATGGTGGTCGTGGTGGCGGACTACATTCGTTTGATTTTCACGAGTGCCTGAGTAAGAAACGGTGGCCGTGAGTTTTATAACCGAACGTAGATATCAGTGTCATCGAAGGGACTGCAGGTATTTCTGCATTCAATTGCTGCGCTATAGATATACATTTGTTCACGTGTGCTCGAATCGTCGGATCAATATGAGCGAGACTGGTCGCACGCATAACAGCGGAAATGATTGGGCCATATACGGCGTGTAATCTGACAATCAGAGAGACCGAAGGAAAGGAACTGGACGTATTTCATCGTGCCGCCCCCGCCGCGCCCCGCGATGTTTTCGAGCATAGCGGGCGGGGAAGTGATGTGGCGGAGCCCCGCTCCGCTCGCCCCGCCATCTGGCGATTTTGTTCGGTACTCGCTCGACAGCCACCACGCGCTTCCCCACCACCCCCACCACCATCATCAACTCCACCACCACCACCCGCTTCATCCGGCATTTGCCGGCCCTGCGAGCCTGGAGCGGCCCTGCGACCCTCAGGTAAGGCTGCGCGCCCGTCGCGGACTCTCCGTGCGTCCGAGTGCGTGTCGGTGGCCGGTACGTCGCTCCGCGCTACGTCTTTCCGCGCCCGCCGCTCTGACCGCCGCCCGCCGCCGCCGCCGCCGCCGCACCGCGCAGCGCCGCGCGCCGACCAGCGTCGGCGCTGGGGCTGCCAACTTGCACCTCGCGAACGCCCGCCACAACCGGCGCAACGCACAACCGGAAACGCAGCGCGCGCGGCGAACGCGCCCGTCTTCATCGGCTCGAACCGCGTCCGCTAAGACAGGCTTTGCGTTCCAACCGAAGGCGGGAGCCTTGCGCGGTTTGTTTCGATCTTTTAGGCCCAAATCTTCTCCGTTGAAACGAATTGACGCGTAGGAATCATGAAAATACAAAACGTTGCTAATCAAGATACCGATGATGAAGGTGTTTCAAATGAAATCATTGGATTATCTGTAAGTATCGCTGACGGAGTAGTATGCCAAATTGATGTGTTATTTCAAATGTTTCTTTTTATTTCATGGCCATTTGATTTATTCATATACATCAGTATTTAATTTTTTTATCAATATCCATATTTACTTACAGCTTAAACAATTATTTCATTTTTCTTTTTAAATACGTTATTTAATGTCTTTTTTTACTCATATTTTCATTCCACTGGAATTCATATTTTGTGTAGTCTCATAATAACTTGTTTTGTTAATTTTGAGATGCTTATGTTCTTGACTACGTTTCTGTCTTTGTAGATTTCATTGAAGGAGCTAAATGTGAGTCAAGTGTCGCGAGGCAAGCAACATTTACTGTTCTAATATTCATAGTTCTTGCAAACAAGAATAAATGACATCTATATTAATTCCATGTTCCTTATCGAGAGCAGATATGGTTGGATGCCCTGCTCAAGAAAAGACGTTCAAAATGCCTCCTGTCTTGAAAGTAGCATGTATTCTTTTCCCTGCTCTGATATGAATTTTTTTTCTTTCTTTCTCTCAAAAAGTTCTTTACAAAATCGTTTTTACATACGTCTTTTCCGCGTGCTCGCTTTGGTGCATTGTCGTTTGGACAAGGCGGGCGGACAGGTTTGCTAATTTGTCTTGGGCGTCTGGAACTGGGGTTGTGATTTTTCTTATTATCTTCGCTGATTTGAATCTGAGTTTATGTGTCTCTTCCTTTTCCTTTAGAAATCTTATTGGTCTGGAAATGAAATCTCCCGGATCATATTGGAAGTTCTAGTATTGAAATATTAAAGCAAAAGAATTTTATAAGAAAGGGAAGGTATTGAAGAAAGTATCAAAGTTCATCAAAGGGTTGGGAACTGTTGGGGTGGGGCAAGAGGTGAAGAAGATATAAGAAAGGGGAGAAAGAAATTGTGAATTGATATAATGAACGAAAGGCGAGGAAGACAGAAAAAGAAAAGTATATAATGCATTCCTTTCATATTGGAACGTTTTAAATTAGTATTCTTTCTTTTTCTCTTCCACGTTGAGGTTTCTCTCTCACTTTCATTCTTACAGCGATCGTCTTAACGAGTCAACCGGTGCATTTTAAACGGAGAAATGGAAACCGTTTATTCAGTGGTTACGTGGGCGGATGAAAGACGTATAAAAAAATCTTATTTTTGTGCTTCATAAAGAGGTGTAATGAAGTATGACGTTTCCACGCTCCAAGAAATTTTGTTTTCCACCATTCACTTGATTTGACTTCAAAAGTGACTACCGTGAAGCAATTAAACATTATACAATTGCATAACTAGTTGAACTATAATTTCGACAATTACATTACCATTACATAATTTTCAAACAGGTCCTTGACCAGACGTGCCAACGATCCTTCTAGAGTGTATTCTGTTGAGTTCGTAACGTGCAATGCATGACTTATTATCATTACTTGTTGAGAGGTTTGATATTTATTTGAGCAGGAAAGAAGATGCAATATTTTGAAAACAGTGCCGGAGCTAGACAATTTTGGACAATGTGAAAGTTGTGTCAACAAACTATGCGTTATTTTATTCACACAAATAACAAAAATTACAACGCTTAAGCACGACAGTTTTTGGAAATATATTTTAAATAATAGTTTCAAGTAAACGTATATAGTGATCAAATAATACAATTTCCATGGTGAGCTTAAAACGCTAAAAAAAATGTGTTAAGTTTTACTATTATTATTATTATTATTATTATTATTATTAGCCTGCAACATCCCATAAGGGGCAAAGGCCTCCTGCTTTAGCAGGGTTACAGTTGGTTGATATTTGTAAAATCATTAAATTAAAATTATCAAGACAATATATTTGCGAAAGAAAATAGTATCTATGAGGAACTGTACAACAAAACAAGCTATAAGATAACAAATATATGAGCAAAACAAAATAGTAGCTGTAAGAAACACTAGTTGCACTGGGGATCATCAAATGTATTAAACTTATTCTGTTCATTGTTAAGTCGCTTGTTGCCATTATATTCGCAAAATGAAATAGAAGTTATATCCTCTGCATCCCTTGGTTTCTCCAGCCATACCGAGGGTGCCAGGTTGTTGTATATGCCCATCGTTGTTGGTCTTCTCCTATGATGTGGCCTCTCCCAATGCCACTTGCTTATTTTGGCTTGATGTACTGCACCCTTGATTTTGGTCTTTTTCCTAATTTCCGTAGATGGCCTTTTCTCTAAGAGCGAAATGTTTAACATTTATCGTTCCATTTTCCTCTGGCATCGTTGTATCTATTTTATTTGCATAACTGTTAAGGACCATGTTTGTAATGTGATCATAATAGCAAAATGCACGGCTCCATTCATATATTTTTGATTTTGACGTTTAGCTTTCTATTTAGTAAAATAAAGGAGAGGCTCCAGAATTTTCTCCATGCATTTCTCCATTTCTCTATGCGGCCTTCCGTTTTCTCCGTGTGTTTAGTTGGCGTTTAATCACTTAGTAAATACATGAAATAATAAATATTAATTTCAGTAGAACCTATTTTAATGTTAGGAACATTTACTTCATTTTACAGAGTCCTACCTTATAAGTAATTACTATAATTAACTATTTAAGCTAAATATTTCATAAAATTTTCAATTATCAAACTACGCTACCGCGACTAATAGAACTACGATAAACATATTTCTTGAGTACAAATTTCTTTTTCAATTTTTTGTTTTTTTAAATCAGTCCCATCATGGGTCCCTGGGCGATCGCCGGATTTGCCCATGCCTAGGGCCGTCACTGTTGGCAAGTATGACGACATTTTTATAACAGGAGTTTCGTATATTTTCTAACAAAATAATCGCAGTTCATAAAATGATTGACGTACAAAACGAAACTTCCAGACATATGATAACACATTTAATATTTTGATTTCCTACACTGCGGAAAATTAAATATTTTTAGGAAATACATACTTCATGCTTTAAATCAATTCACCATATAATTGTTTTAGAAATTAAATTATTTCAAACTTCACTTTAACCTAATGCACATAGAAGTAATTCACATTTGATATATCTTGCAGACAATGAAACTATATTAATCTGTCGTTTTAAGGATAAAAAATTGGAAATTGTATACTTTGAATAGTAGAGAAGAAAATTAATATTACGCCTGATTGTGCGGTTAGAAAATAATGATCTTACAAATTATAATATAAGGCAGAAAAGGCTCCATAATTCTAGAAACATTTTTCATCTGATTACCAATGTGTCTCACTCATAACTTTTGGAAAAGAACGCTGGAGATTAGGTCGACTTCCCCATATCTTAAATAAAGTATTATTGAAGGACTTCTAAAATGTGCAAATATAAGTGATCCTATGTTAGAGTTTCAAATAGTCTCAATGTGAGGAGAAGAGTAAAGTCTTGTAACGACGAACAGACTGAAGGGGGGACGAAGAAAGCAAGTAAGAGCAAGTAAGCGGAGGGATTCCACTGAGGGTCCAGTGTGAGCGAGGAGAGTCATCCCGCGGAGGCTGCGGGGCAGGCTGTCAAGCGAAGCTCTCGCTGCAGGGAACACGTTCGCCCAGGAGCCTCGTCCGGGGCTCGCTCCACGCCCCTCGAGGCGGCCGCGGCGGCCACGCGGGTCGGTCGGTTCGAATTCCGGTTAGACCAGTCGCCTGCGCAAGGGAACGCCCGTACGTTACCCATACTAGCCCTTGGCGTTGCATCCCTCGCGGGTGGGGTTCTGTTCCCCGGCAGGGCAGGCAGGGCGAATCTCCACCTTGCGTCATCTCACCTGGAACCGCGCCGTGCCGCCTCCGGGGCAACATCTTGGATGCGGCCGCTTCGAGCCGCCCCGTCGCCCTGCCGATGTGGGTGAGGAGAAATTTATTACGCTCTGCCAATGGAAACGAAATATTATACGCTCTACTGTCGTCAGCTATTATTTCGTCAACAATTTTCTGCTGCCTACTCGGATAAATAGTTGAATTCTCCTGTAGAATTATGGCGAACCTGATATGGACGCATTTATGCACGATGTCACTTACAGGCATTTTCATAAATATTTTCCATCGTGATGGATTAAATATTATTATTATTATTAATAATAATAATAATAATAATAATAATGATAATAATGTATTTGTCATATAGGGTCAGATTAATCGGACTTTTGCCAGCAATCCCAGGCCTGGGCCTTATTTCATTTACTATATACGCCTGGGGTAAGGGAGGCATGTGGCGAGCATGACGCTCTTCAATCACTGTCCCTAGCTTATTTGGCCTGCCTGAGCTTTCTCTCGTGACACAGCTATAGAAACGAAGATGATTTGTTCTAGAAAGGTACAGCTTTATTTTGCCCCCGCTCGGTAATCAAACCCGAGACAACCTCACAGGAATCTATCACGAGCCACTAGAGAGGCTATATTATTATTATTATTATTATTATTATTATTATTATTATTATTATTATTATTATTATTATTGTTATTATTATTATTATTATTTTGTATATTTTTAGCACTACAGTAGAAAAACGGGACAGAATATTTCAAGATTTTGGTGCTCTTCTTAATTAATTTATCTTATGTTTTCTCTTTCTATCTCACTTGATATCTTTACTTGATATCATTGCTATCTTTACTTCCGATATTTACGAAACGTGCATACCTTCATTTACTTGTACTGGAGAAAGAATTTGAAATCGGAGTCGCGAACGACAGTGGTTTGGAGAATTATTTTTTGGCAATTTTCTTCCAGTATAAAACATAAATATACAAAAAAAAAAGGAGAGAATTAAATTTTCTCTTTTTAATTTAATTACGTTTTTATTTTAAATTTTTTATTCGCAAGGAGAGAAATTATATACTGTCCAAGCGATTATCGTATCGCAATACACCAGTGTAGAAGAGAACGAAAATATAATTATAAGAATCTTATACAGACGAGTTGAATGTCATTATATCGTGGATGTTTTACTGATGGTTATGAGAAATAATTTGGAAGAAAACATTAATTTTTTACGGGAGAGTCACAAATTGATATAATACGTGAACGAAATAGTATATGTTCTATGATGATTCTTCATTGTATGATTCTTCATATCTCGGCAATTAAATGCAGATGGTTTTCGTTTTCGAGATTGTATTCTTACTGAAGCGGTACAAGAAGTTTCGATTCCCCTTTCTTCACTAACCCCGAGTCGTATAAAGTTGCCTCCGTCTCTATCTAGATAATAATTTTCTTTATTATTTCTCTCGTGGCTGGGATGTTCCGCGCGAGGAAGGGCGAGGTATGGGCGGGGGCAAAGGGGGGGGGGCTTCACGGGGGCGGGGGCGGGGGCGGCACGTCGCTGAGCCAGGTGCCTAGGGCAGCCGGCCCTCTCCTGCATTCCCCTCTCCCCTCCCCTGGCCTCCCCGCCCCTCCCGGACGTCGTTTTTGGAGGCGTCTGTACGTGTTCTGGTCAGCGGGACGCACGGATGTCAATGCTCCTGCCGAGGCAGAATATTGGCCGACAGGTGGTAGGTAGGAGGGCACGTGGGTCTGTAAGTGGGTGGATGGCTGGCTGAGAAACCCACTTCCCCTTTCCACCGCCGCCTGCCCCCCACCCCTGCGAGTTTGAAAGCTGAAAGCCAGTTATACAACTTCCGGCCCGGGAAGGCGGCCCCGGGCCGGACGCGGGCGGGTGGGGGGTGGGCAGCGGGCGCGGGGGCGGGCGGCGGGCGCCGGGCTTAGAGCTTATTCGCCCACGTTCGTCCACACTTGTCCTCAGCCCTCGCATCACGCGCGCGGTAATGAGGGCCGGCGAAATCCGCCCAAAGAAGCCCTCGCCCCCTCCCCTCCCCCGTGGTAGCCGACGGCGCCGCGAGGGACCGGCCAGCTCCAAGGTCGAGTGCTCGCTCGCGGTGCGGCCCACTGGACTTTCGGGACGAGGAGAGTTAGTCCCGTGGATCCCTTCCGAAAGGAAATGAAGAGAGCAGTCAGGCGGTAGATATACCTTAGAGAGAGAATTCGATGTCTAACTTATCACGATCTTCGCACGCTCGTGTAGTTAAAATGCGGAATGTATTAGCTCTAAACAAAGAGGCAAATCATCTTCCTCTGAAGAGTAGCTAGCAGTTCAATCAAGTTTTTTTTGTTCCCTCTATACATGAATTGGATCCGGAGGTTCCGACCCTAACTTTCTCCTTTCCCCTTTGACCTGCCTCTGACCTCAAGTTTGTGATGTTACAATAAGAATCCCTTCCAATTTTCTCCACACCTTTCCTTCATTATTCCAACGACCGCATTTTTTTCCCGTATGTAGATTATACCGTGAAGTTCGTTACATTTGCCGTATTCCAGATGTATAAAGGAGAAAAATGTTGCGTCTGGCAGCGAGGAGAAAGACGTTAGTTATCGTAGGTAAAATTTAGTGTTTCTCTGACCTATAGGGGGAAAGCAAGGGACCACACGTAGGGTCGTCAGAACCGAGCAGTCGGCGTGCATGGGGTACTGGGTTTCTTATTAGCTGCAACTGTCTTCATATTTCCGCATCCCGCTCACTCTGCCCACTACCTTAGCATAATGAATTTCGTTATGGTGCCTGTATCTTGATCTACGTCATCACAAGTTATTTAAAAGTTTTAAAATGCATTAAGAAGGTTTTTTTCCTTTAATGGGATGTAACATATTCTGTATTTAGATCATTGTCGATTGAAAAAATATACATCTATTATTTGTAAGGTGAATGAACTTTCATTTAAGATAGTAGTTTCAAAAGGTTTATTTCTGGATACGCAAGTTTCTTTCTTCTGATCAGGAAGAGGAATTAACTTGAGTTCCGTCTATTCTTATTGTACAAATATTTTGTACGTCATAGGCTTTCTAATTGCGCGATGGAGCCTATTGGCGCAGGGTAGCAATTGACCTCTGAACTGGGGCAACCATCTGTAACTTCTTTTGAACGTTGGAAAGCAGGCAAATACATTCAGTAATTTTTTTTGTTAATCAGGATCGATTTGATGAAAGACGACTTGTTGCTCTTGCTGGCAGTACAGACTGCATCGTATTGTCCGCCACTCTGAGGTACCTTCACAAACGACATTCTTCCTCCGCGTTTCTTTATCACTCGACACTTGTTAGCCCAAGGCGTGTTGAGGCACATAAAGTAGCCAAGTAGTCTGAGTAACGTGTGACGATTCTAAACGCTTGAAAGTTTATATCCGGAGAACGCGATCGTGTAGCTCCTTGTCTTACGCCTGCATCGTCTCTCGTTTCTCTCCGATCTTTCTCTCCCCCCCCTCTCTCTCTCTCTCAAGTTAATTGTTTTTCTATACTGTTTTCAATTATCTTCTTTACCCATTGTTATATTGTACCCTGCTTGATCTCGCCTTACTCTGCTTATTTCAGCGCCATCTTTTTTACGATGCCGATCGAATGGTATCGTTACTCTGTGAAAAGTGCAGTGACCGTTCAGAAACGGCATTCCGTGTCTCGATCGTCATTGGCCTCCCACAATTAGTCAAGGGCGCGAACAAGCGCGCCAAGTAACCCGGGAGGTGGAGCGTGCGGGGCGGGTGCGCGTCCCGGAGCGGCGGGGTTCACATCCCAGGCGGGTGATCGGGTGCCGCTTCTTTGTTTCCGCCGGCCGTTGCCCAGAGAATGTGCGGCAGCAGCGGCAGCGGCGACCGGTTCTGGGCCGCGTGGCTTTGCGGAGACGGCGACTGCCGCAGCGACGTGCGGCAAGCTGCTGCTTTCGCCGGCGCCCTCACCCCGCGCCCTCGCCTCTTGCCCTAGCTCTTGCCCTAGCTCTTGCCCTGCCATCGCTCTCGCCCTCATCGCCGTTCTTGTCATCATCCTCACTCCTACCCTCACTCTCGCCCTTGCTCTCGCCCTCGCTCTTGCCTTCGCTCTCGCCAGCATCTTCACTCTCGCCCCCACTCTCACCTTCACTCTCGGGCTCGCCTCGTTCTCGTCCTCGCCTTCGCCTTCCCTTCGCCCTCAATATCGCTTTCGCTCCCATCTTCGCCCGATCTGCCGAGACAAACCCCGACACCGAACTGGCCCTTCGCGCTGCACTGTACTGATTTTTTCTGAGCAGAATATTTCATTCCGCCTCGGCTTACATGAATAACTCACCATTTGGGTGCGGTGGATCGCGGCTTAGTGCACTGCCATGTGGATAGACGTTTGTTTCCTGTCTTTTGTCCGTTGGCGAGGCTCAGAGAACTGCCCACTCCTTTAACTCCAGATCCGAGGTGCCTACATGCGTGCGCCTTCCAAGTTCTGTTTATTCAGTTTTGGTTATCTCCTTGTTTTCTATCTTCTTACCTTACATTGTTGCGATTTCTGTACCTATTTTTTGCCGCTTTCGCTTCTTCTTTCATTCGGTATTGTTTTTTACTCTTTTATTTATTCATTTATTTTATTCATTCAATTTTAGGTTTTGTTATTTTAAAACTAATTTACTTTTCACGATAAGTATTATTTTTAAAACGTCTATGTATCTAATTTAGAGGTCGTGTGTGCATTGAAACGCGTGCAAACAAATCTAATTATTGTAGTAAAATTTCATGTGAGAAGTGTGTACTTTTATTTGACATGATATTAATTTCGTGAAAAAACGACAAACTTTGTGTTTTTATTGCAAACATAAATTATTCAACTTAACAAAAAATAGTGCCTTGAAATTGAAATTTTTGGGTGGAGAGCGGGTTGTCAGACATCTCGAAATCCATGGAAACATGTATATTAGCACTGTCTTATGCCCTTTTCAAAATAGCATCTGGTTTTATATTCGTGGATTTGGATAGATTATTTTACAACTTAATAGTTCTCTATCTCCCCACAGTAAACTGTTCATTCCCGCATGAGCACAAACTAAGAAGCCATAATTCAAGATCGCAATATATTTTTTCTACAACAGATTAAATCGTATTACAGTATTCAATTGTAGTATGGCTATTGATGGATCTACCACTCGTCAAGCGTTAAATGCATTAATGTGAACACCGTTATCATCAATTAATTACCTAGAATTCACATTTTATTCATGCTATAGTGTTATTGTAGTTAAACAATAAATTAATAGTGTTATGTATTTATAATTATGTGAAGTCTTCGAGCTATACAACTTTTACTAATTTTTTTTATACTTCACTTCACAGATAATCATTAAAACATTTTGCTATTTCTGTTAAATTTCAGGGGTTAGTGACTGTTGTTGAATGAGATTGCGAAAAGTAGATAAATAAATAATTTACGCATTTTTTGTATAATTATTTTATCAGTCACATGTAATATTACATAATTATTGCGTACATTCCCCTAAATCAGTTCATATAAACCAAACACAATCGTTGTGAAAATCGTACATTTAGTTGTAATATTTATATTATACTAACAAAAGTTTTTATATATATATATATATATATATATATATATATATATATATATATATATATATATATATATACACATAAGTCAGTGAAAATAGTTGACAATAAACTCTAAGGTTTCTCCATTTTTCTTTCATCATTGGGATTTTTCTATAATTTGATTTTATCGCAGAAATGTCTGACTGATTCACTAATATTATCAAAAATGTATGAAATGGTTTCTATCTTCCATTTTGACAATGGATTCATACCTTCTGTATATTCGACTACAATGCTGTTCTCATGATACTGCTTTTATTGTGAATGTTTTGAGAGTCCATAAGTGGGTAAGCGCACCTGGTCGTACGAGAAGCGCCTCGCAGTGTGCGTGGGCGGTGTCCTTGTGGCGAGTGCGAGAAGCGCGTTGCCGGGGGCGAGGGATCGGAGCCGGGCGTGGCCGCGACGAAGCTGGGCGGCCGCTGTCGCCGGGCCGCGGGCGCGCACGGCCGCGGCACGGCCGGTCAGCCAGCCAGCCAGCCAGCCGGCCGCGCCGCGCCGCGCCGCATCGTACGCTGCCGGCCAGCGCGCTGCCCAGTGGCCGGCGCCCGCGGCCCCGAGGCCCCGCGGCCGCCGCTCCACGCGCCCAGGCCCACGGAGCCCGCCGCTCCAGCAACACTCCTCCGCTCTCGCCTCACGCTCTCGCCTCACGCTCTCGCCTCACGCTCTCGCCTCACGCCTCGCCTCACGCTCTTGACTCACGCTCTCGACTCACACTCGCCTCATGCTCAACTCACGCTCTTGACTCACGCCTCGACTCACACTCTCGCCTCATGCTCTCAACTCACGCTCTTGACTCACGCTCTCGACTCACGCTCTTGACTCACGCTCTCGACTCACGCTCTCGCCTCACGCTCTCGACTCACGCTCTCGACTCACGCTCTCGCTCACGCTCTCGACTCACGCTCTCCTCACGCTCTCGACTCGCTCTCGCCCCCTCTCCTCACGCCTCTTCATGCTTCACGCTCACCTCCCCATTCCCTTACCCGTTCGCCACGCGGTTTTGCCTCACGCTATCACTCCACGCCCGCCTCCGCTATCGCCTCACGCTTCCACCTCTCGATCTCCAAACATTCTCGTTTCACGCCTCCCCCCCCCCCAATGCTAACGCCAAGTCAGTGTCTAAGCCAGTTATTGCTAAACAAAGTTATATTATATATTAATTATTGCATCTTTTCATTGGGCTCCTCCTGTGCACAAAAACATCATTTCCACATATTCTCTTATTATCTCTTCAGATGGCGGAAGGTAGCATAATATGGATCTGAAAAGACTTAAGAAATTAAAAAAATAAGCTCTTTGACGGACATTCCATAAAACATTTGTGTATATTCCGTCTTTTACTCCATTCTATTTAGCAATGGATTCATGCTCTTCAGCGTTTTCTATTGAAGTTATTATGTTTTATTGTTAGACCAAGGACCAACTTGTATCCTTTTTATTTTCTTGGTCTTAATTTAAGAACTAATTGTGTTGCATTGTTTTCTGCTAAGAAGCAGAAGGTAAGCGTGGTAATGTTAAAGTAAATAATAATTCAGAAGTATTTTCTCTAAAGCTGTATTAAACAACCATTGAAATTAAGCTAAACTGTAGGCTAAATAAAAATTGTTGATTTAGTCCCATGTGGCTGCGCATTAAGTCGTGAGCTGCATCCGCACTTATACAATCTATATCCTCGTAAAGTACGTGCAGTTCCCCGGTCATGAAACAACTCACGAACTGCAATGCATTACCGTAAAATTTGATAACATTTGAACTGCCGCGAAATTGTGTCGTGAAAATGCAATCTTGGTACAAATTAATCAACCAAAATCGTGTACTCTGTTCTCGTTACCGAAATTATCATCTTGCATTGAACTTTCTGAACACAAAAATATATAAGAATGAGAAACTACATAATTTCTCTGCAACAACGATTTGTTACTCTTTCTCGAAAATGTGTTGCAATTCATGATTTTTCACTGTTCATATTCTCATGTAAAATAATTCAGTTTTTTCAACATTGAATACATAGTATGTGAATTACATCTCGTAACCGAGGCGTCTAAACCTCTTTCACAAAGTTGAGACAAGTTGCGAAGAATAACTTCCTTGACAAATATTGGAAAAGTTGTCCGCCTGTTGCAAACGAGTGCACTCAAAATAGATTCTTCACACCTGCCGAACAATCGCTTGGCAAACGAATTTTAGGAGAACCAGTGTGAAAACGATAAAATTCTCAGGATCGGTAATACGATAACAATGATAAGCTATAAGAAATAACATTAATAAAATTCATAAGAAGTTTTAAGTTTCCTCTCCATTTTACTTGAGTCAAACTTTAAAACTTAACTTTTCTTTTACTTGGCATTTTATACTTTTGTAGCCTACGTTAAGTACAAAGAGAACAAAAGAGTCAGCGGGAGGAACGGAAAGAACTGAAAGCGAGAGACAAACAGTATTTATTAAATTTAATCCGGTGCATAGCTAATAGCAGGCAAGGCGTGGGAGGAGGCGGGATCTGTCCCCGCCGTGACCTCCGGAGAAGCGGAAAGTTTCTGCGCGTCTCTGCACCTCTTTGGAAATCACTTTCGCCCGCTGGTTCTCGATCGGTTGTTTTCACCGGCAAACACCGCCGTCCAATTAATGAAACAGTTCAGTCCTATAGAACTGCACGCTCGCACATAATGAGCTATGCGTTTCCCTATCAGTGTTACGACCCCCCAATCCACGAGCATTCCACCGCTTAGAGGTTGAAAGCGACTGAGCGGTGCGATATGGAAAGCCTTAGCCATCCCCAGAGAGATTCGATGCAAGTGGTTTTTAATTTCCCTAAAAGTTTTTCTGCTCGCTGTTTTATTTCTTGTTAGGCGGACGACAAGGAAAAATGCTGTAATCAACTTTAAATATGTCCGGTAGGTTAGCCCCTCGGCGTGACTTGCAAGGGAAGGGGCGTGCTTGAAAAATGACAGCGGCGCGCTTCACTTTTCCAATTTTTTATCGGCACTCTCACAGAGATTGCGGTGTACTGGGAACGCGATATCGTTCGTGCTGATGGAACTGAAAAGAAAATCACAGCTGGTCATCGAGTTGGGAAATCACAAAGAGTCCGGCTTGAATAATTCTCCTTGTCTGCATGCCTAACGGTTAAACGTCGCGAGAACAGGTCAGTGTAATACATTATACGCGGATCATCAAAGAATTAAGCGCACACTTTTTCCTTTAATGAAAAATCAGATATCCCTCAGTGAAGTGAATGGTCGCGTTTATTCACTATAAATAATATATTTTGCAATGAGGCCGTCTTGCATACATATCACCAGAACGTAAAACATGAAAAGCGAATGAAACAATGAACACTGAATAATGAATCCGGTTTCCTGTTGGCTGACTAGCCGCCAAAACAATTTTTTTGTCGTTTGCTCGAAATGCACAAATCGAATCCCTTGGTCGATTATTTGCAGAGCATCCGTTTCGGCAGACCTAAGACATATAATCATTTCAAATATGAGTAGAAGATACTTCCCTATATGAATGACAAATATTGAAGAGTATTTCATAGAGAAGTTTAATTTTTTTGTTTCCATTTAATTTCAAGCCTTAAATTCGAGATTTTTCTATTATTTCATTTATAATAATTTTCTGTGTGATTTATTGTTAAAGTCACTTGCAGTGCATTATTTTTACACACTACATTATTTTTACTAACAACAAAATTAACACCATTTAATAATCAAAAGTCTATGAATAAAGTATGTCAAATTGCAGTGAATTAGTGAATGCATTTTCTAAAATTTCGAATAATATTTGAAGTACATTAAATATAAGCGGTTTAAAAATTACAAAACCTGCTTTCATCTTCGCCTTTTTATGTATTTCTAACGTACAAATTGTGGCCTAGAAAGCCAACTCTGCAGCTTGCAGAATCGGTTACAAAGACTGTCTTCATAAATTGGAATTTTTTGTGGAATGTTTTGGCTATTGTTGTTTCATTGAGAGTGACCATGAAGATATGAAAAAAAACCTTGAAACTGATTTGTGTTAGTAGACAGCATGTGGACATCAGAGAAAAAGAAATATTTTCTTGGAGTGGTGTACCAAGAAACGAAGAATAAAGAATGTTCAGGGAAACAAAGAAGTGGACGGCTCATGTTCAGTAGAGAATCGTTCGTTTCACTAGCAGACTGTGTGCGGGCAACGTGTAAAAAATCGAGAGAGGAACAAAGAAAACAATGGTGCTTTAGAATTCATAAATAAAATAACCGGGAAAATTGTAGAGTCATGAAAGAAATGAATTTTTTTTATCACTTCCTCTTGATAAAATTTGAGCCCTTCATTGTTCAGCTGCGTGATATAATGTACCACCTGACCATCTGAGTGTGTTAGTACTCCATTAGGAATAAAAATATTGGTGTATGGAAATAAGGAATTGAAAATTAGGAAGTTTCCTCTGTTAAGATGAGGCGTATGAAGTTCAAAATGCTGAATATTTTTCCTTCACACATCATCTTTCATTTGTTTTTTCTGATTAGTTGTATATTAATCTCTGTCCTGCTTTACGTTCTTTCAGTGTTCATTTCTCATTTAGAAAATTTTATTTGTTCCTAGTTGTTCTTTCCATTAGTTGACAATTAAAGAGACTTCTGTAATCGCATAAAATTTAAAACTGCATGAGCGCAATCTACATCACGCAACACCGAAACATTAAAGGTCCGATTGTCAATTGTTCCATTACTCAAACGTTTACGACGGTCTTTAATCTACAGTGTCTTCTGCATTGTCTGTTACTCTTATTAAAATACAAAAAAGGAAAATTAGCCATTTCTTTTACGTATCTTAATGATGAGTGTTGAAGCACTGCTCACTGTAACGCGGGGCTGCTCTCGCCAAAAAACGACCATTCGGAACATTTTCTCGGCAGAGTTTATGTGGTATATTAGTGCAGCCGGTATCATTTACCTTTTTGATATTGAAGATAATTTATTTCTATTTGATCATAGGATTTGATAATGGGAGGTAAATGGCGCCATTTACCTCCCATTCGCATATATTTTTTCTTGAAAGGCAAAAATATATTCGAATATTCTTTTATATATTAAATTCATTTCTACTTCATCTAATATATATAGTCGGCATGAAGAAAGAATCTAAAGGCAAAATATGTCTTCTTTTATGTGAGTATATACGAATCCGAAATATGTATATATTGTAGGCGAATATTTACAGAAGATGAATTTATTTATAAATCTGAATTTTTGCAAGGCTATTTTCCAGTCCGTTAATTTATTCAGTTTAGTTGATTTGACACTTTACAATCTTTATCTGACTTTTTCTTTAATGAATATAATGAGTGAATTGACTGATTTACTTAGAGAAAGAGAATCATTATATCAGTACACTATATTGGTAAATGATATAGACATTTTTACTGACTTTGCATTAAACACCGCGTTGTCGACATACCTGACACAAGAATTGTTTGGAAGATATTTTTCAAATTTGGTCATGAAGGAGATTTTCAATGTCTTCGCATATAAGTCACGTTTTTAAAAACTCCATTGGTTTTATCTTACGAAACAGCGACATTTTCAAAACTAACAAATAAATCATACGCTTTGATCAACATGACGAGAGAACGACAGAGAAAGATCAATGAGCATTAGTTGTCTATCTTGAAGAAAGAGAATGCGAAAACTCTTTTGATTCCTACGATGCTCTCGCCATGCGATTTAATGAATAACTTGTGTGTGATTCCGTGAAATTTGTTTGGTTTTGGGTTTCTCCAAGACAGAAAAAGTAGCCATTTGATATTGGCGATGTGGCCTGAGCCGGGGTCGGCGCGAAGGCACTCGCAACGGGCATCACGGAGACCGTCTTGGCCGCGCACACCCTCCGCGCGAAAGGGGTAATTAAGAGCAGCGGGGTATTGGCGCGCTGGGGGGCGGGGGCGGTGCGAGACGGGGAGGGAGGGTGCGGGCCGAGTCGACGGCAGGTAGCGGGTGCTGCTGAGAGGGCGAGCCGGCGCGGGTGGCTCTCCGGGCGTCGTTATTCTACCGTTAATTCCACCACTGCCCGCACCATGACTCAGTGCTTTCTTTTGTTTATCAACCATGACTGTGCACCGTGTATCTTCTTATCGCAATCACGTTTAAAGGATGAGGAAATAAGGGAGGGACAATATTTTTATACTCTCTTCTGGCCGCAAAAGAGGAAGGCAATATTTTAACGTCGAAATTTCCTTCCGTTCAAAGAGCTGGAAAGAAAGTGCAATTTATAGAATAAGGAAAATTGCACTCTAGATCTTCTTGCTAAAAAACGGAAAAGAAAAGGAGAAGGGAACAATAAGAGGCTTTTAAAACCGGCTCCGTGCTCCTTGTATAATTTAAGAATGTATCAAACGCAACGCGGGTATTTTTGCAGGTCTACAGCGGGCGCACTCCACGTGTGCTGTTTACGCTCCTTGCAGCTGCGGACGAGGGGTGGGGAGGGAAGGGGGCCAGAAAACAGTGTCTGCGCTGCAGTAGCACTTCGTTTATGTCTCGTGTCGCAGAGCCTTACCAGAACGAGCATTGCCTGGTGTTTTTGTCTGCGTCGCCTACCAACTAGACTTGTTCCATAGTTTAGCCTAAGCACTGTTCACGCGTTCTTGCGTAATATTCCTCATTGTGAAAATTTGGGACGTTGATTGCTCTGACTGTGAATTTCCTTTCTTAAATGGCCTGATTCGTTTTAGTAATGTTGAAAGGGAACGGTATTTAATTTTCTTCCGTGAAGTTCCGTTAGTGTGGTATCATCTAATACTCTTCAAATATGACTGTTTTTTATACTCGTATGCTTACTGATTTGTTTGTTATATACAATATAATGCTCGAATTAAAAATACGCAAGGTAACAGCTCATCAAAATAAATGTGTCTATTGAGATGAAAGCATCATGACTTTCGAAATATTCAACAATTCATTCGTCATATATTTTTTCCGGTTTAATTCAGAATTTATTTTCTCATTTCATATTCCTTGCCATTATTTGTAAACTCTTATGTCCACAAGGGCAGATGCATGAGTCCGAATACGAGAGCCATTGGTGTTTCCGATATAGTAGTTCGTTAATTTAGTCACTTAATGTCACCAGAATATTTTTTGTTACAATACTTTACGTTCATTTGAACTTCAGAAAAATTAAACACGTCATTGTGTAAATTTTTATTTCTGATGAATTCATGAAAAGCTAAGGAACGTTTCTACTTACTCTACACAAAGTGTGAAATCTTTGTAAGTCATTCACGCCTCTGATTAATATCATAAAACTTAATATTTTCGGCGAATAAAATTTTTATAACTTACCTGCGTATGCATGAATGTTCCTTACTATAATATACTTTGTAGCACTTGTTTCTAAATTTTATCTGTCCAATAAAAGGCGTGTAGGCATAGTCTAGCTATGTAAAGAATTTCTTGTTGTTAACTTTGTTCTTGCACTTCATTCAGAGACGTTCTTGTTGCATCAGCAGGGCATTAATGTTCGTGCTTTCAGCGAATTCATCTCTTCTAAGATGCTATACATTATAGAAAGCAATTCGTAGCGTCCATGTTTCTCACCCATTCATTAATCACTGTGCAACATCCATAATGAATGCCCTACCTAAAAACTAAATTCCCTACGCGTTAGACTCGGGTATGATAAAATAAAAATAGCATCAAAGACAAGGTCTGTGATTGCTGGTTTGGCAACGTGGTATTGGTCATTTAAGGCTCTCTTCAATAACACGGGATGCAACGGCTGTTGGCACAGCGCGGATGAACGGTATCAGCTGGACGACGAAGCGTAATCATTAGCCACAGCAAGCAATACGCACGATCGTACGAGCCGAATATGGTTCTCGTGACGTACTCACGCCTCGCTCACACACGTAATTCATAGAAGATTCTAGAGCGCGCGCGCGGTACACGAGATTATTTCGCTGCGCGGTCCTCTCGTGAGTAAGGCTTGATAATGACAGTGAAATGATAGTATTCGCCATGCAGAAAACATGAAAGTGAGCGTCGATTACTTTGTATTTATAATGAATGCTTTATAAATATTATACAGTACTTTGTATTTTGAAAAGAAATATTTGAAGGAGGAATTGAAAGGCGCAAAGAAGGCTGTTGATGACAACGAGAAGCGAAAGAAAAACAAATCATGGCCTCCATCTCAGTTGTTTTGAGGCTCAGAGTGCCTCGCGGTGGGTCTGCCAGGTGGGAGGGGCGCGCGGGGCGATGGCCCCAAGTGAGCTGAATGCCAGCCAATGGCGCGGGGGCGGGGCGGCGGGGCGACGGAGCGCTCGGAGCAGGAAAAGCGTCGCTGGGCGCTGGCCCGCATCGCTAAGCAGCGGCGTGGCCGCGTCGCAGCCGGTCGCCGGCAGGGCAGCGGCCCGGCGCGGCTCGACGCGGCCCGGCTCGCGCGCGTTGCGCAAGTGCCCCCACCCCGCACCCCACCCGCCCCGCCCGCCCTCGGGGCGCCGCGGAGACGGAGGCCCGCTCCCGGTCGAGCGGTCGGCGGCGGGTCCAGCGCCGCGGACAAGGCGCGGCGCGTTGCGCAGGGCAGGGACCGGAGGCCGTCTCGGAGATCACTGGGCCACGGCCGTGCCTGCATCAGCGCCGCCGTGCTTTTCCACGACATTTTACGTGCGCGGCGCCTTGCGCGCGCGGCGGCGGCGGCGGCGGCGGCCGCGCCCGCGCCCTCTCCGCCTCGCCCACCCGCCTCCCGCCCCCCGCCCCCGCGCGCGCCCCGACGCCCCGGCCGCGCACACGGCCGCGCGCTGCTCCGAGATAAACACGCTCTAATCTCCGACGGCGTTTTTACCGTTTATTCTGGGACGGGAGTTGCGGAAGGTTAGGGACGCGGAAGCCGCCCATTCACAGCGAGCGCGTCACCACGACGACGACGAGGAGGAGGCGCCCGCGGCGGTGTGGGCGGGGCGGGGCGGGCGGGGAGGAAGAGGACAAGTCTTTCGCCGCGAAGACACGTGGCGGAGGCCGCCTCTACGTCAAGAAGCGCCACGAGGACGCCTGGCCTCAAGCGTCCTCGCGTGTGACTCGCCGCGTACCGCGCGCGAAGGTCGGCGGCAGCGGAGGCAGGAAGAAGAGAAAGAAGAAGAGGAGGGGGACGAGGAAGGGAGAGGAGGAGAAAAAGGAGGAGTGATGTGGAGGCGCTCGCGCGCTGTTATCACGGCTTCCGTGAAGTAAGCCCTCTTATCGCGCCGCGGCCACGTGCCTGGGGCCAAAGGCGGGGCCCTGGGGCGGTGCGATCACCCCACCCACTTGATTGGCCTCTGAGAGGCGACCACTGCGACGCGCTCACAATAAACAACTCGCCGGTCCAGCTACAACCCACTGCAACGACACCTCGCTATTGCTTCCTCCTGCTCTTCGGCAAATTCGTCCCCCAAATCATGTTTAGTTTCATCTCCGCTCGCAAATGTCCCGCGGTGAAAACGTGTATGTGGTATTTTACTTTTGTAGAATCAGAGATGATGTCAGAATGGAGTAGATAACATTCATAGTTGGCATCTTAATGTGCGTGAAATTACATGCCCATGAAATTTCTTATCTTTATTACAATTTATGTTCAATTTTACACAACAATAAATATAATCTAGCCAATAATTATTGTAAGATACTAGTAATTCAGTGACGTATTGGTACAACGATTTTATAGTCATTGAAAATGAGTATTGACAATCTGCATAGCAGAAAGTGATGATGTCTTTATTTTGAAGTAAAGGGAAGGTGAAACAAATCGTACTTGATTTTTCCTATTGAGCACTGGATCCGGATATTGGAGACATTGCGAGAAACAAAAAAAACATGACTTTATAGTTCTTGAATTTTCCGTATTTACTATGGAGTCCGTCCAACCGGATCCCATGTGTAATAAACAAAGGAAACAATGTTAATGCGGGCTCCCGTCTTAGCCTGAAGGGGCAGGTTTTTTCTCTCACAAACTGCGGACATTTCCGGCGACGATTTTAAATCCACTAAGTAAAGGAATCGACCGTCTTTATAGGTAGCAAGAAAGATCTCCGCCGACCCCAAGGGAATTTCGTCGCGAATCGGTCCACCTGGGAGGTTACGGTGAATGCCGACTTTGAATATTATTAAAACGCACTTTTTCTTCGTTTAATTTGGAAGAGTTACCCTTCACACTCTTACGCCTCCCCGCCCGCTCTTTCCCCGTCGGTTCGTTCCCTCCACTTCACCCCGATTTTCTGCTGAGATGAAGGATCTCTCCTCCTGCGCTCTAAAATCACCTTCAAGCTGCGGAAAATATTCAAATTAAGAGAGAATGAGTCTTTTAAGACTGTTCGAATTTCTAATTGCTATTACAGAATAATATCGCCTGGAGTGCGTGAGTTCGGAGGAGACGAAATCGAAAATACTTTCTTTCTCCGGGATGTATTTACATAGTTCCGAGCTGTGGCGTCAGCGGAGTTCTGTGATGAAAAGTCCGCCCAGTCCAGTCGCCAGAAATATGCTAACTTTCGTTAGCCGATGCCTCCGGAAATTGCCGCCGAACGATCGCGAATCAAGGGAATATCTGCGTCTTTCATTAAATAGCTCGTTAAAGGCGTTTCTGTAGAGATAGCACAACAAATAAACGAAATCCGCTTAATGCATCAAAATGTTTATCTGCGATAGATTGAACTTATACATGCGAAAGAAGTAGGTCTTAGTTGAAGATATGACCCGGCAGCATGCAATCTACGCTGATCCCATAACACTGAAAAATATAAGTGAATATGACCTATCCTTAACAGGCTTACGTAAACAAGATTACGGAGGATACATACTTACATGACGTGGAACCAAAAGACGACTGAGTGGGTACGTGGAAGATGCGAGTACAAACGACACAATAAGGCGATGTGTAATTTTTCTTCTCCCGCGACTACAGAGCCGAAACAATTCGAATTCTCATTTAATGGACATTAAGCACACAATGATGGGGGCGACTGATACGTTCCGTCGCTGCGATTAACGCAGGCGGCGAGGGCGGAATAAAAGACACGGGTGTGATGAAAACGCCTCCTATCGTTTCATAACATATCCGGAGGCCTTGGCGCTAGTTACGGGAAACTGCACATAACGACATTTTTAATAGCTGCCCTCCCGTCGACGCAAGCTCTGGCAGATCGTGGGAAAGTATCCCTTCCTAGCTAGCGGCCTCAATTTTTTTTACGAGTGGTTTCCGCTTGACACGGGATGGACGAAAGATCTCTGCGAGTGGTTGTGGATGGTGGAGCTGGCAGGGGGTGGACAATGAGCTTGTTGGTGAAGGCGGTCACTGAGGCCTTGCGATCGGGCCATTCCGCTTCATAAAGTAGAAGGCCTCTCATTTCCTTATCGGAATCTACCAAGCTCCTTTCTGTTGCTTATCTCTACAGTAGAATTCTCTAAATGATATAATTCACTTGATTTGATATCATTTACTGTCGTAAAAATCAGTAGAAACTCTATGTGATGTATGGGGTAGAAATTCAAATTTAAAGCATTTGCATTAATATAATAAGTGATTCAGTAATATTTCACATCTTTAAAATGGTTAAATGTTTTGAGTAATTTTTTACGGATGTATTTCAAATTTGATGAACAATATAATAAAAATGTGGTATAAGTTTTCAGAGTAAAATTTGATTAGAATTCCTTTTATAGAGTGTGATTAAATGGTCCAAGACTTTCGGTTTCTTGTTTAAGTATTCAAATTGGGTTGTTACGCCATCTTGATGTCTATTCATTCTTTCTAAAACTATATACAGGAAATGATGACAACATTTTTTCTGGAAATTATGTAGGCCAATGTTTATTGTAAAATATTTTATACCCCTATCGTATCGACGGAGATCAAATGTAGGTACTCTCTGATAGGAATGTCAAACTCGGGACAATCGTGAGATGAAGAGGGTTTTGAAAAATAAACAGAAGGTTGAAATTTTTTAATATTTCTTTAATTACAAGTCGTTATTTTAAGTTTTTTTCATCGGTGTCAAAACTTAGAACTATTATCAAGGTTATTGCAAAATTTGCATTTTTTTAATGTAATGTTTTCGTATTTGTTCTGTTGATCAGAGTGAACGAGTTCCACGACTTTCCAGCTGCGATCAGTTGCGTTGCGTTGCTAGTCCAAGCGTGAATCAGTCCCTGAGCCCGTCACTCCGCGGCGAGTAGTTCTCCTTGTCTATGGGTCGTGCTAGTCGCCCCGAACCTGCAGCCAGCGCGGCCACGGCGCTAGGCGGGTTGCGGCGCTGACTCACGCCCGCCTCCGCCTCCACTTCGATCTCTACCTTCGCCATCCCCTCCGCGCACCTTCAATGGATTGTTCAAGACAAGCAGAATGAATTCGGATAAGTGACCATCGAGGACTGGAACTCATTCAAATTAAACATTTAAAATATTGCGTACGCACGCGATAAAGCTAAATTTTTTTCGTAATATGGTTTGTATTTTTTCACTTGGGACAATAATAAAAAAAGTTACTGGATGCTGTTGTTGTAACATATTAATCGTTATTCTACTTTTATAACGTATATGTAATTGCATATGCTAGTATGAATATAATTAATTAATAAAATCAATGAAGTAACTCAACGGGCAGACGGTACTTAGCGACGTGGCTTCCTACGTTAACGTCGCAGTGTCGCCCCAGACGCCACGTCAGCTCCCGGAGTCACCTTGCTGCCTCGGCGTCTCGCCCCGTCCCCAGCGACCGCGACTCAGTGGGCGTCTTCCCGCCATTCGCGTCCGCCGCGGAGAACACGCCGCGAGTGCGTGCACGCTTTCGCACGCCCGCGTGGGGCACCTGCCTTTGCCCCGCGCCTCGCACCTCGCGTCCCTCTCCCCCAGCGCCGCCTCCGCCACCGCTGCCCCGCTCGCCCACAGCTCTGAGTGTCTCTCTGAGGGCCGAGGCGAACATCGCTATTTCTAGATTGCGTTTGATTGATGAGGTCATTGCGATTCAACGAATTTCGACTAATTATTTCGTGGGATTTTTCCTCGATACCTTTTTCGATTAACCCGCTCGTTATTTCGTTAGTGGAGGTCGTTAATTCGCAGGAGGCTCCGAGCGCCGAGACAGCGCCGAGTTCCATCGCCAATCTGAGATATCGAATGTGCGGTTATTAGTAGCACGGGGCCCAGCGAAGTGGCGAGGAAGGGCGTGGCGGGAGGGGAAGAGGGCAGAAGCCGCACGTGAAGGCAGTAGCGCAAGAAACGCGCGCGCGTGCGACCTATCACCCCGCGCCACACGCACGCGCGCACGAGCGCACGCGCTCTCGACCTTTCTTCGCCGTCTCCGCCGCCTCCGCCACGGGCGCAGCGTGCGGCGCAGCGCGCCCCGACGCTCGCAGTACTGACCACTCTCAACGCGGTCACGTATCCGTTAACCTTAGAACATGACCGGAGCGAGCCGGCGACGACGGGTGGCGGGAGGTGCCAACGGAAGGCGGGGGAGGGGCGGAGGCGGCGGCGGCGGCCAGCGGCCAGTGGGAGGGGCGCGGCGGCGGCGGTGGCGGGGACGCACGCGCTTGCTTGTCACGCGGCAGGCCGCCTTCGCTTGCCAACGTGCCACCGCCTCCGCCACCTCCCCGCCCGCCGGCTCCTCGCCCCGCCGCTGGCTCCGTTGTGGAGCGCTGGCTGTCCCCGCTCCCGCCGCCGCCGCCGCCGCTAGCCGGCCCGCCGCACACGAGGCGCAGATGAGGACCCCGCCTTCCCAGCGCCTTCGCTGGCGGTGCAGCCTCGTGCCGAGGTGACCTAGCACAACGCGCGTTGCGTTGAGCTCGGATCACCCGCCGGAAGCCGCGCTGATGCCGTCGCCGGCGTCTCGTTACTCGCGGCGCGGGGAGACGGAAATGCGAAAGCGCCGGGCCAACGCCTCCGTCAGTGCGGGCGGACGTCCTCAAGGCCGCCTACGGCATTCTGAAGCCCCCGTCGTTTGTGGCCTCTCCCAGCATTCGATTCTCTGCCTCCCCACAAACGCATTTCCTTTCCAGTTCGAAACCTTTCATCGACAGAGTTTTCCTTCGGGGGGGCTTTACCTTCCCCACTTGTAAACTGGTTTTTGCGTGTCGTTCAAATAACTTTGCTTACATTGGATCCCCTTTCGCTTGAGCTTGTTACGTTGTTTCGAAAAAATTGCGTCGATCGTAAAACATACTTTTAATCGACGTAGAAAGAAACGGGGTGATGACAAATTTACAAAAACATAGTACAATGCGTCTCCAATGACGCAAATGGAGGTTATTATGCCAGGGCATTAATAATTGGACGCTTAGTAAGCAGTAAAGTTCACTAAATGTCCGGTGTTGTGGCCTATTTACGTTAAAGCGTGGGAACGATAGTAAGCTAATACAGTACTCTGTAAACACTATCTTATTCTTTTAGTAACCTTACCACTTTGATAAAAAAATATGTATTTATTAAGTGGAAATTATCATTACGGAACAGTATCTGTTGAACATACTTAGGTTTGAATGTTTTTTCTAGGATGGCGACTTGTAGAAACTTCTAACGTCATACTTCATAACGTCATACTCAACTTCTAACTTCATTGTTGTTTCACCCGGGAGTAGTTGTAATCCATTAGGAAACGGCCTTCCTCAATTGTTGTTCGACAGCTAGTTGATAACATTTTGTTTTTCAATGCAATAGTCTCTTATATCACTTCTCTATTTATCATGCATTGCGACTTGCAAAGTAGTTACTTCGAACTAATCGTGATAGTGTTAATTTCGCTGAGTCGAGCTTTAAAAATTGTCTGATTAACGCCATCCTTAGGAAAGTCCCATTATATCATCAGAAGTAGCAAAAAAAGTGTGAAAATCAGCTCTACGCATTATGCCATCAACGGCGCTGGCATGGAGGAAACAGCAAAGGACTCGCGCGCCGAACGGCGGTCGGAGAGACGATGGGCGTCGCTTCTTCAAAATTAGTGCTGCATTTAGCAGGGATTCGTCTTGCGGAGAAAGAGGAGGCAAAGGAGGAGAAGGAGGCGGCGTCGGCAGCGGAGATCGATACAGGAGGAGCGATGTGTATTTGGTCGTCCGCGACTGCGAGACCTTCTGCTGTGATGCCTAACGAAGACGTAATTTTATTGATTTTGCAATCACAAGGCGGATCGTTTGCTTCGGAGGCGCGGGTACAGTGGACTGCCCCGGGGTGGACGGACCGCGCGGGAAATCTCGGCCGGCCGTGTTGGGAGTTGGAGAAGCCGTCGGGTCCGTCATAAAAGACGGAAGAGAAGGCCTGTTAAAGTGCTCTCGCTTAAAATATGCGTGTAGGGGAATGTTTTTGTTAACGAGAATAGACTTCTTGCATACAAATAGTAATAAAAAGTTTAAAATAAGGTAAAATTGATAGGGCTACATTCAACTTGAATGATGGCGTTCAAATTCTTTTTGGGGTTCCTCACATGTAGTAATTAGGACGATCAAAATGTCTTGTGCTACTCTGGAAAAGTCGTGATCAGGACTTTGTCGAATGACTTAATTTTGTCGTGACGTCTTACTAGTCACCTTTTATGTTCAAAAACTAAACAACGCATTCTGGTCCTCGACCATTTCTTCTTGGGAGAGAGCAGTACGTTAAACGTACGATAGTGTGGCTCTTATGCTTTATGCTTCAAACAAATCTTACCGTTTTGACGTTAGGGACAGTGAAAGATTCACTGTGATTTCGTACTATTTAATCCATTTAAATTCATTTTAGTACATAGTTTCGTTTTCAAGAGGCAGCATATAAATACATATATTTTTCAAGAGACAGCATTAAGCTCCTCCACTACGCACCCGAAGGAACTCGAAATCCAGGTAGACCTAGAAGAAGATGGAGAGACGATCTTGGCGTCGGAACAGGCCATTCGGCCTAGTCCTTGATGACGATAATGATGATGATGATGATGATGATGATGAAGAGACCGCAATATGTAAATACAGTTGTCAGTTACACTCTGGGTCACTATTTCGATAGATGAAGTGTTACTTAACAACTGGAAAGGGATACATTTGTCTGTGCAGGCGGATAAATGAATTCAATTTAATAAAAAAGAATATTTGGGCTACGAATTGCAATGTTCTTTTTACAAGCTGACCATTTGCGTTTTGGCCGAAACCTTCGGGCACTGGAGAAGTACCACATCGTCCGTGAATGACCCTGTCGCCCGGAGTCAGAGGGCAGATAGATTAATGCAATCGAAGCTGACATTTAAGTATTCGTGTCGTCTGCTCGTGCAACCCGTGCTTCGAATGCAACTTCGCCGTCAGCTTACTGAAATCTCTCCGATTTCCCCAGCGCTTGCCAAGTGAAGGCACTACGCCTCCGACTTGTTAAGTTTTTGCCTTCCACTCTCTCTAACATAGAAGAAGACTATTTTGGTTGGCTTTGCCCATGACTCATAGCTTCCAAAAATATAGCATTGCGTTTAGAGACATCCGCAATTGCAAAGAGACGAGACATCCGCATTCGTTCGGTGACCTTCCCTTCGTGGCTTCCGAAATAATTTACTTTACAGCGCGTGAAATTGAAATTTGTACGTCCTTTTTCTTTGAATAGCTAAAAATTCATCCAACTGATAGAAGTTAAAATGAGATAGATGTTATATAGAAGACATATAATGGTAGATTGGGTAAATGTGGGTTACTGGCAATCGGTCGCTCTTAAGTTTTGAAGGCTGAGGGTAGATGAAATGTCTGTTACTGCTGCCTTGCGATTGTTCTACGTCACCGAGAGCTATAGCAATACTCGCGCATGTTGGTTCGTAAACAACGTTAAGAAGTGAAAAAGAAAACGTAACAATTTATAATAATAATAATAATTATTATTATTATTATTAATATTATTATTATTATCACTATTATTATTATTATCATTATTGTTATTAACTGCCCCAAACACGAAAAGGTAGTTCCACAGGTTTTATCTAGTTGATATGGAACAAATATATTCTAAAACACTCGTGATTGCTATGTTAGTGCATTGATATTTGTAAAAAAAGATAAGATAGAGAGATTAGAGTAGGTTAAACGTTTCAAACAGCAAGAAGAAATAGTGCGCCCCAAAAACAAATTGCGCACAGTTCTCTCAGAACTAGCAGAACGTGATCATGTGAAATACCAGAGATCTCACATATTCGCGATAATGATGGCTTTGGCAATATAGCATTAATGCCTCTTATGTCAAGCAATCTAATGAACATTGCCGCATCAGTAAATAAATTGTCAAAGACAAAGAATTGTATAGAGATGTGGTGTTTGTTCTCCGTAAAACTATACCGAGGGCATGGGAAAGAGTTCCCTTATAATTGTGTGTGTAATTTTTTCAACGAAATATACATTTTGGATACGTAAACAACGCATCCAAAGGTTTTTTATCCACGAATTTTTTGTGATTTTAAAACTTATTTGAGAGTGCAGTATTTCCCAACCTCTGTGCATGATTACCCTACCGGGTGGGTAATCTTGCGCAGATGCATGGATGTATTTGTTTTTTCACATAATTATATTTAGTTTCACATATTATCTTATGAAAATGAAATTAAATTAGCTCCGTGTGACTTTTTGGTTTTATCGTATCTATATTAAGCGTTCATCTTAGGAGAACTCTTGCTTAAGTGCTCACGATCCTCGTTGTTCCTCTAAAAATATTCCATTTTCAAAAATAGTTCTAAGGGACAACCGATGTAAAATTATAAATACATTTGAAAATGTTTTACAATATAGTAAAATGTATAAATTAATTTAAAAGGTTCGAAATTGTTTCCCTCTGATAGACATTCCAGAAAATAAAAATGACCGGTTGAAATATATGTTTGAGAAATCATTGATCACTGTTTACATTGAATTGTAAATAAAAATTTTCTAAATGAAGTGACTGTTGAGCGTGAAAACTAACTTTTTAATTTTTTTATGTATCTTCAAAAAAGTAAAAACAATATATGCACTTATTTAAATTCACTAAACTAATGTTCCGGTCTAATTAATTCATAGTTATTATATACATTATTAATATAGTAATTATTATGCAATTATCAATTGCTGATGATTTGAAAATGATTAGTTCGTTATCAATATTTAGTGCATTATCAGTTGCCTTCTCAAGAAGATTAAGTATTGTTAATCGCTCCCACTGAATTGCGATTGGGTCTATTTCGCCCCGGAGAAGTACTAGGGACCTGAAGAGGGAATGTTCGCGGATGTGAAAGTGTTCGCGTAGGCTGGGCAGGCGGGCGTAGGGGCGCGTGGGCGGGGCAGCCTGAGTCCCAGGGGAAGAACTAGGGGTCTGAAGAGGGAAGGTGCGCTGGTGTGGAAGTGCTCGCGGAGGCGGCGGAGAGGGCGCGTGGGCGGGGCAGGCTGTATCCCGGCGCGGAAGGACAAATCGGGAACGGTGGAGCCTGCGGTCGGAGAAAGTCGCCTTGCCACTAACACGCCTCTACCCGACAGCTCCGCGTGACAAGGCCCTGCGCGACCAGACGCGGCCACTGCCCTTTCAACACGTGCACTTGCAAAGGCCCGGCACACACACACACACTCACGGCTTACTACCGGGAGATGTTCCTAAGAGGATGCGAGGGACAAAGCGAGGTGCAGCTTGACACAGATTTCAGTTTTCATTTTATTTCGATAAAATACTTCTAGAGGAGATATAAAATGCACTTCTTACCTTCTTATAAGACAAACATATATAGAAGTTTTTTTGTATTTACCGTACGGTGAATTTATGTGTGAATTGAAACTTCGACTTCCTGTACGTACTTTTTAAATTTATATTATTCAGTTTATATTATATTTATGTTAGATAAACGTCAGAAGAGAATAGGAAAATGTGAAAGAAAAAAGTGAAACTACGTACAGTATAATTCAAATTTACGTGCCAAAAAAGCAATTTCCATTTTAAAAATATATTTTAATCGTTTGACAGAAGTAGTGTTTTATATAGGAAATAGGGACATCAGTCAATACAACATTCAGTTGAAAGATGTGGTATATAATTAAAAATCATCTCAGTGCCTCTGGGTGTAATTTATTCGGACATCAAAATTTTCAATTTTAATTTATATTTCAATTTTAGTTGTAGTTTTTTGCTGTATTCCAAACTTCCTCCTTTGGATGTTATTTTCAAACGATTTTCACTACACAGTAGCAATATACACTACTGTTTTTGTAAATTATTTTAAATGTTAGGTACAAATGATGTCAAAGAATCAATTATCTCTATCTCAGTTGGGTATTTCTTTGGCATTCCCTTGATCCAGAAAACAAATGCTGAGATTTCCATACCTAGTTTCTACGCAGAAAAGTAGTTGCTCTTCCAACCCCCCATCAGTCAAACAGTTTTTTTTACGTTAAATATATACAAGAACATATATAATAAATAATCACTAAGAATAAATGAACACTCTTGTTAGTAAAATAACTCGTTCCATATTAATATTATTATTTGCGACTTTTTTGCTCTCGGATCTAGAAAGTAAACGATATTTAATTTAATATTTTAAATATTTTATTATATAATTAATTCACTAGTAAAACATTTAAAAACAAAATATATTTTTAAAATATTACCTTAATTCTATAAACACAATAAAATATTAGCTCCTAGGTCTTAGAGGGCTTTGAGATTTCGAAACCCTGACTTGAAGCGTATTTCCCCGAATGTTGAATCCAGCGCTGGAAATTATATCGCGCGTATTTTGTATTTCTCGGGCGCTCGCCCACAACATCCCCGAACATGTCCGTCGGTGTTGGGCGTGCGTGCGCTCCCGAATTAGGCCTAAAGGGCCGGAGCGGCGCGGCGGGCGGCAGGCGGCGGGCGTCGACGCGGGGACCGCGGCGCGTGAGCGCGTGGCGCGCTGGGGTCCCGGGCGCCGACCGCGACCCCGCCCCGCGGCCCTCGCCACGCGCGCTGCCTCGATGGGGTCACGCTATAACGTCACACGTATTAGGCGCCGGCGATAAAAGCGGAGTAAAAAGCGTGCAACTCCTTAAACCCGGCCTGTGAATCGTTGGGGAGTTCCCTTTACCGCCTCTGACCTACTAAAAAGTATGGATCCTTTTTTTATCGGTCGGCTGCAAAAAGGTCGCACCTCTCAGCCATCGAACCGGCCGTATTTGCTTGCACCTGTGGTGTGTAGCGTGGTGTGGTCGGACGATGTGTCGTGAACCAGTTCAAATGAAGGTGAAGTTGAGCTCGGAAGAAATAGTATACATTCCGGTTCATTTGAAAATATCTAATTTATTTAAGGGAAATGATTTGTTAAAAATACCTTCAGGGACTCAACTCGAATTATATCAAGTTTGAGCAGCAATTCAATAATATTTTAGCAATATTTTATGTTGGGTTCAAATTGCCTAATTCGATTTTATACGTGAAGTTCTTTATGCGACTTGTATCCTTTGATTATGTAATCTAATACATTATAGAATTCATCTGCAAAAAGGACATCATATTTCAGGAAGACACTATTTCATCTGTGACATCTTATAATTCTTGCATTGATCTTCTCAATTTGGGCAGATTTTTATTAGCACTAAGTGCCCTAATTCAGGCACAATGATTACAACTTAGTTGTAGAAACGAATATATACTGTACTAAATATAGTATGGGTATATCGTCTCTTATGTCCTGTCGAGAAAAATTAATCGTCAAACCTTTTACTTCCAATAAGAGATAATTCAACGGTTTAATTTGAAAGTATATTATGACAATGTATATTATGTATAGAATGTATATTATGACATGCATATTATGGCCTTTTCGGATAGTAGGAATATTTATCTCTAGCTTCAAGGAAATATACGCGATGAAAATAACTTCCAAACGGCACTTTTGTTGCTACACGCAGCGCTAACACATCTTGCAACAGTGAATTTTCTCTGGCATATAAATATCAGCTTCTGGGAGGTCCATCAATGCTCTTCTGGGAGGTCCACCGTTTCATTCGCAGCTCTTGCACTTGTGAGAGGTCATTGTCTCTTTCCCTGCTTACTTGTAGTGTAGTGCTCTCTCCCACATTTACGAGCTGTAGAAGTTAACTATTCTGGTCGTAAAATACGGAAACATATGTCTAGAAAAGAAACTCCATCGCGAATGAAAGACGGAGCTATAATGTGCGAAGAACGGGAGAAACTGTACAATTAATACTCACATCCCTAGAAGATATAATCAGTCGGTTGTTTGCGAAAAGCATTAATTTCAGTTCATTGTGCAAATAGAATTTTCTTAACATCAAATAATTTCATAATTAGAGACATTTAAAAAAATTCTCCACAAAACGCTAGTTTCGGTGTCTCGATTGTTTATGAATTCAGTTTCACATATTAATAACAAGACAAAATTTGTGGCATTCTGTTTCCTAAATAAAATTATAGAATGGTAAATTATAGAAAGTTTTGTCAACCAATTAAAAAAAGTCACGTATAATCAAATTTTGTAAGAATTTAATGAGAAATACCGGTTGCAATTGCTAATGATAAAAGAAAACAGAGTTGAATGTGAAATGAAGCAGAATTAACAACCATCTCGCTTCAAGACTACTAGTACCTAGTATTCATCACCATTGACCGTTGTCATTATTGACCATTGTAGTGCATTGCTCTCTATGACATCTGTTTGTGCTGTGTACGAGTGAGAAGACTTGCATTATCCTCATGAATCCACGTCCTGGTGTATAAATCGGAAACAGTTTTTACGGAGAGTGACTCCTTCATTGCAAAAAAGTACTCACATTTACATGTCTGGGTCCGTTGACCGGACATTACTTTTCTCGATGGAGGTAAGGCCAGGTCAACGAATAAATTTAGATTTTTAAAACGAGGTTCAACATTCAAATGGAATTAATTCATGCTAACGTGGTTTCTGAGGACTGGATATTTTAACTTTTTAAAATTTAATTTTAAGTAATTAATTTTTTGGAAGAACTGAGAATATTATTTAAACGACTCTATGAGACGTTTTAAAATGAGATAATTTTTCACATTCTCATGACGATGATCATTTCATGATCTGTAATTTTTGACTTGCACCAGACGTTTGAGCGTGACCTGTCATTCACTTGTAATAATCTAATTGCTAACGGTTGTCATTTCTCCCTCGAGCATTGGTCTTTCTTGAGACTAAGTTCCTAATTTAATTCTAGTTGAATATGTTTGCAAAATGATCGTACCAATATAATGTTAGAGCTAGGTAGCTAGTAGAGAGTTTCAATCGCTTTGTGAGCAAATGATTAATGTGTCGGTGCCTGCTTTTCCCCCACTTCGTCGCCGCCCCTGGACGATGTCGTCGGCGTCGCCACCGCCACCACCACCACCACCACTACCACCACCACTACCACTACCACCGTTACTGCTGCGCGGCCGCTGGCCACCGCAGATCTTCATGCACAAGTCTGCGATGCAAATGCACGCAAGGGATGTGATGCACCGCAGCGAGGTGAAACCGCACCAGTGCCAGCAGTGCCTCAAGTCGTTCTCGTCCAACCACCAGCTGGTGCAACACATCCGCGTGCACACGGGCGAAAAGCCCTACAAGTGCTCGTACTGCGACCGCCGCTTCAAGCAACTCAGCCACGTCCAGCAGCACACCCGTCTGCACACCGGTGAGTAGACGCAGGCGTGGCAGCGCCCGGCGCGCGCGGGTCGGGGTTGCTGGGGAGGCTGGGTCCATGGTTCGCGGTGTTCTCACCGCGGACTGGAGGATTCTCAAGGGACCAACTAGTCATTGTTCTCCATCTTAGCAGCGAGCTCTGCACGACGAAGATCATGGACTTGACGACTTGACGGTTTCCTAATGAGGGTGACGTGAAAAGACGACTTGAACGTAACTGAACAAACTCGATGTGTTCGACTTCCGTTGGACCACTATAACGTTCCAGCTTTGTACAGTTTTGCAAAATGTGTATATTGATATACTACAAATAAATAAAAATACCCATATATCGTAAATGCTAAAGGGTAGGATTCGGTAACAAAACGACTTCTGAAATATAGAATTTGTGTGGTTATTCATTTTCTTAGTTGTACATTTATATTGTAATGCAATTAGACGACCATCGTACATTTATCACTAATAAGCATGCTATGACGACATCCTAACGACGATAATGTTAAGTAGACAATGTTAAGTTAAAAATGCATATTTCTGTTAATAGTGTGCTTCAAGTTGTTGATATCAAATCTTGAAAATTTTAATATATTGCCTACACATTTTAGCGCTGGCTGGTGTCTTTTCTTAGTCTGCAGACAGACATGAAACAGGCTTTAGGTCTCGTGTTGCTTTGCAGTCAGAATTAATACCTCATTTTTATTAGCGCCTCCCATTGCTCGTGTCAGGCAATGACTGTTCTTGTCAAATATTAACGGTAGTTTTAGAAGTGTTAATTATGAAGATCGCCAAGGCAATGCTGCGTCTTTTCTCTAGGAGATGTAATACTAAAAATAATTTTTTTTTGCCTTCAAAATATTTTCAGGAACAAAACTCGAAACAAATTACCCTGTATAGGTTGTTTCATTTCGTAGCCTCTAAATAAAGACGGCTACCATTTTTTCATGACGAGCGTCTACCAAGACCTGCAGACAATTTTTCACATCCAGGACATGAAATCGATAAGTTCTTTCCGATTCTGATTTCAAAGACTCCTCCTCTGCTTCTTGAGAATTGATCCCGTGAGTTATTCAGAACGAAATTGATTTCATCACAGAAAATTATTACATAATGGGCCCGACCGCTGCCCTCCGCCACCGCCGCCCAGGAGAATCTTCATCCACCGAAATTCTGGCTGAGTTCCGGAGTTAAGCGCGGCGATGACATAGGAACACGAAAGCCGGCAACCGCCGGCCGGGCGTGTTTGTCGATGGAGAAGAAGAATAAAAAAGGAGACGGAAAAGAAGTGAGGGTTTGATAGAAGCGAGCGGGGTAGCTTCGGTAAGGACTCCTCGTACACGCCAATTACAGTGCCGTGAGCGCCGCCCGGCCCGCCCCTAATGACACGCGCGGGGCGGGGCTGAATTATGGACAGGGCTTAACGGGGGAGTAATGAAAGGCTCGTCCCCGAAGTGACCTCAACGCCGAAGGAGCCGCCGCGAGATCCGACAAATAATTCACCGGCGATCTTCTGCCGCCGCAGCCGCCCACAGCCCGCCAACCACGCCCCGCGCCCCGCGCCCTGCGCCCTTCAGCATCTGCCTCCGGACCGGGTGTTTCGCTCGCGCATTGCATCCTAATAAGCAACTTCTCGTCTTACGCGTGATAAAAGTTGTGATAAGGTAAAGTTCAAAGTGGGGTGCAGATACAAACATAGATTTGGTGGAACTCTTTTTGATTGTTATTTCCGTAGTTCATTGTTGAAGAGCAATATGTAACTTCAAGTAACTTTTCCTCGCTTTTATTATGTGGTATCTAGTTTCAATATGTGTGTTATATTAGATCACATCTAGAAAGCTGACATAATTCTCTGCCACTCTTTACTTTATTTTCAGGTATTTTTATAACACCTTCACTATTTGACATTTACAGTTGACATTTACAATCCACCTCTCCCATATAATGAATATATCTAATATAAAGTAAGTTAATATTGTAAGTCCATTAGTAAACAACGTAATACCTATATTTATCTAATATTGCTAGTCTCAGTTACATAACGTCCGTAATTTTTTCTGCCTTTCCTGTATACAACGCGCGAGAGTCAATTTAATCGACACGCTCAAGGCAATGTAAGTGGTATGTTTTTATAACATAAAGAGGTTCAACAAGTGAATGATAAGACCTTTTCCTTGTACGAGGAAAACACGCTCAGATGACCGAGGGCGGAGGATCTCTCCTGCTTGAAGGCGGCGCGTGTGATCGAAAACCGCAAGCAGAGGAGGAGCCTCCTTCGGTAGCTTCATTCGACCCTGATAATTAGAGGGTGGTGACCTCCCGCCCTTGCCAGTGTACGGTGTCTCCAACCGTGGGTCCTGCTCTGTTATGAACATTGATGTATGTGTCTGCGGGGACAGAGTCGTTTCCGAGACCCGCCCACCACGCCACAAACTTCCCTACTCTTCTGTCCCTCCAAGTTGTTCCACCGCCCACTGGCCAATTCGCTTTAATTTTTCCCGAAAACGATCTCTTGGTTAGTATAATCATGCTCTAGTATGAAAGACCTTGATGCTAAATTATGCCATCTCCCGAATTAGTAAATAAATATTCTCATTCAGATTTCTTTGAAGGACATGAAAGATTTAAGAATGCCTTCCCAGACCGCTAAACAATGGCCTTGCAATCTCTAAACGACTTCGGAATAAAATAATTACTATCTTAGAAAAGAACAGGCTGCATGGTATTCGGCTATGTTATTTTCTTCTTCATGAAATAGGCAGCTACCGCACAGCTGGAGACTTGGTGAAAGTGTAAATACAGTACTTTCACGGTTTAGCCAAAGTATAGTATACTTAATGGCACTTGGCTAATAGTCTTTAGCTGTGCGTAGGGTACCATGGTAACCGTTTTACATTCGAACATTTTATTGCGAAAATTCACAACGGTTATAAAACATTGTTCGGCTTACAAAAGATTTTTTTCATTGAAAATTAGCTCTATCAGCATGTAGTAGATGCTCTCACCATGCAGATGATAATATATGAATGTGGCCCAAGGACAAAATTTTCAGTCTTTTGAAGCATAGAATATGAGGTGTAATTTTGGATTGACCCTTGTTGTCACGAACTGTTTTGGAAAAAAATTCCAAATGAAGTTCAGGCCAGAAATTTTCTATCATCCTCATATATTGCGAGCTCATTGGGCGGCAATATTTTTCGCTCGTGCCCCAAATTAAACTGAATTACACTAAAAAAATTGTTCGTAAAGAATGGCTCGCACATCAGCACAAACGTTCTAGGGCGATGCAAATATTTGTCATTATTGGCACCGCATGTATTTTAATCGAAAAAAACAAAACCTCGATTTCCGTTGAATAGCTTCATTTCGCAGCTTATCCCGCGATTTCAAAGATGGCTCTGTCCCCCTCCGCGCGGAGGGTCGCCTCGGCGGGGACGAGGGCGGCGGCGGCGAGGGCGGCGGCGGCGGCGGCGGTGGCGGTGGCGGCCGCAGGGACTCGGAGGGAGGGTCCCCGGTTCGAATCCCGCCATCGCGGCGCGCGCAACCACCCCTGCTCGGGGGTCGTAGAGGGGAGGCAGCGCGCCACCGCGCGGGCTCGACCAGCATGGCCGCCGCTGACGATGACTGCGCCAGCCAATAGCGTTGATGATTCCGCTGATGATGATGACGATGACGACCAACCAATACGAATGATTTTCATTTCCTCTGGCATTCCGCCGTTTGTTTAGGCCCGGCTACCCGTTCATTTATATTATCCCTCCCCCTCCTGGCCCCCCCCTCTCTCTCTCTCTCTCTCTCGCGTGTCCTCACGCCCTTTCATCTCTGTCACTCGCCCAGAGAGAGAGCGAGGGCTCAAGCGCCTCTGTCTCCGTCGCCCACCGCTTGCCCTCTCGCTCGCACCCGCGCTCTCCGTCCCTCCAGCGCATCTCGCTCTCGGAGCGCAGCCCGCGCGCGCGCACGCTCACACGTGCACAGGAACGCGCGTACACGCGCACAAACGCAGCGACGCACATTGCGCCCCGGCAATCGAACCAGGAACTCCGGCGTGCAGAGCGAGGGGGACCCGCGGGCGTGCGTGCGGGTGGGTCGGTGGTTTGGCGAACGGGTGGGTGGTTGGGTGGCTGGGTGGTCGGGCGAGCGGTCGGCTGGTCGGGCGGGCCGCGCGCGCAACACCACCCCCTTCGCGCGCCCTTCCCTCCCTATTCATTGGAAAGCAATGCAGAGTGATTTTTAATTCGAAATGAATAATGGCATGAAGGAGGGTGGCTACCTCCGGCGCAGTGGTGCAAGAGCCGGCCTGCAGCGTCCGCTCGGGAGTTTCTTTTCCAACGGCCACCGGTTCGATGCCAAGCGATTTAAATCTGGCGCGTGTCAAAGAATGACCGGCTCGGGTTGGTCGTTGTCTTCTGCGGTCTTGATCGTTTCGAGATAAAATATTCAGCACCCACGGGAAATTCTATCGGATTTGCGAGAAAGCGTTTGTGAATAAAAGCGTGCTTTCCAGCTCTAACTGTTAGAGTTGAACTTAATTGCTGGAAGCTTTTTCTAAAACGCTGTCGAGAGTTGAGAATATAGGCTGGGTAATTTTTAAAACCGACTTCAAATGATAAAGTACGATGCCATAAAAAATGTTATTTCCCACTCCTCTGGTTGACCTCTCTCGAGAAAGAAACTCTCTTTGACTACAAAATTAATTGTTTCTCATTCTTCAAAATTCTGAGGCGTGAGTAAGAAGGCCAGAGTGAGCGGGACACCGGCAGTTAAAAATTATGGAAACGAAGAAGATGGCACAGAAAAAGTTCGTATTCTTTTCAGTTTGGAATCGTTACCATCATTTGTACGGCGCCGGGACGCTGGGGTTGAGCGGGGGCGAAGTGGCAAGACTAAGGACGGGGGAGGGGGAAGAGCGGTCTCCCCTCGACGAGGACGGCGAGGACGGCGGGGGGGAGGACGGCGGCGGTCGACTGCGCCTCAGGCGATCTGAGTCGCCGCCGCGCGGCCCTTCTCGGGGGCGGGGCGCTTGAGGCGTGGCGGGGATGGGCGGGAGGGCGGGGAGGGGCGCGAATGGCAGAGGCGGGGTGACGACGGGGCGCGCCGGGGCTGCTTGCGGCGTCTCGAACGCCCGCCCTAAAAAAACGCGGGGAAAACTCTCCGCGGCAGCAACTCGATAATTTGTTCCCCCGGAATCTGAGGCGCATGCCTCGACATTTAAATAGGCCCATCTTTGCTGCCGGAATTCTACGTCTTGTTTTGTTATGACTCACTTGGGATAAGTCGCCCCTGATCATCCATTCTTCGCGTGCGTGCTCGTGCCTCTTTTTTTCATTAAAAATTATCCCAAAGGCTACTTCCCTGTGGCCAGTCATTTTCCAAATGACTTGCCGAATCTTTTAAATTAAAAGCCCCCGTTTTTCTTTACTCCTCTTTATACTCGTCCCGCTCGCCTCTCTTGACCCTTGTGATATGTAAAAGGAATTCTGTATACGCTAATAATAAGAAAAAGGGCGGAGAGTTTAAGAGGATGAGCTCGACCCCGAGGGAGGGGGAGGGGCGCCGGGGTGACCGGGAGCCAAGGGAGGGCGCGCGGAGGGAGAGGCGGCCGGCACGAGGCGCCGGGAGGATGGGGCGGTTGGAGGTAGCGCGGGGTAGTGTTGGCCTTTCCGTCTCACCATTGTGGCATTGCCCCGATATCAATCAGAGAGCAAGTGAAGCGGCAGGCCGGAGCGGGGTGCGGTGCGGCGCGGCGCGGCGCGGGCACGCACGTCTTTCAGTTGTTTTTTCCGCGAGCGCCACCCTCCCTCGCCGGCTCGTTGGGGTGGCATGCGGGCGCCGTGCGTGGAACGCAATGCGTAAGGCGCCCTCGGCCTCGTGCGGCTTGCCGGCGTCGAGATCCGCCGCAGTGTGCCACGAAGGCCGCGCGGCGCGCAGCTAGGAAGACGTGTTGGGCGCAGTCAGAACGGCGGTGGCGATGCTTTCTCGAGTCGTGCTTCGACGCCAGGCTTCGGATTCCACGCACGAGGTAATGGCATGCTGGGGAGCCAGCCGTGCCGCAACTAGAATTTGATATCTTCCGTGGAACTCTCCGTGACAATCTTTTATTATGTTTCGACACTGAGTCGTGATGTTGACTCGTGTTCTTAGTAGAAATATGAACACAATGTTGTGACTCATAATTTTGCGTTTTCCGTGACATTACTTTGCTTATTATAACTTATTTGTGAATATCTGAGTATTTCCTAGTTTGCATTTCCCTTTCGAGAAATGTTACCACAGGCATACGTTTTCTGATTTCCTTATAGTATAAAGCTAAGTTTTTGGAATGCTCAAAAAACCTTCTTCAGTCTTCCAACAGTGATCGTTTCTTTATTTCGCTCTTTCTTGTTTACATCATCAAGAAGCCTTCGTTTTAAGTTAACGACTCTGAATATCGCGCTTCTGTAACTACCTGTAATGTGTCCTTCTCGAAGTATTTTCAGGAAATGTGTTTCCGCCTTTTGTGTACTTTTCGTTACGTACATGCGTGGGCATAATTGGGAACACGCCAGTTTACAAGTACCTGGCGTGTTATTTGCAGGCTTAGTTCTTTTCAAAAGACTGAAATTACCATTCGATAACGTGATGTTCATTTCCAAACGCACACAATATAAAATTGCAAGTTTCCGGAAAGTTTTGAAACACGAAAAAAATGTTTACAGCGAGAAAGCAGTAAAAAATTACGAATAATTCAGGTGTATTAATATTAATGTATTATTAATATTATAGAGATATTAATATATAATGTAGTATTAATATTAATTTCCAAATAATGCACACGTACCATTAACTATAATATGTGTGAAGTCTAAAATTAAAAATACGATTTAAAATTACAGAATTAAAATTGTATTTTGAATGTTAAATATCACACGTCACCATTTTCAACCGATAATACTCTTGCTATTGTCCTTATTGATTTTCTTTCTCCAGTTTCCAACCATTATTTTTAACTAAATTACAGAAAAAGAAAGAAATTTTTACCATTTTTTTGAAAAACATCATTTGACCAATATTTTCTAAGCTGCTCTTTGAAGCAAAACGTTTTATTGATTTTAAAAACTTATTTAAATTCTTTCAAAGATAGTTTCAAACATTTCGAAAGGGTTTTTTATGAACATTAGATGTGATGTATTTTCAGTATTAGAAAAGACTATCCTGTACTTAAGTTATGATCACCGTCCCGACCGCTGAAGATCTAAATTTAATTTTCGAAAATAACTTTGGGAAATAATTAATTGAAATAGTTGAATTCCTCTGCTACCTCCTATTATACTGTATCTAAATTTAATTTTCGAAAATAACTTTGGGAAATAATTAATTGAAATACTTGAACTACTCTGCTACATCATATTATACTGTATACGGAGATGTGAAGAATTGGAAATATAATGTAGTGTAGTTTTCTCATTGAAAATACAACAGTTTAAAACCACAGTCAAAATTCATGACTTCTGTATTCCATTATTTTGGCCTTATACTTCTATGTACGAGTATGTTGTCACGCGTTCTGGATTTTTTATTATAATTTCTTCAAAGTTTCACAAATATTATGATTATGGATTTTGTAATATGAAAAGTATGTAAGTACAAAAATATCATTTGTACATATAGATAAATTCACTAATTTTAGTCTTTATATTTATGACTCTGAATATTTGTAGTTACATCAATTATTATGTGATTAACTTTATAGTACAAAAATAGGAATTCTGAAAGCTGTTGCAAAGGATGTTTTAGTCCATCCTTTCTTTCTATGAACCTGTTATCAGAAGCCCAAATTGCAGCGTTAAAGTTCAGGAATCGAATAATGCCCTCAGGAAACTGGCTCATTACCTTTTGAGTAAAAGTAGTACTCCCAGCAAGGATAGAACCAAGAGTATATTAAAGAACAAATGGTATTTTTGTAGTTAGTCTTTCATCCTTTTAAAATACTTAATTTCAAAACCCCATGGCCCATTTCAATGAAACTCTGCAGTTATATTAGTTACAAACTACAGTACATAAGGAAAAAATACACAGCTGTATGAGGTCAAATGTTTGGAGCACCAATCATGAATTTCGACTATGGTCTTAAACTTTTGATCGATATTGTAGTTGATCAGATTTTGGGGAGGGAGAAAAGGTGAAATATCGTGTTTTTTTAGATCAAAAGAATCGAATGGATTACATGTCGATTGATGCCTGAAGTAGAACCTTCGACCCAATCCTTACTAGCTTATCCGCTAGAAACATTTTTTAAATGATATGTTTGATAACAATTTGGCTTCTGCGACCTTTACTTTCACTGTCGAGCTGGCATGGCATGAAATACCTAGCTACTCCTTGTAGGTGCAAGAGTTCACCTCGGCCCAGCAGCACGGGTGAAGCGTACGTTGCGAAGAGTCCGGCAAGAATGGGGGCGGGACGTGGGCGGGGGCGGGTGGGGGGCGGGGGCAGAGGCCTGGGGCTACCGCGAGGGTAAAAGCGGGGGAACGGCAAGGTGGGGGCGGGGGCGGAGGCGCGAGGGCGGCCGCCGCGAGGAGAGGGAAGCAAGTGTACGCAAAAAAGTAATGCGTCGGCTTAAAATCGCATCAAGAACTGGGTACACTCGCGTTCAGAAAAGCGCTGTCGCCCGACCCAACTTCTCCTTCTTGTAGTGATATACTGGAGTGGGCCATGTATTTTCTTTGTCCGTTCATGGAACTGTTTGCACGTTTGCTCTGAGTTTGTGTGCAAGTGTAGCAACACGTCGGTTCATCCACTTGTCTTACAACTCCGGCTGGGACATGCTTAATCTAATGTTCCTCATTGTCAGTTCTGAGTCTGTGCTCTGTATACGTCTATTTTTTATGACCGCTTAGGTTTCTGGTCTTTATCTGCGGAATCGTTTAAAGAGCTCCCGCGTACTTAAATATGCTGTTTTTCTATTTATATAATTATATCCTACATAAATTCGCTTGCATATTCCATTTAACCTATCTGAGACTAAGTGGCATTTTTATCTTTTTATCTCGGCCACGTTGCAATTGCATCTGTTTCGAATTGCCCCTCTGCCCATCGTACTCATTCCACGCCCCTTGAGCCGTTTGTACGTGGCACGGTTTGCCAATAGACCTGCTTCCTGCCCGTCTCTGCTCGTTGGAGGTAGTTAAAATCCCATGCATTTTTCGAGGTAATGAGCAAGTACAAAAATTACAGAGCAAGTTCGAATTGTGGAAAAGACGTTACAAAAATAAACGGCGATGAGGAAAAAATCGCTTTCACCGTTCGCCTGCAATTTGGCGCGGCCTAAATTGTTCTTTCTTAGGGCGCGGGGTGAGGGAGAGGGGGTTGGCGGGGGCGGTAGCGTGGACGCGCGGGCGCGGGGTTCCGGCAACGGGCCAGCGGAAGGGCGCGCGAGACCCGGTGTCCCCTCGCGGTAACGACGAGAGCTGGAACGCCGCTTTTGTGCATCTCGGGGAAAACGCACGCTCGGCCCCTCGGATAATGGTCTACTCTGACGCGAACATACGTCTCGGAGCCGAGCGGAAACGCGGCGCGGAGACGGCATGGCGGGGTGAAGGCGCGGCGAGGCCGGGGCGGGGGCGGAGGAGTCCCACTCCGCAGCTGGCCCCGCGGCCGCTGCTGCCCCCGCCGAGCCGCTGCCGCGCGAGCAAAAAGCGCAACGGATCTACGTATTAACTTTCTGTTTTTTTTGAAGCAGGAGTCGTTTCTGCATTAATCCTCCATAACGTTTCTATTGCATGACAATACGAAATCACTTCTTTGAAACGGGACGTTTTTTTGTGAGTGTGTGGTGACGGAGGGGTAGAGGAGCCGCACCGACGTTGCGCGTGTGGAAGTGAGACAGGTCTGTGACCGCGAGCAAGTAGCCGCTGCGGCCGCATAAATTGGTTGAGGGTATACGCGCGGGCTGGATGTGTGAGCTCCTTCCGATTCTGCGGCGTTTGTAGTCGACGGCGCATAGCCCTTCTGAGACGAAGTTAAACACACTAGCTAGCGAACGTGGTGTGTTTCAAAAATTGAGATCCATGAAATTGTGCATAATTACCTGGTTATCATTTTTTCTCATTTATAGTTATTTTCCCGATTCATATTTATGAATATTTATTATTAACTTATTTCATTACCAACAAATAGAAAAAATACGTGTTCAGAAATTGTAGAAAAATTCGTTGTCTTTGTTCCATTTTAATAGCATTTCACTCATCGCATTTACATGTACTTTCCATACAGAAACAGACCACTTTATTGTTATTCACTTTACTGTTGCTTTCGTAATTTCCTGTTAGTCTCACTTCATATGATTATGACAGATTACCAAATATTATTTTTATTTATTTACTTCGTACATTTGATTTTGGAGAGTGTAGAATACGTAGTTCTTTTGTTTTCTTTGTGTTTTTTAGGTGCCTACTATAAAAAGCATGTATGAATCAAGCTGACTATCCTGTTTCTATTAATACTCTTGTAACGGCGTTTCGTGTGATTGCTGATAGTTGAAGGTGTGTTCCTTCTTTTCTTGTAAATCAATCAGGCACATAGGACATAAGCAAATATTCTGTGAAATAAAAGTCGATGTAAAATGAAGTTGAAGAATTTATGAATAAATACAAATTATTACATTATTTGATCGTGAGTACTGGAAGACTGCAAAAATCAAAAAGACAAAACCACAGGCTTCATTTCCGTATGAAAGTCTGAAAATTTGAACGAGAATATTAATCTTCTGTAAACAAAGAATAAATATATCTCCTAGCTCTCTGACATGCTTCTTTCTTAAGATCGGTGCTCGGAAGTTAGAGAGCTGTTTCCCGAATTTTTAAGGGTAGCGGTCACTGAATTATAATATCAATATCTTCGACTATTAAGATAAGCAATTAGGTTAGCGGGAAGAGAGGCCGGCCGTTATTGCAGAATGCGGCCCTCGGTCGCCCAGCCTCTCGCCGCATGCCAGCCCCAGCCATTGAGGCATTTCCTTTATTGGCATTTCAGATTCTCAATTCTTAAGAGTAATAATGCAGCTCCCTCCATTCTTTTAAAGTTGCCGTAGAAAAAAAAACGAAGTGGCTCTGAGAGATTGCTTGTACAGAAAGAAGCCCCTTGAGATGCTAAGATAAATGCTTGTCATGATGTTTACTTGACGACGGAGAAAATGACTGAAGGGACGTCTGCATTCACTCTCGCGGGCGCACGTCTCTGACGAGAGAGCGTGTTGTGCGCGTACTACGAGCGCTCTCGTTCACGATCGGGCATAAATTAAAACCCCGGCGCGCGCGCAACTTCAGAAAGTACTCCCACGAATTCCGCAAGTGCTGTGAGTTACCTACATGAAAAACGGAGCTACCACGCGCAGAATGTTTGTTTGGCAACGAACAACTATTTCCAGAGCCGTGGCGTGGACCTTTATATCAATAGTTTGCTCATTAAGAATGCCCCACTTTCTTGGAGCCACCGTCTTCAGACGTACGAATGAATCTAATTCTGTAAAAAAGTTCACCCCGTCGCAATTGTCGTCCGCGCGGAAGGGTGAGCGGGAGGGGGTGGGCGAGGGGTGGAGGGGAAAGAGGGAGAAAGAAATGCATTTTCCTACTACTTTCCCGTATCTCCTCGAGGAAGGCTCTTTAAACGAGCATCGGCGAGCAGGGGGCGACAGCGGGCTGCGCGAAGGGGCCCAGGCGTCGGTCCCCGCCCGAAGATTGTGGTTGATTGAGGAAGGCCAATTCACAAAGTTTTTTCGTCTCCGCGGAGTACATTATAATTTTACTACCGAAACGTTTTAAGAAGTTATGTTCTTTCTTTAATTTTGTAAAATACTCTCCTCGAAAATAAACATGGAGAAGAAGTGGAACTAAAAGCATATCTATAATGAGGAAGAGAATAAAACAAATTCTATCTGAAGGGAACTCAATGACTTTCTTCTGGAAAACATTTTCCCTCGGAGAGTTGGCGTGTCTTCCAGCGCCGCGCGGCTGCGGCATGCAACGTTTCCTCAGTGATTAATTGGGAACTTCGACGAAGAGCGTGGGAAATGCCCACATACGGGTTTCTTATTTGCTATCGAGAGAATATCAGGAACGAATCGGTACTGGCCTATTTTTGTGGGCAAATTATCCATATTCGTTCGTCCTGGGCTGTTTTATCGTGAACGTACCTTCACGTTCCCTTGTTCCTGGCTTGCCCTCGATAAAAAATATATTTTCTCTCAACATTTTTTGCATGTCCGTCTTGAGAAAAATTTCATTGTTTTTTTTTTATATCCCTAAATTCCCCTTGTTAAAGAACTGCTCCTTAGGTCATAATGTACCATTTTCTCAATAATTCGCTCTGCGAAGAAATTGAGAGTATCAGATTGTGCAACATATTCAACCATTTGATGATTCTTACGTATATGCAAGTGTGTAGGTCGCTGGAATGGATAGTTCATCTTTCTTGCTGAGACCCTTATCTATGTCATTTAATATTGATGCTAAATTACTGTGTTCAGCTTAGACTGAGTGAGGGGAATTCGCAATTGACTACGAATCTACGGTAAACGTTTTCGATTTTAACATAACAATTTTCTCACTAACAATATGTCTCACAATGGTGCGATATTTTGTCAAAAATTGCGTATCGTTTGACATAATTTTATTGAAAATCACCGGTTAGTCAGCTACGATTGTCCTCGCAATCTAGTAGGTGCAACGCAGCGATGTCTGCAAGTCGATAAAACGAGTCGCCGTGAAATTGTAGATATGATACAATTTCTTGCACCATTAAATCAACTGTTGTTCAGAGCCGTTACGGCAGCAAGGGTACAAGGCGTGTGCACAGCCCAACTGTCTGGTACTAGATCTCACCCTTGCCCTTAACGGCGCCACCCTCGCCTCGACCCGACGCCGTCTCCGCCACCGCCTCCGTCGTCGCCGCCGCCTCCGCCACCACAGCGATATAGGAGCACGCAGCACGAGAGCCTCTGGCGTCGAGACAGGCAATGGGCCAGGGGGGAGGGGCGGCGGTGCCGGAGTCGGGCGGCGTTCGAGCCTGAAAAGAATGAAATTGGGCGGAGCAGGACTTCGCGGCCGGGGAAGAGGCGGAGGCGGGCGGCCTGCTCCGGAAGGCGCCGGGGACAACGCCGGCTGAACGGAGAGACACCACCGTGTCTGACTGATGGCTGGACGTGGGAAGAATAGTGGAAGGAGGGCCTCTGCCCCGGCCCTGCCCCCTGGCCCGCCTCTTCCCCTCAGCGCCTCACGCCCCCGCCACCGTTCTTGCCTCTGGGCCCGTTCTGCTTCCCCTCGCCGGCACCCTCCTTTCCCGGTTGGCCCTACCCCTTTTTCTGCGTCACCTTGCTGCTACTTGGCATGCTTCCTCCCCCGATAAAACGTGATGTGCATAAAAATAGATTTTTTATTCGAAAGCGCACATAAAAAACAAAACTTCACCGCCCTGCAATGAAGCAATATTATGGAGGTCAAGAAACTTCTGCCTATTTTATTACGTGAAATCTGCCACGAACTCCCATTGTCTTCGGAGATGCATTAGTTCGGTAAAGGGTGGAAAGGGGCGAAGGAGTAGGAGGACAGGACATTTTTATTCGAAACACGTTCTCGGTCGGAGGGAAATGACCGTAATAAGAAGAGAATTGTGTTTTTATCAGATGTTGGTAACTACACGCGGGAACCAGGTTGCTCGTGTTGGCGGTCGGCACGGCGTGGGCGGTGAGGTGCAGGGTGGGAAGGTCTCGTCTCCAGACGCTCTCGCTCGCCCTCCCCTTCCTCCTGCCCCGCCCCCGCCCGCCCCCGCCCGCCCCCGCCCGCCCACGCGCGCCCGCGGCAACTGCGCCTCGATCGCCCTGCAACTGCGACCCGCTTCACTTCGCGCCCACCCTCGCACGCCCTCCTCCAACTCCCCGAGGTCAGCCTGCTTCCAATGTCAAAGACGTCGGCAACCTCCTGTGCAATGACAATTCGAAACGGATGTCATCAAGAATACGTTGATATTTCACTTAATGTGATTTGTGAATGCATTTTCTGCGGCAAATGTGCTAGTCACCGTTTGAAACATGTGTTTTACTATCATTCACCATAACATTCATCGGTAACAGGGGAAAGGCAAAAAATTAGTGAGTGTATAGTGTATACTTTTTCGCCTAATGGCTGCTGCTGTTTTGTATTAAACGAATGATTGAAAAAAATTACAAAAACATACAACATAAATATTTCAAAATCACCATGGATATTTTAAGAAAAACAGAACCATGTTTTTAACTAAACGAGATTACAAAATTCTTTATTTTCACGTCAGACTTCTTACATTTCAATAATATGTGGATTTTGGTAACTATCAATTTACATGCTGACAAACTGCTGACAAATTTAACCCAAAACAGAGCTTTTTAACTTTTTTCATATTGCTGTCTGATAAAATATTTTTTTATGATAAGTAACTGATTCCAAAACCAGTTGACGTAAATATTGTTGTATTTTCACTTTGTCGCAAACATAACGTTAATTGTGATTAAGAGTAATGGTATTGATTGGATCATTTTTAAAACATTTTCCGAAATTGAACCTCACTAGAGTTCCCAAAAGCTCGTTCTCAAGCATGCAATATATTTATTTTAGATATAAATTAGTAAGTTTAGTTTACATGTAAATTAGTCATAAAGTGAACTATGCACAACCGACAAAAAACAATAAATCTTAAAAACTTGAACATTTGCGAAAAAAATACTATTATGTCTGTGCGTTCAAAATCAATTGTAGAATTTATCTTCCAAGTGCCTTATTTAGATTGTTTTTCTCGGCTTTGTGGGCTTGGAGCTTTCGTATATTCATGAATGGTCTACATCTCAACTTCAAAATGAGTCGTTACAAAGATTCTTTTAAAATTAAAATTTTATATTTCAAAAATCACTCTTTATTTTCTGTCTTAGCTTTGGAACGTTGGATTATGAAATTCTGGTTAATTCTGAAACATATGAATGCTTTCGAATATAATACATACAGGTTCTAGAGTTGCGTATGCATGAGAAGAAATCAACTTCTACTTACACTTATGTTTAGAATGAATGTGATCATGTCCAACACTGTACATATGTTTACATTTTGATGAAACGATGATATTGACCTTGGCCAATAGAGGTCATCCATGTTGTACATTCACTCTTCTTGATAGGAATGCGGAAAACACTAAATATTTAATCATATGAGTTTGCACGTATTGTTTTGTATGAAGTAACTGATGAGGGAAGTGAAGTAGAACCATTTTAAGGAATAGATTCTCTCTGTGGAATATTGGCATGAATGTATCAAGAAATATAGAAAAACAATATATTCCATTTGCTGTATACGTAAATACAGGGATGACATAAAGATTTTTGAAACAAAACAAAAGATTCTGAAAATCGATCATGGAACAAATTTTACAGCTATTAGTCGAAACATTATTTATTTCTAGAAATTCTGTTGTAATGTGTCATGAAGTCAGATAACATTTATATCACGGTAATGATCCGAACACTTAAATTGTTGCGGATTAGTGTTACTGTCCTAAATCATTCAGTAATTATTCAGTGATACCCATCTGTGTAAGTACCTTTGAAATTTTTGACGATTTCTTTCTTTTTGTCTCATATTATTTATTTACAGTCTTAACACACTTGCACTGTTGAATATTCTTGAAATGTATGAATGATATAGTTCAATCCATTACTTTTTAAATCAATATTCAATTTTTAAACAAGGTCTCGAGGAATGGTGATCCCCATCTTCAGGTCTTCTAAAAATATATAATAACAAAATTGGCAAGATCAGGCCATTACATAATTTTATTAAATGTCCCAAACATTAAAACTTATAGCACCCTTACTTTACAGTCGTTAAAACGAGTCGGGTTATCTGTTGTAATATATTGTTCTACATCATTACATATTATAATGTAATACATCTTACTTGAGCATGTAGTTTGGACACATCTTGATGTGTCGCGTTAAAAAAGGATTTTAAATAACAAATAAATGACCGTATACTTAAAATAACGTACAATACTTTCGTACACTCATTCTTAATTACATTAACATTTGTGACTAATGACATTTTACTTCTACCAAACTGTAAATAGTGCGAACAAATCGTGCTTCAGCACGGCCGATGAACACTGTTGATGCAAGCGTAAAGATAATAAGTGTTGTTGGAAGTATTATAAATTTTGCACACACATTTAAATATCTTCTTAAATATAAAAGTTATTTTTGCCAATGTTAAAATTTTGGAAGTGTTACTATAATCTATGGATTCTAGTTTGTAATCCGAATGCAAATATTTTCAAATTCTTCAGGGGTTTCTGCCATTATAGATACAGTACATGTTCATTTTATTTTTCCTCGCGTTCACATGGGTCTAATTACACTGCGTGCGGTTGGATTTAGAGGGCCTAAAAGCGTCGCTATCGAAATGGTGGTGATGTCCTGGAAGCCCCAGAAGCCCGCTCGCGTAAGGCGGGGACGGTCCTCGCCGCAAGAGAAGATCTCGCACTGCGCGCCGCTCAACCCTTTTCCCTCGCCCTCCCCGTAATCATCTTTTGAACAACGCGCATTTTTCACCCTTTTCTGATGTCATAATTATCTAGTGCCCTGCTCCCCAGGGCGGCGTCGCTCCCCGCCCGCTCCGCACCCGAAGAGAGCCATTTCCTTCCTCCGGAGTGTTGCATCCCCCGAAATTTGTTAGCGTAACTGTCGCGACGAATCTTTGCACGCTCGTTAATCTGAATATTTTCGTGTTTATACACATCGCGGGTCTGCCGACGACCGAGTCACTTGGGGATGATGATGGGGCAACCGGGAACGTTGTATCGGGGAGTTTTCTTATAAAATTAAAGAAAAATAACAGAATGTTTTTATTCACGGAATTGTGAAATGCTACAATGCCGACATTTGTCATTTTTATAATCGTTTTATTCCTTAGTAACTTCTTGATAATATGCCTTTCTTTAGAAAATTGTTGCACTGCAATTCCCTAGATTGTTCCAGACAAGATATATAAGTGGGATTCTAAAAGTCCATCATTACTATTATTGTTTCAGTTTTCTTGCAAGAAAACTTCACATTTTGTCATACGGAAGTATTTCTTTGCCCACAAGAAATATGAGAATCCAATCCCAGAATATTGGCGTTTCGCTATCAGTGAGACTTGATCAACCGAAAATCTTCACTATAAGAACTAAATCATTTTCCACATTTTTATTGCCTTTGGGAAGTAACTAAGATGAGTTTTTCTTCCCTAGAAATACTGTACGGTACATTCAAAATTGTCTTTGACTTATCGTGTAGGCACTTGACAAATCAAATTATATACACTAGGTAAAATGAATAGCTAGATACAGAAGCATAGTAAAATTTGAATGTCTAATTGCTCTCATATGAGTTGATGAAATCTTTATTATTCAAAAAATAATTTTCTCATAATGAAGAGCTACTGGGATAAACGATTTCAGAATGAAATTCAGTGAATGCGGCACATGAACCCCCATTCGCTCTTTCTATGCGCTGAGTTCGTTTGTTAGGGAACGGGACGATTTGTTCGCTCTAATGGCAACGCTGGCTTTGTGATACATCTTGTAAAACGTTTACGAAATCTGCCAAAGTGCGTTATTTTCTTCTTGGGCTGCGAGTGCATAATGTATGCCATGATTACTGGCACTCTGAGAATAATTGTTTGCTGCACGATCGCTGTAATCAGTTCTCAGGACGAGAGTGTCATTATTTATGACATTATCGTGACACTTGCCTTTCTCATGGAACTGCTTATTAAATACATTGGGTATACAATAAAGTTGCCATTTGAATCTATAATTTCCTTTTCTAAGTCAATGAATTCTGTAATATCCTGTTATATTGCTAAGATACTGATTTTATTCTTGGCTAACTTTTTCAGTAACGTTTTATCTCGACTCCCCATCCGGGTGCGTTTTTTATCTTCGCAGGGCGTTCTTTGGTTTCCACATTCTTTCGACTTCGTTAATCACTCATGCACTCGCTTTGTGAGTTTGAAGAGCATAGATGGTGAGATATTCGGGAATCGTTTCGTCATAGCAACAGTCTTTTTAGCTGGCGATGGGCATGGAGTAAATTTGATTTTTTACTCGAGGGTTCGATTGTATCAGTAGTTCCCAACCTACATTGAAAAGTTCCTTAGGATATTGTTAATATTCGGTTGATCGGAGATATGAGAAGTAAGTTTTGTAATTTGATGTGAATGGTTCCTTAAATTAAAAAAAAAATAAGAGTGCGTTGGTAGAAGGATACGGACATATTAATTCTCAATTTATAAAATCGTGGAACTTTACTTAGCATATAATACGCAAACAATGTTTATAATGTTCATGCTTAATAAAATAGTAATTCACACAAGGAATTTAACGATAGTTAAAAAGAGTTTCTCCCGAAATCTTCACTATGGCGAATTTTTTAATCTACATTCTGGATGAAGAGTTTCAAAATACGTAAAGTCCATGTTCGTAAATTATGACGGTTTTTGTTGTTTTCATATGAGTTCTTCAAATTCTAAGTACCATGTTTCAATCACTTATCGAGTATACTGAAAAGTTAATGGCAAATTTTTTGAATTGCGCAGTTGTAAATTGAAATGTAATTAGGAATGTTTTTTTATTTATTTTCCTTTCCGTTGTTGGAGCGGATAGCTGAGAGATTCCTATGCTTTTAATCGAATTCATTCGTTTTCATATGTTCACTTTTTGCGTTCTTTCTCTTTATATAATGGAACATGAAGATTTTCAGAATTTGCGCTTGATTTTGTTGAAGCGTTTTCATCGCAGCAATGCGTACTTAATCGGCTTGCATTGAAAACAAAACTTCAGAAATGATGTCGCTGGTTGCTTTCGTATTTTTGAATTTTTCATATATAGTTAAAAGGAAAACTGTACGTATGTATGTACTTATTTAAGCACTTACATGCGCACATATATATGTACGCAAAACCATGATAGTGAAATCAAGGCCACATTATGTTTCCAGAAACGAGATGCGCTCAAAGCGCTTTTCACTAACCAGAGGAATCAAGATGTAAGAGTAAAAAATACGAACGAAAATTAAAAATCTTATATTTAATGTATCTATAGCAAATATATAATACTTTTTTAAAATGACGCCGATTCAAAACCAAAATCGAAAATATTAATACTGTTTTACCATAATATATTATTAGCAAATTAAAAGTTTTAATTTAAAACGAGCGTATTTTTTTAATAGCATATTTATGTAAAAAATAATATTTTAAAAAATAGAGTTCATCCTACGTGAGGATTTTCGATACTAGCTTTTCAGCTAGGTTGAATTCAGTCGCTTTCTGGAGGAGAATTCTAGCGGCCGGCTGCTGTGATCGGTAGTTTTCCGTGGTTTCTCCGATCACCACCAGGCGAATGCCGGAGCAGTACCCTACCAAACGGGCCACGGACCACGCGCGATCTATCCTTCCTCATCCTTCTCCTATCCTCTCCCCTTACACACACACTTACACTAGCATGCACCACACTACCACATATTCCGGGAGATCGGTCGGGAGCTTAGAGCTTGCCCCGCTGGTGGGAGAGTCCTGGTTAGGGGGAAACCCCACTAGCCGACGGTAGGTCGGCGCCGGATCTCGCCATCCAGCGGGGGAAGATCACCGCCATCTCCCGCGAAAAAAACATACACGGGACTAATGACCGAAACAGTTCACGCGCCCGGATACACGAAATAATCAATCAAATCCGACGAGGTAGAAACGGCCGTTGTGCTCCCCGGGCAAGAGTCGGGCGGAGGGCGGCGCCGGGCGTCGAACGCGCGGCCCGGCGCTGCAAAGCGCCTCGGCGGGGCTGCCCGCTGGGTTCACTGCTTTCCTACTGCACGGAGGAGCAGACGCGCGACGAGTGGGAGCTGGAAGGAGAGTTGAACTGGAGTGAAGCATATTCTACGTTACTCATGAAATGTATGTGCCGATTCTATTAACTGCCAAAATATTACATGCTAGGCCTATAAACGACGTTTGCGACATATTTTATTCGTTTTCAATTATCTGCCTTTTATATTTTTTAAAATTGAAATAAACATAACTTAACCACGTGTATAAAAATGACTGCCTTCTTGCAACTAATCATCCGATTACATCGCTTATATTAAATCTTACAGACGCGCCTTGAGGAAGGCATCGATCATCCTATTGATATTACTATTTATACTCGTGCGTGCTCTAAATACACATCCGTGTGGCAGCGGTTGGTTGAAAATCGACGCCTTTTTTTTAATTATATGTACGTGCGCATCCAGGTACAGTCTTCTAGGATTGTATATCCCTCCCCCTCCCTCTCTTTTGCAATGCGGATCTGTATCTTTTGCCCATTTGCGATGCGCGTATGTTCATTATCTTTCTCAGGGAAACATATGCATTACTTTATTGCTTTGTCCATAATTTCTTCTGTCTTTCATACTCTACGGTTGCTATGCTCATCGTCATGCGTAACTGACGTCTACAATGTCTTGAATAATAACATGCCCTGCAGTTACGATCCTTTTACACAAATCTGCAATACCTCGTACATTAGTAATCGTATTTTATTTTCTCGTGTGCATATCTCAACCAGCGAAATTCCTTCACGCAGTGTTTTTAAAATGGTTATATTTTTTATTGAACGCAACAACCTCCAGCTAATAATTGACAATACCAATATTGAATTCTTGCTTACTTCCAAATGATTGCCTGTTTCGGAGATTTTTCGCTTCTAGTTGAAAAAGAATTCCCAAGTCAAATAATAGGGCCAACTAAAGGCTTACGAGGGGAAAGAAAAGGGTCGGGGAAGAAGTAAAGATAATTTCCTTCATTCTGCCCTCCCTTAATTTTAAAAGAAAGAATAAAAAGGATGTTCTAAACCAATTTTACTCTTCTTTCATTATATTGGAATTGTCTTCTGATTTTCTTCGAATAATGGATTTATTCTATTGAAAGATTTCGTCAGTGGTGTCCGCGTGGAAACGCCGACTGCCGGATGGGCAGGGGAGTGGAGTGAGAGGTGGGAGGAGGGGTGGACTGGGCAGGGATGGAGGGGAGAGAGGGGGAAGAGTAAGGACGGAAGTGAGCGGGGGAGAAATTAAGGCCTGCAGACGATCGGATTATCCCGGAGTGCGCGAGCATTTTGCCTTCCCGAGATTTTTTACGAGAATCCTTTGGCAGACTTAGTGAAGTCCGATCATGCGTTCTCAGCAGTAAAAAATATCTAATGGTGCAGCTATCTAAGATGTTATGTTTCAATAATTTATTACATAGGAAACTGATGAGAAATTATCTCTGTTTTTCACTATATTCATATATTTTTTGATCACAGCATTCTCCAATTGTCGTTGGAAGAAAATATATTTGAGCTTAATGTTTGCCCTAAGTTTAAGATACTATCGTAAAAAATTAACATACTTTTTTATGAACTATGAAATGGAAACATATTATATATCCACAGCAGCGGTTGTGTTCGATTCTGAAAGCTCTAGACGTGTTTACAAAAAGAATATACATTTCATCCATATACTCGAATTATTGTAATTGTTTAGCGCAATGATTTATTAAAATAGCTAATGCGTAAATAAACGGTTTTAAATTCTGTTCTCGCTTGAGAGCAGAATATTCAAAAAATTGTATTAAGTTAGAACTTACTCACTCTAAAGGAGACGAAAATAGGTTATATCACATTTGACCGGATTTCCCTCTATTTTTTAAATAACGCTATTTATCCCAGTAGTAATCCTAGAGAATATTTTTATCATTCATAAGGTTAATTAAAGTCAAGAGATTTTTGCTTCTATCTTTTTAACAATTCAGAAAAAAGTATTTCACCCTGAAGGGGGAATAGGATGCTGATGAAGGGGTGGCATAAGGGGCGGGTGTGACAAGATGAAAGAAGAAATGGAAAAGGGGTGAATTTTTTAGAATAAAAGGAAGACAGAAAACCGTCAAGTACACTCATTCAAGTGGAGATTTTTCTTCGCTTCTTTCATTTTTAAAATCCCTCTTCCGCCCTTTCAACCCGCGCTCTTTTCGACGCCTCCCCTCTCGAGCGTCTGCTTTCAGGTGACTGACAGATAGACGGACATGTCACTCGCCATCCGAACGCCCCCTCTTTATCGGTGGCGATATTTTAATTATCCTGTTAACAAGATGCAAATCTTCAACCCCCGTATATCCCGGACGCGCGTCCTTTTTCCCGCCTGGAAGCGCGTTCCGGACCGCACTTTTTCAGTAATTTCGTCGCCTCCTCGACGGAAAACGTGTGATTTAGCGCCTATTGTTCAGGTCGGCCCTATCGCGCACGCTGCGCGATATCGCGGTGCGCGAAAATGAAAATAGTATTATTAGCATAGAAAGTGCGTTTCCATTTTTAATGGCCCCCGCCGGAGAGGCGCCAACGCCGCGCCGCGCCTCGCCGGGGCGCTTTCCTTTCCTGAGAGCGATGCTGCTCGCGCCACGCCTTGGATGGGGGCGGGGCCGGCGGAGGACGCGGCGGAGCCCGGGGTCCGATCCCGACTCTCCCACACCCCGCCCACACCCCGCCCACACCCCGCCCACACCCCGCCCACACCCCGCCCACACCCCGCCCACACCCCGCCCACACCCCGCCCACACCCCGCCCACACCCACGCACTCTGTCTCGACGTGTTTCTCGGGTCTCCGTTTCGATGCTAGGCCCCAGTGCGACGCACCTCGGGAATGTAGACTTCCGTAGCCGAGAGCCGGCAGTCGGTTTTGGTGTCCTCGTTGGATCGTTGAGGGTTCCAACATCCTGCACAATTCTACAATTATATTTCGGCAGCAGTACATGTGTGGAAGAAAAGATTACACATTTCTCCTACATACTCCAGGGGAGGAAAAAACGGCACCGCCACCAACGAAGTCAACATCTATAATTCTCTTCTTCAGTGATTGTACACCACTCGGATGCCGAATGTATATATTTCAGAACTTTTCATTTTCAGACCGCCTATATTTTAGGTCTGGACTTCTGAGAACACGTAAATATGAGACTACATTGTCGGCATTTTTCTCTACGGACATCTCTGTCACGAGTTCTGATTTCTTTCAACCTTGTTTAACATGCACAGATAAATAAAGAGTACTTGCTAAGAGGGATAATAACCGCTAGCTGATTTGACTTTGCAAATAGTTTTTATTGCACTAAAGCGAATAATTTTTCTCAATTCTTGCCAAAAACACTCGTTTCCAGTTGAATTCATAATATTCAACTTGTATATAGGTTATGGTGGGGATTCCAGGAGTTTGGGAAACGTGCATAGAAGACACTTCTCCCCATAGTACGTCACAGTAGTTTTTAATTACTTTTTGAAGATAAATAATGTGGGAAAAATTAGTTTTTGAATTAACCACCAAACAACTCTTATATGTGCATTTCGTGAGTTCACGAAGTAATTTCAAGTGCTTTTAATGCTATCTTCTACGGGTCTCGAACAATATTTCATATCTGTTCATGTAATGATTCAAGTCATCAAGCAGTTTAAAAATTAGATACCATCCATTACGAGTCTTGGATTACAGCCTCATTTCAAAGGAGTGCATCATTTTCCCAACAAAAGCACGAAGACCTCACTAGAATTGACCCCCAAATATAAAAACTCAGATATATAAATGTGACACTAATTGCACGTCACTCATAGGGATATATCAGTGTTTTATCGAAGGTTACCGCTTCGTGAGGAACTGTACAGACTTGTACCGTTCCGTATCAGTGTCTGAAATAACGATAAAGACGAAATCATAATGGCCGCTGCGGTACTTTATGCAGAATTGCAGTGGTTTCTTTGGCCGGAGACCATGGAGATGTTCTCAAGTTGGTCTTTAAGAAAAATTAGGGGTAAAGACTCTCCGCCAGCATGATTTGGCGAATTTCGTTTTTATTGCTTGAGCAGTGACTACATGCCGTGCAGATTAGCACGTGCATCGAGCGCATGTCAGAAATGACAGTATATGTCACAGAAAATAACCCATTTCAAAGGGAAGAAAATTCTCTCTTCCGGATGTGTTATTACTGGATTATGTAGCGGTTTAGGAAAAGAATTTACAGAATATTGTCCATAGCATCTTTTATATTTTATTAATTGTAAATAAAATGTCTAGCATTCTATCAACATTTTCTTCAGTATTTAAAATAAATTATTTTATGTAAATCAGAAATAATGTACTAAATTTGCATGGTGCCAAGTATTCACTTGCAGCCGAAAATAATATTTGTCATTTTAATACAAAAATACGACTATAAAAATTGTAAATTAAATTTTCCTTGGCCAAACGCATTTTTCTCATAATTAGAAGACATCTCGGATAATCATTTGAGTAGATTTACAAACTTCCTATTATTTTGAAGAATTCTCAGAGAATGAATGGCTAATCAGATCCTCCCCTTTCAGCGACTCGCTAGTCCACACACGTTTTCCTGGAACGTTTGCCTCACACGATTGCTTAGTACTCTCTTTACCTTTCCTGCATACTTTCAAAATTCTTAAATAATCTCATGTTCGTACATGTACGCTGCTGGAACTCTTTCGTCATGAAGTATTACATCATAATCCTTTCCGTGAAGCACATACGCATGAGCAGTTAGTCTTATGTTGTGTGCACGTCCTATGTAGGCGATGCTAAGATAAGATGCACAGTTAAATAGCAAAACTGCTTCGTTAGGCCAAAAAATCTCGATAACTGTCTCTTGAAGTTCAGTTTAAATATTTTTTAATCAGCAGACGAATTTCATGAATCATTCGTTCTTTATTAATTACTAATAAAATCAAAAGTTGTTTTCCTTGTGTTCACTTATCTGAAGCCGAACGTACACTCAAGAGCGACTCCAGAAAATATTTAGAAGTCGACGATTTCCAATTAAAGGAAAGATATTTTTAAATATACATATTGGTAACATGAACCGATGAATAAACACTGATTAATTAGCTACATTCTGTGTCTGATATTCTCAAAATTATAAAATTTATAAATACAGATTATGTATATAGACAATTTACGAAAATAGACTTCTGTTCAACGTTCTTATTTCCAAAGACTCAGGAGTTCAATAATGATTTTTTTAGAAGTAATTTCGATCTAAGAATTAGACCATTATATTTTAACAATGCATTTAAATTATATATTAATTCATAACTATTAAAATAAATTCTCAATACTTAAGCTCTTTTTAAGCTCATGTTTAAAACTCTTTTAAAATAGATATTTTAATTTTTGGCAAGCGTACTCCTCTTCGTAATACCAGTAGATGCGTGTTCTACGTTTTACAACACAAAGTGTTCTATAGGGAAAGAATGCTGCAAAGAATATATTAATGATAATGCAGATGTTTTACATTCAAACGACAGTCTTTCTATTTTTTGGAAATATTTAAATACTTATTTTTACTCAGTTTCTTTTTTTCCCCTTCCGATAAAAATGATCAAAAGGCCTAGATAGACATCATCATTTTCTGAACCTACTTGGGTCACTACTCTCATCACATATTTTCTTTGTATAAGAATCGAAATTTGTATCTCATTTTTATTAAAACCCAAAGCAAGATTATTCTAATAATTCCCCAATTTTTGTAAACAATACTCTCTTGTATGCAAGATTTCACACCTGCAGAATTCCAATAATTATATTGTTAATTTGAATACATATAATTGAAATTATTTTTTACATCGATGGTCCATGAATAATATTAATTTTGCAAACTTACGTTAGATTTTAATGTAACGAGGAATATGTAATAAAATAACACTTTCTTGGAAACGACGCTAAACTGATTTATTGCCCACCAACTAGATCCGTACAAGCATTTGAACGTATGTTTCCCATCCTCCAAAGTCTGTACATGTTGATATGAGAAATATTGATCAATCTATCATTTTTATTATTTTTTTATAATTTGGAAATTGAAAGGCGTACACCAGCCATCACGCATTGATTTTTTACAACAGTCCGCACGTAATGCTCATTAAGTGTCTTTCACAACTAATGAAAGTTCGGTAGACGCCTAATACCGAAAATAAACTGTGAAGAAAATGGTAAGAAGTTGTGTCTATTTCGAAATTCTCTTGTTGTGTTGAACTTCTCACAACAAAGCACACTGTGGAGGATGAATTGAAGACGTGAAGTAAAAAAGGATGTAAGTGCCATATCAGTTAATTTTACGTTTTTACCAGAATAAGAATGAGTCAATTAAACCTTATAACATAAATAAGAACTAATGCCCAGACTCATTTCTTGATTACGGGGTGATTATAAATGGCAGGAGTTGTATGTTCCAATAGGTTTAACGTATACATATAAACTCATTTCTCTCGAAAGTACAAAAATGGCACTTACCCCCTTTTTTATTCGAAGCTTTCAATTCTGTAAATATTGAGGGGGCACGGCCCCTGCGAGCGTGTGGCTGCTCTGCGCGCTGGGCGGCGGGCGAGGTGACGAGGGAGCTGAAGTCGCCGCCGTATTTACCTTCGCTGGAGGGCTCTCAGGCAGCTCCTTGAGCAGGCCGGCGCGGTGGCGCGCGTGGCTGTGTGTGCTCACGCCGCCGCTTCCTGCCAGCGTTTCGCCGCGCCTCGCCACGCACTTCAGCGGGCTGGACAGAGCTGCATGCGCCGACTTCGTTTTGATGGCCGAGAAACGGCTGCAACTGGGGTATCAGAAAAAGAATGAACCATCATTGGCGTGACACCAATTAAGATTTCTTTCTCGTATTCCTTGCGAGCAATGCGTTTGAAATATAAAATAAATATTTTGTGATAACTTCCAACACCATAAGCGAGGAATCGGGTCAACAATTTACGGTTCTATAATAATAATAATAATAATAATAATAATAATAATAATTATTATTATTATTATTATTATTATTATTATTATTATTATTATTATTATTATTATTATTATTATTATTATTATATCATCATCATCTTGCTTGCGTCTTCCACCTATGGGGAGAATTCGCCAATAGTAATAATAATAATAATAATAATAATAATATAATAAACAATTTTATATTATTATTATTATTATTAACATCATCATCTATAGTTACAGACCAACATTGTGTATTCTATATTATCCGAAGCTCTGAAACAAAGCAGCAAAGGTTCCCTTGGAAGTAACTAACAACTTATCACTAATAGAGTTATGTCTCAAATATGTAACAAGAAACAACTTGTTCACCATCATTATTTGCTATGAATAAGCCTACGGCATAGTTCCACATGACTGGCAACTCTACGTTCTGTCATTGCATTGTATGAACCTAATAATATTGAGTTGTTATCAAAGTGGAAGACTACTCTTCGTGTCGCGGCAAAAAATACACGATGTAAATGACAATGTAAATAGAAGGCTTGGCATCTTTCAAGGTGATAGTTACGGTTTCTGGCTTGAAGACTTAAAATTAGAATTCTAACTGAGAGGCCCTGAGAGATTGTAGATAACCCACTTTCCATATATGGATGACATCCAACTCTACTCGGATGCAATATGTAACCTAGACTTACAGATAAATGTCCAAAGTCAGTGAAGCCATTGAAGAATTCTTCAGAGATATAAACATCCATATTGATAAGTGCAAAATACTACAAATACGGAAGGATAATCTCAAGAGTGAACTCACTAGACTGTTAGAGGAGCGATCATCTCCGCTCTGTAAGTCAACGAATTATACACACACCTGGATGTATAACAGATAAATATAATTGTACATCAACTGAAGGGGATGCGGAAAACTGTTTTCCGACATCCTCAAGGCGATAAGATCCTCAAGGCGATCAGAATTAAACACTATCGAGACTATCGAAATCTCACAACTCCTATCAACACATATGCGCTACCCACAATCACTTTCTCAATGGGTATTTTTAAACGGTTTCCAACCGACTTAGATGAAATTGAAAGACTTGCGAGATCCACGAGTCACGTTTCGGTTGCCGTCATTCAAAAAGCGCTTTCCGGAGGGCGATACTGCCATGGCACAGGGGAGACGTAGTGTTGCGAAGCTGACAAACCTCCGGTCTGATACATAAAATAGCTCTGAGGAAGTACTTTGGAGAGAAATCATATACTTCTCAACTCCATATGGTGGCAGCGCATGTGGATGACAAATGCACAGCTCTCAATCTCAAACAAGATATGCCGGTTCAAAAGTCGTCTTTGCAACAAGAAATGAATTCCTGGAAACAGAAAGCACTCCAGAGTGCTTATCCTGCTGAAGTTGCCAATTCCAATGTCAACGGAGAAGTGTACAAATGGCTCCCAATAGGATCCTGGAAGCGAAGGCTTCATTATAGCAATTCAAGACCAGGCGATTCCCGCAAGAACGACTTTGTTTTTTGAATCAAAGACCCAGAAGTCCCTCACATCCCAGAAGTAAATGTGTAGCAGAAATCATGAAACCAATGAGCATATTACATCTGTCTGTAGTGTGTTAGATCCCACATACGTACTGTAAATTGAGACGGTCAACTGAACCGGATCATTTATACCAAATTTATTTAAAAATATGGTGTGCCATAATACGAGTGTCGCCCAAGAGCTGTGCTTGAAAATGAAACCATCAACAGTTGTGTGATCACAGTGTCCTGACCGCCAGGATAATTCACCACAACAGTACCGATGTTACTCTAAGCTTGTTTCTTTGTTCCAGCAAATCTAGTAAGAAAGTTTGGTATATTGATTTTGCAGTCATTAATGCCAGCAACATTATGACAACATACCGGACAAAAAATAACTGATAGAGCTGTCATCTGTTGTGAAAGAACATTTGCGTGTTTCAGAAGAGAAAAATGTTCGGACTATACCCTCAGTGACTGATGTCATACCGAAAATCTTCAATAGAACGACATAGGGTTGGAGAAAAATGAATATTCGGTCTCAGAAGTAAATTATCATCAGTATGTGCTCACTACTCAGGTGATTGATGAGGTGAAGTGAATCTTGAAACTTACAATTTACTGTAAAAATGATATCATTATACAACTTGATATTGATATACAACTTGATATTTTATGTTAATAAGTTAGTGTATCATAACACATTTTCTAGATTTCAAACAAGCCTATTTGATCATGCTTTGATGTTTTGCCCATGTAAGGGGAAATTTAAAATTATTATTATTATAGTTATGTTAATAATATTAATAATAATAATTTTATTTTTTTACATTGCATCATTTATTATTTCATTTAAATTTGCATTTACTTATCGTGCATATATATTATTGGATTGATATCCCTCAGCAAACATGTGGATATTGGCAATTATTTCTAGATTGTTTTTTCTAAAACACACTATTACTAACACAGTTTTTATTTGCCTATTTCTTTTTTTTTCGATAAAAGTTTTTTTTCAAATAGAATTTGAAAGTCTTTTGTGGAGACAGTGGATGTAGTCCACTGTTAGAAATTCGCAGGGCATCAAATTGTTCAGTTCTTGCGGTGCAGAAATATGTTTACAAAAATCTTTGGAATATCCTAACGGAAAAAATAGTACTTCTATCATTTAAATAATTTATTTTAATACGACGAAGGCCGGCCTGTATGACCGTGTTGTCTAGAGCCTGTGCTGACTCAGCGCCTCGGTCCGATGGGTCGCAGGTTTGAGTCCCCCCGTGGGCATGATGGTTTGTCCCTTGTCTTTCATGTGTGTTGTCGGGGAAGGCCTTGTGAGTCTGCTGACCACATACAGAGAAGCTTGCAAGTGTGTCTAGTGTAAAGGTTAATATGTATCCCTCATGAGGAACATCGTGGGTACCCCGTGCGAATAGACGCATTCGACATCTTCTGAAGCTGGAAAAGGCACCAGGAAGAAAAAGAATACTTATATAACAATGCAACCACCAAAATATTCATAAAAACTCTCTATTTCCATCTGACTCTAGTAAAAAACTCTATTTCTGCTAGGCCGCCTCGTAAGCGAGTCTTCGCAAGCAACGCGACCGAGCAACAGCACTGGCGCGTGGCGGCTGGTGCGAACCCAGGCGCCGCGAACAGCGTCGACCGGTGTCCCCCATCCCACCGCCCCTCGCCCCCGCAACCGCACTCCGCGCCACGCCGCGAGCGCTGCCGGCCCGCCCCGCCCCCCACACGCGCCGCCCGCCCCTCCCCGCCCCGCCCCCCCCACCCGCCACCTGGAGACGCGCGCCTGCACTAGTTACCGCTGCTTCATCTAACTGTCAATATCGATGGACAGACGGCGAATTCAGATATCAATCGAACATGACGCGCGACCACGCTGGCATTGTATTGATCACGCGATGACGTCATCGTGGTATAATCACAATGTGCAATTAAATAAATACAAACAGCGCCGAAAGTATTCATCTAAACTAATTAAATAAATGCACACTGAAAATGATTGGGCCTATTAGGTGAAATTTTTAAAGCCTATTTGTTACTTTTGAAGACAGTAACTATGATGCATTATAGGAGTGCGTGCACGGGCTTGGTGTAAAAATGAATAACATAATGAGGCGCACTCGGGGAGGAGGCAGACACCGGGGGTGAGAAGGTACAGTACAAAATGGTGTTGGGTAATTGCATTGGTCAATGCATTTATTGAACGGCCAACCCATGCTGACTGCACCCGAAATGCAGACCGTGCAAGTTGTGCACTTCTATGAGGCCTGCGAACGGGGGCTTCCACTCCAGGCCCGTGAGTCAGCAATGCTTTTTACTCTGGGTATATTTTGGGGGTTTGCATTGACATGTTCTCGAGAAATCTCTGAAATTTTCTGTCCATTCCTCGCGTTTTACTTTCGCACGATTCAATTAAACGACTGAAAATAAATTAAAGAAATTATTTAAAACGATATTTTAGATACCATTCTTCCACCGCCTCTTTCACAGATTTTTGTGCCTAATAGCAAAAACATTCTTCGTTTTTTGTGTAATATTTTTATTCCTAACGCGATTAACTTCACGTCACTCAGAATGTAGAATGCTTTGAATATGAAGGACATTTCCGCATTTTCTATCATGCATTAACGGCTTGTGTAACGCGGTTCTGTAGGATATTTTTCCTCTTTAAATGTTCAGCTTTTTAGTCCCTTGTCCTTTAAATATTATTTATTGCCTTTTGTTGTTTCCTTCCATTATTGTTTTGTTGTGTTTATCTTCGAATAATGTTAAAGAAAGTCATCACGCTAGATCATCGTTCGTTTGAAATCCGCAAGGCGAGGATAGTTGTTGGAAACATAAATTGCGATGAACTTCACCTTGTAAGGATTGAGAAGGAAATGTTTCTCAAAGATCATTATGTTGTTTCAATTCCCACTGCAAGGAAGAATTCTGGCGAGCGGGAAATCCCTGTGTATCGTGTATCAGTGCCTGTTGAGACGTGCACGAACTGTGCTGTGAGTTTCCGCGGCGTGTTTTTGCTGGGTGTAAGTAATGCTCTTGGAGAACGGAACGACCGATCACTAGGCGGCTACATGTTGACCAAGGCTGTCGCAACTTGAAACCGTGAGACTGGGCCGCATTATGCATCGGAACAATTGCTCACGACTTTTTATCCATTTTCGTGGAACACGTAAAAGCATTGTTACTTTATTATCAAGGGGGAAATATGCCAGTTAATTTGGACAATCTGAGTAATTTTTGCTGTTCCATCATAAATTGACGTTGCAGAGATAATTAATGCTCTATTCATACGAAAAAAGGGAGAGTATAATTATACACTGTGTACATTGTGTAAGATTGTTTAGCAATTTAGTATCATTTTAAAAATCCATATCACATGGGGAGCATAGTCATGAAAGCTATCATGCTATAATAATGTCACGCGAAGGAAGTGTGAAATGACGCACGCAGTAAAATTCCTCACGTGTGTACTACTGTGGTCCGCGTTATCTTAATATTCATTAAAGATTATCAGTGTCCTTAAATTCGTCATAAAAATTAAATACCATTTGAATAGGAGTGAGCCTATTACATTCCTTTCTTCTAAACAAGCGTAACAGAGCAGTCGTTTCAGAAAACGTCATAAACCTGTAGAGCGAAAGGACGACAAACGAAACGTGAGTTCTGATCGTAAGCAATGCGCGAGTGCGAGTCAGGAACAAAGGTATCTTCCGAGACGTGCGCGTAGCGTCTCTGCGATTGCGTGGGTGGGAGGGGGAGCGGGGGCGGGGGCTGGGAGGAGGTGCGAGGGCGGGGCGGCCCCCGCCCATTCACGGGGAGCTAAGTGAACGCGATGAATGATTCAGCGGGCCACAGCGTAACGAGGCGCGCGGAGGAATCAGCGCGGAAGCAAGCCAAGTAACGATCGACGCGAGGCAATGAGCGCGCAAAGTAGTTTACCTCACGCCGCAGCCTGCGCCCTTGTCGCCCCGTCGGCTCCGTCGGCGCCTCCACCCGCGCCACCCCCGCCATCCCTGCCGTCCCCGTCGTCTCCGCTGTCCCCTCCGTCCCTGCCGCCTCCGCCGGCCCCATCGCCTCCGTCGCCCTCTGCTCTGCCACCTCTCGCCGCCTTCCCTACTGCGTCCCTGTCGACACCCACCCGCAACCCCCCTCCCTCGCCGTTTTCGGAACGTGTCGTGGCTGCCGTTTTCCACCGTGGCGTTTGCATCGCTTCCCACGTGGCCAGCACTTCTTGTCTGACATCTCTACTATCCACGCACTTCCATCCCCTGTCTCAATATCTGGATGATGCAAGGCTGGAGCCCGGAAGAACGCCTTTAACGTGTCACGTTGATCGTGTCCTGTACGTCCTCCTTGCCGTCCCCTGTCCGCCCTCTGCCAACGTTGCAAACCTACTGTGTTGACTCACGTTCATAATTTGGTACTTTCCTTCCTCTAGCAGTACTACGTAAGCTGTTCTTAGGTGCCTCCCCACATGTTTAAACGGCAAATCTGACTTCTTTTGCGACATTTTTACATTTGCCTAGTCCCCTCCGGTGCCCTTCTTAGCAACCACTCTCCGTTTATGCTTACTTTTGTCCGTTTTCTTTTCACCACCTTCGCCGTGTGTCCGTCTTTCTTTGTGCCCGCTCTTCCTCCTCGGAGCGCGCCCTTCTGCCATCGCCCTCGCATCTCCCGCCGGGCGAAGACAGCGCCCGGCGCCCGCAGGCCGGGGGTCGAGGGGCCTTGGCGTGCGCGGGTCTCGCGTGCGTCACCCGCCGCACGCACTCGCACGCCGCTCGGCGCCGCGCCGCTCCCCCGCCCGCCCCCGCCCGCCCCCGCGCGCTGCGTGCCTGTGAGGGTATTCGGATTGAGCCTCGGCTGGCGCGGCCGCTCGATCGCTGCGCGGCGCGGCACGGCCTGCCGGGAAGGGGGGCCGCGAGGGGGCGAGGAGAGGAGGGGCCGGCAGGGAGCGAGCGAGCGAACATGTTTTTTAACGCTGCCGCGTTTTTTTCCTGCTCGATCGTTTTACACAGCCGCTGTTTGCGTAGTTCGGGGATTAATTGGTCTTCGCGATTCGGTCGATAGGACCGTTGAAGAATACGATTGTACTGCTAACAAAATTATGATGAATTAGAAAATGTTTAGCGAAGCAGCAATTGCCAAATAAGTAGAATTTGGGCAGTAAAAATTGGAATTGAAAAGCTGAAAACCCAAAACTACGGAAATCCATAACTTTTACTACTAATTTTGCAATAATCGGTTATAATAAATATCATCAACAATTGATATTACCTCCATTGACATTGAAGATGCCACCACTGTAGTTGTTAAAAGCATTAATGTAGCCCTTTCATTTCCTTGACGGAAATTGTATCTAATCCTGGCGATAAAGGCCGAAAAGCAATGTGGCTTTTCGAATTCTCGGTGTTCCATTGTTCGAGCCTCTACCCAGCTCGCCAAGCGGCTTGAACGCAGGGTCGATTTTTGTGTACGTAACATCTGAGCCACACACAACCTCCTTGCAGTCCAGGGCATTCAGGAGCTGTCCAATAACTGTCCTCGGGCAGAAAGGACCAGCTCTTGGCATCCCTCGTGCAAACCGAGCGAAGGTGCCCCACCACTGAGGAGCCTCCGAGGAGCGAGGAGGCCGTGTTTGGCGGTCGAAACATTCGCCGCAAGCAGGGCGAGGAGCCGGCGAGGGCAAGGGAGGGGGGGGGGGGGGCGAAACCAAGGGCCGTGGGCGCGCGCCTTGCGGATTCGGGAGGGCGGGAGACGTGCCACGTGCGGCCCCTTGCACAGCCCTCCCGCCTCAGGAGAGACAGCCACCCTAAACTTGGTTGGCCGGCGCGTCTTCCCGTCGTCAATGGGCTCCCTAAAGAGTGGCCTCCGCGCCTGGAGAGGTTTGGGTCTTTCCAGGTGGGGGAACAACTTGACCGACACGTCGAGTCAGTCTTCTAGATTTATTACAGGCACACAGTGACTACTCGTAGGACATCCATTTTCACATGTAATTCAGCACTCGTGTGTGTGAAATTAATGAATATTTTTTACAATGCTCAAATCAAAACGTTTCGATTATTATTCACAGGAAGAAATGAGAATTGGAGAGAAAATTATATATCTTCATGTCTTATGAAGTTGAATGTCTAATGAATGACACTGAAAAACGCATTACATTTAAACTATCTCTATCCTGTTTAATGGCATTTATAGCTTCCCGATACCACTTTTTACACAATCTTTGAAACAACTTGCATACGGCAATTCCAGCTTTGTCAAAAAATATTTAAGGTAACCCCCTTTCCCTTCGTACAGCCCGCGCAACAGTCGATCGTGTCGTAGCACACGTCAGCCCCCTCCCCCTCGCCGCCGCTCTCCCCGCGCGCACCCCTCTCGGCACCCTCCCCTCCCCCAGCGCGGCCGCCGCCCGCTCCCCCGCGCAGCGACCGCCATTCAGCGAGGCGGGAACTACGATCTCCGCGCTCTCCACGCCGCCGCGGGCACTGGGCCCGGTTCTGCCCGGCGCCTCCGCGCTCGCCTTGGACCCCGCGGCCCTACCTTTGATTTACATCTTAATTTGCTTTTTTCTCGCCGTCGCACCGCGTGCCCTCGGGCGCGGGATCGCCCCAGGCAGGGGCCGAGGGTGGACACGAACGGACAGCGCGAGGCGGGGCCGCGGACAGAAGGCGGCGCGTGGCCGAATGCCTTCGGCCCGAAAAAAAACGTAGCCTATTCAGGAGAAGAGGCCGCTGGCGCCGTCCCTTCCGTCGCCCCTGTGCGGTGGCGTCGTCACATGAAAGGCGGAAGTCGTTTGGTCTGAATAAGGTTCCTCCCGCTGTCTGAGTGATGTGGCTCGTGGCGATTTATGATGTGATAAATTCCACTGGGTTGATGGTGAACGTAACACGCTTAGGTGTGGACGTGGTGACGGATGGCAAAGGAAGATCTTAGAATTTGCAAGTGTTTTCGAACAGAATTGTATTAGTTGCAAGGTTAAAGCAGTTCGCAATAGATAATATCCTTGTGAGCTGAAGACAAGTAATGTAACGATCCCTATTCAGCCTGTGCCAATATCACGAATACCACTTGGATGCAATGTAACGATGGAATAAACATTTTAATTATCGCTTTTGATTGATGTCCTGCATGACGGTGCCATATAAATACTTTCACAACTTCTTCCAGAATTCAAGAGAGATAATAAGTACTTGCGAAACAAGTAGCCAAGTGTTAAAAGTCAGTATTTTATTTTTATATTAAACATCTGAGGATGGTTGCAGTTATATTTGTAAGCTTTGGAGACGTGAGGCTAAATAGTGAGTGGACGCTTCACGCTTAATAGAGTGGGAGGTGGTATAGACACGCCAACCGCAATCCTTTTAGTGTTGTGGTTGCCAGGCTCGTTTCTCTGCATTTACAGTTCCGCGGGCCACATGGCTGACAATCTACACCTTCGCTAACCACCTGTACTCGTTTACGTGCACGTCTCAATAGGGCCACATAAAACGATTCATAAAAAATACATAATTGTCGCAAATTACTCTCTTCAAAAATACCTTCATTATGAGACCTTTGACATGCATTAGTCAGAGATCATTCTAATGACGTTAATGTCTAAATGTTGAAGTTTGAATCCTTGCCAGAAGCACGTTCACCTACTTTTTCCGGAGCAGCTTTAACGTATCCCACTGGCCGGCGGATCCCCTTGGGAGCAATTTATGAATCGGGGCTCGGGCGTCCCCGCACGCGGTCGCGGTGTGCGTGGTGGGCGCGTGGCGAGAGCAGGGCGCCGCGCAGCGTTGGTACGGCTTTCGGGCGAGCGCGTCAACACCGGCGCGCGTCATACTGTGTGTGTGTCTGTGCACATCTCGTCGTGCTCTTCCCAGAAGCAGCTCATTGACCAAGTCTGCCTGCATGCCCGCCTGCTGAACCCAACGGATTCTTTAGTTTAACTCTTTTTTCGTTGGCGAATTGCCCCTCGCGATTATATTATGATGATTGTTCCACGAGATGACCGTTATATTGATCTGATCAATAATGATGACACAATCGCCCCTCCCCACCATTTCGGCTACGTAAAAAAATATACGAGCGCCACCTCTCCTTTCCCCTTGCCACTCCCACAAATGTCATTGCCTCTTTTTTTAATGACGGGCGGCGCACGGGGGAGCGAGGGCGCGCGGGGCGCGGGGGGTGGGGCGCGCGGCGCGGGGCGAGAGGGGGTTTGCACGGCGGGCGAGGGGCGGCGATATTGCACCGGGGGCGTGGCCTGCACAGAGGAGAGCGCTGGGGGAGGGAGGAATATGCATACAAGCCGCACAACTATAATGGCTGACGCGCGCCGGGGTTCGAACCGGGTACAGTAAGCCGAACGATTGCCCGTTCGATTGCGGGGCGGCGCAGGGGGGGGGGCGAGACGAATGGCCGGGTCGGGATGCGAACCGTGCCCCCCGGGCACGCGTCCCTCGCGTGGCGGCGGCGCGGACGCGGGGGCCGACGAGGAGCGCAGAGAGGAGGGCGGGGCGGGGCGGGGCGAGCAGCGTTTGCCTCCCTGCTCGCCCTCGCACGAGGGTCGCGTGCGATGAGCCGTGCGTTTTTTAAACGGTACCGTAACGAAGTTGCGAAGAATCTGCGTCGCCAGCGTAATCGAACACGTTGTGTGGGACACTGCTGCGAGATGCATGCTCCCTATAATTGTTGCGTTTTAATACCGCTTGTAGTTGTATAATATGATGAGTATTGCAGTATTGTATATTGGTATTTTTTAAAAAAAGAACTGGGAGTTGAATTTGGAATACATGCATCATTGGTTCGTGTACACGGCTGATGAAATTTCTCTCTATAAAACACAAGTCTCACATTTTTCTCGTCAAGTTATGAAACAGACACAATATTTGTATTCAGGTATTTTTGTAAATGCAGTCATCGGTTTCATGCAGTATATTTTTTGAAAATTTAATTTGAAAAAAAAAATACTTCGATAGTTGAGAAATAAGTATAATTTTAGCTTTATACGGCACCGTTTACAATCTGAATAATAGAAGTTCCGTTTCGAAAGGCGGTCGTTTTGAATTCGATTTTCGCGTCCTTTGTCGTTGGGAGGATTAAGAACGCCGACTTGCCCGCCCCGCGCCATCCGCACGCCGCGCCGGGCCGTGGGGCCCCTGGTCCTTATAAATCACGAGTTCCGGCGCGGCAGCAGAAGGTGCGGACCTCGCCTCCTCACCCGCGCCCCCGCCTCAACCTCCCCCGCCTCGGCCTGCGGTCGCGCGGGGATTAGGCGCCACGGGAAAACTGCCGGAAAATGAACACGCCGTAAACATTGCGTATATCTTGATATAAGGAAGAGTCGCAAAAAAAAGCCTCCGTTTGCTCAATCGTAAGCGATGTGCGTACGAGCGCGCGCTGTAAAGTACGCCACTTAACAGGAAGATGACACGGTGGCACCGAGGCGAAAAGAGCAAGAAGGGGTAAAACGAACGAAAGAACCCGTGTGAGTGGAAAATGGAACGGGGAGGTTAATGTTTCCTTCGTTCCCGTCCCCGCTTCCGCCCCTGAGCCCAGCGCTGCCCCGTCCCCGGCCCCGACCCCTCCCCGCTCACTCGCGCCCCGCCACGCTGTGGTGCCTGCCTCTCGGCGCGCTTTTCCTCTTATTCGGCGGACCGGCGCCCTCCGCAAATCCTGGCTTGTCCCGAGGATCCCGAGCAAAGCTCTGCATGTTTTTCCATCGACTAGGCATCTCTCCAGTTTTATGAACAACGATTAAAAAACAATTGTGCGGCTCGGAGTGGAATTAGCATCCCGAAAGTAAACAAATAATTACGTGCGCGCTTACGTGCTGCTCGCACCCGCCCCGCGCCTGCGGCACCTGGCGACGCCAGCGCTACCAGTCGGCGCTGGCCTTTGGTGTTGCTGCCCGTAATGATGTTGCACTAGCACGGTTTTATTCGGCGCTCACATGGGGGGATTCTGAAATTGGAAGCCGGAGCGTTTTTCATTTGCTCGCGTGAGTACTATGATATTAAAAAAGTTTGTCATCTATATAGCGCAATTACCATTTAGAGACTAAAAAGTCAACCGAACTATAGCCTACTTTTTTATTGGAGCGGTATGATTGCTACGATGTGATGTTCTAATATTTATGAGAAATTACACAAACAAAATGATTTCGAAATATTAGTGGTGTTATTTTTTCAACACCGAGTAACAAGCCCATTCCTGACGCTTTTACACAATGGGATAATTTTTATCTCCTAAATAGTTGTGTATACTACAGCTCATTCACTACGCAGGAGAATGGCAGTGTCATGTTACATTTTTTTTAAAAAAAAATTATTGTCTTGTTTAAATGTGTTGAGTACATTTTGTGCCGTTGTAGATAATGTATCCTTAAACATCATCGTTATTGTCATCTCACACTTGTCAAAGAATAATTCTCATAAAGGATCTGTGTTAATTGTCCCTTCGACACCCTTCGTTAGGTAACACTAACGAGCCTTCCGCGTTCCATCGTATTTGCCTTTTGAGGAGATAACTTGTTCGGCCTGGGGAGTATAGGCGGGGCCACCGCCACCGCCACCGCCGCCCTCGCCTCCACTGCCGCCGCAGCCACCGCCGAGGAGAGGCGCTGATGGCTTTTCGGAGCGATGGCGGCCGTGTCGGAAGACAAGCCACTCTTCTCCGCTAACGACTTCGGGCTGAATCTCGCAGGGAAGGTGATGGATCTGTCGTCATTAATCTTCTATTTGTGATTGGCAATTCTGTGAATTCGCTTGCTCTTTTGTGGCGAGAAGTGCCTTTCTTTCGCTTTTTTCCTCCATTGGTTCATGAATGTTTAAGTATGCATTAAGAATTTTTGGTTGCGGGCGTCACCCAATACAGATACACTGCGAGCTCTCCTATCACGATCGACGTATGTGCGAATAGAAAGGTTTGTAACGAATTCTTACAGCTGTCTGATGAAAACGTATTTCCATTTCCCTCAATCCATCGGCCTTTTGTGTAATATTTTTCTAATTCCTCTTAATGTCCTCTGCGAACTGTGAACTGTAAGAATTGTAGATTGGGAGGGACCTCCATCAACTAGGGGGTGTAGGGGAGGAAAATAGGGGAAGAGACAAATAAAGAGTAGTTAATGATTGAAAAAGGAGGAAGCTGGGATGGACCAAAGAGGGGGGAGAAGAAAATTTTTGAAGGGGAAAATAAAAGTAGCTGCGACCGAGGCGTCGTAAAAAATGCATTCATATGAAAAGCGAGCACCATCCTGCGTTTCCCCACCCCCCGCGGTCTTCCTTGGGCGTCTTCTTTGGGGCGTGGCAAGGGTGGGGCGGCCGTCGAGGGAAAGGGCTGAGCGAGGGAGAGCGGCAAATGCATTATGCCATCAGCAGTACGCTAGCCAGAAGCGCGGAATCATGCTATGTTGAATTTCTGATAGACCTCACATAAGGGTGAACTCGAAATGAAAGGATTTTTTTAATGTGTTCCCTTGTCATCGTCTAGGTTTTTGTCATTTACTATTTCTCGTTGCATTCAACTCGTCCCTTTATTACCAATATCATAGAAAGCGCAATGATAAACCACTTATTTTTTATCACATCCTCGCGGGAAGAGTACTCCTGCTACAGAATTCACAGAGAACGCGCAAATTTCCATCATGTCATCACGTCGGAAATCTATGTAATTATGCGCGTTGGATACATGAGCTTTCCAAAATTGTTTTATGTTGATTTAAACCAAAATAGTACGGGACGCAACCACTATAAAATGCTATACAATGTAGCGCTTATTCCTTCAGTTCAATCTGATATTTCTCCCTTCCCACGGCTTTTAAGTTGAAGATCCCCGCAAGTGACAAGGTCCGAACGATTGCCCGTGCTGGCCCTTTCCTCCCGGCCCTCGGGCGAGGACGGGAAGGTAGGAGGACGGGCCTTCCTCCTAGCCGCTCGGGGGACGCGAGCGGGCCGCCACCCCACCGCCGCCGCCCTTCTTCCGCCGGCCGAGTCATTTGAAAGTAATCAAGAAATCTTGGAGGTCATTTAACATACCTTGTTTGCTGCATTACGCGAAGTCTCGGGATGATAGATAACCCTGTAGCGGCGGCGGAGTGGCGGGGTGACGGGGTGAGGGGGTGAGGGGGTGGCGGGGAAGGCGGAGGTGGAGGGGCGGCGAGGACTGAGTGTTCTCAGCGACTGCCCCCGCCCGAGAGCGTGTCAATAGACGAGTGGGTCTATTCGTTCTCCGGGAATGCGCGCCGTCTGCCTGCTCCGCCTCTGGCGTTCGGTTTGGGACTTTGCACGTCGAGGGTGTGATGGAAGGCTCTCTGCTTTTCCCTGAAGTGACACTCGAGGCAGGCTGAAGCCAATTCATACATTTTTCGGGACTTTTCTCATATATTTCCTTTCAAGTCATATTCATAATTTGTAGTCAAACATATATCTATTCATTTTCCAAATTCAATTGTGCGTAGATGATTTAAACAATAATTTTATGTTCATTTTTTGTTGTAATTCTCCTTTATTCTTATAGTTTATTTGTATCAAGAACTTAATATATCAGAATACGATTTTGCACCTTACTCCTGATTTCGAGTCTTTCATGATTCGTTTGATAACAGATACAATTATCATTATTATTATTATTATTATTATACATTTGTTATTACTTTATATACTTCAATACACGTAGTACTACACAAAGGGGTTTGGAAAAAATTTATTTATTTATTTATTTATTTTACGTAAAAAAACAGTTAAAAACTGCGTATGACGTGCTAGGGGGAAAAGTGAATTGTGTGCACATTTTCAAAATTCTGTGATCCCTACACTAAGGCATATACTACTTAATAATCATATACTCCCTAAGACCTCATTAGTTGAATGCATTCTTAGTGTGATATTTACAAAATCCTCAAAAAAAAGTTCAGATGGTTTAATTGGGTGAAAATCACATGGAGATTACTTTTACGTGAATATAATGTTATAAGCATTCTCATTATATTCAAGTAGTCATACAACTCCTCTCAGATATGTTTAATAGTTCATCAGTTTTTTTAACATTTACAAGTAGCATCTATTATCTACACAGTGACTACACTAATCGACAGGCACAAGGCTTCACGGCGTTAAGGGGGGCAAAAACTATTTCTTTCCCTTATTTGCGTAGAAAACGCGAAAATATTTCCATCGAAGGGCGGAGGCTGGCTGCGAGGCGAGTCTCGGCGACTCGTATGGCAGGTATAAAGTGCATCTGTCCGCTCCATCTGCCGGAGCTGTCCGTGCATGCGATTCAGTGCAGCGCGATGCAATGCATGCAGCACAACGGTAGCATGCAGTAAGCGGCATTCGCTATTTGCAAACTGGTTTACAAACGCGTGAGACTGCCAACGGAAGCATCTGCATAGGCGTGCGTGCGGGGCCGCGAGGCGCATCTCTCCCTCATAGCCCCGGTTCGCGTCCCCTCGCGTGCTCCGCGGTCCCGCAGGTCGGGCCCCGGACCACTGAGGCAAGCGCCAGCCTTCGCGGCAATTTCTCGACGCTGCGGTTGCTCTCGCCGCTCTCGACAATCCGATTGACTTTTTCGTCGGGCTCAAGGGAATAGAACGTATTTCCGTCCACCCGGCTCAGATACGGGAATCCGAAAGATGTACTATAAATGGAAATTAAAACGCCCAAATCCAGACGCCGCCACATAAGTGATGACTGTTTTCCTCATAATACTACTTTCCATCAACTTTCAACTTTTCCCTTCCTTGAATGTGGAGAAATTGATCTGGCACCGGCTCCAAAGCGACAGTGCATTGTGGGTGTGGCGAAGGAGAATCGCCAAGGCAGCATGCTATCGAGTAAACGGAATGCGGTAATCAGCGGCGAGAAAGTCCCGGGGCAGGAGGAATGCCGGTGAGTGCGGGAAGAGGTTGAGCCGCACCCCACTGGCCTGGCGAGCCGCCCGAGGGCCGGGGGCGGGGGGCGCTGGGGATCGAAGGGAGGACGCGCAGCGAGGGGCGCAGGGTCGCTGCGCCGCGCAGACCGGTCCTCCCTTCGATTCCCCAGGCGCAGGGCGGACCGTTGGGTGCGCGTGCTGGGGTCCGGACGCGATTCCAGCTGTCGCGAGGGGACGGGGCGCGCCGTTGCCTGGAGACCGCGCCTCGCGTCCTGCTTGGACCCCTCGCCCACTGAGTCAGCGGCGCCCTTGCGGCGGGCCGATCGGCGCATCGCCAGTTCAAGCCCTGCGCCCGGCACTGCGAGCGGTCCTCGCTGTCTGCGCCCCTCTCGAAATTGCGAGCCCGACGCGAACGGTTTCTCCATCTCCGTGATAAAAAGCGCAGATATAAATGAAAGATAACAGTCATATTTTGTTATTGCAACTTGCAACTCACAATAAAAAAAAACTGAATTCATGGAACTGAGCATCACCTGCTCCGTAAGTACCTAATAAAACTCACTGTATGTAACTGACGAAATCGGCACCAAAGATGACAACGCCAAACCTCTAAAATACGTAGTAAATGTTTGACATTCTGGTAATAATACATAACATTTTATCGTTTCCTTCGCAATGAGATCGTATTTTTTTAACTTTCCACTAATCTGTAGAGCACTTACATTGCAAACCTACACTTTTTTCTTACCACTCTCCTGCCTAAATAGCCCTCCTAAAGCAATCACGTCCATGCCATACCATACACTCTCCCGAGACACGCAAACGCGCGGGAGACATCTTGTCCAAGGAACCCACAAATAAAGCTACGGGAGATCTCCCCCGGCCGCGACCGCCACCCGCACGCAACGCGAGCCCTCCCCGGCCGCGGCCGTCGCACGCCGCCGAGAAGTTTGCGCGCCTTTCCAAGTAAATCTCTCGGGCGGGCGCTCCCTTTTTAGGCGCGCGCCTTCTTACCATCGCCGCCTCCGCCGCCGCTGCCGCCACGGCGTGCGCGCGCTCATTGTGGGGGCGTCACGAGCTCCTCGCCCTTCTCCGGCCGCACGCGCTCGCTCGCGAGTTACGTCATCGCGGCGCCGAGGACGCGGTCCGAGCGGGGTGCGGGGGCGTGGAAGGGTGAAGGGAGAGGGGTAAGGGGTGAGCCCCTCTCGGCCCGAGCCCCGCCGCCGCGCTTCGACGCGCGTGGACGCCGGCCTCCACGCCGCCGCGGCGCCACCTTTCGAGCCGGGGTGGGCGCGGTTTTTCATTCACGCTCATTCAACTGCGATCGGAAGCGAAACAAACGTCACGTAGTTCCCGAACACTTGGAGTTGGTGACAATGTGAGGTTGCAGGCTACGAGTGATAGGTGTTAATTCTGCTCCAGAAAGCTACAATATTATTGTAGAAATATTGCATAATTGGATAGATTTATCCAATCATTATCACAGCTACACGAAACATTTCGCGTCATTCTCGTGGCTTGGCAGGGTCTGAAGAGCAATATTTTGAATTTCGAGTTCCTTAATTCCAGTAAATATTTTTTTTATTTTACAAATAAATATAAAACCAAGAATTGTGATAGGTAAAAGCTTAGGATCTTCCGATATATACTGTCATGAAAGTGATAGACTTGAATCTATTTCATCTTGCGTCTGAAGTTTGTTTTCTTCTTAAGAGCAACTGAAGCAAAAAAGACGGTTGGGAAATGCCACTAACAGAAAGTAGCTGACCACCGGTTCGATCCTGTTTTTCTTGGACTGGACTACGACCGCCCAGAGCCACCTTCACTACCGTAGCTGCAAATGTAAATTCACCCTCGTTCCTGGCAGTAACTTGAACACGTATGCCTGAACTCACTCAGAACGAGCTTACAGTGCTATGATTTTGCTTCGTTACAATTACATTTTATTATATTCTAAAAATTAAATTAATGATGCATCTAGATGCACGTCTTCAAGGTCCAGTTGTTTTTCACGTTTGGTTGGTAACTATGGGTACATTTTCTAACCCTTAAGAGTAGGTAATCTGGCCAGGTTGGAAGTGCGATCATTTTAATCTCAGAAATGAGACGCATCCCCAAATTCCCCGGGCTTTGCATGCCGCTGATCTACGCACGTTCGCTCCCTTTGACGGAGATGCCGTGGCGGACACATCGCGGAGCACCTCACTGCGGGGGTTTCCGGCATCGGCCGCGGGCCCGATCCTCCACTGCTCATCGGAGTTGGAAGTTCCTTTTTCCATGGTAATTTTGTTTTAGAAAGAGATGCGTTGTAGCTTTAAAATATTTTTCTTTCCTTTTACTCCTCCCCTGCCTGTGAAGCGCCGGCGAAGCTTCCGCGCCTCCCCTCGTTGCCCCCGCCCCTCCGTCCAGCGCCCTCGCCGCGACCCCGCCTCTCCCCGCCCCGCCCCGCCCCGCTGCGGCCGCTCGCCGCCCCGCCTTCCGACGCGCTCCTCCTCACCGCTCGCGCGAAATGAAGTACTACTATGATCGTGATTAGCTACCGTTGTTTCTCCGAAGAAGTAAAATAAATTCTCTTGACTTTCGAGTTTCTTAATGTGAACTTAAAAGATGATACATACTTTCTAAATGGTGTTTCCAAACCGAACTTTGCACAGCATGGAAAAACGGCATATTCTTAAGAGATCAGACTTTCCTTCAGATAACGTGTCTAAGAACTTTTATATACTTTTCCTCTTCAGAATTTTTAGTATTAAGTTGATTGTTTTCATATTGAGTCTTTTAACTTCCATTTGTCACGAATATTTTCCTCCCATTTTTTGCTCGTTCCATTTGTTATGGCTGTCGTACTTAAAGGCCTTGCTTTACAGAAATGCGCGAGAAATCGATTGCGAGATCTTAGACCATCTCACAGATATACGACAGACACATGACAGTAACGATCAATTGGTTCGTTGTAATTAAGGCAACATTAATCTTCTAAAAATTAATCATTTCGTTGATCATGCATACAAAGCAAGCAAAGTCGACATTACTGAATCAAAAATCTTATTTGTGTACAGCCACACGCACTTCAATGCCCTTAGACAGAGGTTCCAAAGAGAATAGCGCAATTCTTTTCACTTGCAACTCGAGATATGTAGGTCTTCTATTCCAACTCCTTTTCACCTCATGGGAAGTACGCTCTGATTACCCGACATACCGTAAGTTAAATAACATTGCTTGGACTCGGAGCAAAAACCCTTCGGGAGAACCCGCCGCCGCGCCGCAGTGGTCGGGAGCGGAAGACAAAAGCGAGAGAAAGGGTGTGGACAATGCGGTGCGGGGCCCAAAAAAATGTGGCTGGCACACGCGCTCACGCTGGCGTTCGCAGCCTCCTTGAACGGAACGTCGCGCCGCGAGATTCCTCCGCAAGACACAGGCCAGGGCTCCGCCTCTCGCGCCGCGCATAAAGGTGCTCTTTCTCCGCGCGGGCGCGACGCCTTTCTTCGGCGTCACTTTAAATACGCGCGCCGCGCTTCTTTTGTTTCACCCCGCGTAACTGCCACCCGGAGCCGCGCTCGGACGGCTGTCGCCCCGCGGCCCGCGCCCCCCGCCCCGTGGCCGCCTCTCTCCGCGCCCTTCGCCGTCCACGTGTGTGCTTTCCCTCACTCTCCCGCCTGTTGCTCGCCGCTTTTTTGTCGACTTGACCGGCCAGTATGTAAATGATCTACCATTAAGAATGAAGAAAAGAATATTGTACTCATATGCTAATGACTGCGATGACCCTTTTCTTTGTCCGGTGACCTCTTGTTCCTGGCGGGCGGGGGTTGGGCGGAGGAGGCGGCGGCGGGGCCTAGGGCGCGGGGCGTCGCGAGGCTGCGTAGGCCGACGCGTAGACGCGGACGCGGCCGCTGCCACCGCCGAGCGGCGCGGCGCGCGCGGGGCGGCGGGCAGTGGCCCCGGCGGGCGGACGCGCGTTCAGTGCTGCGCGCTCGCGGCTCGCGCGCGGTGCGTTCGGCGCGCGTGTGTGAGTGCGTGTGCTCCGGCGGCTTCGGAAACGGAAGTCGCGAGCTCTTCACCCGCCGCGAGGCAGGATGGCCCAGCGCTCTTCCTGGAATCGCCGCCCCCTCCACGCGGCCAGGGCCGCTGCGGGCACCGCGAGGGGTGTGTTGTCCTCGCCTAGGATGATGTGCGTCGGGTGCGATTTGGAGGAGCGGCACGCGGACCTCTCAATGGCGGCTGTGAGTGCCTCAAAAATCGTCTCTGCGTTTGAATAGAAAGTTATTGACTTGCCTGAAAAAAGCGTGCGTCTTCCTATTGCAAAACAGCACATATAAATGTAACTCCATATTGCCATTACTCTTCGTCTTCATGCTTATAATTCTGGAGATAATGTGTCCCAAAATTCCGACATTTATATTTTAGTTTGAGACTCATTTGCATTTGAGACATTTACATGTTATTTATTTTAATTACAGTTATTGGAAACGTTCGCTTTATGACCCTTCACTTCATATTGCTGCAATTGTGTTACCTTTCCGTTTATTAGTTTAATACAGTTTAGGGTTATATAAAAAATAATGGCACGCAATCAGTGCAGTTTAAACAGTCACCCGGTCCTTGAAGCGCTGCTGTGTCGTGCGTAAAACGATCGCGCCCACTCTCCCCGGGTGCGAGGGAGGCGGCGGCGAGGCTCTAAGAAAGGGAAGTTTTTATACGGCCGAGGTATTGAGGAAGGATGAATTGTCTTCAGCGGTATATACTTGACCTTTGGAGGGTCATTCCGAACACCTCGCTGCGCAGCTGTCGTTTGGGAGTGCGCCGCTCCAACCGGCGCGCCACGGCTGCCCGCTCCCGTTGCGGCGTGCGTCGCGCGGGGGCGGGGCGGGCGAGGCGGTGGCGGAGGCGGGGTGGGAGCGGGCGACGATGGCCCTTCGTGTCGTTCCGAGCCCTTCGCAACCGCCGCCGCCGTCACAATGGCGACTCCGCTCCCCCGCGGCCGCTGCGGAGTCCGTGTGATCTTTCGAAATGTGATGGAAATGTCAGCCCGGTGAAGCGCGACTGCCGATCGGGAATGGTGGACTTCTCGACAAAAAAATTCTGCTCTTCATTGGAATTCATTAAAACCTTTAGAATTTGCAAAGGTGCTATTCTAAAAGTATGATGAATCGTACATACTGTATACAATGAAATATTCCTTGTGTTTTTTTTCTCGTGAATTTACCATCTGACTGCCGTATAGACTAGTTATAGGGACATGTCAAACGTAGTGGCTGTAAAAACAATGTTTGTTATTATTATGTTAAAGCGGTAATTTAAATTTCATCAACATTTTAATGGCAGAGATAGTGCCTATATAGATTTCCGTCGTGCTCTTTTTCTCCAAGGCTTCTGATAACTGAAGTTATTTATAATTTATAATAATTCAATGACCATTAAGTTGTCCTAATTTTTGCTAAATTTCCTGGCTACATATAGAATTTACACAAACGCGGTTTTCCCGTGCCCAATATCGCGTGCAAATTGTGACGCGGAAACAAATATTTATGTTTGGGGAACCGAAATGCATGTTTGTCATTCCACATACTTTCCGTCCCGAACTCCCCGCCTCTCACATATGACATTACTTGTGTTTCCTTAACCTGTCGACGACGTTGTAGATGCTGCCCGATTAGGCGTCCCGGAAACACTAATTAATTACGCTAAGTCGCATCACGCAGCTGTACAATAATTCTTCTGAGCGATCGAGATCAGAAACCTTGAGGGAAATTAGTGCCGGTGTTACAAATTACTTAATCATCCCCTCTCGAATTAATAATGAGGACGGCGGAATCAGTTACGATTTGGTGGTAACCACAGGCGTCCTTACCCGACGTCCTCATCACGCAGCAACGGCGGCGGGGTGGGCGGGGAAGATGGGGGGTGGGAGGCGGACCCGTCCCGGAAGCAGTAGACCTGCGCGCTGAATTAATAAGACGCTATGCACTGCGGGAGTGGCGGCGTCGGCCGCAGCGATGAAGGATCCGGCGGTTTCGTTTTTTGTCCCGAGGCCTCCCGGCGTGTTGACATTGCCAGGTATGCGCGTGAAAGGCCCCAGCCTGTAACTTCCTGTAACCATTGCTCCCGGATCGGAAGTCATCGACGCCACTTGGGGGCACACCACCGGGCGTGCGTACGCCAATGGCCGACTGCATTCCGCCAAAACGAAATATTCCGCGAAACTCCACAGCGAGCGGTGGATTGTTTTACGTTTACGCGAAAAGTCTTGTTGAAATCCTTTCGAGATTTGAACTCTTACGACTGCTACCAAATTGTAAATTGGATGAATCACGTAACAAAATATTTCTAAAATTATTTTCTCTTTGTAGAGAAATATTAATTTCAGATTTTCTCGTAAAAATATACATTCACAATCTGCAAAGGGCTGTTTACCTTCATTTCAGAAGTAGTTGTTACGTAATTTTGAAGTTGATATTTGTATGTGCCAATTGCATCTAGAGATTCTAGAAAGGATGATTTCATACCAGTCACCCTTCTAAGAAGTAGTAAAAATTATTCTAGCGGGTGTGCATAGCCAATGTCGAGCGACGATGACAAACGTCTCTCTCGGCCATCTCTCCCGCTCTGAGTCCCTCGCTCGCCAGATGTGGATTAAAAACGCGGCATTCCAATTCAGTAATTAAACCGAAAGTTGCGGTTCTTCGGATGGCGGCAGCGAGGACGGGGTGATGCGGGGCGGACGGGGGCGGGGGTGGGGCGGGGCCGGGGGCGGCGCGCTCTTTGGAGGAGGACTCCTCCTTCCCTCGCGCCATTCGCCTCGCGCACTCTCGCCTCCCCTCACGCCCCCCCCCCCACGCCTCGCACGCGGCCTCCCGCCGCTCCACGGCCCTCCCCCGCCTCGCCCCCGCCGCCACGGGCACGCTCTCAGCACCCGTCTGTTAGCGCCCCGCCGAGCACTTGCGCTGCGCCGACGCCATCAACAATGCCACCAAAGACGTTGCCACTTACGTCGCCCTGCTGTCGCAGTCGCGGTCACTGTACTGCAACACCCAGAAACTCTACAGTACCCACTGTTTCAAAAAAGCATGTCAGTTATCCTACGTTACGTAGCCCAATTGCTGTGATGCTATTCCATCGAAAGAAATTGAAACAAATCTTGTTTTTAATATAATTTAAAAACAATTCAATCTTACGTTCCTTTATTAAAATCACACTGAAAGGAGTTTTTCGTCAGAATTCAGTAGAAAATATATAGTACGCAAAGAATAAAATGTGGTTACTTTTATGCACCACAAACGATCCAGATACCCATATTTCCTTCTTGCCCGAGCAGTAGACATCCTCATCCCAACTTCGGTGGCTGGTGCTCCACCGCCGCGTCACCAGTGGCCCGCGGTTCCGCCTCCACCGCCCCTTTTCCGCACGAGTTCAGTCGGTCGCGCGCTTCCCGCCAGCCCTCCGCCACACCCTTTCTCCACAGACGTCTTGCTGCGCCCGCCCCCGCCCTCACCCACCCAACACCTCCCCCCTCCCGCGTCCCGCCCTGCGTGATGTCACAATTATTAATCGTGCGTCTCGGCCTCTCAGCGCCCGCCGGCGGAGGCGGGGCAGGGGCGGGGGCGGGGAGCGAGCGGGCGACCGCCGGCGGAGGGACGCGTGCCGCGTGAGTCACCCGCACTTTCGGCGGTGCGCGCCGGCCATTTTTAATCCTTTGAAAGTTGCGTGTCCGCGAGGGTCCGGATGCTCCGCTCGTGAAAGAGCGCTTCTTCTTTTTCCCTTTGAGTTTTTTGCACCGCTTGACCTCCCCCGGCAGGTATTCACGAGCGGCGAGAGGCGCTCCCTTTGGAGATTTGCTGGATATGCGTGGGCGACGGGGCTTGCGAGATGCCCGGATTGCTAAACTGTCCTTTGAAACGGCATCCGGAAGCAGCGTGTCATACGTGGCAAAATTACGAGAAGAAAATTTGTTTCATTGATTGGAAAACAAATCGGTAATTAGAGTTCTTCAAAATATGCTTCTATTTTCATTTCATTGGTATATTGAAGCAATAACGGTGAAATGAAGTGAAACGAAAAATGTATATGTGTTTTATGCTAAAATAAAGTACATTCAAAATTATGTAAACATAGTATATTTATGTTTATATTTTAAACATTTTCAGAGAAACTTAATTTTGAAAAATGCTGTTACCATAATATGACGAGATAATTTCCCTTTCATCTATATTACAGATAAAAACAATTAAATTGTGCGTTAAGACCAGGAGAATAAGAACACATTCAAACATACAATTCAAACAATACAATTCAATTTTCAAACATGCTTTGAAAAATCCGTATTCAAGTCAATTTTTTCTCAATATATAATATTTATATTGAAATATATACATCTTTACATTTCTTTTACTTCTCGTCCAAGTATAAAAATCATTGACGCTTTGATGTACACTTCTTAGAATAACTGCAGAACAATGAATAAATGCCGAGACCTACAGAATACATTTGCATTTGTATTTCGTGTGTGTGTCCAACCCTTCGACTACTATACCCTCGACCGAAAAGACTCTTTACGGACTTGTCTACTTTGCACAGACCGAGGACTCTGGACAGCTGAGGAAAACAAAGGAGACGGCCAGACTTTTCCCCTACGCATCTCGCTGCAAAACATCGCCGATATTCCGCAGAGTTGGAAATGTTTATGATTGGGTTGGGGAAGCTAGGTTTTTTCTAGCTGTCGAGCGCAAGCCTTCGTCTAGATGTTATCTGCACGTAGCGTGCACGTAACATGTACATAGGATTGCCAGCAGGAGGCAGCGCCCACGCGAAGCCGCGCGGCTAACAAGCCCCCGACGGCCCTTGTTGCAGGCGAACGGCCGTATAAATGCCATCTCCCGGAGTGCGGACGGGCCTTCATCCAGCTGTCGAATCTGCAGCAGCACCTGCGCAACCACGATGCACAAGTGGAGCGCGCAAAGAACAGACCTTTCCACTGCAACATCTGTGGAAAAGGCTTTGCCACGGAATCTAGCCTACGGACACATACGTCCAAGGTATGTGGAGTAAGTTTCTCGACGATTTTTTACTCAAATTCAATATTAAATAATAATATAGTCTTTATAGTGTTCAAGACGGTACTTGAAGAATGATTTTTTTTAAAAAATTGTTTGTTTTTGGACGTTCCATGTGCTTGTGGAATGTGGTGACAATCAGTGTTTGAGTCAATTAAGAAAAACATATTATTTTATCACTATTTGTTTGTTGGGTTATTGATTGGTTTTTTTACAACATTCTTCAAGGACAGTTTTGGACAAATGAAGTCAAAATAAAGATTTCAATCAGATTTGAATATTAAATATTTTAATAGATTGATTTTCTATAATTCTTAGCCAGAGATATTGAATATTAATATTTTTATCAAGTAATAGTTTTCTAATTAATTTCATTTTTCAATATTCCTGTGCTTTCTAATAAAATCTTTCAATATTTAAGATCTGAAGTTTTAAGAAAAAAAGCTATTTTGAAACTTTAAGAACTTTCTATAGAAACTATAAGAATTCAGTCCATTCATAATAGATTCAATTATTTTAGATTAAGTGTATCATACCTTTTGTAAACGACACTTTCAAACTTCAACTGTCGAAAAAAAAGTTCCGGTAAACAATTTTATTATTTAGGCGTGATTAATTTGAACAGTCATTTGGCAATGATTCTTAAAACTGCTCTTTACGGAGGGTATGATGCGCCCTAGATGTAAGTGGCATTCCCTCTCGGCCGAAGCCTCCGTGGAAAAGATTCTACGTGACTGGTACTTTGGTAATTTCGTATCGTTCGTTCCTGCGACGACGGGGCGGCGCACGCAGGCTTCGGCCGGAGGCGCGCGAGCGGAGAGCTGCTCGGGCCAGGCGCTGCGCCGGCTGCGAGGAGCCCTCCGGCGGCTGGAAGTGGGAGGCCAATACCGCACTAGGTGCCAGCAGCCGGAAACACGGCGGCTCTCGTGCCCGACCACTCCCCCGCACGAGGTGTTCCCTTCTGCTGCCCTAGCATTGGCCTTTCTCGTCCAGTGTTGGTGTTGTGTCAGTGTCGTGGTAGTAGTAGTTGTTGTTATTTCATTTCATTTAATTTTTTTATTTTGTTTATTTAAGGGTTTCTTTTGTTTTGTTTTTATGACCCATGCCTGTTCTCCTGTGCACACTACATTAATTGTAAAAATGATCACCCATGTGCTCAAAAAATCTGGATTCGTGAGTGCAAAAAATGGAATTGCTGCCACGAGCGTCAGTAAGGCAACTGCGGAGTAGACTCCTCAGTGCTCATTTTACCACTTTAAAACACAATTTTCTTCATATGTTTGTTACCACTAGGTCATCTTAAATAGTTTCAACTGATATTCTATATATTATAGATTATTGCAATAGTAATATATCTCACTTTCTCACAAATAATCATTTATCTTAAAATGTAAACTGATCAGTGCGTTAAAAATACATGTATATTCGTTCACATATAAATTTTTTTTCATGTTCTGAAAGTCTGTCTTTTAAAAATATGTGTATATATTTTCGTCCCCATTTCTGCCACTTTTGTAGCCAATGCACTGTTCCAGTTGAACAGTGACCCGCTTAACCTACCTCCAGGCAAGAAAAGATCGAAAATAAGAAATAAGTAATAATACAAGGGGTAAGACGGTTGAAGGAGGGATAGAAATGATTATACACTGAGTTGAGCGAAGGTCAGATATTCATTAATGATACTTCAACGGAACAGTACCAGGAACATCTGCCCCCACATCCGTCATTAAAAGCTACACTAGTGAAAGCACTAGATCTCTGATTTGTTTTCTTTCTCTCTCCCAACGCAGGAATCATAAATTAAGGATTATAAAGAACGGATTATGCAATTCTAAGAAGTAACTTCTATAAAAAACTGAATTATTTCCTGACTGCCATATTTTCCTGTATATCATCTTTTCTATTTCGTGGCAAATTTTGTCTGAAAAAATGAATACTGCTTTACTATTCAGAGAAAGCTTATCTAATTTGAAAAATCGGCAATAACGTTTTCCAGAATATCTTGCGTTATGAATTTAATTAAGTGAAGAAATGTTTATATCTCTTAAAATAGTAAATCAACAACATCCACGAAATAGCGAAAAGTCGATAGTTTTAGCTTTATGTATCTATAACAATAATCGACTGCATTAATAGTAATGATAATTTTTGTTACATTGCCCTTTTATAGATATAAAATTCACGAGAACTCGATGGGTCAAATTATCCTGCATACAGGGGGTTTAAATTATCCTAGTTTTCTAGTGTAGGCGGTGCTATTGATGAACATATAAATTTCTATCCGTGTTTTCTTGTATCTGAAGGAGAAAGGAGAAGCCCCGGGCTTCGTTTCCCATGACATCTCGAGATTCGAATGACGTTCTGTTGCTGACACCTTGTTTCATTAATTTGTGAGAAAAGGCTGCGCGCGCGCACTTTGCGGAAGAAGCGAAGTGCAGTGGGTGGCCCAGCACAACGAAACCGCCGGGATGGTCCCGACGACCTGGCGCAGTCATACCGTAATTGCACCCTCCCCACCTCTTCTCAACCTTTCTCACCCTTTTCGTCCTTCCTGTTGAGACAAAGGTGAAAACAGGCCGCGCGTTCGGGGAGGCGACGTGGGAGGCAGCTGCCACCTCGGAGGAGAAAATAGAGCACCCTCGTCGCAAGCGACTTCCAAACCTACACTCCCTCGCAACGTACATCTCAAAGCTGGGATCATAGTTTGACGATATGTTACTAAAAACTAGTAGATAACTCGATTTTATGATTATAAAATTTAATATCTATTTACGTATTGTAGGTGTGCAAGTTCTAATAATTTATTATGATTTCAGTTGAAATATTTTACGTCTAGGGTATAGTTTTCTATTATCTACACAATAATTTGTTCATAAAAATATTAACTTTCATGTATGATAAAAGAAAGACGATATAAAATAAGACGGTAAATGAATTAATCAGTTCTGTTCTCTCTATTTATATCCTCCTCAATGTGCAGATTTCGTAAATAGAAAATTCCGCGTTACTCCTACCATCTCGTCTTGCACCCAGCTTTTTTTTACGAACACGAGAAACAATATGTTTCCCGGCATCCTCGCGAAGAGATTTTTTTAGCCTGTCCCAGCGGTTTCTAAAAATTGTTTGAAGCCACAAGCAATAAATAAAACTGACGAGGTACTCTTACATCGTCTGTATTGACAACCGTTAGCTTCTTCGGGACTTGAGGGCGGGCATCTCGCTGCGCAGACGAGCTCGGAGGGCGGGGCGGGGCGGGACGGCGTGGGCGGAGCAGGGCGGGGTGGCGCGGGCGGGCCAGGGCGGCGTGGCGCACGTTGAGGCGACGGCGCCCGCCCCCGCCCCGCCCCCATGCGCTTCGCCCCATCGATTCGCCCCCAGAAAAAGTTGCGATCCGAGCTCGTAAAACATAAACGTGTTTTGGGAATGAAGTTTTCTCTATGAAGACACTGTTGTCAGGTCTAAACCGTTCCCTCCACCACTTGCTACCATTTCGTGATGTCGGCCCGCGGGAGAGATTTATATTTCACATTTGGGGTAGCCTTCCTTTTATCGGTCGTCCCTCTCGTTCCACGCAAGACTCCCAAAGAAAGAAATGTCACATGGGCGCGCCAGCTACGGCTGTCTCCTCCTCCACATAATACGCTAGTCTTTCTGAACATACGAAATCGTCCGTCAACTTTTTCCGCTTCGGCCCTGAAAAATGAATAGAATTTTATAATGTAAGATAAACACTACCAACAAGCCCAGTCATCTTCTGTTTTATCGGAGGAGCTCTAAAGTGACGTCTCCGCGGATTGCCCCGCGGAATCCGTAACGCCTTCGTTCAATAATGCTCGGTGAAGAAAGAGAAGGCCTCCGGGCCCACCGCGCTGAAGGACACCCCTGCCCTTATTCGTAATAAATCACGCACCTCACCGTAATATCGCATATTCTTTAGATCTAATGCATAATACTAAACAGTTTTCACGTCGAGGAGAGGAGAGGAGAAATGTTAACAGTATTTATGGCCAGTATTAAGTTATCGCTAATGGGCTGGTTTACTCAAGCTGGGGTTGCAGATTTATGGGTCAACGTGTTTTTATCCGTTAACTTCGTTATGAGACGATAAACCGGGATTACGCCTATTGAACTGTTGTTAAAAATCCGTTTCCTTTCGTTATAAGGGTATAATGCCGATGTTTTCCAGGAACTGTCATGTCGGAAAATATTGTGGCAAAATCTGCGAGGAAAGGCTCCGTTTTATCATTATGATCTCGTTTTCTCGGTTTGCTCAATGCGTGCGATTTCATACGAAACTGGTGACTACGGTGGTATCGTTTTCGCTTTCTTGGTACATCCTATGCAGATCCCATTCGTTATCTATTACTAACGCAGCTTTGAAACGTATTATATTGCATTATAACGTTGCAACGTTTACATAGGAGAAAAAGTACCCTATAATGCTAACATTTCTCAGAACGTAAAATCTCGTCCATCAGACCACTTCACTTTCTGTTGTCTAAGAAGATAAATTATCATGTTTTATACGTATTCAACATTTTAAACTTCATTGTCCAATCCGAGAGTATCGTCAATCTACAATGTCAGTGCACGCATTTTCATCTCTTAGTTATCCCAACGGTTTCTAGGTTTTATCGATACGTCCTACTTGCTTAATGAAATAATATTCGTACTTTGCTTTGCTCTTTGCTCTTTGTTCTTGATATTTAAGTGATATTTGAATTTTACATAACATTCACTTTGCAACATTTATTTTACATTTAATTGTGTGCGTGATAGTGTCTCGATCTATGATTTCAAAATTTCTCTCAGTATAGAAAAATATTTCTAACAATAAAATGCCTCATTGTATTCGTATTTTCAACTCGTAAAAATCTGGTAGTGCAAATGAGAATACTGCGAGATTTTCTGTATCTTTTAGAAAATGTAGATGTTGACTTTTTTAAACATTTTCTTAGCCGACTTTCGAAGGTGGAAGTACATGTTTTTAAAAAAAATCTTTTTCATACATAACTTTTGCAAATTAACCCCATTTATACGATTTTTCCTTTGCCTTTACTTTCCGGTGATACGACAGTAATTTCATGATATTCAGGTAGTGGGGTCCGAAAATACCAGCATAAATAATGGAATGGTGCAGTACTTAGCAGATTAACCAGCACTGTGCCTAAACGGTATGCAGTATTTTCTCCAGAATTAATGTTCTTCGAAATATCTGACTTAACTTTAAACCCTGCGATTCTTCATTTTTTGGGGTATTTTACAGGAAGTTGGAACCACATTTTCAAAATTTTCTCAGACTTGTCTACAGATTTTTCATTAAATATTTTGCTCAAATACAACAATGTGCGTTTATAAATATGGTAAAAATCCGGTTTTGATTTAATCTTTGAATTTTTTAAAATTACACATGTTGAACTTTTTTGGAGCTTCTAAATTTTCATTTTCAAAGTTGTAGATGTTTTTCTTTTCCAAACATCATTAATTTTGGTTTAAAATGGGTAGTTTTTTTTCCTTTTCCGGAAAAAAAATTTTTACTTATTGCGGATGAGGAACAACGTAATAAATCATACAGTGCCAGTGCTACTTTCAAATGAAAACCTTTAATTAAAAAAAAACTTGTTGTTCTCCTTGAGAGTAAAGAGAGACAGTGCAAGGAGGAAATAATATATTTCTCTTTCAGTCAAACTGAAAAGCTAAAAATAAATAATTTAAAAAAAATTTAAAATATAAAAATTTTCATGATGAGGAAACCATCTTCAAAATACAAATGAACATGAACATTGAAAAAATAATTTCGAAATTACAAATAATTTCGTTTCGGCAATGACTACTTAATACAAAAATTCCTCGTAATGTCATTGACAAATTGAAGCAGCTATCGTTCCTCTCAACAAGACTGAATCACGGACGCGAGCACATGCATTGTCCAATACAGCTCAGCGGGGCGACAATTATCAGACTGAGGAAAATGTGGTTGAAGTAAAACTCATGGAAATATTTGGAGTTGAATATTGACAGGCTATAAAAAATGTTAGTTTGCTCGGGGATCGCGTCTCTTAATTATTTGAAAATCTCTAACATCATAATTTAAATTGAATACATTTCGTGTACTCTCGTGTTAAGTTGAACACGTTTTATGCATTATGTTATTGCAATAATTTCGAATAAAATATTTACGTATTCAAAACAAAAACAATATGTAAAACATATTCAGTTTAAAAAAATATTTACCAATACTTTTAATTTCTAAGGATTTTTTTTTTTTTTTGTAAAACCGTTACGAAAAAAGAGAATTACTCCCACTTAAAATTTTATGCCTACAAGTGAACCTCCTCTGTTTGTTTCACGTGAAACACATTTCAATTAAAATAGTCTCTACTAAACTAAACGTGCAGCGCCCTTCAATGACACTGAAAGAGGAATACACTATTTATGACATCTGTGAAACACAAAATGATAGAAATGGGCTGCAAGAAGTAGTAATTAGCAAGTGGTCGCTTTGTGGAGACTTAGCATTACGCGTCATGGCACTGTTAGGGCCAGAGCCGCATGTCCAGGGCCCCAATCCCTTTCCCCCTCCACCAGCGTCCACTCCCAACCACCCGCACCTACCCGCGCTGCCCGCGCTCCAAGATTTCTATTAAGAAAGAAATGAGAGGGAATGGCGGCGCGCGCGAAAGGAAAGTTTGTCGGAGAACTAGTTAATTGTTCATTTTGAAGTAAAACGTCGCAGAATTTTGCGCCCCGTCCAGTAATTAACAGGCCTGGCTACCGAGTTAGCCGGCTGGGAGGCAGCGAGCAGGGAGGGCGTGGCGGCCGCTCGCCTTGACCTCTGCCTCTGCCTCTCGCCCCCGCCTCACCCCCAACCCCACCCCCGCGCCGCCAGCGCCTCGCCCGTGGCTTCGGAAACGTCGCAGGCGATGGTGCTAGTACGTCTTAACATTCGTTTTCGAACGTTGGAATGAAATCTGCACACATTCCGTTTTCATGTGTCCTAAAATATTCACCATTTTATTCTTTCAACTCGATGCAGTCTAGCGCTAGTCTGTTACTACTCTCAAAATCTGCCCCCTGATATTCTTTTCTATTTTTATATTTTTGTTACTCTGATAATATGAAAGAAAGTGGATATTATGAACAACATACATCTCTGATAATGCAAATGCGTAATAATTAATGTATATGTATGTAAAAGATGAACTCATAATCTGGCCCAGATACCAGGACAACAAAACGGATCTTATATTGATTCCATTAAGTGCGAATGTTGGTTTCCAAAATCAGTTAAAACCATTTAGCACCATCACGTGAGCCAGAATCACTTGTCAATCAAAACGAATCGTGAAACGTGAAAAAAAATTCAAATGAAACGTGGTGCAACCTCTCAACCATCCTCCGCCCCGCCCTCCAACCAGCGTCCTCCGCACACTTTTCCACAACGGCCAGAAGGGCGGCGGGTGGACGAGGCCGGAGGCTGGCGCTGTCTTCCCTCCATCTCCCCGCCGCCGTCCTCTTCCTCTTCCTCCTCCGCGACCTCGGGCGAGGACTGTCACACGCGCCGCTGCCTCGCGCTCTCCGTGTCCCTTTCTTTCTGGGCCGTGAATCGGTGTCTGGGACCTCCACCCCTCAGGCACCTGAACAAACCACATGTTTCCACACCCCCTTCAGAAATAAAACACAGCAAAAAATGTTCATAATTATAGAGCAGGTTTAACCCTTTAATGCCCCTGCCCTCCGGCACACATCTGGCTAAAAGATTTCCTCCCAAGCGCCGAGATGGTGAATGGTGTGCGTGAGCAAAGCCCTCCCCCCACACACAACTGTTATTAGGTGAAAGAAGGAGATAAAGAAAGAAAGAAATAAAGAAAGAAGCGCAAAACGAATTAAAAAGATTCTCGATAAATAATACCGGCAGGATGAAGAGCAGGGGGAGATTCAGAACAAAACAGGGAGGGGGTCGGGGCGGCAAGGGTTGTGCGGCCCGATTAAAGAAGCTGCCCCGGGCGTGTGAGGGCGGGGGCGGGGGCGGGGGCGGGCGGGGCGGGGATGGGCGCAGGGCGAAAGCTCCTTCAGACACGGACCGCTCAGAGGGAGATCGCCCCGCGCCGCCCATTTCCCGCCGCCTGTCGCCTGCCCGTCCACGGTGTGAAAATATTGACGCGTTAGAGACATCAGTTCGGAATTTCAGCAGTTCTTGAATTCGACGCCGTGAATGTATTAGGCGGCAGAGACATCAGTTAATCATCGGAGTTTCGAATTTCATCAGTTCTTGAATTCGACGTTGTGAATTATATACGATGGGTAACACGACTCACATACATGCGATGATTGCATCAAATTGTCAATTTCTGAAAGGCCCAAAACGCTTAGTTTGCTACTCACTTCTGATTCCTATGAATATGCAAAGGAACCATAATATCAAGACGGCAGTGAAACATTTTTTTTTAATTTCACGTAAAATAATATTTTTATAAAATGCACTTTTCAGTCATGATGAATTGACGAAAATAATGTTATCTGTTTGGAATATAAAATTGCAGAAAAATATATACCAGACCTAATACTCTTTATTGTTCAATCATCTCTGAATTTGTTCATGAGGCAGTTGGGAGGTAAATGTATTGGAAAGATTATATAAAACGTTCTTAAATAATATGGATATTTTATATGAACAATATTACTAAATAAGAACTTTTTTATTGAATCCGTTATTAGTCACAGAAAATACTAATACTGCGGCAAAAAAATCCGCTGAGATGCAGAAATATACAAGATTTTATTAAGTTATCAATTTCATTGTACAGCATACAAAAAATAAAATATAGTTAATTTATAAAGAAAAAATGAACGAATGTAGTCGAATTCCATATTGACAGAGCTACACTAAAGTGGGCTGTGGGCTGTGAGTTTATACGCCGAGCCATACGTGAAACCGGGCTCCAACGGTAATTCCACCTATTTTCACCCTAGATCGGTTCGCCGCCCTTGGTCGCGCGGTTCCCTTGCCCCCCCCCCCGCCCCCGCTTCAAATGCGCGTCTTCTGCGCGTATGCGACAGCGCCACGCATCTGTCGGAAGCCAGGAAGCTAATTCTCGAGCGGAGGTTGGCTGTGACCCACGTGACCCGAAAGTGAAACTGCTGTGGAAAACTAATTGGATTTGACTCTCCTGTAGCCGAAATTACGCACGGTGGGTTGCATTGGAAACATGTGGCCGGCGTGGACTATTGTCTCCTCCCGGAGTGAGGAAGTGATTCAAAAATTCATCAGAACGGGAGAAAGTGTTGCTGAGCACGACAGTGTTAAATAACTGTAGTTTTCAAACGTCATTACTCTTTTCGAGCAGGAGGGGATGAAATTGAACATTTTTGTAATAAACCGAAATGGATAGACGGTATGTCATTTACTGAAATTAGAAACGGGAGGGGGCCTAAGAAGATGGCGATATATGCCATGTGCTGCCCGCGGTATTTTTATACGCTTATCGACGCTACCTACTTTCCCTTTTGACCTTGAAGGCTTGCAGCTCACTGACGCCCTCGGTTCTTTCAAGCGGTAATATGTTACGTGTTTTGTAAAGAGCAAAATGTCGACAACAGAACCTAGCATCAACAATAACTTCTTTCTTTCTCCTTTCCTGTTGATGGCAAAGGAGAATTCCCTAAGCAAAAGATGGAGGACTTCGCCCCTAATTGGCCTTAACAATTGCGCTCGTTACACGTGAATATATTCCCATGAGTAATTCACAATTTAAGCCAATTTACTATAATTGTCAAATTTCTAAGAATGTAACTGTTATAATATTAGTGATTTTCATTCGTTCAGAGAATGTGTTGAAAGAAATACTTAATTATTTGACGGTAACAATCTGAGAATTTGAGAAAGCGAGGTCTCATTCCGAGCTGCAGTGCCAAGGAAGAAAAGAAACAAGAAGAATCTGAATAGAATGTATTATTCTAAATTTAATTATTTAATTTTTATTATTTTATCAACAACGGGGACATACGTCATGGGGATATAGTTGGTGTTTTAAACATTCAATTAAATTAATTTTGAAGGTATGTAATTTACCATAAATATCGATGATAATAATAGCAATAATAATAATAATAATAATAATAATAATAATAATAATAAAAAGAGATAAAAAATACGCATTATTTGTCGCGAATCAGATTGTTTAACATTACTGAAATTGGTGCCTCTTTAAATGCACTTGTGAGTGCAGTAGATGCGAAATTTCTCGCCTGATGGCATTCGTCCTCATCGCCACTAACCACAGCAGCCTCGATCTCTTGCCTCGCCTTGCCTGCTCCACCCGGCTTATCGGTGACGTCAGCACCACCCACAGCCCACTGGGCGTCTGCCGCCTGGAGCTGGGCGAACGCAGCAAGTGGACGTGCCGTGGGCGGGGCCGGGGGCAGGGGGCCTGCGTCTGGGCCGGCGTGCGAATTCCTCGGGCGCGGGTGCGGGAGCGGCCGGGCCGCGGCCGCGAGCCCCGCGATGGGAGATGAATGCAGCAAGAAGCGCACTCTTTGATTCTTGTTAATTTATCTCGCACAATAGCGACAATGAATTCTTCTGTAGGAATCTTTGAAAGACTGTCGGCTGGTAGAGGTGGTGCGCATTGTTTCGTTCAGGTCCAATCATCTCTTGTGTCCGGGACTTAGCCCGACTACCATTGCATTCACCCGGCCCCCGGGTTTTTTTAGAAACACGAACCTCGGAAAGGAACAATGTTCGCATATAGCCGGCGCCTAAATTGGACATCGACGTGAAAAAAATTGGCGGCTTTCGAATAAGGTTATATCCTTCAAGTTGCGGCCGTGGCGGGCAGGAGTTGAGCGTCGCCTCCACGTGCGGGGGCGGGCCGCGGGGCCTCGGACACCCCACACGGCCCGCGGGCCGCATACTTCAATAGACATTCGAATTAAAAGGAGAAACCCTAAAAATGGAGGGAAAAAATCCTGCCGCGGAGCGCCGCTGCTAGGGAGCCCCCGAGATGATTAGTGCGAAGAGGGCCGGAGGGGCGTCGTGGCGCGGGAGGGGGAGGGGAGGGGAGGACGGAAGAGCGGGGCGGGGGTGGGGAACTAAGGAAAGGAGGCTTTTGCTTCAAAGTTGTGGGAGGAGCGGCAAAGTCACTCTTTCGTATTCTGAAAAGGTACGAAAATTTTTAAATGGCTGGGATTGCCACCCACTTATCTTTTTGATTCCAAAGATTCAGCGTTTGTCATCACTTTGCCGAGGGGAGACCTTCAAACGAAAAGTGTATGGCACTTCCAGCCTCTGAATAAAAGAAGCGCGTTTCACGATCGGGTCGCCGAATCGGTCTCAAATGATATTTTTTCATCCATCTTCCCTAGATATATTAGCGAGTTAGTATCTTTAAATCTATTTCTAATTGACAATTTTGGGATTGGCAGTATCTAAAACGTTGTCAGATACACATCTGAAAAACATGTAGACGAGCATCTGTGTGTCTATGTATCTGTGTACTCCGGCCCATAGAATGCCTCACCAAAGAACTCATTTAAAACGCTTGCAATAATGGAAAGAACTTCTATAAAAATCAAATTCTTTAAGAAAATTGCTAGTCATGATTGCACCATGTCAAAAAACGCAAGAGGAAGTGCGGGTTCTGAGAAAGACGTTGCGATCAAATAGTGTTAATATTCAAAGAGCCACTAGAGTAAAATGCTCCTATATTCCCCTACCCCAGATGTCTCCCCATCTGTCTTTTTAAATCGGCTTCGCCTTTTGTTACTTCTTTTTCCTCCTTTTCTCCAGCACCCCTTCTTACGTATTATGATGTATTGTTCACATTTCTCGAATCGCTTTTTTAGTTGCATCTGTCCTTTATGGATAATTTGCTCCCTTGTAGTCTGGATGTGACCGAGAGAGCATAAAATTCGAAAGAGTTTTTTCGCAATGAGCCAAATAAGAACAGTAATCCACTAAGATAAAAGTCCGAGCCTGCAATCACTTTGAGAGCTTTTGTGTTGCTTTGTTATAAAAATTTAAATAAGGGTTTTATCGTTTTCTTCCTCAGAACGAACTCCCGTGTCACACCTAAGTGCAGTACTAAAAGTGAATTAGTGACCGCCGTTGTTCTTCACAAACTTTAATGCAAAGTTAAGTGATGTGCCTAATTAGCAACTCATTGATATTTCAAATACTCAATTCACTTCTGTTTGTACGTGAAAGAAACGTCTTGTCTCGAGAGAGTAGCAATATGTGAACATAGTATTGAAAAGGAATAAATAACTAGTTCCAGAGATTTTGTAATAATTCTTTACGTTATCGGAAATTTTAATTCAGGCGCCCTTTCATTTCCATGGATACCCTCCCACTGCGTGGGTGACCCTTTCGTCTCGTTTGCTGTTTTTTTTATTCCTGTCTACAAAGCACAAATCTCGCACTCTTTTTCAGACCGTATTTCTTTTAATAATTTGATCGATGATGCGTCATCGCATTAACCACGCGAGAGGAGGTGCAAATGGGGGAACGAGCAAGTAAGTGCAGCGGAAGGTTCCGAAAGGGAGGGGAAACAGAAGGTGGGGAGGCAGGAGCAGCGGAAGAGGGTGGGGGGCGGAAAGAGTCTGGCGGGCGGGCGGGCTGGCGGGTGGCAAGAGATGGCGGCGGAGGCGGGAGCCGCATCGTATCCTTTCGACCGTCCCCTGTCCACTTCTGTTTTTCACACATTTTGTGTCGAGTTGTATTCATGTCCCTGCATTGTATGCCACCTGCGATCGTCTTTGAGGGTCTCTGCTGTCGCATGAGACGAGTTCAGAAACGACACTCACTTAAAGATACACACTTAAAGAGTGCTTCTCGATGTTTATGCCGACTGAGTCTTGTTTCGCTTTTGCAACGAAGTGAACGTATCTAAAAATTTACTTTCGCTTTTTGTCACGTGAGACGGGGTTTTGCGATAAAAGTATCGGTTACTTCGCCCTAGTGACTGCCACTAGGCTGGAATTGCTCCTCCTTCTCATTTACACCTCATTACGCATTTGCTAGGAGGCGCGTAATTGTCAATCTGAAGAGAAAACTTATACAGCAGGTGATGGCATTTTGTTTCCTGCCATTTCTCATCAAGATGGTGATGAAGAACAGACCTGGCGTAATGCCTTCATTTCATTTTCCGTGTCATTTTTAATTTCTACCTCTTTCTCCCTTCTTCTCTGGCTCCGAAATCAGCGACAAACTTGTGCGGGGCGGCGTTGGACGGGGGAGGGGCGGGGGGGGAGGCGCGGTCGAAGTGGGCGGAGGTGTGTGCACGTGTCGCGGAAGAAGGTGTGGGCAGGGGAGAGACTCGTCTGGTTCTCCACCCCGCCCCATGCGGACTCCCCCCTCCCCTTTCCTCGGCGGCTTTCCGCGCCCTCTGAATTTCTCCCGCAACGATGTTTCGTTACTTCTCCGCAGAACTTTCTCGCCAATGTTGTCTTAAAATAGTACGTTTTTAAGACAAAAAGGTTGGTTCGAATCCATCACAGGTAAAATTAAAAGAGAAATCCAAAAGAATTGCATTCTTTACGAGAACAGTTTTCTTTTTGTAAACATTTTCTCTCTGGCTTTCCGCACATTCTTTCCGCGCTCTTCGCTTTCTTTCCGGCTGCCGTCTCTCTTGTAGGCCTTCGTCGTCAATGGAGAGGTCCTCCCTCTCTAAAACCGACAACCTATCACGACTCATTTTTCCCCTGCCCTCGTAAGCTCCGCGACGTTCGTCCGTCTCCCTCAGACGGTTCCATTCTTATTGATTCTTTCTTCCTCCATTTTTTTCCCCGAGACGTGTCCCTCCGCACACTCTTATTGCTGTTGTGTTGACTGAGAGCTGCCGATAAGCGGTCCTTTCAACGCGTGCATTCAGCACGGAGCACGGCGCGGAGCCGTGACTGCGAAGGAGGGGGGCCGCGGGTGGGGCGCGGGGCGCGTGGAGGGGCGGCGAACAGTGGTGTGAGTTAATACAAAATGTAGCAGCTCTTTTTTTGTCGACCTCTCCCAGTCTATCAACGGCGCAAAAAATATGCCAACCACAATCGACTGCGACTTGCGGGGAAAAAATGGGAGGGGCATAGGCGAGCCGGGGGCGCAAAAAAAAGGGCCCAGCGCGGACGGATCGGGTCTTCGACAGAGTTCCGAACCTAAAATGGCGATTTTGCCATACGTGGTTGCACGAAATCATTATATTGCAATAGAACTGATTAGTTTTTAATATTACACAGTATTCAGCATTAAAATAATAGAACGCAGAGTACAAGGTCTGAAACGATTCGAAACTAAGCAATAGGCATGGAGAAACGCATTAATTAAAATATATAAATTAATTTTGTAATACGTTTGTTGTTTTCCTATATCATGTATAACTTCCAAACCTATAAAATGAACATAAAAATTCAAATTATTGGACATGGCATTAAACCTACATCCTTATTAATTTCATGATCCAAATATTAATATTTGTCTGCAGTTGGAGTGTGAAAGACAAATGATATAATTTTTGGTGCATGAAAAATGTAACAACTTGTTGGAAAAAATTAAAACCTCGATTGGTTTTGTACAGTTTTAGTTATTTAATATATCTTCTGGACTTTCTTGAATGCGCTGATAAGGCATGTCCAGTGTTTCCTTGTTTTATTTAAGAAATGGAAAAGAAATATCGTTAAATTATTTCGTCACAGAAACTGTTATTTTGAATTAAACGAAAGTCATAAATGGAAATGAAACAATAATTTCATTAGTTTATGAATTAAAGGAAAGTAGTCATTGCTTTCCCGTAAGCATCTCCGACGCCATTTACTTTTCTAAATAACGCAACTCCTCTTTTATTACCAGATTAATAATGAAGTTCTGTGAACGCGGAAAGGACAGAAATATGGTTGATTCTCTTGGTACATATTGAATAATAACTGAGAGACTAGTATAAAAGATAATCACATTAAATCAACCTAAATTTGTGTTTTTAATAACCTTTCTGCCGGAAAGCTGCCTTAAGCGCTACTCCATTTGAATTCCTTTCAAAAGAGATAATATCTTCAGTAATATATTTTAGAATTATTAACTGCTCTTGAGAAATAACTGCATATTATACTTTCACATTGGTTTTATTCGAACGGATCATTTCCAAAGACGACAGAAAGGAGAGTTACTAAAAACGATATTGCATGTAGGTCTCGTGCAAACATCTGAGGGTGTATAAGCATCATGAAAGAGTTTTAGTTCACTTACTGAGAGTATTCATACTATGTTTTAGGAAGAAACTGATAGGAAATGGAATACAGAGTTAATTTTAATGAGAAGAAACCCCAGTAAATAGTATATTGGGCTTAATTACACCCTTAGCTATTACTTCAAACCATCCTGTTGGGTCTTCGGTATGTGTAGAGTGATATTTGACGTGATGGGAAAGGAAACTCGCCAACCATGACCACCATTTCTCCCCAGAGGTTAATTAACACCATGCTACAAGTAGACGCCGGTTTGCGCATTCCGGGAGTGCTTTCGGCTACTCTGGTGGCAAAGGGCTCAGCTGGAGTCCCTGTCGGCGTGTGGATATGACACCGCCTATTTATTGCTGTGCGGATGTTGCGGCGTTCGAGTCCCTTTGTTCCGCTTATCGAGGGTTTTAGTTACATGGCCAGAACGTTTCACACGGAATTCTTTCGCTGTATCGTGTTCAAAATGGAAATTAGGTAGCATGAAAGGACGGCGAACGATATCTCTGCTCTTCCAGTCGCTTTTCGGAGGATGTCAGAAACTGCTTATGACGTGCAAATTTTTAATTTACTTCAATATACGTTTCCACTTCGCACTGTTTGTTTCTCTGCATCCCTGTCTTGCACTGAACCTGCCACCTGAATCTTGCACCAGCTCCTATTGACATCGTTCAAAAAATAAAATAAAATAAATTAAAATAAAAAATAAAAGACTTCGATAGGCAGTTGAATATGCAATTCTAGAATATGGGTTCAAGAAACGTTTGAGATATGTTATGCATTATTTACAGTCAACATTATCATGAATGTCACGGAACATCGTCATTTATCAAAGAAATATATATTTTTTAATTTAGTATTGAAAATATAAGTAATTTGCCTCATCTTATTTCTAATTTATTAAATCAAATAATTAAAGACTGTAGTAATGTTCCTTGACATTTCCACAACTTTTATAAAAATACTGAGACTACCCCAAACTAAAAATAATCGTAAGTTCTGTATCCAAGTCCGAAGGATTGCAAGTTATAATCTTTGATCTTCCTGCACACTAACTTATAAAGAAGCAAGTAATAAACGGCTTACGCTTGCTTGCGATTATTACACCGAGAACACCATTCTGGGTCGTTTCAAAGGCGTATCAGCATGCAGTCAGCAGATGCCTGGTTTTCAGTTTCGGTTTTTCTTTTTCTTCTTTCGAACGGTGCTACGTCTCCCCGGGGTCTTGTTACGGGCGCTACACCGTGGAGAACAGCAACGAACGAGGACAGAATGCTAAACGCGTCCGACCGCCGGACGGCCTGGCGACTGCGGACGGGTCGAAATGTTTCTTCCTCGTCCTAAATTCAAAAGTATACGCTGAAAAATTCGTTCGGTGGCACACTCAAGAGCTATGAAAATATTATTCAGATTCAATACATGATTAGGTATTTTGATTTTACGCCTAAAACTAAACTATTTACATCAGTAACTGAAAATGATAGGATAATTATTTTATTTACAGTTCTTCTAATTAAATATTTGAACATCCTTCATTAACCCTATCAACTTACCCAATTCGATCTTATTTTTGTGGGTAAAACTTATAAAAATACTTCGATATATTCTTTCATGATCTGAACAGTATTATCCGAAATATAAGTAAAGGAAAATTCAAACAAAAAAATGTCCGGCCCTTGCATCTTTTCTTCAGAATTTGTTCATTTTCATGAAATTAATCCCACCCCAATTCAATTCCTGCAAGAGAAACTGTTTGAGCACGTACGTGGCGCTTTAAATTAAAACGCAAGTGATGTGTGAAAATGACTAATAATCCCCTAAGTACACTAATAATGCGCCGTAAGTTCGTGAGACTTGTTAGTGTGCATCCCTTAAACCTGTTTTCTATGATCTTATATTTATATCATTCATCAAATCATATTATTCCTATTGACAATTATAAAATGCAAAATTTCGATGATTTCATAACACGAATCTTTGGCTCAAAACTGATTGTTTAAAGAATATTTGGAGAATACGTGTTACTACCCTCATAGAAAGAAAATTCACTATGAGTTGGCATTAGTAGAGATAGATAATTCGCATTTGGATTTATACCTGTTGGATGTATTGAACAATATAAATTTCAATTACGAGTTTTATTAGAATTTGTAAAGATGGTGTGAATAATTTCGAGTTATTCGGTCAACTGCTTTGACATGAAACTGTAAGTTCATATTGCATAGTATTCATCTTAATCATATTCAGTATATGGGCTGAGCAAATGCTGTAAAATATAATATTGGTTTTTTCATTCGCAGTAAGCGAAAGCTCGTTCGTGAGATTGTGTCATGTTGTATTGACGAAATGTCAAACATGTTTAAACGTTTGATTCGCATTTATTTCATTGTGCAAGATGTTTTCATTACTTGTGGAAGCCCTGGATTTAAATATACGATACCATAATGTTTTCCTTCACCCTTTTATTTGATATGAAAGAATGAAGAAGAAAAGAAGCACAATGAAAGAATTCTACTCTTTCGTCCTCTTCCCTCATATCCATATCCTACATATCCATTTTGAAGTCAAAACACGTTTCTTCCGTTATTTTCAATTATGTTACATCTTTGAATTGAAGCAGAAGGAAAAGTGTATCTTCCTCTAATCGCAAAAACAAATTATTAACATTTTATGTTCGTAAATAATATATGTAACATACATATTTCGCCGAAGAAAAGAATGCTTATCTTGAAGTCGTTAAATAAAAGCTCTAAAAGTAAAAAGCTTCTTGGAGTGATTTCCCCAAATCAATAAAGAAATAGCTCACTTACTTTCTGCTTCCTCAGTCTGTTGTTTCTTGTAATGACTTTGTGTTTTTTTATTACATTTTTGTTCATATGTATTTATCTTGCAGATGTTTAAGTCTTTTGAGTTACAGTGTTGTGGTAGTCGGTGTTGTGCTGTGTTTTTGTCATGTGTCGACCAAGAGTTCGGCCACATCATGTGTTCTCTCACAGGAGCTTCAGCTCCGTGTCCCTGTGTTGCAGCAACATGCGGCGTTGATAGGGGGGCCTAACGCCACCTCATGCCCCATCTGCCATAAACTCTTCCTGGGAGGAGAAGCACTTATGGAACATATGAAACATACGCACAAAGACCCCAATGCATCTGGAGTGGCAAGTAAGTTCCCAGCGTTTGATGCTATCATTCTAATATTCTTAATGCATGACAGCTTGTAAGGTCTTAATGCCTTTTCAATATACATTACATTTAATGTACAAACAATATTAATGAAAAACAATAAGTAATATGTTATTCATATTTTGAATGCTGCAAAATTTAATGACTTAATTCTCTCAGAACTATTGTAATGCGTTTTAACCTTGAGATATTGCATGTTATATTGACAAATTTCATTTCAACAGAATATGTTGGCTTCATATTAATATGATATGCATGATTGAATTTATTATTTACAAATTAAAATTTTTAATATTACAATCGCAATTTCGGTGCATTAATTCATTTTTTTAAAATTAAAAACTACATATGTCTTCAAAATTTTATGTCAATATAATGCTGTTCAAGAAGTACTGTCAACCAAATTATATTTGTGCCAACAAATAGGCATATAATTTTGACATTGCAAGTCACCGAAATTGCGAAATGAAAGATATAATATTAAAACTAGTGTAAGCACATGCTTTGCATTATACTAACATTTGGCATGTGTACTTTATTTATGCAATGACACTTTTCTCAAAAAACTATTCAGAAGTCCAGTTTCAGTTTTCCAAAATTAAATTAAGAATAAGGAAACGGGACTAAATGTAATATATTTAATACAGAGTTTTGTTTCAAAACAAAAGACATTTTTGTTGGACATGAAAGAAGAATTGAAACTTATTCTTTCTCACACTGGAGAAAATATTTGAGAAAAATGTTATCGCGCTATCTAACATGACCTGCTTCCAATGGTGCTTCTGCATTGACCAATGGTTTATTTCGCTTATCCCCGTGCCGATCCGTATTTAGCGAAGCGGAGGACAGCAAATCATCCATGCCCAGTATGCGGAAAACACTACGTGAACGAAGGCAGCTTGAGGAAGCATCTAGCCTGTCACCCGGAAACGTCGCAGTTCACTACATCACTTCGAATGTGGCCATGCTCCGTATGTCAGGCCGTGTTCACACATGAATCTGGTGAGTATTCAAAGAGAATTGCTGTAGATGTTGAGTAGTTTCGCGTAAATTCGTTAAAACATTACATATACGTAAAATACTCAGCAATTCTCAATGTTCCTTAGATGATAATGACATTTTTCGTGATTTTTGATTTATAATAAAACAACTTCAGAGATAGCCCAAAATGCCAATACCATTAACGCTGATTCGATTACACGTCTATGTTCTCGTCAATCACCTGAACAATATTCAGTAAATGAATGGTGTGACTGAAATAAACAATTTCCAAAAACTATAAGTTGAAAAATAAATATCTTAGGAAGTGGATCTATTTTGTTCCCCGCTGTTTGAGTCTGCGAGCTTTAGGGCAGGTGAGGGAGGCTGATGACGGGAACGTGGGCGCCGGCCGGCGATCGCGAGGCGAGGCGTGACGAGTCTTGTGTTTTGCGCAGGGCTGCTGAGCCACATGGAGCATATGCGCATGGACCCGAAGCATCAGTTCGCCGCGCAGTACGTGCTAAGCCGCGCGGCGGCGGAGCGGCGCGAGCGCGAGTCGCTGCTGGCGGCCGCGGTGGCGGCGTCGTCGGCGGGCGGGCTGGCCGGGCTGGGCGGCGGCGGCGGGCCCTCGTCCATGTGCGCTAGCCCCTCTGCACACTCCGACAGCTCGTCGGGCGGCGGCCGCCTCTCTAGCACGGGCTCCGAGCCCGGCGGCATCATCAACAACAACAACAATAACAACAAACTCGGCGACCTCCTGGGCGGACGCTCCGGCTCCAACGGCCTCCACCAGCAGTACGGCGCCGAGGATTTGCACAACGCCAGCCGCATGGCGGCCATGGCGGCCATCGTGGGGCAGGTGGGCCAGTCGTCGGCCGGAATGTCCGGAGGACTGGGCACCTCCGGCACCGGCACGCTGGGCGTCGATACGAGCACCGCGGCGGCCGTCCAGGCGGCGGCCGTCAACCTGGCCACGGCCATGCGCATGGGCGCGTCGGGACTGGGCGGCGTCGCCTCGCCTGGGGCCAACAACGGCAACGGCAACGGCGGCTCGGCGGCCGGCCCGGGCTCCTCGTCTACGCCGCCCGCCACGGGCGACGGGGGCGTCTCGGCCGTGCAGGCTCAGGCCGCGCAGCAGGCGGCGCAGGCAGCGCAGGCGGCGCAGGCTGCGCAGGCCCAGGCCGCCATGAACGCTGCGATGCGCGCGGCCTCCATGGCCGATTCCATGCGAGCGGCCTCCATGGCCGACTCCATGCGTTCCATGGACGCGGCCATGCGATCCTCCATGGTGGTGGACTCGGCGATGAGGCTGGACTCCATGACGAGTCACCACCACGGTGGCCACCAGTCGCACACAACCATCAGCAGTCGTCGCCGGAGGCGGCCGCGCTACGGATGCACCAGGCCGAGGCGCTGCTGCGCTCGCAGGCCGAGGCGGCGCTGCGCCTTGCCGTCAGCCAGGCCGCTGCCGTCGCCGCCTCCAGCAACAGCGGCTCGGGCAACGGTGACGGGGGTTCCCCGTCCCTCCGGCATCACAACATGGCAACTGCCGCCCACAGTGGTGGCAACAGCAACGGCAGTGCCATGAACCATCACCATGCGCATCACAATCAAGTATCTCCGGATCTCAGTGAGGCGCTACGGTTACAGGAACAAAGATTGGAACAGGCGTTGCGATTACACGGTGGAGACCCGCGAACGCTTGGCTTTTCTTTGTCCGGCAGTTCTGCAAATTCTCAGAATCAGCAGCAGAACACAAACCCATGAGAACTTTGTTATTACAACAATTAATTATGAAGAATGAAATGTAAGTGCATACTAAATTCCTGTATAAATATTGCATGTGAATTTATATAAATACTACGAGAGTAATGTAGAATTACTAATAGGAATATACAAATAGGTGTGATTTTATGCTGTCAAAAATTAATACTTAATTTTAACAAATGTTGATGACAGCAAGACACTAATGACAGTAGTGTAATATTCTCAGTTTCTTAGAGAAGTACATGAAACGTAATCCTTAACAAGCTGTACATGACAGATTACCATTTATGTTGTAATGTTGTGAGTGCCTGTATATAAATGCATGTGTGACTGTGGACCTGAGAAAATTCTTTTGTGGAAATACATTTGCTATAGCGTAAAGATATAACCTATTTGAGCTTTGGAAGAAAAAAAAACTTTTCAATGCCTCCATATTGGGATGTCAAAATTATAGAAATATATAACTGAATAGTCATTCTGAGCTTAAAGTTAGTTTTCATTTTCAACAAATTGTTTTCAGCTATTATTTCAGTCCTGAACTCCATACAGCCGTTGAAATGAGTAGAGATACTCAATTTTCAAAGACTGCGCAACTTATTTTTGGGGACAAACCGTTGGCTGTGAATATAATTTAGGGCAGAGCCTAAATTTCTTAGTTTGTAAGGAGTTTGCGTACATATTATAATGAGAAGTCAGTTCCTTTATTATTTGAAAAAATCAAATTTTTGTTGCCAATCTTAAATTTTTACAGTTTTAGGAAATGGCCATGAAACGGACAAGAAAGAGATTGAAGAAAATACTTTTAATATTTGAGTCATTTCAAAATATATGTTATTCAGATGAGAAATACTTTATTTTTAAAATAATATTATTGCTTTCTTTTATAACATTCTATCCTTGTAGAAAAATGCTTTGCGCAGCTTGAACTTATGTTTATATTGTGTTCCAATTTCAAAGGGTGCTTGGTTATGTGTAGTGTGATAAGAATGAATGTTTTGCATATTTTCCATAGTTATGATTGATAATATTAAAAAGGAGTACTGTCAATCTATTGTTACGACTGGAAACAGCAATTGCCCTGACAATGCTCTCTTTTTATAAATTATCTGCCCATAGATGAATATGAATCTCTTTGTACAATAATTGCCTATAACTTAATGTACAAGGTAATAATTATCATTATTAATATTATGATTATTATCGTTATAATTATCATCAATATGCTCTACCATTCATATTGGTCTACCACAGGACGTGGTACACCACTGCGTCACCTTTATTTGTTTTTGTTATTTTTGTGCAACATTCATATACTACAATAGTTCAACAAATTTTTATTTTAGTCTCCCATTGGGACTGTATGTTCATAGTTCTTGTACTAAATGTTAAGAATGTCATGTTTTTGTAATCGGTACCACAATATCAATTCCACATATAAACAATAGTTATAAACAAGATAATTTTGTACTAATGTGACCAGGTTGAAAAACTTACATACACAGTACAAAAATGCTAGTAACATAGTAACATTTCTGAGGGCCTTGGTAATTCAGTCATGGATTGCATACAATATTTAGTTGGTCAATATAAAAACCACATTCAGATGCATTCCATTTCATTAAAGGAACAGACATGGACATGTACAAGTCGATGTGACTGACATGCATCACACAATAAACATTCAGTGTTGTCAAACACCCACAAAATATGCAATTGTAAGCTGCATTAATGTCTTTCTGTGCTTTACTATTTCTGTGGTCTCAAAATAATTAATTATTTTAAACTGTGGGTTCATTTGTCATTTAACATCATATTCAAACATTTAAATTAACAATTTTATCCTAACTTCTCCTGAGGTTCTATCTAAATCTTTTCTCTGTGTGTGCTAAACAAAAAAACCATCAAAAACAACAAAAAAAAAATCAGGAAATTATATTTTTTTCTTTCTCTCTCTCTCTCTCTTTTTTTTTCTTTCATATTAGCTAATCATGATTGTAATAGAGGGTGCATACTAACATGCCAAAATAAGTGGGTGGTGTGACATTGCTTGAGTGTTTATTGTCCGATACTCACACTGAAGGAATATTCTTTTTGCAGTTTACCACCTTTATTTATCTACAAAAAGTAAATAGGTGAGGTGTTGTAATGTGTTCATACCAGCAATATTTTTAGTTAACAAATTATATCTAATCATCAAAATGATTAGTAAATGCAGTGATGGAAATTAATAATGTTACAATTATTAAAAATTCATCCTCTGAAAACTTACTGATCATGCTTCATTGTTCATTACTACTACTATTACTGCATCAGTATTGCTCCAGTGATTAAATTGATCTTCAGCCACTTCCAAAATGGTTTCATTCAGTTATAATATAGCACATTTCTAATCAGAAAAAAAACATTTTGAGAAATTTGAGCCAAGTTTGTATTTTTTAATACCTTTACAGGAGTTTATTTCATTTCAATTTATTTGTGAAATTTGGTCAGCCTTTTGAAAATTGCAAAGTACATAGAACGAAACTAAAGAAACACAGTTGTAAGCACTGTTTGCCTTTTATGGTTATTCAGCTTTGTACTCAAATACTGGTGTGACAACATTACATCCAGAATACTAAAATTTGAACATTTCTTTACTGGGGGGGATGTCACAGTTCATGCTACATATTCTAAGTTCTTTCTCGCATTACCATACCTCACAATAGTAAACAAATACATTCTGAGTCACACACTCATGTTATGTATTACACTCAACTTATAATTTACAATAGCCCAAAAAACCACATCTCAACATACTAATAAGTGGATACATTTTTACAATAATTTACAATAGCCCAAATACATTTTGAGTCTGACACTCAAATGTACCATGTACACAGACATTTTACAATAAATTTATTCTGCAATAGCCCAAATACATAATTGAGTCTGACACTCGTTATGTAGCCACAATGCACTACTCTCTTTGTAAAATAGCCACAAATATATAATATAGAGTGTAGCACTCTAAATGTATATGTGTCACATTTAAGCAGTTCAGCATGACTAAATGTACAATAGCCCAGGAACGTAATGAGTACAACACTCTTACGTACACTTATCATACATGTACCTAAATAGCATGCAAATACATAAGAAGTCTGCTACTTTATGTATCGCCATATATTGCAATATTACCCATATATTGTATAGTTATATCTAATATATGGATACATATACAGTCAGAATTAACAATAGCCCAAATACACAGCCGAGTCTCACACTCGCTGTGTACCATATCTCATACACAACTTGACTGTCCATAAGTGATGCCACACTTAATGCACTCATCAGCTGGGAACAGAATGGCCAAGGAGTGACTACATACTGGCAGGATTATAAAAGTGTGTCATTATTTATGGTTAGCTCATTATAAAAATGATCACATTTTACAATAGCCCAAATGCATATCAAGCCCAATGCTTGGTGTGCACTATATTTTTAAGTGAAGCACTATTTCATGCAATGTTTACAGTTTCCTGCAATAGCCCGCATTAAAGTATTTGTTATGTATTTTCAATGTGGAAGTTCACAAGGAAAATTACATGTTAAGTATATACAGCGTACTTCAATGAAAACTATTTCACAATAGCCATCAAATACATAGAGTTGGAAACTTTTTATGTAACATAATCAATAGCCAAATACATACTTGTATATAACTTTAAAAATATATCAATAAAATTTGGTGAATTAATACAACATACTTTAATTTACAGAATGAATATACTGTTCCAAATTTTATGCACTGAAGCATAAAACTTCTAAAGAAGTATTATTTTACTTTAAATTACAATTGGAACAATATATTGTGGTGTACAGTAGGCCTAAATGTGTATCAAAATTTCTTGTGTGTGAAATAACTTGCAGCAATCAACGCACTTTTAAATAATCAATTTGTTGCATGACTTGCTTTTGTGTCTATTTTCTTATTTTCGTACTGTAAATGTTTCTTTATCTCTATCCTGTTTTACATACTAATGTAATAAGTCCATTTTCATCCAAAGAGATTTACAAAAAAAATTTAAAAATAGGAGAAAAACACAAAAACACAACAACCATAATTTTCTTTCTAGAAAATGTTTTCAGAAGGAATGAAAAACATAGAAAATAAGTTTAAAAATAATGAAAACCTTTTTAATAGTTAAAAAATATTATTTTTTAAGATCTTCACGCAAGAACTTTGACTCTTTAGTAATAGTACAAAATAAGATATATCTTTATGTTCAATGATTTCATGGAAATCAATCCAAACCCCTATTACATTTCTATTAAACATTGTGGATAATTTTGTAGTGTGAATGTATTGTTATTTGGATTTTATTGCATTCATTGTTACAACTTTCTTCTAGCACATCTATGAAAAAGTTCCTAAAGGTACAGCAATTGCAGACTTTAAATAAATTTGCTCTCCGATTCTGTTTTTCATTTCTTCTGAAACATTATACAGTTAGTTTTTCTGCAATGAAATCAACCAAATTTTGTTGATGTGTAACACAAGGTTCAGTATATCAAGAAAGCATTGAGAGCTGTAGAGTAACTGAAAGAAAAAAGTAGAAAATGAGTTGTGTATATTTACAAGAATTATTAAAGCTGAAATTTTATTTTCATTATTGTTTTCAATAAATTTATACTTCAAAACTCACTCATTGTGCTATGAGTTTTGTAATTTTAAGTTTGAATACATGCATATGGAAATTCAAAATTATCTTCCATGGCAAATGAGAAAAGTAAGACACAAGAAAAATTAAAAACTCCTATTTTCTCCTCTACTTTTTTATTTTTGTTGTTGTTGTTCCTATGTACCATATAATCGTTGATACTAGTTTTACCTGAAAATAATTAATTTTGTGTTATTGATAATCACCTGCTTTGTAAATTATGATAATGTTGGCATCTTACTTAGGAAAATAATGTATTTATTACATAGAGAGAAAAATAATAATTATTCCCAAACTTTCATTTACTTTTTTAATTTTTGAAACATTTATCTGTGTGACTTTATAATGATTATGTTATGTAATGGACATTTTAAGTTTTCTTTTCTTTAATCAAATGGAAAAAGATTCATGAATTTATTTTAGAGGAATAGAAAATGGGAGATAGTTTGTCCAATTTCACTTGTAAATTATGGGAAAGAAAACTTTAATTAAACATAAGTGTCTTTACAATGTCCTATTGCAATGTATCAACAGGTACATCGATACATAACAGTATTTCTCTTACAGATTTAATATACTTCAGTTTACTCGTTGACTGTCCATAAGCCATACATTACAGGTGATGAAATAGTCCAATAGTCAAGCTATATGTACACAATTCACACAGCTATATCAATAATGCTATTAACATAATACATAGGGTAGATTTTAAATGCATGTTATATCCAAGTAGCTTCAAATGTAGTACAGGTCTCATCAACAGTGTTTCTGTTTTCTTTCTTAATAGTTTGCATAAAGGAATATTTGTATCTTTATCCGTTGCTCAGGATTTTATTGTATAGATAGTAGTATTCCTCAAAAATTATTATAATAGATAACCAAAGAAATTTTATATTTTAACTTTGTACTAGTAAATACGAGCAATTTTCAGTAGAAGTTTTCATTCTTTACTGCCAATACATTGAATCATGAATGTATATTTCTGACATCTTAACAAACTTTCTTCTGACTACATTAGCACTGGATAAAATACAATATTTTAATTATGCAAACCTCAGAGAAAATTTACAAGAGAAATATGGAGATAAATTTTTATAGTTTAAATTAATCTGTGAAATATGCTCTCAATGTTATCTTGACTTCAACGGTACAAGTATAGCTCCCCTGTTAAGAAATGTATAATTTTTTGCTTCAACAGTTTCTAATACCATACCATAATTATAGTTTACAGAATGTTGTAGTCAATAGTTTTAATTGATATATAATACAGCTCAGCATTGCACATTATACAGTTGAACCTTTCCGAGAAAATTAAAATAACCATATACTGTTAGTTAATTGTTCGACGTTATAGACACATCACACTAAACAAAGCCAGATAGTTATAATCCACTGTATGGTGTTCAGTTATTATTATAATTATTACTATTATTGTACAATTATTGTGTTATAGGTACAGCAATACATTACTGTGCTGTTATTGTTATAATTAACTAGTAATTAATGCAATATATGCACTCATGTCTGTTTATTAATTATTTACAATATTAATTTGTATGTTATTAATTTTATTTATTAATTAATTTTTACTATTATAACTGTTGCTGTACTCTTGTTACTGTAGTTGGTTTTTTCTACAACATGAAAATATTTTGGTCATTGAATTCTTGGTATGATTTGATAACATTATTGCAATTACCATAATTGTTTGAATTTGTAAGGAAATCCAAATTGAGAAAAAAATATTTGAAAACTTCTTAAATGAAATATCTGAAATTTTGGAAATTTATGTCAACTGAATTGTATGATATATTTTCCAATCTGTTAAGTAGGGAAAATAAGTTGGATTCATAATGTAATAAAAAAATAATAATTTATGCAATGCAGAAATTATTAACAAAATTGATATTGTGACATCTAGAATGAATTCAACTAATATTCTTCCTTTTGAGTGTATTGCATACAAATGTGCAAATGATACCAAAAACAAAATGTACCATAATGGATATGTTTTTCTGTTGTTTTCAGTTCCTACAATTGTATGAAATTGTTACAATTGTGATTATCAATGTTATTTTGTTATTGTACTTATTATGTTTGGAACACAACACTTTTATCACTTAATATGGATATTGCCTTTTACAGTTAGATACCTTTGTTCTGTATTCCAGGAATATGAAAAGTGTGTATGTGTTAGTGTGTAAGTGTGTGTGTGTTGTGCACAAAACCTGAGAGTTGCCAGAATATTTGGTTTGAGTTTTAAGTCTTTCAGCTGAAAGCAATGAATTACATATAATTTAAACGTAATTCTATTATTATTCAATATAATAATGACAAAACAATGTTGCTATGCAATGTTGCCAAAGCAAATTAGATGAATGTATATGTAATATTTCAAATATATACTTATTATTTGAAAGAGTATATAATTTGGTGCTGTTATATAAGCAGTTTGTAAGCAAAAGAACGAATGAGAAGGGAGAAGGGATTTTACTTGTCAAAAATTGTGTGTCTTGGACTAAAATGTTAGACTTACTTGTAAATTGATGATAGTTACATAATAATATGTGGAGTGTTTTGTTTTCTTGATTATGTTTGCTACAAATGCTGTGGTGACACATTCAAATAGAAAATGAGGAAGAACAATTTTTTAATTTACTAATTTTTTTCTTTTTCATATACTATTTATTTTAACAATATACAAAAGACTTATAGTGAAATCTGTCATTCAATAATTAGTAATTTATGTGTAATAAATATATATGTATATATACATTCTAGTCGAATTAGCACGTAGGTACCTTGATTTTTGAAGAGAGATTAAAAGCTTATACGATATATGTATTTGAATCTAGATAAAACTTGAAAGAATTTAGTTTATTTAACAAGTAGGGAACAATATTCTAATTGTTTACTCTGCATTATAAGTGTGTGTGTGCAAGAAACATTAATTGGTTTTATAAAGTTTTCCTAACGTCTTTTTGTGTCCATTGTTTTTGTCTATTATTCACACACTGGAACAATAATATTAATAATATGAAAACGGGCATTAAATTACATTTATTGAAAGATAAATAGAATTGTACCCAAAATCACATTGTGTGTATGTATATGTGAATGTGTGGTTCTAGATCAAAGGATTTTCTTTGAATGTCTTGTCGATTTGTAGCAAAATCAATGAGGTAAATATTACTCAAATATGTTATGATGTAAAAATATATATTTTAATGTTTGCATGTAAGGAAAAACATTTTATAGATCTCTTAGAGATGATGTCTTCTGTAATGCAAGTAAAACAACAATTTGAAGAACTCAGCGATCACAATCATTTGATTTGAATAACAGTTTGGCTATATGATTTTTACTATATGATGGGAATTTTAGATATATATATATATATGTAGCATATATTAAGCATATTATAGGCATAATCTGTACATACTAAATTACTCTTGAGTAATAAATTGGCAAGAAATAAAACACTCCACAATGTTTTGTCAACTGCCATATCATGTATATCTATATTTTTGCTTCAATATTTTTATCAATTTGTATAAACAATTATTTAGGGTATGATAACCCATCACAACATACATAATAATGGTGTATGCATAGATGAAGAATACAGTGCAAACCAAATAAATATTTGATTAAATGCAAAATACATTTAATGTAGTTAAATGATTGTAAATCAAATGAGCAGGTTCCTAATAGTTCCCTGATTTTGAAAGGGTGAAAAGGAAATGTTGGAAATGTTGGAGATTTTTCTGTTAAGGTGTGCATTTTGTCAAATGTCTGCATTTATTTTACATTTTCTCTGATAATAAATAAATAAATACAGTTTTAGCTTACGAAAAATAGCATCTCTGATGTATAATTATCGTTTATTAATGGGGCTCAGTAATTAATAATTGTGCGATTTGTTTCATCTTTTCTAAGGACTGTATTTTTTTTAAAGAATTGCAATTACTGGAATTTGCATACAAAATTGTGAGATTTAAAAGTAAGACATATGTTTTATCTTGTGCTGTTTGTGTGTGTGTGTGTCTTTAAATGTAATAAAGTTTAATAGAAACTTTGAAAAAGTAGTACCATTGCAGATTTTTTGTGTTATTTCCTCCATCCTTTCCATAATCACTATCTTCCTATTAAATCATGTTAGTTCATACTGTTTTTACAAAAAGTAGATTAAGATTAAGATAGTGTTATTTTTTTCAAACAATCTTGGTATTGAATATAGTGAAATTTTCTTCAAACAATCTTGGTATTGAATATAGCAGTAAAGAAATTATAGTTCCTTAAAAGAAGCATTATAAGAAGAAATTCTACCACTTGGTTGAAGTACTCTATTAAACAGCCCCAATTAAAGTTATCTTTTTTTTTTTTTTTTTAATTAAATAGAGTTACACTCTAAAATTTACACATTCATTTTTTTGGTGTCAGCAAGGTATGCAATAGTGGAGGGGAAATGCTGACCTTGAGTTTACAAACAGAATACCATAATCTTCATGAGTGTGTTAGAAGATTGAGTGAGAATTTTATCAAACAAAGATTTCAGCATGTTATATTTTAAACTTCTTAACTAATTAAATTACTTCTTAAATTTCTTAACTAATTTAAAGGACTAGTTAACAAATTAAATAACTATTTCCTGAAGAATTAATATATTTTAGGTAAGAATTTTCACATTATTAAAAATATATCATAAGACTTTATAGCTTGGAAACCACTAGTCAGTTGGTCCACAGCTGAGTTACACAGATAGTGCGTTTTAAACCACAAGATAAATGAAAGGTGTGACAGGCTGCACATACTAGCATTATTTATAATGGCTATGACTACTCTAAAATGAACCTACAAAAGTGTTTTCAATCTGCAAAACATTTCTCTCTGCACTGAGATTCAAATTCAGGTCCTTAGCTAACTTAGCTAACATGCCAATTATGTAACCTCTACACCAACAGCTACACAAGTAAATTAAATCCTCCCAACAATTAAAAATCTAGTTTCTCACAACTTTTGTAATTTTTAAAAATTGAGAGAATTTTATGAACCTGAGACTTGTTGCTATTTTTAAAGCATCCTTATCTGAGGATAAAATTTAAAGAAAAAATTTAGAGCCATGTTTGAAATTTTTTTAAAATTAACATAATTTAATAAATACTTAAAGCAGAAATTCCATGAAAACTACTTGTTTTTTTAAAGAATTGTACATGACTATTGTTTTAGAATAGATTACAATTAACAAAAAAATCTTTGGCATCACATAGTACTTTTGTAAAATTATGTTTTGCAATTTTCGAAAATATAGAGTTCGCCGAAAATTGAACCAGCAAAAATTATTTTACTGTATACATAGGAAAACATTTGAAGAAAAGAAAATTAGAGCCTTTTCAGGGGCTTAATAATTACCTATATTTTACGCACAATTTCAGAAAAATTACTCATATTTTGGAAAAATTGTAATTAAATAAATTTTTATTTTAAAAATTAAATTCAAAATATAGTAGTTCTTCGAAAATTCGATCTTCGAAAATTCAGATATTTCAACGAAAGTTGGCCTGCGCAATTTTTTAAGCGGCCTTTATATCTATCAGAGGACAAGGTTTAATCAAAATATTTAGTTTAAATTTACAGGATCTGAAGTTTGATCAAATCGATCGGGGGAATATCAGTTTTGGAGAAAATGTTACAGTACTTTCTCTTCTCTAGTATTAAGTAGTAAGTACTAAGGCAAGAAAGTTAAAAAATAAATATATATATATATATACATATATATATATACATATATATATATATATATATAATCAGCAGCACCTTTTATATATATATATATATATATATTTAATTATTGTAATTGTAATGTAATGTAATTGAAGTTATTTGGTATTGCAAATACCAAATACGATTGGAATGGTCAACACTAATAAAATGTTCCATTCTTTAGGTTACAATCGTTTTTCAGAATATTTATCAAGGAATTGTTACAATGGATCTGCAGAAAGCCTGATATTTAATAGAGAAATTTTTATAGAGCATTTTCATTTCATTTATTGGATTTTTTTATGTACTTCACATACATCGTTTCTTCTAATTGCAGATTTCGTGGTAATTTCTCATTATGTTTATGACCATGTAGCCTATTTCTTTTAGAAATTTAATTATCCACCCTTTTTCTTGTAGTTAAAAATTAATACTTCTTTTGTCATTATTTTATTTTCTTTGACATTTTGATCCTTACTGTAGTCTTTTCAAAAATTGTGTCTAACAATAATTAAAATCATTCCAATACTACAATCAAGTCAAGGAAATTGAATCAATAGAATTTGTAAAACTTCATAAGTAATAATATAGAATAAAATAAAATCAAAATAATAAACCAATTATAACTCCAGGTTGTAAATTCCTTAAAATACCATATTTTTATTTTTAAATTAGTATTTTATCCTAACAAAAGCAGGAGTAATAACTATAATCATGCAGCAGCTTGTAAAATGTTGCAAAATCAAACAATGGCCTAATTATGACCTTGTCTTTTAGAATAGAATTGCATATAGAAGGATTAAAGTTATAAAACTAGCAAAATATATCTAAAAAATATTACTTGAGAAGTTCAATTGTATTTCAGTTGTGTTTTACAGTACACTGGTTGAACAATTAGATATACACTCAATACATTTCTGTTAAGTTAGTGCTACCATGACATTGTTGGTATATGGTACATGTATATTTATTAAAGATAATATCAATTTTGTACCCTATATGAATAACATCCACCTAATGAAGGAAAATAAGTTCAATCCATCACTGATTTACTTGTAGTAAAAATCTGTGTCTTATTCATATACCACAGTTGCCCTGGAAATTTGAAAATCTTTTTAAAAAACCTTGAAATTATTTTTACAACATTTAGAAGAGGTACCCCGTACAAAATTATTTGAGGTTGCAACTTCAACATATATTACCTCAGTCAATGGACTAATGAAAATCTATTCAAAGATCTACTCAACAGTCTACATAAATCTACAAACAATGGTAAATACACCTACCAACAATTCAAAAACAGTACGACTGCTGTAGATAAAATGAACAGATGAGCTTCTTTGTTACTACATTTAACCACAGGCTTCAATCACATGTTTACCCCAATTCTACTTCTAGAGCAGTATCAAAAATTTAAAAACAAACTTTTTCAAAGCAGCTTGTAACTATTATCAAGGAAACAAAATTCAACAACTTTCTCAATTTGATAAATTGGGATGAAGTATACAAGCAAGCAGTTGCAAAACAGTATATAGATTAACAAGTTTAACAAGTTTAACTCATCCATAACTATTCAGACTGTACAGCATGTAGAGTAATCATAATCAAACCTTTCAGGAAATTTAAAAAATCAAATATGTAAACCAATTTGTGGATAATCAAAGACATCAAAGCGCGATGTGAAAGAACATATAAATGTAAATATCACTATCACATTTTTATTTATTTTTTTATTTTAATCAATGAATCTTATTCATCTCTGATTCATTAATACTACAAAAAAACACAATCTTCAAAATGTAATCTAAGAGTAAAAGCAATAAAACAACAAACAAAAGTATTACTAAGGCAAATTACTATTTAGTAATTCCTATTAGTAAGTACTAATCCCTTTAGTAAGTACTATTTTTATTTATTTTTAAAGCTATGGGGGAAAGTGTTGAAAAGACTACATCAAGATCCAAGACACAAGTCACCTTTCACATTTAATGAATCCTTGACACAAATTGGGGAATAATTTTTCTCCAAACACACACCAAATAAGACACAACAACCAAACACTAATGCTACCAGTGCCTGACTTTGACTTATGTGCACCCTAGACTGCCAAATGTTTTAGTGCCTTCTTTTTTAATATGCTTTTTTTAACATAAAAAGGTATTTTTAATATTTTAAATAAAAAATGTATGATATTTGCAAGTGACGCAAATATGGATTATTAGTAAGTATATTATTGGTAAGTGGTAAGTATAGTTATTAATGGATTTTATTTAATAATTTTAAACCAAATTTTTGGTAATAAATTTAAAATACAAGGTATACAATTATTTTATTTTTTATTTTTATTAATAATTTTTATTATTTTTTTTATTTTTTTTTTTTTTTATACTACCAATTTTTTTTATTTTATTTTTTATTTTTATTACTTTATTTTATTTTATTATATTTTATTATATTTTATATATAATATAAAAAAAAAACATAATACTTATTTTATTTTTTCAAAAAATAAAATTTCTTTGTAACAAAAGAATATTTTTTTTTATATATTTATTAAAATAATTTATATTTTTAAAATATTTTATTTTATTTTATTTTTTACTTTTAATTTTAATTTATTTTATTTCATTTTACTTTATTTATTTTATTTTATTAATTTTATTTAATTTTATTATTTTATTTTTATTTATTTTTTATTCTATTTTTATTTTTTTTTTTTATTTTATTTTATTTTATTTTATTTTATTTTATTTTATTTTATTTTATTTTATTTTATTTTTTTTTATTTTATTTTTATTTTATTTTATTTTATTTTATTTTATTTTTATTTATTTTATTTTATTTTATTTTATTTACTTTTTTATTTAATTTTTTATTTTTATATTTTTATTTTATTTTATTTTAATTTATTTTATTTTTTTTTATTTTATTTTGTTTTATTTTATTATTTTACTTCATTTTTCTTTTTTTTATTTTGTTTTATTTTATTATTTTATTTCATTTTATTTTATTTATTTTATTTATTTTATTTTATTATTTTATTTTATTTTATTTATTTATTTTATTTTATTAATTTTATTTAATTTTATTATTTTATTTTCATTTAATTTTTATACTATTTATTTTATACTACCTAATTTAATTTTATTTAATTTTTTTTATTTTTATATTTTTGTTTTATTTTATTTTACTTTTTTTTTATTTTTTTAAATTTATTTTATTTCATTTTACTTTATTTATTTTATTTTATTAATTTTATTTAATTTTATTATTTTATTTTTATTTAATTTTTTATTCTATTTATTTTATACTATCTAATTTAATTTAATTTTTTATTTTTATATTTTTGTTTTATTTTATTTTATTGTATTTAATTTTATTTTTTTTATTTTATTTTTTTTTATTTTATTTTAAATTATTTTAATTTATTTTATTTTTATTTTATTTTTATTTTATTGTATTTTACTTTATTTTATTTTATTTTAATTTATTTTACTTCATTTTTGTTATTTTATTTTGTTTTATTTTATTATTTTATTTCATTTTATTTTATTTATTTTATATATTTTATTTTATTGTATTCTATTTTATTTATTTTAATTATTTAATTTTTTATTCTATTTATTTTTCACTACCTAATTTTATGTTATTTTATTTTATTTTATTTTTTTATTTTATTTTTTTATTTTATTTTAAATTATTTAACTTATTTTATTTATTTTATTTTATTTTTTTAAATTTATTTTATTTTATATTATTTATTTTATTTTATTAATTTTATTACTTTATTTTCATTTAATTTTTTATTCTATTTATTTTATACTACCTAATTTAATTTTATTTAATTTTTTATTTTTATATTTTTGTTTTATTTTATTTTACTTTATTTTTTTTTTTTAATTTATTTTAATTTATTTTATTTCATTTTACTTTATTTATTTTATTTTATTAATTTTATTTAATTTTATTATTTTATTTTCATTTAATTTTTTATTCTATTTATTTTATACTACCTAATTTTATTGTATTTTATTTTATTTTATTTTATTTATTTTATTTTATTTTTTTATTTTATTTTAAATTATTTTGATTTATTTTATTTTTATTTTATTGTATTTTAATTTAGTTTACTTCATTTTTTTTTTTATTTTTTTTTTATTTTATTTTATTGTATTCTATTTTATTTATTTTAATTATTTAATTTTTTATTCTATTAATTTTTCACTACCTAATTTTATTGTATTTTATTTTATTTATTTTATTTTTTTTTATTTTTTTTTTAAATTATTTTAATTTATTTTATTTTATTTTTATTTTATTGTATTTTATTTATTTTATTTTATTTTAATTTATTTTACTTCATTTTTCTTTTATTTTTTATTTATTTTAATTTTTTTTCTATTTTATTTTTATTAATTATTTATTTTATTTTATTTATTTTTTTATTTTTTTATTTTATTTTTTTTATTTTTTATTTTTTTTATTTTTTTTATTTTATTTTTTTTTTTTATTTTTTTTTTTTTAATATTTAGAGGCTTGGCCTTTAGCTTTTACTGATTAGTGATAAAAGCTGAACCTGTACAATTTAAATTTTATAAAAAAGATTCGCTTCTTTCAGAAATCGTAATGTTTTGTCTGTTGCCGTTTTTTCTTTTCCGAGATCTTCTTTCCAAGTTCCCTTTATACCACATCTGTCTCGAGTCTTGAGAAATTTGCACAGTCTGTTGAAGATGTTTCACTGTGAAATTCCACCACCGCAGTCCAGAGAGGTTGCTCTTCCTTTTCAGCAGGTATGAAGAGGTTTTTTGTAGGGCCCTATTCGTAGTTTTTAAAGAGCACACTTGTTCTCGACGAGTGTGGCTGTGATCGATGACCATTCATTGGATCTGTTTCACGGGGTTTTAAATTTTTTGTTTGAAGACTATTCCACGTAGTCTGCCATGCTCTTATTATGCTCTTTAAAGCAGCATTTCTTTACATCTTGAGGCGTACTTCTATTTCGATTCCTGATTGTTTATTTGCGGCATTTCTTGCTGCAGAATCAGCCTCTTCATTGCCTGAGATACCTGTGTGCCCAGGGCCGGATGAACGTAACAGACGCTTCTCGCTGTTTTGGCTCTTGGCATAATGGGAGAATCATCTGCAGTAGTGGGTCTACAGGCGAGGCGTCTGTCTATGGCGGTTAGAAAGCTGGCGAGTCAGTGCAAATCCACAAATTTTCTTGCACGAGATTTTCCCACAGTGCCAAAGGCTGAAATGTGCGAACAGTTCAGCTTGTATACACTCCTTCTGGTAAAGTGTCCATGTTTTTGATGTATCTTCAGTTATAAATGCGTTTCCCAACTCCATTTTTTGTTTTGATCCATCGTGTAGATAACTGTGGATCTGCTATGATTCTTCAAGAAGTGATCTGAATCTGATTTTTAATTCCGTGGGAAGGCTTTCTTTTTTTACACTAGTGGTGTCGAGTCGAATTTTGGTATTTTAGCGTCGGGGAAGGGACTTCATATGGTTTATGTTTGAAAACCGGTGGTAGAATGATGTTGTAGCATCTGATTATTCTTCTGCCCGGATGTTGGCTGGACGAGTGGCTGTAGGCCTTTGATTTGTAAATGTTTGTCAGGTTGGGACTAGTCATCAATAGATAATTTAGGTGTTCTGGTAGTGACAGCATTTTTGCTCGATATCTGGTAGTATTGTTTGCCGTCTATGGTGTAGCGACATGGTACTGGTTTCACAATAGACACTTAGGGAGGGACTAGTGCGGAACGCTCCAGATGCATAACGAGGCCTGCGTTGTGAATGAGTTCCCTAATTTCTTAACGGCTTCCTGGCTGAGTACGCTGCACACCCATAATCTATTTTGGACATGACCAGCGATTTGTAGAGAGAACCCAAGACGTCTCTATCTGCTCCCAATTTATATGCGAAATGCATCGGATCACGTTCAGAGCCGTTTTGCATCTAGACAAGATATACTCTAGATGTTGTTTCCAGGTTAAAATGTTTATCAAAAATCAAAAGAAATTTTGCCGTTTCATTGTACGCCAGTTGACACCATGTAACGTTAGATCTGGATCTCTGTATCTTTTCCGTTTTCTACAGAAGTGGACGATTTGGTTTTAGTTGCTGCAAATAGAATCCGATATTTTCCGCGTTCTGTACTAGTGTATTGATGGCCTTTTGCAGTTTCAATTTAATCATTGCTGGTGATTTGGCTGAATAAAATAGGGCAATATCATACCATGCATTTTCCAACTGATGATTCTATGCCATCAAACATCTCATTGATTGCAATGAAAAAGCTCCATTAAGGGAAAGAACCTTGTGGTACCGTTCTCAAGTACGTAACTTTCTGAGATAGACTGTCAACACGAACTTGGAAGGATCTGGTACAAAGGAAGCTGGATATGAATTTTGGAAGGTTGCCTCTGATTTGCCAATTATGCAGTTGTCTCAAAATGTTGTAGCGCCAGGTCTTATCAAACGTTTTTTCTAGGTCAGAAGAATACAGCCACCATATTTTGTCTTTTGATGAAAGTGTTCTGTTTGCGTTTTCTAGATATACTAACTGATCGGTAGTAAAAGTGATGCTGTCATAACCACACTATGTTTATTAAAGGGAGGTTGTTTCTTTCAAAGACACCATGTTAGTCGAGTGTTGACCATTTTTCTAGATTTTTCCTAGACAGCATTCAGTGACACTGCCGATAGTTTTCAGGTTTCCTCGGGTCTTTGCCACCCTTTTAAAAAGTGGGATTATTATCGCTTCCTTCCAGCATATGGGGTAATTGCCTTCTACAGATGTTGTATATATATTGAAGGTGTAAAGTATTTCCTCTGGCAACCGACGTAGTATGCTGTAGGGAGGTTATCTGATCCTCCCAGTGTCCCCGGCTGCATTTATAGCATCTTTAATTCTCTCCGTGTGAAGTAAATTATACGCATATCTGTATCCGTTGTGAAATCTAGTTCTTGTTCTTCTTCCTGCCTTTTTGGATAAATTCTTCAGGATAGCTGTTTGTGTTGCTGGCTTTAGAGTATTGAGACGCAAAGGCATTGGCTATTTCTTCTGGGTTGATACTAGTTGTCCTTCATATTCTATGCATGTAATAGGGCTGAAAACTTTTTTCCCAGCTATTGACCTGATTTTCTCCATATTTCTGTGACTTTGGTCGTTCTGGTTATGGTTGTCACGTACTTCTCCCAGCGATCGTTTGGCAGCTAGTACTTTCCTGCGAGCAAGTGCACGCAAACCTTGAAGCAATTAGATTGTCTTGTGTTGGTGACCGCCTGTAGGTGTTGAGGCTCTTCTTTTTCCCCCTTATTGCTTCTTTGGTCTCTGTATTCCACCACGGTACTGGAATTCTGGATGGGCGACCAGTAGTTTGTGGAATGTATTTTCCAGCAGTAAATTACAGTATTGGTGAAGTCTGTTACGTCTTTCTCTGTTTTTCCCCACTGACATTTATTGGTGTTAGATGACTGGTGAAGTTGAACCAGTCTGCACGCTCAGTGCACCAACGTTTCTAAATATACGGCGTTCTTTGATATGTTTGATGATATCAACGAGGAAAGTATCGCTTTGATGAAGATCTGGAAGTAGTTTCCACGTCAAGCGTGTTGCAAGATTTGGGCTGCATATTGAAAGGTCTATGGCTGAGAATGTTCATTTCTAGCGTTGAGTGAGTGCTTGCTCCTGTATTTAGGTACGTATTCGTTGTTGAAGTAACAGTTCGTCGATTCTGCGACCGGGGTCATTTGTTCTAAGGCAGCCCCATGTGGTGCTGTGAGCATTAAAGTCGCCTAGAATAAGAAATGGAGGCTGTAGTTGATCAATCAGGCCTTGTAGCTCTTCCTTTTTGCCAGGGTGTCTGGTAAGTAAAGACTACTAACGTCATCTTCAATGGTTGGTGTAATGTTACAGCTACTGCTTGTAGAGTGTATTGAGGTGAACTTGACTAGCAGGATTGTATTGCTGATCAATGGCACACCACCTCTATCTCGCCTATCAGGTTCTACGTCATTGCAGAAGATCTTATAACCTCTTAAATTGAAACGGTCTTCTGGTTTAAAATGGGTTTCTTGTAAAACACACACATCGGTGTGTGGTTGGCCAATAGCAATTTCAGTTCGCAATAATGTGATATGTAGCCGTTAATGTTCCATTGAATAATATTTTCCATAGTTGGGATGAAGTTCTGCTGCTGTGGCATGGATGGGGCCTCTTATTTTCTGGGTTTTTCCCCTTGGCCATCCTTTCTTCTTTTTCTTTTGCGCGGACTTTTGCCTGGTTCGATTGACTGGTAATCTTGTTTCTGCACTTATCATCGAGCTTGTCTCGAGCCAGTGGTCGTGTCTGATCATTGGTTTTTGTTTGAGCAAGTCCTCCTTGGTGTTTTTGGAGGACGAGGCGATCGGCTTCAGTGGCTCCTTGCCGATTCGCCTTTACTGGAAGTGGCTGCGGCGGCGGCCACTGAATTTCTTTCTCATCATTTGACCGGGTCTAAGGATTTCTTTTCAAGAACTATTTCCTTTGGGTGTTTTGTGTTTAAATCTTCTGTGTTTACTTTGTTCTTGTAAATTTCACTGAAATACTTTTCTATACATTGAGTTATTACAGGCATTAGTTCTTTCACTACTAGGGAAAAGGCAAGGTGTGCTTTTAGTAACTGCTTCAACGTATGTTTCCTTTCTGGACAAACAAGTTTTTGCTTCAGGATAGCTGAGTTTGCCTGACTTTTATTTGTTGTATTGCTGTCTCCTGTTTATAGATTGGGCAGTCTCTTGGCCTTGATAGTGCTGCCCGCTGCAATTGATGCATTTGATAGGATCCATGCATGGATCACCACTATAAATTGCTTTCCACATTGCATGCTTTGATTTTAGCATCTAGATGCTTTTGTCGAAATGTAGCACTGAAACACTGACATTGGGTTTAGGGAAAGAACATTCGTACGCTCAGACGATGAATGCCAGCTTTAATCTTTTCTGGTAACGTTTCTGCGGTTGAACGTCAGAACATGGGGTGCTGAAGGATTATCTGCCCGTTTGCCTCATCTTACCGACGAAGCTGCTCTAGTGAGCCAGTTCTTGCCCTTTTCCCGTTCCCGCAATTTAGTAAGTCAACACCCTACAAATTTGGTATTCAGCGTACTATGGGCATTCCCTTTCCCTTCGATATCCTATTTTTGTACTCCCAACAACTTTTGACCTTGATAGTCATTAATGTTTCTATTAGGAGTCAGACGGAGTTTCTTTATCTCTCTTACGGCAGATCCAGCACAGGTGCTAACACCTTTTCTATTAGAAACGGACTTACTTTTCAAGTTTCCTTC